>JAIUSX010000012.1:22614077-23921116 GCA_026573805.1 Hesperophylax magnus
TTGAACTGATAGTGAAATTCAAACTGAATGTGGTATTCAAACTAAGTTATTTTATTTAATTATTGAAGACAATATTAGCGATTTCTAAACGAAAATCTGAAACAGAAAAATCAGAAAAGGATACGGTCACATCTAGGACTCGAACCCAGGATCCTTGTCTTGCCGGGACGCTACAAGTGAAAAAAAAACAACTTATTTGTTTTTGAAAAATTATGTTTTTGTTACTTTGTACAATCTTAGCAGATACATAATGTGTTTATATATTGATAAAAATGGTATTTAATCTACCTTTAGGATGGATTGTTTCACAGAATTTGAAAAATTCATCAAATTTCAAAGCTGATTTTCAAGTTCTGTGAATGTTCTGTTCAAGTTCTGTTTTAATATATTATTATTGGCCAGTTGTTTCACAAAACTGAAATAATAACAGAACTTGAACATCAACTTGGAAATTTGATGAATTGTTCAAATTCTGTTAAACAACCCGTCCTAAGTATATCCCCAGAATAGTTCAGAGAAATGTTTTTACTGTCCCACCGCATCCATATGGATACGTCGGCGCTCAAGCAGTAAATGGGCATCTGTAAATAAATCTATCTATGTAGGTACCTATATATAAAGAAGAGTGTCCTGAGTGGCTTTCTTTTTTATACCAATCTACAGTTTTATTCCGATATTGATGAAATTTTGCACACTAGAACGAGAAAAATAAGTGGAAGGTCACTGTCTACGTGAGATTTCGAAAAAACAACCCCATCCCCTTTTCTCACCCCTTTAAGCAGAATTTTTTATATTTCTTGATGAAATTTTGCACACTTTGTCTAAATCAGATCTCATTTTTAAAAACTCCGGCTAAAGCCCAGGCAATGGCGGGGACTTTAGCTAGTGAATAAATTAAATAAAGTGAATAAATAAATAAATCATGGAATAACAAAAGACCATGTATTGTATAAATGTGAATGTAGAAAGGAATGTGCACATTCAGAATTGTAATGTCAAAAACTATACCTATTTTACTCTTATATTCCAGGTGGGCAGAATCCTCAGAGAGTCTATCGCGTGAGCAAGTGGAACAGCGTGTGGAACAGCTGCGGGCAATGGAGAGGAGTGTGGCCGGGGAGGCGCAGACCCTCCGGGGCCTCAGGAGGGAGCGAGAGTCACTGCAGAGGGCCCTTGGAGGCGCTCACCTTCAGCAGGACCTGTCTAGGGTACACGCCATGTTGGCTATCAACTCCAAGGTTCATATTTTTATTTATCCATACATACATCATCAACGCTACAACCCTTCAACTCTTCCATTCCTGCCGTTGTCAATACATAATCATTTCAATTAAATGGAACCATTCATTCTACTCTTAATAACAACATTCCTGTTATTTCACCTCACTGTTATTAAAATGTCATACAATTTGATTTATACATTGATAAATACAGTTTGATACGGATAACTTTGCCGGCGGCCAAAGAAGGTTGTAAGTAAGAAGGAACTATTTTTAAAGTCCATTGGTTTTTTGGATCTTCAAAATTACATCTTGCGACGTCACCGACTGCAAAGCTATGTCTTTCAAACTGTACTCTATTTTAACATAACCTCACTTTATTAATACGATTGGCATTTTATAACCACTTCCCCTTTATCATAAACGGTGCTTATGCATGAAAAAGGAGCTCTCAGAAGCGGGACCATTCACAAACTAGACTGACCTAGCTTTATATTCACAAACTAGACCTAACCTCACTTTATATATGAGAAACATGGAGCAAAAGACCTACATTTATTGAAATTCTGTAATAAATAAGATTTACAATAAATTCATTATTCATTCGTTTTAATTTCCAGAAACTGGAGCAAACTGTCGCCGGCAATGCAAGACTAGAGCAAGAACTAGCCGTGCTCAGGCAAAAACTTCAAGTGCAACACATGGGCCACAACGGTAAAGGAGACACCTTGAATGATGGTTCCGACGCTAGATCGGCCGTGGACGCCACAGCGATGCTCGAAGACGGTAAGTTTAAAGGTGATTATGGCTTTTTAACACTTGGTAGAGACTGTATTGTTAATACAACATTTTAAAGAAGTTATTTTTCAATTTCCGTTTTCTATAACTTCATCTATGCGTCTTTCACATATGTGATCTATTGGCGGCTATCCCCATTCGAAGATTTCGCATATATGTGATCCATGAAGTTTTACTAAAATACATACATTTTGTCAAAACGTGCCGCATACTGGGATAGATGGCGTAGAAAATGAACAAAATAAAGAAATATTACATTGTAATTCTTTGAATATTATAAATTTGTGAGGCTTAACGCTTTAACAAGTTTATTATAATTTAAAACATGTTTTATTTCTTCTCACGCCAAAGATTTTTCAATAAAACCACATCAACTAGGTGGTACCTACTTATGGTTCGACTAAAACTAACAAAATAAACGAAAAGAACGAACAAAATGAACTAGCTTTGTCTGGAATGAAGCACGGTACAGAAACTCTAGTGAACTACTGATAAATCATGCCCTTTTTGCACAAAGCAAGAAACGTGCTTTGAAAATGTGCTTGAAACATCTACACACATTATTTTGCTTGCATTCTAACTATATTACAGTGTTTTTTGATTTTACTTATCTAATAATGAAATGTAATGGTTCTTATAGAATTGAAGAGAGTCCAGCATCTGGTTGGTGATCTCCAGAAGCAGCGTCAGGAACTAAGCGTGGCTGTCCGACAGTTGACAGACAAATCCCAGAGCATTGGTCTATCATCATCCAACAGCAATATTCCTGCTACTGTCAATGACTTCAATGATTCAAACGGTACGATACTTTTTTCTAACCTAAAATTAAGCAAAATAATTTTCTTTATGAGTATGGTGGAACTAAATGAAAAATCTAAAAAGAATCTTTTCAAATCCAGATGAGTATTTAGAATATTAATAATACACCCAACTCCAGTAAAATATTGACAGCATTTAGTTGTATCAGCTGGCAACTCTGGACGCTAGAGGCACTAGTGTAGCATGGCATAAAATCCATTCAAATGCATGAAAGAAAACCAAGCCGCACAACTCGCGCCGCTAAGAGGCGCTAGTGTTTCATAGCAGTAACTGCCATCAGAATGTATGAGAAATCGGAGAAGTTGGAGGTATTAAAACTATTCTACAGTATTTGGTATATTTTATTTATTCATTTTCGGGAAATTGACAGTTTACATTTAATCAGGTGTACATAAGTATTATATAGTAAAATAAAACCAATTATGGATTTCCTCCTTGTGACTTTACCTCTACTTTTAGCAGACAAATATTTTTATTCTATATTTGAAATGTGTGTACATATGACCTACTTTTGTAGGCCATTTTTATAAGTGAAACTAAGCAAGTCAAGTTACATCCTGTGTTTTTTCACAAGAAATAACTTACTACATAATAATATATTTATTAAAAAAATATTGCCAACTATTCATTTTTCCTCTAATGCTAAAAATACTTTAATATATATTAATACATGTAGTATGTACGTAAGTACTTAAAACATATCAGTGATTACTCAACATTTTATCACTACATTGAAGACACTGTCATTTTCTGCTCTAAAAAGTACAAAGCGAAACTACTGATAGTAAAGATTTTTAAATCTGCGAGTTTTATCATCATGAAATTTGCACAGCTTATTCAGTAAGTTCAGATACCTATTTTTATCTCCTCTCAACTTCATTTCTATAATGGAGCCTTGAAATGTCAATAGCAGAAGACACCAGCAGGGAAAGGGAATAGGACCTTTCCCTTATCTAAGTTTCTTTTAGTAATGGTAGTGCTATGATGCCTACTTAAATTTTTTGCATTTTTGATGACATTTGATTTTTTGCAGGTTACGCAGATGCCAAGAACAAGCAGCGCTTTAACCCTGCCTGGGCGGAGACGGACCTGGATAACGAGGATCCGGAGCACGGCTCCTGCAGCCCCACCAGATCCATGGCTCCCCTCTATATCGACATACACTCCGACCAACAGCAGCAGAGGGCCCCCTCTCCTGATCAGAGCGACGATCTCGGACTCAATAGTGCATTCGGTGAGTTGAAATACACGCCAAACTGAGTACATAAATCTTAGTCAAAAAGCTGCGAAATGCTGTTTTGAACGATATTGTAATTCATAATTTGTTCATTTATTAACCTCTTGGAGAGTGAGCTTTTTTGTAGCAAATTGTATCCCAGGAGTGAGCATTTTTGAAGTATACGAATTAAAAAAAATTAAATGCAAAACCATAGTTTTCTCAATATCAAGCAATGTAAAAATATTAAAAAAAAAAAAATAATACTTGTACACACAAGTTAGAGACAAAACTAATATAGCCTATTGAAGGGATCGTAAACCATTGGAGGTGAACCTACCATAACATGATTACAACGTATATATATATATATATATATATATCAACACCTACTAAAAAATATTACTCACCACAGGACATGACATTTCCTTTGAGTTCTATTACTCTGGGCTGTCGTTTGTGGTACAGGTCTCATAAAGTGTTTTTCTGAGAGGCGAGTGGGAATGTCAAATACTCTTTGACCTCCGGATGATACTGGTCGTGATGTGTGGTATTTTTCCACTAACTGGGTTATGAGGTTTTCTCGAAAATCGCTGAACGACAATGTTTTTTGCGATTTTAGGCGGTGCAGAAAGAATGTATTGAGTGTGCCAATATCGATCAACCGGAAAAATATTTTCTTGTACCACTTCATGGTTTTCCTTGAACTATCCACGAAACCAAGAATCCTATCCACCTTATCGACAGCTCCCATGTTTCGACTATAATCTACTACGGCCTCGGGCTTTATTTTGTTTTCTCCTGTGGTGTAATCCATTTTATTCGTTACAATCATTTTATTACTATGTATATTTGTCGACATAGTAACATCTCTCTTGTCGTGCCACTTCAGAGCCATCAAATTATTAGAATGATAGAATTCTACTTCCCCTTTTTTCATTTTGCCTATTCTGAATTTGGGCATTTGTTTCCGACTACTTCTCACAGTCCCACAAGCATTTGTTTTGTGTTTTTCAAGATAATCAAAGAGAGTGGGGCTTGTATACCAGTTGTCTAAAAATATTCTGTGACCTTTTCCCAAATAGTCCTTCAACATTGTAGTTACAACAGAACCAGATATACCAATATTTGGATCCAGATTTATGTCTGTTTCTGAACCAGTATACACTATAATATCTAATACATAACCGGTAAGTGTATCACAGTGAACAAATAACTTGATTCCAAAGCGATGGCGTTTGGAGGGAATGTAAATTTTGAAAGACAGTCTTCCTTTCCACAATAAAAGACTTTCATCTATGCACAAATTTTGGAAGGGATAAAATGTGCCTTTGAATATTTTTACCATCGGATCTAAGAGATTCCTTATTTTATGCAATTTTTCAGTATTCCGTATTTCGTTGTTAGAAAAATGAAGGCACCGTAGTAAAATGAGAAATCTATCCTGAGAAAACATAACTTTGAAGAAAGGTGTTTCGATAATGGGTTTGTTGGTCCAGTACTTCTTCAAGCTATTTTTTCCGACGAGGCTCATAAGCATAATGGTAGCTAAAAAAATATAAACCTCAGCTACCGTAGTGTCTACCCATTTTCGCATTTTCGATTTTTCTGCCGTAAATTGTATTTGGCCAGCATATCTGTTCGTTTCTGTGACAATTGTCTCCACAATTTCTTTTGTAAAAAACAACTCGAAAAACTCAATTTCAGTAGAATTCTCTGTCAGGGTAACATGGGGCATTATACCCGAATTTCTGCCATCGAAATCGTGCAAAATTGGAGTAAATTCTCCCTGATCCCACACTCGGCAATCGCCTTTTTTACGTTTAGGAGCTGATGCTGATGCAGTATCTTCCTCAATTACTTGATCCTCAGAATCATCGTGATCAGATTCATCCGAAGAGTTTTCACAATTTAAATCTCCCACGTCTACCAAAATGTCCTCATCTTCACTTACATTCAAAAAGTCTGCTATGTCTTGATCATTCAGGAAATTTGGTTTAGACATTTTTAGAAAAAATAACAGTATCGAACACAAATATTATAGTTGAAAATAAAACGATCAAATCAAAATATAAACAAACAAGAAAAATAACACACATGGTATTATAAACACGTGTCACTATCACTTCACAATATTTAGTCAAACACTCTATAAATTATTGAACAGAACGATATTATTACATAATGTAACAATCAACAATACGCAAAACCTGGTAGTAATACGTAAAATTCCGATTCGTAGCGAAAATAACGAAAAAACCGCATAACAACAATGTTAAAACTTAGCAAACTCGCACGCTCTCAAATCAAATGTTGTCAACCGAAGAAAGTAGTGCAATGGCGGTTGATGACGTCACGTATTTTTTAAAAGTTCAAATAATAACGTCGGTAAATGAGAACTAAACTGTTCAAAATGTTTGACACATTATTGTAAACTGTCCATAGATGGCAGTACACTTCACATTTCGTGAATAAATCGCGTATGGGTTGAGTTATACACGCGGCCGTAATAGTACGGCCATACTCCTTGGAGTTTTTTGTTCTGGCCGTACTTGTACGGCCATACTCGCCGAGAGGTTAATATTCTCGACTCATTGTCATTGCAAATAACCTAACCTCAAAATTGATGTTTCTTATTTGTGGTTTATTTCTTTGCAGCTAACCTGTCAAGTGTTGAAAAGCAAGAGATCAAAACTGTCCGAATCGTAAAGCGTGAAAGTGAACGCCGCCAAAGAGACAGAGAACGCTCCTCCCTCCAACCTGGAAACTCGGAATGGTCGGCACACCACCCAGCCGGCACACTGGACCAGCTACTGGAGGAAGACAACATGGCTCAGTACAGCAGCCGCTCCACCTCCCTTCCCAGGGGATTCCAAGGCAACCAACCGCAGTACCAACCCATGTATAACCCCAACGCTGCTTACCAACAAGAACAGGCAAGACAGTACCTTTACCAGAAGGATAGCACCCCAACATATCAACACCGATCTCATGCTAATCCACCAAACACACTTTCACTCACAAATGTCAATAACCCCTTTGACAACATGATGTCCACTTCAAGCGCTAACATCAATAACAAATTTGTGTCAAGTCCGTCACTCACAAACAACAACGAATACGCAACCAATCATCAAGACATGATGCAGATGTCACACAGCAAATATGGATACCAAAAGAGTGCGCCGATTCTACCACTTCCAGTTACAAGCAACAATTATAGCTTACCGAAGCACAGCATATCCCATTCGGTTCCTTACATGGATAGTTCCATGTCTGAAATGAACCGGATGTCATATAGTAACGGGATAATGAGTCCTGGTTTGTCCAAGACAGCAAGCATCAACAGTCTGACGAAGGGAAATGCGGAATTATCTCCCGTGTTTACTAGTGAGGCTGCAAGGCAGATTATCATTGAAATGGCCGGGGAGAAGAATGGGGTAGTGAAGAGCAATGGATCGCAGCACAGGAGGCAGGTTCCCAAAGAGAAGAGGAGACATTACACAGCCCCGCATCATCTGAGCGCCAAGGCTTTGGACCAGACTAATGGAGATGATTTCTTCTACCAAGAGGTAACTCACACTTTCATTGCATCTTAAAAATTATGATTGATGATTTCATTGCATCTGAAAAACTATATTTAATTTCAAATACTTTGTTTTCACACTAACTTATACACGCGGTATGGAAAATCGTAGTACAAGTGGGAAACTGGTGAAACTACATCACGTTTGGAGTCGATTTTGTGGTATAACTTTTTTTGACTTGAGCTTTTGAATAAATTTAGTCCGAAGTTGAATTTTTTTGTGAATTTTGAAAAAAAATCAGGCGCTAGGGGGTTAATATCAGCTGTTTAATGTCTTTTGAAATGCATCAAAGCGCAGACCTGACACTAAAAGTTTTTAACCCCTTAGTTGTCCAAAATAAAATTGAAATGCTTAGATTGAAAAGAAGGTTTTTTTGGTTTATGGACACCTTGTATTTGACGGTCTGTGATGAGCTAGATAATGAGACAACTTTATACTGCATAATTCAGCAAATTTAGTTCATATTATAACCTATATCATTATTTATGTTGCATATATAATTTTGAGTTACAAATTTAATTCTATGTCGCACATATAATTTTGTCCCAAATTTAATTCTGTGTCGCAAATTAGATTTTATTTAACAAATTCAGTTTATGTCACAAATTTAATATTTAGCCATAAATTCAAATTAACATTACGGACAGGGTTTGCAAATCCCACGACTAATCATTTCTAATTATTTCTAAATTCAATCCCACGGGATTGAAATAATTCCAACATTTCATAATCATTTTATATTATTGATTATGGATTATAGAATATTATAAAAAAAACTTCAATAATCTTTATTAATATTATAAAAAAGACATTGAAAACGAAACGTAATAAGTTATGTATCCTGTGGAGAGACATATGTGCGCAAAAACCCAGCAGCGGAAAAAGCTCTCTCTGCTTCCTGGTCGGTGGGGCTATTATCAAGAAAATGTGTGGTGACTGAAGGTATCTCCCTTTGAAACGTCCCTTCTTAAAAAGGTACTCTTTCTTCAAAATAGATTCCAGGTGTTGAAGTTTTGCTTGCGCTTGAGATGTTGCTCTATCCGCTCTTCCTAACATCAAGTTCAGTTCCTCTTTCATTATCAAAGATTGACCACCACTTATTTTTGGTGTAAATTTAGTATTTATTTTCAATCTCCCAAATCCTACACATGAAAATTCCATAAATATGCAGGATCTAATATGGCTCAAATCCCACAGGATTGCAAACCCTAATTACGGATTACATTGTACTTTGATTTTATGTCGCAAATGAAATTTTGTCATGAATTAAATTTATATATATATATATATATATATATATATATATATATATATATATATATATACAGGGTGTCCGGGGGTAAAGTGCAGTAACTTCGTGGGGGGATTCTACATGATCGTAGGAGTAAAAAAGATAAATAACTTTTTCCGAAATTCCAATTTTTTCTTTTTCATACAAAAAGACATACCTGCTAAAAAGCCATAGTGTAGGTGCAAACTTACCCGATAAATTCGCAAGTGTGAACGTGGCAACGTTGCATATTGTGAGTGGCGCGTATCCATGGAAACCGATATTGTGAGTAGCGCGTATCCATGGAAACCGCATGTGAATTGTAAACAATAACAACACAGAGTTCGCCGTATGTTTTGATATTTTACCAAATTCAAAAAGAGAACTGCACTAAAATCACGTTACACTTTTTATTATAAAAAATATTAATAACTCATTGAACACTTAACTAATTTCATCGCTTTTTACTAATTTAAAATATTTTCAAAATGTCCACCTTCTGCTTGTAGGCAAGTATGTAAACGTACAGTAATATTATTTATAATTCGTACATTGTGGCGTATTTCATCTGCGGCTTCGTGAATACGTAACCGGATATCTTCGACGTTATTTACTTCTTTGGCGTAAACTCGATAAAACTCGATGTTTAAGGAAAACACGCACCGAATAAAGATGTACTTTTTAGTAAGACTTAAACACTAGATAAAGACACTAAATTAACAAGTTTTTATTTAAATGAGACTTTTAACACTAGATAAATTAAATTTTCAAAGTTGTTCACTCCGCGCGTCAAATTATGTGACATTCAAAGCACAGACGTTTGCTTACTGAATTACAATAGCGGGGGGTGCAGGAAGGGGCGCGGGATGTAGATTTGGCAACGACGAAAAAAATAATGCCGTCTAGGCACGTCGGAGAAATTTTTCGTTATTAGCTTAAAAGTACATCTAAAAGTTGGAATTTCAGAAAAAGTTATTTATCTTTTTTACTCCTACGATCACGTAGAATCACCTCCCGAAGTTACTGCACTTTACCACCGGACACCCTGTATATATATATATATATATATATATATATATTCTATCTCAAATTTTATTTAACGTTGCTAATTATGGTTTCATTTCACAAATGTATCTTTTTATCACTAAATTTTATTTTACAATCTTCCAAAATTAACTTCATAAATTTTTTCAGAAATGGTACCGCGCCCGCGACGATGTGGACATGGAGCGCGTGCTCAGGGGAGGCGCCAAGTCCTCCCGTGGCCCCCCTCCACTCGCCGCGCCTCCGGACGTGGTGCGCTCCACCCTGCCCGCTCCACACACCGACCACTACAGCGAACACACCATCGACCGCCTGCTAGCTGCACCTAATAAGATATTCATACCGGAGCGATATGTGCCCGAACAGGTATGCTACTAATATTATTACTAGTAATTCTATAAACAGTAGTCCTCTCTTATCCAAAAAAAGTTTGTTTCTAATTATCTTTTATTTAATAAATCAAAACCAAAATGTAGGTAGGTACTTAGTTATAAACCATATAATATTTTTACAGCAGTAATAATACTAATAAAAACTAATTAACCAACTATCATGGCGTGCCACAGGGGTAAGCAGAGAGTATGGACCGTCACCGACTCTTTCTCGGCACACACTCCGTACTTACCGTTTTATTAAGAATAATGATTGGATTATTTGTATAGCGCCGTTTTCGTGAGAAAATCACCTCAAGGGCGCTTAACAACTTAATGTATGCATTTTATTTATTCATATCACTTAGACTTGACGGCCGGCATAGTCCAGTGGTAACGCATTGGACTGCCATTACGAAGGTCGCGGGTTCGAACCCGGCGTGCGCAAATAAATTTTATTTGATTAATTTGTGTTATTTCACAATTAATTAATTAAAATAATATATAGTATATTTGCGGCACGTTCCAGAGTGGAAGATACTACCAGTATCGCCCTGGTGTAAGACCACCATTCAGAATTGAAACGTTGCTCCAAATGGCTTTAGCCGTGTTTAGTGACTAGATCTGAATAGCCAGGTACTTCCCCACCTTCCTCTTTCCCTTCCCCACTTACCTTCAGCCTCACAACATCCCCCAATTGGGGATGCCATAGTCTCACTGGCTCCAGACGGGAGCAGTTGGGACTCTTGTGAGGTATTCACTATAAAAAAAAAAAAAAAAAAAAAAAAAAAAAAAAAAAAAAAAAAAGACTTATAACTGTGGCTTATACTAATTCGGAACCTATGTAAAGTTATGGTTTTCCTACAGGAGAAGTTTCTTATCCAGTCCTTCGAAAAACTTTATAAGAGAGTTTCGCTGTAGTCACTACACTGTCTTGCTCGAGTCTCAACATTCTTTTATTTACATATTTAACAGATGAAAATTATGGATTAAACCATATTGTGGCGTATTTTCTTAATTTTTAGAAGTTTAATTGAAATTTCAAAGGTTTATAGTTCAAGGTGGAATAAGTTTCCGTCTCAAAATAATTGCACCATAAAATAGTTAGAGCAGACAGAAAAATCTGTGCATTTTTCATGACTCTAAAGCTTATTATTCGAGAGGTTTTGCTGAAGTGAATGGTCTTTCTGCTTTATTTGTGTCTTATTTTTTTACAGTTATTTTGATATATTAAAGCTTCATAGCTCATTATAGAAATGACAAATTTAAAAATAAATAAATTATTAGTTACAATTGCAAAGTTTGTACATGATGTAGGTATAAAGTATAAAATAATTAAAATTTAAAAAAAAATTCACAGTCCTCTAGGGTTTCCTGTTCTGAGGCGGCCTATAGTTTTTAAACTTTTGTATTTAGTTTCAAGTTGTCTTTACATTGTCTTCATAATGTTTGTAAGTTGAATATCACTTTGTTCTCTCTGCCATGTTTTTACTTTTGTTTTAAATATATTCATTTCCATTATTTTTTTGTTTGATTTGGTAGAGCATTGTATGATTTCGTAGCATAGAATTAAATATTTCTCCGTCCAAAAGATGTGTTCAAACTGGGAGTAACCAGTATATTTTGGTTTATTGCTCTGGTTGAGTGTTTATGTTGGGCAGTGGATATGTTAAGACAGTTTGATTTGACATAGTTGTTCTGGACAGAAAATGTTGTGCAATTTTCATGATGTTTTCCTGTGACAATATGTATCGAATTATGTAGCTCTGACCTTGTTGCATGTAAATATTAGATGTGTCTTGGTACATAATAAGAGAGTAAGTGTGTATTTGATCCATACTTATAATTTTTTTGTTTGTCTTCCAGGCTCCAGAACTATCACCTGAAGAACAGAAGAAGCGCATGGAAAAAGTTGAGTCCATCAAAAAAATGCTGTCGAGCACAACTCCATCTGGTGACCCAAGCAAGGTATGATAAACTTTTTAATTAAATTGTTGATGACCATCATTCTATCTGGAATTACTGCCAGTATTCTCTGTTCCGACAATATGTCAAAGATTGACAGGGGTTCCAATGCCAAGCACATCTCGAATCGTCGAGCTTCTTAGACAATTCAATTTTTCTAACATCTCATTTCATCAGCAGGGATTGTAAACTGACAACTAATGAACCGCCACGCTGTTTCTCCGCAGTGGCAGGCAGAGGGATCTACTGCCACACAACTCTGTCTCCATACACACTAATTGCTTTATTCACATATCGTCTTACACATACTCTTCTGTTATTCTGACTCTTGACATGACCTGACTCAAGTATTTGAATGTTTAAAAATCATGTATCGGGCAGAGATAATAGATAATCATTATTATTGCACGCACATCAAAGTGTGGCCAACATTGTTAATCCATGCTGCTGCAAATCGTACCTTTACACGGCTCCTACTTTGCTAGTCCATGCTGTTTGGTTGCAGCTCGACGACAGTCAGCACAGTATGACCATTAATAAATCATATACATATATGAATTCCATTTCAGAGTCCTGATGACAATGATAAACGCCACCGTGAACACTTGCTGCAGCTAAACCAAATGTTGGCCAAGCAAGTTATGGAGATGAGTAAGATCGTTGCTGGTAAGAATCTCCACTAATTAAATGCATGTTACTCTTTGATACAGTATACAAATTGAAAAACATTTACATAAATAGTTTGATTTGAAGTCATAAATTGTTATTGTAGAGTTTTGAAATTCTTCATCAGTTATTGTTATTGTTAATTCATAGTATCTTCTTAGGCATTTATCATAGCTTTCTTTGAACTTTTGAATCTTGTCAAATATTTAAATGCATCATTTAGCATATTGGTCCGAAATAATGCCCAATCAAATCAACTAGTGATACCTGACACATAGATTTCTGGATTTATGCTAATTTTACTTACCAAGGTTAGTATCGAATAGTAAAATTCATTATTTTATTGTGAATGTGGGTCACCGAATCAAGTTTTGAGAATGCCTTTGTTAGGCAACAACTAAACAGTTGTCACGTGGCATAATATTTTGGCCTCTATGATTCTGAAAAGCATATTATTTATAACTCATTCTTACAGTTCCAATCTATATTACTTATTTTTCTGTTCAACTTCTTGAGAACTTACAATAATGGAGTTGGGTACTTTAAATACCCTTTCTTAAGTAGATCATTGATTTAAGCTTAAGAAAGATAGCTTTGATGTATACCGAATTTCTCATTATTGTATTTTTTTGATAAATTTCAAATATCGTTTGGGGATAACTTCTGATGTTGCACAGTGATGCAAAATTTGTATTATTATTTTATATTGTCACTTGATAGCATTAAGTAGTGGCTTGGTTTTCGAAACACAGCAATGATTTCACACATCCTTGCACAGTGGCCACTTCATGTTTAAACACTAACCTAAATTATAGTCCTGTGAAATTAAAATCTAACACCCTTGCAAAAATCCCGTACAAAAATGTTTTATACATATTGTGATTGTCAAACTAACAAAAAACCTGATAAATATGAGTCCTATTTGAGCAATTAATGGGTCAGAAGTTAATAATGGTGATTGAATGATTATAAAATTTAATTTTTATTATTTTTCATGAATTAATCATTTTTTTGATAGCCCAGCCATTATTGACTTACTACAGGGTTTTCCAATAAGAGGTGTTATTTTGATATTCAATCGTAAAAGATCAATGGTTTTGTTGCTTGTGTGGCACATAGCGCCGTCTTGTTGAAAGTAAACGTTGTCCAGATCAATACCATCCAATTTCGGCCATAAAAAATCATTAATCATCTCTCGATAGCGCAATCCATTCACCGTTACTGTTGCTCCAGCCTCATTTTCGAAAAAGTAAGGCCCAATGACTCCGCCGGACCATAAACCGCACCAAACAGTCACACGTTGAGGATAGAGAGGCTTTTTAACAATAACTCTTGGGTTTTCCGAGCCCCAGATGCGACAATTTTGCTTTTTGACGAAGCCACCGAGGTGGAAATGTGCCTCATCACTCAAGATTATTTGCATTTGATTCACTCAAGTGAATTTTAATAATTTCAATGCTTTGTTGAAGCGTGTATCGTTCCATTTTTATTAATGGCGTAGTTTCTACTTGTCAAATGTCAAAAATGACAGCTTCAAAAGTAACATCTGCCGAAATAGCGGGCTATTCAAAATAACACCTCTTATTGGAAAACCCTGTATTTATCAATTGATTTTAAAATTTCAAACATACTGCCAATTAAGTCATCAAATTGTACAACGCATAGCATTTTGCAGCATCACTCATCTTTATATGCAATGTCGGTAATGCTGTACTGTACCGATAAACTCTTAGATTTTTACCGAAGTTTTTTTGGAATAAAACATATTTGGTTTTTTGAAATACATTCTTCACGTCTAAGGGCCAGTTGTTTCACTGACATTCAAATGTAACATTGTCGTCAAAATGGCTAATCAGCACCATTTTGTTTTTTTTAACATTTGAATGAACCCCATTAAACGCCGATTCCAGGTTCATTTCAGCTTTTCAGCAAATTGTAATCAGTAACAAATTGAAACGGACCTAGAATCGATGTTTAACTTGACCTTTCAAATGTCAAAAAAAACAATATTTTTTACACTAACCCCGTACACAAAATTTCCCTCGGGGCCTGTGTCATCTTTGGGTATGCTGTGTGAATGGTCTTATCAAGGAAAGGTAGAAGTTCTGGGATGGAAAAGGTATTAGGGGTTAGAAGGAATCAGCGTGTCTAGAAGTCTTAGAATGAATCTACACTTCCAGTGCGGCGCAAGACAATCGGTCGAGAGACCAGTTGGAGAGATCAAAGGGTTCCCCCAAACCAGCCTCTCCCGATCTTTCACACCACGCAGCTGGTGGGCAGGCGCATCCTGAACACACCTTACCTGATGAACCCGGGCACCCCTGCCAGATCACCAAACGAAGCAAACTAATTGGAGTGACGTATGGCAGAGGTGTTAGTTATCCAATAATATATTCCCTGAGCTGCGGTGCCTAAACCCGTCTCCCAAATGGTGCTGATTGTTTATTTAATGACAATGTTACAATTCAATTTTCGTGAAACACCCCAACCTAAGACAAAAGAAGAAGCCATTTCAAAGTACATAATATTTTTAATCCGCGATAACTTTTTTGAAATTATTATTTTTTCAATTCGCAACGCAATTGGCGAATTTTCCCCTAACAAGTGTTTTGATCATTGCATGGACTTTGGCTTTTATGTGTTTTGTGTTTGTTATTGATCCCCCACTAGGTACGGGAGCCGACGGACTGCACAGCCCGCCCTCACCGGTTTTGAACCAAAAACCCTAAACACTCAACCAATCTACAAACCACCCCCGGGCACCATCTACTCGCAATTAGCAATAACTAATGCTTGGTTTTAATCATGTGATAAGCTTGAAAATTGAATGTGAGTTTTTTTATGTTGTTGTTTTCATTGTTTGATTTTTGTAGAGCACTGTGTTTTGAAATTATCGCTATCCAAACTCAAGAGTTACAGTGAAACCCTCAAAAGGCTTTTCAACTTAAAACTTTATAATAATAATTGGAATATTTGTATAGCCCATAAACACGTCGTCCAGAAACTCATATGGTTCAGTACAAGTGGAAAACTGGTAAATCTACATCATATTTGGAGCTAATTTTGTGGTATATATATTTTAGATTTAATCTTTTGTTTTCCAGTAAATTGGGTTCGAAGTTGAATTTTTTTGGGTCTTATTTGAAAAAAATCGGTAGCTAGGGGGTTAATGTCAGCTGTGTAATTGTCTTTTAAAAATTATTGATGAAAAAAAATAGTAGTAAATACAAAAAAATTCTTTTGGGTTCTCTTTGTGATGTAAATTCACCAGTTCCCCGCTTTTACTATGAGTTTCCGGTCACCATATATAATATGTGGGTTTCAAATATAGATAATAGAAACAGGGGAGACGGGCCATGAACCATTAGTAGGAAACCGCGTGCACAATAGTGTCGCCACCATAGTTCACTTTCATTGGTTTCACTTATTTATTTATCCACTTAATCTTTATTTATATTATATATGGTTTCAAATGAGGCAATTTTTTCGTTTTTATTTCCAAAAGCTATCAAAAAAAAACTTTGTATGTCTGTATCAGACGCTATACTCTCATGGCTTGGCCTATTCCAGCATATTGCCCACGCTCGCCATACCATTCCCTTATGGCGAGCGATATGCTGAAATAGACCAAGCCACGAGAGTATAGCGCAAGTGTAATTATATCCAAGATTTTGAAAGCATACTTTGAGTTGTATGTACCAATTTTTAATCTTATGGAAATTTTAATCTTTCATTTTTAAATCGTTTGCTTTGCCTTTTAATGCCGAGTTAGTGGATGGTGATACTTGTAAAACGAGATAGATAGTGCTCTAGTATTTAGCATTGGCGTGGAGTGACTTTTCAGATTTTTTCAATTTTCGTGATAAGTTTGTTATTTAAACATACCTACATGAAAGATGTTTTTTTCAAATTCCTTCTTTTCTTGTATAAAAAGACTAAAACTTGTTCTTTTTCAGTTTGCCACCTATTCATTTCAGTTATTTTCCATATACAAGAAAAAAATTCACAAAAATCGAAAAAATCTGTTCATGCTACTGGTATTTAGTAACAATCATGTATTTTGTTGTACTTACTCCAATATAATATTGAATTTATTATTATATCTTTTTAACCTCTTCAATTTGTTTCTTGTCCAATTTTCATTGAATAAAAAAACTCATAAAAATATGTCAATGCAATGTGCGCTCTTTTTATTGCAATAAAATAATAATAATTCATTTTAATTAATAAAAATCACCTACCTAAATTTGGCTAGCTCTCGCTCGAGTGAATAATATAATGTTTTTTTTTGTTGACAAATAATTAGAGAGACGACCAGAATTACTTTTTTATTGAATACCATTAGTAAACTAAAAAAATCATTAGATATTCCAAATACCCTAGTGATTCAGATTAGATCTGTCAAACATTTAGACAAAAAATACACATTTCAAAAAAATAATAATTTATGATTAAAATTAGTTTGGTACCTAATTTGTCACTTGTCCGATACGTTTTATACTTATCAGTTCCTATTTAGAAAGTTAAGAGTTCATTGAACTTGAATAATTTTACGCATTACGCACAAATACAATTTCAATTCATGCATGCACTCCTCACGCACTGAAAACCGAAATTAGTATGTTTAATTATTATAGGCTTCTAGTTATAATAATATGACTATTTTCTAAGCCTTGTTATATTTTACAATATAATATAAATATCATACATTATTCTTTAAACTAATGAATTTGTTCTCCATTTTCAGTTAAAGCTTTGCAAAGTCAAGCGACAGAAGGTGAATCTAGTTACGATTCTGAAGATCTCTCACCAGATGTGGAACTACCTCTGTACCAACAGAGGGACAACTTCTTCACCTAAGTTAATAAAAACCTGCACTAAATGTCTAAAAAAATCACGTAACACTAGTGAGAATTGAGAATCCTAAAAAAATTTATATCTAAAACTATGTATTGCCAGCACAAACTATCCACTTGGCTAAGTAATTAACATTACATAACGAATTTGAGGTAGGTACTTTCTTGGTAGATTTTCCTGACATTTAAATTTAAATGTGTTCCATTTACTAAAAAAATTTGACAGATTATTGCTGGGAAAAAGGGTTTGAAATAATTTGAGGTTAAAGTTGATTGTTATATTATGTAAGTGTAATTTGAGAATACATAAAAGAACAACAGTGATAAATATGGAATTAGCATTGGAATCGAAAACATTATATTCATTGCAATAATTATTATCCTAGCTGTTTACACAATATAATCTTGTGAATAGGTTTTTTTTTCTTTAGGCATGTATTTTGTGTAACGAAAATAATGATTTAGCTTTAAATAATTATTCGGTGTCGAAGTCATTGTTTAAATAAGGTTACATATTATGTGGAGAAAAAGCATTATACGCATTGAAGTTTGAGAGATATCACTGAATTGGAAACTTATCACTTATTTGTGTGTTTAGGTCAGTAAGTTCTGAATTTGTGTAGCTTATTGTTCAATCATATATGAACATATCAATTACTATCACCTCTTATAATATCAGTATTAAATCTATGTTAGACGATATTGTAAGTAGAGAATTGAGATCAGTTGAGGCCTAAAGTAAAACATACATAATTAGGAAAAATAACCCAGTCACTTAAGTGTTTAGATTGCGGTACATTTTAGCACTGAATGTTTGGAAGTTTTTGAGACCTGAGATATGGAGGCAGTTTATCAATCACTGCGAGACAAAGGAACTAAGTAAAATTATATTTAGCTTATTGAACTGTTTTAGTGATTTTCATTAAAATCTATGTCAGTTTTTGCTAGGCCCTAATATTTGAAAACGTTTATTCTGCTTGGTATTATATTGTATGAAAGCAACCTTTATTATTATTCCGTAGTAATGAAAAAGCAAAGTCACAACATGTTTGTATTAAGCATACATGTTATAAATGTACAATCCTGAAGAATTTTATTGATGATTTTTTTTTAAATTATTGATTCATTTGGTATCTACATCATACAAAAATATAATATATTATATTATATTCTAAAATTCATCACTCAACTTTTATCTTTGAATGTAAAATTAAGAATTCAAAAAGATTTTATCACGATTATAAAAAATTGCGTGTATGAAATAAATAACAGATTTGATGTTTTTATGCATTAGGGATTTAAAACCTGTAAAATAATTATACATTTAATAAAGTATTACTGAAAACTGAGAAGCATTCGTCAATTGGTAAATAGATATTATCTATTACATAGCTGTTATGTATTATTCCGTAAAAAACATAGTAACTCTATACTATTCTGTGTAAACATAGTAACTTCATAATAATATATTATCTTGTAAACAACATTTATTGAACTTAAACCATTTTCATCAATGCAAAAGTCAATTCAAAATGAAAATGTGCAATTTTACGGCATACCTGCTTTGTATAAATAATCATTTAAACTTGTTGGTCTTTCCGTAAAGAATTTACTATTTTATCTTATTGTCGGAGAAATCTAATACATTGTAATTATCCTTTCCCAAACAATTAAAAAAATGCATAAACTTATCGAACACTTATGCGTTTACCTGAATCATGGATGAATTAATTTATAGATGATGCAGCATAGAGTGTTAAACTGTATAATTTTTGAAATAGTGGTGACAATTCTATGCCATGTCGTAAGTTTATTGATACACAAATGATCTGAACACATTTCCCCTATAGGCAATGCTTTAACGTCAGTGTATGACAGTAAAAACAAATGTCTGATAGATGAGCTTATTTTTATCAAACTTCAAATACTAATTATTGAAAACTGTTCAAAGGTGTTTTGGCGATTAGTGCTGTCAAAATTTAAACCAATCAATAAAAAAAATACAGAAACAAACAATCAATCCAATTATAATTTGACATAGCTTATACGGCTCTTGTAATAAAACAAAAAATCCATATCACCGAGAGATTCTAAGTTTAAAATAACATTTGCATTCATAGTATTAAAAACTCAACTGACTTCTATTTTGTATCTACTATGTAATAACTAGATTTTCGAAATTTTTCAAATTGGAAACAGTAAATTAGAAACAATAATTTGTGTCGAACATTTTCTTAAAGTTTAGAAAACCTTTTTTCTATCTTAGATAACTATTACCATGTGATACAGCTTATGCTCGACCTATCCTTTACTTGATAGATTAATATTTGGACCTACCACTGTTATTAGATAATATAAGATACGTGTTTAGATTGTACGAGGTAAGAAACTAATCAAACTTAATTAGCAATTCGCTTTATTCGTATGATGTAGCCTTATTTAAGTCTTAATTGGCGATCATATTCAATACACAAGATGATCTCAGCCTTACTGAAGATGATCAGTTTGGTAAGTCGTCAAACAAGATTATCACATCGTATTTCAAAGTCATGATACTAAAGTTGTTATAAAAATACCTTAACAAGTGTGTTTGTGGGTAATAATTGTCATAATTTGACAAATCCACAAAAACAAAGAAAATCAGAATTTCTTCAACTTATAATATACAATAATTGAATTGTGAGAAGATAGCTCATACAGTGTATTTAATATGAGTGTCGATTAATCAATTTTTTAATTATCTGTTGCAGCTTGATATTTATGTATCGATTAAAGGAAATAATTAATATATATTCTAATTATTATATTATGTAACTAATGACTAGATATGCGTGAGGTTATGTGTTTCGTTTGACACCTTTAAGTACGACGTTGTTGCAATTCAAGTACTTAATTTATAATATGCACAAAGTTCTGTGTTGTTTTTGACACCTTTCAGTAAAACTTTATTGCAAGCATTGTGGTAATAGAGTAAGCATTCTTAGCAAAATTAACTGGAAACAGCATTCCTATTTGAACATTACGTGAAGTGAGGAGGGGTACGGGGATAGGTCACCGGTAACAAGTGGTGAGCTATCATCTCTGTCATGCTCTATTGACCGAGCGTAGGGTAAATGAGAAAGACAAACTGTTTATGACGAATCGCGCGAGCCGTCCCAAGCGACATCCGAACGACATGGTAGTCGCAACCCGTCACGTTATGTTTTGAGTTTCTTACATTAAAGATTAAAATAGCCAATTTACACTAGTATTGATTATGATAAAGCCCCACTTATCGATGCAAGGTTACTCCATTGCTTTTCCTATCTTTCCAGAACGACTTGTACAGTATCTTAGCGTGCATGTCGGCATTTTGCAGTTATCGCTAGACACCCATGCCTGGCTAGCGCTCAAAATCAACTGAAGCCTTTGATGTCTCAAAGAGGTCAATTAATCCGTTCTTGTGGCCCATATTTCGAACGCTAATGTTAGCTCTATCTATATACCTCAATGTTTGCGAGTCAAGTAAATTATACACATGAAGTTGTCTGGTTTTTACACCTCTGAGTACAACATTGTTGCAAGTCAAGTAATTAATATGCATGAAGTTCTTTGTTGTTTTGACACCTTTCGGTACAATATTGTAAGTCAAGTAATTTTTTATTTGATTAACCACACTAAATAATAATTCACAATTAACTGAATAACTTCTTTTAATCATAGAAATTACACTGACAAAAGTTACAATTGAACTGATTACATACTATTAATGTCAATCCATAAAACAAATTAATATTTTTAGTTCTTCACGTTAAAAATAATATTGCTCAAGTTTTTATTATTAAAATAATAATTTACGTTATTTAAACTGGTACCCAAACTGTTAAGTATTAAAAAAATGTAAATATGAATTTAATCTTTTTTTCCTTTTATGTAGTTATACATTTTAATAATTTTTAATGCACATTGATTGTTTAGTTTAACATCAATATGTTTTGTATAGTTTTAAGAAGCTTTTGTTGTATGAAATGCTTTATATTATAAGTACATGAAATTATTTAATGTGTGTGTATTTACCATTTATTTTGGTTAAGTATAATTATTATTGATAAAGTTATCTTATTGTTTTTTTTTAAATTAGAATTAAAAGGATATTCAAATTCACAAAGAATTATTTATTTTCAATGAGTATTGTAAATTTTTCTGGCAAAATTAAAGTATATATTATTATGATTAATGTAAGTGCCATTTGATATTATTAATAACAAAATCTTCCTGAGTTGGTTAATTTAAATCAACGCGCCATTTTTTAAAATGCATGTTAAAACAAATTTTGTAAATTATTTATTTAGTTAGCATTCTTTTAGTAGATTATCTACATTGTTATTTTTTTTTATCTAATTTATAGTGTATTTTCAATTGTAATTTTGGATTAAGTTTATCAGTTGTTCCACGAAAAAGTAAATAATGATAATACTTAGTCTGTGAATTAATATTCGTCCATTTTGTAATTTTCTTTATGTAAATTGTTGTAATATATTTTATATTTTTAGTGTATTTTTTTGTACAAATTCAGTGTCATATTTGTTGAGTTAAGAATATTTTATCCAATCATCTGTTCTGTAACATACCATCTTGGTGAATTGAATCAGAGAAACTTTCATTAAAATATGTTATAAATACAAAAGTAAACTTTTGTCTTTTATTCCTTTTTATAATATTTTTAATTTATTTTACCCCCTCTATCGCTAATAAGCTGGCAAAGCAAAGAGGGTGCAACGTAAATACTGGGATAACAGCGCATGCTCCACTCAGTCTTCCCCGGCTGGGAAGGGTATAATATAAATACTAACTTTCTTCTCCCGCCATTCTATATTTCATTCGATACAATGAGATTGAAATATATGAAAATGATATGAAATTGATTATCCAAAATAGTCTATCATTCGTAGTCCTTCTATCTACCATATCCAGAGGCATGCCGTCCATATAGGCACATAAGCACTGCCTACTTTAAAATTATAAATGTATAATTTTTTAAGTTATTGCTGGAATTCAGTCTTCACATTAAAAAATATTTGCAAAGTAATAACCGTGAAACGCAGCACCGACCGCACCACTAAATCGGGTCAAAGGCAGAAACTAAGTACGCAAAATGATATAGACATCATATTGAAATGTTTACTCTATTCTACACAAAAAAGTGTAGCAAATGTAGCCATCAAATTAATATTAGGTGTCACCTTTATTCTCTATGTATATATATTTCAACTTATAAATTTATGTGATATTTCTGTCTTCAATGGAATGTCCACTTACCATTAAAAAATCATTAACTGCAACTCTTTAGATAAGAGATACTTGCTGCTAGCCACTAACTCTTGATTGGCTTACATAACAAATATATCAAAACAAAGTAAGTTAAAATAGAATTTTCTTTATTTATCACATCTTGTATATAAACCTTACAATTATTGAAAAAATATATCAATACAATTATGAATTACAATCGCTTAGGAGTTGGAATATTTAACATCATAGAATGTATAAAAAATCTTGAAAAGAGGAATGATTCCGTTTAAAAATATGTTATTCTTAAATAAGTCTTACACATTATTAAAAACACAATGTTTCTCACATGGCACTAAGTTTATTAGATGTTTATGTTGACGTTAAGAAGTATGTGCGAATAAATAGGTTAGAAATGATGAAAGCCAAAATGTCATAAGCATAATTCACTCATATTAAACATGCATCTGAGTGAAGGTTGTGTCAGTCATTTTAAATGAAATTTAGCATGCACTTAATGAACTTAAGTGTACACAAGATGAACTAGTGCATTTGAGATCTTAAATTAACACTTAAGGTGAATTTAAATATGCACCAGATGAACTTAAACGTGCATGATGAACTTTAGTGTGTAAGAGGTACTTTAATTAAGTGTACACTTAGCACAAGCTTATGAGATTTTGGCCTAAGTGTGGCATGCAATGAGTGGGATTATGATGAAGTGGATGAATAAATGAAGATAATAAGTATTGAAAGGTTATTATTGGTTGATGCATTCCTTCCTGTCAGCATTTTCCGGCCAATCACAGACTTGATTTCGAGCGTTGAAAACTGTTCCTGGACGGCAAGAAAACAGAACAGCTTGTCCGTGGACACATCTCCAGTACTGAAAGACACAAATTAATAGTAATACCCAACTCAACAGTATTATGTGATGAATTAATTTTTCATAAACTTTATTTTTCTTCATTGTCAATAGTTGAATGAGGTTACGTATATAATTGTCTATAGGACTGTTGTCACAGACAAGCATTATTATTTTCTAATTAGATTTTTTTATTTAAAGAGCAGTTGACGTGTAAAGTTCCGGTGAGCACTTAGGTCATAGGCTCATTGTGCTATATTAGATTTACTTTTCAAAGAATGCATCCTAAAATTTTATTAATATTAATTTATTTTTACTTTCGTTCCGTTAGAAAATTGTGCAACATGCAAAGCTTTGTGGGTTTAAATTCAAATTTAATTATTTTCAATTTATTAAACCATTTTTAACAATCAGGGTGTGTATATATTTCAATTGGTATTATTTGTGCTAAGTAGCAAGTTTTTTTAATGTTGTGCAACCTTTATGACCAATCATTAGTTGTTATTGTTAATTACCCATTGATTATTTGTACAGAGCATTTATTTTAACAACTACGGCCATGTGACATATGTTTTCCAATGCTTTTAATGGACAGATTTACAATCCTCATCATTGGACAAATCATAATTTTTAAGGGGAATAAATCAATTGAACTTTGTTTCATGGTTTTTTTAAATACAAATTATGTTCTTAAATTTTAAGTATAGTACCAATAAAATTCTATTAGATTTTTTTTTAATTGGTCAGAATCACTTTTGTAAAAAATTCCAGTAATCCTTAAATGCAGTTTAGGAAAAGTTCATTAGAACAAAACACATTGAAATCAAAAATACCTTATTGCAAGACTTATGGGGCATGAAGTCATTTGTTCCGCTGCACTCTACTTGATTCTCTCCATCTTCGGGAATATTCTGGATAAAATGAGAAAAAGCACAGATAAGAATTAAATATGATGATATATATATACACGGTGCGATCAATGCTGCTCAATACTGGATGATGTTAGAAAGTTTTTTGAGGCCAGCATTGCAAAACCACAAAACTGTGGTTCCAAAAAGATGTAGCCACATCGCATACTGCCCAGGACACAATGGCTCTGTTACGGGACATCTTCATACCAACATACCCCAATTGTGGAAGCCATAGTATCATTGGCTACAGACGGTTGGGAGCAGTTGGGACTTTTGTACAGTAGCGACTTCAATATTGGCCGTTGCATTCATCAACTGTTTTCCTTGGGCCAATTTGAAAGTACGAGTGTGCGTCAATAAGCCAGCGGCAATCCCCAACTGTAAACTGATATTTGCAATGCAATCTGTGCCATAACACCTGACATTTTGCGAAAAATTATTAAAAATGTGTTTAAAAGAGCAGTAACGCGCAAAGCGGAAAATGGCCACTATTTGCGAGACGTAATCTTTCATGTTCAGGTCAATAAAATTCTCTATTTGTATACTGTACTTAAAAAGAAAATAAATTATAATTTATTCTGAAATTTAAATGTTATAACGAATTCAAACCATACGCCATTTGCGCCACCCTGTATATTTTGACTTCATAGTAAAATTTAATTCAACACGATTTCTTTTGGAGCATAAAATAATATTAATTTTACTAGTTTTTACTTACTTCAACATCAGGCTTCTCAGACGGATTGGCGGGAGCGCTTGTAGTGGGTACGGGTGCGGCCGTAGTGGGTTTGGGTGCGGCCGTTGTGGGTTTAGGAGCAACCGTCGTGGGTTTGGCCGGGCTGGCCGTGGTGGGGCGTGGCGGGGGTACCGCTCCCTCGGCGGGGTCTGACGGGGTGGAGGGGGGACGAGCCCACTCAGCCTGTGGGGAAAGAAGCAACAGTGTTGTTTAATGATTTTTTCTTATAAGTAAGTGATGATTTCCCCCATTGGATGATTAATTTAATGATCGTATTTGAATTTGTTTGTCTAACACAGTGGTTAAGTGGTTTTTTTTCGATCGAACCCCAGGGGTTCGGTGAGTCAGTTTCGCGGGTTCGGCGGAGGTCAAGACACACCCCGGCTCATATGATATCTTCGCAGCTCTGAGTCATCTCAATAAACAGATGCAGGGCTGTGGAGTTGACATTATCGAAGCAGAAGAAAACCTGAAGGCTTTTCAAAAAAGCTACAGTTATGGAAACGACGAACAGAGAACGATAACTTTGCAAACTTTCCCCTGCTAGAAGACTGTGTAAGTAAGATCTAAGATGTATCTGGAATCGGAGACATATCTGTACCCACAGAACTGAAGCAAGCATTGCCACGCACTTAGATGAGCTTGCAAAGTCTCTCGACGGATACTTCCCAACAAGAGAGTCATATCCAGCATGAGTGAGACAGCTGTTCACTTTTAGTGCTGAGACAACAAATGTCAATGATGAATACCTCTATGAAATCATTGAAATTCAGCAGAGCCAGGTTCGACAGCGACTCTTCAGAACAACAATGCTCTCAACGTTTTGGTGTCAACAAATGGTAATGTACCCTGTTATTTCTAAGAAAGCTGTAGAGATTTTCATACCGTTTGTTACAGCATATCTTTGCGAGCAATCCTTTTCGAGGATGCTCGACTAAAAAATGAAGAAATGGAACAAACATTGTTGCGAAATGACAAGAGAGTGGCACTTGCTAAGGTAAAGCCGCGCATATCTGAACTGATCTCTGAAAGGCAACAGCAGAAGTCACACTGATTTGCAGTAAATATTCATTATTATGTTTTTGTTTTTGTGTGAAAATCATGTTTTAATTGTTTTGTTCATTTTGTGCACCTATGTATTTTCCAATTAAGAAGGGTTCGGTGATTGCGCATATGAAACGGGTGGGGTTCAGTACCTATAACAAGGTTAAGAACCACTGGTCTAACAACTTTCAATTTAAATGTAAAATTAACCAACTAACATAACCTAATTAATATTCTAACAGCCAGGAACTACCCCACCGTCCTCTACCTCATCTCCTTTGCTTCCCCGCTACTTTCAGCCTCATAACATACCCGATTGGGGATGCCATAGTCTCACTGGCTCCAGATGATTGGGAGCAGTTGCGATTATTCTGCGATACGCACATAAAAAAAATGAACAGGATATTCTATTGATATAAAAAGTGTACTTACCCTTGGTGTGGTGGTCACAGTTGGTGTCGGCACGGAATACTTGGACATACTGCCGTGCATGATCTTGATGAGGGGGTTGGTGGGTCCGCAAAGTCCCTTGAAGTCGTCCATGTCGATGGCCCAAGTCATAGCCCCGAGGTAACCTTTGGACTTGATCCAATCCATCTTGATCTGGACACTCTTGGGGTCTTCATATCCCACCCACTGGGTCCCTGGGAACACAAGTTATCACATACATATTTATATTGAGGTGAGCATTCATGTCGATTTTTAATGAGTGTTCCATATAAAAACAGAATATGCAAAAAAAAAATTCTATCTTAACCTAACATAATCTATTTTTATACATATATTTTTTTACATTTGTTCCACACAGGAGACCGTGAGGAAAATAATTCCCCTCAGGGCCTATGTCATCTTTGGGGATGCAGTGTGGGAGGTCTTTTTAGGAAAGAAAGGGTAAGTTCTGGAAAAAAAAGGTATGAGGGGTGCAAAGGAATCTGGGGTTCAGTATGTCCAGGAGGGATGAACGTATGAATCCATCCCTTCCACTGCAGTGCAAGGCGATGTTCTGAGAGAATCCTGCTGGAGAGGTCAAAGGGTCTCAACCAGTCTCTCCTGATCCAGCCTGCCACGCAGTTGGTGGACAGACGCATCTGTCATCAAGACCCCGACGTACCTCTCCCCATGAACCCGGGCATCCCTGCTAAAACGCCAAACGTAGCAAACCACTTGGGGTGACCTATGGCAGAGCCTATAATGTTCTGTTTTAGTCGGTTACCTTTAATGAGATACTTTAAAATAAATCCCCTAGCTGTACTACTGCATTAAGGTTTCTGTGGTCGAGGGGAAAGATACTCAACTATGAATATCAGAGGTCGTGGGCTCAATCCCAGCGTGTTCAAAAATATATTTTGTTTTGTTTGTCATTTCACAATAATTCATTCAATATGATATTATGTAGTGTATTTAGGGCATGTTTCAGAGTGGAAAATATCGTCGGTAGCGCCCATCATCCAGTATAGTGAAGTTGCTTGAAATGGTTTTAGCCATGTTTGGTGACCAAATCTGAATAGCTAGCTAACTTTATCTTCCCATCCCCACTAACTTCAGCCTCACTACATACCCCAGTTGGGGTAGTTATAGTCCCACTTGCTCCATGTGGTTGGAAGCAGTTAGGACTTTTGTGCAGTATTCACATAAAAAAGGCACTGCTCACAGTGTCAGCCTTACTTACAGCAAAATCCATTGTTTCAAAATTAAAATTAATTTAATAACTAATGGATTGTGAAACAACTAGTTTCACATACAACATAAGCTGGTAAAATTTCTCAGCACTTTTCACAATTATCATTGAACATTTTTTTTGTCAGGTACCTATGGAAAATTATTAGAGATGGCCGATATTCCTGACCCAGTTACAAGGAAAGAACTGGTTCCTATGCGATCAATATTATTTCTCTGAGAAGAACTATTTAGGTCCATGTCTGAGAAACAGGTTATTTTTGGAACTGGTTTCTTTTGGAATATTTATAAAAAGTAAAAAAATATTTTCTAATGAATTCTCTAGCAACCAAAAGTAACTAATAAGTCTACTTACAATAAAAGATCTCCTTTGGTTCACTACTATTATGGATAACATAGGGGAAAGCTCATACAAACACCGACTGGTACATAAACATACCACAAGATTTAAAAAAGGAAAGGGCCTAAAAACTCCTCGAATATTTTATAAATATGGAAGCCGTACTCTTGAATATCTAATATCAGTGATTTTTAATAAAATCAATAAAAACTTACAATTTGAAAAAAAAATGAGTGACTATGCCCTAAAATACTCGTAATAAAACTGTGGTTAATTAACGAAAATTTCATGTATCTTTGAATTTCTTAATGTATCTGCCTACATATCTTGTTATTAGGCAGATATATTGAGATGTTTTATTCATTTTATAGATGTAATTTAAATAATCTAATATTACTATGCGATCTATTCTAATGTTTCCTTAAAACTATACATGTATTTATCAACAAATATTTTCTTACATATCATATTAAGAATGTTTAATTGGCAGAACCTACAGACAAGCTGCCATATGACAGCTTTGTGGGACTACCCTAAATTTATACAAATGTTTTATTTACTAAATAAAATAAAAATAAATAAAGAAACTGGATAAAGAACTGGTTCCACATCGATCTGCTGTAAATGGAACTGCAGTGACAACCCATTTCAGGTATCGACCATCTCTAGAAATTATTATAAATATTAATTTACCTTTGTAGGCATAAGGGCAAAGTCCCACTTCATCCCACTTCTTGGTCCATTCACTGCCCTTTTTGTCAACTTCCATGCAAATCTGAAAAACAATTCAATATACTTTACACAAGTAAATATTAAAATCAATTACTTTTTTATGCTATTACATTTCTTACCGACTTGATGTAAATGGCCACTATATGAATATGAATAAATAATTTTGTAGGTATAAAAGCTCAATTCTTTCAAGCAAGGCATACAAATACAAGATTGTGTTTATTAAATTAATTCAATTTATGTGGACAAACCTATTTATGCATATTAATATTGCGTATGTATGGGCGCAAATAAATTATTCGTCTTTATTTTAAAACATAACTTACAAAAAGTGTATTTTAATAAATAATTAAATTACCACCATCTATGTACACGCAGATTATAACAAACAACGGGCGCAAACAAATAATTTATTTCGTTAGTGTTTTTATAACATAATTAAATTAGCGCCATATATGAATGAGCAGATTATGAATTTCTTTTAAGTATAGCCTTAAATCGTCGATTTCTGGACCTCACTGGCCAAGCGAATTTTTATACCTATCACCTATATTCGTAGTAACATGACACACTAATAACATACATATTTTTGGCTTGCATTCCTCTTAAGGTGATGCACTACGTCGTGTAATATTTTAAATCGAGCCGCTATCAATAACACCCCTTACGTAAATGGTGATAAGGTTTAAATTCCCGCTTAACACCATCCGCCTGTTTTGATTTATGCAAGAAAAAAACTTAATTTGCCACATTATACAATAAAATCATAACCGAAAATGGATTCGTAAGTAGGAGATTTTGAACTTTAAAGCAGTTTTTATAGGCCTTATACATTATTTTTTTCTGGGCTTATAAAAAGACTTATCTAAAAAATACTCGATTATTTCAAAGGCCAGGATGTATTCTACTCGCAGTATTTAATTAAGGCATCTGAAACATTTCTAGTCGACAAAATTTTCAAACCTGAAACACATGATTTTGCATTACTATGTAGTGCATCGCCCAGTAATGCAGAGATTGTAGCTTAGAGCCAAATTTTTACTTAGTTTGCTTATTCGTTCAATTTGTTTGGTGAAAGCAGACATCAGGCAGTCCCTACGTAATAATCTTTATTCTTATTAGAGGCTCTCATTAGATTAAACAAGTTGAAACTAAAATGAGTTAGAGAACATTGGGGTAAGAACATCGCTTCAATAATTGACTTTCTAGTTTTTCCAACTGAATAGCGCCATCTATGAACGAGTGAAATAGCAAGATGAGTTACTTCATAGTAGGACCAGAATCCCGTGGCATTGGTGTACGGGGCTGGTTCGCCGCCTCCCGCCTCCTTGTTGATGTATGTGCCCAGGTTGTAGTTGTTGTTGCCCTGCGCCAGGGTGAAGGATCGCCCGTAGAAAGGAACCCCGACGACCAGCTTGTCTGGGGAGCACCCCATGTCAACCCACAGCTGGAGACCGTCGTTCTGGAATAAAAAAAGATTTTTTTTAAATGGGGTTTATTGTGCTAGTTATTCCGTCTGTCATGGTTTTCGATTACGGAAGTTTGTGAATATTAACCGCACAACTCAACACAATGACAATTCAACACATCTTCAAGTCATGATAGATGATGAAACAAAAACTAGGTTATAATAGGTTACGTATGTTAGGTTTATAGGTTCATTTTTTTCACTTTTTAAAGGTTATCATGGAGCCATGCCTTCAGAAGGGGAAACAGCTGTCACGCGTAATAATAATTACACAACAGAACTTGTTCATAAATAAACTGTTTTATATAAATTGAAAATATAAATGAAAAAATATCATTTTGAAAATATTAAAAAAAAATCATTATGGTTTATCAACTCATTTTTGACAATTAAGTTGTTATTTCAAAGCTCCATAGCTCATGCCAGAACTTCGGGCTGAAAAAAGTTGCCATGAAGTTATTTTTATTACATTAGCTCTACACAGGTGGGCCTGAGCAAAACAATTTTGCTCGGGGCCTATGCGCTTATGTTATCTTTGGGGAATCTGTGATGAGGGTATTTTTAGGAAAGGAAGTAGCGGAATAACTTCTGGGAAGGAAATAGGTATGGGTTGGTAGGGGTCAATTTGTCCTGGAGTGACAGACATATTAATCCATCCCTCTCTGCACTGCAGTGCAAAGTGATGGGTCGAGACAGTCCGACTGGAGAGGTCAAAAGATCTCCCTCAACTAGTCTCTGCCGATCTGGCCCGCCACGTAGGTAGGCAAAAGCATCTATCGCTAAGACCTAGACAAACCTCATCCCATGAACCCGGTCACTCTTGCAAAGCCACCAAATGTAGCAAACCACTGCTGTTGCTGATGTTTACTACGTAATTCCTAATAAATACGTAATACCTCACTTTGGGTGACCTAAACCCGCCTCCCAGATTGGAATTCTTTAGAGAAAAAAACGCTAATCTCATATCGCCGTTACTCACAATTCGTGAGTACACTTAATTTTCAATTTTTCACCGTTACAAATAATTATTGTGTATATACTATTGAAAATCGATTTTCTTTGTAAAATAAAAAAAAAAACGTATAATCTCACCACATTGAGTTTCTCATAAGCATACTGGTCATGGGGTCTCCTGTAAAGTGGACTATGTACATCAGCGAAACCTGCCCAGTTTCCTCGAAGGTCGTAAGACATCACGTGAATGGCATCGAGCAATCTGAAAAACATAAATAAAAAAAGTTTAATAATGTCATAGTATTTTTTTAAAAATATTTAATTGTAACATTATTTAATTTTTACAATGTTTTTTTTTAACAAATTTTGCTGCGTAATTATTATAACGCGTTGACAGCTGTTTTGCCTTCCAAAGGCATTATCAAATTGTGGTGAAGCCACTTACAGAAGATGTATTAAAATTAATTATATACAAGTACTTAAAATAATGTAAATCAAAATGTTTATTTGGAAGTAATATATTTGTTTTTAATTTTTTTATTTTACTTTATATATACAGGGTGTCCGGAAACTCGTAGTACAAGCGGGAAACTGGTGAATCTCCATCACATTTGGAGTCGATATTGTGGTATATTTTTTTTTGATTTGAGCTTTCGTTATCGAGTAAATCGAGTTAATTTTTTTTTTTTTTTTTTTTTTTTTTTTTAATCAAATTCTTATAAATTATTACTGAAGATCAAAGTACCCAACTAATTAAAACTATTTGAAAGTAAAACAAATGAAGAAACTCGGATTTGAAGCATTATTTTGAAATCACCCTTCATTTAATCCGGTGTAATCATAAAATATTTCTGCTCTGCAGGGTTAAAACATCTGTTGTTCAACCCTAAACACCAGAAAAAACTTTAACCCAAAAATAGCCGAAAAATATTTTTTTTTGGTTTTTTTTTTTTTTGTGAAAAAGCTCAAATCAAAAAACTTTATGTTTTTTTGGGTTCCCCATGTGGTGTAGATTCTCCGGTTTCCCGCTTGTACTACGAGTTTCCGGACACCGTGTATATATAAATTACAAACAATACAAAACAAAATGAACCTTTGTCTGTCCAACTGGGAAGGATTCCCGTTTCAGGACAGCCAAATTGTGTATTTAGTACATAATATTCATACAATGGAATGGCGATGCTATCAAAACAAATTTTGAGAACATTGTTGATTGCATTCGAAGTGACAGGATGGTTTCTTTATCTTTGAAAGAATCGCAAAGATGTAATTTATAACCAGGGTCAATTAATTTATTTAAGTTTTTAATCCAGCAGGTCTAGGAGGATATTGCAATCCCAATCTGCCATATTACATGATATACAACTATTATATTAAGTAGAAGAATAAGACCGTAAAAATATAAAAAAATAATGGGTAGGTATCTAATCTATGGTTCAATGATAACTCAACACAGTGACAATTCAACACACTTTTAAAAAGTGCTATAAAGTCATTAGAAACGATGAAAAAAATATTTAAACCTAACCTAACCTACTTAACCCAGTTCATAAAGTTTTTGTTTCATTACTTTCCATGACTTTATATAACTTTTTAAAGATGCGATGAATTATCATTTTGATGAGTTATCCGTTCACCCTATATATATATACGATCAAGGGATTTATATGGTGTGGTAGCCCTCTATTCCCCAACCATGAAGAAGGTTCCCGTTTTACCTGAAGGGCGCGCTTTTGAAGATATAAGATAAGGGCTGGAAGTTTCGCCCTCTCTAGAAACTTCAAAAACAGTCCAGAAAATTCTGGATTGTTGTGGAACGTTCGGGAACATCCCGGAACATCCTAGATCATAATAATGAACTAAAAACGGGATTGCAGGCCGTTTCCTGATAAACTTTTAGTAAATTCGTAATCGTGACAATAAATGGTATAAAACGATTAGTATATCTGTTTGTGCGCTTAGTCCTTCCAAACTGTGAAACGGAGTTTGATGGGGTTTACATTATCATTTGGAGAATATCTTCTGGAAGGTTTATATATACATATATAATACATGGATATTATACTTATTAAAATTAGAGAATTAAAAACATCATGTAAATAAGTAAAATTAAAATTAAAGGATCGTCCATGTAAATAAGTCTGTAAGTATTTTCAACTCACTTTTTATAATATCTTCGGAATGCGAATCAGCTGTTACAGTTATACAAATTAAACTTGATAACATTAAATATCTTTATTTTTTGTTCAACAATAAATATATTTTGGTGATATTATAATATAATTATTGTCATTAAAATTAATTCCCGTATTATTTCTCATACAAATCTTGTAAGCCAAAAATTTATTGTACCTCATTTGCATACAAGTTTAGACATTATCTGAGATTTATGAAGAACTCGATTTTAGTGAACTTAAACTTGGGCCATATATTACGTATTTAAACTTAAACCGTTATATATACTTCCTAATATTATTGGCTAGACTGAAAAAAATATTTAGGTCAAATGAGTTCATATAGAATTTTAACATGATATTAAAATGGTCGGAAATAAAATATGAAATGGTCGGATCTCAAATCTTTCTACAAAGCACATGAGAAAAAAACAGAAATGTCACATACGACATAGTGTGAATATTCCTCCTTTCGATCTTTCTTCGCGGTTAACTGCAGGATTTTCCAATAAGAGGTTTTATTTTGATATTCAAGCGTAAAAGATCAATGGTTTCGTTGCTTGTGTGGCACGTAGCGCCGTTTTGTTGAAAGTAAACGTTGTCAAGATCGATACCATCTAATTCCGGCCATAAAAAATTATGAATCATCTCTCGATAGCGCAATCCATTCACCGTAACTGTTGCTCCAGCCTCATTTTCGAAAAAGTAAGATCCAATGACACCGCCGGACCATAAACCGCACCAAACAGTCACACGTTGAGGATAGAGAGGCTTTTCAAAAATAAATCTTGGGTTTTTCGAGCCCCAGATGCGACAATTTTGCTTGTTGACGAAGCCAACGAGGTGGAAATGGGCCTCATCACTCAAGATGATTTGCATTTGATTCACTCAAGTGAATTTTAATAATTTCAATGCGTTTTTGAAGCGTTTATCGTTCCATTTTTATTAATGGCGTAGTTTCTACTTGTCAAATGTCCAAAAATGACAGCTTCAAAAGTAACATCTGCCGAAATAGCGGGCTATTCAAAATAACACCTCTTATTGGAAAATCCTGTACATATATCATATCACATATCACCGAAGCGTTAGCGTGATCCATCGACTTTCAAATGAATAGACCAGCCAATCTGGGAAAACAGGACAAACCAAGTTGCAAGGAGTGCGGGAGGCGACGTGGCCGAGCTTTTTTCTGTGATTTTAAATAAATGTATCTGAAAGTATACAGGCAACTCGCATTGTAATATCACCATTCGGTCCTCGAAAATAAAATCTGATTTCGAATTACTAGTCCTTTTTATAATGACGCGCAAATTGCTGGCTGCGTAAAAAACTTAACTGCAAATCCCAAATCGGGTAAACAAAAGTTCGGGCTTGTTTCCAAAACTTAATATTTTGTCACACTAGTTAGTTAGACACTTTTACAAATGTGTTATAATTCACCCAACTCACTCAATTTTAACGACGCTACGCCAGGCGGTTCGTTTAACAACGAACATCCAGCTCCTGCGCAGAAAAATCCCACAATGAACTGCAGTACAAACCTTTGCTTACTCTAATGAACTTTACTTTTCTGCACAGGGTCTGGTTATTTCAATATGCGCTCTTCGGTGGTAATATACGACTGATGTTGTAGTTTATTCTAAGCATTCCCGTAACCACCTGGTGCCAAAATTATGGTCACGTGGTTTGCCTCCGGCTCGTCGAAATGATAAACAGATTTCATTAATTAGAATGTCTATGGTGTGACCAAAGATCAAATATCACAAGCGGGCCGGAACGCGGTTCAGAACAGAGCAGCACAGAACTGCGAGAAGTGGAGTAGTCATGTCCACCAAGGAACTTGGAGATTTCCGACACGATCCTCGAAGGAAGAAGTAAATTAGCTTAGTAATAACAATATTATCATCACTCACTCGCAAAGTTCAGGAACGTGATAGCCCTCCTGCAGACGGAACTTGGCCAGCGGCACGGCCATGGTGATCTCCCAGCCCCTGGCCTGCCGCTCAAAGGCACGGCGCAGCTCCTCCACGTAGAACAGGAAGCGATCCTTGTCGCCGAAGGAGCCGCCGCGGTCTGCTGCCCCGGGGTACTCCCAGTCCAGATCGAACCCGTCAAACTTATACTTGTTCATGAACTCTGGAAAAAGAAACAAAAATATGTTTGGTTTTATTTTTATCAAACAACTAGCTGACGTGTAACCCTGCGTTGCTGGATTTGAAGTAAAGTTTTGAGGTTGTGAATTTTTGTTCAGTTACCTGAAAACTGGGTCTATTTTTAAGTGGAAATAATATTACTAAGTTTACGTTTTATAAGTTTTTGTTTCAGTTGATCGTGCCATGTACCACTAAAAAACTAAATTATATTGACTTTCAGTCGACTCTTTTTCTCATCCAGTGCAGAGACAATGCGTTAAGTCGTCCTCAGGCGTCTCCGATTTCTTCTACCATTCAAACTGCTCTCTAAATACTCTTGACAATAATAAGAACAAACTTCGAACTGCGAGTGTTTGAGATAGACAGACAAATAACCTGTGAATGAAAGCAAGCTTAAAATTGCATCGTTTTACATAAAATAAAATATCTAAATTCGATAATCGCAAAACAAACTACTGGTTCTAATGTGATGGCCACCAACTGTACCTAGTCCCTTATAGGTCTAAATTTTATCCCTGTTGCTCGTAGTCTGGAAGCACATCCTCCTTCCAGTAAATAAACGAATTTTCAGCTTTCATTAGTAGTGTTTATTGTATTTAAATTGGTGCACGGTGTAAAAAACTAACCGGTCAGTAATATCCAGTTACAAATTCTGTATCGCTCCGATAAAATATTACAATAAAGATTAGTGTGTTCCCCCATATTGGTTCTATAATAGGTCCATTCAGGGCCATCACAAAAAAGGAAACTAAATGTTGCAACGATGTGTCTGTGTTGAGATTATCATTGTTCATTGTTGCAACACAGAAGGGCGATGTGGTTAGGTTTCATAGGCGTTACAAACATTGCACATTTCCTCACTAATAAACGCTAGTTCCACACATTTGGTAGATTTTTAATATAGTTTTTTTTTATAAAAGGCTTTACATAATACGCGTATATAGTTATTTTACGCAGAAGTTTATAAATAAGATATTTTAAATAAAACTGTCCCATTGAGAAACAGAACGAATTTCAGACTAAAATACAGTTCCATGATAAATCAACATAGTGACAATTCAACACACTTTTAAAAAGTGATATAAAGTCATTAGAAACGATCAACAAAAATAAATTTTAACCTAACCTACTTAACCCAGTTAATAAAGTGTTTGTTTCATCACTTTCCATGACTTTGTATAACTTTTTAAAGATGTGATGAATTATCATTGTGATGATTTATCCGGTCACCCTATAATTATTATAAAATGAAATGTATACACATGTTAATACTTTAGATAAAATGAATTGCTTGAAAAAAATAATAATGAAATATTGTTTATAACCATGAATTTATTTAATTTACTAGCTGTACCCCGCCACGCGTTGCTGTGCCCCTGTCTGTGCAGAGACACAATAGCGCGTGTTGCTTTTACGTCCAACAGATATCGCAGTTGTTCAAAATAGCACATTTTTTAGCACTGTCATAGGTGACATCTATATAATATAGGTATATAAAAACACACGCGCATTTGAATGCAACGTGTTGTCAAAATTTCAAAGCAATCGTTGAAGAAATTTCGGAGATTTAAGATTTTGAACATACTAACATTAACATTTTTATTTTTATAAAAAAGATTACGACCGACGATCTGGGTACAAAATTAAACTTAAAATTAAGTTTAATTTTGTACCCCGATGAAGCTTGCTGCTTTAAGGCTATGCAATACGAGGTAATGTAAAATCATGTGTTTTTGGTTTGAGAATTTGGTCGCCTAGAAATGTTTCAGATCCTTTAAATAAATACCGCGAGTATAATACATCTTGGCCTGTGAAATAATCGAGTATTTTAAACATATGTCTTTTTATAAGCCCAGAAAAAAATAATTTATAAGGCCCATGAAAACTGCTTTAAAGTTCAAAATTTCCAACTTACGAACCCATTTTCATTGTATAATGTGGCAAATTAAGTTATTTATAAAATGATCGGAAAACGTTTAAATATTTATGCCTGAACATCCACAAAATAAAATAAAAGGCACTTTTTTTCCATGTTTTTTTCTTGCCTAAATCAAAACAGCTGGATGGTGTTAAGCGGGAATTTAAGCCTTATCGCCATCTACATAAGGAGTGTTATTGATGGCGGCTGGATTCAAAATATTACACGACGTAGTGCATCGCCTGAAGCGAAACCGATCGGTAGTAATATATTAAATAAATTTATGGTTACATTCAAAGTTGTTATTATTTTATTTCATTAATATGTTAAATCACAAAGTGATAATAACTCACCGACAATACTATTGATGAACTTTGTCCGTTTAACCTTGTCGGCGACCATAGCGGAGTACTTCTCTCCGCCCTCGGCCCAACCGCCCACCGCGATCTGCAGCTTGAGGTTGGGGTACTTGCTGCGAATAGCTGTGAAGTTCGCGAAACCACTCTTCTGCACGTCGAGCTGAGGAAATCAAAGCAAAACATTCTATGAAGAAGGCAAACTGCAAAAAAAATCAATAATAAAACTATAATAATTATTAGTATCCGGTGCTTGACGGCTACACCAAAACTAAACACCGAAAACCACACGAATTTCACTAATTATTATACTGAAATACCAGCCCTAAAAGGATTAAGGAAGGCTTCTAAAGTTATTAACGTTCAAAAAGTAGAAAATTATGTTTTGAAATGGAGATAATAAATAACTACAAATGATAGAGGGAGCGCGCTAATATAAAAGAAAAACGAATGTAATTATATATTAGATAGGCTTCAGCGAATGTTGTGAAATTATTTAATAAAACACAAATATATTTAAAATAGGGTAAAAATCTCTCTACATCGTAGTATTTAAAGAAACTCTTGCAGCATGTTAAATAACAGAATCAGATTTTTTTTAATAATTTTCAGAGTAGGTATACTTGACGATTTTTTTTCTATCGAGGTAATTTCATCTAATTACCTTTTCAACTCGGCGTCTGAGTAGAGATTATCTTAAAAAACTTTTTTTTAATTGCTTAAAAATTTAAAGTGTTCAAATGGTAGTAATTCGGAATGCGGGGTGTAAACACGTGCAACACATTATCATTTATATATACATAAACACACATTTCACCAAACAAATTCTTTGGAAGGATTTTAAGAAAGCAATCATCAGCCACAATAATACTAACAACTAACATAATCATTATTTTATGTTTATATTCTGTTTTGTATTACATCATATTTTTTATAACTTTTTAAAATTTTTTATTAATTTTATTTTTTACATTTGTTAAAAAGAATGTGACCTTACTGGGGTACCCCGTTCTAAGGTCACATTGTACATGGTCATTTGTGTGAATATTAAATTGTAATTTATTAATTTGTCATATTTTTTTAGTATGTTAATTTTTTTTAAAGTAATTTTTGTAAACGTTCAAAATATAAATGAGGTAAATTATAAAGCGAAATGATGGAAGAAAAACATAACATCATACAAGAAAACGTATAATGGTATAACGTACAGAAGAAAAACATAATAAGAGGTTAATCTTTGTTAGGTTGCAACATTTTATATATATTCTTCCTTCCCTTGTCCATAATCCATATCTCAATACTTCTTTTGGAGTCGGTTATTTTTTTAATGGTTTTTATTGCAAGAGGGAGGATATTGAATAGTTTTATAGAGAAATATTTTCCATTTATAAATTTCTTTGTCCAAAAGTCGTTTTAGTTGTAGGTTGGTGAAATATTAGGTTATTTAAGCATATCTTTTGGGTATATTATTATGTAATTTTTTAAACACCTTTGAAAATATAGTGGCACTACTTCCCAATTCAAACACGATAAATAATTTATCGATTGAGATGGGTTGATTAGATTAATGATTTTCGTTAAAAAAAAAACACACAAATTAATTAAAAAAAACAATTACCCCTAAAATCATCTTTCTAACCAAGCTATACCTCTATTTGAGATGCTCTCAAAGTTAAGGTTAAACGCAACGCTCGTTTTATTCTACGTGTTCACAGATGGCGTTAATTAATTAATTTTGTTTAAATACGCTTTTGCAATTTTACAATATTAAGACAAATCATTTGTTTGCGCCCGTATATACGCAATATGAATATGAATTAATAGTTTTGTTCGTTTAAAGACTTAATTCTTTCGAGAAAGGCACACAAATACAATATTTTACCGATGATTCAATCCAATATTGTATTTGTATGCCTTTCTCGATAGAATTGAGTTTTTATATGGACAAAACTATTTATTCATATTCATATTGCGTATATGAGGGCGCAAACAAATAATTTGTCTTAATACTGTAAAGCAATACCTTGCAAAAGCGTATTTAAACAAAATTAATTAATTAACGCCATCTGTGAACACGTAGAATACAACGAGCGTTGCGTTTAACCTTAAAAGACAATCTACACAACGGCCCCGATGATGGAAAATGTTTCGTTAAAAAGAAGCGCAAGTCGACTAAATTACCCAAAAATTAATCACAACAGTAAAGTTTTGTTTTTATCTTGTTAGTATTTAAAAATTTAATTTAAAATATTGTCACAATAATCCGTAATAAATTTGCATAAAAAACAAGTAGTGATAAATATGATAATTAAGAATTTCTACGCCAATTAAGAGAACTAGCGCTTGGTGTCGGAGTAAAAAATAATATCTTAGAGTGCATATTAATACAGGATGTGGAAACATTATTAAATTAAAAATATGGTTCGAAATGAAGTGCATTTTGTTAATGATGTTACGAGTGTTCAGTTTATTAGTAATAATTTAAAAAAATCTTAAATACTACCAATTCTGTTTTTTTTTTTACTTCTTCGGGAAGGATATTAAAATATTTATATTCCTTTGTAAATATATTTACCATGCATTTTTTTGTCTAGAAAATAGAATAGCTTTGATGTTATATTTAAGTCTTAATGATGAATTAAGTTTTAATTGTTTCAATGTATTTACTATCTTTGAATATTTGTAATATTAAGAATTGAACAATGTTGCTGAAGGGAATTTAGGTTGATTTTCAATAATTAGTCTTAGTACCACGTTTACAGTGATTGATTTTTTTTCATATGCACATTTTTTCAATACCTCAATGAAATTAATGGCCTGACTTGCGCGAATATACTTTATAAAAAATATCTGAATTAAGAATCTTTCTTAATCTAGTAAATAAATAAATACATTTCCTAATATAAAAATGTATATATAACTTATAAAAATGTACATGTAAACCTTAAGCACCTGTTGACAAGCCAATTCAATTGACTTAGCAGGACTTGTTTGTTGATATGTATTAACTATTTATACAATAAAAAAAATAAAAAAATGCGTTTCAAGTTCACATATGTGTTTGTTGCATTTCATGCGTTGGTCTATAATTACAACCGAGTTACTTTATTTTAGTTGTTTGGTTTAATATAGTACATTAACTATTACAGATTTTTTAAAATGTATAATTATTTCAATGTTTGAGTAAGTTTTGAATTTATTTATTGAGAAGGCAATATAAATTGTTTTTTTGGCATTAATTGTTCGTATCAAACTATTATTTTAGGATTTGCATGTAGTTCTATCAAACCACGGTTTCACTTTCAATTAAGAGGTAATAGGGTAAATTATTTAAGTGGGAAAAGCTCATACAGCATGATAATGATTAGTAAGTAAGATAATTAGTTAGTTTAAAATAATATTTCTTACCTCAGGGTCGATAATGAGCACCTCCCAGTTGGAGTCATCGATGCCGATAAAGGAGTAGATGAGGTGCGTGCACAGCTCTGCAGGCACATCTTCCAGTCCGTATCTTCCCACTCCGGGCCTGTACACGGCCCAGTTGCTGAAGTAACAGACTATGCGGGACGGCTTGTCGCCTAATTAAACAATAAAAAAATCAACCACAAAAAACTTTTTGTTTTAAACCATATCTATTTTAAAAAAGTATTAAAATTTGTTTTTTTTTGGTTTGACTGCGGATTAAACCTTCCTACCCAAGAACTGATGTCGATAACTCGCCTCGCCAACCAACTTCGCCAAATGCGACATTTATTTCGTATGTTAACTGCTTTAATATCATCCGATTTCAGAGCAATGCGCATATGTTCGCGTGAGTGTAGTGTTCATGTTGATTCTATAATGCATTTTCATTGATAAAGAGTCTCTCTGCCGAGTTTCAGCTCGATCCGATGTAGGGGAGTAGGTTAATTTTCGCTTTCAATATTTGAAATAATTCATTCCCTTGAAATTCCTTGGAAGTTCGAAAAATTTCCAGAACGTTTTTACCTGGTGGTAAAAAAATATCATACTAAAAAGTTTTTTGGTGAATCTGTTATGTTTAATTCTTATTGTTTAGCAATTTTCGGAAACGTTATTTTTGAAATTTTATTCTTCAAATTTCCGTAATTTTAGAATTATTCTATTGTATTTGCATAATTTATGTATAAACTTTCTGAAACAGTTCTGCAGATAATCTGTTTCTATCTTCTAGCGTTCCGATGACACTCAAATATTTTCTTGTAACAGATATTATATTTATTTTTGTAAATTACGGTACAAAAACTGGTTGGTTTTGAAACTCTACTAAAATTGCAACTGACAAAATTAAAGAACACAGCATTTGAAAAAGTTTTATAAAACTGATGCGCAAATAAATGCAATATTTTTTCTGCAAAAGGCAAGCCTTTAGGTACATGAATTAATAAAAAAATTCTATGAACGAGTTCAAAACAAATGCGTTTTTTTCGTTACAATTTACAAAAGAAGAATCTTACCTGCTACGGACGTAGCAACCGCTACCAACACCAGCAGGGATATAAAAGAAGAAAAACCCATCATGATATCTGAAAAAGAGAAAGTAATAAATAAATAAAGTATAGTCCTCCTTTTTTAGCAAACATTTCGGACAGCATTATAGTGACCTTCATCAAGGCAGATGCGTACACACAAAGTAGTTTTACAGTAAAATTGGTATAGGTATATTTGCAAGCATTATGAAAAGATAAGACAAACATTAGTTACTAGAGCACGTATTAAATTTAATAGTATTTATTTTTGGATTTACTGAATAGATATCGCTCTCCCGCAACTACTCAGATATTATTTCAAATTGAAGATGTTCTAGTGAATCTACATGAATGGATATAATATATTATATTATTGAAGAAAAAGAGCATAAATATGAACGAAACATGAAACAGAACAAAAATCAAAAAAATAAAAGAAGTTAACTGTCACAACTAGGAATTGAACCCAGAATCTCTTGTCTTACAGGACAGGCGACTTAAACCACTAGACATTTATTTATTTTATTGATACATGATTTATTTTTGATTGAGTAAATGTGGTTTTTTGTGATATTTCACCCTCCATGCTAGAGATGACCCTGTGTTATAGCCGGTGAATTTTACAGTTTGCGGACATAGAATCTATACATTACTATAATATAAAAAAGAAAAATGATGTATAGCTATTTTGGGTTGCAAGAAGAGGATGGAGAAGTTAGAGAATTATAAGAAGATAAAAAATTTGAGAAATTATTAGTAAATAGATCACACTAATTAATTATGTTTTGTCTGAAAAGTGATTAAATTGAATAAAATAAAAAACATATTAAGTATAAACACGAAAAAAGATTTTGATGTGTGTTGTAAGATTTGAAATGTGAATAATAATTTTCAGAGCCTTAAAATACTGTGAACTCCGATAGTTGATTCCGAAAAACTTAGTCTAAAAATTCTGTTTACAAGTATAATGACATTACAGTGTAATATAGTAAAAACGCTTATAAGTTTCTTTACAAGTAACTTGGAAGGCAGAGTAGGCGATTGGTAATAATATCTACGATTAAAATTTCACAAATACAATCGAGTTTTTATATTTTTAAGTTCCAAAAAATATATATTATTTTTGAAGATAATATCTACACATTTTTTATGCAGTAACGTTAATTATATGCAATTCCCTCGATAGAAAAAAATCCCAAAGTAATCTCCGAAAATTATTAAAAACACGTTTTCTTCTGTTATTTAATATAATACGAAATTCACAATGTATTTATAAACGCAACTAAAGCATTTGTCAAGAGATTTTGGCCTTCTTTAAACGAGTGGTGTTTTATTTAAATATTTTCACCATTTTCGCTTAATTATTATCGTTTTTTTAGTATTTTCGCGCTCGGGGCTACGGGGCCTTAAATAATGTATTTGTAACAAATAATTACTTTTTAAAACTTGACTAAAATCAGATTGCTAATTTCCCCGCACCACATTCGTGACGCTCCGAAAGCAATGCACTGTAATGTTTTGTAATTTTCTAACGTTCTTATACTTCCCATTATCTACTGGTATTTCGTAATAATTGATATAGGAAAACCATTCTCGGAAAATGCATAGGATTAATGGAATCATAAACACTAACTCGAGTGTCTTCAGGAACAAACACGAAGAAGATGGAAATCACGGGACGATACCGCGAGGAATATCTGCGTTGTGCAATTCTAGCTGCTATGTTGATTAGATGAATATTTACTTAATTTAGCTGGGTCTCTGTTCCTATGTCTGTTAAATTTAGTTGTGATTTCGGTTAAGCGTGGATCCACACTTACACAATGAGGTAAATTTACAAGACCTTATTTTAAAAAATGCTCTACTTTAATAGATATATAAACCTGCACATATATTTTTTCGTTTCATCGCTGACAACCTGGGGAGTAATTAAAACTGCATTAGAAAATGCACTAGCAAAAAACACCACTTTGGAGTTTTTGTTCTATTTTGAGATTGCGAATAGGAAGGAATATAAATTTTTGTTTGATTCGTCATAGAACTACAATTTTATTTCTGTTATTAGGTTAAATCTAAATATTCTTTATATATTACAGCTTCATTAATTTTTTTACGGATTTTTCTCTTTTACGTTATTTAGTGTCTGTATATCTAACGAAAAGTTAAAACGACTTAAAATGATAAAAAATTTAAATATTTTTAAATTTACCAAAAAGTATTTGTATTTGTTAGACTAAAAAAAATAATTTAAGTATGAAGAAACAATCTCGTTTTCCGGAAATAAGTTTTGTTAAAGCTTAGAATGAGTGATTTTTCAAAAGCGCCTTTTTAAAACTCTGAAATTATTGTAACTGACAGTTTTCTAAAATCGTTTCTAAAGTTACCAAAGTAAAAATTTCTCTAAAGTATTTGAAAAAAAAAAACTGGAAATTTTTGTTTATGAAAGGTTGATATAAGTTCTGCGATTATAATTTGACACGTGAATAAGAAAAATATTTTAGTGAAAAATATTATAGTTTAAAAATATACAGGGTTTTCCAATAAGAGGTGTTATTTTGAATAGCCCGCTATTTCGGTAGATGTTGCTTTTGAAGCTGTCATTTTTGACATTTGACAAGTAAAAACTACGCCATTAATAAAAATGGAACGATACACGCTTCAACAACGCATTGAAATTATTAAAATTCACTTGAGTGAATGAAATGCAAATCATCTTGAGTGATGAGGCCCATTTCCACCTCGGTGGCTTCGTCAACAAGCAAAATAGTCACATCTGGGGCTTGAAAAACCCAAGAGTTATTGTTGAAAAGCCTTTCTATCCGCAACGTGTGACTGTTTGGTGCGGTTTATGGTCCAACGGAGTCATTGGACCATACTTTTTCGAAAATGAGGCTGGAGCAACAGTTACGGTGAATGGATTGCACTATTGAGAGATGATTAATGATTTTTTATGGTCGGAATTGGATGGTATTAATCTGGACAACGTTTACTTTCAACAAGACGGCGCTACGTGCCACACAAGCAACGAAACCATTGATCTTTTACGATTGAATATCAAAATAACACCTCTTATTGGAAAACCCTTAATATTCATGTAGATCAACAAACGGTGATTCTGAATAGGTATATATGTTTTATTGTAGAATAAATAAATAAACATTTGAAAACGATTAAAACCGTGAGAGATTTAAACGCCCCGTGATTGGTCGGCGGGTTATGACAAAACTGACCACACCGCTACCTCACGGGCGGCGTGTTTTTTGGAAATCCTGCCAAATATTTAAATTGGGATTTGTTCATCTTATACCGACCTGAGTGGGATTGACTTTTTTATTAACCGACAAAACCCGCCAGATTTAGATCGTTTTGTAAAATGCAATCTTTGAAAATTATTTTAACAACAATAAATGCTGGTGTTTAAGTAAGAAGGTTAAAAAATATAAAAATAGACCGGAATTCCTTATTGTTTCATACATTGAGTAAAAAGGTTTCAAACTCCTGAATCTGATACCACCTACGTCCTACGATAACACTTGCTTAATAAAGATATTATACAGAGAGATAAGAAATGCGCTATTTTACGACGCCATAAAGTAGGAAAAGGCTTACATTCGAACAGAGACGATGAACATTGTAAAGAACGAGGAGGTTTACGTTGGCGATTGGGAAATGTATTTCCCCGTTATCTAGCAGGAGATAAACCATGGAACTTTTGGTGGAACTTATCGTACATCTGATTCTTTCAACTTGTGATTTATTTCAGGCTGTGTCATCATTTTCGTAATGTAAATAAGAAGAATATAACTAGTTTTACGATGGTTAATACGAAAAATAGATGAATAACAATACCACTATATAACTCAATTATCAAAGATAATACTAGCGCTTTCTAAACAGAAAAATCAGGAAAAGATACGGTCATATGTGGGACTTGAACACAGGACCTTCGCCTTGCCGGAGCACTTCTCTTCCAACTGCGCTAATGGGAACCTATAGTCTTCGGTCATATTAATGTAATTCAATGGGAATTAAAATGACGAAAGAATCAGAATATCTGGTGTGGTCTAACCTTCACTTTTGATAAATCGTGTCACTTGATTTAATCTATTGAACACCTATTTGTGACAAACTTTCTAAGAGGAAAAAAAAACATTTCACCAAAATTTCCACTAAGAACCATTAAAAATAAGTTTATACTAGATAAATTCTAATCATTTAAAATACTGCATAAAATAACCCACAGTAAAAACATGACTGACCACCAAATAAGATCCTAAATGTATAAAAAATAGGTAACGTTGTAAAAAAACGTCAAATTTATCTTCATTGTACAAATTTGGGATTAAATATATGACCGTTGGAAAAAAGGATTACAAAACAATCAACTTACAGTTTAAAAATGCTAATATGATAATTAAACTTTACAACTAAAAATTACAATGTAGGATACAAAAAAAACCTTTTGATTCTATTAAAAATATTTGCTACTTCTCTATATTGGTTACCTTAGTTGTGTGTACGTGGTATAAAGGGGTTTATAAACGAATTGGTATTGAAATTATTGACGCAGTGATCAACATCATTGAAAGGCGTCTTTGGTTGGGAAAAGAAGCTGAGATCGCCCTCATATAGGATGGGCTGAACACTTGAAGGTTGAGGATCGCCAAGAATTGACTAAACTGGAGAAATTTGAGGAATGTCTACAAAGACAATCAAAGATGGACGCCAGATAGCAAAGAAGAACGTAGTAAATGGCTTTAGCTTGTGACGTTAATACATTAAATACGTAAATACACCAATACGATAATTTTTCTTGCAGATGACAAGTATAGTGTTAGTTATAACATAGAGATGTATATACTCTCAGTATCGCCCCGGTGATAAACCACCTTTCAGAATCGAGACGTTACTTGAAATACCTATAGCCATATTTGTGACCAGATTTGAATAGCCAGGTATTTCTCTTTCTCTTCTCCCTCCCTTCCCTACACTCTTCAGCCCTGCTCAAATTGTGGATAACATAGTTATTTTTATTATTGTATTATTAAAATGATTGTATTATTATTGCACATGCTTTATGGGATGTGTAGGATTGCCCAGATTGACCAAACCTCCCCACATTCCGGAATAAACATTGATTATTATTATTATAGTATTACTGTTTTCAGTTAGAAGTTAGCAATTGGGAATCTTGTGCGGTATTAGAAGATTGCCATTAAAAAAAAAACACTCACGTTTGGTCATCTACACACTGAAGAAAAACCAATATATATTAAAAAATATTTTTAGATGCCAACAATCGATTAACGAACTCAGATCATACGCCAGTTAAAATAAAATTAGTTTATATTGAACAGATTTATTAGCTGACAAATCCAACATAATTCTTATGTACTGTTGAAAAGTGACTGACGATAAATCCACTTTGAATCCGTTAGGCAGCCAAGCGACACGGCATATTATTATTCTAATTTAATTATCCCGATATAACACGAAAGTCATGAATTATCATTATCGGATTTGGGCAAGACAAGTTTTGGATATTTCGCCGTAACGGTAAACTGGAATAAAGGTTCGCAGCTCGCTGGACTGGTTTGCAGATCGGATTATTTCGGGTAAATGACCTGGCTATGTGACAAATTTGAATAGTTTGTTGACAAACATGACGTATTGGGTGTTGTATCTAGTTTGGCTATTGTCATGTCGAGGTTGGATGCAAAAGTTGACTAGGTCAAAGCGTGAACTGCAGTCAAAATGGTTCCATGACTAAACATAACTTTGAAGAAAAGTTAAGACCTAGCTTTCTGAATTTCTTCCGACATATTACATAATTTCCTTGAACAATTGAAGTTTTTAAGCTTTTCAAAAAATTCGAATTATTTTTAAGATAATTTCTATTTAGATGCCGAGTTAAAAAAGTAATTACATGAAATTCACTCAATAGAAAAAAAATCGCAAACTTTTCTTCGAAAATTATAAAAATATTCAGTGTTTTTTTATATGTCGGGAGATTTTTACTCATTTTAAATATATCTATTTAATATTTTCACTAGGATCATTTACGCTTATTAATTATAATTTTATTTTAATTTTAGGACTCCCGCTCTATAATTCGTATTCACATATCCCTTTAAAACCATCTTCAGTAATCTTCACTCGGTGCTTGGAAGGCGAAATCAAAATTATTGGACGCTTAAAACGTAGGCTTATAAGAAAAAACATACATAATCTAACCAATTATTATTTTCGTGTGCTTTTTAGCTGTTGTAGTATTTTATTGGGTTTCCAGTAAATATAAAATAAATGCTTGCAAATAGCTAGTTTTCTCTTAGATCTGTACCGCTTTAGGATGTGGTGATTCGATACAGATAGTTTTTCTATCGTGGTAAGTTTTTCTAAACAAACATTATGTAGTATAAAAAACATTTGTGCTTTTGTTCAAAATATTATAATGAGCGTGATTATCAATAAAAACTTCAATGTTTTTTTTTATCTCTTCTAATTTTTATTTATACCAGCAAAGAGTTGAGATTTTCGTTTCCCATTTTCAATTGCATTCATCCTTATCGATAAAAATATACAATTTCTGTCTTTGTCATCTTTTTTATTCGTACTCACCTATAATGCATATTTTTCTTTTCGGGAAACTTTTCATTCGTACCCACCTATAATGAATATTTTCTCTTCGCGGGAAAATTTTCTGGGAGCATTTTCCTTCATTTTAAATATATATTTTTTTAAATACCCAATTCTTTACATTACTTCTAGGTATTAAAAATAATTGAAGGTATTTTTATTTATAAATGGACAAATATTTATGTACCTCCCCGCACACCCCATTTCTACAGATTTATAACCAGTTTCAAACTATCATATGTGAGTTTAGAAGTTCCAGAAAAAAGTCATTTTTGAAGATAATATCTATACATTTGTTATGCCAAAACGCTGATTATATGAAATAGAAAAAAAATCGCAAAATAAGCTCTGAACATTATTAAAAACGTTTCTTCTGTTATTTAATGTGTGTATATATGTGTGGTACAAGTAAAGCATTTGTCGAGAGGTTTTTGCTCTATGTCAAACGTGTTGTGTTTTATTAAATATTTTCACCATTTTCGCTTAATTATTATGGTTTTTTTTTATTTAAGCGCGCTCCCTCTAACACTCGTATTTGCATATCTCCTTTTGATACCATCTTTCAAAGCTTACTAAGGGGCCTTAAAACCCACCTATTAATAAACATTAAGATTAAGGTAGAACAATCCGAAAGTATATTCAAATTTTAAATTAAATTATAAACTCCTATTAAAATTACAGGAAAAACGATAAAAGATACTTAAACAACTATAATTTACGTAGGAGTTTTACAATCATCCTTGCTATTTTTAAAAAAGTTTTAAAATAAAGCAGTATTTACATTACATCAAACCAAAAATACAAGAAAATTCCGGGAATCATTAAAAATATTTCCGCAATATTGTTCTAAGCTTGAATATTGTTTTTGAGGTAAGTTTTCTGTGGAATTTCTAATATTGACACGGATAAAACAAAAACTAAGCACAGATCGCCCCACGAATAAACATTTCTTCGCATTCGTAATAAAAAAACCCTATAAAAATATGGTTTGCTTGTATTAATATAATTTATTGTTTCTCTGTGAAATTAGTGCTTTATTCTTATAACTTAACTTACAAAACATTCATTATAGCATTCTCTGCACTGTACTATACACGGAAAAAAATTATCCTGTTAAAAAAGTGATAGCATGCCCATTTCCTGATAAAAATATTTGTTTAAAAATGTTAGTTTAGTTAACGAACAAAAATGATCCTGTTAAAAAGGTGATAGCATGCCCATTTCCTGATAAAAATATTAGTCTAACTATGTTAACTAAACTAAAGTGTTAAATAAACTTAAAATTAAGATTTTATCAGGAAATGGGCATGCTATCACCTTTTTAACAGGATCATTTTTGTTCGTGGATAGTAAGTGCTTTACTCTAATAGCTTAACGTATAAAGCATTTATTATTACATTCTATGTACAAATGATCCTGTTAAAAAAGTGGTAGCAAGCCCATTTTCTGATAAAAAATTAGTCTAACTAAACTAAATAACTAACCATCACGCCGTTTCTCCGCAGGGGCAGGCAGAGATTACGGAACTCCAAACAACAAGGTCAGGGCACACACTCCTTGCCTCGTTCACATTCATTCATCCGCTCATACATACTCTTCTATTATTCTGACTCTTGACATGGCCCGACTCGAGTATCTGATTCACTTGATCGTGCCATGTCTTCCTCGGGCGTCCCCGACTTCTGCTACCATTCACATTTATATTCCTTCAGAATATATCGAGAACACGTGTTCTTTTCCTAATAAATATAATGACGGAATGCTATAATACCAGTATGTCAATATCGATAGCAATATTTTATGAACACGTGTTCTGCAGCCCTAATAAAACATACGCTTTTAACTAATACTTTGTTGGGAACTCTGTCAATTCATTCGTTAAAGGCCTGCAGTCCCGTTTTTAACAAGAAAAATATAAATTGACCAGATTTTTAATAAATTAACAGTATTTTACTAAGTATGTATTACAGAGTTTTCTCCGTGTAGTTACATGAAATCACTCGCACAGCGGTGTTTACACCATAACCAAAGCAACGTAACTTACAGTCATGTTAGTAATTCAGATCATGCATACAATTATATTAAAGACTTAAGGAAGATACTATAATGCTCGAGAGACCAGATAAAATAGTGCACGTACAAGAATAAGTTTTTAAGGGTACTAAAGCTAAGCGAAGGAAGAAATTTAACTGAAGTTTTGGTTGATAATATTTTAATATAAGATACCAGTGGCGGCTTGTGGCCTGTTTCATTGGGAGTTCAATCGAAGATTTTAAAACTCAACTAAGATAAAAAAAACTCTCATCTATATCATGTACTGTATTTTTTTCCGACTTTATGTCCGAGTTAAATCTTCCCCATAGGAAAAACTAAACCCTTCCACACACTTTTCCACAAATGATCATCTAGTTAATCAACATTATGCAAGTGCATTATATAAGCAAAATAAATACAAAACAATACAAGAACAACACGTCAACTCACCAGAGATCAAATGGGAAAATAATTCACCGACTCCAGATATTTTCATATCAGAGGGTTCTGCTCGGTAGAACTCCCAACAGGGCCTATAAATCCTACTGATCCCTCAACATAAATATTTAAAAAATCTTTAGTTAAAAAAAGGGTTTAGTTTTTCCTATGTGGAAGATTTAACCCGGACATAAAGTCGGAAAAAAATACAGTGCATATTTATTATACATAACTAAACTGCCTCAGTAACAATTTTTTGGATTTGTTAAGTGAAAAATTAAAGATGTTCACTGACTTGGTATAATTATTTCCCTCCATAAATATTCTGGATGAGTAAATATTCTCAATGAGGAATACATATGGTAGTTAGTACCAGAATTTCTGCACTGAAATACTTCTAGTATTACCTAGTGGAATCCGAAAGTTTTCAATGCAAGACATTTTTTACTAAAATTTTGACTCGCGTCATTAAGAATTTTATATATAAATATTAAGTCTGTGAAAATCCTTCTTTCAGACAGTTAAAGCGTTTTCATTTAATTTTAAAATAAAAAATAATTTGATCTTATCACTGTACCAGAGATTATCGACTTATCATAGCAATATATAATTGGGCTATCCATTAAGGCGGCTTTGGATAATGATTATAATGTCTTCACATTCAAACGCATTCACACATGCACACACTTCACACAACAGATGTCACCCGGCAGGGCCGGCCCTGCGCGTTAGCCTTTAAAGCACTCCGCTAAGGGCGCCTAATTTCTAAGGCGCTAAAGCGCCGATAATACCTAAACTTAAGCTTATTTTTCATAAAAACATCGCCACAAAAAAATACAAATGTTATTGATTTTGGAAAGGGGCACCAATAATCTCACTCGCGCCATGCGCCGTTTCCATATTAAAAATGAAATTAAAATGTCGTGTGTTTTTTTATATTTACGAAAATCACAATTTGAAGCAAGAATCTGTTAGTTTTTATTAATATAAAAAGTAACATCTTCAGCAGTTATGTTATTTTTACAAAAAACACGGTATTAAGAGAAAAAAATCTATTGATTCTGGCAAAACACTTATCCAAAAAATAATATAGTAACAGATTGATAAGGTTTGTACTCATGCAGGTTACCTCTGTAGCGCCAGTAGTGTGATTTGTACGAACTATTACATAGAACAGTAAGGACGGGTTGTTTCGGAGAATTTGAACAATTCATCAAATTTCAACGTTCATTTTCGGGTTCTGTGAAAGTACTATTCAAGTTCTGTTATTATATCATTGTAGGCTAGTTGCTTAACAAAACTGAAATAAAAACAGAACTTGAAAAAACCTTTCACAGAACTTGAAAATGAACGTTGAAATTTGATGAATTGTTCAAGTTCTCCGAAACAACCCGTCCTAAGTCCCACAGTCGCTGAATTCGTAATGCACGTATGGGATACATTTTGGACTTGCATACATTTGGGTAGTTTTAATAAGTACGGGTGGTTTTATTGGCTCGGAATATGAATAACGCACTTTTTAAAGTGTGGTAAAATTTTAATGCAAGCTTGTTGCATTATCTTATCTTTATATCTGATTTCGCTGCAAAACGCACTTTTGAGAAATCCGAAGTTTAAATGGATTTAAAGTTTAGCATGATAATGATTTTACTGTTAGTGAAATTTGCGTAAACGTATTGCACAATGAATTTAAGATAATAGATTTACGAAGAAATTATAAGATTTACATGAGCTACAATTCGTCAAAAAATCTGAAATACAACTCATCCTTAGATTAGTAGTTGTAATGGAAATCAACAGAAAATGTATTTAAGATAGAGATTCTTTTTAGATTTTAAGGGATTTTTAGTTGAAAACATCTATTGATTGAATCATAATATTGTATTATTAAAAACTTTTTTGTGAATTTGGACGCTTGGAGGGAAAAGGTTCGTAGAAATGTTTGCTCATCGAGGGGGTAGAGCGGTGATTATCGTGACGTACCTTGAAATGGCTCTATCCATATTTTGGTGACGAGATTACCGTCGTTAAATTTACAGTAAAAAAGACATGGACCACCCTTTGTTATTTAGTCATTATTGATTACTAATCTATGTGGTTTCTTGTATTAACACTGCCAAAATATTAGGTATGTATTTATCGAGTGTATACATGTTTATCTGACTATGATGTAGTTTTGTCGATGTAGTCAAATATGGAACAGGAAAACCCACCACAAAATATTTTAAAGGACATCGAAAATTTTTGTTGGCCGATTTTAAGTGGGAAGTGATTGATGGAAAAAAATGGTAACTATGTAATACTCTATAGTGATGTTAATATTTTCATTCTCTCGAAGATGGTCAAATAATCGATTGCTTTAATTCGAATTAAGAAAAAGGAATAATGAAGCGTTAATCATACACAATACGTTAACATTATTTGATACGATTCAAGCATTTTTAGCTACATAATTTAGACCGGCTAGTAAAACAAATACAAACATGCATGAATCATCGCGAAAACTTAAAGTGACCATTCTATTCTTGGGAAACAATATTCGTAATAATATACTCTTACTTACATTAAATTCCCATTGAACACTTTATTTATTATTATTTGTCTTTTAGTGCTTTTAAAAATGTGTAGTATTTATGCTCGTATCTAGTATCTAGCAGATTGTGTCTAAATAAGGTACATTTAAGAAGCAAATATATCATTGGATAAAAGGATTGTATTTCGATTGGAACGTTTTTCCTTTTCTCAGAGAACGTTTGAATTGAATAATGTCAATTGTTTCGGTAAGAGTTTAATTTAATGATATAGCATGTAGGAAAGTAGGCACTGGCTGTTCGAGTGTTTGTAAGACGTTGCACTGGGTAAAGTTTTTGTGTGATATTGTAAAGCAGACAGGTATATTGTTAACTTAAAAAAGGTTCTCAGGGTTGGTCAGCAAAATAACCATTTCGTGCAATTGGTCCATACAGGGGAGGGTGGCTATATTTGTGTCCTATAGTTTAATTGACCAACATATTGAAGGGATAACAAACAAAATAATAATCATTAATATCTACGGAAGAAAATATCTATGTTATCTGCAGTGGAGATAGACCTTTACTGTGCTCTTAGTTTGTTTTCTCATGCCGCACGTATTCCTACAACAGATATACGGATATATTAATTAGATTATGTTACGCCGGTTCAACGTTGGTGTGGTAAGGTTAGTATACAAAAGCCGTGGTACTCAATTTTTTCACTGTTCCCAACTTACGCGCGCGTTATATTTGCACTGCGTTTTTAAGGGAGTATTAATTATTATTAATCTCTCTGTTTTTCTCTATGTTTTGCGTGATCAGCATTGAAAACTAAGGATGTTTCGAGTTGATTATTTCGATCTAAACATAAACATTTAAAGTTCGATTGATAGTAAACATTGCGTTGCCGTAAAAGGGGCCTTTTCAAATACACTGATCGGTGCTGCAAAGACCATATATTTTTTTTATTCAAAGAAAAACTGTCCGAACTCAGCCAATATTTTGATAGAAAAATATTCTAAAGACTTATGGGACTGCGGGGCTACGGAAAAAGCCAATAAAAACAGAATAGTATTGTTTTCAGACGTAAGATTTGTTATCAATACAAACACACTTAATAATTTACGACATAATAATGATAACATAAAATCAATCACTAAAATTCACAGAACTAATCGACTTGCGTTTAGATAACGCAAATATCACGTCTAATCATAATTTTCCACACGCAACTATTTGAGATGCTTTAAAACATCGCGAAAAAACATTAAACTTTTCTTTCAATTTCCAATATCCCGCTCGAAATAGAATATAAGTCAACCAGATGAAAAAATATTTGAATCTAGAATTCGAATTATCTATGACTTTAAAAAACAGGTGGATCAACTTCTAACAAAAGTGGACTACTGAATGTCATTGCGTAGGTACGAGTAGGTACTTAAAAACACGGATTAATAACATGGGCAGGTACCTACCTAGACCAGACAGGCCGTATACAATATTATAGGCGACATAGAGTCACGTTCGAATTCTAAATATTTGAATATAGGACGCGACGTGCGATGTATTTTAAAATATTTGTTGTTGTTATTTGAAAATAAAAAGAGATTTTTGCACTTACGATTTTCACATGCGCCTCCGCCGAACGCCGTCGAGGAATAAGCGAAAATCTCACAGGCCCTTACCTTTTATATAAACAATACATTATGCATACTAAATAATATCGCTTTGTGTCGAACGAAATGTATTTAAAAAAAACAAACGGCATTCGAACGCGTGAGAGAGAAGACGAACACCGGTACAATAAGGAAAAAGGAAGACGCAGAATTTAACATAATTTCATGAGAAAAATTTCAAACGTGATTGGTAAAAATCTTCGTGCTCTATTCCTGAACCGTTTATTTACAGAAGATTTATTTATTGACAGCTGTTTCGACTGACGTAAATTTTGGAGGAATTCATTTTATCGATTACAGATCAAAATATATATAATATATTCCGTCGTATGACATGAAATATTCCGTCGTATGACATAAATAAGTCCGCAGTCGGAGGGGTCGTAAGTGTAGATTGTGTGAACACAAAACGTGGATTTTAAAAATATTATCTTCGTTCGTTCGTGCGTTAGTTCCTATTTTGGCGCCTACAATGTAAAGTGTGTCAAGACCTAGTTGTTTGAATCCCCGACATATTTGACATAATAATGTACCGATGGCATTTTTTTTTAAATTTTTAACTTGTCACTTCATACAACGATCTATTTAACCACCGTTTCTCAGCCCGTGTAAGCGTTTGCTCAAATTTTGATTAGTCCTTAAGCATACCCAACAGTGGTGCTAATTTAGAAGTCAAGCCAATGAGGTTGGGCGCCCTTTACTACCATAAATAATTATAAGGTACCTAGTTAGGATTATAAGTTAAAATATAATTTATTATTAATAATCATTTGAGTTGACTGTACGATGTAGGTACCCCTTCATTAATATTCCCTTTCATGTCGAGCTGAAAACATAAATAAGATTAAAAAATATATCTGAAAATTCTAATAAAGATTTAATGACACTCTCTTCATTAAAACTTTGTTGATATGAGTAGTATAATTAACAACGAGGAAATTTCAATGCTGTGTTGGGTTTATTAAAAAAAATTGTATTATAGTAATGGAGGATTACTATAATTTTCAAAAAAATCTTTGGTTACAATATATATTTTCACATAAATCCTACCCTTACTCTAAGTAAATACCGCACAAGAGTCCCAATTGTAAGTATGTTATGTGGCTCGAGGGAGTGGGGTTGGGAAAGAGATGGGGAGGAGGAAGGATGGGAAGTACCTGACTCTTATAATCTGGCCACCAAACACATTTAAAGCCATTTTTGGCAACGGTTCTGAATGGTAGTTTTTCACCATGGTGATAGTACATACCACTCCGGAGCGTGTCGCAAATTTACTAGACATATTTTTTTACACGTGTTTTTATATATGTTTTATTTACTTATACTGGGTTCTTACAGATGTTCTCGCTTACGTGAGAACAATCCATTTATAAAAACTCAGTTATTACACCAATAGGTAATTAAAATGACTAAAACTTACTCAGTCAAACTATACATAAAATTACATGCAATGTAATTTTTTATTTTCTTAAAAAAACCCTTTGCACAGGATCCTTTAAAAATAACTAGCTGAGGAAAGCACAAAATAGGTAGAAAATTAATAAAAAAAGACTAAAAAACATTTGATGAATTAGATTAGAGCAACAAAGTTCATCAGTCCAATTGAAGAGGTCACGATTCTAAGGTAGAACTGACGAATTTTTTGCCTGGAAACTAAACTCGCATTCTTAGAATATACCTACAAAATTCTACAGACCACATTCTATGGCCATCTACAAGATAGAGCAAGGCATAGAAAACCATCCATAAATAATAATATAAACAAGGAAGCTGGGCCATGAACCATTATTAGTATGAAACATTGCGTTCAAAGAGTCGCCAATATCAAGTACCAAATGCAAATCGCATCTACGCCCAGCGGGGCCCCACCTCTTTTTCTATCTACACACCAAACGCATAACTTTCATTGGCTCCGCCACTTTGACAGTCCGTGCAGTTAAGTCGCAGCTCGGCGACAGATGACATACCTCCATATGAGACCAACTCAATATAAATAGTACCTATAGATTATATATTTTCTTTATAACTGATTTTAGAGCCACGCTTTATTTTCTACCAGATACCAGACGAACAGTGGTAAATCTCCCTATAAATCTTAACAACGATCACTATGCATAAATATATTATTTTGATGCGTGCTGACAATATTTATTTGTGTACAAAGGTAGATAATTACACACTTTGATGAATATGTATGTCGTATAGTACCTACATGTACAGCAGTGTCCATCAAACTTTGTGTGATTCACTTCTAATGTGAACCAACCAGGAATTTCGTATTAAATATTTAAATTTATCCAAATAACCTTAAATTATATTCAAAGCATAAACAAGTGGTATGCGCCGCTAAAAAATCAGGCATGTTCAAACCATTTCTGTTTTTAAAAAATTGGAAAATGAAAATTTGCTGTAAGTATTTTTTTTTAAATTGAACTGTTTTTGGACACGGGAACTAAATTCATTTTGTCAGCAAAATGTTAGGTTTTTGAGACGTGAAATTGTTTTCAGAATATTTAATTTTTTATGATCATCATCGGTGATGATTATTATTTCTGTTCAGCCATCTTGGTTTAGGTCTCTCCCAACATTACTTCGTATTGCAGGCTTTATTAGAAGTTTTTGGAGGTGGCCTACCTTCCATTCTTGCTACATGTCCGCCCCAGCGGACTTGTTCCAGATTTATGAATCTTAAATAAATGACGACTTTTCAAATAAATACCAAGTAAACCAAGCACAAATTTTTTGCAAATATTTAAAGATTAGTTGGAAGTGTACCATTCAAAAATATCTAGTATCCAGACATTGCCGTAGCTTAACACTGTTTAGAGGAGAAATATAGGTCTCATGTAAAGAAGTGTACTCAACTCTCGCCATAGACTATGAATGACTCAATAAATCTCTAGCCTTGAACTAGAAAATAAATTACTGTTATTGTTGATGCAATGTGAATGATGAATAATCTATACTTACCCTGTGCACTTGGGCGTGAGATATTTTTCTACGCAATGCAAAAAACAATGAAATTACTTTTAATAAAGTTAGGTTTGAAACCGTGCGAATAATGGCGAACAGAGTAGAGTGGAAAAAAGAGCTAATAGGTAAAATAACAACTCAAAAACATTAGAAGAGAGAAGAAGATGGAAAATTTCGTGGTAAGAAAATAACCAGATATAATATTAATGAATTGGCAGAAGCAGTGTCCTCTCCTTCATGAAGCTGCACAAGATGATGTCAATGAATTCATTTGAAGCAGCTAGAAGGAAGACCCTTAAAAATTACTTTTCTAAAATATGGATTGATGGAATAATGAAAGGGTTTTGTTTTGGAACCAAGGTTTGTGATGGAGCCATCAAAATTTGTGGTTGCTAAATTAAAAATGCAACCAATTACCCACCCTCCAGCCAATCTCCAATACAATAACCCCACGTTCAAAAGAACACAAAAATTTAAGCAAGTCAAGAACCCAATTTTAAATAATAAAGGTATCCGTAGATTGCATGAGTAACAGGCAGCAAAATATATTACGTCCAAATGAGCGTATTAAGCTCAGTAATAACAAAAATCATTAATAAATAATTTATTAAAAATTATTATCTGTACTCTTAATTCTCCTATTTACTATAAAGCACCCCTTTCTGGCGTTATGGTGAGTTAAAAAACCGTTCTTCCTCAATCAATACTCACTTGAATACTTAGTATTCACCATCGTAAAAAATGAGTAGACTGGTCAACTCAAGACAAAGCCATAATTTTTTTGGCATGAGTCGAAATAACTTTTTCTGTCACTGAGCAAGTGAAGAAACGTTATAGTTGTCATTACTTCTAGTGAGGTCTTGACTTGTCCCTTCTATTTCTTTTTATAATTTTTTTCTGTCATTTGAGACGGATTGAGAGATAGATTTAAAAGATTTTAAAACCATATTGCGCTGGACTACTAATCTTATCTCACGAATGATTCCGTAATTTATTGCCAGCTTATTTCTATGGTGAACTTTGTAAATTGGAGTTACTTTGAGAATTGTACGGTGTTATATTACGTTCAACACAATTTTCATCAGAATGAAAGCATGAACCTAGACACAAGCAACTACAAAACAGTTGAATGCAATTGAAATGTAGAAATAAAGTAGAGTTCTAAAAGTTCGAGCAATGAAATGAGTCACCAATTAAGAAATACTAATGCACGAAAGAACCAAACTTTCTACCAGATGCGTGGCGGACCCAGTTGAAGGAGACTCTTTGCAAGGCGGTGGGTAGAGAGAGTCCGGCTGGATTGAGGTGACTTTTGAGTTTGATAAAATGCTAAGTATGAAATATTCGACATTATTAATGGTTTTTAGTCCAAAAGAATTTTCATTTTTCGAAGATTCGGTTTTCCGGAAATTTCAGTTTGTCTATTTTCGGCTTCAACATCAATAATGCCATTTTTTGTAACATTAGTACTCTAGTACACCCAAAAGTCACGAGCCGCCACTGCCAGCCAGTGGCGGCATGGCATCATAATGAAGTTGTAGCCAGTTGGAACCGGTTCTTAATGTGCTGGTTTAAATATTATAACTACACATTTCGAAAATCTCAAATCATTTCTACACATTTTTAATGCAATGATCAGAATCAGAAAAATAAACATCAAATCTTGCACACATTTTAAAGGTATCCATGGTGTGTGAAAATACCCATGAAAAAACCCTAAATGTGTAGCTATATATTCTGAAATCCTAATTATTTGCTCGAATCTTAAGCTCAATGAGTTTACTAAATATGTGGTTTCGCTTAGGTGGTTAGCCACTAAAACTTTAGAGACTAATCTGATCTGCAAACAGAATATCCACAAGAAAAAAGCACGCAAAATTCTCTAGTTTTTCAAGCAATCTAAAAAATTGATAATATTAGATCACACACACAACACACACCTGATCTGAAAATAAATAAATAATAATAAATAGATAATGAAAATAGATAAATAAAATAATTATCTTCAATGATTAAAGGAAAACCTAAGAGACGAAAATTATTAATAATGTGTCCAAAAATCTACCACATAGAGTTTCCATAGAATCATTGTGGGAACAGCAAAACTAAAGACGTTTTAAAGCTTTTAAGGATATCAAGCAGTGCATGAATCAGCATTTTAGGTCAATCAATAGTTTGTACTCCCATATCGTTGTTTCTCCAGTTTAACTGATTGTTTTTACAATATAACTTTACATTTAAAACTACCGAACTTCATCCGAGTTACAATTTTCTCCAAAATGTTTTCACTTATTGACATATTAGAAGTAAATGGCAAGCAATTAATAGTATGCCAGTCTTATTAGATTAGATGGGTATGAATTTCAAAGCCTCATTGCTTGCGGTGGAAGTAGTTTTTTTAACTCACAATTGTTTTGATGACCACAAAATGGCTGAAAAAGCTGTGACAATTTCGAACGCGAGATCTCACCGTTCGAAAGTTATAGCTACTTCAGATAAACAAACAGAACTCTCCTTTATAGTTACACAAGGTTTTAACAATAAACACCATCTTGCGGTCATCCCGAAGCAGATAATCTGAAAATAAACATAAAGTAAAACGTCTTCTACAGTACTTTTATCAGAGTTCCTGACTAACCTGTTTCCAGCATGGCAGTGGATTACATCGTTAATTATATCTGTTTTCCTTTTTTGCTTTGAAGAATGCAGAACTGCACGATTAAAACGTGCTTTTTGGATCCAAGGTACAGTTACCTATATGTTATTGTTATCGATTCTTCTGGTCACCTGCAACAATTTATGATGTTCTTACGGATTTGGAATAAGTCAATCTGAAACGAGATTTCAAGAATATCCGCAGATTTGACTGGAATAGAAGCGGTATTTTTTAATCACTTCACACATATGGCGCTATTTAGTCTCTTATCTTCTCAGTATTCTGACTTTGGTAATTTCATGATATCGTCTTTAATCTTGTTAAAGTTGGGGAAATATAATTTATTAGTTATCGGGCATTTGAAACTTGTAATCGTATTCTTTTGACTCCTACCAAACAATACGCCATCACGAATATGTTTGCTTTTGAAACTGCTGCTGCAAGTATTTTATTGGTACAGTTAGTGACAATAAGGTATTTTCATACATTCATATTTTCGAATTATTACGAAAATATGAATGTATGAAAATACCTTATTGTCACTAACTGTACCAATAAAATACTTGCAGCAGCAGTTTCAAAAGCAAACATATTCGTGATGGCGTATTGTTTGGTAGGAGTCAAAAGAATACGATTACAAGTTTCAAATGCCCGATAACTAATAAATTATATTTCCCCAACTTTAACAAGATTAAAGACGATATCATGAAATTACCAAAGTCAGAATACTGAGAAGATAAGAGACTAAATAGCGCCATATGTGTGAAGTGATTAAAAAATACCGCTTCTATTCCAGTCAAATCTGCGGATATTCTTGAAATCTCGTTTCAGATTGACTTATTCCAAATCCGTAAGAACATCATAAATTGTTGCAGGTGACCAGAAGAATCGATAACAATAACATATAGGTAACTGTACCTTGGATCCAAAAAGCACGTTTTAATCGTGCAGTTCTGCATTCTTCAAAGCAAAAAAGGAAAACAGATATAATTAACGATGTAATCCACTGCCATGCTGGAAACAGGTTAGTCAGGAACTCTGATAAAAGTACTGTAGAAGACGTTTTACTTTATGTTTATTTTCAGATTATCTGCTTCGGGATGACCGCAAGATGGTGTTTATTGTTAAAACCTTGTGTAACTATAAAGGAGAGTTCTGTTTGTTTATCTGAAGTAGCTATAACTTTCGAACGGTGAGATCTCGCGTTCGAAATTGTCACAGCTTTTTCAGCCATTTTGTGGTCATCAAAACAATTGTGAGTTAAAAAAACTACTTCCACCGCAAGCAATGAGGCTTTGAAATTCATACCCATCTAATCTAATAAGACTGGCATACTATTAATTGCTTGCCATTTACTTCTAATATGTCAATAAGTGAAAACATTTTGGAGAAAATTGTAACTCGGATGAAGTTCGGTAGTTTTAAATGTAAAGTTATATTGTAAAAACAATCAGTTAAACTGGAGAAACAACGATATGGGAGTACAAACTATTGATTGACCTAAAATGCTGATTCATGCACTGCTTGATATCCTTAAAAGCTTTAAAACGTCTTTAGTTTTGCTGTTCCCACAATGATTCTATGGAAACTCTATGTGGTAGATTTTTGGACACATTATTAATAATTTTCGTCTCTTAGGTTTTCCTTTAATCATTGAAGATAATTATTTTATTTATCTATTTTCATTATCTATTTATTATTATTTATTTATTTTCAGATCAGGTGTGTGTTGTGTGTGTGATCTAATATTATCAATTTTTTAGATTGCTTGAAAAACTAGAGAATTTTGCGTGCTTTTTTCTTGTGGATATTCTGTTTGCAGATCAGATTAGTCTCTAAAGTTTTAGTGGCTAACCACCTAAGCGAAACCACATATTTAGTAAACTCATTGAGCTTAAGATTCGAGCAAATAATTAGGATTTCAGAATATATAGCTACACATTTAGGGTTTTTTCATGGGTATTTTCACACACCATGGATACCTTTAAAATGTGTGCAAGATTTGATGTTTATTTTTCTGATTCTGATCATTGCATTAAAAATGTGTAGAAATGATTTGAGATTTTCGAAATGTGTAGTTATAATATTTAAACCAGCACATTAAGAACCGGTTCCAACTGGCTACAACTTCATTATGATGCCATGCCGCCACTGGCTGGCAGTGGCGGCTCGTGACTTTTGGGTGTACTAGAGTACTAATGTTACAAAAAATGGCATTATTGATGTTGAAGCCGAAAATAGACAAACTGAAATTTCCGGAAAACCGAATCTTCGAAAAATGAAAATTCTTTTGGACTAAAAACCATTAATAATGTCGAATATTTCATACTTAGCATTTTATCAAACTCAAAAGTCACGAGAAACCACTGCTGGATGGTAAGACAACTGTCAACAACGTTGCCCCGCGTGAACATGTCGTTTTCGCAGCAAATCGAAAATCCCACATTTAAAAAAAAAATTGGGTGTATAATGAACAAATTTCCTATGAAATAACATATCGGTCGGTTCTTACGAGTGGAACGGAAAAGACAAATATATTTAGTTTTCTTTTAGTGTGATTTTTGCTACAGGGAAAATTCCCGGAAACTGTGCCTCATTTTTTTGTTTTTAATTCATAACAGATACATAGGGAAATATGGTATGGAGGCGTATTGACTGTCACCGAGAAATGAACTTGCATTATTAGTATGAAAACGAAAGCTTAAGATGTCACCACATCGTTCAACCAACCCCCCGCGTGTCCGGCCTTTGTTTCTATATACACACGCGGAGAAAAATGAGTATGGCTGATAAATTAAACTAACGTGATTGCGATCCATTTCCTAATAAAAAAATAGTCTAATAGAATATATAGGAACACGTATTCACGCAGGTGTCCGTTTTCTGATAAATATAATGACGAAATATTGCAATATGATAATATCAGTTTTGCTAGAAATCATCGCAAATACATTCGTTGATGGCCTGCTGTCACGTTTTTAAGAGGAATTTTAATAAATTAGCATTATTTTATATCACTAAGTTTTCTCCATGCACCAACTGCATTATTGTAATTGCCGCTTTGATGGTCGGTGCAGTTTGGTCTTAGCTCGTCGACAGTCAGCACGCTTCCATGCCATATCTCATTTTATTTATCTTATCTATGGTTACGTTACATATTTTCATTATGCAGCATTGTTCGTAGATATGCGAGTATAACCTCAGTTCGTAAGGGATATAAGCTAAGTGAAATAAACGCGTTTATTGCCCCCATGCTTTCTGCGAAGCTTTTCTCCCGTTACTCGTAAATGCCGGATAAAAATAAAGCAATGAGATATGGGCCTGGCTGTACCCGAAAGAGATTGCATTTTAAATGCAGACGACCAGTGCACCGTGCATCGACCTTGCGTCCGACTGCGCGGTTCGATGTACGATGCAATTCGGTGTGTTTATGTTTTTAAAGGGCCAATAACTCTTGTTATGGAAAATATTTAAATTAAAATTTTATATTTTCTCTGGTCCGATGAATATATTTTAACCAGCAGTAGGTGCGTAAGTGATTAAGACAATTCTAATAAAAAACATAAAAGTTTATTTATTTATTTTTGTATTGTTTGTTTATTTTGTATTGAGGGTTGGAAGTCAACCAAGAATTATGTTGTGTTCAAAACATTTTGAAGAATGTTTCGACAACATAGCATCGGTTCCAACTCAACACAGTGACAATTCAACACACTTTTAAAAAGTGATATAAAGTCATTAGAAACGATGAAAAAAAAATTAACCTAACTTAACCTACTCAACCCAGTTAATAAAGTTTTTGTATCATCACTTTCCATGACTTTATATAATTTTTAAAAGATGTGATGAATTATCATTGTGATGATTTATCCGGTCACCGAAAAATTGTGATTCTTTTATCACAATAAGTGATAAATATTGAAATTTTCAAAATTTGGTTTGATGGTTGATTAAATAATAAAAAGAACCTTTTTAAATCCAGATTTTCAAAGCCATTAAAAAAATACCTATAATCTTTTCCGGTTTAAGTTTGTTTGTTTGTTTGCATATATAAATGTTTGTTTTTTTTTGTCCCCTATAGGCTCAAAAACTACTGAACCGATTTCAAAGTTTGTTCTTATTATATGGAGTGTTTAGAGAGTAGTTTGAATGGTTGAAGAGGTCGCATTATTTCTGCACTGCAATGAGATACGGAGTCCAATGAAAGTCGACATAATGAGGTTATTTTTGTAGTCCCTACGTGGCAAACAGTAGTAAATACTCGAACTCGGGCACAGTTGAGAAAGACGTGTCCCGATCAAGTGAAAGAAAAACTTATAAAAAGTAAACTTTTAAATACTTTAGAATAATATTATCTCCACCTTAAAAAGTCACCCAGTTGTCAGGTACTATTTATTAAACCATTTATCAAGTCCCCGAGCAACGCCGGGAACATGTCAGCTAGTATATTATTGGATTTATCAGACAATATTATTTATCTATTCCACACGGTTGTATATACATTTACCATATTATTTAATTTACATCATTCTTAAAAATATTCACATACGAACTGCTTACTGCGGTTTAAATCCAATGAATCCACCTAGATTTGCAATCTTGGCATAATATATTATCAAAAATCGCTCCAGTGGATAATACTGTAAAACCAACAGAAGATATAGGTTCTTATTTATTTTGTGGTATCGTTAGGTAATGCGTTTGCATCATGGAGAGTTCCCATAAATTTGAATAACAGTTTGGAGTTCAAATCTATTCGGACGGAAGTAAAATGTATGATGCCGGGTCTTTTTGGCAAGGGAGTTTGCACTTCACAATTCGCGAAGCTGTGTTAGTTTTTTTGCTACAAGCGATATATCAGTTGTCAGTTTAGCTTTTACACTTTGAGTACTCGTACAGCCAGAAGCCAAGAAGATAAATGTCTATACTTAATTATTTGTTTCCTCTCAAATGCAATTTAAAAATAATTAAACTACATTTGAAATTTGAATCGTTGTTTCATAAATCAGTTTCATAATCAATTGATAATCAGGATGACAAGAACCTCATCGCGTTAAAAAAATGCTTAACAGAATGTGGCTTAGAATTTATATTTTTATCAATAATGCCCGAATCACAGATAATAGAAAGTCGCCAAGGTACGACCAAACTGCACGGACTATCAAAGCGGCTATGCCAATGACAGTTATGAGTTTCGTGTGTTGGTATAAACACACTGCGGGGAGCCGCTGAATGTAAATGCGATTTACATAAGTATGGATAAACGATGTTGGCGACACTTTCATACTAATAATGATTCATGACCCATCTTCTTTACTTTTAATGTTTTGTCCGAATTCTAGTGACATACTCAGAAAAAGCATGGCGGCTGGCAGTTATATCGAGTAAATACGACTAGATTGTAAAAACAGATTTTTTGTGTGATTTCCACTGTAAACGAAAGACGGTTCGAAGAATTATTTTGAGATCTTTTTCATGGATAAGTCAATAAGTCCATTTCGTTTATCTTGTTATTATTTTTTCGAATAATATGGAAAGTTGGATGGCATAGGCAGGACTTTCCAACCTTCCTCTACATCACTTCCCTACCCCACTCCCTTAGTATCACAACATACCCCAATTGGTGATGCCATAGTCCCACCGGAGTTGGGACTCTTGTGCGGAATTAACATAAAAAGTAACAAAAATTCAGAACTTTTCGACGTTTTCTGCAGCCGGAAGATTTTTCAAACATCGGCCCTTGATAGTGAAATTTAATAGAAACAATTCAAATTGATAGATCTCACATTTATTTGTAGTGCAATAAGATTATTAAAACTGAAAGGATGTCTAAGATGATTTAAATATTTAAAATATATATATTACAAACTCTAACAGCTTTGAAGTTTACCTTGGTATTGAAACACGGAAAACAGCTGTGCATAATAAAGTTTAACTATCTCTGGCACGTTCTGTGTCCAAGTGTACAGTCATAACAGAAGAGGTGTCCCATAACAAAAGACATTGTGAATTCAAAGCATGTCCAAATGTGAGACATGAACCTCCCATTGATGTTGAACAGACTAGATCAGAGACAAAAATTAAAGAGAATTAATCAAAAAAAATCCTCCATTTACATAACGAATGCATAAGACGTACATACAATGATAGGAATATTGGAGAGAAAATGGGAAAATTAAATGCAAACAATTTATGGGTCCAAAGAAGCCAAGAAATCTAAAAGAATTAAAATATCGGGTAGAATTCTAAGTTTTGCTTTCTTAGGCTAACTTATCTTAACCTGAAAAATAAAATAAAAAATCGATGCGTTCTATGTTTATAATCAGTAATAATCAATAAGTAATACTTAAAAAAACTCTACTTTCCCAACAAAATTGCTTTTTAAATTGTTTCCAGTACGAAATATTGATGATATATTTAAGCAAACTTCCATTATAAAAATGTGTAAAGAAAAAAATAACAAAGAATATCAAGAATTTTACAAACTCATGAGAAATGGAAATCAATTTATTACGCCAATCTTTAAAACAACTCAAATGCAAAACCATTATATTTACCAAGCCATAAAAAACTACAATAATCTCCCTTCCGAATTGCGCTGTATTACGAACCAACAAGAACAAATAAATAAAATCAAACTTTTTTTTTCAAAAAAACTTATATTAAACAAAAATAAATATATATATATACATTATTATATTATTATTATTATATCACATTATGAATTCTGAATCTAAGTAAGAATCGTGGCTCCCTTATCAGGCACAAGAGCTCCTCTTTTCTGATAAGGTATACATGACCAATTATGAACCTTAATATTATATTTTGCAAAATATGTATGTATTAATGTAACTCATATGATGTATGTTAAAATAATAAAAAAAAATAATAAAAAAATGACATATGCATCAATTATACCGTATTTTGGTTATAACTAGAAAATAAAAATAGATTAATCGTCTAAATTTCATGTGTACTATACATTTCCGACTTACTATCATGAACTCTCGACCAAAGAAATCAAATAGATATCACATAATGTGTCTTTAAAAAGCTCTCGACTTTCTCTTTTTAAGACTGTTATTTTGTTTTGCTTCGTACTTCACAATTCGAACATGTATTTTATAAGGATTCTTCTCCTGATTTTTTTTTCTGGAGTCCCGCAAGGATATGTCCTAGGACCGCAGTTATTTTTGTTGTTCTTTAATAGTATTGGCTCAATTTATTCATTCTTCTTAATTATTGTTTGCTGATGACTTAAAACTCTACCACATTGACAAAATCCTTCTGAAACTTGACATAGACTCCTTCGAAAACTGGGTAAAGACAAAGTGTCCATGCTTCACTGTACCAAAGTACTTAAACAAGAGCGAAACAGCCCACAACGTTTGAGTATTTAATCACCGGTTACATTTTCCATTGTCTGACCCAGGTAAAAGATCTGGGAGTTATTTTCGACAACAACATTTCACCAGCATGTAAATGACTTATGCAGCTGAGTATACAAACTTCTGGGCTTTGCCAATCATAATTCTGGTTCATTCCAAACCCACTAACATTACGACTAATTTACAACTCACACATCCTAATTGTGTTAAAATTTATCACATTTTGAAGAAAGAATAAATATATGTTTTTGGATTAATTTTTATCTTTGCGCCTCCATAGAAGGTATTCTTATTTATATCCATTCATTCTAGGTATCACAACCTATAACTCACAAAAACTCGTAGATGATTTGCGTTATTAAAATATTTTTTCAAATAAATCAACGGCCACGTATGAAATATTGAAATTCTGTCACAATTCCAAATATCTGCCAGAATCTCACACTTATAATAGTACTGTCGAGCAAGTCGCAAAAATCTCTTCCAGAATTCGCCCGTGTGAAGGGCGATTCGTTGAACAACGGAAACGTGAAAATCTGAGTATTCTTCGAATCCTTCAGTGAGCTTGAAAGGTTTTAGCACTACGTACTAACTGTATCAACTGTACTACAATTTAATATATAAAATATCTGTAATGTTCTAATTATTATGTAGGTACGTAATAAAATAAATAAAAATCAACCAATGAAAAGTTTATTTTACAATAATACATCTATTTCAATTTTAGACCTAGTTGCGCCATCTCTTGGGTCGGCTGGTAGCTAATTTCACAGCTTTTGTGGTTCGATTAAGAATTGAACCTTCCCTCACAGGGACTGGAGTTAACACCACTAAAACCTAAGCCGAATTCTAATTGCAGAGTACCGACATTTATTGCTGTAAATTTAAAAATATAATGTCATCCAATTTCAGAAAAATGAGTGCCATCAAAGATATTGTATTATAATATCTTTGAGTGCCACCAAAGTTAAAAAGATTGCATTGTAATAACAACGAGTCCATCTGCTGAGTTTTGGTTCGATCTGATGTCGGGAAGTGGGTTAATTTCCACTTCCAAGATTCCGTTTCATTAATTTATTTATTAATTCATTCTAGAGAACAGAATCGAAATTCAAATACGTTCTACGTTAGAGGTAACGCTTAAAAAATCAGATTTCTAAATGTTTTGTTCTTTGTAACTGTAATGTAGGTACTACAGTTCATTGTTTACCTAATAAAATAATAATAAATTAATAACAGTATCTCTGAAAATCATAGAAAATAACAGTATCTAATAAATTCAATACTATAGAAATATTAAGTTAAATTCAACGGGCTCGAATTTTCGTTCTTTGTATCACGTGTCGTAAGTCGGATTCCATATCGCTCATCGAGAAACGTCACCTGGAAAGATCAATTATCTTTAAGGCGATGCCATACGTAGTAATGCAAAATCATGTGTTTTTGATTTGAAAATTTGGTCGCCTAGAAATGTTTCAGATGCTTTAATTAAATACTGCGAGTAGAATACATCCTGGCCTTTGAAATAATCGAGTATTTTTTAGATAAGTCTTTTTATAAGCCCAGAAAAAAATAATGTATAAGGCCTATGAAAACTGCTTTAAAGTTCAAAATCTCCTACTTACGAACCCATTTTCGGTTATGATTTTATTGTATAATGTGGCAAATTAAGTTATTTATAAAATGATCGAAAAACAATTAAATATTTATGCCTGAACATCCACAAAATATAATAAAAGGCACTTTTTGGCCATGTTTTTTTCATGCATAAATCAAAACACGCGGATGGTGTTAAGCGGGAATTTAAACCTTATCGCCATCTACGTAAGGGTTGTTATTGATAGCGGCTCAATTTAAAATATTGCACGACGTAGTGCATCGCCTTAAGCGCAGAGCGTGGATGTTAGCCACAGTATTGAAATATCTCCGAACCATGAACGGCGGTCACCAATGCCTTGGAACTTTTCGGCGATATGGTGCCACTTTAGTTCACAGTTCGCATGTGGATAATTCCAGCAAGTCAGTATAAGCTTCAAAATTGCAAGCATTCTTTACCTGATAAAAAAAATTTTACCCTGTTAAAAAAGTGACAAAATGCTAAGTTCCCGATAAAATATCAGTCATTCAGAATATATCGAGAACACGTGTTCTATTCCGAATAGATATCATGATGGCATACTAAAATATAAGTATGTCAGTATCAATTTAAGTATTTATATTATCACGTGTTCCGTCATCACCATTTTTACTTTGTTACAAACTCTTTCAACACATACGTTATAGGCCCGCAATCCCATTTTTAACAGGAAAGCGAATAATTTGACCAGATATTTAATAAATTAACCGTATTTTGTATCAGTAAGATTACTCAGTGCACTGGTTCAAGTCCAGGTTTTCATACCATATGAAACACCATAGGTAACTAACTCACAGTACACCTTATTTAATAATCAATACTGACAAGATTCATCGACGTTGTCATTATTAATACATTAGTGTTCAATCTAGTCTATAATATATCAATGCCTGTACGACATATCTATCGAAATCACCACGCCATGCTAATAACTAAGCAAAGAGTCTCGAAGGTGAAACGTAACATTAATGTGTACGAAGCGAGCCAATGAACTACAAAATGACAATATGTTTGATCAATGTTGGACATTGGTTGATGTTTACCTTACGTGATTTATTATCATTGATGACATTTATTTCCCTATAATTTGTCACTTAGTACTTCCCGTACTTCGAAGAATTGCGAATCAAATTCAATGGTTCTGTCAACTACAATTGTTTGAATTTGGTAGTGGGTATTTCAAAGATGATTGTAGATTACTGAAAAATTTTCTATGACATTGATAATATTGAACGTTTGGCAATATTTTAAATTAGTAACTTTTTAGAGTTTTTCCAGGAATTTCAGGGCCGTTCTAATGGATTCAAATATCAAAATATCTTCCACACTTGGTTTTATGATCACATCAACATTTCGATTGACCCCTTATTTCGGGATGTACCCATCTTTTAAGTTGTCCGAGAAGCCTACCTATTTCTTTCCAGGTTTTTCCAGTTTTGCATTTATCCCATAAATTTGTTTCTGTCGTGATTCGTACGATTGGAGCAAGTACACTTGATGTATTAACCGGTTAAAGTCATCGTGACACTAAGGTTAGTTCGAAGAATTATTTTTTATTTGTTGGTACCCATAAAAGTGTTTACTTTCACAATAATAAAAGAAAATTTACGATGAAAATAACGAATGCCAAATTTTAACAGAATCGTGTAAATGCAATTTACTTTTCACACATTGACTCATCTTACATGGATTGAAATGCACATTTTAAGTGATAATTAGATTTGGACTAGTGGTGTCTTTATAAAAGTGTAATAATATTTTAAGAACGTGTAAAATACACATAATATAACATGTGGTACTTATAAAACTCATACACAATCTCGTTACATTACACAAAACCAAATAATGAAATTAATGTTATATGTATGTTTTAAGACGTAAACTTTCTGATTTATTGCTTTTGCATAAAATGATATATAAACATCAGTTGATACAACAAAATTTTTATCCCAAATTAACATGAACACACCATCAAGAAAATCAACAAGGAGGATAAAAGACATTTTAAATATTAAAGCCTACCATATAAATACAGGATATTTCTCCCCTGTTCCGCGAACATTAAAATATTATAATACTATACACTGCTCTAACAATGAAATAGACATTTTTAATGACCAATTTAATCACTTTAAAAAAATATTTTACCATTAATCATTATTTTACAAAGGTTAACAATTATTTACCAAAAAAAATAATAATTACCATTAATCATTTCAAGATGATATTGTAATTGAGCTTTTATTTTAAGACAAACAATATTAAATCTACCAAATCAGTACAGGTGATAAATCATTAAAATTCTTTATGGTCATATTTGTATTATAAATATAAAATTGTTAATAGTCATATTTTTACTCTAAGTTTAAAATGTTTTATGGACAAATTTGCATTCTAACTTTAAAATGGTTTAAGCACATATTCGTATTCTACCTTTAACAGATTTTTGTTATTACTTTGTATTAAACATCCTTCGAAATTATTTATTTATCCTTCGAAAACCCTATTTAAATAATTGAAAATCAGAAAATTAAACGCCCTGTTTAAATAGCAAGCAAATTTAAAAGTATAACGTAAAGAAGATATTTTACATAAAACCAAATACAACTAATATTAGGCGTATATATTGCGATATTTATTACTTTCAAAAAATTTTGTCAACATAACTACAAATACCATGGAATGAAATTATTTCATAAATTACCAGAAAATATCAAAGATAAGAATTCAAAATTCAACTAAAATATACAATAAAAACTTAAACTAAAAAAATAAATAAATGAGAAATAATTACGTCTTAATAGTTAAATAACCAAAACCCTCTTAACACATACACGCATAGCTTATTATAATAAATGTCCATCTTTAAATTAAAATATAATTGGATACAAAAAAATACAAATAATAAGAACGAAAAATGTTACAATATATACGCACGAATTATCAGTCTGCATCAATTATGTTTATATTTAAAAAAATCAATAGTTTATAATAATAAAAATGATATGATATAGCGCCGTTTTCGTGAGAAAATTACCTCAAGGGCGCTTAACAACTTAATTTATTTATTTAATTTATTGCTATCACTTAGACTTATAACTTATTACTTTTGGCATATAACTAAGTTTCATAGCTAGTGACTTATAACTAATGGCTTATAACTAAGATTAATGTCGAGTGATTTATAACTAACTTATGACATAAAACTATACATATTTTTTATGACCGAGTGGGTATTTACACAATACCGCTATAATATGACTTACAACTACGGCTTAAACGAGAGATTTACGACTAACATACATATTTACGTTTAAAAACACAGATTGTTATGATTTCTGTCCGTGGTGTCGGTGATAAGGTATAAAATATTACAAAAATAGTTTACGCTCAATAATTTTTTATTGCACTAAAGTGGGTAGTCAAGGAGAAAAATCCCCTGGACTAAGCCATATACTGAAAAAAAAACAAAACAAAAATAGCGGTCATTATTCTGGATACGAAAAGTTGAAAAGGTGAGTCTTTAGCTTTGCTCTGAACTGTCGATCTTTCGCAAATGTGAAGGGAGGTTGTTCCCATCTGTTAGGCCTGCTACTGCAAAAGCCCAGTCTCCAAAATTGGTATTGGTAGTTATGTACCTTCTTACCTATTTATAATCGGTGAAATATGTTTTATACTGCGCATAGGCAAAATCTGTAGCAAAAATTGTCAAGTACTATTTTTAATTTTGTAAAGTTTATTATTTGTATTTTTTACAATAAATACACATTTTTCTACATGCTTTGCAGCATTATAATTTAAAATAAAAATAGCCTTTCCTCACCATTAAGAGACGAGGCTCTTGTGTTTGGTGAGATTTTTTTTCTTTCTCAAAAGATTTTTCGAAGTGTTTGAGTGTGTTCTAGTTTCAATGTCTATTTTTTTTCTTTCTCAACAGATTTTTCGAAGTGTTTGAGTGTGTTCTATTTTCAATGTCTATTTATAAAAACAGTGAAGTTGCTCTGGGTAATAGTGCAGTAAATGCGGGAAAATGTGTACCTGAACCATAATCCGCTATGAAAACCATTTGTTTGTTCAAAATATTTGTTGTATTAGACCTGGAAAATTGTACTAGAAAGTTCTGTTTAGATTTGAGTTTTTCATTTGCAGTGAGGCGGACAAATGGTGTTGAAATAAATGGCTAAAAGTACATAAATATTTTGGTCAATGTTTCAATTTAATCGATCGAGTTTATCTAGAATTATCCCTAATTCTAGATGTAACAGTAACAGGAGGGAGACAACAAAAAAGCTGACAGACATCTAATTGAGTTATAAAAACCACCCTGGTTCTCGTGTGGTAAAAACGTAATTGCAAAACCATCACCTGTTTTGTGGCTCCCAGGTCTAACAGGATGGCTTTATTTTGAAATAATTTTTAAATATGGTAATATGAATGTTAGAAGATGGGGTTACGTCTGTTAGTTGGGGCCTTATTGTTGACTTAAAATGAGATGGGTCACAGAGCAATATTGGAAAAATTACCATTTTTAACTGTCTTGAAAAGCAATAAGTCATCTCAAGGCGGTTTATCCCTTATTCGGTCGGAGGCCACCCTAATCTCCACCCATTCTATTACATCCCCAACCACTGTACAGCTGATCTCTAGAAGTGTGATGAAAACCGACTTGAAGGAAATCTATATCTAAGTCTGTTGACTCTAGATCCCTAGGTACGAATCATTTGTAATGTTTGCTTTAAGACCCCGCGCTCCGAATTTCTACAGAAACATGAACATTTTTGCACTTAAAATATTTTTTTTTGGAGACAATCTCCATACCAGCTAAAATAGTAATTACATGAAATTCCACCAATAGGAAAAATACGTGCATATGCTCCGAAAATTATAAAAAACACGTCTGGGGCTGTTATTTAAGATGTTAAAAGTATGAAAAAAATCACAACTTTTTAGCACATATATATTATGGTGACATTTTATTTTTTAATTTATATATAAATAATAGTAGGGTAGGGTAGGTTCAATTATAAACGTTGTCTCACACTTAGAATATTGAATTGGCGTTATATTGTTTTTAAATATATATAAAGAACACAATTTTAAACTTTTTTCCACTTGTTTTTATTTGACCGTGACCGGTTTCAGCCTGTTAGGGCCATCTTCAGACTGGTACAATTTTTGTCTTAAACTAGGGTTTATATACATAGGCAAATTACATTGAGGGGAGGGGTTAACATAGTAGGTTGGTTTGAATATGAATTCCACCACGAAATAACAGTTTCAAATATTAAAATATTATATTGTTTTTATATTAGTATATCTGCTACAGCACAATGTAAATCTCCTGCCGCTGTTCTGAATTATTTCTATTATTTTTTGAAAATGCTTCACAATTTGTTTATGCAAGGTGACATTGAAATAGGTATTTATGCCTAGTGTGTCGAGTTCGTACTCTTATGTTGTCTAGACTCATGAGTCGATTCAATTTTAAGAATTTGATTCAATTTTAAGAAGAAAAAAATGGTCGCTTCTCATTATTCAATCTTCAAGTCTACCCACGTATTTGTAAAAATACGTAGGTAATTCTAGGTATAAATGCTATAAATCTGGGAAAATTGAGCTAATTCTATGATGTATAAATACGATAAAAAGTGAACAAATTGAGCTAATTCAATGTATGAATGCGATAAAAAGTGAGAAAAATGACCTAGTTCTATGTATAAATGCGATAAAAAGTGAAAAATTAAGCTAATTCTAGTTATAAATGCGATAAAAGTGAAGAAATTGAGCTAATCGTATAAATGCTACAAAAAGTGAAAAAATGAGCTAATTCGATGTATAAATGCGATAAAAGTGGAAAAATTGAGCTTATTCTAGGTATAAATTCGAAAAAAGTGGGAAAATTGAACTAATTGTATTAAAGCGATTTAAAGCGGAAAAATTGAGAAAATTCTAGGTGTAAATGCGATAAAAAGTGGGGAAGTTGAACTAAACGTATAAATGCGATAAAAAGTGGAAAAATTGAGCTTACTTCGGGCACACGGACACGCTCATAACACGCTTCTGTCTGAAAAACTCTTCAGTGTTCCCAACCGAAAATCATTTATATACTAATCTTATTATGTGGCTCTCGGAATCGGGCGAGACGCGCCGGGAAGAAAATTCGATTATTATGGTGATTCCGCCATTGTTTTATTTTTTTTATTTTATTGTTTGACTAGTGAACATTCCGCGGCGCGCTGAGAGATGGCGCCCCGGTCTGCCGGGAAATCTAGGAAACGGAATATATTGGAATAGAAAATAATAGACTCCGTCAAAACAAAAACAGCAAAACACGAGTTTTAATTTTTTTAATACTCCATACACAGAAAAAATATTATTACTTTTTATGGAGTATTAAAATGCGGACAAGGCTGTTATGAGAAGGATGTTTATAAAATTATTGTTTAACCTAACCTAACATAATCAACACAACCTAACCTAATCTAACAGGGCAGTTTTCAGAAGAAAATTGTACACTAATTTGAATATTTTAGTAAAATTAATATTTTTAATAAGTTATTTAAAATTACCTAATTACATAAAGAGAAATTTTGTAAGCTCACTGCAGGTGAATAATACTTAGAATTTGTTTTCAACCGTATTAAGATAGATCTGCCCATGTGTGAATTAGTATGATAAAGATTAGAACGACTCGCTCGACAATACAAGTTGTGGCGACGTCCCTCGACTGATGACGAGACTCCGGAAAGTTTAAGGCGAAACAAAACGAAGTAATGCAAAATCATGTGTTTTTGGTTTGAAATTTTCATTATGTTGGAATCTTATTCTGACCGTGTTCGCAAATATCGCTATCTGACCATAGAAACACCACGAAGTAGTGAAAAATCATGTGTTTTTGGTTTGAATGAAGTCTTTTTATAAGCCTAGAAAAAATAAAGTATCAGGACTATAAAAAATTGTTTAGTGTTCAAAATCTCCTACTTAGGAACCCCCTTTTGGTTATCGTTATATTCTATAATATAGATAATTAAGTTCTTTATAAAATTATCGAAAAACGTTTTAATATTTCTGGCGAAATTAAATTAAACAAATTTTATGGCGATGTTTTTTTCTAGCATAAATCAAAACATTTAATCAAAGAATTTAAATTTTATCGCCATCTACATAAGGAAGGTTATTGCTAGCCCCCCTATTCCAAATGTTACACGACGTGGTGCATCGCATTTATACATTTAACTGCTCGAAAAAATAAAAGCGGTGTGTTTTGATATCTTTATATATAGGAAACCTGGTAGCAAAAACGGTAATTAAAAAAAATATACGAAACCGGGTAGAAAAAAGAGCAATTCATTAAATTATAATTTTCAGTAGGTACCACAATAAAAAGCTCTTTCTATGATAAATAAAATAAATACAGGGTTTTCCAATAAGAGGTGTTATTTTGATATTCAATCGTAAAAGATCAATGGTTTCGTTGCTTGTGTGGTACGTAGCGCCGTCTTGTTGAAAGTAAACGTTATCCAGATCAATACCATTCAATTTTTGCCATAAAAAATCATTAATTATCTCTCGATAGCGCAATCCATTCACCGCAACTGTTGTTCCAGCCTCATGTTCAACAAGTAAGGTCCAATGACTCCGCTGGACCATAAACCGCACAAAACAGTCACACGTTGAGGATAGAGAGGCTTTTCAACAATAACTCTTGGGTTTTCCGAGCCCCAGATGCGACAATTTTGCTTGTTGACGAAGCCACCGAGGTGGAAATGGGCCTCATCACTCAATATGATTTGCATTTGATTCACTCAATTGAATTTTAATAATTTCAATGCGTTGTTGAAGCGTGTATCGTATGATTTTTTATCAATGGCGTAGTTTCTACTTGTCAACTGTCAAAAAATGACAGCTTCAAAAGTAACATCTACCGAAATAGCGGGCTATTCAAAATAACACTTCTTATTTGAAAACCCTGTACAATAATTTATACAATGCCATCTGCTGGAGTTATCTCAAACTACGTAATTCAAATTTAAAATGGAATCAATACAGTGTCGGTATAAAATGAATTGTGTAGTTTCTATTCCACACCGCCAGAGTTTAGCTCTGAAAGTTTCCAGTAAAATTGTCTTGTTAATTAGTGGAAATGATGCGATTGTCTTCGAAAATAAGCTTTTTGTTTCGAATCAGAAGTTCTAGCTTCGAAATTTACATCTGCTTGTTTGTAAATTCGTTTAAAATGGTGGCAAAATATGGCTTCTATTGTTTATTTTTAGAGATTGTTCGGACTAATTTAATTTATTCGTTGACGCGAATATATTATAACAGGACTTTGATGTCAACATTTTGTTATTATTATTTGAAATATTGCTTATAATGTAGAATTGTGAATAATATATAGCGTCTCTCGCACTATCATAAATTATCTCTTCTACATTTTTGTATTATACGTATAAATGTATTATGTGAATACATTAATATAAATATAAATGGGTATGTTGTGCGGCTGAAGGGAGTGGGGAGGGAAGGAGATGAGGTGGAGGAAGGTTGGCAAGTATCTGGCTTTTCGGATCTGGTCACCAAATAGGCTAAACCATTTCAATCAGCTTTTAGACTTGGGGAGGTGGTCTTTCTCTACGGAGATATTGTGATTGCCTACCATTCTTGTATTGTCTACCGTATACATTGTGTGCATGAAATCGATAAATTTACAATATCGGATCAATTGATTCAGTCTATGGATCGTGTATACGATTTCTTTCAGTTCCAAGAGCTACGTTAGTTCACCCTACTTCATTAATAAGCCAGTTATTTTGCAAAGCGAATTACATTATCCAAAAAGTTGTGCATGTTGACGGCTTGTCCGACACCTTGGGAGCCGTGCTATGAATAGCGACTTTTGTCTACCGACTGTCGGAATCATATTATGACTGTGCTCGCAAATATCGCTATCTGACCATAGATGACGGTGTTTTATATGGCTTTATCGATCGTCCGTGCTAGACCTCCAGGGCCTCTAGCACAAGTAAGTCGATAAAGGTTTTAACGATAATGCAGGTTATTTTACAATGTTCCCGAGCACGAATGTATGTCTTCAATTAACAAACAATGTAATGTTGAGAATGAATTTTCTCTTCGATATTTACAGCAGTATTTACATTAAATTCATTAGCCGTGTATACATTTCAGGATCGAACTGCGTAAGTAAGTCAATTAGTTTGGTATATAAATGCAATTTCATAAAATCACAGATCTATTCCGTTTCTATAAGAAAAAAGAAGAGATTTTTCGAAAACTACATTCTGTAGATCCCATTAATTTGATTTTTATTACGTAGGTACCAACCAACCATTGTCGAATGTGTGCGTCCGTTAACTGCACCTAGTCTTTAATCTTGCAATCAGAATTGATTTAACGTTATTTTAGCGCTCATAAAATGATGGTCAAAGAGTTGACTTCGAATTTAACACTTTTGTCACTAGGTGGCATTAGAATCGCCACGATCATCAAAAATAATAAGATTTCAAAGAAGACAAGTTTGCGATAATTAACAAATAAATAAAAATGTTTACTAAAATCACTATCACGCTATTCATAATGGGTTTAAAACGTCACCTATTGTGTATTTATATTATGTGAAATTTAATATCACTGTATTTTGAATTTTCAGTTCCTTTATGACTCAAAATTTATCATGAGTAGGCATATTTCAGGATAAACAACCCGCCTTGTTAGATTACACCCCCTCTCTGAAAAATCTCATGAATAAATTAAGCGTCTGAACTAAGAGTGAAACATTTGACGCGATTTTTGATTAATTATCTCAAAGGCCGAATTGCGAACAAACAATTTACGGACCGTGTTATATAGGAATATACCTAATATTTTATATAAATAATAAAAAAAGTTCAAACGCGAGTGACTGTGCTCGTTTTATTAGGATTTATGACAGAATAGTTGTGACTAATTTAATTTAACTTCAATCTTGTAGCAAAATAAGATTTTTATTAGAAGTAGACATTTAGGTCCAGTTGTTTCACACAAATTCAAATGTAACATTGTCACGAAATGGCCATTCAGCGCCATTTTCAATTTTTGACAATTGAAGGTTTTCCTACTGAGCTCGTTTCAGCTTTTGAACATATTGTGATCAGCAGAAGAGAACAATAACTATAATCTTGTTAAGCTTGTCAGTTTAAGAGGAAGTTACAAGCCGAAAATGTGTATAATCTAGGTATACCTACCTTTTAAAGGTAATAGGCAATAAAATCATTTGACAAACGGAGTCCAGAAACGTTCGATTTCAAGCACAAAATTGGTTTTTATTTATTTTGTAAATAATTTTATAAGAAATCAAGAGAAATTTAATCAAGAGAAACTGTCACAGATAATCTTAGCTTTTGTATTGTATTTTTTAAAAGTTGTTTCCTTTACGGGTTCATACATTTCTATTAAAAAAAAATTGTAGTTTACATTTATATTTTTTATTGAATAGTTATTTTTTTATTTGTATTCTACTCAAGCGAAACGATAGGAAAACCTTTAATTTATCTAAAGCATATCATAATATACACAAATTCCTTATAAAAATTAATCAAAATAGTGATTTAGCATTAAGCTTCGCCTTAATACAATTTGATAGATAGCTAAAACGAGCATAGAATCGGTGTTTAGCGAAGATGGTTCAAATGTCAACAAATAAAATTGAGCTGAATGGCCATTTGATGATTTGATTTGTGCGAAACAACTGGGTCTTACAATTTTATTGTAGGTATGTTTAATGTCAGGTTTTAAACGGGACGATCAAATAATTGAAATTTTTTAATCTAATTTGGAATTCCGTAGTCACACTCGCTCTGGACAGTTGGGACTCTTGCGCAGTATTACTTTAAAAAAACTTAGTTCCAGAGTGATAGATACTCTTAGTACTTGTGAGTGACTGCCTTTCAGAAATGAAACGTTGGTTAAATGGATTTAGTTGTGTTTAGTGATCCGTTCTAAATATTCATGTATGTTCTTTTCAGCATTCCACTTCCCCTAAATAGTAAACAATAATTAAAAAAAAAACATAACTGTTTTAAAAAGCCAAGCAACAGAGGCGTACAGGCGTAAAGGCTGACAAACCGTTCCTACTTCAACAATACTAATTTAAATAAGCTGATAGTAAACTTTTAAACCAACAAACTTTTAGAAATACCTTAAACAAATATAAAATTTGGACAAAGAAATTTTAAGTACATTTCGACTGAAATATAAAATGATCTACTTGACAATACAAGACAATTAAAAAATCTAAACAAATTTTAATTCTTAGCTTAACATTGGATTATCAGCAAAGGTTGTGCGATAATTAAAAACTCACTCAAATCTAAATTATAAGTTCTCTAATAATTATTGTTACCAAATGCCAATACCAACCTGAATTACATAATTCTGTCAAATATCTTTTCTTCTAGGTAATCTAAAAGATGTTCCCGTCGAAATGAACCTTACATATAGGTACGTATGTATTGTTAAAATAAAATATTTGTAAACTAGCCTAACACAAAATTATCCCTAGTAAGACAGGCGCAGTAAAAATGTATATATTAACCCTATTTATACAGGATGTTAAGGGACGTACTTGACTTACTTTGCAGTGATTCCTGATATGATTTGGAGTAAAAAATTAAAAGGAAAAACGGAAATTTTGGTACCCAGTAATTTTTTTATATGTTTTTTTCGTGTAAATCAAACAAAAAATTGCCACATGATATTACTAGTCACGCAGCCGAGTAAACGCCCAACCCTTAAGTCCACCCCTAACTGTCGAATGTCTTCTGATTTTTTTCAAATGTTTTAGTTTAAAAGAAAAAAGTCACCAGAGACCAAAATTTCATTGACATTTTTTACTCCAAATAATGACAGGAAATTAACGGTTAAATTAAGTCACGTACTTCCCTCAACACGCTGTATAGATGTGCCCAATAAAATGAAATTGGAATTTTAAATCATGCTTGCCCGCATGCACCAACATCCAAAATTAGTATGTGAAATGGTCACTATCAAATATTTGATGTATAATAAACCGTGCTTATTTGAAAAATCACACGTAGCTACCCAATAGAGCAATTATATACGCCACTACCAACCAACTTTTCGACGTCACTCTAGTGAAATAATATGTGAAAAATCACATTTTCGTTTTTCCTTTGCCCTTCAAAAATCTTTTAGCATCACATTTAACATTCAGCATCTCAATACCCAGCTTTTATCATCTGAAACTGTTTAATTCATTGTTCAAACCAACATTTACAAAAAAAATTATAATATTTTATTCCACAAATCTGAATCTGTACACAACTCGAATTTAAGTATGGTAAACTGAGATAACTTGGTGATACTAAGGTTTTTTGAAAAATATTCAAAAAAATTTCTTTCTGTAACATGTAAGTGAAAGCGGAATGAATTTCAATCACAGATGTATGAAAATAATCTAAAAACATTCTATTAAGATACAGGCTGACTTTGCAGATTAAAATTCAAGTTAAAACTGAGGTAACCTGTTGATCAGACCAGGAGTTAACTTAGCTGTAACATGATTAATGATTTATTTTATTTCCGGAAAGAATTACAAAAATCGGTATTCATTTATTTATTTACTCTTTTATACGCCCATGGAGCTTTTACATTGGCTACATGAAATGGTTACTTTTTTTACACAAAGATTAGCATTAATAATAATCAATGGTTGCAAATGGTTTATGTAAAATTGGATAAAATTAAACAAAAATAGTAATACAAATTATTACAAATAATATTTTGACATGAAAAACGATATAATTTGCATGTTCGCTCGGCGAGGAATAGGCGAGATTGCTATAAAATTTATTTTTAGAACGGCGACAGTGAAATGGGTTCTTATGCCTTGTGTGTCGATTAGATACTCTTATATTAACTAGACTCAGTTGTTCGCAACAGTCGAGCTCCTAATTTACAATTTAAAAAAATAAGTATAAGTCTTTCGTCTTTCCTTAAGGGCCAGCTTTCCGCGTAAAGAATTTAGATTTGGGTGACACCCACAAAATAAACAATATTTAGTGTTAAAAGAATCCGACAGAGGTGTCTGAATTCGTATTAGAAATAATTTTGGGGATTATTTAATAATTTAAATAACGAAATTAAATTACCGACATCTATTGCAATTTTAGAAAAACAGACCCATTTTTAGTTAGCACCGAGCAAATTAGAACGAAGTCGAAATGAAGATGGTTCTCAAAATATGGGTTTTATTACGGATTTAATTAATTAATTTTACAAAAAACATTTACGAAAGTTATTTGTATAGGTATACAAATTACTTTACTTTACTAAAATACTATTATCACTTTTATAAAAGTAATTTATAACTTTTATAAAATCAATAAATATATTTTTAAATCAATAAGGTTTTTCTTATATGGTTATCTTTATAGGGTGTCCGGGGGTAAAGTGCTCAAACTTCAGGAGGTTATTCTAAATGCTAGAAGAAGTAAAAAAGAAATGGAAATTATTCGAATTTCCAAATTTTTTCCACACAAATTTATTTTCCGTAGAAGAAAATGTTTTTTTTTCTATACAAAAAATTAAACTTTTTTACTCGAAAACTATCTTAAAACGTTGGAATTCCAAAAAAAGTTTTTTTTCTTTTTTACTTGTACTATCAATTAGAATCACCTCCCGAAGTTTGTGCACTTTACCCCCGACATCTTGTATAATATGCGCAATATAATATTTATACGTGTAATATCTACTTTTGTACATTTATATAAATTATATACACGTTTACATTTTTATGCTCATCAAATTTATTATATTATAAAGATAGATAGAAAGATCCTTAGTGCTTCCTGAGGACTTACAAATCAGAAGACTTTTTTGTAATTATTTATTTATTCATTTAAACAATTCAATAATTATAAAGAGTAATAAAACATGTAAGCAACATAAAATTACATTCTAAAATGTGAAAGGGGCTCTATTTATTTACATTTTTATGAAATTACTACTTTTAATAGTTTAAGCTTTCAGTGAACTTTCAGTTTTATTTTTAACTTCTCTAAATATTATTTGTTTAAATTGTCAAATATAATTTAATCACAAACACAAGATTCACTCAAAATGAAAGATTGGTGGTTCCGAAATGTTCCCATAAATACGGTGAAAGAACCCTAAACTATAAACTTATTACCCTAAACATGCTTCGAGCGAAATGCGGATCTGTAAACCTTATCATCAATCTGAGCAAAACATACCATGAACGTCAATATAGCAACAGCCTTTGTTCTGCTGCAGTTTCATTAAATGCCGAGAGATCCGTTTAAAGTCTCCAAAAAGCAATACTGGGGCACAACCCTAGAAGCAAAGCTAAATGATTGGAATACAGAAAGATAAAAACACACTATTGTCAAAAATATCTTGGCCGTAAATGATTAAATAAAATTAGATTTATTCAGGAAGGCAAGCATTACGGTGATCGATGTTAAAAATCTAACATAGCCCTAGAATAACTCCAGTATCTTTAAGAAACCTTTCTCTTAAAGCTCAGAAAAAAACTTTCCATGACAGTTAGATATACCACTCTACAACAAGACCGCGTACGGTAAAACTGTAAAAAAAATAAAGTAATAAATAACAAAATAAATATTTCACAACACAATAATTTCATCGAAAATCTTAAATCCGTTTCACCTTTCTACATTTTCTATATTCTCCTTAAGAGTATAATCCTTAGATAATGCCTTTTCAGATTATTCGTGGAAGCTAGAAAAAAATAAAATCATTGATTATAACTGCACTTCAAGTGACCTTTTAAATAACAGTAAAGGGCTCAAATGATTTTATTATTACCTCCGTGCCTTTGCCTCTTTACAAGACTTGGGCAAAACATTCTGTAGCGGAGTATAGATTTCACATCTGAAACATAATTAAAGAGTTTATTGAAAATAGAACACCAAGGTACGGTTAGTCAAAAAACGTACAATAAAGTTAATTCTGGGTAGAAATTGTACAGTTGACATTCAGGACAGGTTCACTCCCCCCTCCTCAAAAAAGACCCTCTATACAGCATTCTCAAAGATGACACAGGCTCTGAGAGAAATTATTTTCTTCAGGGCCTCCTTCCGACATAAAAAATAACATCACTGAACTAAATTATATTCCCCACAGTTTCAGAACTTTCAATAGCTTTTTTCGCTGGCACGTTCATTATTTTTCTGGATTCCACGTTCGAGTATTGTTATTTGAAACAGATGGCCCATATATTATTATTACATATTATATTATATTTCGGACATCGTTGCATTGTGAATCATTAGAGCAGATCTTAGAGTAATATTACTCTAAGGAGCAGATGTAAAGTGACGTGTGTATTTGTGTACGTAGAAAGTTAATTCACAAATAAATCACGATCATATAGTATCCTCAACAAGCAAACTAAATTTATAAGAACTTGCCCCGTAATTTCTAATGTTTTGGAATTAGTTTTATTTCCCAAAGTACGTATTCTGAAAAAAATAAAATAATAATTTTTATAACTTTTTACTACACAATACATAAATAAAAATAATAATTAATTTTTATAATTAATTATCGTTTATCGTATTCTGAAAAAAAAAAAAAATAATTTTCATAACTTTTTACTACACAATACATAAATAAAAATATGAATTACAAATGTTTATAATAAATTATCGTTTATAATAAATATAAGCTTGTAAATCAAATATTGTACTTTTTTCTTCTCACCTATCATGCGTTGAACCCTTTGGAGATATATTGTTTTCTTTGGAATACGAGATGTCTTTCGCTTATTTCCCATCTTTGAAAAAACAATATTTATGAACTGATATACTTTACACGCTTAAAATTATCTTTATAGATTCAAATATTTGCACGTAATCGCACGTCTGTATATCATAAAACGTTGAACGACACGTCTGCCCCCTAAGCCCTCGAGTTGGCGAATGAAGCTTTGCAATGAAAGATAAGTTAATCTTCATGTCGGAGCGAGCGCGCTATAATAAATGTGATTTAAAAGCAATAAGCGTAAGCGACAGTTGTGAAAATATTTAATTAAACATGACTTATTAACAATACAGCAAAAATATCTTAAGTAGCATTTAAAGAAGCAATTTGAATTTTTTCATACCTGTAACTTGTAATAAACAGAAACAAATGTGTAAATAATAATTTTTGGAGCATACTTTGCAATTTTTTTCTATCAAGGAAATTTTATGTAATTAACGTTTCGGCCCTACACATATTCAGATAATATCTTGAAAAATAGCATATATTTTTTTAAGAACTTAGAAACTTAAAGTGTTCAAGGGAAATATGATATAAATCGGTAGAATATCGGAATTCCGGCCCTTAAGTATATGTGTATTGAAGAGTTATTTTTTTAGAACATGATTTAAGTCATGAAATGGACTTAATGAGTCCTATTAAATAAAAACATACTAAAAAAATAACAGGAATCTAAAACGTTAAAAAAATGCAGAATCATACCCTTATAACTTTGGTGATACACTTATTTCACAGTTACGTCAATTATATTAAGGAAATGAGCCAGTTTATAAGCTTTCACGTGTCATTGTTAATATAAATTTTATGATAATTTGTCAATAAAAAAATAAACGCTTACTAAATAATAATGTTGACTACTGTAAACTACTGAGAGAAGTAGCTTTAAATCGGTTCGTGTCGGAAGAGAAGCGAAGGTCGTTAGTTTTAGAACAGTGATGCGCAAACCGTGGCCCGCGAGCCCTTTCCTTGCGGCCCACTTGGCTAAAGAAAATATTTTCTATAGTGTCTGGTTTTGCCAAGAGTTTATCGGAAAACTTCTAATAAGCCGCGCAAAATAATTAGCTTTTTTGTATATGCACGGATTCTTAAATTTAATTAAAGACATAATTTCGTGGTTCGACCTTAGTTGCAAAAAAGTTTCCACAGTTTTTTTGAAGTTTGATGTATTTTAAAGTTTTGGGTAAAAAAATATAAAAGATTACAACATTTTGTTTGACTTTCCGAACGATAAAAATCAACAGAATTTCTTGGTTTGGCCAAGTATTTTTTTTATAATTTCTTTAATATTAAAGTATGATAAAAATCGACAACACTTATTGGTTTGGCCTTGGAGATATAAACATTTCGCTTGTGGTGTTTAGCTTCTTACGTTCCATGATTTTTAAATAAAAAAACAACATTTTAAAAATACAAATAGGTAGAAAACCTCATCGTCTGCAAATTGTTAGTAAATTGAAAAATTATAAATAGGCCCTCCGGCAAAAAATGTTGATCATCACTGCTTTGAAGAAATCCAGTGACGCTGGGGTATTATATATACCAATCGAGAAAGAATTATTGCCCCTCAATAATATATGGCGATGAAAGCAAAATGGAAAAAAAAGGTTCCTCGGTTTTAGACAATAAATTATTACTATCGCCAAGTAAGGTTCTACAGCCAAGTTATCACAGTTTACTCTAAGTGAATTACTGTTTTTGTTTATTTTATAAGACCTTGTTTCTCGATATAAGTAAGTAATAAGTATTTTCAAGGAATTTCAATTGTACCATTAAACTTTTTCTAGCTCTGTTAGACGCCCTTCAGGTAATGTATAATTTGAACATTTTTTAAATGTCATTGGTGGTTAATCTTATTTTTATTTATAAATAATAAATTTTTAGCACCACTTTTATTTTTTACTTTTTATACATAATGCCAACCTGGAGGTGTAGAACGTACGATCGATAAAGCCCTTTGTCAATACGATGTAGACTGTGCTCAAAAACCCACATATCTCTAGTAATCCAAAATTGATCTCATTCGATATCGTTAACCTTTTTTCTAATATTCCCGTAGTTGAAAGTAAAAATAATTTGCCTAAATTGTTACAAAATTCAAAATTAGTAAAGAATTCCTCAGATAATTTATTCAACCTATTTAATATTTGTCTAAACCATTACATACTACTACTCCCAACACAATAATATTTTTTTATCAACTAAAAGGAGACCCCACATTTCCCTTTATCGCCGACATATTCACAGACAACTTAAAAAATAATATTTTAAACTGTAAATCATCTTTATTAAAAATTGTGGAATTATGGAAAAGATATTTAATTTTAACTCAGAATTTGAACACTTCATCAAATTTCAACATTCATTCATGGGTTCTGTGAAAGTCTTATTCAAATTCTGTTTTTATATCATTATAGGCTAGTTGCTTGACAGTACTGAAATAATAACATAAATTGAAAAAATCTTTCACAGAACTTGAAAATTAACTTTGAAGTTTGAAGAATTGTTCAATTTACCCATCCTAAGTTCCTTCATGCTACTAATAAACTCGTTCAAAAATATTAAATTCACCAGAGAAATAGGAATCAATTCAAACACAAACTTTTTAGATCTGTCATTATTAATGAAAAACATAGTAAAATAATATTTAAAATCTACCGTAAACTTTCTTACGCTGATAAAACCTTTAAAAAAATCCTCAAACCACTCCATCTACCACAAACTCTCCGCTACCAAGATCATATCATACCATACCACGATCTATCGGCTGGTTACGGTCCCTCTGTCAAATACCAACTTCATACTAGTATTATCTGTAATCTAATAATAAATAAAGATTATGTAACGGGAAACATTAAGAAGACAGATTAGCCCACTCAGATATTTACTCATACAGTGATTTTCTCGTGTTTTACATCTGCAAAACATCGGGGAATGTTAATAGCCGTGTTAAATAACACGTAAGATATTTGAATAATAACTCTCGGAATTAGCCAGCCACCTCATACAGTCAGACCACACATTTAATAAAAAATACAGGCGTCAGCTTACTGCATAAAAACGGAATAGAAATCAGACTGGATTACTTAGAAGCATTAGAGGTATGGAAAGTCAGAACAATAATAGCAAAGTCATTAACAACCTAATAAACCAAAGTAAAAGTTCAATATATAGATTGTTCCCCATTGACAAAGACTACTCTTCTCTCAACAAACCACCTACCCCTACCTCCTCCACTGGAGCTCAGCCTATTTTTAATAAGCCACTGTAACAGCTGATACTCGTGTATTTATAACACGTGTTACTTGTAGATTTTAGGTTAGTACTGTATTATACTGCCCTGAAAACAATCCTGGTCGGCATTTGGTATAAAAAATAAAAGTGGTGTTTACAAAGTTATTGTTTTATTTTAAAATATAATGTCACGTCACAAAGTATGTGTTTCATCCGAAAAAAACTTATTTTTATGATCGGGATAAAGCTGGAGGAAATTTTCAAATTTTTTGAGATTATCTTTCGGAGCATCTGAGCTGAAGGCTTGGATAAACTCCCTCCAAAACTAACAAGTCCAACAGAAAGAGATCTAAACTAAAAACTTACTCTTTTAAGCTGTCATACCCTTAGATTAAATGTACCATTCCTGAGAGTAGCATTCTTGTATCGCCTAAAATACATCCTATTCACACTTTTCATATTGAATTTACATCATTCGAAATCCGTCTTATACCTAGGGATGAATAACATTTAGGAAGATGAATTCTGATCCAAATCTTGTACTGTAGTACCGCCCAGCTCATTAAAACATAAATACATATTATTTGTGATAATAGTTTGACTAGTCTACAGTTAGTAATAAGATAGATAATTGTAGAAATGTATTATATATTTGTACAGCGTCTTTGAGGTGATTTTGCACAAAAACGGCGCTATAAAAATCATCTAAATATTATTATTATTTTGGGAACGTATGTCTTTCTTAAAATAAAATAAAATTGTAGCTTACCGTTTGTCATTATATTTGTTTAAGTCCATCGAAACCAAAAATAAATAAAACCAGGTTCTTTCCGGTGAGTCAATAAGAACTGGTAAGATCAAACATATTATAGTATTATCTTTGGGTAAGATGTTAATAAAATACTGAACATCGTTTCCTTTGGTTTGGGAATACGACCTTAATGGCGTAGTATAATAATATATTTCAAGCTAAATCCATTTTCGATAACAGACTGTTAAATCGTCGGATTCCAAAATTTCATGTCTTTAAATAAAACGCCAGTTTATTCTGTAAGACTTACCGTGCAAAAAAAAAACGAAAAATGAAGATTTTATTCGAAAATTATTATCATCAGGTACGGTTTATTTTTACATCGTGAAAGTTACATACAATGTCAGGACGCCCATACTTCTTTAATACGCTGTAAAATATATATTTTATTTTTATTCGGAGTTTTACTAAATCACTTGACAAATGAGGAGAACGTTTTACTTTTAGGATAGGTAATTCATCTATTTCCTACAAAGGGAGACCATTATTTAAAAGATGGAAGCACTTTTATTTAATGGGTTAAAAAAACTATTGATATGTCATCTGATTCCGTCTTTTTGTTATCCACTACAAGATTTATCTCAGTCATAGTCAAGGTGGCTGGTTTTTATGGTACAAGGCCAAGGAGACGGTCTCCATTTTTTCCAAAAGGGAAAGAAAATACCAACAACAAATTCGACCCTTATTTCTGTTTATTTATTATTTTTTCTCTAATGTCAATAAGTTCTAGTAGTTTTTATACTGCCTTGAAAAAGTAGGTCGTGTCCAGAAATGAATTGGTTTTAATCTAAAGTTAAGTGAAGTTAAATGTGTACATTTTGTTTTTAAAATCATATATTTGAATTTAAATTTTGTTTTCTTGATTAATCCTCAAGTCTCATTAAAAAAAATACACGTACATGTAGATATACCGAGCGTCAACTGCTTCTCGCTGTCCGCCTGTCCGGAGTTGGTGGCATCTTTGTTTGGTTATGTTGAGACGCTGAAGAGAGCAAAGAAGAGAAGTGGACCATGAAGAGGAAGGTTGGGAAGTAGAAAATCTGACACGGTTGAAGCTATTCACCTAACCTAACCTAACCTAACCTAACACATTGCCCTTGAGATTTTTACTAGTACCAGGCGCCGTTTGGCTCAAGGCTTCGTATAGTTATTGAATATTTGACCAAGCAAATATTCAATAACTATACGAAAACTTTTCTGAAAAATGTAGGCATTATTCCACCCATAAATTTCCCATGGAAACTTTCAAAGAATTCCACTGTCACTTTTCCGAAATTATAACGTTTTAAAAAAGAGAATTAAATACTTCTGTATCTTTATTAGAACCAATAAATCGATTTTGAATTAGTAGATTCATTGTGATTTAACTAATAAAGCTTTTAAGATGCTTGGCTTCCTTCGCACAACTTTAATTGATTTTAAGTCCTTAGCTTGTATAAGAACGCTTTGAATTTCATTAGTTAGAAGTCAAGTGGAATATAATTCACCTATTTGGTCCCCTTTGTATAAAGCTTACTCTAATAGAATATAACGAGTTCATACATCATCAAATCTAACAACTTCGGGGATGCCATAGTCTCACTTGCTGCAAACGGTTGGGAGCAGTTGGCACTCTTGTGCAGTTTCACATAAAAAGGATTTTTGTCCAGTAAAGAACTGATTTAAAAATGAGTTTTAATTAAACGTGAAAATAATATAGGGTTTTCCAATACGAGGTGCTATGTGTATTTAATTCCGGCCATAAAATGATTTTTTACGGCCGGAATTGGCTGGTATTGATCTGGACAACGTTTACTTTCAACAAAACAGCGCTACGTGCCACACAAGCAACGAAACCATTGATCTTTTACGGGAAAAGTTTCCGGACCATATTATCTCTCGAAAAGGTGTTCACAATTGGCCACCGAGATCTTGTGATTTAACACCTTGCGACTTCTTCCTTCAAGCCACGTGAAAGAAAAGGTCTACGTCAAGAGCCCAGCATCGATTCAAGACCTCAAAAATTGAATTCGTGAGGCTATCGAGGACATAAGGCAGTCACTTTGCGATTTGGTTATGGAAAATTTCATGAAAAGGATATGGTCCTGTAGGCGTGGTCGTGGTGGTCATTTGACTGACGTTATTTTTCACTATTAACGGCATACCTTCCTTTTTATAATGAAATAAACATTCAATCATTTATATTAAAAAATGGCATTTTTCTTTGAATATCAAAATAACACCTCTTATTGGAAAACCCTGTATAATTTAACAATTAAAAATTGGTTTGGATTTTATCTCAGTTTTATCCTAAATGCCTTTAATATTAATAATATTATTAACTTTTACACGTTTTATTGAGAGATTTTCTGAGGTGCATAATTGATTGAAGTACGCTAAAATAAAAATGTATTTTAATTTGTCTTGTTTATAGCCGAGTGGTCCGAAGAGCTGGGTTTGCAATCAGGCGTCGCGGGTTCAATCTTCTAAAAGTTAAATAACCATCATTGGACAAGCAACACTTGTGTTTTTATTGTGTATTCGCTGTCCACCTTCTCGTCAGTAACAATATCAATAGCAAATTTAATTATGAATGCTAAACTAAGTGCAAATAAACTTATAAGTATCTTTATAAGCGTTCTTATTTGATTTAGTTGCAACATTTTGACACCCATCTAAGAATAAACTTACCACAAATCAATAAAATGAAAATATGTTGACAAATAATTAGTCATCCGAAATACTAATACAAATTGAAAATATCTCCCGAGTAAAAATAAATGCCGCCAACGGGAATTGAACCCGTGCCTTCTGATGTCCGGTTAGGTGCTCTGTATCCACTGAGCTATGTCGGCTTATTTCCAACCCGCCAAATGATTCAATATGTACTAGTACCTCAATCAACCATTACTGCTTATTGTATTTTTTTCACCTGAAAACAACCAACTTTATTTTTGTAGGAAAGGCTTTGTTAGTGCTAAATTTCTCACTAGATGGCGTCGAGACATATGATATCTTCATTTATTGGTGAAATATTTTTGACTTGTCAAATATTATTATTTTTTATTGATAAACTAACGTTTATAAGACAAGGTTTTATGCATAGCATAAAGGATAACAAATAATTATAAGCAATAATTAGTTATTTGTATTAGTATTTCGGATGACTAATTATTCATTATAATTATTTGTTATCCTTTATGCTATGCATAAAACCTTGTCTTATAAACGTTAGTTTATCAATAAAAAATGAAAATATGTTGCATTATCTTTCAATAACCTCACGAAAATGTGGGTTATGTTGTATTATCTTACAATAACCTCACAAAAATGAGGGTTATGTTGTATTATCTATCAATAACCTCACAAAAATGTGGGTTATGTTGTATTATCTTACAATAACCTCACAAAAAAATCTTTTACACCTTTCTTAATGTATGTTAATAAATAAACTAATATTAACAAATCCTTTGGAATTTTCTTGTCGTAAGTGTTTAGTCACATTAACTAAAACATATTTTTACGTTGTTAATTACTTTTTAAAGAGCTAATTAAAATAAATTTTTGTCTAAAATTATGCCTAGAATTCATAGGACAATAATTTCATATGAACCACTAAGATTTGCGTACTTCCTTACATATTATATGGAGGGTACATTCGAAGAAGAAGAGAACGACGTTATTCCATGTAAGGGTTAGTTATGACGCCATAAAGGCGTTATGACAGTCGTAAAGGTATGCCATTTTGATGCGGCTGTGAAAGCGGTCTTATCTTTCTGTGGGATAAATTATTAACCAAAGGAGAAAAATGGATTTATAACCGGCGTGGTATACCTGTATTATGCCGCCTGTACATATATTATATGAGGTAATTAATCAGGAGAATACTTGTTAGATTTATTACTCATTCAAATGAGGCATTTAAAAGTAATATTCTAACCGTCTTACTAATTATTAGATTCTTAGACGCCTTTTCAACGTTGATGTGGTAAAGCCGGCCTTGAGCCTGGCTTAAGACCGTTTTAATCAAACAAATTTCATGGTAATAAGTCAAGTTTTTCACTGTTCTGACCTTTTTAGTTAGTAACACCACGTTTTTAGTAAGGCTGTTACTAATTAAATTCTTACACGTCGTGGTGAAGCCGGCCTTGAGCCTGGTTTAAGACCGTTTTAATGAAACAAACGCTACTGTAATAAGTCAAGTTTTTTTTATTGTTCGACCTTACACGCCGGCTAATATTTACACCAAAACACTTATACGATAAACTAAAATTTTACACGATAACAACACTGGTGGGAATTGTCTATGGTTCAACAATCTTAGACGTAGAATTTCAAACGGCTACGTAGAAATACGAATAAATTGAAAATGGCGAATTGATGTACAAACTTTAATATGCCGTGGAAATTTTTAATTATATTTGTACGACTTTCGTATCTCCAAGTCCGAACGGATTCAATTGATCGTGTATACCACTTATTTTAATTCAAAGATCTTCCTTAATTCACCTCCGTTGCTCCGTTCACTAACAAGTCAGTGATTTTGCATAACAAACGACATCATTTAAAGAAAGTGTGTTTATTGACAGTTAACTGAAGCTCATCTGACACTTTGGAGGCCACGCTAAAATTTGTCAATCGGCCATCGGAACGTTTCTTTACCAATAATTGTTGACCGTGCTCACAATATTGCTAACTAACCACATATGAAGGATTTAGTCAACAAATATAGAGGGTTTTATCGATCTATCGTACTAGATCCCCTGGAGGGTTGAGAAGTAAGATGAGAAAACACAATAGTCTTACACTTTCATATATATATACCATATACCCAATGATATGACAAGACTTTCGTAATACCACCCTGAAGTGTTAACAGTTGTACGAATCACTATAACAACATGATCGTTATGCTTATTAGCTGATCACAATTTGATAAAAAGCTCAAAAGGGCCGAGAATCAAAAGTTAACGGAACCATTCAGTCTAGCATCAAAAATGGTCTGATCTTCAATTTGACGTTTGTCAAAAAATGTTATGGAGTTGGAAACACCCCAAACTTAGGATACGGACTGCATCTTGCGTGGTTAAATGTTATGGAGTTCAAAACACCCCAAACTTAGGATACGGACTGCATCTTGCGTGGTTAAATGTTATGGAGTTCAAAACACCCCAAACTTAGGATACGGACTGCATCTTGCGAGGTTAAATGTTATGGAGTTCAAAACACCCCAAACTTAGGATACGGACTGCATCTTGCGTGGTTAAATGTTATGGAGTTCAAAACACCCCAAACTTAGGATACGGACTGCATCTTGCGTGGTTAAATGTTATGGAGTTCAAAACACCCCAAACATAGGATACGGACTGCATCTTGCGAGGTTAAATGTTACGGAGTTCAAATCACCCCAAACTTAGGATACGGACTGCATCTTGCGTGGTTAAATGTTATGGAGTTCAAAACACCCCAAACTTAGGATACGGACTGCATCTTGCGTGGTTAAATGTTATGGAGTTCAAAACACCCCAAACATAGGATACGGACTGCATCTTGCGAGGTTAAATGTTACGGAGTTCAAATCACCCCAAACTTAGGATACGGACTGCATCTTGCGTGGTTAAATGTTATGGAGTTCAAAACACCCCAAACTTAGGATACGGACTGCATCTTGCGAGGTTAAATGTTACGGAGTTCAAATCACCCCAAACTTAGGATACGGACTGCATCTTGCGTGGTTAAATGTTATGGAGTTCAAAACATCCCAAACTTAGGATACGGACTGCATCTTGCGAGGTTAAATGTTACGGAGTTCAAATCACCCCAAACTTAGGATACGGACTGCATCTTGCGTGGTTAAATGTTATGGAGTTCAAAACACCCCAAACTTAGGATACGGACTGCATCTTGCGAGGTTAAATGTTACGGAGTTCAAATCACCCCAAACTTAGGATACGGACTGCATCTTGCGTGGTTAAATGTTATGGAGTTCAAAACACCCCAAACTTAGGATACGGACTGCATCTTGCGTGGTTAAATGTTATGGAGTTCAAAACACCCCAAACTTAGGATACGGACTGCATCTTGCGAGGTTAAATGTTACGGAGTTCAAAACACCCCAAACTTAGGATACGGACTGCATCTTGCGAGGTTAAATGTTACGGAGTTCAAATCACCCCAAACTTAGGGTACGGACTGCATCTTGCGTGGTTAAATGTTATGGAGTTCAAAACACCCCAAACTTAGGATACGGACTGCATCTTGCGTGGTTAAATGTTATGGAGTTCAAAACACCCCAAACTTAGGATACGGACTGCATCTTGCGAGGTTAAATGTTACGGAGTTCAAATCACCCCAAACTTAGGATACGGACTGCATCTTGCGTGGTTAAATGTTATGGAGTTCAAAACACCCCAAACTTAGGATACGGACTGCATCTTGCGTGGTTAAATGTTACGGAGTTCAAATCACCCCAAACTTAGGATACGGACTGCATCTTGCGTGGTTAAATGTTATGGAGTTCAAAACACCCCAAACTTAGGATACGGACTGCATCTTGCGAGGTTAAATGTTACGGAGTTCAAATCACCCCAAACTTAGGATACGGACTGCATCTTGCGTGGTTAAATGTTACAGAGTTGAAAACACCCCAAACTTAGGATACGGACTGCATCTTGCGAGGTTAAATGTTACGGAGTTCAAATCACCCCAAACTTAGGATACGGACTGCGTCTTGCGACGTTAAATGTTAAGGAGTTCAAAACACCCCAAACTTAGAATATAATATTTTTCAATGAATTTATGGCAATATATTTAGATTTTTCGTCAAAAAACTCATAAATTCATATATTAACAAATGAATCCATCTCTCTCACTGCGGTGCAAGGCGATGGGTCGAGTCCGGCCGGAGAGGTCAAAAGGTCTCCCTCAACCAGTCTCTCCCGATACGGTCTGCCACGCAGTAGGTGGGCAAAAGCATCCGCCGCCAAGCACAAACACAAACAAACCTCAACCCATGACCCCGCTAAGTCACCAAACGTACCGAACAACTTGGAGTGACGTATGACAGGGGTGTTGGTTATCCAATAAATGGTTCTCGGGGCGGCGGTACCCATACCCGTGTCCTCTTTTGGAATTGTTTGTCAACTTATCGAAATTGGCTGCAACAAAACATCTATGAAATCAATGTTTGACGTTTATGACTTTTATTGAATTTAAATTATTATTTTATTGATACATGACTTAGAAAGTACATGTGCTTTTTTGTGATATTTCACCCTCCATACTAGGGATGACCCTGTGTTATGGCGGGTGAATTTTACAGTTTGCGGACATAGAATCTATACATTACTATAATATAAAAAAGAAAAATGATGTAAAGCTAGTTTGGGTTGCAAAAAGAGGATGGAGAAGTTAGAGAAATTATTAGTAAATAGATCACACTAATTAATTATGTACATACTTTACCGCTAAATCGCTATGCATGCATTGTTTTATATTAACTGCAATAATGTCATTCAATTTCAGAAAAAGTCGTGTATGTCCATCTGTTTATGCGAGATTATCACTAAAAGTTGACGGAATCTATTGTCATCGACAACGAATCTACCTGGTGAGATTCATTCCGAAGGTTTAATTTTCACTTCAAAGATTTGAATTATTTTCTTCCTGAAAACAAAATCTAAATTCAAATATATGTGTGTATTTAAAAATGTTTCAATTTATTTTGATATTTGATTTCAAAAAAATATTTTTAAAGCAACGCAGCTTTTCTTAAAAAATATGCCCAACCCTCAAACGTTCATCCCTCAAATTAATATGACCTATAAAGTACCTCTCGTATCTCAAACCGGTAGAGATACCGATGAGATTAAGGTGAATAATTGCGTAGCAAAACCCTGAATTATATGCATGCGCTGATATAAATTTTGCCTTCCATTAATGCAAGCGTTAATAAATGTACAAGTAGGTACCTACCTCCATTTATTATTTGCATTATCGCAACAGAGAATTTGTTTTTATTTTTATTAAAAGTTAACATTTGTTTACAAGACAAGATTGTATGCAAAGCACAAATTATTATAAGCTATAATTATCAGCCTGAAACACAAATATAAATTTAAAAATTACTAGTATTTTTGAATTATTTGGCGCTTAAAAATAAGCCGACGTAGCACAGTGGTTCCGTGCACCTGACCGGAAATCAGAAGATGCGATTTCAATTAACGTTGGCGGCATTTATTTTTTCTCGGAAGATTTTTTCAAATTATATTTATGTTTCAGGCTAATAATTATTGATTATAATATTTTATTTGCGAAACATTTAATGTTTCAACTGGGATATGACAATATCGTGCTGAGAACTTCCAACGGGTTGATGTAATAAACTTCATATACAACCTCATAAAAAACTTCATAAAAAAATTTGACAGGGTTAAAAAAATAGCTAAAATTCATACAAGCATTTTAAAAAGTTATCGGCGAAGAAAAAATATTGCTTGAATATCGCACTAAAAGCTCACATATCCTGACGTTATGAAATTTTAACTGTTACTTCGTGTCTGGAATTCTGAGAATAACGCAATTATTTTCAGCTTGCAACATCTTTCCCACCAAGAGGGAGATCAACAAAACATTTTAGTAAATGCATCTTATGACGTGATTTTGTCACAATGGTTTACACAATAGTCCTGCCTTAAACTGTTTCGGTAAATTAATATAAAATTCAACAGGTTATAACATTATTGTGTGCAAACTCGTTGCTCTTATTTTTGGAATAAATATGAGTTCAAATTTAAATTATAGTCCTCATAACAAATAATATAATTATGGCAATACAATTTTAGACATAAACAAGTACTCCCAAAATTATCTCAGAAGCACGTCAACGTTTATGAAATTAAACTTGGTATGCGTGACAAATTTACAATAACCCCCTTATAAACGCGGTGTAATTATTACGCGGCGCGTAAGGTCAGATCAGTGAAAAACATAAGACTTCTTACCATGGCGTTTGTTTGCTTAAAACGGTCTTAAGGCGAAACTTAATGCTAAATCACTATTTTGATTAATCTTTATAACGAGTTGGTGTACATTATGAACATCAAAAATATGCTTTAGATAAATTGAAGGTTTTCCTATCGTTTCGCTTGAGTAGAATACAAATAAAAAATAAATTACTCAATAAAAAATATAAATGTTAGCTACTAAAAAATATATTTTTTCAAAAGAAATGTGTGAACGCGTAAAGGAAACAGCTTTAAAAAATACAGTATAATAGCTAAGATTATCTGTGACAGTTTCACTTGATTACATTTTTTGTTTTCTTATAAAATTATTTACAAAATAAATAAAAACCAGTTTTGTGCTTGAAATTGAACGTTTCTATACTCCATTTGTCAAGCGATTTTATGCCTATTACCTACAATATAAGGTATACCAAGAATATACACATTTTTAGCTTGTAGCTTCCTCTTAAGCCAGGCTTGAGGCTGCGGCTTTACCACACCGATGTTGAACGGGCGTGTAAGAATCTAAATATTAACAGCCATAGTAAAAACGTAAAAAAATTTATTATTTATTTCGTGTCAATATCGGTTTGGCTATCGACAGCGCCACCGTGCTAGAGATATCGATATAAATTAGATTGAAGTTTGGCCAATCGATCCGACATTGTTATCATTTTGACAGTTCTAATGTGACACCTGAAATGTAATAGATTACAGTATCTAACATAAATTATAACAAGTAAACTGTACCCACCAAAATATTATAGCATTACCTAAATTCAATGATTTAATGACGATCCGTATTTCATATGCGACAATCACCACACCTAGCACTTTGTAATTTTGGAATAATTATTAAGTTTGTTTAGCAATACACAACATGTCATTTTACACCAGTGGGTGGAACTGGTCAACTTCATGGAATTTCACTAAAACTTGAATGATATCTGTTTTTGATATGCGGGGTTTTACGGGGTTAACTGACTAGATAGACAAAGGAGATGGTAAATAGAAACTCATTACAATAGTTGCGAACTCCACAGCTGTTTCGTGTTGCTAATATTGAAATCATAACGACAGTACCAAAACCACTGGACCGAAAATCAATAGAAGCGTGCTCTACAGAGATTGAAAGAAAACTATTGTCACCTATTTACGTAAGATTTTTAAACCCATAGATAATGGCAACAAGAGAATTAATAGTATGAAACCAAAGTGTGTAAAGATTTTTTTTTAAGAAATATAAACTGATAAAAATAAAACTTTAATTTTTTTTTATTATCACGAAATTTTATTTATTTAATTTTCTCTACTGATCGGTTTCACTTAGTACAAGGGAATAGAATTAAAATTATTTTTATTTAAGTTTAATTTTATACCTCGAAAATGCTAGTACTAAACGAAACCGGTCGGATATAGAAAATTAAATACATAAAATTTCGTGTTTATAAGCAAAGTTATTATTTTATTTTCATCAATATGTCAAACCACAAAATGAATGCATTCTACAAATAAAAAATGAAAGATAAACATTTTCGGGTTACGAATAACCTGACAATATTTCCGTGATGGAGGATTTAGCCAGCCGAGGAAATGAACTTACAACGCCTTGGTGGGACCCAGACGCAATGCCAACTCAGCCTTCTACGAACATTGCACATCTACGCACAGCAGCGCTCAGTCTTTATTTTTACCTACACGCAAAGCTTTTGATATTCCGTAAAGTTTGAACACAGCACAGTGACATTCGGTGCGCTTCCATGCCATATCTCAATTTGTTTCTATTATTTATGTTTCGACTCCTATTCACAGACAAGCCAATGAAAATATTATGTCTTCAAGAAAAAATAGGTATTTTATCTGATCCCTTCGCCATTAGGCATACATTTTTAGAATAAATTAACTGTATAGGTCTACCTATATAAAACATTAATTACAACCATTTGATGAAAGAATAACATTATTTAAAACCCTAGAACAGATAGAAGACTTGTTTCAGGCTTAACTTTTATTTAAATTAAATTTTAATGTTATTATAGACATAAGTAATTTGATTACCATCCGTACACCAAGTAGAAATATGCGATTAAAAATTCTTTTTAATTGCAACAACAATATCAGGGTATCGATTCTCCAATCCAGTTTGCTCGCAATTGCCGTTGAAAGTACATACAATGATCGACATTCTTATTATCGAGTCTCGTTGATGTTACATACTTACATACGCAAAACGTCAAAAGTCATTCCAATCGAACCACGAGTGGGTCGAACCACTCGTTGTTCGTGTGGAATGATTTCGTGTAGAATCGAGGCCCAGGACTGAGTTATTTAGATACTCGATTGCCTCCAGTCGGCAATACTTTCTCAGAAATAGTAGATGAGTTCGACTTAACGGAATCCAGTTCCACGAATCCCTCATAAATAAATACAAATGTTAATTTTTATTATTCTTTTGCATGTGTTCTACTTTATAATTTATTTAACAAATTTTACTTCTTTATATATATTATTTCCAATATATATAGATCATTTATTCGTAAAAGCCCGTATGGGCGTGTAATGTAATTAAATATGATCAATTTTACCAGAATTAAAATAAATTCAGCTTACTTACGATCGAAATGATAATCTAGTCTTCAACTGAAGCAATCTTCCCAACATGCCTTCCATTGATATGCTTGGTGTAACTCTTAAATAACCAGCTCAGGCACGGAGGCTCCATCAATTAATAGTGCGGACCCTGTGCAAATCGCAAGCGCGCCCCACTGTTGAATTTGGCAGCCACCTCTGGTCCGGAGCCCCTAAATACCTGAAAAAACCCTTGACTTCCCCTATCTTACCAAGCGGATTCATTTCTTTAGTGCACAAGCGTCAGGTAGGTATGCTATCCTTTTTCTATCGGTATTATATGAAAGATGCTCCGAGGAAATAGCGTCATTGATCCCTTCGGCTCCGGTGCATAATCGGGAAACACGCCAAACGCGAGCCCAACAAACGTACACGGTTGACATTTGTCACATGAGAACAAGACTCGTTCTTGAGTTTAACGGCTGGGTTATAGAACGATTTGCCGACCTCTGTGTTTTCTCCTTCCTACCACGTGGGTCTCTTAGAGACACATTAACAGCATCTCCAGATACGACAAAGGCTCTGAGAGAAATTATTTTCCTACGGACATGCAAACACGGTTCTGTCAGTTTATCTCTTCAGTGGTCAAAACAGTAATATAAATAGGGTCTTCAATCTGCCACCAAGTTCCGCAGGCCCTTTTGAGGACCCCTGTAGTCTGTAGTGGAAGGGGCCCGGCTGGAAAGGGCAACTCAAGTCTAATCCCCTCGGGAGTTCCCAGCTCAACTTAATGTTTACTTAGGACTCTATCTCAACTACGCCCTCCGCTACTTCAAGAAAACACAAATGTAACTAAAGCTAAATGATATAAGCACGTGGGAGGAGTGGCGGCTTGTACTCATAAAAATGGCGCTAAAAATGTTTGTCAGCTTAGGTAATCCATGCTTCAAGTAAAGAATACTAGCACTTTTGAAGCTTATACCAACCTGCTGAAATAATCGGCATGCTAACTAAAGTGGCGCCATCTCGGCGCGTCAAAAAATGTGTTGTGTCTTCGGGTATTTCCGCCTTGCCGAAGAGTTCCGAGGTATTGGTGGGCGCAGTTCATGTTTCGGAGAAATTTCAATATTATGGACGACATTCACACTCTGCGCGTATAGATAATTGGTGTTTTCAGGTGACATTTCTCGATGAACGATATGGAATCCGCTTTCACAAAGTGACTTATAATACGTGATACAAAGAACACAAATTTAGGCGGGTTGAATGTAACTTAATACTATAAAATGTTTCCATTTAGTTGGTACCTTTAGTTGCTTCGATTTTTGGTGGTATTATAATGGATTGATAATTATTATTTTTCGCTTGACCAACTGATTGTTCTAATGCTCCGTAAGGCCGAATTACACCTGCCGAGTGCTCAGCCGAGTCACTCGCTTTGTTACTCAGCCGAGTAACTTATTGGAGAGTAGAAGTCACAGTGGGCAAGTTAGTTCATTGGGATTAGTTTAAAGTGCTGTTAACATGGTTTCACGATGGAAGAAAAAGAGAAAAGTAAGAGTTGGTGGAGGTGGAGGGGGTACTTACTCAACCGAGTCATTGGGCATTGTTTCTATCCACTGTTTCGCCTGAATCACTCCCCCGCTACTAGGCCGAGTACTGGCTGTAATGATCACATCAGCTGAACATTCGACCGATTCAGCCGAATGCATTCGGCAGGTGTAATTCAGGCATAAGGCATAGTTGATACATTCTGTCTGTATTAGATTTATCGATTCTTGTGCTCAGTGGATCTTTTTGCTTTCCCAATTTGTGCAAAGGAAGGCCGGAATTATAATGGACTCAGGATATACCAGACAGACATGCCTGAGGTTATTTGGAGTAAAAGAAGTAAATTGTATTTTGAAAACTGGCCCCGGTGAAATAAGCTCCTATGTGGCGTTAACAATAATGTCAAAACAATAATAACATACGATGGCAATAACTGTGATTCTCTGACAGATGACGGATTTGTACCATGCGAACATTTAAAATGGCTATTTATTTTTCGTAATAACTTTATTGAGTAAAACTTCAAATTGTAATATTTAAATATTGAAGACAATATTAGTGATTTCTAAACGAAAATCTGAAACAGAAAAATCAGAAAAGGAAACGGTCACATCTGGGACTCGAACCCAGGACCTTTGTCTTTCCGGGACAGTGCTCTACCAACTGAGCTAATGGGACCCTATTCCCCTCGGTCACTTTTAACTGTATCATACTTCGAAAAGGAAACGGAGATGTGACCGTTTCCTTTTCTGATTTTTCTGTTTCAGATTTTCGTTTAGAAATCACTAATATTGTCTTCAATATTTAAATATTTAAAATGGCCTTTACTAACACTGTTTGTTTCGTTGATGTAATATTAGATTTATTTTGTTATTTTGAATCACGTTTTTATGGAAGGATAAAAATGTATATTTATTTTATTACATTTATTTGAATTATTACTTTTGTTTACGGTAATGAATGAACGCAATTCTTGGAAGCGGAAATCAACCCACTCCCGATGTATGATTGAACTGAAATTCAACAGATAGACCCGCTGTCGATGACAATGCATTCTATCAATTCTCCGAAATCGGATGACATTACAGCAGTTAATATACGAAATAAATGTCGGTCCTACCCGATCGGCATTTGGTGAGGTTTGTAGAAATTGTCAACTCCTGTTCATGGGTAGGAAGGTTCAATCCTTAGTTTTAAAGAAATAAAACTTTGTTTTTTACGGGGTTGATTTTTTGTTTCCTTTTGATTTTTGTTCGACGACAGTACGTCGCCACAACTTCTTTAAGATACCACGAGAAAAATGATGGATAAAACAGTGGATGTAATTGATTATTGTGTAATATTAAGAACGTTATAATAAGAATAAATATATAATAAAACGTACCTTTTTTATCCTACAAAAAAAACTTATTGAAAAAAAAAATCTATATTGCCTAACAAATAATTATAAGCAATAATTAGTCGCCTGAAATATGAAATATATCATGAAATATAAATACAGATTGAAAATATCTCCCGAGTAAAAATAAATGCCGCCAACGAGAATTGAACCCTTGCCTTTTGATGTCCGGTCAGGTGCTCTGAAACCACTATTAAAGACGCTTTCAGATTTTAATTTACAAACGGACTATTCTATTAAATACGTTAATATTTTTAACCAAAACTAAGTACGTATTTTTTTTTAAATCGATTACTTCTGTTTTTTTCTCATAAAGTTTATTTATCACGAAACAAAAAATAATCTAGATAAATAATAAAACTCACTTTGGATTGTGTTGACTAGACTTCCACATTACCTTTTGAGGTAAGGTAATGTAGAAGTCCAGTCAACACAATCCAAATAAAACTCACTTTGCATTATGTTGACTGGACTGCACTTTGAGGTAAGGTAATGTGGAAGTCCAGTCAACACAATACAAATAAAACTCACTTTGTATTGTGTTGACTGAACTTCCACATTACCTTACTTCAAAATGATCAAAAATATATTTCATCGTCCACAAACGCAAGCGGTTTTCAATTTAATAACAAAAATACATAACCGTGAAATTCTGCGAAGCATTAATTAAATTTCCTCATTATTACGTATTAATTGCTCTGAAATCTGTGGAACCCACGCCTAATTAAGAAAGCGTAGAACCTTTATTTGCTTTGTCGGAAGAAAATGGTTGGATGCTCAGCTGTGGTTCCATTGTGTATCTTACTGTACAACAGTGTCTGTCAAACTTTATTACAATTTTAATTGTTATAGTATGTTACAATGTTATTTGCAATTAATTTTGTCGAAACGCGAATTTAAATTAAATTAACAAACACGCAATTCCTCATCCACGACTGCAACCGCCATGGTTTTTTGGATTGTATTTCCAGGAGCGATGCAAAACCAAATTCGCAAATATACGACGATCCAAACGGCAACATAGATTTAATTGCTGTTGTAGTCAATCGAGGCTAATGACTTCAAAGAAATATCCAAGGTTTCTTCTTTCGCGGCACTCCTGACTCTTCGTGCGGCACACAGTTTGGCAGAACTGATGTACAGAGATAGAAGATGGCTAGAGATGGGTAACTCCATACATCGAGACAATACGGAACATTCACCGCTGACACCGTTCTTGTTGGCTACTGCTAGAAAATGGCGTAACGTTAAATTTTCCAAAATTCATTGTTTTAACGTGAGAGTTTTTGACCATAGCCAAAATTTTCACCTATTGTGATTTGTCAATACCGTACAATATTAGATATTACAATTCATGATTTGGAAAAATCGTGTAATTAATTTTTTTTTTATGTAAATACCGTACAATGTGCAGGAGGCAAAGTTTAATTAATCTCGAAATAAAACTGGAGATTTGTATAAAACGACAAAGCCACGTAGCGCGCTAAAGACACTCTTCTCTTACATATATTATAATTATTATATTATATAGATGAATAATAATATTTTACGTTAATTATTAAATGTAATGTGAAATGACAAACAAATTAATTCTGACTGAACATGAGAATTATATTTCTTTTTCGTGACCTTACTGGAACGTCACCTACTTTATCTTCCATCTTTTTAAATGTCATATTATATTCTCCTGACAATCTTTTATTCTACTTTCACTTTCTCTACATGACCAAAACATTTAAATGAGCTTTTTAACTAGACTCACGAGAATTGGAAAATCCTCCGCTATCTGCTGCATTCAGTTATCCTTCGTCCTTCCAGCTAAACAGCTTACTGCCAATGCGAAGCATGGTCTCATTTGATACCTCTTCATAAGCAGCTACTATAATCAGTTCTCCGATAAATGAATTTATATTTAAACAGTATGATGTTCCGAGTACACAAAACATCTATACTAAAAATATTTTGGTTCATCACATCAAAAAGATAAAGAGGCAAACCTATCACATCATCATCAAACCAGAGAAGAAAATAATAATATTTGGATGATTTGTATAGCACCGTTATTGTGCAAAATCACCTCAAGGGCGCTGTACAAATTTATGATACATTTCTCCAATTATCTATCTTACTATTTACTAAAGACAAGTCAAACAGATTGTATCCACCGTCGATCATCAATACAAAGTCATTGTACAATGCATTTGATTGGTGAACGTGATGCTAGAATATACATATGTTATTATTATTACATTTTATTCAGGCAGATAATATACAGTACCATACTTACCTGGTAGGTCACTTGGCAAATACACAAACTAAATATACCTTTCGACAAAGAAATTCTGAATTTTTATCTCTAAAGTTATATGACAAACTCTCACCCAGTATTAAAAAATAACTACATGAAGTAAATCAAAAAATCTTGGCTTATAATGAATTATCGTAAAAAGAACTGACTATTTTAAAAACATTGTCACAGAATTTACTGAAAAAAACCCACCCAGACCATAAAGTTGTAACGTAGGTAACGCTGAAAACCCTCTATCCAAAACCTTATTCCCCTCAGCACCGGATCTCGTAGCAAGGAGGACAAGGAATATATTCGACATCTCTTTTGTAGATGAATATGTATATGAAATATAAGTATGAAACAGTTGGCAAAACTTTCTCAGATATTGTAGATGTGTTCAATTGAAATGAATATAGTAACAAAAAGGTTATAATAACACATATCAGTAATAATTTCAATTAAGGTTGGTATAATACTTTTTTCCGCCTGGGTTCTATACATTGATGTATTATATTTAGATGAGACATGAAGCGAAAAAATAGGTTTCCCTTTTTGACCTCCAACTAACCTCCAACTCTCCCAACGCTCTAACTAAAATTACCGAAGCCGGGTTACGCGCACCGCTTATCCCGTTCTAATAGTGGAACAAGTTTCGACGGGATTCGTACGCAGTAGCGGTTCTATATAAATTTAAAAGAACATTAATAGGACGTATCTGTAAAATTCACAATGCCTTACGAGATGTAGACATTTTCAACTGTAACTTGAAAACATATAAAATGCAACTTACTTAACTGATAACTTAATTTTTTATTTTGTGAAATAATCCTCTTTGTTTATCTTTGTTTATTTTATTGTTTTTATTATAATCATGCGAAAACTGTATTACTACTAACTGTCTTTAATTGTTTTTATAACATTTTGTAATTCCATATAATTTTTATTCTTTATATTTCTTTGTCATTTATAAATATGTTGTACAGGTGCAAATATTGAATCAACGACTAGAATTAATGGAACATTATTGGTCTAATATTGTAAATAATTGCTGTTTATGCTAAATATATAAATGACTGTTTGTTTCCTAAATAAAATAAAATAAAAATAAAATAAATAAACATTTGTTTTGATTACTGTTCCACTGAATTATTATGTACATGTTTGTAAAAGCCCACATGGGCGTATGATATATATATATATTATATAAATAAAATGCACACATCGTAATAGGTATTTAATTAATAAAGAAAATTTATACACAGGAAGGTGGCAAATAAAAGTGTAAAATCGTCAAAGAAAAACAATTTATTGGTGAAGAATAAAATATTCAAACATTTTGTAAAAAATATACTTTTTGAAAAGAAATTTGTAGAATTTTTTTATCTGCCTTATTATCCTTTTACAGTCCATTTTTACGTGAACTGAATTATATTATCCGTATTTTCTGAAAATAAATTGAAACATTGTTAAAAATTGTATAACCTATCATAATAAATTTAAGAAAATAAACATTTCTTCTAACAAGCTTACTAAAGGATTTTATTTATCTATCTTATACGGGAACCCGATTTGGAGTTAGGCTATTTTCTTGTTTAACTGATACTACGAAACAAAGGTAACTATAGCGTGTTGTTGGCTGAATTTAAGCAAGTCGACAGTTTTCTCAGTCGGCATCCTTGTTTATATCCAAATTATTCATAGAAGGTTGCTTATAATTAATGAGAACCTGAAGATATGCGGTTGTTTTGCAACTGCAGGAAGACGAATTGTATTATATTACCGACCGTTTTTAATAATAATAATATATTTAATTAATTATAATACTAAGAATGTAGGCAGGGGTAGTGCAATGCAATACATTCTATATTTTAAAACAACAGACAAAAATAATAATACACAGATAGGCAATGCGGATAGAATAACAAAAATAAGAAATTACATGTAAAATTTGCAACAATAATAGATTTATAAATATTTAAGGCGAATGAATACGAATGTCCGTATATAAACCATAGTGCTATATTTAGAGGCGCGTAGACCTGAATCGGTAGTTTTAATTAAAGCGTTGATAGAGTTGGAGGTCAAAAAGGGTAACCTACTTTTTCGCTTCATGTCTCATCTAAATATAATACATCAATGGCATAAAAATACAATATTATATTGGATCACCGGTACAATATTGTTACGTATGCTTTTCTTGAAAGAATTGAGTTTTATACCTACAAAACTATTTATTCATATTCATATTCTATTTGTACATGAGCAAACAAATAATTCATCTTGATATTTCAAATCATAACTCTCAAAAAGTGTTTTTTCCGTACAATAATAAAATTAATGCCATGTAAGAAATGGCACATCTGATAGTATTATTGTCCTAGCGTCTGGACGATGTAGGCCCTCTGATTGGTCAAATTAAAATTGTCTGTTTCGAGTAAATTCCGCTAACTTGAAAATTAAGACACGATTTCATACTAAAATAGGATCGCCTCATAATAATACGAGATTTATTCAAAAGCATCGTTTCTGCTAATATAATTTTTGGATAATATCGAAGAAAATATGTTTTAGAAAGTTCATAATCCATTGGATTAATTATATTTCAATGAAAATTATCCACAGTTACGTGATTATGTTTGACGTTTATAAAAAATAACGCGTTCCTTCAATATGGCCGATACGCACGGCTATAGATGGCCGACAGAGCGCACCTCTGGCGGTATAAAAACGAACCAAATGACTGGCGCGAATATTTAAATATGCAGCTCACAATACTTGACTACTTACCATTAACAAACGTTTAATAAGAAGATTTCTTCTATAAGCTTATCACTTTGTAATGGCATTTTTCCTTATTATTTATATTTTTTTTGCTTATTAGTTATATCTGATTTTATATTGACATGTTTTTTAATTTCTAAAATTTCAAAATTATTTATTTGCGATGCTTTATATCCTGAGTGAAGTATTTTAAGACCTGAATTTTTATCGAAAGTGTGATCATTATTCAAAAGATGATTTTCAAACTCAGATTCTCTATTTCCATTTAGAGCCCTGCGATATTCTTTAGTTCTGACTTCTAAGTTTCTATTGGTTCTACCTTTGTAAAAGAAATTACAATCATCCCAATTGAGTTTTTAAACTCCTGATTTTTTTGTTTGATATTTGCTATCTTTATTATTAAGAATATATTTCTTAATTGTTATTAGTATAATACGCCGGTTGAATAGTACCAGGATTGTTTTATATATAATTTTAGAAGTATCGTTATCCACAAACAGAATTCTACGTCATTGTTTATTTCTATCTTTAGAAATACCGTTTGAAGAGAATATGTTTAATTTTTTTATTTAGTATTTCAACTATCAATTTATTAGAATAACCGTTATTAAATGCTATTTGTCTTATGAATATATTGTTTTATGGTTATATGCTATTTGTTTTTTTCAGGTCTTAAAATACTTCACTATAAATAATTTAGAAATTTTAGAAATTAGGAAGCATGTATAAAAGCAGATATAATTAACAAGAATATTTTTTATAAACTCTCTTTTAAATATTTTCCCACTTAACTGGTCTTTCCCGTCTAACGATATTGTAATTCCTGATTCTTATAAACCCAGCCTACTCTTACCCCTCCCCCCTCCTTCCACTTCTTCTTTCCAATTGCAATCTATATTTAATTTTTGACTTCGGTGTATACACAATAAAATGTAAACATTATATTAATTTATTTATTGGACAATTTGCATAGCGCCGCTTTTGTGAGATATCACCTCAGGGAGCGCTATGTTGTAATAATCTACCTTTATATATAGATTTTTACTCGCCTAATGAAGGTGTATATATAATCTAACTTTAAACTTTATTATATACCGTAACAGTTGTAGGTAAAGAATTACCACCAGTTGGAGTAAAATAAACACCTTTTAATTAAACCGACTGCTAATCTCATCGTACAATTACCCTCCTTTAATTCATAAACACGGGTACAATTAATCAATATGTAATAATCTATTATTTCAGTCAACTTTGTTATAACTATCATTAATTGTGAAAAACTATACGATATTGATTCAAATTATAGACATTGACGGTTGTAACACATATTTAAGCACTGCAAGTCTCCTATGAGCTATTTATATTACGTACGATAACAGTTAATATCAGTTGTAGACATGTAGTCAATAATAGTGTTTCATTTGAAATAATCCATCACAAATACGTAAAATTTCATTTATTCAAACAACTGTCATTCTTATTATGCGTAAATTTAGCATGTTATTATTAATTTTATATTATTATATATTTTTTGAATTGTAAAAAATATTGTATCTAATAAAAAAAAAAAAAAAAAAAAAAAAATTAACTCCTTCCTGTTCCGTGTTTTAACAATATATATACTCACCCTCTCTCTGTGAATGTCCTAATATCTATCTATTAAATGTAACTGTTGTTAATATTACTTAAAATGGGCGAAGCCCAACGAAGAGCCGCCCGCAGGGCCTAGAAGAAAAAAAGTTTTTAACTGCTAGTTGTGAATTATTATACTATTAATTATTCAACGAATTATTTAACAAATATGAATTATTGACAAGAAAAGCCAAATTAATTGAACAAAAAGTTTTCGTAAATAATCAGGGAATTGATGTCAACGGTTCCATGATAACTCAACACACCATTAAAAAGTGATATAAAGTCATTAGAAACAATGAATTTTTTTTTAACCTAGCCTAACCTAACCTACTTATACCAGTTAATAAAGTTTTTGTTTCATCACTTTCATGACTTTATAACATTTTTGAAAAATGTGATGATTTATCCGGTCACCGATGTCAACGTCTCACGTCTCCATTCTTAGTATTATATTTTACATCATACAGAAGTCACTCTCATCTGTTTTGAGTTTTGTTCTTAGTATCCACTATATTTCTGAACCCCTTTCTCCACGAGCCTGAGCACACGTTGCAACACAAGTTGTTCACAGACTTTGTTCACACGAGAGTATTAAGCCCATTCGATATTTACTTCGATTCTACACAGAGTAATAAAATAGCTAAACAAAGTCCAATATTTGATTTGTGATGAGCAGTAAGGAAAGTGAAAATTACTATGGCTCAAAACATATATTCATCAAGATCAATAAACGCTGATTATGAATATATAAGTTTTATTATAAGTAGAATTTTAAAATTTTATAAACGAATAAAACACCTTCTCATTAAAACACACCGTTTGGTTGGTACGACTGATTTGCTGATTGATCACGACTAGTCTACGTGAGTAATATATCTATGGTCTATAAAATCCACATCAAGGTTACCATATTTCGTTTTCGTTCGGAGCAAATTAAAAAAAGTCTACTTTTAAAGCCTGAACGAAAGAGATAAACCAAAAATGACGATAATAAAATATAAATACTAATTTCAAAAGAATTTTGTTTCATTTTGGAGGTAAAGAAAGTTATGAGGAATTGAAAAATCTCTATCTCATATGAGTATTTAAAAAAAGTTGCATTGACAATTCTGATCAACTCTCCGATGACCAAAAAACATTTAGAATTATGTAACAAAGCGAAAACTGAAAAAAAAAACTATGAAGCATACCTACAAACACATGTTTTGCAGCAACACGGCGCGCTGTTACGTAACTAATTTAATCAAGTTCGTACTGTTGAAAATAAATCAAAAGAGACAATAAACCAACGGTGTAACTTTTATACTCTCTGACGATTAAACGTGTCTTATTTACGGTCACAAGACAGTAAAAGCCGTAAATGAGTGGTGATGCGTGACAAAAAAACCCGCGAACTTTGGGCGCCAAATCGCTATTGGAGTGTTTGCGATCGTATTTTGCTTTGTCAGCAAACAAATGAGTCGTCAGTAGGCCGATCACGATCTTGCCGACTCCTTTATTTCATATTATTCCCTTAAATAACCATTTTCCCGCAGTTTCCAGGTCGACTTGTTATTGTTTTCTAACTTAAGTCCGTAAATATGGTTTATATGTTGTTTTTTAATTTTCGTGCTCAGTTGGTCAAACAGTTTTTTCTGTTGAATCAGGTATACTTCTATTTTAGAAGGTGGTACCTGTGCTGAAAATTATCATATATTTTACGGTAGATAATAGAAACAGAGTGAGATATGGTATGCACTGTCGCCAAGCTATGACCAAACTGCAGCACGAACTATAATCCGGCGAAGCCAATGAAAGTTACGTGTTTAGTGCGTAGGTAAAACAAAAGCGGCGCACCGCTGTGCGATTTGCAGTAGTATGGATGAACTTTTTTGGAAACTTTAGGGCCGTGAATCTGTGACGATTAGTATAAAAATGACCACTTCAAAAAATAACTTTTTGAGATATTTTTTCAAAAAACTTATTGACGGTGGTCGAGGGGTGGGTCCTTACTCCAGCAAGCTGGAGATCGTCGGTTAAAACTCCAGCGTGCGCATTTAAATTTTATTTGATTAATAAGTTTTATTTCACGATTTACTCATTAAAAATAATATATAGTAGTTCCAGAGTGGAAGATACTCTCAGTATCACCCGCTTAGTATGGCTTTGGTCGTGTTTGGTGACCAGATCTGAATAGCCAGATTCTTCCTTCCTCTCCCCTATCTTCTTCCCCTCCCTACTACATTAAGCCTCATAACATACCCGATTGCGAATTACAACATACCCAATAGAGAAATTAACCAACCAACATTCTGATCATTAGAATTACAACGTTTTCTGAAATGGCTTTAGCCGTGTTTGGTGACCAGATCCGAACAACCAGGTACTTCCCTACCATCCTATGCCTCATCTCCTTCCCCTCCCCGCTTCATTCAGCCTCATAATATAGCCAATTGGGGGTGCCATAGTCTCACTTAGTCCAGATGGTTGGGGGCTATTGGGACTCTTGTGCGGTTTCACTTAAAAAAAACAGTAACTGTGTAGAATTAACTAGTTGTATTTTGCTTCTAGAATAAAGCCATGCAACTAAAATTTGTTAACCTTTTTGATTTCATGGTAACAACTTAATGCTTTTATCACCACACTAATTCAAAAATTTTATTTTTGACACTTATTCGGTAACATAAAACAATATGACCTTAACCACTTTAGTGCGGGTACCTAAAAATAGGCATTATAGATAGTAAAAACCAGTTTATTTTATGAAGGTAATTTTGTATCACGTAGGTATATCGTAGATACTTTATCAGTGGGCATTATGTCGCATGAAAGGCATATCATTTTTGCATTATGTATAATACAATCCATAAATACTCCTAAACCAGATAATCTCAATCTGTGTGTTGCTAAAAATTTTATGAAATTGAAAAATAATTTTGAAATAGTGATAGTAAAAATAAAGTATTTCAAAATATTAATTTTAATTATGGTTTGACTGAAGATAGAACCTTCCTCCCCAGGGACTGGATCTTAACTGCTGTGAACTTTTAAAATATCTTTTAAATGACATAAACATTTTTTTTGGTTGGTCTGAGGATCGAATCTCTGGAGTCAACCGCACTAACCAAATCACCAACTGAAACCGATTGGGTAGGACTTTTCGTATATATTTAATATATTATTAACTGCTGTAGTGCATCCAATTTCAGAGAAAATTGTATATGCGCAATTGCCACCAAAAGAATGCATCATCATCATAGACATATGAATATTAGTAGACCTGCCCTAAGTGATTAAAAGCGTATTATCCCCACTCCCCATACCGGTTCCATTGGAACCGGCTGTGCTCGCATATGGCCTCAAGTGAAATTTGAAAACGTGACGTCATCATTCTTGTGCGAACTATGGTCGAGGCATCATCGGTTCATTTTACGAAATAACACGGCAAAATGTTGACTTGTACTATGAAAACTTGTAAAAATAGATGTGAAAAAGAGAATAAACCCAATTGTCGTATTACATTCCATATATAAGCATTATTTTACTTTATTTTAAGCATATTCACATCGTATAATATAGATCAGTTTTAGAAACATATACTATCACATCGAGAAACGTCTGGACGCGAAACACAAAGCTGGTTGGTTGCTGGGAAGTAAATTATGAACATTTATAAAAGTGTCTTAACTATATACTTAAACGAAATATTCGACTCTGGAAAAAGAACCGAATTTTTTTGCCGAACTTGGACTTCGCAAATTTGTTCATAACGTGGCGAGTAATTTGCGCTCCCATGTAAAAATGTCTATTCATTCAAAAGCAGATTTTACTTTTAAGAAGTAAATGGTGATATTATAATGCGAGATGCCTATTTACTGTCAGATTGATTTATTGACGAATCACAGTCAGCCTTACCGCCTTCGTTCTTCAACAGTTGATTTTACCCCTCGCCATTATCTTCTCGTCTATTAATTCCTATGTCTGTGATCATCATCGACAACGAGTCTATCTGCCAAGTTTCAGCTCGATCGGATGTCAGGAGTGGGTAAATTTCCATTTCTAAAGTTGACATTTATTCATTCAAGAAAACGAAAGTCAAATTCAAAAATTTGTATTTAAAATGTATTATTTTGGTAGAAATAATTTTCCCACATCACATATAATCCATAAATATACAGGGTTTCCCAATAAAAGGTGTTATTTTGATAATCAATCGTAAAAGATCAATGGTTTCGTTGCTTGTACGGCACGTACAAGCACCGTCTTGTTGAAAGTAAACGTTGTCCAGATCAATACCATCCAATTCCGGCCATAAAAAATCATTAATCATCTCTCGATAGCGCAATCCATTCACCGTAACTGTTGCTCCAGCCTCATTTTCGAAAAAGTAAGGTCCAATGACTCCGCCGGACCTTAAACCGCATCAAACAGTCACACGTTGAGGATAGAGAGGCTTTTCAACAATAACTCTTGGGTTTTCCGAGCCTCAGATGCGACAATTTTGCTTGTTGACGAAGCCACCGAGGTGGAAATGGGCCTCATCACTCAAGATGATTTGCATTTGATTCACTTAAATGAATTTTAATAATTTCAATGCGTTGTTGAAGCGTGTATCGTTCCATTTTTATCAATGGCGTAGTTTCTACTTGTCAAATGTCTAAAAATGATAGCTTCAAAAGTAACATCTACCGGAATAGCGGGCTATTCAAAATAACACCTTTTATTGGAAAACCCATTTCTGTTGTGATTTAAAAAATTGATTTACGGCTAGAGTTATCATTTGGCATGCAAATGGAGGACTTTTCCTTTAAATGATTACTATTCCTTTTTACAACGGCAAAAAACTTAACTACATATCGGTCGTTTCTAAAATTTAATATTTTTTTCCGTATGTTTTAAACATGATAAACCTTAAACAGAACTTTTAAACATAACTTTGAACTTAACTTTAAATTAAATTTTTCGAATACTTCTGCCTATCAGAACACGCCAATTAATAAAGCGACTGGAATGACCATCGAGATTTTCACTTACAGACAGTTTAGAAACTATCTTTTGAAGCATGTCATAAAATAGTAAATCAGCCCCATATGACCTCTTTAAACTTACATGTACCTCATATTAATAGTAAAATATATCTTTCTAATCTTCTTCGTAGTATATTTGTGTTTTATAGAGACCAAGAAGAAATAAATAAATATGCACTAACACTGTTTTAATAAACATAACATTGTGTAGGGTAAATTATAAGGAGTTTACATCTCCCGAAAATAATGACAACGTTTACTTTTCCCTGCATTTATGTGAGCTGGTATCATTGTAAACTCACGCGCGATACCTCGAACGGCAAATATTTCATTCTCTCTCCAGTGGCTCAACCGCCGGTTTAGCCCTAAATCCCCTCTAACGTACGTGATCTACTTTTGTTCATAAAATTATTGTAACGTGAGTTTGTTAAAATAAAAGTAAATTGAAAATTTTTTTTTTTTTTGGTAAACCAATGTTTTAAGACAAGATTTTTTATGCATAGTACAAAGGGTAACAATTATTTTATAAGCAAAAGGACAATGGTAAGGACACGAGTTCACGTCCCGTTGGCGTCATGTATCTTTTATCAGGATATTTTTCAATGTGGATGAGTGTTTCAGGTTAATAATTATTGATAAAAAATCTTGTCTTAAAACATTAATTTACCAAAAAAAAAAAAAACATTTGACAAGTTCTAGTATCTTCACCAAAAAATGTAGACAATTTGTCTCGACGCCATCTAGTGAGAGAGTTAGCACTTACAATGCCTTTCTCATATAAAATAAAGTTGGTTGTTTCAGGTGAAAAAATGTAACAAGCAGTAATTGTTGAATAAAACACTAGTATATATTGAATTATTTCGCGGATAAAAGATAAGCCGCCATAGCTCAGTGGTCAGAGCTGTCGACCGGAAATCGAAAGGACACGGGTTCATGTCCCGTTGGCGTCATGTATCTTTTATCAGGAGATTTTTCAATGTGGATGAGTGTTTCAGGCTAATAATTATTGCTTATAAAATAAATTGAAAATATTCGAATTCTGATTTTACACACCGAGAGTAACCACGCAACCTTGCGTTCTGTGGATTGGAGAACCACAGAATCATCCAGCCAACAATCCACTTAAATTGGCGATAATTCACAATCCTCCAAAATTGCTTTGTTTTTATGTGAAACCGTAAGAGTCCCCAACACTCCAAACCGTCTGAGCTAGTGAGACGATGGCAACCCCAATTGGGATATCTTGCGAGGCTGAAGGCAGTGGGGAAGTGAAGAAGATGAGGAAGAAAAAGGTGGGGAAGTACCTGGCTATTCAGATCTGGTCACCAAACCTAAACCATTTCAAGCAACGATTCTATTCTGAATGGTGATCTTAAACCAGTGCGATACTGAGAGTATCTTCCAATCCGGAACGTGCCGCAAATATACTATGTAATATTTTAAATGAGTAATTTGCAAAATAAATTATAAAAATCAAATAAAATTTGCTTGCGCACGCTGGAATTTGAAATTTTACCCCTCAAAATGTTAATGATTCTTCACAATAGTACACGCTACCTAATCATTAAAAAAACATACAAGCCATATACTTCAACAAAAACACACAACACACAGCCGCCCGCAATCTTTAATATCCCTACCTTGCATGTGTCTGTCTGTCACCCGTCTCTCTTCTAGACGCTACGATTTTTTCAGATTGAATGTGACAGTTTTATTTAAATAGTAAAGAAGTACCTAAATAAAAGAGATTTTTTATAATTTATCTTGATGGGTAAATAGAAAGATTGCGTAAAAGATTTTAGGGTTAATTTTGTCATTTCCGCCTTTGTTAATCACAAAGTTTTGAAATATCTGTATGTTCGAAATACCTATACTTATTGGATGCCCGCGAGTTTATATGGCATAGGCAACAATGGTTAACAGCTGTGTCACCCCAACAGGGTGGCATTATGAAATATTGACAGTAGCCTAATGACCCGTTCTCACCCCTAGCGGCAATACGGCCACCCTGCTCATCAATCCACCCTGAATACGTCTTCTGACAACTTAAAAGGAATATAGCCGGCCAATATTCGCTTCCTGTCGAAAAAATGGACAGATTTATAGGGGGCGATGAAAAGCGTGGCATTGTTCTAGAATTAACACGACTTACTTTGGTCACAAACACAGCGCGCAGTTACGTAAGTAATTTAATCAAGTTCGTACTGTTGAAAATAAATCAAAAGAGACAATAAACCAACGGTGTAACTTTTATACTCTCTGACGATTAAACGTGTCTTATTTACGGTCACAAGACAGTAAAAGCCGTAAATGAGTGGTGATGCGTGACAAAAAGCCCGCGAACTTTGGGCGCCAAATCGCTATTGGAGTGTTTGCGATCGTATTTTGCTTTGTCAGCAAACAAATGAGTCGTCAGTAGGCCGATCACGATCTTGCCGACTCCTTTATTTCATATTATTCCCTTAAATAACCATTTTCCCGCAGTTTCCAGGTCGACTTGTTATTGTTTTCTAACTTAAGTCCGTAAATATGGTTTATATGTGGTTTTTTAATTTTCATGCTCAGTTGGTCAAACAGTTTTTTCTGTTGAATCAGGTATACTTCTATTTTAGAAGGTTCTATTCTATTCTGAATGGTGATCTTAAACCAGTGCGATACTGAGAGTATCTTCCAATCCGGAACGTGCCGCAAATATACTATGTAATATTTTAAGTGAGTAATTTGCAAAATAAATTATAAAAATCAAATAAAATTTGCTTGCGCACGCTGGAATTTGAAATTTTACCCCTCAAAATGTTAATGATTCTTCACAATAGTACACGCTACCTAATCATTAAAAAAACATACAAGCCATATACTTCAACAAAAACACACAACACACAGCCGCCCGCAATCTTTAATATCCCTACCTTGCATGTGTCTGTCTGTCACCCGTCTCTCTTCTAGACGCTACGATTTTTTCAGATTGAATGTGACAGTTTTATTTAAATAGTAAAGAAGTACCTAAATAAAAGAGATTTTTTATAATTTATCTTGATGGGTAAATAGAAAGATTGCGCAAAAGATTTTAGGGTTAATTTTGTCATTTCCGCCTTTGTTAATCACAAAGTTTTGAAATATCTGTATGTTCGAAATACCTATACTTATTGGATGCCCGCGAGTTTATATGGCATAGGCAACTGTTACAGTAATGGCCTCGTTAAATTAATGATACCAAGAAATATAATTGATAAGTTTTATTCTTTAGAACACACATCACTGGTAACAAAAAACAACGACCCTCGAATTCCTTAATTATTTCATGGTTGTTATTGATCCGTTATTTAGAGAGAGAAGAGGAAGAAAATGGGCTTGCAAGCCTATTTATAACCTAATTCATTTGAATGTATTGGAATATATAATCAGAATTATTGCCCTTAGGGGAGACATCTGTCGGATATTTCAATTACTCAATACAGATACAGGTGGCATTTTTCGTTGGTTTGATTCTTGGCTAAAGTCTGAACATGCTGCCAGGGCACGGAAGAATTTATTTTTTTACACATAAACAAAAAATAATTTTTTTAAAATAACCATAATATAAACAAAAATAATTTGAAAAATAAACATAATATAAATATGGACAAATTAATTTGAAAAACAATCATGAGATGAATATGAACAAAAAAGTTCTAAAATAAGAGAATCATAATATGAACAAGTTAATTCGATGTTCCTAGGTCATCCTTCAGGTAGGTTGCTAATTTTTCTCCTTCTTATGACTGCTAGCAAAAATTTGATGGTCCAAGGTCATCCTTCAGGTAGGTTGTTGATTTTTCTCTTGTTTATGACTGCAGGAACTTATTTATTCAGTCCGGGGGGTACATCGGGCGTCCCTGTAGCAATGCTTGAATTCCTTTCCATGGGTAATAAACATATTTTGCTGATAGGTCTCTTAAATGTTCCTTGTGCGGTTTTGAGGGTAACCACCCGCACTTTCCCGTCAGCTCCAGGGTGAGTAGCTAGGATCCTGGCTAGTTTCCACATATTAGGCGGCAGGTTGTCCTCCTTTAGTATGACCATGTCGTCCCTTTCAACAGTCCTGAGGCCCTTGTCTTCCTTCCATTTGGTACGTCTTTGTAATTCTGCAAGATATTCCAGTTTCCACCTGCACCAAAATGTTTGAATCAGTGCATTTAATTTTTGATATTGATTCAATCGATTATATTGTATCTCCCGAACATCCTTTTCAGAGATAGAAGCTATCCCTCCGCCAATCAGGAAATGATTTGGAGTCAAAGGATTCAGGTCAGTCGGATCGTTGGACAGAGGAGTGAGCGGACGTGAATTTAAACAGCATTCTACCTGACACAATAAAGTATATAATTGTTCAAAGGTTAAACTTGAATTATCGGTTATTCTTTTTAAATGATATTTGGCGGATTTCACTGCTGCTTCCCAGAGTCCAGCGAAATTCGGTGACCGTGGTGGAATAAATCCCCACAGTATAGACAAATCAGCTAAATATTTTTGAATCTTGTCATCAGATTTCTTTAACTTATCATACAATTCTCTCAGTTGATTATATGCTCCCTTAAAATTGGTCGCATTATCTGAATACATTTTAAAGGGTTTGCCCTTCCGCGCAATGAAACGTTTTAAACAATTTAAAAAGTTGTCAGTGGTGAGGTCCGTTACCAGTTCCAAATGCACAGCTTTCGTTGAGAAACAAACAAAAATGCATAAATAAGATTTCACCAATGGAGCCTTCCTGGTGATACCGCTTTTCATCATGATAGGACCTGCGTAATCAATCCCGGTAACCTCGAACGGCCTGCTAGGTGTTATTCTGTTTTCCGGCAAGTCACCCATGATAACTTGACTGGTTACTGGATTTTTTCTGAAACATACTATACATTTATGTAATATTTGCTTAACAGTGGTTTTTCCGGCAATCGGCCAGAACTGTAATCTCACTAGAGATAACAAAGTTTGTGTCCCTGCATGTAAATGTACATAATGAAGATGTCGAATAATTAATTCTGTTAACTTATTATTTTTTGGTAAAATTATTGGGTGTCGTTGCTGGTATGATAAATGTTTCGCCTTTGTTAGCCTGCCCCCGACACAAATTAATCCATTATTTATAAATGGATTAAGCGACAAAATAACGCTACGTTTATCCAGTGAACATTTATTACTCAAAGCCCTGAACTCATCCTTAAAATGGTAGCGTTGAATTATTGCTATTAGACGATGCAATGTATTGTCCAGCTCCGGCACGCTTAACCTCCCGGTTAATTTACAGTTTTTTGTGTTACAATTATTAAAGAAACGCAATATATATGCAGTTACTCTCTTTAGCTTGTTGAGAGAGGAAAATTTTGAAAAGATGTCCCACTCCGTGACATTAGTAGACACGCATACCGCCTTGGTTTTTATCTCTGGAGGATTTATACAGGAATTTTCTGGCTTCGGCCAGTGATCGGCCTCTCTTATTAGCCAATCTGGACCCTTCCACCAAATATCTGCTTGTAATAGTTTGTTTGCTGTAACTCCTCTTGATAAAATATCAGCGGCGTTTTCCTGCGATGAAACATGTCGCCAATGGGCGGGATCGCCGGCCTCTTGTATCTCGGCAACCCTGTTGGCCACAAAGGTATTCCATCTAGCTGGCTGTCCTCTTATCCAGCATAGTGCGATGGTAGAGTCACACCAGTAGTATGTATCCACCTCAACCATGTTGAGCGCTTCTTTGATGTTTTTTAATAATTTCGTTAACAGCACCGCACCACAAAGTTCCAATTTTGGCAGGGATATGTTTTTTAATGGCGCTATCCTGGACCTGGAAGATATTAACTGAGAGTGCATCTTACCCTCGGCGTCCCTGGATACTAGATACGCACAGGCTCCGTAGGCCTTTTCTGATGCGTCGCAAAAACCATGGATTTGTAGGCTGTTTTGACCCCACAAGATTCTTCTCTTTATTTTCAACAGGTTTATTTGAGATAAATTTTTCATGTAATTTTCCCAATCTTTTAATATTCCCTCGGGTATTTCTTCGTCCCAGGAAGTCTTAGATTTCCATAATCTCTGCATAATTAGTTTTGCTACAACCGTTACTGGTCCTAGCAGTCCTAAAGGATCGAACGTTGAGGCGATACTTGACAATATCCGCAGTTTGCTTTGTACGGTACATACTGGTTTTTTCACTACATATGAAAAGTAATCAAACTCACTGTTCCAGATTAATCCTAGTATTTTTTCTTCTTGGGGTTCTTTAGATATCAATCCTTGCATATCTTGACCTGGTTCGGAAGATAATTCTGCCACGTTCGATCTCCATTTTCTTAGATTCATCCCTGCAGATTTTAGTAAACTGATTACCTGTTGTTTTAGAAGGTGGCACGATTCAACGTCATTTCCTCCCGTTAATAGGTCGTCCATGTAAAAGTCATTTTCAATGACATTGCTTGCTATAGGAAATGAAAGTCTATTTTCAATACCTATTTGCTTCAGGCATCTTGTCGCCAGGAAAGATGACGGTCCTAATCCATAAGTCACTGTCCTTAGCTTGTAATGCTTCAAATCCTCATCCTGTGAAAAGCGCCAAACAATTTTCTGTAGATTGCGGTCGCTTTCCTGCACGTTTATCTGACGGTACATTTTCTCTATGTCCGCAGTTATGACTACAGGATGTTTTCTGAAATGTAAAATTTGCATATTTAAATCCTTTTGTATGTTAGGTCCGACCATCAGAGCATCATTAAGGGAAATACCAGAAGATGTTTTTGCCGATCCATCGAACACCACGCGAACTTTAGTAGTGGTGCTTGACTCCTTCATCACCGCATGATGTGGTAAAAAATATGATCTCGCATCGCATTCGGATTTTCGGCACTCTTCCATATGACCCAATTGTAAATATTCTCTCATAAACATGCTATATTGACATTTCAATTCTTTATTGGTGGAAAATTTTCTTTCCAATGTATGAAACCTTTTTTCAGCCATTGACAAAGAACTCCCTAGTTGGTCTATACAAGGGCGGGTTGGTAAGGCTACCGTTAATCTGCCCTCCGTGTCTCTACTATGACACTCTGTAAAGTTGACTTCGCAAGCCTTTTCTTCAAAATTCTGAGTTTTCATGGCATCCACCTCTTCTAGTTTCCAGAATCTTTCCATCTGGTTACCTATTTTATTAATGGCTAGATTACAATTAATTGATACTGGCCTTGTTTTAGTGATGATGTCGATCGCTCCGGAAACAATCCAACCGAGTTCAGTCCTTTGAATAGTTGGCCCGCCCTCCGTTAAGCGTATTCGATCATTATTCATTATTTCCCAAAAAACTTCCGCACCCAACAGGATGTCAATTGGAGACGTGACATTGAAATCCTTATCCGCTAGTTGCAAGCCAGATGGGATCTTCAACTCTTGTTTCCTGAAGGTCATTTGGGGTAGGTCGGTTGTTATAGCCTGCAATACTAAACAAGAAATTTTCTTATTATAATCACTATTCACTGCTAACATGTCAATTGTAACTCTTCGATTGATATGTGTGATGCGATTTTGTATTCCAGACACCGGCGTATTTATTTTTTCTGTTTTTAATTTTAATTTTTTTGCAAAACTCTCTCTTATGAAATTCGATTGGGCGCCTGAATCCAATAATACCCTCGCTTTGTGTAAACAGTTGTCGCTACCTACGATATTCACGATCGCTGTAGATAATAAAATTATCTTTTCATTTTTATTTAACACCGTATGATTTGCCACTGATGCCGAGCTGTGTGCCTCTTCATTTGTGTTTTCACTATTTAATTCATTAACATGTATCAAAGTATTATGTTGATCACTTGCTCAGATTTTACATTTGAATTTTGTTTTGCAATCTTGTGTAAAATGTCCTACCCTCAAACATTTGAAACAGGCTCGGGCCTTTCTTAAAAATTCTAATCTTCCCTGGATATTTAATTTGAGAAATTTTTTACAATAATACACTGGATGATTTTCTTTACATAGGATGCATCCGTGTTTGGTTGCTATCAATGAGACAGACAAATCTTTCTTGCGATCATCACGTGTTGTAACACTCTTGTAGGTAGGCCTTTTTTCTTGCAAATTTGTGAACTCCAGTACCTCAACACGTTTGGTTAGACATGTAATAAATTCTTTCAACGTTGGGAGTGCACCATCTATTGGCTGCTCTTCCCAAAATCTACGAGTTGATCCATCCAATTTATTAGATATTAAATATATCATAATCGCGTCCCAGGAATCAACATGTAATCCTAGATTTTTTAACGCTTCTAAATTTATATTAGCCTGATCAATAATATGCCTTAACGCGACTGGACATTCTTGTTTCATATCTTTTAACTGAAATAAAGATGCAACATGCCTATGAACTATTATTTTTTTATTCGCGTAACGTTCCTGCAGTATCTGCCACGCAGATTCGTAATTGTCGTGCGATATGGTCAAGGAGGCAATCAATTTAGCTGCGTCTTTTTTAAGGCACGATTGTAAATAAAAGAATTTTTGAGAATTGTTTAACGTATTATTTTCATGAACCAATGCTTTAAAGGTCTCAGCGAATTTAGCATACTCAGTAATTTCACCATGAAATTCAATAAGTTTCAAAGTTGGTAATTTAATTTCACATTTTTCATGATTTACTGAATTCAATAAACCTTTTGCTAATGCAAGTACAGAGAAATATTGATTTTCAAAGGATTCACGTTGACTTACGTGTTCTGCCTCGTCATCCGAAAGTTCTTCGATTTGAGATTGAATTTTTTCAAAGTCATCTAACAATTTTTCGACCTTTTGATAACGTAATTCTAGTTCCGTTTTATCGAGTGTCTTTAAAATATCATTAAACCTTGTCAATTTCGCTTTCAAAATTCCACGCTTGTTGATTAACGGCTTTAACTTTTCCATCTTTTGGTAAATAATAAACAATTTAACTTTTAACCTCAAACAACTGACAGTTTACGAATGAAAACACGGCGGTGTTAGTAAAAATGCTTGCCAGGGCTGACAAATTTTTAAATCAGAACAACCACTCACCACTGACAACTTTTTAAATCAGAAATTCGCTGAAATTATTTTGCCCGGTAAATTTGAACATTCGCGTGAATTATTTTTAATTAAATAAATCCAATGACAAAACTCTTACAATTGAGATGCTCATTTAACAATAATCGTATCAATTTGCAATGTAGGTAGCTATTAAAATTTTATGCAACTGAAAAATCAGAAACAACAATAATTTTTTTTAATCTTTGTTGCATATTTAAATATTTCATTTGGGATAATTTGAAATAGGAAGGATTCGGGATTCGGTCACAGTTTTGATAGGATGGCGTTGGGATACTTATCTGATGATGATCTGCATCTTCTTGGTTTTTTGCTGGTTCATATTTCGGCTCTTTCTGGTGCACGATGCGGCTCGATTGGACCATATGTTACAGTATCCGGCTCGAAGGACCATATGTTACAGTAATGGCCTCGTTAAATTAATGATACCAAGAAATATAATTGATAAGTTTTATTCTTTAGAACACACATCACTGGTAACAAAAAACAACGACCCTCGAATTCCTTAATTATTTCATGGTTGTTATTGATCCGTTATTTAGAGAGAGAAGAGGAAGAAAATGGGCTTGCAAGCCTATTTATAACCTAATTCATTTGAATGTATTGGAATATATAATCAGAATTATTGCCCTTAGGGGAGACATCTGTCGGATATTTCAATTACTCAATACAGATACAGGTGGCATTTTTCGTTGGTTTGATTCTTGGCTAAAGTCTGAACAGCAACAATGGTTAACAGCTGTGTCACCCCAACAGGGTGGCATTATGAAATATTGACAGTAGCCTAATGACCCGTTCTCACCCCTAGCGGCAATACGGCCACCCTGCTCATCAATCCACCCTGAATACGTCTTCTGACAACTTAAAAGGAATATAGCCGGCCAATATTCGCTTCCTGTCGAAAAAATGGACAGATTTATAGGGGGCGATGAAAAGCGTGGCATTGTTCTAGAATTAACACGACTTACTTTGGTCGGGAAGATTTATTTCCTGATTTTCGCGTCCATATTGATATTAGTACCTATTGAAAATGGAATGAAATGGGAATATAATGATATTCTTTATGTGAATCCGCGTAAGAGTTGACGGGAATATTATGACATTTTTTATGTGATTACGTATAAGAGATGACTACTGTCTAGGCATATAATGACATGTGATTATGCATAAAAGTTGACTACTGTCCGGAATATATTGATATTATTTATGTGATTCTGTACAAGAGTTGACCACTGTCCGGGCATATAATGACATTCTTTATGTGATTCCGCGTAAACGTTGCCTACTGCCCGGGAATATATTGAGATTCTTTATGTAATTGCACATAAGAGATGGCCTTTGTCCTGGCATATAATGACATTATTTATGTGACTCCGCCTAAATGTTGACAACTGTTTGTGAATATAGTGACATTCATTATATGATTCCATACAAGAGTTGACTACTGTCCGGGCATATATTGAGGTTCTTTATGTAATTGCACATAAGAGTTGACCTTTGTCCTGGCATATAATAATAATATTTATGTGACTCCGCCCAAAAGTTCTCTACTTTTTGGGAATATAGTTGCATTCTTTATGTGATTCCATACAAGAGTTGACTACTGTCCGGGCATATATTATAATGAAATTCTTTATGTGATTTCGCCTAAAACTTGACTACTGTTTAGGAATATAGTAACATTCGTTATGTGATTTCGTTTGAGAGTTGACTACATGATTACTGTCCGGGAATATAACATTCTTTATATGATTCCGTATAAGAGTTCCTGAAACAAGGCGTCTCCGTTTGAAGTATTTCCTAAGATATTTTGGGCTCCAAACTAGAGTTGGCTACCAAATTAAACACTGGGGCACACTTGTGAGTCGTACAGGGTCGGCAGTTGTGTACTATTGTAGCGTCGATATTTTTTTTTTTTTTTTTTTTTTACAGTAATACCGCACAAGAGTCCCAACTGCTCCCGTCTGGAGCCAGTGAGACTATGGCATCCCCAATTGGGGTATGTTGTGAGGCTGAGGGTATTGGGGAGGGGAGGGAGATGGGGAAGAGGAAGGTGGGGAAGTACCTGGCTATTCAGATCTGGTCACCAAACACGGCTAAAGCCATTTCAAGCAACGTTTCAATTCTGAATGGTGGTCTTACACCAGGGCGATACTGAGAGTATCTTCCACTCTGGAACGTGCCGCAAATATACTATATATTATTTTAAATTAATTAATTGTGAAATAACACAAATTAATCAAATAAAATTTATTTGCGCACGCCGGGTTCGAACCCGCGACCTTCGGATCTGTAGTCAAAAGCGTATACCACTAGACCACGCCGGCCGTCAAATTAATCCATTGAATAATTAATAATAAATCGCTCGATCTACTTAGGTACGTACTTGCTACTTACGTATTTGCAGCCGAAATCAAAACAAAGCAACCTACCTGTTTCAAGACCTACTTGCATACTCGCGACAATACTAACGCGCACTCAGTCCGGGATACTACGAGAACTCGCCAGAAGGTTCGAGTCTACGGCCTATGCATAATCGCCGCAATGTCGAAGGTTCCCGAAACACACAGTCTGTGCGAGTGCCTAGAATTTAGTTGCCATCCATCTACCTACTGCCGCCGTCGGCCGAGTAGTATAAATAAGCCCGACGCAGCGAGCCAGTCAGTCAGTCATAATTTTGCCGCCAGTCTACAAGGTTCAACGAGTGATCACCCGCGTTCTTCTTACTAGCGCGAGGGACACGTACCCGGCTTCGCCCCTATCATCATGGACTCTATCGGGACATCATCATAGCGCCTCGGCCACGTCCGCGGCCAGTGCTACTCGGATTACAAGCGCCCTGGTTCCAGCGTCTCTGACCAGCGCTTCTTCCACGCTACCATGACCACCACGAGGACACGCAGCATCCTCACTGGTCTACATCGTTCCCGTTCAACCGCCTACAAGGTCCGTCGCACCTTCGGCCGTCTCGTCAGCACTGGAGTGCCTGAAGACCTACGTTCTTCGCCAGTGCCTGACCTCCATCGAGTCCCGGTCACCAGCGCCCGGCGTCGACTCACTGACCCGCGCTTGACCTGCCAACACATCACAGCAGCAACCGGAGTATTCTACATCTGTCCTACATCATCTCCTTGTCACGGCTACTGACTCACCAATAAACACATGTGACCTTCACAACCTTCTTTCATTTCGTGCCTCACCATTGATCCCCAAACTATTTTAGTTTGCACATGTTAATGATGATTAATAATATTTATAGTTGTTGTAATCATATGGAAAGTTGTATTTCAATACGACTTTTTGACTGGAAAAATAAATAGATTTTACATAATTAATTTCTAAATTTACGACTTGTCAAATCAAACTGATTTTGTCATGAAAGCAAAGAATTCTTGGAACATGTCTAATTGATTGACTATTAAAATAAAGAGGATAAAGAGGAAAATTTGAATTAAACAGTGAAGGATTGAGACTAGAATTTGTCAGGATTTAATGAGTTATATGAATAACTGAATTATTTGGAGATTACAGATGAACCTAAGCCCCAATGTACATGTATATAGATTTGGAGATATCAAGGAAGTAAGGGTTCAATCATAAATAATTTAAACAAAGGAGATTTGACAAGAACCATTTTTACTATAAAGCCGCACGAAGAAAACTTACTTACATAAAATATTGCTAATTTATCAAAAATATGGTCGAATTATCCGTGATCCTGTTAAAAACGGGACTGCAGGCCTTTAACGAATGAATTCATAGATTTCCCAACAAATTATCAGTAAAACACGAATGCGTATGAAGATGTGTTTATAAAAATATAATATTTTCCCATTTCGTTATTATAAAGCTGCAAGAACATATGTTCCGATATATAAAGATGCAGCTAATATTTTTTTCGAAAATGGAATGCTTTCACGTCTTTAACAGGATTTTAATAAATCAGCCATACTCTAAGTGAAGTCAACTTTGTTCGTTCGCCTGTACTGCTGCAAATCACATCGACGCACAGTGGCATCCCGCCTTTGTTAGGTTGGTTGAGGAATTTCATCAAATTGAAAATAATCCGATACCTCAACGTGCGTCTATCGAATTTCTTTACATCTCAGTACTGGCTTAAAGATATTACGTGGTAAACATTGGACCAATAACCATTCATTTGAGAGATGAGCCAGTTTACTTTCCTTGATGTTTATGTGTACTGACAACAACATTATCAACAGGAGTAATTTTTACCTTCAGTATCCCACTCGCTTTATTCTCCTGTCAACAGTAAGTTAGGGGTAAGCCTGTAGCATCCAGCAAATATGATCTTATATCATCTAATCCCCAAAAGCGTCTCCCCATAGAGAAGTTATGGAATGTACCATGCAACACGAGTGGTAGAGCTATTGGTCGATACTTGTTTGTATTGACTTATGCTACATAAATACGATACGATTCAGTACCTAACTGCTGCCAAAATTCGATTCAAAATTGTTGTACCAAAAATGATTACTGCCGTTGGTCTGAGTCAAAAGTCAATAGTCAAATGGGATGGCGAAAAACAAAGCCAGTTCTAAATCTGCTAGAGCCAAAAAGTTGATACTAAGTTAGTGGCGACGTAGATTTTCCATTAAAATCTGCACAGAAGACATTTCTAGTGGGTATTAACTATTCAGTGGAGTAGTTACATTGTGTATGTGTATTTGAAACAAAAGATTTTTTCCTTTTTTTTGTGAATCCGCACAACAGTCCCACCAGCTCCCATCCGCATGGAGCTATTGAATCTATTGCATCCCAAATTGGGGTATGTTGTGTGGACAAAGGTAGTGGGAATGAGGTGGAGGAAGTAGGGGATGGCTATTCAGATCTAGTCACCAAATACGGCTAAAACCATTTCAAGCAATGTCTGAATGGTGATCTTAAAATTTAGAAAAAAATGATAACAGCGCCCTTTGTTGTGATTTTTTACAAAAACGACGCTATGCAAATTATCCTATTGTTAGTGACTATGATAACTTCACGGCTATGTCACAGCCTAGAAACACAGTAGAAGATATTATCTATCAGTATCGCCCTGATGAAGAACCAACATTAAGAATGGAAACGTACTTTCCAGCCTTCTTCTTCCTCATCTCATTCCCTTCCCAGCCTCACAACACACCCCAATTGAGGGATGCTATAGTCCCACTGGTTTAGGACAAATAGGAGCAATTTGGACTCCCGTGTGGTATTCTCATGGAAAAATGAAAATAATTTTTATTCTCTTGTAAAACTGTTATGTAAATGGCTTGTTAATTAAATTACGAACATTATATTTGACAGGCAACCTTGCGGGATTGTTGCTAAAGTCTATGTGATGAATTGTTACACAATTGAGAAACTAAAGATTAAAAATAATCATCAAAGGAGAAATCGTCAGAAATCTCAGAGTACCTACATTTTCAGCAAAGGGAAAATATCACGTAGGTTCCATGGTCGTTACATATTTTACAACAATAACTTAACAGAGTAAACGACTGACTTGATGTCACAATCAGTACCGGCTCGTGACTTTGGGGAGTAATAGAGTGCTAATAAATATTAAAATAAAAATCTAAGAAAATTTTACTTTGGTAGTGCACTGCACCGATTTCCTAAAAATGTTCATACAAAAATCAAATTTTCGAAAAAAAAAACGTTTTCGGCTACAACAACATCAATCATTTCATTTAATTTTAATATTAGCACTCTGTTACTCCCAAAAGTTACGAGCCGCTACTGGTCACTTGCCCCTGTCCCGTGATCAGAGAAACTACGTATAAACCGTAATTTTACCCCAGGCTCTTTATTTTTCCTAGTAATAAATATTATTAAAAATATACACCTTTGAGAACGTGAATAAAACTTTTACCTTTGGCTTCTTGTCTGAATTGGGACGCAAAATGAATTCTAAAAACATGAAGTTAATTCTTACTAAATTACCAGTCATTTCCCTTCTGGATAACGTCAACAGACAATACAGTATAATGTATACAGAAATTCATTACAACAACGCGTACTGAATGCTTTTTGGATTGTTCCGGTACTGCAGAACCACTGAGATGTTCGAAGAAGGGCGCGTTCCCGAATTCCGATCCCTGAGCAGCGTTCAGATAACGCATCGCAGCTACAGAACGGGACTAGCCACAAGCGAAAACGCTCTTGTGATGGCAGCACTGAACTTCTGGCAAAATAAAAAGGTACTATTAAATACGGCTACCATATTGCCAGGATTGACCGGGCACGGAACACACAAGCATAGTGGTCGTGCAAAACAGGACAGTAAATTTTCAACATGTTATTTATTTTATGTCAATTTGGAAGGCGGGTTTGGGTACCGCCGCCCCGGGAATGATTTATTGGATAACCAACACTTCTGCCATAAGTCACCCCAAGTGGTTCGCTGCGTTTGCTGATTTAGTAGGTTACCTAGATTCATCGCGGAAAAGTTGGTTTGGGGAGGCCTTTTGACCTCTCCAACTGGTCTCTCGACCCATCGCCTTCAACCACAGTGCGAGGGATATGTGGGGTTGAGAGAATAATCCAGACTAATTCATTAATAGTAAACAGCTCGACCTACTTAGGTACTTACAAATTACTACCAAGAATAAATCGTAAACAACGCGACCTACCTACGACAATACGATGCGAGCAAGTCTGGCACATCACGCCAACTCGCTAGAAGGTTCTAGCCGATCGCCTATGCATAATTGCAGCGCCGGCGAAAGTTCCCGAAAGGCCCAGACTGAGCGAGTGGCTCCGATTTATTTGCAATTCCATCTACCTACTGTTGCCGTCAGCTGTACAGTATAAATAAGCCCGACGCAGCGAGCAGTCAGTCAGTCATCAATCCACCGTCAACAATTTACAAGTCTCGCGAGTGACAACCGGCGCGCCCCGCGCCCCCGCGCAGGACGATATTCCCGGCTCCGCCCGGTTTCAACTATGGACTCCATCGGGACATCATCCTAGTGCCTTGGCCACCGTCCCTGGCCAGCGCTACAACGGATTACAGCGCCCTGGTTCCAGCGTTTCTGACCAGCGCTTCATCCACGCACCATGACCACTACGAGGACACGCAGCATCCTCACTGGTCTACGCAGCTCCCGTTCAACCGCCTACAAGGTCCGCCGCACCTTCTGCCTTCCTGTCAGTACTGGAGTACTGATTCCCAAGATCGCCAGTGCCTGACAGTCAACGAGTCCGGTCACCAGCGCTCGGCGTCGACTCACTGACCCGCGCTTGACCAGCCATCACAGCCAGCATCCAGAGAATACAACATCTGTCCTACGTCAACTCTCATCACGGCTACCTGACTCACCAATAAACACTGTGACCTTCAAGACACGTCTTTTATTTCGTTCCTCTCACCAGATCCCCAAAGATATATTCATATGTACGTCCCTCTTGGAATCCCTACACTGATCCCTAGATTCCTACTCAACCCTCATACCTTTCACCCTCTCAGAACTATCTCTCGTTAAAATGACCCCTCATATAGCACCCCAAAAGATGACATAGGCCCTGAGAGAAATTGTTTTCCTCAGCGCCTCCTGTGCGGGGTTAATGAAATTTTTTTTAAATGATTTATCTTACTGGCTAGAATTGTACTGCTTCTTCGCCTGTATTGTTACACCCTCCTCATTAAGGGGTGGGATAGCACCTTGTCCCTTCCTGGTATAGGTGGTGCCTATTTATTTTCAGTATTTTCAGTTTATTATAAGCGCTTAGTTTCCTGCACTGTTCACTGCGCCAACCCCGACGTAGCGGTAGCAGTGAAAAGGAAGATTTACTTCGACCTTGATCTCCAGTTTTCTTGTTGTTCTGCCGGATGGAGTGAGTTACTTAGTCCCCAGGGTTCTTTAAAAGTCTCTTCTCTACTGTGAAAACCACCTTCCCGTCCCACTGCTCACTGTCTCTTGTCAGAACTGCCTGTGGTGTGCAAGAAGCTAAGGCAGTTTTTTCGAAGTTCGCTGTTATGGGAGCATGTTTAAATTTGCTTTTTCTTTATTTTTCCTTTGTAAATTCTTATTTATAAATGTTATCACTCCACTAGCTTCAAGAACGAGACCAAAACTGCCATGGATGTGAGCACTTAAACGTTTTTAGTATGCATAAATGTATATTTTGCCATGTAGGGACAGTCGAAGGCTTTTAAAATCTTTTTTTAAAATTTTTTTACTGGCAATTTTTTTGATACATACAGGTACATATATAATTATACAAAATATAAGACAGTAACGAAAAATCCCACAAAGGCGAAGCCTGTGCTTGGGCATTATAAGGTGAAAATCAAAACAGTGGTGGTTACATTATCTATGGTTTAAATGAAAAAAGAGATATGAATAAATTAAAAAAATATATATATACCTATATATATATAGTACATATAGTTATATTTGCGTATTTAATAAAAAAACAGTTTAAAGAAGTTAAACTTTTTTTTTAAATTTAGATGGTAACATATTATCATATATAGGTATCATATTCGTATAATTTATAGAAAAAATTCTCTCACTTCCAGATACTTTTTCACCCAGCTTTTGACATTTATTTTATACGAGTTTAGGTTTTGGCACATCTTGATGAAACTCGGCAAGGAATTAAACAATTTTGGGCCAATATAGTTAATGTGTCTTTGGGCTAGCCTAGTTTTGCAGTGAGGCACTGTGTACATGCATATGTTGTGTCTCTGGCTAGAAAGATTTGGATTTTTACAGAAATTATAAGGACGAGTGTTTATAAATCTAAGACATTGGACACAGTAGATCCGCCTTAGTTCCATAATGTCAGTTTCCTTAAACAATTTATTGGTGGGATGTGTCTTGGTCTTCTGGTGCATTATCTTAATGATAGACTTCTGAATAATTTCTAGAGGTTTCATATGGTTTTTGAATGTTCCTCCCCAGGCAATTATTCCGTAGGAAATGAATGAAAGTACCAATGCATCATAAACAAGCCTCATAGTTCTTATGTTAACGATATTGCTTATGAGTTTGAATATGTAAATTAGGTGCCTCAGTTTATTGACAGTTTTATCTATGTGATAAGTCCATTTGAGTTGACAGTCAATAGTTACACCTAGGTATTTGATACAATTTCCTAATTTTTCATCTTCGCAGTTTGAGCATGTCTCAGGGTTACAATTAACATTATGGAACTTCAGGTTAAGATTATTACTAGGGGATGCCTTTTGGGAATTATAGAAGGGAATTAAAATGATTTTATCATAATTTAGACAAGGAATATTTCTATCTAGCCAATCTTTGACTATTGCAATGCATTTGTTGGCTTTACTTATTGTATCTTCCCATGTTTTACCTTGCACTGTTATTGCAGTATCATCGGCAAAATAGAGAATTTTACCTGGTATTACTATGTTGCATAGGTCATTGATGTAGATTAAAAAGAGTAGTGGCCCTTAGACAGTTTATTGTGGAACACCATGTTTTACTAGATCGTAAGCGCTTAAGGTTTATCCTATTTTTGTGGATTGTTGGCGATTTAATATGTAGCTTTTTAATAGCATGAGACTTTTGTTTTTGATACCAACGTTAGAGATTTTCTTTAATAGAATTTTATGGTTGACCGTGTCAAACGCTTTCTTTAGGTCTAGGAAAATCGCTAGAGTCTTAGTGTTAGAGTCTAGGTTAGAGTATATGTTTTTGGTTAAACTAAAGACGGCGTCGTCGGTGGAAAGGTTTGTTCTAAAGCCATATTGATTAGCTGAGAGGATTGAATTAGATTCTATAAAATTCATAATTTGTGGTTTTAAATACTTTTCGAAGATCTTGGATAGTTGATAGGTCTATAGTTATCTGTTTTGCATTGGGATCTGGATTTATGTATTGGAATGATGTGGGAGAGTTTAAAATTGACGGGGTATATGCTATGTCTGATGCAACTGGTAAATATTTGATGTAATGGGATGATTATGTGTTTTCAATCGATTTGATTGTGGTATTGCTTAAGTTATCCGGGCTATTTGCAGGCTTCACTTTAAGGTTATCAATTTGTTTTAAGATTTCAGGTTTTTTTATTTCTCTGAATGTAGAAAGCTCAGAGGTAGTGTTTTTAGTCTCTGAAAGGCCGGGAAGAGTTTGATTTGAGTGAATACTAAGATTGGGATTATTATCCATAAGGGTTGAGGCGATGTTTGTAAAGAAGTGATTGGAATTGTTAGCAATGCTCTCGGCGTCTTCGATGGTTTCGTTATTGTCAGTAATGATTTTTTGAGGGATTTTGTGGACCTTTTGATTTCTATTTGTAATTTCATTAATGATTTTCCATGTTTTTTTTTAATCGGTATGCGCATTGTGTAGTTGTGTGGAGTAGTATTGTTGTTTTTGTTTTTTTATGATTGTGTTTAAGTAGTTTCTAAATATAATATATTCATTACGTTTGGAATGGTTCTGTTCTACATTGTTGGATGTGTAATGTTTTTCGTGATTTTTATAGCTTTTGAAAAGTTGATTTCTGTGTTCTATTGAGATTATAAGTCCGCGCGTAATCCATGGTTTTATGTGTTTATGCTTACTTTTAAGTGGTGATATTGGTTCTTGACTTTTTGGAATATATTTTTGTATTATTTCATAGAAATTATTCAGAGCTAAATTTGGGTTATCGTTGGATAAGACGGCGATCCACGATTCTTCGGTCAGTAAATTATCTAGAGTTGAATAGTTGATTTTGGTAATTATTTTGTTAAGATTATTTGGTTCAGCATGGATGAGCATATTTGAAAAATAGTGGCCGTAGAAAGTGGGGTAGTGGTCAGTTATGTCAATTTTAAGGGTAACGGATTTATGAAGATAATTTTTACTTGATTTTAGAAAAATATGATCTAGACATGTATCGTTAGGGTAATTAGGTCTGGTGGTGTTGTTTATGTAGGATAGATATCCTGTAGAATACTGAACATTTAGATATTCATTCGAGATCGGGTTTAGTAAAGCGTTTTGTAGGTCACCCATAAAAAAAGCAAAATCGAATTGGTTTGTGCTATTGTTATTAATAAAAGATTTAATTTCTTGTGTAAACAGATTTGTAGATAGAGAGGGAAAGCGATATGCGGTCAAAATAGAGTATTTTTTTCCCTTTGCAGTGAAGGTTGCATGGACAGCGTTTGAATATTTGAAGTTTGGGTTGTCTATTTTTACGTTAGATATGGAATGCATGTTGTAAAATATGGTAATGCCATCATGAGAGGTATGTCTAGCCGGAATTGATAAAGAAATATAGTTCGGTAAGTAAAACGGAACACATTCGCGCATTTGTGTTTCAGTGAGTGCTATAAAATCAACTTGGAAGGATTTAATGTAGCTGTTATAAAAACAACAGTAGAGTCTTGACGTGAGAACCGGTAGAAGGACCCATCTGGTCCTTAAAAGTTTGGTTCGGGAAAGTGGTAGGTGCCACTAACCACAGGAGAGTAAAATCTGAAGGCTTTCTTCAAAAAGGTTCTACACAATCATTAATAGTAGACAGGTCATTAATTTTAATATATATTAACCGTCAATATTCGTGACTGGTACACCTTCAATATAAATTACGAAATTACTTATCCGTAAATACAGTCTTTACCGAGAAATGTTCATTTCGTAGTAGCCACATATTTGGTTTCAATATTGTGAAATGATTATTCAATATTATGGCTGATAGTTGATTAAATCCACAACTTTGTTACGTTTGCGAAACTAATCATTTCAGAATTTTTTTCACATTCATATGCTATGTTATTCTGACTCTTTAAAAAATAAAAAAAAAACAAATATTTGAATGTCAGTTAAAATATTATTCAATTTCCACGTAACCTTTTGGTTCCGGCAACAATATAGAGCGGGCCAACGGGGTTGGCGAACCGGAAGCGAAACATCCCCGGATGTAAACATGTGTATGTTGCCGACAATATTACTACAAACCAGGGCCAATATTATTTCAATTGAACGATATTATTAATACATGTTTTCGCTGCACGTAGCCTTATTCAAAATATTAACTCTTACTAGTTAACTCTTATTCTGTCATATTTCACCGTGGAGCCTTCTTTTAGGATCAAAGCTTCATAGCTCATGATGGAAACTATTACTAGTTACTTTCTTGAACGCATGTTTTAGGTACTTTAAACGTATTTGAATCTTTTAAAACACAATATATTTCGTTGCTAATTATGTACCCTTATTAAATTATTATTAATTTTATTAAATTTACACGACCAATATTAGTTGTAATTAATATACAGGTGTCTCAGAAGTCAACCTCATCCTTTGGAGGGCTGGAAGGCCAACTCACGCGAAGAGAAATCAATTTTCGCCTTCACGATAAATAAGCAGGCCGTATTATTGTAAAATTAATTTTAACCTTCACATGAAGCAGCTCGTTAAAACACAAAAAAGTAATAATAAAAATAATCCTGAAAGTACCCATAAGGACTCCATCAAAATAATTTTTTAAAAAAATTGACGTGTTCAGCATTATAAAACTGTACTAAAAAAATGCACTTCTGAATTTTAAAGAAAAATATGAGTACCTTGCTGACTAACACACCTACACTACAAGAACGAAATCATCAAATCTACTAAACATTCCAAAATTAAATACATCTTTCGGGCAGAAAAACCACTATTTCCATGATATAAAATTATATAGTGCCCTTCCTATTGAAATTAAAAACACCATGGATATAGAAAAGTTTAAAAAAGACATCACATTATGGCTAACTAAACATAAAGATGAGGAAATCATTAAATTTATGAAGTAACCCCAACGCAACCGACAGACAACAAACATAAATACTTTTTGCTTAATTTATTTTATATTTTGTGGGAACCAACAAATTAGAAGATGAGGAAATCATGATCAACACACATACAACAACCTACAGTCCGCCTCGGAACAGGAATACCTAGTGAGGAGGACTGAGAACAAACTAAATAACTTTATATTTTTATTTTAAAGTATCTTGTATCTTTTTTGTATCGTTTTTACTTAAATTTATATTGCCGTTAAATAAAAAAAAATGTTTTATGATTTGACTTATACACGGTGTCCGGAAACTCGTAGTACAAGCGGGAAACTGGAGAATCTACACCACATGGGGAACCCAAATAAACATAAAGTTTTTTGATTTGAGCATTTTTACAAAAAAAAATAAAAAAACAAAAAAAAATATTTTTCGGCTATTTTAGGGTTAAAGTTTTTTCTGGTGTTTAGGGTTGAACAACAGATGTTTTAACCCTGCAGAGCAGAAATATTTTATGATTACACCGGATTAAATGAAGGGTGATTTCAAAATAATGCTTCAAATCCGAGTTTCTTCATTTGTTTTACTTTCAAATAGTTTTAATTAGTTGGGTACTTTGATCTTCAGTAATAATTTATAAGAATTTGTTTAAAAAAAAAAAAAATCAACTTCTAACTCGATTTACTCGATAACGAAAGCTCAAATCAAAAAAGAATATACTACAAAATCGACTCCAAATGTGATGTAGATTCACCAGTTTCCCGCTTGTACTACGAGTTTCCGGACACCCTGTATATATGACAATTGACGATACAAAGAATTTACTTTTTTTTTAATTCGCGAAAATAGTCGGATTTTCATGAACCCGTTTTCCGACATCTTGATAATATATTCGTAATTAATAAAGGTTTATCAGGAAACCTGTTGATTCATTCGTAAGGCCTGCAATCCCATTTTTAACTGAAAATACCAATCATTTGAAGACATTCTTAATAAATTAGCAAAAAATTTTCTCATTGCATGACGGACCAAAATATCATTTAATGTTATTTTTTTTATGATAAACTAATGTTTATAAGACAATGTTTTTATGCACAGGACAAACGATAATAAATTATTATAATCAATAATGAGTCGCCTGTAATATCAATACAAATTGAGAATACCTCACGAGTAAAAATAAATGCCGCCGAATTTTTGATTGAAGTACTGAAGAATTATTTGGCGGGTTGGAAATAATCCGACGTGGCTTAGTGGTCCAGAGCGTCTGACCGGACATCAGAAGGCACGGGTTCATTTCCCGTCAGCGGCATTTATTTTAGATTTTTTTAAAGTATTTTATTAAAGTTGCTTTTCGAGATTTTTTATTTTAGTTTATTAGGTAAACAGTTTCACATATTTTATTGAAATAAAAAAAAAAAATATGTTGCATGGTTGCATGAACCAGTGAATTTTCTGCTTAAAATTCATTTTACATAAAGAAAAACGTAATAACATATACATAATGGTACTTACATCAGAAAATAATTTTCAAAGATAAAAAAAAAGAAAGAAAAACAAAATAATGTAACTGAGAAAATAAATTAAAGATCTTAAAAACACAGAGCAGAAGTAGAAGGATTGTAATGTGATTTCGTCACTTTGGTTTGACAATGTTCTAACTGAACATTACATTATTCTGAGTTATGGGGTTTCAAACATTACAAAATCAATTTCTAATAAAGTCTATAACAAATGCTAAATGTATGGTTTGAGCTAATGTATAGCATTTTAGTTCTTCATTATAAACGAAATTTTTATAACTTCGATGTTTTTTTTAGATTCTAAAACATACCTACTTATGAAGTTGGAACCTTGTTCGACCAGCAAGGACACAATATTTCCCTTTACATGGTTCTAACGTTATTTGGAAGTTTGGATAGTTTTTGTTGTTGTGATTGTATGAATTGAAGTAAAAATATCGTTTTTTGTGGTGATACATGTATGTATTAAAAGCTCGATTACCTAAAAAAAAATTTTTGTAACACCTAAATAATAATAAAAGAATTTATAATGATTTAACGTATTCAAAACTACTGCTAAAAATTACTGCCCTGATGATTAACATTGTAATGCTGTCTGAAACGTTGGCTAAAGTAGGAAGAAGCACAAATACGTCATAATACCCTGAAAAATCAAGATCATGACTCAATTTCAGATTACTTTAAAAATAGTCATGTTTTTAGAAAAAATACCATTATTTTTAGGCGGTAGGTATAAAAATGTCACCAGGTAGGCAATGCCGGGACATGAAAAGATGGTAGATGGCGGAACAAACAATAAAATAAAAGATAATATATTTGGGAGGTTGTCCTTCCAACCAATGTACAAGGCATGCCTAGGAGTTAATGTACGTCGGAGGTTGCTTTTTTATATATTTAAGGTTACGTAGTAAGAGTTCAAAAAGAAGAAGACTGTTTGAAAGGGATATAAGCAAATACGAACGTTAAGAGGAAGATACAAGCCAAAAGTGTGTATATTCTTGGTATACATTATATTGCAGGTAACAGGCATAAAAATCACTTGACAAACGGGGTCTAGAAACGTTCGATTTATAGTTTCGTTCGATCATGCACTTATATTTTTTATTGAGTAATAAATTTTTTTATTTGTGTTCTACTCAAGCGAAATGATAGGAAAACCTTTAATTTACCTAAAAAATATATTTTGGTGATCATAATGTACACCAATTCGTTATAAATATTAATCAAAATAATGATTTAGCATTAAGTTTCGCCTTAAAGGGATGGCGCTAATATTAAAAAAGATTATAATTAATGAATATTTCTAGAAAATATTAAAAAGTAGCATTGAAAAAAAGAAACAATTTTCTGAGCATATTTGCGATTTTTTTTCTATCGAGGGAATTTTGTATAATTACTTTTCCATTTTAAATTGTTAAAAGAAAATATTTCTTAAATCGGTAGAAAATCGGAATGCGGGGTTTTAAAAATAGCGGCTACGATTATTATGAATTTAGATAAACCTATTGTAAAATGTGTTTTAAGTCAAAAATAGCTATTCACAAAAATTGACTATATATATATATATATATAAATTATTTTATATGCTAAACGTGTACAGTTCAAGTCTTTCGGATAATCCGTGAGCTGATTTTATATGCTAAACGTGTACAGACTTTCGGATAATCTGTGAGCTGATTTTATATGCTAAACGTGTACAGTTCAAGTCTTTTGGATAATCTGTGAGCTGATTTTATATGCTAAACGTGTACAGTTCAAGTCTTTCGGAGAATCTGTAAGCTGATTTTTACATATATTCTCTGTTTATTTATTGTATCATGTGTGTTTTACGATTATAAAAAAATGCAATACAAATTTCGATTGTCTGTAATACGTGCATTGTGTATGTAGTGTGAAATTAATATTCCGCGTAATGCGTAACATTTTTCAAAACTGGAAGTACTTATCATCATATCAGGCAATATAGAGACACAAAAATTATTTTATGAATTATTAATTCTTTATTCAAATTTTTTTGGTTTTGTTTATATTGTTATTAAAATTGATAAAATATATGCCTACGAAAAATATTTATTAGGACAGGTTGTTTCGGAGAAATTGAACGATTCTTCAAAATTCAAAGTTAATTGTCAAGTTCTGTGAAAGTTCTGTTATTATTTCAGTTCTGTCAAGCAACTAGCCTATAATGATATAATACCAGAACTTGAATAGGACTTTCACAGAACCCGTAAATGAACGTTGAAATTTGATGAATTGTTCAAATTCTCAGAAACAACCCGTGATAAATGATTTAACCATACTGTTGCATCGGTGATTCAATCGATTATTATATTTGTATTCCCTTTTTGAAAGAATTTTGTTTTTGTACGGACAAAAAATATTTATTCGTATTCATATTGTTCGTCTTAATATTAAAGAACAACTTACAAAAAGTGTCTCATCATAATTTTTTTAAATTAACGCCATCGTAGGTACAACTTTAAATATCAGGTTAGGTAACGATTCTATACTGCTTTTCCTTGGTGAACCGATGAAATAAATGTGAGAGTTAAAGGTATATTTTAAAGGTCGGTAGCTCAAGAAGGAAGATAAGTAGCTTAAATATTACAAACAAAACTCTGCAAATTTCATGACACTAGAAATCATCGGTTAAGTATTTTCTGATGTTGTGAAATTTGCAGTTTTTTGAAAATTACATGACAACAGAAATCATCGGTTGAGTATTTTGACTGCTTTACAAAAGTTCTTTTTACATATTTGCTGCTGAGATTTATTCATTGAAATTTCTTTTTATTTCCCATAAACAATGTTGGTATGAGTTACAACAGAGCCCTCAGTAGTAGAACTGGGTGACAAAGAAATTCAAGATATTTGACTAGAATCCAGACTTTCCCCATTGATATATCAAATGAGAGAAGCGAAGAAATTGTTACCACTGTTTTACCTCCAATTAGTCCAATTTGTGCTCCAACTATAAAATTGTGTTCTCTTAAATATAACAAACAATCACAAACCTGAAGTTTTACGGTATGGGCGTGAAATACAATGTAATAAATATCTCAGGCAGATACTTTTGTCGATGGTTCTTAGAATATTCTCAAATATTGGCATCCATTTTCATTTTAACATCCACACGAAAAACGCATAATTCCCCAATAATTCATGGGATATTGTTAGTACCCAGGTAGATCAAGAAAAAACGTGTATGGAATAATTCAATCCTTTTTGTGCTACAAAGGTATATTATACAACAAAAAGGACACAGTAAGACTGTGAAAGTGTGTAAAAATTATCCCAACTACTAAACATTAGAGCTTGCAGTGTCGTTTTGTTTTAATAAAAGTTGTTATTTTTGAGACAAAATAGATAAAATATAGGTAAAACTAGTTGAAACAAAATATAAATATCAAAACATTTGATTCATGAATCTTGATATCAAGAAAATTAGTATTATGTAAAGGATATTCTGATAAATAAGCATATTATGTAATACAAAAAAGAATTTATAGATATAGAATTATAGAGAAAAGCTGGGTTGGCTCACTTTTCCAGATTGAGAAAAGTTCAATAAGTTGAAAGGATAGATTGATTAATTTTCCAAATTAAGAAAACTACAATAAATGGAAAAGCCATTGTTCAAGCATCGTTTTATTTTGAGATCGGTGCCAGGTACAGACGTAACGCGTCGTCTCGGTCAGGGTCGGACTTCTGCCTAGGTCCGGGTGGCTCCGGCCTGGGGCCCCAACCTCGGGGAGGGGGACCCCGGCCAGGGCCGATTTTTGTTTTATTTTTTGACATTAACTTCACACAAGAACACACTTCCCTGAAACATAATATGTAATCTTTGGGGATGGTGTTGAAGACACATAACTCGGAAAATAATATATTGAATTTTCCATAGGGCCCCAACGTCGGAAGGAGCCTAGCTAGATGCCGAAATGATTACTTGTGCAATAATGGAGGACTAAAGTTGTAGTGATTTGATTTCGCGACGCCTGGGTGGGAATCAGAGTAATTTTGTAACTCTTCTACTAGCCAGTTAATCTGATATGTTTTAAAGATCTCCATTTTAAACAATACAAAAATATTTCCATCCAAGAAAATACTAAAGAATTTTGGTCTATCTATTGTTGGGATGCTTACTCTCCAAAAAATAAAAATCGAAAGTGTGGTGTTTGTGTTAAGGCGATGCCATACGTCGTGTAATATTTTAAATCGAGCCGCTATCAATAACAACCCTTACGTGGATGGCTATAAGGTTTAAATTCCCACTTAACACCATCCGCCTGTTTTGATTTATGCAAGAAAAAAACATGGCCAAAAAGTGCCTTTTATTTTATTTTGTGGATGTTCAGGGATAAATATATATATTTTATAAATAACTTAATTTGCCACATTATACAATAAAATCATAACCGAAAATGGGTTCGTAAGTAGGAGATTTCGAACTTTAAAGCAGTTTTCATAGGACTTATACATTATTTTTTTCTGGGCTTATAAAAAGACTTATCTATAAATACTCGATTATTTCAGAGGCCAAGATTTATTCTACTCGCAGTATTTAATTAAAGCATCTGAAACATTTCTAGGCGACCAAATTTTCAAACCAAAAACAGATGATTTTGCATTATTACGTAGTCCATTTCCTGATTAAATATTTGTCCATTCTGAATATAATCGGAAAATGTGTTAATAGAGGCATTCTTTTCCAGATAAATTTAATGACAATGTGCGACGATATTAGTATTTTTATGAACACGTGCTCTACCGTCCTCATAACACACTCGTATTTTACTGATAATTTGCTAGGAAATCTGCCAATTCATTCGTTAAAAGCCTGCAGTCTCGTTTTTAATAGGAGTAGAAATAATTTTACTAGATTTTTATTAAATTAGCACACACACCGAAACCACAGATAAAATGCAAGTAAGAGGTTCCACACACCATTTAAAAACATCCTTTATGCAACAAAATGAATTGTTACAATTTGCAAAAATTGATTATTTATTGCTAAAAACCAACCGAGAACAATAAACTTTAAATGCGCTACTAAGATGTGAAAAAGTTTTCGTGGTAATCCCCCTGTCACTCACTTCCATTTAATTTTGACGGAATAACAAATAATAAATTGCTATATTTGCCAAAGAAACTAACCCTTATTCGCCCTTTATATTCATAATATGTTCTGTGGAGACCGCGACAGCCCTTGAATAGGGTTTAGCACACTTGACAAATGATACATCCCGACCAAATGCTGCGGCCCTGGCACCGTTTGTATCAACTTGGCAAAAAAGGTTTTCCTTGATAGATTTGTCACACCGAACCCTAAGTGCCAAAGACGTATTGTAACGAAATTGGGGTCCACAATCGAAAACTAATATTATTATTCTACCTTTAAATAGTAAATTTTCCATTTATAAGTCGAATGATTAACAGAAAATTAAGATCAACAAAGAAAAAATATAAAACTTTATTGGAATAACTTTTTAATAATATTTGCATAAATGCATTTAGTTGAAATAAATATTGATTATGAGATCGACAAAAATGATGCAAAAAATTAGGACTGAGTGGTTAGAGGCGTTGTACCAGTAAGACAGAGTTCCTAGGTACGGTTCCCAGTTGCGACAGTTATCTTTTTACTTTTTGTGTATTATACTGTTTCATGTTTCGTTTAGAAATATTAGTATTATATTAAGCGCACTTGAAGTGAAATGACACTAAACTGCGCCATATAAATGCCATGTTATTATTATTGTTGCATATAAGATTTGTGCATCACTTTACTTACATCGCATCTATGGTCTAGGTGTATGGGACCTTTAAGTACCTACACATTGTCATTTTGCTATTGGTCAAATTAACAGTCCTGGAATTCTGACTTGGAGAGTTGCCAAACCTGAGGGAACAAGGTTCTGTGATTTGCATTGGAAGCAGTCGTCATTCTTTGATCACCAGCCCAGAGCAGCGGGCATTCCTCTTGGCTGTGGTTCGATGAACACATTCGCCAATTTTTGTGAGCATCAGCTTTGCATATGGAGCATTGAAGATTGGATTGATGGAATCGGATGGCATCTGCCGATCCTCATTGGTTAAAAGGGACCCTTTTGTAGACCAGCAGCGTGAGGCTGTTTTGCATTGGACTACAATATTATTTTTTGGATAAATTAAAATCTGGGAGTTGCTGTGAAGAACCGGAATCTACTACTTCGCATCAAGAACGAACTGGTATCACACCTTCATTTTACCTATGCAAGCCCTTTGCCAGACAGATTATATAGTAGGATGCTAATTAGGATGCTATTATGTCTTTTTTGTGGTAATACATTTTTAGTATTCTTAAATATTTTTTTATTTATAGATAAAACAACCCATCCTTACTTTTATTTGTTGCCACTTAATCCCACTCATTATTATCTTTGTCTTCAATAGTTAAAGATAAAACATATTATGTTTCGTGGAATATCGAATGATTGTGAAATTGTACTAGAAAGAACGTTTCAGGGAAAGCATATTCAATCGAAGAAAGCAATTGATAGGTTATTCGTTTTATGAAATGATGAGATACTTCTAGTATCACCCTGGTGAAAGATTACCATTCAAAATCAAAACTTTACTTGAAATGGCTTTAGCTTTATTTAGTGACCAGATCAGAATTCCCAGGTAGATACTTCCTCATCACCTTCCCTTTCACACTACGTTTAGCCGCACGACATTCCCCAGTTAGAGATGCCATTAACTTCCAATGTTTGAAAGCAGTCGGTACTAAATAATATATAATAAAAATATATTAAAAATTCCACGCAACTTATGTATTTTATGCAATAAAATTGTATAATCTTCATCAAAATTATCTTCTCCCCTTTGTCCTATTTACTCTTCAGGTTGAGGGACTCATCGTACGAGGTGCCCCCAGGCGTCTCTGGCGTACGCTACTTCGGTGCTCCGTCCATAGTAGGCCCTACTAGGGTTTGCGAATCCCACACCTTTTTCGAATCATCAATTTTAAGAAGACTCTGATAAAAAAATATCGTAAAACAGATAGAAACAAAACTGTCACTGACAAGACTCTACAGTCATTTGAAATCATTCATTTTTTGTATCTTTTTGATATTATAAAAAAATATATTCGAAATGCAACGTAATAAGGATTTTAAGATGACTTTCATAAAAAATAAGATCGTAAAAAACATAGACTATGGAGAGTCATATCACCCATAAGTGAACGGTTTTACTGCCTACCTGACATTCTGGCGCGCTCGTATGTCACGTGGTTCACGTAGTCACGTGCGTGTAAATCAAACATGCATTTTTTTTTAAATCCCACACATCAAATCTACCTGGATAAAATATTGGTAAAATTGGTGAAAAAACTAATCCCAACCATTGCAGTTTGTGATGGTTTGAACACTCACATAATTAAACGAAACGAACGTACTCAAAAAAAAAATTATTTAGACTAACAACATAAGAGACATTACAGGCAGGCCTTTAAGTAAACACGTTCCCACGGGAAGGAATGCCGGGAGAAAAGGTCGCAGGACAGTCAGTCGGGGTTTGAATTTGAAGATGGAGACAGCTCGGAGAAATCAATTAAAAATCAGTGGCGATGTGTGAAATTACAGTTAGTTAGTGAATTCAGATGGTGTTAAAAAGTATTGTTAAATATTGAATTAAAGTGAAATATTATTGAACCGGTGTTTGTGTGAAGTGAAAGTGGTTGGATTCAGTGAGGATAGAAATAATAATAATAATTGGATAAGTTGTAGAGCGCCGCGTTTTGTGAAAAAATCACCTCAGGGGCGCTAGGTGTTGTGCGATCGCGATTATGTTATAAAATTGTGTTAATTTAAACGTGATTTCGTATACGGTTCGAACTAAATTACTTGTCTTGAAAAACATGGAAATAATAATAATAATGATCGCGTTTTAAAACAGAGTGAAGGTATTTAAAGGCAGGAAGTGTTTACCATGTCGGTTAATTGGGCTAGGGAGGAATTAATAATTGGCGAGATGGCGTTCTATCCACGGAGACCGTAAACCAGAGAATCAAACAAATCATAAAACTGCGGGTTCGAATCCTGACAGAGGTATTAGCGAGGTACAATTTTATTTACAGAATTATCTAATTACCCTTTTAAAGGCATAGGGAGGGGATAAAAAAATGAACAAATTGCAAGGACTTCGCTAAAAGGAGGAAGGAATGCCGAGAGGGAGGAGACCGTAAAACTAAACTGATTTAGCTATGTAGGGTGGACCCAAGTAAGTTTCACACTAGGATTTGAAAGTGACTAACAGGGTGAGATTTTTTATATTATTTATTAAATTCCAGAAAACTCTTTAAAAGACGGATACAACCGAAGAACAGCAACCAAGTTTACAACACCTGCCGCCCAAATAATGTTTCAAAATGGAATGTGTCAGGCTTATTATCTATCAGCTGACCTTTTCATAAGTAGGCCGAGGCGCGGTGTACAGTCAGTCGAAGGGGAAGTTTTGCTAGCGTATGACCGCCCGAATAGAAAGTGATCGGATGCAACCAGACAGAACAAAAATGAATACTTTTCATCTGTTATTTGACTTTCTAATTTAATACTTTTCATTTATTGTTTGACTTTCTAATTTACAAATTGGGATACGCAAGAACAAATCCAGAGTCAAAAGGGGGAGATGGTAATCTCCGAAATAAAACTACCAACCGAAAAACTTTTCTCAACAGGTCCCTTTCGAGAGGTAAGCAGCCTCATAAAATTAAATGCCAAAATCAAACCAATTTTCCGTTTATACCTACCTGAGAGGATAGGTATTCAATAGAAGTTACCCATACCTAATACACGAGGGTGCTAGTAACCTCATAAAATAATTACTGGAACCAAATATTAAAATACAGACAGTCCTCATCCTAAATTTGGCATTTCGAGTAAACCTTACACATATCTCACATGATAATTGGCTGAATGGATAAACACACAACTTATCGATAGAAGCTGACTTAATGTCCACAAGATCGTTGTGTGTTACCTGTGTTATTGACCTAGAAAGGGATGTAAGTTCCCGACGACGAGGAATTTACAGCTTTTTCTGGAGGTGGCATGTAACTTGAGACCTTACGCACATTTTCGCGACTAGATTCGTGACAAGGGATGTCATGGTTTTCCCCTTCTACATTCAGTAAAGTAGATTTTCCTGGAGGTGCAATGAGGTTGGGGCATTTCTGAAATTGGTAAGGAGACCTGGTTTTCTTTATTCTGGCGTAAAGGTTGCCAACTTGGAAGAAGGGGAGGCCATGAGCGAAAGCCCGTTAGATCCAGCCGGTTCGGATATCCAGACACGCAGATATCGATTGCCTTGTTCGAATTATCATCCATCAGATTTGTTTGGTAAAGCGGAGGAGCCAACTTAGTTTGAACAAATTCATTCCCGTTCCTCTCTTTCCCCTCCCAAAATATATACGTGGATGGCGCCGACAACTAACACCATAAATTTATTGTATGTATATCACATATATAAAATCTAACACTTTATTTTACTGACATTACCCTACGACAGGTAGAATCACGTAGCAAGTTGGAGAGCAGGCGAGAAAGAAAATAAGGTTTTTGAAATGGCTTTAAAACACAGCGGGGAAAAATTCGGTTTATGGGAGTCACTCGAATAACCAAAATTGAACTTGATTTAGACTAATTTAGGGCTGGGGAATCCGAATCTGTAAGAATTAGGTGGGGGTCGGCACTATTAACTGAGTTATAGGGTTTTGAAATTTCGTACGCGATACATAGAAACCATCTTTTATTTATCAATTATGACATAAGAAAATCAAATTAGTGACGATTTATTAGTCTCACATTTCAGAAGTGCCAACCAAAAAATAAAAAGTGTTGCCATATAATAATAATATCAATGCATGGAAAATTCAGAAAATTAAATATCATTTGCCAGATTTGTAGTTTATTATTTAAAATCTTGTAAATATTAAATGTATATATATATATAACCTAACCTAACTGTGATTTTCTATAACAAAAAATGACCCTTTAATAACGCCCACTCGCGTCCCCTTTAGAGTTATATCCCAGTTTTCAAATAGTTTGTGGGCTACGCTAGGTTTGTATAGACTGGTTTGTGATTTAATTCTAATACCTTTTTCCCATGTTCTTCTGCCTACTCTAACCCAAACTAAAAACCTAACCTATTTTGTAAAAAAATATTATTATTATATGGCAACACTTTTTATTTTTTGGTTGGCACTTCTGAAATGTGAGACTAATAAATCGTCACTAATTTGATTTTCTTATGTCATAATTGATAAATAAAAGATGGTTTCTATGTATCGCGTACGAAATTTCAAAACCCTATAACTCAGTTAATAGTGCCGACCCCCACCTAATTCTTACAGATTCGGATTCCCCAGCCCTAAATTAGTCTAAATCAAGTTCAATTTCGGTTATTCGAGTGACTCCCATAAACCGAATTTTACCCCACAGCGGTAATGGATTCAACTCACTCTATCTCGAAAGAACCGAGGGATACCACACACATACATAGATAACTAGGTTTCTATACCGAGAAACAAAAAACCAACACAACGTTCGGTGAAACCTTTTTATACTGAACCGTCACGTGAAATGATTACGTTCAAGGTCGTAAAACACGTAGACAAACTAGGATGCGCACACTTGAAGGGATGTGTAATAAAGAGAGGAGCAAAGGCTTGTACAGACGGCAGGGAGGATATTCCTACCCCGGATATATACATAATCAAAGCCTTATGGAAAAGTTATCTACGGGACTTAAAGAAAATTTATCGTAGAAAGAAGAGAAGCAAAAGTTTGAAAAGTGCAGATCATTACAAGTTGAAACTCTTATTTTTTCATGTGGCACCCACTGGAAAAATTATTATTATTATTTTTTTTTATATTAACTCCACACAGGAGGCCCTGAAGAAAATAATTTCCCTCAGGGCCTATGTCATCTTTGGGGATGCTGTGTGGAGGGTCTTTTTGTGGAGAGGAAGGAGTGAACATGGGTCTTGAAGAGTCCCATGTTGTGGGAGGGAGGAAACACAGAGGCCGGCAGTTCGTTCCACAGCCGAGCTGTTAAACTTAAGAACGAATCGTAGAAGCGACCCGTTCTCATGTGACAAATGTCAACTGTGTACAAATGTTGGGCGCGCGTTTGGCATGTATCCTGACTACGCACCGGTGCCGAAGGGATCAATGACGCTAGTTCCTCAGAGCATCTTCCATTGTAATACCGATCGAACAAGGACAGCATACCTACCTGACGCCTGTGCTCTAAAGATTGCAGTCCGTTTGTTAAGATTGGGGAATCTATCAAACGGACCGCCCGTTTTTGCACAGAGTCAAGGGTTTTTTTCAGGTATTTAGGGGCTCCGGACCAGAGATGGTTGCCAAATTCGACAGTAGGGCGCACTTGCGATTTGTACAGGGTCAGCAGATGTGTATTATTAAAGTATCTGCGGGCCCTGTACAGTACGCCCAGCTTCTGAGAGGCCAACTTTACTCTGGCTTCGATGGAGCCCTCGTACCTGAGCTGGTCACTTATAATTATACCAAGCATATCAATGGAAGGCCTGTTCGGAAAATTGCTTCCGTCAAAGGAGACTAGATTGTCATTTGGATCCCTTTTAGACGTAATCAGACAGGATTGGGTCTTTGAAACATTAAATTCGACGAGATTATTTTTACCCCAGGAGGAAATACTCTCGAAATAACCGTCCATTCTCTGCTTCAAAGCCCTCCGAGCCGTTGGAGTTTGTGTGCCTTTTGGGGGCTTGTCAAACAAAAAGCTATCATGAACTGTACTGTCATCCGTGTAACAATGAATCGGTTCACATGTCAAAAGGTCATTGATGTGCAACAAAAACAAAGTCGGAGACAGAACCGATCCCTGTGGGACGCCAGCATTTATGGAGTGCGAGGAAGAGGTGAAACCATCAGCAACCGCCTGAATTGACCTATCCCTTAAAAAGTCAGCAATCCACGTACACAGGGATGCGGGAAGTCCGTAAGAAGGCAATTTGTTGACAAGTCCTCGGTGCCAGACCCGGTCAAAGGCCTTGGATATGTCTAGTGCGACCGTTTGGGTCTCACCGTGACGTTCCAGGCACCGCACCCAAACATGCGTCACATACGTGAGAAGATCACTGCACGAGCGGTTCCGTCGGAATCCGTATTGACGGTCGTTGATAATTTTGTTCTTCTCGAGGTATGTGAGCAGTTTGTCGTTGATCACACATTCCATCACTATGGACAGAACTGATGTGATCGCTATGGGGCGGTAGTTGGCCGGGTTGGAGCGGTCACCTTTCATGGGAATAGGGTGAATGACCGCTTTTTTCCAACCAGAGGGCACAGTGCCACACTTCAGGGACATTTTGAAGAGCTTTGTCAAAACTGGAAGTATTTCCGCAGCATACCTCTGCAATACCAGGGCGGGTATTCCATCAGGTCCACTAGCTTTGTTAACATCGAGCCCCCGTATGACGTGGAGTACATCCCGATGCCGGATCCTCAGCTTTTTCATATAGAAGCCGCAGTGAGGAACCGACGGCGGAACAGCACCTCCGTCGTCGAGGGTAGAGTTTTCCGCAAACATTTTCCCTAATAGGTTAGCCTTTTCGGTGGCGGTGTTTGCTAATAAAATAAATAAATAATTGTCGTAAATCACATGCTGAATGTATAAATATCGGGTGCTTTTTGCAGTTACGGCCATTTTAATCAAGTATTTAGATGTATTTTCACACGCTTTGACAGTAAATCATTCAGTGTCCTTCGGTGAAAAAATGTCTTTTTAAAATAGGAACTTTATTCTAAAAACACGTTAGAATATACGCGTCCAAACTTTTCAGTAATGTTGGCTAAGTTTGTCCTTTAAGACCCCGCATTCCGAATTTCCACCGACGTTTTATAACAGTCTTTCCCTGAACACTTTGAGTTTTAAGCTCTTAAAAAAAATGCTCTTTTTCAACATAATATTTATTAGGATGCCTGGTTGCAAAAGTAATTATATGAGATTTTTTCCATAAAAAACACACCTGGTTATATAAAAAAAGTTTTATATAAGTTGTGTTGATTAAATATTTTACCAATTTCGTATTCATGTATCACCCTTTCAAACCATCTTCAGTAATCTTCTTCTTATTTTTGAGCTGCTTAATACAAAGTCCCCCGTGCTACAACAATAAAATTTATGTAGCACAGGGGACTGGTAACTGCCGGAACGCTCTACTTTTCAAATGCTGATAATTCAACTTCACCCTTGAACTAAGGACGTTGCATAAAGAAAAAATGAATAATTTCGATTACCGATTCATTTGAATTGATATTGAACTTTTAAATGTTCACATGGTTACCGATTCATTATAATGAGTATTGCACGTACGGAATACTATTACATTTAGGGCCGGTCCTGAGCCAAACTGCACCTGGCGCTAGAAAAAACCTCTAGAGCGCTATGTTAGGTATTGTGTATTATCAGCGTCTTGGCTCCTTGGCGCCTTAGCAAGATGGCGCCCGGAGCGGACTATTTCAATTGCGCCTAGCCATGGTTGGTAGTGAATACATTATAATGAAGTTTGAACTATTATATTACAAATTGATTAAAAAAATCAACATATATGGATTTCTAATTCATTCGAATGAAGCTTGAATGCTTAATTCTAATTAAAAATAAAAATGGTGTTTTCTAATTCATTCGAATGAAGTTTGAAAGTTTAGATTACCAACTAATTCTAATTAAAACCGAACACATGAATTTCTAATTCATTCGAATGAAGTTTGAATGCTTAATTCTAATTAAAAATGATTATGGTGTTTTCTAATTCATTCGAATGAAGTTTGAAAGTTTAGATTACCAACTAATTCTAATTAAAACCGAACACATGGATTTCTAATTCATTTGAATGAAGTTTGAATGGTTAGATTATCAATTAGAATGCTTAGATTACCCATTAATTCTAATTAAAATCGAACATATGGAATTCTAATTCATTAGAATAAAGTTTGAACGCTTAGGACGGGTTGTTTTGGAGAATTTGAACAATTCATCAAATTCAAACGTATTATTATTTCAGTTCTGTCACGCAACTAGCTTATAATAATACAATAACAGAACTTGAATAGGACTTTCACAGAACCCGTAAATGAACGTTAAAATATGATGAATTGTTCAAATTCTCCGAAACAACTCGTCCTTAGATTAACAATTAATTCTAATTAAAATTGAACAAACGGATTTCTAATTCATTTGAATGAAGTTTGAGAATTAAAATTACCAATTAATTCTCATTAAAATTAAACGTAATGCTGTGATTTTGAATATTTTATTTTGCAAAGTGCTCCAATGAATTTCGAAGAATATTTGGATTATTAGTTCGTAGGAATGAATATTGAAATTAGAAAAAAATAAATTACCAACACATTCGAAAGAATTTTGAACATTCGGATTATCCGAGGCTAAAATGTAAAAATATTAGATTATTTCACACATATTTAATATTTAAACATATTTTTTCTATCGATGGAATTTCATATAACTACTTTTTCAACTCGGCATCTGAGTAGATATTATCTTTTAAAATAAATGTAGTTTTTAAGAGCTTAAAAACTTACTTGTGGTTAAAACTGTTCAAGGGAAGTATGTAATATATCAGTAGAAATTCGGATTGCAGGGTCTTAAAATGAACATAAAACATGTGTTTGGAAATAGCGCAATGAAAGAAGTAGGTTGTGACTATTGGAATTGTACACTGGAACTTACCGGAATAATGTAAGGTGTCCGGTAAGTGTTGTATAATTTAATATAAAATTATTGAAAATTTTGTGACACCGTCCTACTCCTTATTCTATTTTCTACAATTTTCAATTTACAGTCAAATTAGCAAATATTACCTGTACAAATAGTACTACGCGGTATTTATAAGATTCATCAATTTCTAATAAACATACCCACAGAAAGAATGAATTAGCTTAACCTACTTTACTTAAAAAAAAGATTTTAGTGACTATATATAACATTGAACATACAAAATTATGGTGAATTAAGTAAAATAATGATATTTCTTAATCCTCTTAACTAGGGTGTCCTGTGCCGAGGCAGGCTAAAGTTATTTAATTCTCTTTTATTTGTCTTTTATGTCGTTTTTAGTATACTTTCTTAGTTTTTTCATTGTAATTTATCTTGCAGAAGAACCATGAGGGATTTGGTATTTTTAGAGGGCGGATCAATGGATGCACCTGACTTAACAAAGCTAATAACGTCCAGGGTAAATCGTAACATGCAGACTTTTAGAGTTGTTCTCCGTTTATCCGTCGAAAATAAATTATTTAATTCAGTCCGAAGGCTACATAGTACAAAGGATTTGAAATAAATCGAGTTCACTCGGTATTTTCATTTATTACATGAGATAAATCAGAATTTTATAACATTTTGTTTAATATTACACTGCAAAATTACGAATGGACGAATTTACGCTAGAAAGAAAATAATAAATATAGTATTTGAAAAAAAACTGACGTTGATGTTAAGTTCGTTAGTAAAGTAAGGTAATAAAAGTTAGGTTAGGTTTTATTTAAAATGTTGTATTCCAGAAGCTGTAATTCTTCCATGCTTAGTTCCGTCCGTGTGCAATTCTGACAGTTATTGGTACGTGAAATTCAGGCATGTGTAATTTCGTGTAGGTTGAACCAACAGAATAAATAAAAACACAAGAAATGCATTCCATATAGTTTTAATTCTAAAAAATATCGTCACTGAATAATAATACCCTTTCTTTGAAACCCATTTAGCGCGCTCTATTACACTTGCCTGGTATAGTTTATCGCCAACCCATTTGAATTTCACAATGGCGGTGAAACACAGTTCTGTGAAACACGAAATTTACGCAAAGAATGGTCAGACTTTTGGATCATTAAATACGCACATATGGCATATCTTATGTCCAAAGAGAATTTCTTGCGTTCATTGTGCTCGCTGTTTCATACGAATCATGGGTTCATGGCCCATCTCCTATATTTATATTATCCATGGGTTGGTTCTAAGTCAAACCAAAAATATTATTTTTTTTTTTTTTTTTTTTTTTTAGATTCTCACGGCCAAAAGCATTTTTGTTGTTTGTTTTTGGGGTGTTATGCCGTGTTGCGCTAACTCCTTCTTTAGCCGACGTTTCGGACAGCGTTGCAGTGTCCATCATCAGGGCAGATCCGGTAGATCCGAAGATGTGTGAATTTTGGTTGTCGAGTTTGTGCTTATTTATTTGTGGCCTGGGCCCATCCAAGTGCGAAATGCCAACGGAAGTGGCGACATCTTGTGGCGAATTCTGAAAGCTCAGTATTTATGTTAAGTATACTCCAATACCATATAATAACACAATATAAAACCATTGCATTTATACCTTGATACTGGGTACATCTACTCTAATCGCTGTCAATCGGTTTTCTAATTCTAGAATTCGCCACAAGATGGCGCCACTTCCGTTGGCATTTCGCACTTGGACGGGACCCAGGCTAACATAAATACTGAGCTTTCAGAATTCGCCACAAGATGTCGCCACTTCCGTTGGCATTTCGCACTTGGATGGGCCCAGGCCACAAATAAATAAGCACAAACTCGACAACCAAAATTCACACATCTTCGGATCTACCGGATCTGCCCTGATGATGGACACTGCAACGCTGTCCGAAACGTCGGCTAAAGAAGGAGTTAGCGCAACACGGCATAACACCCCAAAAACAAACAACAAAAATATTATGTTTTTGATTTAGCACATGGAGTTCCGATCACCTCGAGTAAAGTTATTACGCTCTCGGTAATACATAAAGGCAATGACACAAGTACTTACTTCCTCTTGAAATATTCGTGTTGACGAAGTAAGTAAAGATATAAAATATTTGTACCAAATGTAATCTGAAATCTGATAAAACGAGATAAAACAAAGAACATTTTTACAACCAAAACAAAGAAATAAACTTTTTATGACTAGGAAATATTATATAATGTTATGTTATATATGTTTAAATTGTTAATACCAATAAAATGCTATTTTTGTTAGATGTGGTTACGGTTTAAAGGTCACTCTTGGGACATTAAAATTTACCGTTTGCCTACATGAAATTTAATGATTTCATCATAGTACTTAGTGATTACCAGATATCGGATTATTTTTTACGCATTTTGGATATTTGCATAATGCATTTTTGGACATTAAATCATATTTAAGCATTTTTTGGCGGTTTACTTGTGCAATAAATGTCTCAAACATGTGCCAAACTCGTAATTCTGGTATCTAACGGTCATGGAAACGGTCCATATTATTTTTCTGTATGTACGCATCTCCTAACCCACTAATGTTCTTTCCTTGATGACAACAAAAGAGTTATTACTTCTAGACATTCAGCGGTGCAAATTTTCTCCCTTCAATAGTATTTCATATTATGGCGAGTATAAGTGACATTAATTTGCGGTCGAAATGTAAATCAGAACTGAATAGTTTCAATGCACATAGTCAGATTAACTCTATCGAGCTGAAAAAAAATCACTTAAGAGCTGAAAGGACTTTATTCGCAAAAGCCTGCTGAAGGATTTAAAATAACCTGCAACGTGTTGCAATTACGGTGAAAACAGTTGCTTTTCACCGGAAGCGGCAGAAGGAAGCATCCGTATTCCGGATGTATTCGACGCCATTTCCCCCGCAAAGTTGGGGAGGCTTTGACGTAGGAAGTTAAACTTCTCTGGCCTCTCACAAACTCTAAACTGTCACGAGGCTGTTCTATACTAGGTATAGTATACCTGAGTGTGACTGGAAACTTAATACATACCTCCTACAAAATATGTGGCACCTTTTTAAGAGTGATTATCATAGATAATAAAAATAGAGGGATGTATGCATGAAAGCTTGCCGACACTCGCAGATCTAAGACGAAACTGCACGAACTATCATGGGGAGCATTAATTTCCATGTTTCCAGTGGTTATCTCCATCACCGACAACAGAGGTTGTTTTATCTCCCGTCCTGCAGGACTAACTTGCTAATGGTCATGCTGGTTGGAGAGCCATCTCCGTCTACAGAATGTAGACGGCAAGATTTGTTGCTTATAGTATACGATCTGTTTCTATATATTAATCTCCTTTCTGATGGGCGTATTTTTGATTTTGCACGGCTGATAAATAATTGGCTGGCTGTTTCTCAGTTGTATACAGTTGGAACTCGTTTATCAGCAGGGCACTTACGAGTGTTCTGTTCCTTATGTATCTTTTAAAAACAAATTAAAATTTTATTTTGTGATGTTCTTTTATTGAATAATGTGATTGATTGATTAATTAATTGAACTATCAAAGTCGCGGAGTTAATGAAAATTATATGTTTCTTGTTATGTGGGAGCAACGCGTATATGCGATTTGCAGTAGTATGTATGGTTGACACTTATGTGCGTGCGGTTTCATACATTTGGCCCATATTACTTATTTCTACTATCTGTCGCTGAAATCAAAACACATTTTTTAAAATGGATCTTCTAATTTTTAATGAAACATCGACAATGCAACTCCCGAGTTGAATTGTAATGAAAATCCCTGTCTCATGCAAGCTTTGTGATATTTTTAAATGCATGTATTTGAATTTAACTTATGTTTTCTTGGAGGAGTGTGTGAATGAAGTGGAATCTAGAAATTAACCAATTTCTAGACATCCGATCAAGTTGAAACTCGGCAAATAGACTCGTTGTCGGTGAGGTTCATGCTTTTTCTGAAATTGGATGTCGGCTCTACCTAATTGGGATTTGGCTCAGTTGTTGGAGAAGAAAATCAAATCCTCAGTTAAACCAAATTAAAAATTTACCTTTTTAATACATTTGTCAGTAAAAATATGAAGATGTATTTCGTAAAGTAAAAAAACTTAAATTATTACGGTTTTTTTTTGTAATAAGAAAGAAAGGTAAGGCACATGAAAATCTAGTATTCCAGAGAGAAAGGTAAGGCACACGAACATCTAGTATTCCAGAGAAAAAGTAAAGGCACACTAACATCTAGTATTCCAGAGAAAAAGTAAAGGCACACGAACATCTAGTTTTCCAGAGAAAAAGTAAAGGCACATGAATTTCAAATATTCCAGAGAGAAATTTGATTTATTTCTGATTTCAATCTTTTAAAATACTTTTATGGGCGCGGATAGAAATTTGATTGGTCTAGCGAAAATGACTATAAATTATTACATATATATTTTTTAAATCTGACATATCCTAAACACCGCATACCCAATAACTGCTACAGCTTAACAAATCTACGAGGAGGAATTGGAGCTTCCTTCCAGTTCTTAAATTTAATATTTTGTGCACTGCTACCTAAGAATATAATATTTATGTGAAAAGTGGAAATCCGAACTTCTAAGGTGAATTTGTTTTACAAAATTCATTTTCAGCGCATTCATCATTATGTGCCTACTTTAAAATTTTGTATCAAATGTTACTATGGCTTATATGGGTATATAAAATGATCTGAAAAAGGCTTCATGTTTTCAATATTAGGGCCCCCATTTATTTTATCGCTTTTTGTATTTTTAAGGTATATTTACTGGTACGACACTCTACAAATTGTTCAAGAGTCCCGCGTATACGGACAGTTTTGAATTGTACCAAGAAACACACTTCTAGATTTCCTGTAGATGATATCATAAAATGGTGATATAAATAATTTTATTCGCTAACTGATTAACTATGTGGATCTTAACTTCACCAACTTGTGGTGGACTGGTCAGTGGTCACTCTTGTAATACTTCAGTGCGTTACTTCTGATATACATTTAGTAAGATCTCTGAGTATGATAGGTAAACTATTGCAAAAATATTGGGGAGGAGAAAAAGATGAAGATGAGGTAGATAAGTATCTGACTATTCATGAGGGCAATTTTGAGAGAATTTGCCACTCTGAAACAAATGCAGATATGTTTTGAGATTTTCACAGTCAAGTACATACCTACCCCGATGATGAACACTGTAATCCTGTCTGAAAAGTTGGCTAAAGAAAGAGGTAGCGCAACACAGCATAATACCCCAAAAATAAATTATTATTTAATGATAATGCAATTTTATAATTTTATTTTTGCACGGCCGCGAGATCGAAATCCGGCCTCCTGATGATAACGGTTTTAACCGCTGGGTCACAATGGAAGTTACACACCCAGGGATCAGAAATAATGTCATTAATTGGGACCAATCTCTGTTTTCTTTGTCAATGGATGACATTCGTTCCTGTAGGTACGCTGCATTCCTCCACATTGCTATAATTAAATCCTCCACCGGAATTCAGTGCACTATGTGCAGTATTTTTAGTTTAATATCCCGAAGCGAAATAATAATTTTCATAGTTTTCATTTTGCAAATAGCTTTATGACACACAAAGACGTCCTTTGCAACTTTATTTCATAGTTATATACCGTGAAATATTCACTGCAGAAATAATATGGTCGCACGGAAGGTTTAATCATAAATAAATCTTTCAATACGTCAATTTACATCAAATTTATGGTGTAGTTTAAATGTGCGAGCATGGGTTTGGTATACACTATACACATCATATAAAGTCAGACGACAGAGCAGTCGAATACAAATTATTTATTTTCGAAGGAAGCAAATACTTTGTGGTGTGACATATTTAGCCCTGATATTATTAATATGATATTTAGCCCTGATGAAGCTTGGGACAAGCGAAACCCTGTTGGCTATCGTAATTGATTCAAAAATAAAGTGGTGTCTTACTAAGTGTATGTTTTTTTCATTCAGAGTTGATATTTAGCCCTGATGAAGCTTGGGACAAGCGAAACCCGGTTGGCTATCGTTATTGATTCAAAAATAAAGTGGTGTCTTACTAAGTGTATGTTTTTTTCATACAAATTATTTATATTACAAGTCCTTACGGGCTTTTACAAATATACTAATAATAGTTTAGTGTAACAGTAATATTTTTCCTATTTAATTAAATAGAACCCATACAAAATAATAAAATTGTATCGAACGTCATCAGCATCATCAACATAACATGTACATCAAATATAACAAACACAACAAAATGCCGTCATATTTACCACTGTCGAAAACTATGTAAAACCTTCCATAAAACTAATGTTGATAAACCTGCCCTACATAAAGGTAATTCATGTTTAAAAACCTGCCCTGCCATTTAACGGTAAATTTTATCACAACAATTGGAAGAGCAGTTGTCTCGCCTTAACGCAAGTAACCATCTTGCTCTCGCAAAGCAAACGCTCATTGGTTGAACGAAAAAGCCGGCTCTCCCGTCAACAGGCAATGAGAGATTTAGAAAAATACTAGAATTTGCAACCCCTTCCTGTAATAATAGGACACAATGTTAACTAAATAGTTATGTACAAATATACTTACATGTTAATTAAATAAGCTCGAATAGAAATAAAATATGTTACACGTAAGATAATTATGTACTCAGCGAAACTCTGAAAATGTTACAGAGATTTGACCACTTATCTTGTAGAATATGTCTTATTATAACAACAACAAAAAAATATTGCGACGACGTGGTTTTGGTAAAACGACAGCGGTAGACAAGGTCTAATATTATAAAATATTCCCTTATTTCTGAGATTTTTTTTTTGCGTCATATTTAAAAGATAGAAGTCAGTATGTAAATATAAATGGATACGACTCCCATAAGTTCGCAGCTCTGTCAGGAATTCCTCAAGGATCGAATCTCGGTCCCATGTTTTTCCTTATTCTGATAGATGACATTCAGGATTGCATACGTCACAGCTCATGTCTACTATTCGCGGATGACATGAAACTGATGAAGGAAATCGAATCAGATTATGATTATTCAAAACTGCAGGCCGACCTCGATTCAATCATGATATGGTCGGTAGAAAATAAACTTAACTTCAATATTAAAAAATGCGTTGTTATGACTTATAGTCGTTCACAAAATCCGCTATTCTGCCAGTATAGAATGAATGGTGAAGAACTTACACGCGTATACATCATCAAGGACCTTGGGGTGATCTTTGATCCCAAGCTGACATTTTCAAACCACATAGTCCAGCTTACCTCGGCTTGCTCCAAAACTCTTGGTTTTGTAATTAGAACTTGCAAACAATTCAATAACATAGAAGCAATGACCGCCATGTTCAACGGAGTGGTTAGAAGCAAGCTGGAGTACGCCAGTACTGTCTGGATACCTTATCAACTTAAATACATAAATATGATTGAACAAATTAAAAAAAAAATTCCTAAGGTATGTTTACATGCGATCATACGGAATATATCCGAAATTCATGCATCACGTGGAACTGCTAAAGGAGACAAATTACCAAAGCCTGGAGACTAGGCGTAATACCGGACTCATGGTATTTGAATTAAAGTTACTAAAAAACCTTATCGATTGCCCATATCTCCTGTCATGCTGTGGCTTATTCGTTCCTGATAAATACTGTCGAAATCGTAGCCACGATCTATTCTGTATACCGCAGGGTCGGACAGATGTCATTGCCCAACATAGTATGACAAGAGGTATGACCTTGCTAAATGCCCTACCAGCGGATATAGATGTGTTTAATATCACTATACCATGTTTTAAAAAAAAATGTAAATGTATTGTTAGTTTTAATAAAATTGTACCATAATTGGACTTACCTGTCTGTCGTACAACAAAAAAATATAAATAAACAGATTTAATCCTACAACGTGGCGAGCTTCATAGCAAGAAAAAAGCAAGCTCGTTACGGGTATTTGATATGACAAACCAAGGTCGGAGTAAAATCTTATAAATACTCCGCAAAAACCGGTCCCTGCACCATTCCGCTACAAGCCCTGGACCGAGCAACATCTACCGCTGTCCGCTCTGCCATTGCTCGTTTCGCTACCTGGGAACTAACTCGCCGTGTTTGATTTCAACCCGGTCCCCCCCCCCGCTCCACTTCCGCTGTCTACTGCACCTGCCTGCTAGCCAACCTTGGAGAGGGGATCTGCCATTGCCTACTGAACCAGCCAGCGCCCCGCAAAACCGTTACCGACTGAGCCTGGAGGGATAGAAAGAGTTTTACCCGCAATAAAAACCAACCGTCTTTATTAACGCGTTCTTTTAAAAATGCAAATTACAAATTAATGTCGAATATATCGTCTTTCTCAGGACGCATTCGTTGATGCAAACAAATTACAAATGTCGAATATATCGTCTTTCTCAAGACGCATTCGTTGATGCAAACATATTACAAGAGTCGATATTCCCTGCATTTTTATGAAATTCTGTTACGGTTCAAATGAAATACCTCAAGTGCTTTATTTGAATCATTACAAAGGTTTTTTATGCTTTTATGCTAAAAAAGCATAAAAAACCTCCCACCAGATATCAAACCAGCTTTTTACACTAACAATAGTATAAGTAAATTTTTGATGAACGTTAAGGACAAAGAACATCGGTTAAATCACTCAGGTATTTACTCACTGCAATGTAGTGACTGTCCCGCGTTTTATATAGGCAAAACAGTGCGTAATATCAAAACGCGAGTCAAAGAACACCTAAGATGTTTAACCAGTAATGGGTTCTCCGAATTTGCAAATCACCTCATAGCAACCAACCATACGTTCGACAAAAATACTGGCGTCAGTCTATTACATAAAAACGGAATAGGTCTTAGGTTGGATTGTTTTATTCTATTTAATGTGGATGACTTTATATTAAAACACTGATTGTATTTTATGAGATAGACTTTTATTCTTGTGACGGTTATACAGAGAGCTTGTTAGCGTGACCACAGACGACAATACAATGTGTTACAATCACCTCTAGCACTAGTGATGTGCGACACCAATAGTGATGTTACATCCCCTTTCTTTATTTATAAAAACAATAAAAATTCAAATACATTGATATTAGACATTATGCTTACATACAATACAATAAAATCTTAAATACACTGACATTAGACATTATACCTATCAGGTTGTTTGACCACTCTACCATATCTGGTAATGTAAGGGTTGTTCAAATTATTATATTCTCCCACCTGTCCCTCATCTCCAGCTTCTGCCTCTTCAAGTGCCGGATCAGATCGCATGGACAGATGGTCATTATTAACATTTGTATTATATCTCATTTTTAAGTGAATTCTATTTCGTCTGTACGTGTTACCATAATAATCTTCAACAATATAAGACCTGTTACATTTTAATTTTTCCTTGACCACAGCTGGTAACCAATTACTTTTAGGGTTTTTCTTAAAATACACATAATCTCCTGTTTTAAATATAGACATAGGTTTTGCATTGACATTATAATATTTAGAATTTTTTGAATTATTTTTTTCAACGCAGTTTTTGTAATCTGAGAATCTTACAACCTTTGGTTTTAATTTAATTTGAGTTGAAGGAATATTCATTCTTAAAGTTCTAGACATTAATAATTGAGCAGGTGACGGTAAATTGGCTTTAGGTGTGTTTCTATAATGTAATAGAGCTATATAAGGATCTGTATTTGTTTCTTTTGACTTTTTTAGAATATTTTTTATATAACTTTCTGCCTGACCATTAGATTGAGAATGATATGGACTAGTAACTACATGTTCTATATCCCAATCGTATAAAAATGATTTGAATTCAATAGCTTGAAAAGGCGGACCTCCATCAGAGACTAAAGACATTGGTATACCATGACGTGCAAAAATAGATTTTAAGTGAATTATGACATTTTTTGCAGTAGAATTATTATTTAGGAAAGCAGTTTCAATAAACTTTGAATAGTAATCTGTTACAATGAGGTACGTTTGATTATCAAAATACATTAAATCAATACCTACTTGTTGCCATGGAAACTTATTAATTTCATAATTTATCAGTGGTTCCTTCTGATTAGAAACTTTAAATTTATTACATATTTGACATTGCTCAATTAAATTTTTTATATCTACAGTGATACTAGGCCAATATAAAGTATCTCTAGCTAATCTTAGACATTTGTTTATTCCTTGATGTCCTTCATGTATTTTGTTTAACATTTCTTTTCTCATAGTTTGAGGTACTAGCAATTTATTACCCTTAAATATTAACTCATTAATGACATGAATTTCGTCTTGAATATTATAATAACATTTTAAAGTGTAATGAACTTTATCTTTGCTATTCGGCCAACCTTCATAATAATATTTTTTTAATATTTGCATAGTTTCATCCAAAGCAGTAGCATTACTCAATTTTTTACGATATTCTTCACTAATAGCTAAGTTCATATATATTGAATTTACATGACAATGTAGATCAGACTCATAATCGGGTATATAATGATCTTTTAAAGCTGCTCTAGATAAAGTATCTGATATATACATTTCTTTACCTGGGACATGTATAACATTTAAATCATAAGATTGAAGAGCTAACATCATACGTTGCAATCTAGCTGGTACATCATGTAAAGGTTTTTTAAATAAATAGACTAAAGGTTTGTGATCAGTTTGTACTGTCACTTTGTTACCATAAATATACTGATGAAACTTATTACAACCAAATTGTATGGCAAATAATTCTTTTTCAATTTGAGCATAATTTTCCTGCGACTGTGTCATTGTTTTTGAACTAAATGCAATTGGACGGTTATTTTGCATAATAACTGCTCCTATAGCTGATTTTGATGCATCGACTGATAAAGTTAGTGGTATTTTTGGATCATAATGACTTAAAACTGTTGCATTTGAAATAGCCTCTTTCAAAGTTTTAAAACATTTTTCACAATTTTCATCCCATGACCATATAACATTATTTTTTAATAAATTTCTCAAAATTTGTGACTTATTTGATAAGTTTTCAATGAATGGGCCCAAATAATTTACCATTCCTAAAAATCTTTGTAAATCTTTGACATTTTTAGGAGACGGCAACTCTAAAATAGCTTTGACTTTCTCTTTGTCAACTTTTACTCCTTCCTTACTAAAAATATAACCTAGGAAACATACTTCCTTGACTAAAAATTTACATTTCGACTTATTTAATTTTAAGTTGACTTCTCTAGCCCTTTCCAAGACTTTTCTTAACCTAAAATTATGAATTTCTTCAGTTTCTCCATAAATTAAAAAATCGTCGACAAAAATTAATATACCTTCCAGATCTCCAAACAAATCTACCATAATCCTATAAAAAATTTCCGTTGCTGCGTTTATTCCAAACGGTAGTCTTAAATACCTGTACCTTCCAAATGGAGTTTGAAAAGTACATAAATCACTACTTTCTTCATCTAACTTCAATGACCAAAATCCAGAATAAGCATCTAGATGTGAAAAATATGCAGCACCTATAAGTTTTGATCTAATTTCATCGATGTTTTTTAATGGAAAATATTCTCTCATTATGCAGTTATTTAATTTTCTAGGATCAAGACAAATTCTTAATTTACCTGACTCCTTGACAGTTATGACAACAGAATTTACCCAAGAAGTAGGTTTAGTAACCTTTTCAATGACCTTCATCTTGTCCATGCGATCTAATTCCTCACGAAGTCTGTTTTGTAAGGCAAATGGGACTTTCCTCGGAGGATCAACGCACGGAACGGCATCTTGACGAAGTTTGAGATGAACGACAGGTGGTAAACATCCGAGACCCTGAAATATGTCATTATATTCAGTAAATAAGGTGTTATGATCATATTGAACATTAAATATTCTTTTTATAATTCCAAATTTCTGAATAGTTGGAAGACCTAAGACTGATTGACATTCTATATTTGTGACAAAAAATATTATTTTACTTATGACATTTCCATTGATTTGACATACAATATCACAATGACCAATAATAGGTATTTTATTACCTCCAAATCCTGACACTTTTGTAAAAACTTTTTGTAAAATTGTATTACATAAATTTAACTTTTTAAAGTTTGTCAATGACATTACATTTATATCAGCTCCTGTATCCAAGATACAGTCTAATGTTTTATTATTAATTATTATATCTATGTGCCATGCTTGACTTGAATAATTGTTATTATTAATATTTCTGATTGTTGCAATAAAATGACCCTCAGTGAAATTAGCACTGTCATCATTGGGTTTTGATGACTCTAAGTTTAAATTTCTGACTTTATTGTGACAATTATTTTTAAAACAATATTTAGCAAAATGACCAAAAGAATTACATGACCTGCATTTGACATTGACTGCTGGGCACTTGTAGCGATGATGCTGACCACATCTTCCACATGGATTGATATGACCACTTGACCTTGGCTGTGATGATGATGATGGTGACCCATGACGACTTGAAGATCCAAACTGACTTGATCTTCTTGAAGTTGACCCTCTTAGACTTGACTGACATGATGCTCTCGACTGTCTTGAAGTATTTTTATTATGACCGATTTGAAGAATTTCTGTGTGTGTTTGTTGGTTAATTTTCTCTGCATTGCTTTGTGACAATAAGATGGTTTTTGCAATTTCAATCGTTTTTTGTAATGACAATGTAGAATCTTGTAATAAGCGTTGACGGATATGATTTAAATTTGCACACATATTTGCAATAAATATGTCTCTTACCAGAGATTCTCTTAAATTTCCAAATTCACAATCCAAACTTAAATTTTCCAAGTCCAATAGAAAATTATTGATGTCTTCTGAATTATTTTGTTTTCGTGTAAAAAATGAATTTCTTGTCATTGTTAAGTTTTTGTGAGGTGCAAAATATTCATCAAACTTTTTCTTGACTTGTCGTAGCGTGCTTGATTCCATGTTCATATTAAATGATTTGAAAATTTCCATACCTTTGGAGCCAATTGAATGAAGCAGAATTGCGATTTTTCTTTGTTCTGTGGCTTCTTCCAAACCTGACGCTACCAGGTATATTTCATAGTCTTGCCACCAATTTTTCCATTTTGAATCATTATTCATATTATTTGACAACACTTGCAGATTTGACAGGGCATGAAAATCATGTTGTATGTGTGACTTTTGCGCGTCCTTCGCCATTTTTAATTATACTTAATATTTTTCAATTTATGTTATTAACATCCAACTTCCAGTATTATTATATTATTACTATTTATTATCGAGATCGCACTTCTGACACCATGTTTTATTCTATTTAATGTGGATGACTTTATATTAAAACACTGATTGTATTTTATGAGATAGACTTTTATTCTTGTGACGGTTATACAGAGAGCTTGTTAGCGTGACCACAGACGACAATACAATGTGTTACAATCACCTCTAGCACTAGTGATGTGCGACACCAATAGTGATGTTACAGGATAACTTAGAAGCGCTAGAGTTAAGGAAAGCCAAAAACGTCAATAGCAAAGTCATCAACAACCAAATAAACCTAAATAAAAGTCCTATACTCAGATTGTTCCCTATTGACAAAGAACACTCGCCTCTCAATCTCCCACCTATCCCTACCTCTTCCGCTGTAGCTCAGACTGTCCACCTACTGTGAAATCCACACATGTTAATTTAATTTTTAGATTTTTAGTATTATACTGCCCTGATGAGGCTACGTGTTGTAGCGAAACCCGGTCGGCATTAAGTATTTACCTATAAGTGATGTTTACAAAGTTATTGTTTAATTTTAAATTATAATCTCCTGCAAAACTGGCTTAAAAGAAACTCCCTGACGCTTAATGTCAATAAAACAAAATATCTGACATTTTCTAAAACAGCCAGAGGGCAGCCGTCAGAGGACCTTAATCTCAAATTACATTCATGCCAAGGAATTTATCAAAAAAATCAATCCTTATCATGCCCATGTCCCACTATAGCACACTCCAAAAGCATCAAATATCTTGGAATTGAAATTGATGATAATCTCCGTTGGAACTCACATATAGATGTAATTACAAAAAAACTAACCAGGTACATATACTTCTTTAGAAACATTCGCAATATCCTCAATATAAACGATATTAAAAAAGTATACTATGCTTTGTGTCAATCACAAATAGAGTACGGAATAACTGGATGGGGGTCTGCCTTGAGCACTCACACAGAGCGGCTCAATATAGCACAAAAAGGAGTATTAAAGACTATACTGAAAGTTCCGCTTAGAACTCCGACAGAAGAAATATTCAAAAACTTCAATGTTTACAATGTACAGAAACTATATTCAAAAAATATTTTATTTAAACTGAAAAAAAACATATCCGAATACTCCACTGCCCAACATAAATACACAACCAGGGCAAAAAGCGAAAATATCCTGATTACTCCCAGTTTGAACACATCCTTTGGACAGAGAAATAATAAATTCCATGCTATAAAATTGTTCAATGCTCTACCAAATGAAACCAAAAAAATAAACGAAATGAATATATTTAAAACAAAAGTCAAAACATGGCTTAGAGATCAAAGTAATAATCAACTTACAAACATTATGAAGACAATGTAAAGACAATTCAAAACTAAATACAAAAATTTAAGAAAAACTACAGGCCGCCTCAGAACAGGAAACCCTAGTGAGGAGGACTGTGAAAAAAATACAAAAAATATACTTATATTATACTTTAAACCTACATATTGTACAAATTTTGCTATTGATATTAATAAAAAAAAAAAAAAAAAAAAAAAAAAAAAAAAATGTCACATCACAAAGTAACCACTTCATATGAAGAAATATTTCTATCATCTAAGAATTTTCAATTCTTAATCTGTTTTATTGATGTGAAAAAAGAATTTAAATTTGGAATTGAAAATAACGCCAAGAACATAAATTTCATTGCCCGAGGAGAAAGAAACATTGTTAATTTTATATTGATTGTTGAAATGTTGATTTATTCTGAAAAATCTTATTATGTGGGATATACGAGTACTATTTTTTTATTTATTTAAGTTTTAATCCAGCAGGACTGGGAGGATAGTACAATCCCAGTCTGCCATATTACATGAAATGCAGTAAAACAGGGAAACAATAAAATAAAGTAAAACATTATAAAAATGGGAATAAGATAAAACAAAGAGAAAAAAATATATATTGGGCAGGTACCTAAACATAAAATTAAAATATAAATCAAAAATAAAATAGTCATATAAATATGTAATACAATAAAAACAATAAGATTAAATTAAATTAAACCGTCCATCAGGGAGGTCGCCGCATCATCTGCATCCATCGCTCATTGAGTGGGGAACTGAGCCACTCGGATGCAGCCACAACGATGATGTTGGTTGACTTCCGAGTCCTACCCCAGAAGCTGGCTAGTCGGTGGCGAAGTAAGGCGGGGAATGAGTGCACCCTCCCTTCAGTAAACATTGTGGTGGCACTGCAGAACCTCGGTAGTTGCATGAGCTGCCTGTATCCATTATTGTAGCACACCCTCAGCTTGTCCCATTGCGCTGCTGGGTATTGTGTCCACAGCTCAGATGTGTACAGTGCAGTGAAGAATGCCTTGAAAAGTAATTTTCTGACATCATCGATTTAATATGTTTATAGATAGATTCTATTTGAAAAAAAAATTCAACAGCGCGCGTTGACAACCAAGTCTCACATGTGTGGCAAGTTTTACTTTTACCTTATGTCTATTCAGTCTGTACACGTTTTGTTAACGATTTACGTGCTGGAGAGACAGTAAATTTAAGTGCTGATAGTTTTGTTCATAGTGAATTTTGCATATTATATTAGATTAGTTGCAAATGTTGTCTAGAATCAGCCGATTTGCTGTAAAGAAGTAATTCGAAATAGGAAAACGGTGAATTTGTGAACGGAAATGTGTTTAAAAATTTGGTATTTTCGTTGAAGTGAACAGATGATTTTAAAGTTTCGTGAATGTTGTCAGAAAACAAAAGTTGTCAAAAGTGTTCTAGACAGAAAGAAAAACTTGTGATACTTGGTAGTAAATAAGGTGCAAATGGTAAACTGAAAACCGACAGGATCGCGTTTTTTTAAATTCATCTAGTTTAATTTCGCTATTCTTTTTATGGTGGCGATCACGCAAATGCTCGCGGACATATACACATTTCTCTGAAATTGTATTCTATTACAGTATACGAAATAAATGACGGTCCTTCCAGTTGTTATCGTGGTTGATCTAGTCTAGTAGAATCAATCCTCAGCCAATTTTATTTCTACATTGAAATTGGCCCAATAGAATAACTGGAAATAAAAGTATTATTTAAGGCGATGCACTACGTAGTAATTAAAATCATGTGTTTTTGTTTTGAAAATTTGGTCGCCTAGAAATTTTTCAGATGCTTTAATTAAATACTGCGAGTAGAATACATCCTGGCCTTTGAAATAATCGAGTATTTTTTAGTCTTTTTATAAGCCCAGAAAAAATGTACAGGCTTCTGAAAACTGCTTTAAAGTTCAAAATCTCCTACTTACGAACCCATTTTCGGTTATGGTTTTATTGTATAATGTGGCAAATTAAGTTATATATAAAACGGTGCAATTTTTTTTTAGTATTTGTGCCTGAACATCCACAAAATAAAATAAAAGGCACTTTTTGGCCTGACATGTTTTTTTCTTGCATAAATCAAAACAGGTGGATGGTGTGAAGCGGGAATTTAAGCCTTATTGCCATCTACGTAAGGTGTGTTATTGATAGCGGTTCGATTCAAAATGTTACACGACGTAGTCCATTGCCTTAAAAACTTTGTTTTTTTTTTGGGGTTAATTTTTTTGTGTTGACGATGACAATGGTGACAGTTCAAATTCAATTGTTGCTTTTTTTAATTGTTCATATCAAATGTAAAGATTGTGAAATGTGTTGAAGACCTCAGTGGCGTCATAGTAAACAATTTGAATGGATCCGGTAGTTAACTTGATACATAAACATCGAAGGCATATTATTTTTTATTTATTTTTCTTTATTCACGTAAATATTTTTGAACAAAAGTTTTTACATGATTATCGACTAGGCTAGATTATTCCAAACATTGATGTTTGTTTTGAATAATAAAATAATGTACGTATGTATTCTATATAAAGATATATCAATAAATTGTTAGAAGAACGTGCCATAATGAGTAAGTAATCTTAAATATATGAAGGAAAATGTTCATCATAAATATATGAAACTGCAAACCATCAACACATCATATTTTTATAAAAGTGTAGCAAGGCTTTGTAAATATCTAGTTAAAAATGGGTTCAAGTTATAAACCCATTCAAACCAACATTGAACGACTTTTGAGCTTGTTGTTATATAATAAAAAAAATGTTTCTTTTTCTGTTCGTGTTTAAATTAACGAACAATTTTTAAAACAACAATAGATTTATTTGTGAATGTTTTGAGTAACATTTTAATCGATTATTTCATCTTGAAATTCGTCGTAAATTAAAAAGTAAGCGGGTTGACCTATCCCTCCAGTGACTTAACACTTTGTTGTTTTTTAAGTTTAGCCAACTAGTGAATAGTGTTAAGAGTAGTTAGGCTGGAGGCGAGGGGCGCCTATAGACGCTGATAGACGTCGACGCCGCGCCGTGGGAACGAAAATAAATCATTCGACGCGGGTTAATCACCAAGTCAAACACTGTGGACGTTCAAACAGCCCGAAAATAAACACATTAGCGAATTTATGAGGTTCGATAGAAAGCGGGACGGGGCCCAGAAATTGGACGAATAAGCCCGGACAGGGATTGCAAGACCTTATCGATAGAAAATCGGAATTGCGTTTCAAGTATTTTTATTGGTGTTTATTTGTACATTTCACTAGAGAAACTATTTTAGTTTACAATTAAAAAAATAGCTAGAACTATTTTACCCAAACTTTTGTGTTTTTTTTTGCAATCAGACCGATGGCGATGGTGGTCAGGCATAATATATACAAGATCGTAGATATTAGTTGTTAAAATAAGCAGCAATAAACCATTGCCTTACTTATTACTTACTGCCTAGGTATTTAGCGTATAATCAGTGTCAAACAGCAACTCTCAATGAAAAAATGAAACAGACAGGCACAGAAAAAAGGTAGTTGCAACTAGAACTGGAACCCATTTCCTCTAGTACTCGTAATATCGGGAGTGGTATTGGAACTGATATTGCCTGTGTCAATGATTAGACATTTCAATGGAGTCTATAAACTTCAGCAAGCAATATTTAATAACATTTAATATTTATTAAACAAAAATCTAGTAACTTTATTCAAAATTCAAACAAATGAATCGGAAGAAAATATTATAATTATTATTTAATATAACATTTAATATGTAATAATAGAGAGTTGAATTTTTTGTATTTAATTTTTATTTTTGTTATCGGTGATGAATGAATGCAAATTTGAGAAGCGGAAATTAACCATATTATTTATGGTTAATGATCAAGTAGTTCTGTATACGCTGCAAAATATCAGGGTATACAGAACTACCATGATATTTTGCACACTTCATTGGGAATATAAATACATTTAGTTTCGGTGTAGATTTTTAGGCAAATTTATAAATTAATATTAAACTTAATCGAAGATTTTTCAGTACTTTTACGTGAATTTGATAGCTGGTGTGAAGAGCCAGAGTTGTTACGGATTACAGCCCACAGAGACAACGTTACCCTGATTAAAACAAACCTCTATTAGTCACCAGAAGAAGTAGCATTAGTTATAACGATTCAAAACTTTGATTAAGATTGCTTTAAAAATTTTTATTTAGAATGCAATTATTTTCCCAGTATTGCAATCTCTAGTTATAACCGAATAACTACCCCGCAGTTTGGGCAGGGTAGAGGTAGGCAGAAAGAGGTGAGCGGTGATACCAGTCTGCCTCTAGCGGAAATGATTCGGGAGGCTTTGAGCGGCTAAATTGGTCGATGGTGCAAAGTACGAACTGTCGCGTGACTGCCAGACAGCTGACTGAATCATTACAGATTTATTAATGTTCCCAATGAACGGTGCAAAATATCAGGGTAGTTCTGTATAGACATTTCATGCACGAAGGCTTCTTTGAATACCCAATAATTTAAAATTTTTGTGTTTATTTTGCACATCTGTTTTCTAAAATTATAATTTAAACTATCATCTGTATTGGTATGTCTTTACTCTTGAAATAATGGCCTATTACATTATGGTTTTAATGCGTTATTAGGATGCCGCAATAATACGTCTAAGGATAAACAAAAGAAATGACGTATCTTCACCTATGTTATTTGAATATATTCTTATTTAATATAATTAAAATCTGTGCAAAACCAGAAACTAGAAAATTATGCAAATTGTTTTTCTTAGGGCGTGGTAGATGTTGATTTCACCGTTCTGGACATTTAAGAAATCGATATTACCAACTTGGGAGGCGGGGTTGGGCACAGGGAACCATTTATTGGATAACCAACATCATTGCTATAAGACACTCAAAGTGGTTCGATATATTTGGTGATTTAGCAAGGGTGCCCAGGTTCATCGGGTGAGGTGTGTTCAGGATGCGATTGCCTACCTGCGTAGAGTATCAGATCGAGAAAGGCTGGTTTGGGGAGAACATTTGACCTGCGCCGCAATGGGAGGGATTTATCCATATGTCTGTCACTCCTTGATGAACTAATCCCTAGATTCCTTCCCAACTTTCACAACTTTTACCTTCCCAGAACATTTTCGCCTTCCTTTCCTCAAAAATAACCCTCCACACAGCGCCTCCTAAAAATACATAGACCCCGATAGAAAACTAAATTAAAATTAAAAAATTCTAATAAATTTTGCCGAAAAGAGCAAAAAACAATGGAATCAAACATAAAATAAAATAGTATAAAAAATTCTAGTTAAATGATAAAAAGTCAGTAGTTTATTATCAATTAATTTTTCACTTCCTTACGTATCAATAAATCATAGCGCCCCGATTGTAAATCTGAATCTTGATTCAAAGGGGGGCATTCCTACGAGCAAATAATTTATATATCGCGCAACGAAAGGTGAAAAGTCAGTGTCATAAACTCTATTCACATCACAAAGGAACTTAAACAGTTGGATTTTTGTAGAAATAATAGGGCCTTTACCGGAAAACCCGCGTGCAAATTTGTGTACAACATTATGCAGATTTTATGACTGATTTCGTTTTAGACTATGATACTTTTCCGTATTCTTAAATTGAAACCCGTTTGGTACAATAGAAGCTAGAAAAACGACTTTTAAAATAAGAACCCAAGTCTGAAATTAGTGCCCATAGGTATGATGATTTTTCCAGAAATAAAACTTGATAAAGTTTTTGTGACTGATTTCGATTCGAACCATGATTTTTATCACTATTACAAAATTTTATCCAGTTTGGTACCATAGCGCCTTAAAAAAGGCTTTTAAAGTTCTAACCTAAGTCTGATATTGGTGCCCTAAGGAATGGTGATTTTTCCAAAAATCTAATTTATGCAGTTTTTGTGACTGATTTCGATTTGGACCATGATTGATATCACTATTCGAAAATTTTATCCCGTTTGGTACCATAGAACTTGATGAAATCACTTTTAAAGTTCGAACCCAAGTCTGAAATTAGTGCCCATAGAAATGATGATTTTTACAGAAATAAAACTTTATGAAGTTTTTGTGACTGATTCGATTTGGACCATGATTCATATCACTATTCGAAAATTTAATCCCGTTTGGTACCATAGAACTTTGTGAAATCACTTTTAAAGTTCGAACCCAAGTCTGAAATTAGTGCCCATAGGAATGATGATTTTTACAGAAATAAAACTTTATGAAGTTTTTGTGACTGATTCGATTTGGACCATGATTCATATCACTATTCGAAAATTTTATCCCGTTTGGTACCATAGAACTTGATGAAATCACTTTTAAAGTTCGAACCCAAGTCTGAAATTAGTGCCCATAGGAATGATGATTTTTACAGAAATAAAACTTTGTGAATTTTTGTTGTTGTTTGTTTTTGTGGTGTTATGCCGTGTTGCGCTAACTCCTTCTTTAGCCGACGTTTCGGACAGTGTTGCAGTGTCCATCATCAGGGCAGATCCGGTAGATCCGAAGATGTCATCTCATCATGATGTCATGTCATGTCATCTTCGGATCTACCGGATCTGCCCTGATGATGGACACTGCAACGCTGTCCGAAACGTCGGCTAAAGAAAGAGTTAGCGCAACACGGCATAACACCCCAAAAACAAACAACAAAAATGCTTTTGGCCGTGAGATTCTAAAAACTTACAAAACTTTATGAAGTTTATGTGACTGATTCGATTTGGACCATTATTCATATCACTATTCGAAAATTTTATCCCGTTTGGTAACATAGATCCTGATGAAATGACTTTTAAATTTCGAACCCAAGTCTGAAATTAGAGCCTATAGGAATGATAATTTTTCCAGAAATACAACTTAATGCAGATTTTGTGACTGATTTCGTTTTGGACCATGATTCTTATCAGTTTTCCAATATTTAAGCCCGATTGGTACCATAGAGCCTGAAAAAAAGGCTTCTTAAGTTCGAACATAAGTCTGATATTGGTGCCCTAAGGAATGGTGATTTTTCCAAAAATCTAATTTTATGCAGATTTTATCACTGATTTCGATTTGGACCATGATTATTATCACTATTCCAATATTTCAGCATATTTGGTACCATAGAGCCTGAAAAAAGGCTTCTCATGTTCGAACCCAAGTCTCATATTGGTGCCCTAAGAAATGGTGATATTTCAAAAAATCTAATTTTATGCAGTTTTTTTTACTGATTTCGTTTTTGACCATGATTCATACACTATTCGCAAATTTTATCCCGTTTGGTACCATAGAACTTGATGAAATCACTTTTCAAGTTCGAACCCAAGTCTGAAATTAGTGCCCATAGAAATGATGATTCTTACAGAAATAAAACTTTATGAATTTTTTTGTAGTTCGTTTTTGTGGTGTTATGCCGTGTTGCGCTAACTCCTTCTTTAGCCGACGTTTCGGACAGCGTTGCAGTGTCCATCATCAGGGCAGATCCGGTAGATCCGAAGATGTCATTTCATCGTGATGTCATGTCATGTCATCTTCGGATCTACCGGATCTGCCCTGATGATGGACACTGCAACGCTGTCCGAAACGTCGGCTAAAGAAGGAGTTAGCGCAACACGGCATAAAACCCCAAAAACAAACAACAAAAATGCTTTTGGCCGTGAGAATCTAAAAACTTACAAAACTTAATGAAGTTTATGTGACTGATTTCGATTTGGACCATGATTATTATCACTATTCCAAAATTTCAGTCTGTTTGGTACCATAGAGCCTGAAAAAAAGTTTTCTAAAGTTCGAACCCAAGTCTGAAAATAGTGCACATAGGAATGATGATTTTTTTAGAAATACAACTCTTTGCAGATTTTAGGACTGATTTCGTTATTGGCCGTGATTCTTATCACTATAACAAAATTTCAGCCCGTTTGGTACCATAGAGCCAGAAAAAAAGGTTTCTAAAGTTCGAACCCAAATCTGATATTGGTGCACTAAGGAATGATGATTTTTTCCAAAAATCTATTTTTATGCAGTTTTTGTGACTGATTTCGATTTGGACCATGATTATTAACACAATTACAAAATTTTATCCCTTTTCGTACGATAGAATCTGATGAAATGATTTTTTAAGTTCGAACCCAAGTCTGAAATTAGTGCTTATAGGAATGATGATTTTTCCAGAAACATAATTTTATGCAGATTTTGTAACTGATTTCGTTTTGGACCATGATTCATATCATTATTACAAAATTTCAGCCCGTTTGGTACGATAGAGCCAGAAAAAAGGCTTATCAAGTTGGAACTCAAAGGAATGGTAATTTTTTCCAAAAATCTAATTTTATGCAGTTTTTGTGACTGATTTAGATTTGGACCATGATTCATATCACTATTCGAAAATTTTATCCCGTTTGGTACCATAGAACTTGATGAAATCACTTTTAAAGTTCGAACCCAAGTCTGAAATTAGTGCCCATAGGAATGATGATTTTTACAGAAATAAAACTTTATGAATTTTTTTGTTGTTTGTTTTTGTGGTGTTATGCCGTGTTGCGCTAACTCCTTATTTAGCCAACGTTTCGGACAGCGTTGCAGTGTCCATCATCAGGGCAGATCCGGTAGATCCGAAGATGTCATATCATCATGATGTCATGTCATGTCATCTTCGGATCTACCGGATCTGCCCTGATGATGGACACTGCAACGCTGTCCGGCTAAAGAAGGAGTTAGCGCAACACGGCATAACACCCCAAGAACAAACAACAAAAATGCTTTTGGCCGTGAGAATCTAAAAACTTACAAAACTTTATGAAGTTTATGTTACTGATTCGATTTGGACCATGATAATTATCACTATTCCAATATTTCAGCCTGTTTGGTACCATAGAGCCTGAAAAAAGGCTTCTCATGTTCGAACCCAAGTCTGAAATTGGTGCCCTAAGGAATGGTGATTTTTCCAAAAATCTAATTTTATGCAGTTTTTGTGACTGATTTCGTTTTTGACCATGATTCATACACTATTCGCAAATTTTACCCCGTTTGGTACCATAGAACTTGATGAAATCACTTTTAAAGTTCGAACCCAATTCTGAAATTAGTGCCCATAGGAATGATGATTTTTACAGAAATAAAATTTTATGAAGTTTATGTGACTGATTCGATTTGGACCATTATTCATATCACTATTCGAAAATTTTATCCCGTTTGGTAACATAGATCCTGATGAAATGACTTTTAAATTTCGAACCGAAGTCTGAAATTAGCGCCTATAGGAATGATAATTTTTCCAGAAATACAACTTAATGCAGATTTTGTGACTGATTTCGTTTTGGACCATGATTCTTATCACTTTTCCAATATTTAAGCCTGATTGGTACCATAGAGCCTGAAAAAAAGGCTTCTTAAGTTCGAACCTAAGTCTGATATTGGTGCCCAAAGGAATGGTGGTTTTTTGTTTTTCTGCAGATTTTGTCACAGATTTCGATTTGGACCATGATAATTATCACTATTCCAATATTTCAGCCTGTTTGGTACCATAGAGCCTGAAAAAATGCTTCTCATGTTCAAACCCAAGTCTGAAATTGGTGCCCTAAGAAATGGTGATTTTTCCAAAAATCTAATTTAATGCAGTTTTTGTGACTGATTTCGTTTTTGACCATGATTCATACACTATTCGCAAATTTTATCCCGTTTGGTACCATAGAACTTGATGAAATCACTTTTAAAGTTCGAACCCAATTCTGAAATTAGTGCCCATAGGAATGATGATTTTTCCAGAAATAAAATTTTATGAAGTTTATGTGACTGATTCGATTTGGACCATTATTCATATCACTATTCGAAAATATTATCCCGTTTGGTAACATAGATCCTGATGAAATGACTTTTAAATTTCGAACCCAAGTCTGAAATTAGCGCCTATAGGAATGATAATTTTTCCAGAAATACAACTCTATGCAGATTTTGTGACTGATTTCGTTTTGGACCATGATTCTTATCACTTTTCCAATATTTAAGCCTGATTGGTACCAAAGAGCCTGAAAAAAAGGCTTCTTAAGTTCGAACCTAAGTCTGATATTGGTGCCCTAAGGAATGGTGATTTTTCCAAAAATCTAATTTTATGCAGATTTTGTCACTGATTTCGATTTGGACCATGATAATTATCACTATTCCAATATTTCAGCCTGTTTGGTACCATAGAGCCTGAAAAAAGGCTTCTCATGTTCGAACCCAAGTCTGATATTGGTGCCCTAAGAAATGGTGATTTTTCCAAAAATCTAATTTTATACAGTTTTTGTGACTGATTTCGTTTTTGACCATGATTCATATCACTATTCGAAAATTTTATCCCGTTTGGTACCATAGAACTTGATGAAATCACTTTTCAAGTTCGAACCCAAGTCTGAAATTAGTGCCCATAGAAATGATGATTTTTACAGAAATAAAACTTTATGAATTTTTGTTGTTGTTTGTTTTTGTGGTGTTATGCCGTGTTGCGCTAACTCCTTCTTTAGCCGACGTTTCGGACAGCGTTGCAGTGTCCATCATCAGGGCAGATCCGGTAGATCCGAAGATGTCATCTCATCATGATGTCATGTCATGTCATCTTCGGATCTACCGGATCTGCCCTGATGATGGACACAGCAACGCTGTCAGAAACGTCGGCTAAAGAAGGAGTTAGCGCAACACGGCATAACATCCCAAAAACAAACAACAAAAATGCTTTTGGCCGTGAGAATCTAAAAACTTACAAAACTTTATGAAGTTTATGTGACTGATTCGATTTGGACCATTATTTATATCACTATTCGAAAATTTTATCCCGTTTGGTAACATAGATCCCGATGAAATGACTTTTAAATTTCGAACCCAAGTCTGAAATTAGCGCCTATAGGAATGATAATTTTTCCAGAAATACAACTTAATGCAGATTTTGTGACTGATTTCGTTTTGGACCATGATTCTTATCACTTTTCCAATATTTAAGCCTGATTGGTACCATAGAGCCTGAAAAAAAGGCTTCTTAAGTTCGAACCTAAGTCTGATATTGGTGCCCAAAGGAATGGTGGTTTTTTGTTTTTCTGCAGATTTTGTCACAGATTTCGATTTGGACCATGATAATTATCACTATTCCAATATTTCAGCCTGTTTGGTACCATAGAGCCTGAAAAAAGGCTTCTCATGTTCGAACCCAAGTCTGAAATTGGTGCCCTAAGAAATGGTGATTTTTCCAAAAATCTAATTTTATGCAGTTTTTGTGACTGATTTCGTTTTTGACCATGATTCATACACTATTCGCAAATTTTATCCCGTTTGGTACCATAGAACTTGATGAAATCACTTTTAAAGTTCGAACCCAATTCTGAAATTAGTGCCCATAGGAATGATGATTTTTACAGAAATAAAATTTTATGAAGTTTATGTGACTGATTCGATTTGGACCATTATTCATATCACTATTCGAAAATCTTATCCCGTTTGGTAACATAGATCCTGATGAAATGACTTTTGAATTTCGAACCCAAGTCTGAAATTAGCGCCTATAGGAATGATAATTTTTCCAGAAATACAACTCTATGCAGATTTTGTGACTGATTTCGTTTTGGACCATGATTCTTATCACTTTTCCAATATTTAAGCCTGATTGGTACCAAAGAGCCTGAAAAAAAGGCTTCTTAAGTTCGAACCTAAGTCTGATATTGGTGCCCTAAGGAATGGTGATTTTTCCAAAAATCTAATTTTATGCAGATTTTGTCACTGATTTCGATTTGGACCATGATAATTATCACTATTCCAATATTTCAGCCTGTTTGGTACCATAGAGCCTGAAAAAAGGCTTCTCATGTTCGAACCCTAGTCTGATATTGGTGCCCTAAGAAATGATGATTTTTCCAAAAATCTAATTTTATACAGTTTTTGTGACTGATTTCGTTTTTGACCATGATTCATATCACTATTCGAAAATTTTATCCCGTTTGGTACCATAGAACTTGATGAAATCACTTTTCAAGTTCGAACCCAAGTCTGAAATTAGTGCCCATAGGAATGATGATTTTGACATGACATCATGATGTCATATCATCATGATGTCATGTCATGTCATCTTCGGATCTACCGGATCTGCCCTGATGATGGACACTGCAACGCTGTCCGAAACGTCGGCTAAAGAAGGAGTTAGCGCAACACGGCATAACACCCCAAGAACAAACAACAAAAATGCTTTTGGCCGTGAGAATCTAAAAACTTACAAAACTTTATGAAGTTTATGTGACTGATTCGATTTGGACCATTATTCATATCACTATTCGAAAATTTTATCCCGTTTGGTAACATAGATCCTGATGAAATGACTTTTAAATTTCGAACCGAAGTCTGAAATTAGCGCCTATAGGAATGATAATTTTTCCAGAAATACAACTTAATGCAGATTTTGTGACTGATTTCGTTTTTGACCATGATTCATACACTATTCGCAAATTTTATCCCGTTTGGTACCATAGAACTTGATGAAATCACTTTTAAAGTTCGAACCCAATTCTGAAATTAGTGCCCATAGGAATGATGATTTTTACAGAAATAAAATTTTATGAAGTTTATGTTACTGATTCGATTTGGACCATTATTCATATCACTATTCGAAAATCTTATCCCGTTTGGTAACATAGATCCTGATGAAATGACTTTTAAATTTCGAACCCAAGTCTGAAATTAGCGCCTATAGGAATGATAATTTTTCCAGAAATACAACTCTATGCAGATTTTGTGACTGATTTCGTTTTGGACCATGATTCTTATCACTTTTCCAATATTTAAGCCTGATTGGTACCAAAGAGCCTGAAAAAAAGGCTTCTTAAGTTCGAACCTAAGTCTGATATTGGTGCCCTAAGGAATGGGGATTTATCCTAAAATCTCATTTTATGCAGTTTTTGTGACTGATTTCGATTTGGACCATGATTCTTATCACTATTACAAAATTTTATCCCGTTTGGTATCATAGAACCTGATGAAATGACTTTTTAAGTTCGAACCCAAGTCTGAAATTAGTGCCCATATGAATGATGATTTTTCCAGAAATAAAACTTAAAGAAGTTTTTGTGACTGATTTCGATTTGGACCATGATTATTATCACTATTCCAAAATTTCAGCCTGTTTGGTACCATAGAGCCTGAAAAAAAGGTTTCTGAAGTTCGAACCCAAGTCTGATATTGGTGCCCTAAGGAATGATGATTTTTTCCATAAATCTAATTTTATGCATTTTTTGTGACTGATTTCGATTCGAACTATGATTTTTATCACTATTAAAAATTTTTAGCCTTAAAAAAAGGCTTCTATGGTTCGAACCCAAGTCTGATATTGGTGCCCTAAGGAATGGTGATAATTCCTAAAATCTTATTTTATGCAGATTTTGTCACTGATTTCGATTTGGACCATGATTTTTTTTTTTTTTTTTATTTATTGTCAATTTTTTTGATACATACAGGTACATATATAATGATACAAAATATAAGGCTGTAACAAAAAAATCCCACAAAGGCGAAGCCTGTGCGTGGGCATTATAAGGTGAAAATCAAAACAGTGGTGGTTACATTATCTATGGTTTAAATGATAAAAGAGATATGAATAAAGAAAAAAAAAATCATTTAGTACATTTGGTTATTTTAATAAAAAAACAGTTTAAAAGAAGTTAAACTTTTTTTTTTTTTTTTTAAATTTAGATGGTAACATATTATCATATATAGGTATGATATTCGTATAGCTTATAGAAAAAATTCTCTCACTTCCAGATACTTTTTAACCCAGCTTTTGACATTTATTTTATATGAGTGTAGGTTTTGGCACATCTTGATGGAACTCGTCAAGGAATTAAACAATTTTGGGCCAATATATATAATGTGTCTTTGGGCTAGCCTAGTTTTTCAGTGACGCACTGTGTACATGCATATGTTGTGTCTCTGGCTAGAACGATTTGGATTTTTACAGAAATTATAAGGACGAGTATATACAAATTTAAGACATTGGACACAGTAGATCTGCCTTAGTTCCATAATGTCAGTTTCCTTAAACAATTTATCGGTGGGATATGTCTTGGTCTTCTGGTGCATTATCTTAATGATAGACTTCTTAATAATTTCTAGAGGTTTCACATGGTTATTGAATGTTCCTCCCCAGGCGATTATTCCGTAGGAAATGGATGAAAGTCCCAATGCATCATAAACAAGCCTCATAGTTCTTATGTTAACGATATTGCTCATGCGTTTGAATATGTAAATTAGGTGCCTCAGTTTATTGATAGTTTTTTCTATGTGTTAAGTCCATTTGAGTTGACAGTCAATCGTTACACCTAGATATTTTATATAATTTCCTAATTTTACATCTTCGCAGTTTGAGCATGTCTCAGGGTTACAATTAACATTATGGAATTTCAGGTTAGGATTATTTTTAGGGGATGCCTTTTGGGAATTTTAGAAGGGAATAAAAACGGTTTTCTCATAATTTAGACTAAGAAGATTTCTATCTAGCCAATCTTTGACTATTGCAATGCATTTGTTGGCTTTACTTATTGTATCTTCCCATGTTTTACCTTGTACTGTTATTGCAGTATCATTGGCAAAAGAGAGAATTTTATCTGGTATTACTATGTTGCATAAGTCATTGATGTAGATTAGAAAGAGTAGTGGCCCTAAGACAGTTCCTTGTGGAACACCATGTTTTACTAGATCGTAAGCGCTTAAGGTTGATCCTATTTTCGTGGATTGTTGGCGATTTAATATGAAGCTTTTTAATTGCATGAGACTTTTGTTTTTGATACCAACGTTAGAGATTTTCTTTAATAGAATTTTATGGTTGACCGTGTCAAACGCTTTCTTTAGGTCTAGGAAAATCGTTAGAGTCTTAGTGTTAGAGTCTAGGTTAGAGTATATGTTTTTGGTTAAACTAAAGACGGCGTCGTCGGTGGAAAGGTTTGTTCTAAAGCCATATTGATTAGCTGAGAGGATTGAATTAGATTCTAGAAAATTCATAATTTGTTGTTTTAAACACTTTTCGAAGATCTTGGATACTTGCGAAGTTAGAGTGATAGGTCTATAGTTATATGTTTTGCATTGGGATCCGGATTTATGTATTGGAATAATGTGGGAGAGCTTAAAATTGTCGGGGTATTTGCTATGTCTGATGCAACTCTTAAAGATGTGATGTAATGGGATGATTATGTGTTTTTTAATTGATTTGATTGTGGTATTGCTTAAGTTATCCGGGCCATTTGCAGACTTCTCTTTAAGGTTATCAATTTGTTTTAAGATTTCAGGTTTTTTTATTTCTCTGAATGTAGAAAGCTCAGAGGTAGTGTTTTTAGTCTCTGAAAGGCCGGGAAGAGTTTGATTTGAGTGAATACTAAGATTGGGATTATTATCCATAAGGGTTGAGGCGATGTTTGTAAAGAAGTGATTGAAATTGTTAGCAATGCTCTCGGCGTCTTCGATGGTTTCGTTGTTGTCAGTAATGATTTTTTGAGGAATTTTGTGGACCTTTTGATTTCTATTTGTAATTTCATTAATGACTTTCCATGTTTTTTTTTGAATCGGTGTGCGCAGTGTGTAGTTGTGAAGAGTAGTATTGTTGTTTTTGTTTTTTTATGATTGTGTTTAGGTAGTTTCTTAATATAATATATTCATTACGTTTGGAATGGTTCTGTTCTACATTGTTAGATGTGCAATGTTTTTCGTGATTTTTAAAGATTTTGAAAAGTTTGTTTCTGTGTTCTATTGAGATTATAAGTCTGCGCGTAATCCATGGTTTTATGTGTTTATGCTTACTTTTAGGTGGTGATATTGGTTCTTGACTTTTTAGAATATATTTTTGTATTATTTTGTATTTTATTATTAATAGGGATTATTATCACTATTCCAATATTTCAGCCTGTTTGGTACCATAGAGCCTGAAAAAAAGGCTTCTCATGTTCGAACCCAAGTCTGATATTGGTGCCCTAAGAAATGGTGATTTTTCCAAAAATCTAATTTTATGCAGTTTTTGTGCCTGATTTCGATTTGGACCATGATTCTTATCACTATTAGAAAATTTTATCCAGTTTGGTAACATAGAACCTCATGAAATGACTTTTTAAGTTCGAACCCTAGTCTGAAATTAGTGCCCATAGGAATGATGATTTTTGCAGAAATAAAACTTTATGAAGTTTTTGTGACTGATTAGATTTGGACCATTATTCATATCACTATTCGAAAATTTTATCCCGTTTGGTAACATAGATCCTGATGAAATGACTTTTCAATTTCGAACCCAAGTCTGAAATTAGTGCCTAAAGGAATGATAATTTTTCCAGAAATACAACTTAATGAAGATTTTGTGACTGATTTCGATTTGGACCATGATTATGATAACTATTCCAATATTTCAGCCTGTTTGGTACCATAGAGCCTGAAAAAAAGGCTACTCATGTTCGAACCCAAGTCTGATATTGGTGCCCTAAGTAATGGTGATTTTTCCAAAAATCTAATTTTATGCAGTTTTTGTGACTGATTTCGATTTGGACCATGATTCTTATCACTATTACGAAATTTTATCCCGTTTGGTACCATAGAACCTCATGAAATGACTATTTAAGTTCGAACCCTAGTCTGAAATTAGTGCCCATAAGAATGATAATTTTTGCAGAAATAAATCTTTATGAAGTTTTTGTGACTGATTCGATTTGGACCATTATTCATATCACTATTCGAAAATTTTATCCCATTTGGTAACATCCTGATCCTGATGAAATAAATTTTAAATTTCGAACCCAAGTCTGAAATTAGTGCCTATAGGAATGATAATTTTTCCGGAAATACAACTTAATGCAGATTTTGTGACTGATTTCGATTTGGACCATGATTATTATAACTATTCCAATATTTCAGCCTGTTTGGTACCATAGAGCCTGAAAAAAAGGCTTCCCATGTTCGAACACAAGTCTGATATTGGTGCCCGAAAGAATGGTGATTTTTCCAAAAATCTAATTTTATGCAGTTTTTGTGACTGATTTCGATTCGGACCATGATTCATATCACTATTCGAAAATTTTAGCCCGTTTGGTACCATAGAACCTCATCAAATGACTTTTTAAGTTCGAACACTTGTTTGAAATTAGTGCCTTTATGATAGATGATTTATCCAGAAACACAAATTTTTCAGATTTTATGACTGATTTCGTTTTTGACCATGATTCTTATCACTATTCGAAAATTTTATCCCGTATGGTAACATAGATTCTGATGAAATGACTTTTTAAGTTCGAACCCAAGTCTAAAATTAGTGCCTATAGGAATGATAATTTTTCCAGAAATACAATTTAAAAAAGTTTTTTCGACTGATTTCGATTTGGACCATGATTCATATCACTATTCGAAAATTTTATCCCCTTTGGTACCATAGAACTTGATGAAATCACTTTTAAAGTTCGAACCCAAGTCTGAAATTAGTGCCCATAGGAATTATGATTTTTACAGAAATAAAACTTTATGAAGTTTTTGTGACTGATTCGATTTGGACCATTATTCATATCACTATTCGATAATTTTATCCCGTTTGGTAACATAGATCCTGATGAAATGACTTTTAAATTTCGAACCCAAGTCTGAAATTAGCTCCTATAGGAATGATAATTTTTCCAGAAATACAACTTAATGCAGATTTTGTGACTGATTTCGTTTTGGACCATGATTCTTATCACTTTTACAATATTTAAGCCTGATTGGTACCATAGAGCCTGAAAAAAAGGCTTCTTTAGTTCGAACCTAAGTCTGATATTGGTGCCCTAAAAAATGGTGATTTTTCCAAAAATCTAATTTTATGCAGATTTTGTCACTGATTTCGATTTGGACCATGATTTTTATCAATAATCCAATATTTCAGCCTGTTTGGTACCATAGAGCCTGAAAAAAGGCTTCTCATGTTCGAACCCAAGTCTGATATTGGTGCTATGGCAGCGTAAACGTCGGGATCTGTGGAGTGTAATTTACGATGGCTGCCGGTATCGTTAATCTGTGTTCAAGGAATTCGGATGATTGAAAGATAAAGGTCTGCGATCTTTGTTGAATTTATTTGCGAAAATGAATTTACAAGTTATGCGAACGCAGAGACGGTGGTAATGGAGAGTGGTGGTCTGGTCGAAAATTGAAACTAGAATGGCAGAGAGTTGCGTTCCCGTCCGCGCCTAGCTCTCCCGGGGCTTCGGGCGGCGGAGTAATTATTTTAGTGTTATCATATGTGGGACGAGTTAAAGTAGTCCCCATATACCTCCCCCCCAGCGTCTCTACGCGATACAAAGGCATATAGTACATAATTACAACAATGAATATTTTACAATGTCAATAATAATTTACAAAAACACAAGTCCATTTATAATCTAAGGTACATAATGTTGTGATAATATTGCGCTCGGTTAGCGACAGAAAAGAAATACAATGGTAAGTAATAATATAGCAGCAATGGTGAAATAATAATAATAGTGGCTCAATGCCGCCGCTGCATAGTAACTGTGTACCTATGAGTGGCCGTACGAATTTTTATTCGCCGTAGTAAATAGGTAACATAAATGATATAAAGGTAGACATAATTATTGATGAACGGCGAGCGCTAGTCGCAATGTACTTAGCGTAGTAGTGAGCTACCTGTGTATACTATGATTGTTTACGATGATTTAAAATAGCTTGTTATGACAGTTCTATTGTTGTTTTTATTAATGCACTTTTGACGTAGTACATAGTATTGTGAATATTTACATAATAAAGATTTTATTGTAGGATGCTTATATATGCGTATTATTGATAGTAAATTTTATATTGTTTTTTGTTTTTTTGTTTTAGTAACAGTAATTTATTAGATTGTCTGACATTTTGGATATGATAGTTACAATTAATTTATGAAATTTATGGATACGTCAATCTAAGGTTTCTGGTTAGTTTTTTGGCTAATTACTGTGCCTTATGATATTGCCAAATTATTACTGCGCTTGATATCTGTCCGGGAAATGAACATGTCTTCCGGATCGAGTTGTCATTTTCGTTATTGGAGGCTGTGTGACGGTTCCTCTTGATGGAATTTCTTCAGTGCTTTGAAAGAATGCAGGTTTCAGTCGATCTATTGAGACTCTTTTTGGTTTACCGTTGACCATGATAACATAAGTTTTATCGTCACGTTTTTTGACTTCGAAAGGTCCTTCGTAGGGGTTTTGAAGTGGTTTCCTTACGGCGTCGGTGCGTAGGAAAACGTGTGATGAATGCGGTAAATCCTTGTGGATGAAAAATTTTCCAGCGCTGTGGTTACTAGCGGGAGTGGGTTTCATCTCATCAAACCTTTTTTGTAGGCGTCCGACGTAGGTGTCGGGTTCTTCGCGGTGGGTTGTGGTGAAGAATTCAGATGGTAGTCTAAGTGTGCTTCCGTACGTCGCTGTGGGTGCAGTTGTGTGTCGTGGTACTTTTGCTTTCTGGCGAGCGACGCACTGTTTGACGAAGGTTTTGGTTTCCTTTGCCATCTTGGGCCAGACGAATCTCTGACGTATGTTGTTGGAGGTGCCGGAGGCGCTTGGGTGGCATACGTTGTGTACGTTGGCTATTGCTTGTTCTCTCATGTCTCGAGGAACAAAGGGGCTGTTTATCTCTTCTATTCGAGACAGCGTATCTGCTACGGTGTTGTGATGACCGGAGATGTGTTTGACGTCGGTGGATCTGCTACGGTGTTGAGATGACCGGAGATATGCTTGACGTTGTTTCTTGCTGAACGCAAACGTAATCGGTTTGCGATCGGTGTAGATCGGTTTTCCATACCAGTGTGGCAGCGTTGAAATGCCAGATGAGGGTCCTTGCAGCGAAGCTCCTCTAATCTGCAATCCTGTTGACTGGTCCGTTAGGGTTCCTTTCTTCAAGTTGACGCTTAAGTTGAAGAAGTGTAAGAAATCTGCTCCTAAAATGGCTTTCGAGACGTCTGCGATGATGAACTTCCACTTCATATCGCGGCGGAGGCCAAATTGGAGATTTATGGTTTTTGTACCGTATGTTTTTATATGTTTCCCACTAGCACTGTATAATGTGGTGGGGCATGTATCTGTGGTGACCGTATTGGTCATGTTCCAGCTTGATCTTGGGAGAACAGATACGTCAGCACCAGTGTCAATTAAAAATTTTTGTCGCGTCACGAGTTCGTGAATGAAGAGACGACAAGTTTTTTGAGGAAAATCGCACGTCTCTACTGCGGGTTTTCCATTGTCGTTTCTTGACTTATTATTAATAAAGGTACATGGTTTGATGCAATTATGTGATTTGTTACCGAATTTTGCATGGTAACTGCAGTAGCCGTGTGTGGTATTATTGGTGTTTAACGGTCTACCGCGTGACCTGGAACGAGGTCGGTGCCCGGAATTTGGGTACGATGTCGATGGATGACGCCATTTGCGGCGGGTGCTGGGATTTCGGTTTTCGAAATTAATGTTTGCCTGTCCATGATCATCTCTCCGAGTCGTTTTAAGTCGACTGACTTCTAGAGTGAGTGCCGAAATTTGTTCTTGTAAGTTTTGTAATATAGCACTGATGTTTGGATTCGAGTTCGGGATGCCATTATAATGTTTATTGTCCATAGTTTCACATTCAGATTTTTGATAAACTTCCGAGATTTTATCTGCTGCGGATGCTAGTTGCAACAGATTGTCGTCGGGTAGTGCGGTAAGAATGGCCTGAATGTGTTGCGGGAGTCTTTGAAGCCAAAGTACGCGAACGATTGGGCTCTCCGATAGCCCGGGACCAGCGAGTTCATGGATTAGTCGAAGCAGTCCAGAAGGTTTCCTGTCCTCGAGCTGTAGTCCGGTTAGAAGACGAGTGAGTCGCTTTTCCTCCGAATCTTGTAACCTCTCGATGAGTGCTGATTTGAGATGAGTGTACTTGTCTGCTGCAGGAGGATTGATGACGATGTCGCTTACGGTCCTGAGGGTCTCCATGTCGAAAGCGGCAACAATAATGTTGTACTTGGTGAGATCATCCTTTAGTCTTGAGTTAGAAAATTGGCTCTCGGCTTGTGCGAACCAAAGTGCAATGTTGTCGCGCCAGCATGCGGGTAGTTTAACCGAGACAGAGTTTATTGTTGTGTCCATTGTGGAATTATTACCGTGGATTTCGTTCGATGTCTGGTTATTCTCGAATGACATATTGTTTTGATAATACGGCAAGCAATAGGCAGTATAAAATAGGCAGATGTATGTGTAAAAAATAGCAAGGAAACACAAGCAATGACGACAGTAAATTAAGGTTTTGAAAAAAAAAATTAAAAATTCAAAAATGTTACATTGATGGTATCCGAAAATTTCAAAAATCCCTTAATCTAGAGTGCATACAATGTAAATAATGTGAATGTACTGTGACGAGTTCAACTTGTCTGGTCACTTAATTTAATAGACATGTAACAATATTGTACACTTGCAAAAAATTTTTTTTAAAGTTATTTTAGAATGTTCGTATTCGGAAATTTAACTGTAAAATCACTGTATGTAGGATTAATTATGGTTCGTTACTTGGTGTTGATTACTGGGCATTTATTTGTGGTGGATGTTACGAGGTCCGGAACTGTAGTTCTGCCTGCGTAGTAAATCCGGTAGATCCTTGATCTGCGATGAAATTGATGTTGTTCTGCAGAGATTGTTGCGTTCTGCGGTGAATTTGATGCTTGGTCTGCAGCTGCTGGTGCGGTGTTTCACTGAAATTGAGATTTTTTGGCACTATACTATTCGAATATACGAGTTTTTTGGTTCAGATTAGTGGGTATATTTGATATACTTAAGTATTAGAATTGGTGGGACAATAATGTTTTTTTTTTAAATGTGCTTTATAATTCGACAATCAGACTCTCATAAATATACTGGACTTGAAAATGTTGAAAATGAGATTGAAAGTAATGAGATTGGAAGTTACTTACTCGATTGTCCAGGTTTCCAGCTTCAACGTTCGACCTACCGTGTCCACTAAATATTATTATCACCAGAAATGTCGAGGGTCAGCAGTATGGCAGCGTAAACGTCGGGATCACCAGTATGGCAGCGTGGAGTCGCCAGTATGATAGCGATGTGTGGAGTGTAATTTACGATGGCTGCCGGTATCGTAAATCTGTGTTCAAGGAATTCGGATGATTGAAAGATAAAGGTCTGCGATCTTTGTTGAATTTATTTGCGAAAATGAATTTACAAGTTATGCGAACGCAGAGACGGTGGTAATGGAGAGTGGTGGTCTGGTCGAAAATTGAAACTAGAATGGCAGAGAGTTGCGTTCCCGTCCGCGCCTAGCTCTCCCGGGGCTTCGGGCGGCGGAGTAATTATTTTAGTGCTATCATATGTGGGACGAGTTAAAGTAGTCTCCATAGTGCCCTAAGAAATGGTGATTTTCCCAAAAATCTAATTTTATGCAGTTTTTGTGACTGATTTCGTTTTTAACAATGATTCATATCACTATTCGCAAATTTTTTCCCGTTTGGTACCATAGAACTTGATGAAATCACTTTTAAAGTTCGAACCCAAGTCTGAAAATAGTGCCCATAGGAATGATGATTTTTTTAGAAATACAACTTAATGCAGATTTAAGGACTGATTTCGTTATTGGCCATGATTCTTATCACTATAGTAAAATTTCATCCCGTTTGGTACCATAGAGCCAGAAAAAAAGGCTTCTATAGTTCGAACCCAACTCGATATTGGTGCCCATAGGAATGGTGATTTTTCCAAAAATCTAATTTTATGCAGTTTTTGTGACTGATTTCGTTTTTGACCATGATTCTTATCACTATTCGAAAACTTTATCCCCTTTGGTACCATAGAACTTGATGAAATCACTTTTGAATTTCGAACCCAAGTCTGAAATTAGTGCCCATAGGAATGATGATTTTTACAGAATAAAACTTTATGAAGTTATTGTGACTGATTCGATTTGGACCATTATTCATATCACTATTCGAAAATTTTATCCCGTTTGGTAACATAGATCCTGATGAAATGACTTTTAAATTTCGAACCCAAGTCTGAAATTAGTGCCCATAGGTATGATGATTTTTCCAGAAATAAAACTTGATAAAGTTTTTGTGACTGATTTCGATTCGAACCATGATTTTTATCACTATTACAAAATTTTATCCCGTTTTGTACCATAGCGCCTTAAAAAAGGCTTTTAAAGTTCTAACCTTAGTATGATATTGGTGCCCTAAGGAATGGTGATTTTTCCAAAAATCTAATTTTATGCAGTTTTTGTGACTGATTTCGATTTGGACCATGATTCATATCACTATTCGAAAATTTTATCCCGTTTGGTACCATAGAACTTGATGAAATCACTTTTAAAGTTCGAACCCAAGTCTGAAAATAGTGCCCATAGGAATGATGATTTTTTTAGAAATACAACTTTATGCAGATTTTAGGACTGATTTCGTTATTGGCCATGATTCTTATCACTATAGTAAAATTTCATCCCGTTTGGTACCATAGAGCCAGAAAAAAAGGCTTCTATAGTTCGAACCCAACTCGATATTGGTGCCCATAGGAATGGTGATTTTTCCAAAAATCTAATTTTATGCAGTTTTTGTGACTGATTTCGTTTTTGACCATGATTCATATCACTATTCGCAAATTTTATCCCGTTTGGTACCATAGAACTTGATGAAATAACTTTTAAAGTTCGAACCCAAATCTGAAATTATGCCCATAGGAATGATGATTTTTCCAAAAATCTAATTTTATGCAGTTTTTATGACTGATTTCGATTTGGATCATGATTCTTATCACTATTACGAAATTTTATCCCGTTTGGTAACATAGAACCTGGTGAAATGACTTTTTAAGTTCGAACCCAAGTCTGAAATTAGTGCCCATAGGAATGATGATTGTACCAAAAATCTAATTTTGTGCAGTTTTTATGACTGATTTCGATTTGGATCATGATTCTTATCACTATTACGAAATTTTATCCCGTTTGGTAACATAGAACCTGATGAAATGACTTTTTAAGTTCGAACCCAAGTCTGAAATTAGTGCCCATAGGTATGATGATTTTTCCAGAAATAAAACTTGATAAAGTTTTTGTGACTGATTTCGATTCGAACCATGATTTTTATCACTATTACAAAATTTTATCCCGTTTTGTACCATAGCGCCTTAAAAAAGGCTTTTAAAGTTCTAACCTTAGTCTGATATTGGTGCCCTAAGGAATGGTGATTTTTCCAAAAATCTAATTTTATGCAGTTTTTGTGACTGATTTCGATTTGGACCATGATTCATATCACTATTCGAAAATTTTATCCCGTTTGGTACCATAGAACTTGATGAAATCACTTTTAAAGTTCGAACCCAAGTCTGAAATTTGCGCCTATAGGAATGATAATTTTTCCAGAAATACAACTTAATGCAGATTTTGTTACTGATTTCGTTTTGGACCATGATTCTAATCACTCCTCCAATATTTAAGCCTGATTGGTACCATAGAGCCTGAAAAAAAGGTTTCTAAGGATCGAACCCAAATCTGATATTGGTGCTCTAAGGAATGATGATTTTTTCCAAAAATCTATTTTTATGCAGTTTTTGTGACTGATTTCGATTTGGAACATGATTATTATCACTCCTACAAAATTTTATCCCGTTTGGTACCATAGATCCTGATAAAATGACTTTTAAATTTCGAACCCAAGTCTGAAATTTGCGCCTATAGGAATGATAATATTTCCAGAAATACAACTTATTGCAGATTTTGTTACTGATTTCGTTTTGGACCATGATTCTAATCACTCCTCCAATATTTAAGCCTGATTGGTACCATAGAGCCTGAAAAAAAGGCTTCTCATGTTCGAACCCAAGTCTGATATTGGTGCCCTAAGGAATGGTGATTTTTCCAAAAATCTAATTTTATGCAGTTTTTGTGACTGATTTCGATTTGGACCATGATTCATATCAGTATTCGAAAATTTTATCCCGTTTGGTACCATAGAAATTGATGTAATCACTTTTAAAGTTCGAAACCAAGTCTGAAATTAGTGCCCATAGGTATGATGATTTTTCCAGAAATACAACTTTATGAAGTTTTTGTGACTGATTTATATCATGATTCTTATCACTTTTACAAAATTTTATCCCGTTTGGTACCATAGAACCTGATGAAATGGCTTTTTAAGTTCGAACCCAGGTCTGAAATTAGTGCCCATAGGAATGATGATGTTTTCCAAAAATCTAATTTTATGCAGTTTTTATGACTGATTTCGATTTGGATCATGATTCTTATCACTATTACGAAATTTTATCACGTTTGGTACCATAGAACCTGATGAAATGACTTTTTAAGTTCGAACCCAAGTCTGAAATTAGTGCCCATATGAATGATGATTTTTCCAGAAATAAAACTGGATAAAGTTTTTGTTACTGATTTCGATTTGGACCTATCACTATTACGAAATTTTATCCCGTTTGGTACCATAGAACCTGATGAAATGACTTTTTAAGTTCGAACCCAAGTCTGAAATTAGTGCCCATAGGAATGATGATTTTTCCTGAAATAAAACTTGAGAAAGTTTTTGTGACTGATTTCGATTTGGACCATGATTCATATCACTATTCGAAAATTTTATCCCGTTTGGTACCCTAGAACTTCATGAAATGACTTTTTAAGTTCGAACCGAAGTCTGAAATTAGTGCCCATAGGAATGATGATGTTTTCCAAAAATTTTATTTTATTTATTTATTTATTTATTCATTTTTGGGAAATCAACAGTTTACATTTTTACAGATTGTACATAAGTAAAATAGCCAAAATAAAACCAATTACGGATTTCCTCCTTGTGACTTTACGTAAGACAGCATTAGAAGAAATAATTAAATTTATGAGAAATGTGAAGTTATAATTATATAAAATAAAAGAATTGTATAAATAATAGAACAAAATAATACAACAAAAATAAAGGGGAAAAAAAACTAAAATTTACATAAAATAAAAGATTATCGATACATTGGTAACCATAAGAATACAAACAATATTGTGCATATAAATCATATCAAAACCATAACCATAAGAAGACAATGTTGTGCAAATAAATCATACCATAACAGGATTATAAATATATAAATACTAGAAACATAAACATCAGAAACATCAATTCAAGAAACATCAGTGAAATACTCTTTTAAGGTCATTTTATATTTAGTAAATTCGCAATTGAAGATGTCGATATTGAATAATATGTTATTGTAATTATTACATATTCTGTTCAGGCAAGAATTTTGTCTACAGTTCGTTTTGCTTTGATCGATTTTAAACAGGATAGAAGACCGTGTTAAGCGTGCAGGCTGATTAAATTTAATATTATTTAGCAACTCTGGGCATTGAATATTATTATTAATTAATTTATATAGGAATAGAGCATCTGCTTGATGCCTTCGTACACTTAATGAATCAATTTTAAAGTACGAAGCTGCCTCTGCATAATTATTAAATCTTACAAATGACCTGTAACAGAGATATTTTATGAATTTGTTTTGAATTGCTTCGATTTTGTTTATGTGGATTTTATAGAATGGAGACCAAACAATTGATGCAAACTCCAGATGACTTCGTACGTAGGCAAAGTAGAGTTGCTTAATGATATTGATGTTATTAAAAAGTTTTGTGTTTCTAATGATGAAACCTAACATTTTAGCAGCCTTATTTGTGATTTGTTGTATATGAAGGTTATATTGAAGTTTATTATCAAGAGTTATTCCAAGATCACGAATATTTGAGACTGTTGCAATGTTGATGTTATTTAAAGAATAATTAAATAATGTTTTATTTTTATTTCTGGAAAAGACGCTGTGATGACATTTTGAAACATTTAGAAATAATTGATTTTGTTGGCAATAGGTAGCTACATTGTTTAAATAATGTTGTAAATTAATACAATCGTTCAGACTTTTTATTGGCTTGTATAGCTTAGCATCATCAGCAAATAATTCTATTTCGGAGTTTTTTACAACATTGACCAAATCATTAATATATAAAATGAAAAATAATGGTCCGAGATGTGAACCCTGTTGGATCCCTGAGGAAATTTGATTGAAGTCTGATACAAAGCCCTTTATTGCTACTGCCTGTGATCTGTTAAGTATATAAGATTTAACCCAACGAAATAAATTACCACGTATACCTAATGCCCAATGTTTTCTTAGTAGTAATTTTTGATTAATTTTATCAAATGCTTTGGCAAAGTCTGTATAAATGATATCTACTTGAGTGCGATTGTCCATGTGACCAACAATGAATTCGGTAAGAAGAACGAGATTACTTTCCACATTTCTGCCTTTTGTAAAACCATGTTGTTTTGTTGTTATGATGTGATTGAATTGTGGACTTAGGTATTGGTAAACAATTTTTTCCATTAACTTACTGAATATTGTTAGTTTTGAAATCGGACGATAATTATTAACATTATTTTTTTCGCCATTTTTGTGGATTGGTGTTACATATGCTCTTTTCCATATTTCAGGTACCGTGCCTTCGTTCATTGATTTATTATATATAATGCAGAGAGGTTTAGCGAGTGTTTCAGCACAATTAACTATAAAGTATGACGGAATATCATCACACCCCGCGCTTGTGTTTATGTCAAGAGCTTTTATTTCTTTTAAGACTATTTCTCGTGTGAATTTAACCGTGGTGATATTTATGTTATTTGTGTTTTCTGGTATGTCAAATGTTGGTAGGTTATTATCTTTTATGTAAACTGATTGGAAATATTCCATAAAAATATTACATGCATCTTGGCCATTTTCAGCTTTTTTGTCATCTAGATGCATCGTCCTTGGAAGGGACGATTGTGTTTTTTTCATATTATTGAAATGATTCCAGAAGAGTTTAGGATTACCATTCATGTTACTTTCAGCAGTATGTATATAATTAATGTAGAGTTCTTGTGCAATTTGTTTTTGTCTAGATCTTAAGAGTGAAAACGTTTGGTAGTCACGTGGATTTTGAATTTTTTTGAAATATTTATGATATTTATTTTTTTCTTTAATTATTTTTATAAGAGATGATGTATACCATGTCGGATAATTATAATTTTTTGCTGGTTTAGTTGGTATGTAATTTATTTTAATATTGTTCAATATGTTGTAGAAGACGCCAGTTGCGGATTGAGTATTCAGATGGTTCAGATTATGATCCCAATCAATTTCGTTTAGTTTTGTGTTTATCATTGAATAATCTGCTTTTCTAAATTGTAATACTTGCTTTGTGTTAGTTTTCAGGTTCTTATTTTTATTTTTAATAGGAATTGAAATTAGCAGTGTTTTATGATAAACATCTTCTGGTACTAATGAAATGTTATTGTGAGTAATTTTCAGTTGTATGTTACTAAGAGCTAAATCAAGAATGCGATTATTTATATTATTACTCTGAGAGTTATATTGTTGCAGATTATTAAATGATAAAAATTCTATAAAGTTAAAATGGGCGGGATTTAATGAATTGATGGGTACAGTGTACATATAATCACAGTTGTCATTTATTGATAACCAAAGTAAGTGAGGTAGGTTGTAGTCTCCCACTATAATGAAACTGTCATTATTGTTATCCGTCATAATCTGTGATACTTTGTTTATGTGAGAAGTAATATTTATAAGATGTTTATTGTCAGGTGGGATGTACGAAGTACATATGTGAATTTTTTTACCAGGAAGTGATATAGTTACCCATATGTCTTCCGCTTCAGAATCCAATTCTAGTTTTTGATCAGAAATTAATTTACTTTTGACTGCAATTAAAACTCCACCACCGCGATTTTGATTGAGGTTATGATAATCTCTATCTCGTCTGTAAATATGGTACCGTGGATCGAAAAGTTCCTCATTAAAGATTGAATTGTTAAGCCATGTTTCACTGAGACATATAATGTCATAATTGTTTAATAATACATTTTGAAGAAAAATATGTGTCTTGGTTCTAAGGCCTCTTAAGTTTTGATAGTATGATTCTAAAGATTCCATTGTATTAAGTAAATAGTGCAGTTAATATAAAGTTGCTGGAAAGTTAGTTGATGGAAATATTGTATGTTTTTAGTTTTTCTAGATCATTATAATTATTTATGCAATGGTGATTTGTGTTTTCATTAAGTCTTACATAAATTTTACAATTTTTGATCCAACAGAATTTGAATTTATTAATTTTGGTAAACTCTCTGACCTTTTTGTAGAGAACTTTGTTTTTATGAGTTAAATGTTCATTTATATAGATCCGTTGTTTTCCATTAAAGTTAATATCCTCTGCTGTTAGGCCCCTTCTTGTCCGGATTGCTGCTATAATTTCGTCTTTCTGTTTCCTGCCCTTTAATTTTACTATAATATTCCGCGGTCTTCCTTCAATCTTCTCCTTGGGGGTGACTCGGGTGGCGTATTCAATGTCGTCGCTTACTATATTTAATTCTGAATAGATCCTTTTGATAATCTCCGTCAGGTTCTCTTGTTTTTTTTCTGGTATCCCAATGATCTCCATGTTATTAATGCGTGCATGTTGGTCGTTAGCATCCAATTGTTTTTGCAATTCTTTAAATTCACTTTGTATTACGGCGTTTTGTTCCAGAGTTTTTTCAAGGTTGTTGTTTTTTTTCGCATCAATTTTTTTTTCTAGAGTTAATATTTTATTTTTTAATTCCTCGATTTCTTCTTTATACTCGTTTCTAATGATTTTCAGAAATTGTACCTTAAATTCTTCAAACTTTTTGTCAAGAAGTTGGAGGAGTTGGGTGTCCGTAGTATTTAGTGTTTTTGCAGTTGCTCGTGTAGTCATTTTGGCACGAAATATTAATTAGTATAACTTCACTTCACTATTAAAGCTATTAAAATATAGATATTTAGATTTTGGCTAGAATTTTTTATTTTATTTTGAGATATTTCAAGAGTGAAATAAAAACACGACAGCTGTCATTGAATGTTATTGTTGGATTATTGTATTTTATGCAGTTTTTATGACTGATTTCGATTTGGATCATGATTCTTATCACTATAACGAAATTTTATCCCGTTTAGTACCATAGAACCTGATGAAATGACTTTTTAAGTTCGAACCCAAGTCTGAAATTAGTGCCCATAGGAATGATGATTTTTCCAGAAATAAAACTTGATAAAGTTTTTGTGACTGATTTCGATTTGGACCATGATTCATATCACTATTCGAAAATTTTATCCCGTTTGGTAACATAGAACCTGAAAAAATGACTTTTAAATTTCGAACCTATGTCTGAAATTAGTGCCTATAGGTATGATAATTTTTACAGAAATACAACTTAATGCAGATTTTGTGACTGATTTCGATTTGGACCATGATTTTTATCACTATTAAAAAATTTCAGCCTGTTTGGTACCATAGAGCCTTAAAAAAAGGCTTCTATAGTTCGAACCCAAGTCTGATATTGGTGCCCTAAGGAATGGTGATTTTTCCTAAAATCTAATTTTATGCAGTTTTTATGACTGATTTCGATTTGGATCATGATTCTTATCAATATTACGAAATTTTATCCCGTTTGGTACCATAAAACCTGATGAAATGACTTTTTACGTTCGAACCCAAGTCTGAAATTAGTGCCCATAGGAATGATGATTTTTCCAAAAATCTAATTTTATGCAGTTTTTATGACTGATTTCGATTTGGATCATGATTCTTATCAATATTACGAAATTTAACCCCGTTTGGTACCATAGAACCTGATGAAATGACTTTTTAAGTTCGAACCCAAGTCTGTAATAAGTGCCCATAGGTATGATGATATTTCCAGAAATAAAACTTGATAAAGTTTTTGTGACTGATTTTGATTTGGACAATGATTATTATCACTAGAGCCCGGATTATATGCAACAAAAATAGCCCAAAATATGCATGCAAATATGCAATAAAAATACCTAAAATATGCACGAAAATCCATAAAAAGGGTCAAAATATGCAACATGAAATAATACAGGAAGTCGTATTTTTACATATTTTTTTTTATTTTAGTAAGCTATTAGTTCTCAAGGATAACAATTATATTTTCTAAAATATCAATTATTTATTTATTTATAAATTTACGCCCGGCAGGGCTTTTACATGTTATTTTCTTGTTTTTTTACAAAGAACACAACAAATCAAAAATAAAACAAAGTCAAAGTAAAATAACAAAACAAAATCAAAAAGGAAATAGAATACATAATAAAACACAACCTCTTACAAAAATAATGTCAAAAACGAAATAAAATGAATCTACTTAGTTTCTGTAATTAAATTATATTGTATTTGATATTCTTTTTTCCAAAATAAATTGGGTAATAACTTGTTTATATGTGGTGAATGATGTGTTGAATATATCAACAACATCTTTATAGTCATTACCCAAATTTTGTATACGGCGAACGGGGGTATAGAATTGAGATTCAGTGTTGGAGTTATCACAATAGAACGGTAGATAATGCCTCAATGTTGGTTTACGGGGTATATGTAGGGAAATCAAATATAATAGTTCAGGGCTGTCAATTATTGAATTTATGATTTTATATAAACAATTTAGGTCATTAACTATTCTACGTTCAGATAATTTTAATAAATTAAGCTGACATAGTAGATAATCATAATTGACGCATTCCCTTGTAATACCGATTCTGAAATTAATAAATCTTAAGAATTTTTTTTGAATTCTTTCTATCGTGAGTGAATGACTAGCGTAACTAGGTGCCCACACTGTCGAGTTGTACTCAATTTGACTCCTAACCAATGACACATACAAATGTTTATATGTTTGAATATTTTTAAATTGGCTGCAAATTCTTATAACAAATTATTATTTTTTAGTAAACTTAATGTTTTGAGACAAGATTTTTATGCATAGCACAAAGGGTAACAATTATTTTACAAGCAATAATTGTTCGCCTGAAACACTCATCCACATTGAAAAATCTCCTGATAAAAGATACATGACGCCAACGGGACTCGAACCCGTGTCCCTTCGATTTCCGGTCGACAGCTCTGACCACTGAGCTATGGCGGCTTATCTCTTACCCGCGAAATTATTCAATATATACTAGTGTTTCATTCAACAATTACTGCTTAAAAAATAATAATTAATATTTGACAAGTTCAAGTATTTCACCTAAAAATGTAGACAATTTGTCTCGACGCCATCTAGTGAGAGAGTTAGCACTTACAATGCCTTTCTCATATAAAAATAAAGTTGGTTGTTTTCAGGTGAAAAATGTAACAAGCAGTAATTGTTGAATGAAACACTAGTATATATTGAATAATTTCGCGGGTAAGAGATAAGCCGCCATAGCTCAGTGGTCAGAGCTGTCGACCGGAAATCGAAGGGACACGGGTTCGAGTCCCGTTGGCGTCATGTATCTTTTATCAGGAGATTTTTCAATGTGGATGAGTGTTTCAGGCGAACAATTATTGCTTGTAAAATAATCTTATAACAAAACCCAACATTTTCAAAGCTTTATTTGAAGTAATTTCAATATGATTTATAAAATTCAGTTTTTGGTCAAAGTTTACACCTAAATCATTCACCTCGGTTACAGCGGTTAGAACTACATCATTGATGGAGTAATCATAAATAATTGGATTTTTTATTCTATGAAATCTCATAATTAGACATTTGTTTATATTTAGTTCTAGGTAATTCTCTTGGCACCAAATAAATAGTTTACGCAAGTTATTTGACAATGTTTGACAGTCGTTCATATTTCTTATAGCTTTGTATATTTTCATATCGTCCGCAAACATTGAAACTTCGACATCGTTGAATATAGTGAGCACATCGTTCACAAATATCAAAAATAAAATTGGTCCCAAATGTGACCCTTGGGGGACACCGCTGGTAGCTTTAAATTTATAAGAAATAAAGCCATCAATTTTAACGGCCAATTGCCTGTTACTTAAATAACTGTTAAACCACATGTATAGATACCCTGCTATTCCTAATTTATGAAGCTTTTTTAACAACAGGTCATGATTAACCTTATCAAATGCTTTGCTGAAATCAGTATAGACTGAATCAACTTGTAACTTCTTAGACATGGATTCTGATATATAGTTTTGGTAAATTAAGAGATTGGACAAAGTAGACTTTCCTGATGTAAAACCATGCTGGTTAGGAGAAATTACTGGCTTGATACAGTGAATGATTTTATTTAAAATAAGTTTTTCAAACATTTTTGGAATAGTTGATAAAAGGCATATCGGTCTATAATTGCTCACCTCATTTTTATCTCCTTTTTTAAATATCGGGGTGAGGAAGCTGTATTTCCATTTTTCAGGAAAGTGTCCTGTTTGTAGTGACTGGTTAAAAAGAAAATGTAGTGGATATGCAAGAGTAGTGGCGCAATTCTTTAAGAAAACAGGTGGGATATTATCAGGACCTCCGTTCTTGCTTTGATCCAATTGTTTTAGCTGAGTCAGTACATCGTTAAATTCAATTATTACATTAGTCAAATTTAAGTCATGATCCGTGAAGAAACTAGGCAAGTGATCGTTGATTATTATTGAGTCCCGGACATATACACTTTTGAAGAAGTCGGCAAATAGGTGAGCTACATTTTGGGAGTCGTTGGCTCTTTTACTTTCATAAAACATATTAGAGGGTATGCTAATATCATCATTTTTCATAGACTTTGCATAATTCCAAAATTGTTTTATGTTTCCATTAATTGACATTTCTACCGTATTTATATAATTGTTGTAACAAAATTTTGACATATTTTTACAATCTTTTCTTATTTTACTGAACTCAATATAATTTGGTAGGGACCTCTCTGCTTTAAATTTTTTATGTAAAACTTTTTTTTTAGCTATTAATTGAATTAATTCCTTGTTAAACCATTTTGGATGCTTTGATTCTTTGAATTTTATTAATGGTATACAGTCTACGATAATGGCATTTATTTTATAATAAAATGATTCTGTATTATAGATCATATTGTTTTCCTTGAGAAAAGTCCAATCTACTTTGCTGAGATGGTCATTAATATCATTGTAATTGGCATTCTTGAAATTAAAACTAGAACTTGAGAGTTTAATATTTTTTTTAAGATTGTTTGGAATAATTACTGACAGTGGAGGATGATGATTATCAATGGGAAGGATAGACTCTAATGCTTTACTAACTATTATGTCCTCTTCATTTGAGAAAACAAGATCTAGGAGGCGATTATTCAAATTATGTACATTATTAAATTGGGTGAGATTCAGAAATATTGACATATCAATGATTTCTCTTTCGCATAATGTAACTGATTGGGAATCAGTACAGTTGAAATTACAATTTGGAAGGTTGTAATCTCCAAAAATTATGAATTTATGTTTTTTGTGTTTTGATTTCAAAAGTTCGATATCTTCGGAATGATTTTTATAAATAGATAAATTAGCCGACGGAGGAATGTACACGCAACCAATAATGTAATTTTGATTTTTATCGTTTACCATAATGAAAATTTGTTCGACATCACAATTTTTGGTTTTCAACACTTTTGAGGACATTTTTCTGTTGACTGCTATAAGGACGCCTCCACCTCTTGATCTGGAACTGGTGTTGATATTTCTGTCAAGCCGGTAGACCTGATGAAAGGGTAGACCAAGCTCCGCTGAGTGGATTGACGGTTCTAGCCAGGTTTCCGTAAGAGCGATGACATCGTGTGAAATAATTGGGGCGTTTATCCTAAATTCGTTCAGCTTTGTCCTTAAACCTCTGACGTTCTGGTAGTAAAATCTTCTCGAAGACGGCTTGACGAGTTTTTTGGGAGTGAATAAACTATTTTGGGTGTTGAATTTATGTATTTTATTGTTAAATTTGATTCACCATTGTTATGTCTGGATTCCAACTCCTTCCACAAGCTTGCAATTTGTTGACGTTGTATTACGGTAAGGTCGTGTTTTATTTTAATAGTATTATTATCCAGAGGTATAGTTTTTTTCATTAGTACAAGTTTGGCTTGGTTCGGATCTGATAGTACAATCTTGATTGGGCGAGTTTTTTCAGCACTTTTTCGTCCTAACCTATACATTTGTATGTGGGTGGTGTCGACGTTGTCCACTTTTTTCAGTATACTGGTTACTTGGCTCCGATCTTCAATGATACAGTCCGATTGCATTGTTGCCGTACTTTCTGGAATGTTGAGCAATATAATATTATTGGCGCGAATTTTCCTCTCCTCCATTTCTGCTATTGTTTCTGAAATTCCAGAAACGTCCGCAGTGCCACTTGATGATAGCTGACAAAACTGTGGTTTGTTTTTGTATGCGTTAAGCTCTCCTTCAAGAGTTGCCATTCTGGCAGCCATACCGGCTATCGTTCCCAGTATTTCGTTGGTCTTAGGGATTATTTTTGCAATATGCTCTTTCGTGAATTTGCTGTTGGGATCCATTACCATGTTAGTGAGTATATTTACGGCGTCTTTGGCCAATTTTATGTACTCTTGCGAATCCATTGTATATTGTTATTTATTTAATTTGTTTAAAGAAAAAAAAATTTTTTTTTTTAGAAACAGTAGGATTCGATCTGACTTGCTTCGGATATCTAACAATATCGATTCCGTGACCGTTCTCGCCACTGAGCTGTTTGCCACTTATGACGTAGTGTGAGATAAATGCAATATCAATTATCTTTGCACAAGTTCATTTAAAAATAAGCTGATAGATATTTATTTGACAATAATCGCTGTCACTTTGCAGAGTTTATTTTACTTGAAATCACTAATGAGACCGTTTAGAGTTCACAGTTTGTAGATATTACACTGCACTTATCTTCACGAAAAAGTTTACCGATACTTTATTTGATATTTTACGTATTATAGGCTATAAATTCCGATGATCTTTGTGGAGGGATATTTTTGCGTGTGCTCTGTGTGAAGTATAAATAACTTAAAGTATTATAAAATGTATTTTAAAGTATTATAAAATGTATTTAACAATAAAATTTAGAATTTACATTTAAAAACGTAAAGTAATGTTCTAAATAAATAAATAAATAAATAAAAAATAAATAAATAAATAAAATAAATAAATGTTCTGTAGACAAATTGTGTCTACGATCGCTTAATATGTTTTTGTAAGCGGAAAAGGAACGTTCTACGTCTACTGATGTGGCTGGACAGAATTTAAATTTGGGTGCGATTTTTGAACTTATTGTTCCGGGCAAAATTTCACCTGCCCCGTTGATGAAGTTATCAATTTGGCACAAAGGTTCAAACCCTGGGTTATTATTCAGTATGTTTTCAAATTTTTCTTTGAGTTTACTCGGGAATAGCTTTGGCAACGAGGAATTTCCTTCATAACCTGAATAGATGCATTCAACGCCAATCCATGAGTTTCAAGCGTTTTTATACTTGCAGGTATGTAGGCGAAATGAGTGGTAATCATGGCTAGGTTTTTTTTAATACTGGCGTCGTCAAACGATTCTTTGCACTGGAAAACTGCCAAAGCCTCTGCACTATCGAAGTCATTGATAACACCCTTGATGGCTTCAAAATGTTCATGGTAAAACATCGCAGCTTCGATCCATGTACCCCAACGTGTTATTACTGGCTCAGGAGGTAAAGGGATATTTGGCAGTTTTTATTTGTAGGCCTTTATACGAGCAGGCGCCCTAAGAAACACTTTCTTTGCTGATGAAATCAGGTTATTTACATTCGCAAACGTGGATCTCACTTCTTCGGCGAGTCTGTGAATTCCGTGAGCAAAACACGTCACATGAATCAAATTGGGATAAAATACTTGGAGGGCTTTGCCTGCTTTGATCATATAGGGGGCAGCATCTGAGACAAAGATATTAGAAGAACGAGATGTGCTATGCGCAGTTCGTACTGAGTGGAATTGTTTTGCCGAGTGTCGCCGGTTTTGTTCACCAATACTACTGCACACCTTCGCTTACGCTAAAGCATCGCTAAGGTATCCGCACTAATACATAGAACAGATTTCTGTGCGTACACGTCCCGATACCGTTCAAAGTACCCTAATTAGGTAGTACTCCGGCTACGGTCCGGCGGCCAACATAGCATATCTCGTTCTTCTAATATCTTTGATCTGAGAGCAACACATACACATTTTCATCCGCAGAAGATTCAGGAAATATTTTTTTTATACCCTCATTCACAAATCTGGCGATCGTAGAATGATTTGCCTTTTCAAGTTCTCTGCAGGCCACCAAATAGGAAGGTGAAGGTTCAAGTTTTAATGCACCAACAATCAAATTTGCAATGTAACGGCCGCAAGTGTCAGTGGTTTCGTCAGCTGAAATCCATATGATGTTATCCTTGAGTTCATTGCGTATTTCTTCCAGCACATGTTGATAAATTGATGGAATGTAATTTTTACGTAAAGTAGATTCATCCGGTATATTTTTATTTATGCAATATTTTCTGAGAAAATCCTTCAAGGCAGGATTTGTCAGTTTGTATAGAGGGATATTGCTTGCAAGAAATGCTTCACATAGATCCATGCTAAAGTGATGTTGTTGTTTACCTTTGGAGGTTACTTCACTGTTACTGCTACTTGCCACTGTAAAAACTTGTTGTCGTGGGCCCTTTTTCTGCACCCCTGCGATATGAACACTGGTTTTGACATGCTGGTCTATTTGGAACTTTTCTGTGCTAGAAATGTTTTTCTCGCAAACTCGGCAGTATAAAACTTTTCCGTCGTATGTAAATATTCCAGGATATTCAGCTATCCACGTATGGGCACTTTTTTATCAGGGGGCATGGTTCACTTTCACAATGTACAACTTCGTGCCAACAAACAAAACACTAGACGAAACTCTAAAGAACAGCGCGTGCGACCAGTCAAAAACAAAATTCGCAATTCACTGAATTACCATAAAAATATACCAAATCACCCCTCATACGAATGAATGAATTGTTTTCGGCAATTAGCCGAATTAAGCCGAGTAGGCGCGAGCGCAGGCGAAGATGAGAGAGGTTCCCCTCCGCTCCGGCCGCCGGCCGTAGCGATCAGTAAGATCAGTTATCAGTTCTTCGCTCAGCTTCGCTGGCCGCGCGCCTTGCTATCTGACGTCTATAGTGTCGCTATGTGAGGCATCTGAACGATATCAAGCGTAAATATGCAAGATCTCAAAATATTTGCTAAAATATGCAACTACCGCTGAAAAGGGTCTAAATATGCATTTGCATATGCAAATATGCAAATGCATATAATCCGGTCTCTAATTATCACTATTCCAAAATTTCAGCCTGTTTGGTACCTTCTTCGATGGCGGTACAGCCCATATCGAGCTTTGGCCTCTTGCAATAGTCGCCCCTGTTTGGTACCATAGAGCCTGAAAAAAAGGTTTCTTTAGTTCGAACCTAAGTCTGATATTGGTGCCCTAAAAAATGGTGATTTTTCCAAAAATCTAATTTTATGCAGATTTTGTCACTGATTTCGATTCGAACCATGATTTTTGTCACTATTACAAAATTTTATCCCGTTTGGTACCATAGCGCCTGAAAAAAGGCTTTTAAAGTTTTAACCTAAATCTGATATTGGTGCCCATAGGAATGGTGATTTTTCCAAAAATCTATTTTTATACAGTTTTTGTGACTGATATCGATTTGGATCATGATTCTTATCAATATTACGAAATTTTATCCCGTTTGGTACCATAGAACCTGATGAAATGACTTTCTACGTTCGAACCCAATTCTGAAATTAGTGCCCATTGGAATGATGATTTTTCCAAAAATCTAATTTTATGCAGTTTTTATGACTGATTTCGATTTGGATGATGATTTTGATCACTATTACGAAATTTTATCCAGTTTGGTACCATAGAACCTGATGAAATGAATTTTGAAGTTCGAACCCAAGTCTGAAATTAGTGCCCATAGGAATGATGATTTTTCCAAAAATCTAATTTAATGCAGTTTTTATGACTGGTTTCGATTTGGACCATGATTATTATCACTATTCCAAAATTTCAGCCTGTTTGGTACCTTCTTCGATGGCGCTACAGCCCATATCGAGCTTTGGCCTCTTGCAACAGTTGCCCCTGTTTGGTACCATAGAGCCTGAAAAAAAGGTTTCTAAAGTTCGAACCCAAGTCTGATATTGGTGCCCTAAGGAATGGTGATTTTTCCAAAAATCTAATTTTATGCAGTTTTTGTGACAGATTTCGATTTGGACCATGATTATTATCACTATTACAAAATTTTATCCCGTTTGGTACCATAGAACCTGATGGAATGACTTTTTACGTTCGAACCCAAGTCTGAAATTAGTGCCCATAGGAATGATGATTTTTCCAAAAATCTAATTTTATGCACTTTTTATGACTGATTTCGATTTGGACCATGATTATTATCACTATTCCAAAATTTCAGCCTGTTTGGTACCTTCTTCGATGGCGCTACAGCCCATATCGAGCTTTGGCCTCTTGCAACAGTCGCCCCTGTTTGGTACCATAGAGCCTGAAAAAAAGGTTTCTAAAGTTCGAACCCGAGTCTGATATTGGTGCCCTAAGGAATGGTGATTTTTCCAAAAATCTAATTTTATGCAGTTTTTGTGACAGATTTCGATTTGGATCATGATTCTTATCACCATTACAAAATTTTATCCCGTTTGGTATCATAGAACCTGATGAAATGACTTTTTTAGTTCGAACCCAAGTCTGATATTGGTGCCCTAAGGAATGGTGATTTTTCCTAAAATCTAATTTTATGCAGTTTTTGTGACAGATTTCGATTTGGACCATGATTATTATCACTATTACAAAATTTTACCCCGTTTGGTGCGATAGAGCCAGAAAATAACGCTTATCAAGTTCGAACTAATAAGAATGGTAATTTTTTCCAAAAATCTATTTTTATGCAGTTTTTGAGACTGATTTCGATTTTGACCATGGTTATTATCACTATTGCAAAATTTAATCCCGTTTGGTACCATAGAACCTGATGAAATGACTTTTTAAGTTTTTTTTTTTATTTATTTATTTATTTATGTCTATTCTTGAATACACATTTTACAAATGATTACAGTGGTTTATGTTGTAGTACAGAGAAAAAAGTACAGAAAAAAGGTATAAATAATAAAGAACATAGGTTGATATAGGTAAAACTGTGTGTGGGTGATATTGTTATGTTACGTGAACACCTCACTAGGAGAACCTGTGCTGAGGTGTTAACGTGTTTGTGATTAAGTGTGACAGGTATTTATGTGTTGTAGTAGAAAGTTTTTTTTTTTTTTTTTTTTTTTCACAGACATAGGTATATTGAAACATGAAAACACAATAATAAAAAAATAAATAAAAATAATAAAACACAATATTCTAATCCAAGTTTGATTTTTGTGCCTATATGACGGATGATTTATCCAGAAATACAACTTTATGCAGATTTTGTGAGTTATTTCGTTTTGTTCATGATTCCTACCACTTATACAAAATTTTAGCCCGTTTGTTATCATAGATCTTGATAAAAAGTAATCTAAAGTTCTAACCCCGGAAATACACCTTTATGCAGATTTTATGACTGATTTCGCTTTGGACCATGATTCTTATCACTATTTTAAAATTTCAGCCCGTTTTTTACCATAGAGCCTGAATAAAAATCGTTTCTAAACTACGATCCCAAGTCTTATATTATTGCCCATTGGAATGGTGATTTCGTTTTGGACCATGATTCTTATCCCTATTTCAAAATTTTAGCCCGTTTGGACCATAGGACCTGAAAAATCCCTTTTAAAGTTCGAACCCAAGTCTGAAATATGTGTCCATAGGAATGATGATATTTCCGGAAAATCAACTTTATGCAGATTTTGTGACTGATATCTTTTTGGACCATGATTCTTATCCCTATTCCAAAATTTTAGCCCGTTTGGTACCGTGGCTGTAATGTGTGTGTGTGCGTATTTGTAATTTACGGTGGTAGCCAGAACCGTAAATCGTGTTCAGGAGATGGGAGATTAAAAATTGAGTGTCCGTAACATTAATAAAATTTATTCGTGAGGATGAATTTACAATTTTACAGAACGCGGAGACTGTGGTAGACAAAGTAAAGATAGTGGCGGTAGGATCGAAGGTTGAAGGTTGGTTAGGCTTGCGCCTAGCGGCGGATTAATTTAAGTTAGTGTTGCCACATGTGGGATGAAATAAAGTTGTCCCACATACCTCCCTACCAGCGTCTCCACGCGATACAAAGAAATGTAACACATATTTACAATAATTATGAACACTTTTGATTTTGTCACAATGTATGATGTTCATATACATACGGAGGAGGTGTGATGCTGTGCGTATCCAAGAATATATCATCTACTAAATTACCGGTAAAACACAAAAGTGTTGAACAAATTTTTGTATTGCTCAATATACCTAATGGAAAAATTATTATTGGCTGTGTCTATATCCCACCTGCATCGGATTTGCAAACGTATAAAAATCACAATGAGGACATAGAAGTACTCAAATTCAAATATCCTAAAGCAAAATTCATTATTGCTGGTGATTATAACCTTCCTAACTGGACCAGCCAAGATGACAACGGACCTGCTACAAACCAAGCCGATTTACAGTGTGCTAAATGTAGTGAAATTCGTGATATGTCTTTATTTTTGGGACTAACTCAATCAAACAAGATTTTCAACTTTAACAATCGAATGTTGGATTTAGTGTTTTCAAGTGATTCGAAAATAGTGGTTGAGCTATCCGACGAATTATTATTACCATTAGATCAACACCACCCACCGTTGGACATTATCATAACAAATAGGCCTTTAACATCTTCAAAAAAAACAAGTGTCCCATCGTATAACTTTTCCAAAGCTGAATACCATCATATTACGGAGTACCTTGCCCAAACAGATTGGTCCTTTTTAGATGAGGAAAATAATATAAATGATCAATTAGAATACTTTTACTCGATTTTAAATACCTCTATAGAACAATTTGTTCCCAAGGTTAGCTTTACATCATCTAATTATCCGAAATGGTTTACAAGGGAACTAACTAATTTAATTAATAAAAAAAAATGTATCCACAGAAAATATAAACATACCAGAAATTCTAACGATTATATAGCATTTACTAAACTACGAAAACAATGTAAAGAATTATCAATAAAGTGCTATAGTGACTATGTTAACGTAATTGAAAATGAGGTACATCATCACAATGTGAAAAAATTCTGGAATTTTACTAAATCTCAACGAAAAGACAACTGTGGATATCCTAATAGCATGTTCTTTAAAGAAAAATGTGCCGACAGTATTGAGGGTATAGTTAATCTTTTTGCTGACTCAATTAAAAGTGTCTACGACAAAGATATTCCCATCAAAGCAGTCTCCAGTACGTCAGTGGAAGAGTCATTAAACCTAAGTCAATGTTTCATAAAATTAGATTCCATAGAAAGAAGCATAAAAGCACTAGATAGTAATAAATCTGCTGGACCGGATGGTATTCCTCCCATATTTTTAATAACTTGCATTGATAGTTTGATATATCCCTTACATAAACTTTTTAACAAATCCTTAGCGTCTGGCTGTTTTCCGGCTCTGTGGAAAAAGAGTTATTTAACGCCCATTCATAAAAAAGGCGACAAAAGCGATATATCTAACTACAGACCTATTTGTATTATGTCTGCTTTACCCAAACTTTTCGAGTCATTAGTATTAGATACCATTGTAAAACCTATCAACAATATTATTGTTCCTAACCAACATGGCTTTATCAGAGGTCGATCTACCTTAAGTAATTTAACTATCTACAATAATTACATATCTGAATCGCTCAGTCTGAAACAACAAGTGGATTCTATATACACCGATTTCAGTAAAGCATTTGATAAGGTTCGACATCATATTCTTATATCCAAACTCCGACTGTTAGGCATCAAAGGTAGTTTATTGACATGGATTATTAGTTACCTCAGTAATAGAGTTCTTTGTGTCAGGATTAATTTTATAGAATCCTATGTATTCGAGGCCACAAGTGGTGTCCCGCAAGGGTCCCACCTTGGCCCAATATTATTCTTAATATTCATTAATGACATTGTAAACATATTTAAAGATGTACAAGTCCTACTTTTTGCAGATGATCTAAAATTGTTTAAAAGAATACGAAATATATATGATTGCCTAATTTTACAAGCTAATTTAGATAAATTTTTTAAATGGTGCGAACAAAATATGTTATTTTTGAACATTGAGAAATGTCAAGTAATACGATTTTCCAGAACTCATTCTCATATCTTACATGAATATAATTTAAATAATGTTAAATTAACACCAGTATCACAAATTCGTGACTTGGGAGTTATATTCGAATCAAACTTAACATTCACAGCGCATATAGATGATATAACTAATAAGGCTTTAAAGATTCTTGGCTTCCTTTGTAGAACCCTAACTGATTTTAAGTCCTTGGATTGCATGAAAACACTCTACATTTCACTAGTTAGAAGCCAAGTGGAATATAATTCACCTATTTGGTCTCCTTTCTATAAAGTACACTCTAACAAATTAGAACGGGTTCAACACAAATTTCTTAGGTACTTAAATTTCAAGCTTAAAATTCCAATAGAAAACATTAATTATGTAAACTTGATGAATGGACTTAATTTAATTACGCTGTCTGACAGAAGAACCATTTCAGACCTAATTTTATTATACAGAGTCATGAACAACCTTATTGACAGCCCTGCCATCGTTGCTGCTATTAAACTCTATGTACCGACAAGAAATACTAGACAAAATACAACATTCTTTTGCGACACATATAAAACCAACTATCAGTCAAACTCACTTACTAATAGGATGCATGATTTGGGCAACAAGTTTGGTGGTATTATAGATATATTCCATGATTCCCTTTATAATCTTAAATTCAAATTAAACCAACACTTTGTGGAATCATACAAATTATTGTAATAGATTTAACGATTAGATATGTTATTGTAATGTTTTATATTATATTTTGTTCTTTGTTATTGTTAAATATTATGTTGTTTAAAATGTTTCTTTACGCCATATTCTTCAAAAACTACTTGTATATTTTTTTAAAATTCTTCACTTTTATAACTCTTAGTATAAATTCTAACTCGATAACTTATGTAAAACTTATTTATAATCTATGTAAAAGCCCCTATGGGCGTATAACAACAACAATAAACAATAAACAATATAAAAATTTTTATAATGTCATGAAAAAATTATAAAATAAAAGTTCAGTTTTATTTACTATATTGTACATTAATCAAACCTTTACCCTATAACATACAAGAAATGAGAGTAAAATTTTTATTTAACTAGGATTTTAAATTATAATATAATGTACATACTGTGCATTATTATTGCGGTCGGTTTACAAAAGAAAAGTAATAAATAATAATAGTTATTCAACGCCAACGCTGCATAGTAACTATGTATCTATGAGTGGCGTTGAATGATATTTGGCGGTACGAATTTTATTCGCCGTAGTAAGTAGGTAACAACATAATTAATTTAGAGGTTAACATAATTGTACTATACATACTATTGACATAGTTGTTGTTGAACGGCTGGCGCTAGCCGCGATGTACCTAGAGTGCTACCAAGCTACCTGTGTTTACTACGAACATTTACGATGATTTAAAATACGCTTGTTTTGACAGTCCTATTGTTGTTTTTCTATTAATGCACTTTTGACAGAGTACATGCAATTGTAAATATTTACATAATGAAGAATTTAGTTGTTGATTGCTTAGATAAGCGTTGTACTGATTATAATTTTAGTTTGTTTTTTTTTTGAGTAACAGTAATTTATTAGATTGTCTGACATTTGCGATACGATAAATACAAAGTAATTTGTGAAATTTATGAATACGTCAATATAAGGTTTCTGGTTATTTTTTAATAATTATTACTGTGCCTTTTTTGTGGTATTGCCAAATTATTACTGCGCTTGATATCTTTCTGGGAAATGAACATGTCTTCCGGATCGAGTTGTCGTTTTTGTTATTGGAGGCTGTGTGCAGATTTTTCTTGGTGGAATTTCTTCTGTGTTTTGAAAAAAATGCAGGTTTCAGTTGATCTATTGAGACTTTTTTTGGTTTACCGTTGACCATGATAACATAAGTTTTATCGTCACGTTCTTTGACTTCAAAAAGTCCTTCGTAGGGGTTTTGAAGCGGTTTCCTTACGGCATCGGTGCGTAGGAAAACGTGTGATGAGTGCGGTAAATCCTTGTGGATGAAAAATTTTCCAGCGCTGTTATTACTAGCGGGGATGGGTTTCATCTCATCAAACCTTTTTTGTAGGCGTCCGACGTAGGTGTCGGGTTCTTCGCGGGGGGTTGTGGTGAAGAAATCAGATGGTAGCCTAAGCGTTCTTCCGTACGTGATCTCAGCGGGTGAGCATTTTATGTCTTCACGGACAGTTGATCTCAAACCGAGTAGTATGACCGGGAGATTTTCCAACCAGTCCAAGTTATCACGCGCCATCAGAGATGCTTTAAGGGTCCTGTGCCACCTTTCGATAATTCCATTAGATTGTGGGTGGTAGGCGGTGGTTCAGTTATGTTTGATACCGAATTTTTGAGTAAGGCTCCTGAAAAGATACGATTCAAATTGTCGTCCTTGGTCTGTGGTGATTGTTTCTGGGACGCCGTGTCGAGCTATCCATTGTGACATTAAGGCTGTAGCTACGTTCTCTGCAGACATATCTTTTGATGGTACTGCTTCTGGCCAGCGAGTGTATCTGTCTATCATTGTTAGGAGGTATTTATACTCATTACAAGCTGGTAGAGGACCGACCAAGTCGATGTGGACGTTTCGGAATTGGTCCTCAGGAAGGATATATGTCGCAGTGGGTGCAGTTGTATGTCGTGACACTTTGGCTTTCTGGCAAGCGAAACACTGTTTGACGAAGGTTTTGATGTCCTTTGCCATCTTGGGCCAGACGAATCTCTGACGTATGCTGTTAGAGGTGCCAGAGGCGCCTGGGTGGCATACTTTGTGTACGTTGGCTATTACTTGTTCTCTCATGTCTCGAGGAACAAAAGGTCTCACACGACAAGTGGAGATATCGCACCATAATAATTCGTCAGTGTCGGGAATTATCATTTTCCGCAAGACAAGGGAGGAGTCCTCATGCGCCTTAATTAGATCGTCGTCGTGACTCTGCTCTTTTCCCATACGGCTGTAATCAATAGCAGAGGGGCTGGTTATCTCTTTTATTTGAGACAGCGTGTCTGCTGCGGTGTTGAGATGACCGGAGATGTGTTTGACGTCGGTGGTGAATTGTGAAATAAAATCTAATTGTCTTTCTTGACGCGGTGAGCTTGAAGTGCGTTTCTTGCTGAAGGCAAACGTAATCGGTTTGTGATCGGTGTAGACTGTGAAATTTCTACCCTCTATGTCGTTTCTAAAATATTTAATTGCTTCGTATAATCCTGTTAGCTCCCGGTCGAACGTGCGTTCTTGGACAGGTATGTACACGTATGATAGTTGGGAATTTTTCAGAATGTTTTACAAGTTTTCAGTTGTACTTGCTCGCTGGATGACGTTAAATAAATCGCAACGTCAAACGTTTAATCATCGTCCGAAGGCATTCTTTGCAAACGCAGCCGGCTTCCAGTTTCAGATTACATAGATTCCTAAATGCATTTCAACAATTTTTATATTGAAATGCATTTAGGAATCTATCACTATTTGGGGAAACTGTTGATTTTTAACATCAGAAAAGATTTAGTTTCAGATTACATAGATTCCTAAATGCATTTCAACTATTTTTATATTCTGTTACTATAAAACAAGTCAAATTCAACAGTTGGTTTTCATATTACTATGGCCCGACTAACCTACCAACTTTACAAATTATAAATAAACTTAATTACTTTTAAAATGAAATATAGTAGATTCATTAAAAAGAAAACTAGCGTCCCTTTCTTAATGATATTCTATATTATATTCTAATGTTATTACATTCGAACATCAAATCGTAAATATGAAATTTGGCATACACATCTTGCTTCATTCACATTTAAACATTTCATAACACACCATATTTTAACCCGTTAGTTTTGGGCAAAAAGAAAAAGTGTTGACACGCAGTCCGCTACATCTACACGCAAGCATATGTATGTAATTATCAGAGTTGTGCCATTTAGAAAGCCTCATGCTATTTATAGGAAAGGAACGAAACAACCGCAAATGGCTCGAAACGCCGTTTGCAGTTGCTGCGTTCCTTTTCTGGCTCGGTTCGGAGCTTATAATCACAGGGGCCCAACTACAAAAACTGGTGTTTTGAGTTAAGCTGAGTTTTGGTAATGCCATAATAATATTTATTAGTTACACGAAGCTTAAAGTTACAAAGCGAACCTTAAAGTTACAAAGTTTGTTTGCATAATTCTATTAGATAGTAAGTTACATTTGTGTTTTGACCATCAGGCGTTTCAATTATTGACTATCATTGTAACATTTGAAAGTCAACACAATGCAATAAGATTAAAATACAAGACGCGTTAGACGCCATTGTAATATTTAAAATTCATAGCTATATAATTTTACACGTCGAGCGTCAAATTGTAACGTTAAAACACGATCACAGATCCCGAGGAGCAGGTTAGATTTCCATTGAAATTTTTAAATTCTTTCAATCCACCCGGTTTACCTGTTCATGCCTTGAATTTGAAGATTGGAGCCATAGTAATGCTGTTAAGAAATATGTCCATCGCAAATGGCTTATGTAACGGAACTCGAATGATAGTTAAAAAAATTTCAGATAACATTTTATAGGTTGAAACAATCACAGGATATAAAAGGGGAAGCATTCATTTAGAATTATATTAGATACTTCCACAGATGTACTTTTAATCTTTACAGGCGCCAGTTCCCAGTTCAGCTTGCTTATGGAATGACAATTAATAAATCGCAGGGTCAAACTTTTAATCAGATTGGTGTTTATTTACCAGAACCCGTCTTTACGCATGGACAATTGTATGTAGCTTGCTCCAGAGTCAAAACAATAAATTCATTAAAAATTCAAATAGTCGCCGGAAGTCGTCAAGGTGTAAATGATGCTGGGGTTACAACCCAAAACATTGTTTACAGGGAAATTTTAGATTAGATATTGTCGTTTCATATCTATTTAAACCAGTAAATTTAATCTATTTAAGACTAATCTTCCCATTTTAAATTTATTCACAGGGTTAAATACATTAAAATTAGGAAAATTTAGTTTCAGATTAAGTAGATTCCCAAATGCATTTTAATTATTTTTATATTCTGTTTAAACTTTAAAAAGTAAAACAAGTTAAACTCAAAAGTTGTTCTAAATATTACTAAAATGAATATATGAAACGCAATTAATATGCTATATGGGTTTCTTTCTGGTTCTTCCCATATTACATATATCGAATCAGATTTAAAAAAAATAAATACACTTTAATGAAATTAAAACGTTGTTTGATTTTTACTTATTTCCAAAATCTGTTATTTTATTTTATTTATTTATTTATTTCATTCAAAAAACAGTTTTTACATAAAAAGCATACTCTGCACATCTCACTAGGGCATTCCTGTATCAAGATGTGCAGTTTTACAATTTATAATAGGTTAAAATTTCCATTATGTTGACATTACAGTTATTATAAATAATTTCATGGAGTGGACTTTCAACAAACTGCGTCAAACTGTACAAATGATTTTGAAATGCCATAAGTCAAAGTTCCAGAATTTTTTCCCCCTTTTTACACTAAATGCACGGAGGCCTGAATGAAAATAATTTCCCACGGGGCTTATGGATGTTTTGTATTAATGATCGACAAGTCGGTGAATGCAATCTGTAAGACAGATGGTAGAAATATATTACAAGTCTGTTCATCGCTACGCAAATCATCCAAATTTTTTTTTTTTTATTATTAAAAGCCAGTTGTTTCACAGAAATTCAAATATAACATTCAATTGCCATCAGAGAGCCGTTCAAGCAATTTTGGCCGCGTTGAACGCTGATTTCAGTTTCAGCTTTATTTGGATATGTTTGTGGTTATTAAACAAAATTACGTATGTATTATGGTAGATTATTCTCCCTGCAAATGCTTATGAATATACCCTGGGAGAAACAAAGATTATTATTATTCGTAAAAATTCTCCACCTTTTAATAGCTCAGATTTTGGAATACACACTACGTTTCAACATAATTATGACACGAAACAACAAATTACTTTTGAATACATTTTAAAAGATGCATTTCAATTCTATTTTTATTAAATTAATGTTTAAAAAGACTTCCTTATATCTAAAGCACGAATTTGACGTTTTGTATCAGAGTTTATTGAAACAAAGTGCATTTCCCGTAAGCTTTTGCTGCAAATTATGGTATAATAAACATTAACCTGCACAGCCTCATAGAAACTATAAAATAAATCGAGGTGTTATGAAATAATTATTATTAACCTGCAAAAAATGCGCATCCAACAGTTCAAACATAAATATTGAGTTCAAATGACATATGGAAACCACAGATCGATGATAAAGTAGATCGATGATCGATGAACAACCAGTGTTTTGAAAAAATATTGTATTCTAACTGGGCGTTCTAATTGAATGTCAATTGTCTTTTACATCGCAGAACGGTTGCGTTCACTGCCACTGCTTTTGCAGTACTTGCATAAATATCACCACACGCCCCCCTGATGTCGTCATCATTGTACAAATTGACTTAACCAGCCCGGAGGCCTTCGCGCCCTAGTGGGTCGTCCTTCTGTACTGGTCTCTCCTTCTTCTTCACTGTTCTCTTCAAACACATCGAGAAGATTTACGGTGGGACTTGCGGCCAATTCCTCGCATCTCTCTTCAGACTCAGTTCGTTCTCTGTCAGGCATCTTCCGCAGGTCAAGCACATGTCTTGGTACACCATCAACTATGATATTGTTGACTGAATTAAGTCCTGTCACTCTTCCTTGCCTCCAGCGTGATGTGCATCTTTTGTCTACTGGTTTGACCGCAACGACATCGCCCACTTCAAACTCAGTCGATACTTCCTCTTCTATATTCACTTGCGCAGAAGGGTGCCTCCATGAATAAGTGTGAACCGAGCTAGAAGGCGCAACACCCTCATCCTTCTGACTCTTCGCAGCCAAATTATAACAAAATACTGCCTGCAGAGGATCGCTTCCACTTTTGGCTGCAGTTCTCTTTATTGTTCGATGATGTCGTTCAACTATACCATTTCCTGCTGGACGGTATGCCGCGCGAAATCTTTGACGTACATTCCATCTCTTACACATATCTGCAACACTATAGGAACGAAACGCAGTACTATTGTCCATGAGAACTTCACTGGGCGGGCCTCTTTCCCGAAACACTTCTTCCAGATTTTTGACAATCGAAACTGCGTTCTCTGATTCGATTTCCCGCCACACGGCAAATCTACTTGGCCCGCAATCGATGAGTGTGAAGAAACATTTCCTACCGAAATGAGTGACATCAACTGCCAAGCGACTCCAATTTGTTGCAACATTGAGGTTACCCGCTTCAAGGGTTGACGGCGGTGGGTCAATTGTCCTGCATTGTATGCAGTTACGTACGCATCTATCGACGTCCTCTCTTCTCACCTCGGGATCAACCAGCCGGGCAAGATGAAGCGTTCGCTCTACTCCAAAATGATGCTGAGCATGTAAAGCTTCTACGCTTAAAGCACATGTATGCTCTCCAGTTTCTTTTTCAAGTATCTCCAACCTCTCTTCATACTCTGAAGATTGTAAGTCTCTTTCATGACGTTTCCTGTCATGGCTACTCTTTACCCAGGCTTTGCAGACCCTAGTAAGTACATCGGCTTTATTTTTACAAGACCCTACAAGGGTGATTGACAATGTGAGATCAAATTCTTCTACAATCTCCTTCACCAATCCCAGACGCCGCTTGACGAGCATCTCTGACATGCCAGAAACTTTTACACGACTACTCCCGGTAAGTGTAGATCTCACCCAGCACAAAACCGTTGCCGAATCTGTAATTATTTCCAAAACTTGAAGATTCCACTTGAGAGCTAGGTTTAATCCCTTCAGGACAGCATCTAGCTCCGCTATGTTAATATGCGCTACATCGGTTGTCTTACGCAGCCATGCGGCGTCTTCAACAGTTCTTCCCTCAATTTCCAAGGTAACTCCAAGGGCCAGATTACTTGCATCACAATAAACTCTGGCATCACCTAATGATTCAGGCACTAGCCACTCCCCTTTTACAGGATCGTCAATTCTCACTCTCACCAGAAGCTCTTCAGCCATTTTTTGGGCCCTGTCGCCAACGAAATCATCCCATGCCTGGCCTTGACACTCTCTCTTCATGAAGCTGCAGGCTGTCCTTAACCATCCACACACAGGATAGTGCCCAGTCAGCTTGCCACAGATCGAAAATAATTCCCTTCTACTCAGGTGCGATCCTTCTTGCATTATGGGAATGTCATTGCCTCTTCTGAACATAAGACGTCCGACCTTATCACGTTCAATACGCAATCCGAGCACTCTTGCGCCCTCCAGCTTCTCGGGAGGCTTAGTTACGAGACCGTAAGTATGCAAGTGTGCCGCAACCTCTTCAGCTGATATTATGTTTTCATTCACTATAATGTCATCGATGTAGCTATCTGTGCCCCGTCGCACCCTTTCGTCAAGCGAGAGCACCTCGTTTACAATCCGTGTCATGATTTTGGGACCACACTTTAACCCAAAACCTAATCTTGTCAAGCAGTATGTTTTGCCTTTATACTTAATTGGTGAGTTGGTACTTCCAAAGTTTTTCCTCAATGTGCACTTGTAAATATGCTGATTGGAGATCAAGCAACTTTAGAGGTTCACGTAGCTTCCTCCACTTCCGAAGTGTCTCATCACACACTGCTACATCCTCACCAGTATGGCACTGAACACTCTCGTTGAGTTCACGATAATCCAAGACAGGACGTACTTTTCCCTTGTTCTTTTGGATCACAGCCATTAAAGGAAGGATACCACCGGAGCTTCCCTTCCATGGCCTGAGCCAGCCCTCGGAGATCCACCTTTGAATCTCGTCTTCAAAAGCTGCCTCCGCTTCTGGTAACTTAGTGCTTCTATAGCACTCTACAGTGTTTTCTAATTCAGCAGGAGAACCTCTCCACACCCAACTCACGCACCAGTTTCTTCCGTTGAATGTAGCTTTAAAGTCCTTGTTCTCAACAGATATTCTGTCTGCCGAGGTTTCACCAGACTCGACACAATTCGCACTGTACTCGTCTAGTCTGCTTCTTACGAACTCTACCCTATCGCGCATTATCGTTACACCACCCAGTTCTTCGATAACGTCCATGCCCAGTATAACATCGACTGCACTTAATAGTTTTTTCACCACCACACAGTCTACCAGTAGCGACACACCATGCACTACTATCTTGGCGACACCTCGCCCCTCACAAAATACACGACTGCCATCAACAGCAATCACATCACAACCAGGACCTTGTGCACTACACAGCCCACTCATCACTACTGTACGAGAACACCCTGAGTGAACGAGTGCACGCACCTGCTTTCCATTGACTGCAACTTGGATTATTGGTAGCGCCTTTATTCCTGATTCAGAAGAACTGCCGGCGCACCAGTTCTCCTGCTTCCGTTTCCCTTCTCACAGTGCCTGGCCAAGTGACCATCTTTTCCGCAGTTCCAACAGACTCTTTTCAGCTGCTCACAACAGAATTTGACCATGTGTGGCCCACCACATTTAAAACAACGCCGTCTTGCATTTGGAGATATTGCGACAAATTTCTGTTGGCCCTGAGCCACCGCCACGACAGGCTGATGCACGAGCTCTGCCATAAGAGCTCTAGCACGCTGAATGATTGTTGACAGCGGCATTGTCTCTACTTTTGGCTGCGCGCGCAATTCACGTGATACCACTGAAGGCAGACCCACTATGAAAGCTTTTATGAGGAGAGCATCCGACGTCACACCCGCTAGCCTTGCCAACCTCCTCAGGTCCGTCATATAGACGTCGACCGGCTCATCATGCCATGTGCGCCTCACGAACTCCTCATAGGCCAGAAACGGGTTTGTTGCGAAGGCACAAATCAACGCATTTTTGATGGCTTCACCATTGCCCTTATCCTCTGCACTCAGCTCATTGTAGACAGCAAATGCAGGTCCCTCCAGAAACATCGGGATGATCGCGCACACATCCTTTACTTCTTTAATTTTTAAAACCAACTCGACTTTTGTTATCCACTGAATAACGTCGCCCTCGCCATTAAAACACCTTAATAAATCTCCGAGTTTAATATTTGACATCTTGCCGAAATAGCTTGTATTCTAACTGGACGTTCTAATTGAATGTCAATTGTCTTTTACATCGCAGAACGGTTGCGTTCACTGCCACTGCTTTTGCAGTACTTGCATAAATATCACCACAAATATTTAAGGCTAATCAAACTTGGCAATGTAAAGTCACCATACATAAACTTTATCACAATCAATAATAATTAAAATAACCGAATAATATTATATACTTTATTATTGAATTTGATTTAAATGTAAGCATTCACTTTAACATACATATATTTAAATAAATTTGTGTGTGCCCACATACACATAGATTCCATTCAAACATCACATTATAAATATAAAAGTAGCTAAGGCAAAAAGCTAATTTTAGGCACATACATTCAAACATACATATATTTGAATAAATTTGTGAGCACACATTCTTTGCTTCATTCACATGCAAACATACATATTACATTTTTAACATTTTTTTAAATTTTGCGTTTTTTTCAAGTTAGGTTAGGTTAGAACATGTGAAAAGGTATTATTAGAATCAAATCACAAACTAGTCTATACAAACCTGGCGTAGCCTACAAACTACTTGAAAACTGGGATGTAACTCTAAAGGGGACGCGAGCAGGCGATATTAAAGGGGCAATTTTTTGTTACATAAAATAACAAGGAAAATAGGTATTTGAATCAAATCACAAACCAGTCTATACAAACCTAGCGTAGCCCACAAACTACTTGAAAACTGGGATATAACTCTAAAGGGGACGCGAGCAGGCGTTATTAAAGGGGCAATTTTTTGTTACACAAAATAACATCAAAAAAAGGTATTAGAATTAAATCACAAACCAGTCTACACAAACCTAGCGTAGCCCACATACTATTTGAAAACTGGGATGTAACTCTAAAGGGGACGCGAGCAGGCGTTATTAAAGGGGCAATTTTTTGTTACTTAAAAATTTGTAGTCCCACACCCTCGCCTCATCTACATTCAAATACTACACCACGCAATTAATTTTTACCCATTAGTTGCCTGCAACGGGCAAAAAGCTAGTTAATTATTATTATCTAATTATCACTGAAGTAATACGGCTCTTTATTCAATTGTAAATTGTAGATCGTAAATTTTATTATTTCAACCACCGAATTCTTTGCCAATTCACTTGAGTGACCAATCGCTCCAAAGTCATTGACCATATTATTATTTTTTTGTACAAATACAAATATTCCCTGTTTACGTATAATAAACTGACAATAATTTTAAATTTGAAAATCTCGTACTACCACTACAGTAAGCGGAAAATGTTGTTTGTGTTGTGATGGTGTTGGGAGGACTAAGCCAGCCGAGGAATTAAATACACTACTTTTGGGTGGGACCCAAACGCGATTTCAACTCAGCCACCGACCGGTCAAAACCACCGTTCCTCAAAATATTAATATTGAAACCGATTTTACCGCTTATCCCATATTTATAGGTTCTGGAAATTTGGCACATTAGCTCAAAACATTTTTGCAAACTTGGCATATTTTGCCAGAAATCGCTTGAGTGGTATTTATAATTTTTCTGCATTTCCCTTTTCACGTAATGCCCCAACATATTAAACTTTAATCGTGCTGAGTGCGTTCAACTAAAAAGTACAGATATGCAAATGTATTTGGGTATTCAATTCCAAAATTATTCTTACACAATTCGATACCTACGAACTTAATGGGCTAAAAGAGGAGTGAACATTTAGAATTTGAATAGAAAATGGATTCTCTACAGTTTTAAATACCGTCTCCCTACCAGTGGCGTGCGGTCAGTATTGACGAATTCATGACATTTATTGAATAAAAATTGCATAGTGTAGTAGTTTCAATGTACATTTTAAATTGTCACCGGCTTTAAATTTACTACATTATGTACTTTTTTTAACATCCAAACTCTACACTTGATTTATTTGCGTTGGGAACTAGCGCTATTTCTCATCTTGAATTCCGATACTACAAATCACTTTTGTTTAGACAAATTTTATTGAAGAATATGATAATTTACCTTCAAAACGATGATATTTATACGTAAAAATAATAAACAACCTATTGCCAAAATACTTGAAACAAAAATATGAAATGAAGATTTTGGTTAGGATAGTTAATAGATTGATTATTTTCCCGAATCGCGAATTTCAATTTACGGTCTTATAAATATGAAAGAAAATCATCAAAACGACACAATATCTCATAGGATCACCATTAATAAACGTGGAAGCACACCACTGTCAGACACCTTACCAGCAAATTGTCTCAGCGAGAGTGATTTGAAGTTTTACAAAAGCAGTCACAACTCCACCCATATTTGGGTTGTTAAATTCCCTTTTGATAATAATTCCTTCAAGGAAATGCTCGATAAGACCAACCTTCCGATAATGTCTAGCCCCTTGGTTCAAGAGCGTCAGGGATGATTAAACAGTTACGAGAACTTTCCCTCGAGGGATTGTTATTTAAGTACAGTTGGTAAGTAGAGGGTTATGTGCCCCCGCCCCGGCTGCCCGGGCGGGTGCATTGCTAAGTTTGAAGGGGGATTTACCACTCTCTCTCAATTACTTAATCATGGAATTAAGTGTGGACTTGTAAGATATATTTTATTGTCTGTCGCTTCTGGTTGGGTGCCGTCAAAGAAGAAAGTAAGCAAAACCTTATAAACGATGTAGAATTGTGTGGCGTTCAGTTCTCTTTGCCGACCTGGGGGTGAGCTTGAATATCTTTTGCGTTAGTTAACGTTCTACGGTGTTAAATGAGTGGCATGTAATGTACATACATATGATCTCTCGAAGGGTGAATCTGGTATGTACTTTACATACGACTCATTAAACGCGGTTTTAACCTGAGTTAGCTAACGCAAAAAATACGGACTCACCCTTCTCAATCTTACAATTCTGCTAAAAAAATTATACCAATTCTACTATTCCAACATACGTATACCTGCTTCCCCTTGTCCTATTCGGATCGAGGACATATCGCATCCAAAGCACCTCAATCAAAGCGCCTTCAGGCGTTCCTTTCCTATATTACTTCAGTGGTTGGCCTTCGTTCATTGTAGGTGCAGTCTCCCCTGGCACAGCTATGGCGTTGTTTCATATACAATTTCACTTAAATTAAATAAATATTAAAATTACTAATTTTGGTTGTGGTTCTGTCTATCTGTCTACAGCATCGGTTCAATGAACTCTAAAGCAAGTGTTGTTATCATCATGTTTTCGTTATCATTATTTTAAAAATTTCACCTATCTATAATTAAATCTGATAGTATTATTACGCTAGCGTCAGGACGATCTAGGCCCTCTGATTGGTCGAATTCAAATCATATGTTTCGGGTAAATCCCGAATAGGGGGTCAGCAGGCAAAATTCGACCACTCTGCCCCTCTGGCAGTATAAGAACGAACCAAATGACTGGCGCGAATATTTAAATATGCAGCTAACAATACGCATAGTTACAAAAAATTACTTAACCATTAACAAGCGTTTAATAAGATTTCTTCAGGAATCTTATCACTTTCGATGGCGTTATTTATTTTATTTACATTATATTTATTTATTTATTGGACAATTTGTATAGCGCCGCTTTTGTGAGATATCACCTAAGGGGCGCTATATTGTAATAATCTATTTTCAATATATACTCACCCTCTCTCTGTGAACGACCTAATATCTACCTATTAAATGTAACTGTTGTTAGTATCACTTAAGCTGGGCGAAGGGCAACCAAGTGCCGCCCGCAGGGCCTAGCTGCAAAAACGGGTATTTAACTGCTAGTATGATTTAATATCTATATTAAATTTATAATATTTTCAACAAATGCCATTTTCAAAATTGGAACTAATTTGTCGAGATTTCAGACTATCCGTGATTTGACACGGGTCTGCGATAGTAAATAATAAATTACATCGGAGAATCTCGTGAATTTTTTCACATAGCGAGATTTCCCAGTGCGGCGACGATTTGATAGTACCTAATAGATTTATGGGCTTATTAATCAAATGTATAGTTCATTGAATTAAAACAGTACAGCGTCATCGCTATAAATTTGCAATATTTACGATAGGAAACCGCCAGATATTAATTACATTATCTATTCTGTATCATGTGCTCTCAGGAGACTGATTCAATAAAATGCACGAGATTAACTTGGTTAGTATTATTGTTGACAACAATTTTCGTATGGCCTTATTTTTTGACGGTGTTTTCAGCAGGTAATAATATTTTAACGGCAAATTAATTACGTAAATAGCTGTAAAGAACAAGAGTCTCATAAACAGTCATTGATTTTAAACATGTTGCTACTTGAACTGATGACTATCTAAATATGACCAGTCAGCAGTGTCTAGGTTGGCAACGCGTCTAGTTCTATCCAACATTTTCCGATTACTGTGATGGTGGTAGGAGTATTATCAGGTTACTCCGGGAATGTTTGTTTTTTTGAAGATCGTAAAAAGAAGAATAAATGGCCAGTAATATTTAATATTGTAAAATCGACCAACATTTTTTTTGATTTGTGTAAATGGATAATCGAATATTAATTTTTATATTAATATTTTTTCAACTGAAAAATTCCGTGGTAGAAAAGTAAAGAGGCTTAAGTCGAAAACAGTGATTTTGCAGGTCTTCTTACCAAACCAACTGAACTCAAACTAGATTTTGGACCATTTGTACCGTCCCTAATAGCTTATTATTATGTTGTATGTGGCACTGGCCCTTTTATCTTCCTAATCTTTAATAAACTTATTTCATATTTTTTTAGCATATTTAAATCATTTCTTCGAATAAAGATTTACGCCCCTTTATATCATACCACAGAATTATTAATGTCATATTTTCGAATTTCTGTCTTTCTGTACAGGAAAACAAACTAAACTATATATTTTTTAGTAAGATTTGTAATGTAATCATAATGTTTGCAGTGGCGGCTCAACTACGAAGGTCTTTTGGTCAATGACCTCCCAAAAAATTCTGCAATAGTATTAATATAAAAAAGGATTTAAAAAACTACCCGATTGTTAATTCATTTTTAATATTCGTGCATATTTGTACGGTAAGAGCGAGTTCCAGTGTTAGATAGCATCCAATTGAGATGCTACTGTATGTACCTAGCGTGGGTCAAATCAAATTTTGTCCCCATCCCATGATTTTTGCTGTACAGACAAAGGAGATACACTATCATATCTCACACTATGACGTATGCTTAGTATCATACACAATTTATTTTAAAGAGATTTTAGGTCATGACTGCGGTGAGATAGAGATATCTATGACCTAAGATTATTAAGTTATTAGAGGGAGATGTGAAAAAATGTCACTCGTAAGTTTTTTGTGTTAGGAATAACTCCATCTTGAACTTGAATATTAGGTCGCGAAATTGTTTATCCATTGTTGTCGTAATTTGCATGGAATAATTTAAAATGTCAAATTCTGTGGATATCATCGCAAAAAATTCATTGAATCATGACAGACGTATTCAAATAAAGTGACAATTTGTTTATGTTACAAGAGAGAAAAATAAAGAGGTTAAAAACAAAAGTTATCATTTATATCAGTGCATTTGCGGGGGAACGTATAGGTACTTTTGATTTCATTGTTTACTTTTTAAGTCTATTGATAAACAATGAACTGAGTTAAGTTATTAGTTGAACTAATACAAGTTAAAATTAAAACTTTTAATAGGAAAAGATCTTTAAAAGAAAAAAAATAGCATTAGTTAGTTATAAGTGTAAATAAATAATCTTAAATTAAACAATACTGCAAATTAATTACATACATTGGTGTTTTTATAATATTCATTACGCATAAGCAATATGTTTTAACATTTAATGTTCATTTTTTTTCGATTAACCTTCCACTTCTGGGCCCTGGAGGCGCCTCTGAATGTATGTAATAATTACGTTAAGTGTATCAGTAAAATGGAGTAAGCTTGTGTTTAAGGCGAAATAAGACTCCAAAAAAATATCAGTTATGGGCGTGAACGCACTTTAAGTGGGCGAAGCCAAAGACCGATAGATTGAGTATCAAGTTTCACTTACGCGCCGCACCGAACCAAATATTGCACAGTGTGACATGTTTTGATTTCACAAGGACAAGTTTTATTAAGGAGGTATTTGCAAAAACCGAAATAATATTTAGGGGTGGAGAGGAATGAAGTAAGTTGGAACGGGGAACACGCCACGTGCGCTGGTCAACTCAGTTTGAAGTCAGAGCAGCGATGAAATCCACTAGATGGTACCCATGAGTAAGGTTTGAACATGAAATGCTTAATAATGGGAGTCTTTCAAACTATGTGAATAGTAATAGTAAGTTGAATGTGCATGTTTTAGGTAAATTTCGATAGAAACGTTACCTATTGCAGAAGGAGCTCATGATTTTATGATTCTTATCAGATTTCTGTAAAACTTGTTTGATGAATTAGTCGATACCATCAACCATACTGCTAGACGGTAGGCAGTAACTTATGACTCGTAACCGACGTGTTCTTCATTGACAGAAGTCAAAGCAATACGGTATTCAATCACGAATCATTTTCATAATATCTGATCATAATTATATCTGAATATATTGACAAGATAAATAAAATATCAGTCATTTTTATTATTTAATATTATTGTTTACAAAAAGTTACAAAAAGTTACATAAAACAAATAATTATGTAATGTAAAAAGCATAAGATGCAACTTTTTTTTATAAAGACCATCATTTATTATTATCTAAGTTAGAAATAGTAAGAATTATTTTATATAAAAAATGAAAATAATTATTCAATAAACTAGCATTTCGTCGAAATCTAAACGACGCTTTCCCAATTGACGTTCTTTACATACAATATCTAAGATATGTGGAGGATCACGAACATTCATAGACCTTGTGACTCCAGGATCGATAAGCTTGACAAGAATGCAATCCATTTAAAATTTAGTTAATTTAATAAGCATTTTTCTTCCCAGAACTTGTATCTCGAAGTATATATACGCTCAACTATCTCCAAGTTAGATAATTACAATCATAAAGAGAGTCGTGCTGCAAAATTCTATTTAATACATTTAAAGAAAAATTATGTCTTCTATTCTCCTTCCTTCCAGAATAACGGGTTTCTTCTTTTCCTGTGTAAACAAAACTTTTACTTTATTTACGTCAATTGAAAACAATATGTATGGGAAATATGTATTTGAAAATCTTTTTACGACTTCAAAACGTTCATAATAAAATTATATATTTAAATCAGTTATTACTTGCTCAGAATTTTTCTCCGGTGAAATCGGTCCTTTCGAAATCGGATTATTGATATATTAAGTATTTTCCTGATGAAATAAAAACAATATTAGAAAAATTATGTTAATTCACTTTTCATTCAAATTTTGGCATTATACACACGAGTGTATAAGTACGTATAGATGGGTATATACAAGTGTATACATTACCTGCTGTAATATAGATAGAGGTGGTATATCGCTGAGTCTAGAAGCAAGCATTAATTGTACATTTTTTCTGTGTTTTTTATTCTGCCTTTGATTTTTTTCACCCTGCTTACTAGCGGATACCTGTACTTTTTTTCTTTGTTGCCATATGCCTTAGCCTTTGTTGTTATATGATATTGGTCGGTTTTTGTATTGATTTGTTGATGATAAACGTACCTACATGTTCGCTGGGTTATAAATTTGAGAATGTTGTCGATATATAAATAAAATCAAACTTTTTTTCCAAAAAAACTTATATTAAAAAAAAAAATATATATATAATTATATATTTTACACATAACATAATATTATAACATTGAATCTAAGTAAGAATCGTGGCTCCCTTATCAGGCACAAGAGCTCCTCTTTTCTGATAAGGTATACATGACCAATTATGAACCTTAATATTATATTTTGCAAAATATGTATGTATTAATGTAACCCATATGATCTATATTAAAATAATAAAAAAAATAAATAAAATATTTGGGGATTCCGTATTATATACTTAGCGCCAAAAAGGGGGTTGCGATCGTAATTATTCTGGCAGTCCAAATTTTTTAATGTTTTATAAACTGATCCCTTGATGTATATTCTGAATTTCCAACCATGGCGCACCTGTGCTCGCGCCGCCATTTAAAAAAACCGGCCGAAATCGCGCCGAAATCTAGTTTTTCCAAAATATCTCATTTCCAATGCAAATTTCGGCTAAATTAGCTGAACAATTAAAGTAGAACATAAAATTACCTACAACTTTTTGAAAACAATTTTTTTCAATCTCTAATAGGTACCGAGGTAGAAAATCGTAAAGGTGCGTATATTTTTGAAAAAAACAAGTTTTTTGCGCGACTAGGTTTGGTTTTTTAGTACAATTTTGTGAAAAAAATATTGTTACTAATTTTGTAGAAAATAAAATTTTATAAAATAAATATGTGTTAAAATTTATGTGTCAGGTTCATTCATCTCTGGTCCGTGCTGAAAAATAATGTCAGTTTTTATTTATTATTTTAGAGAGCTTATTTAATCATATAAAATTAATATTATTTACAGAAATTCTGAAAAAATTACCATGTTGAGTGTCGGTATAGAGTTTAACACAATACTCGTATTTTCTTTATTATTTGCAATATTATCTGGATGAAGTCTTGCGGAAATTTTCCTGTAATGAGAAATACTTGTTGATTATTTATACTGTCTCTATTCCCTAATTACTTAGAGATTTATTAAGACATGCCCGACAAACTTTCACCAGCAATTCCTGAGCTTATTTGGTGTAAAAATGCATTTCGGTAAAAATAAAAATATGTCACCGGAAATCAAAATTAATTTACTTCTTATACTCCAAATTCAATATGCTCAGGAATCGCTGGAAGTTTATCGACTGCGTATATATGTATATACCTACATATATAAAATTATTTAAGCTGAAATTGTACAATTATGTTCTGTAAAAAACGTATCCCAAAGATCTACTTTTATGTGTGTATTTAAGTAGTACCTTCTCCGTTCCCTTAAAAATTTTCCTTGGTGCCGTAATTTTGTTCGGGATAAAACTCTTTTTGTCTTCTGTTTTCCCATATTTAACTGAAACGTACGTATATATTAGCAAAGAGATTTATTATAAATTGGTTAAATTTCACCTTAAATTTGAAAATCATTTCAACGTAAGTAAGTGCAGTAACTTGGGGAGATAATTGTACAATTCTATCTACAACAAATGATCTAACAATCTAAACTTACAAGATGAATAATTCGTTTTAATATTCGAATGACTTTAGGTACTTTATAGGTAACATATGTCTAATTGTCTGTATGGAGAAAAACTTTCGATGTAGAGTTTTTGTTTTATGGAAAAAAAACTTTCGAATCTCAAAAATTTTATACCGGTCACTTTGTATAATATCTTATACTAGGGCAGACCCAGTTAATTCTTGAAAAATCAGTTTGCATTTTAAAGTAAAGCAATTTTTTGTTAAAATATTATATTAGGTATTTATGGCATGTCTGAGTTCTTCACAATCAGTTTCAATTTTTCAGTGCCCAAAAATTGGTGTGACGGAAAGCCAAATAATATAATTTATGTGTAAAAAGAAACTACATTGTTTATAATTATTATATTTGAAATAGTTTTTATATGAAATAAGTTTTACTTGATAATCATTTTTAGGCGTGACAATTACAAATAAAAATCACAAATAACAGCGGAACTTTTTATTGAAAAAAATATTTAAGGTAATATTTAACTATTAAAATAAAGAAACTTAAGAATTAAAAAAACTTCTACTAAATAAACTGTTTTCATATTTTTTTAACAATGTCCAAATTTATCTGAAACATGACCACTGTGCACATTTTAAGTATAAACAATTGAAAAAAAAAGTATTCTTTTATATAGGTGAAACATACTAAAAACCTTTACTCACTTGAGGAAGAAGTTAAATTATAAAAAACAAAAAAATTCACCAATAGATTTAAAAGTAATCGTTTGATTAAATAAAAAAATACGTAAAAGAATAACCGGAGCGACGGACTGGGTGACAGACAACCTTATAGGCCGGAACTTTGGCGGCGCCTGGAGCAATACGGAGTAAGTCCTTGCGGACGTTCACACAAATATACAACGCACGATCTAGAGTTTTGAAGTAACTGGCGGCCGAGTTTGGTTTATCTGGGCAGAAATTGAATTTTTGGGAGTGTTATATTTTAATTAATTCTTATGAATACATAAATAAAATCTCTAATGTTTTTAGAGGGATTCGTCGGGAAGTTACTAATTCATCGTCTAGAAAAATAAAATCTGGTACTTGCCGCTTATCTTACAACATTTTACACTTAATAAAAGGTACATATCGTTTTACATAATATATTTAATGGTAAGGTAATATTTTTATTAATCTTAAATATAAATAACTTGCATCCCTTCGAATCCCTCTAGAAACATTTAAGATTTTAGTAATAAGCTCATCAGAAATAATTAAAATGTGAGCGTCGGGGCAAATCCCCGTTATCAGGGTATTGTGTCACCTTGTTTCATTATTGTTCGTTACTTTATTTCACTTTTTTTAATGTTTATTGAATTATAACTGTGTTAAGTTATGAATAAGAATAGAATTTTTGCTTCAATTTAAAGTGACTAAAAATAGAATGTTTGAAGGAACAGTATAGTTTAAATATAATATAATGGGTACAACACGCGAGTGAATTTATAAATTTCACATCTTGTTAACAGCCAGGAATTTGTACACAAAAACGGGTAGCGAGTTTTCCTTTAAAAGCCCTGTTATTTCTATAAAAAGCCAACCGAAGAAGTACCTTCGTGACGGGAATAGAGTATATGACATTGACTCCAGACAATTTGTAGCGTGATATATAAATTATTTGCTCGTAGGAATGACCCCAATTTGGTAGGCGGGAATGGGTACCGCCGCCCTGGGAACCATTTATTGGATGACCAACACCTCTGCCACAGGTCACCCCAAGTGGTTCGCTACGTTTGGTGACTTAGCGGGGGTGCCCGGGTTCATGGGTTAAGGTTTGCCCGGGTCTTGGTGGCGGGTGCGTCGGCCCACCTTCTGCGTGGCGGGCCGGTTGGGAGATGCTGGTTGAGGGAGACCCTTTACAACCGGTTACCGCTGTCCGGGCCGCTCGATAGTACAGGGGCCCGACCCTCAGGCTCACGACTAAGGGTGGGCTGCCCCATCAGCGAGTGAAAAAACCCCGCCACTGCTGTTGTGCCGGTTCGTGACCGGAGGGGACCCAGCAGCAGCGTTTGGGGCGCATCGGATGCCCTCTCCAGCCGGACTCTCCCAGCCTATCGCCTAGCACCGCAGTGGGTGGGCTGGAACCAAACGCTCATCACTCCTGGACAGCCTGAACCCCAGATTCCTACCCACCCCTCATACCTTTCCTTTCCAGACCTTTCCTTTCACCTGCTACCCTTACAAAAAAAAAAAAAAAAAATTAAATTCATGAATATACAACACAACAATTTTAACATCATTACAGCGGCGAGTAGCAGGCGTCCCCGGTGCGGGCCAAAACTGTTGGTAAATTTTGCCAACATTCGCGGCCTGCACACTAATTTAAATTCCGTCCATCACCATCTTTTGTCCCAACGTCCCAACCTTCTTTTCCTATCCGAAACTCAGATAGCCGAGCCGCCAGACTCCTCCTATCTGGACTGCCCGGGCTTTACCCTCGCAAGCAAATTCCGACTGAAAGGAGGAGTCTGCCTCTATAGTCGAGCTGACGTCAACTGTGTGCGACTATTGAGTCTGGAAAACTCCAGATTCGACGTAATGTGGGTGCGCGTCAATCTTGCCAGTACGGCAAGATTCTACGCATGTCTATACCGCTCACCGAACCATAGCGAATCAGACACTTCCGAGCTCTTCAAACATTTGAGCGATACTATTGATGATCTCTTGCCCCGCTACCCTTCGGCCGAGTTTGTTGTTCTGGGGGACTTCAACGTTCATAACGAACCATGGTTGAAGTTCTCAGGCCCAACGGACTCGGCTGGCCGACAGGCGGAATCCTTTGCCATTTGCTACGGATTAGAGCAATTGGTTCAGGAGCCTACAAGGGTTCCTGATGTCCAGACTCACCGCTCCAATCTGTTAGACCTATTCTTAACTACTGTGCCACACGGTTATAAGATTGACGTCACAGCGCCTCTGGGATCATCTGACCACTGCCTAGTGACGACATCAATCCCCGTTAGCCTCAGACCAACCAATGAGAGGCTGAGGAGAAAAGTGTGGCACTATAGGTCAGCAGATTGGTTCGGTATGCGGGCCCATTTCAATGCTTTTCCGTGGTCAGCTGTTTGTTTTCGGACTTCGGACCCTTCAAGATGTGCCCAGGAGATTGGTGAAGTCATCAAATCGGCGATGGATGGCTTCATACAATCGACTACTAAAGAAACTGGCGTGGGCTCAAAGCCGTGGTTCAGTCGACAATGCTCCGAAGCAGTTCGACGAAAAAACGCGGCTTACCGAGCCTACAACACATCTCGAACGCCCGAAAGCAGATCAGCATACAACAAATCGGCAAAGGAATGCAAGAGAATCATCAATAGATCAAAATTCGAACACGACCTGCAGATCAGCAAAAAGCTGGCTGCCTGCCCGCATGGCAGCAGAGCATTCTGGTCGCTTGCGGGCTCAATAGGTCGAAATTTTTGCAAACCCAGTTTGCCACCTCTTACCAGACCTGACGGCTCACTAGCAAACACCGCCACCGAAAAGGCAAACCTTTTAGGGAAAATGTTTGCGGAAAACTCGACCCTCGACGACGGGGGTGCTGTTCCGCCGTCGGTTCCTCACTGCGGCTTCTTTATGAAAAAGCTGAGGATCCGGCATCGGGATGTACTCCACGTCATACGGGGGCTCGATGTTAACAAAGCTAGTGGACCTGATGGAATACCTGCCCTGGTATTGCAGAAGTGTGCTGCGGAAATAGTTCCAGTTTTGACAAAGCTCTTCAAAATGTCCCTGAAGTGTGGCACTGTGCCCTCTGGTTGGAAAAAAGCGGTAATTCACCCTATTCCCAAGAAAGGTGACCGCTCCAACCCGGCCAACTACCGCCCCATAGCGATCACATCAGTTCTGTCCAAAGTGATGGAACGTGTGATCAACGACAAACTGCTCACATACCTCGAGAAGAACAAAATTATCAACGACCGTCAATACGGATTCCGGCGGAACCGCTCGTGCGGTGATCTTCTCGCGTATGTGACGCATGTTTGGGGGCGGTGCCTGGAACGTCACGGTGAGACCCAAACGGTCGCACTAGACATATCCAAGGCCTTTGACCGGGTCTGGCACCGAGGACTTGTCAACAAATTGCATTCTTACGGACTTCCCGCATCCCTGTGTACGTGGATTGCTGACTTTTTAAGGGATAGGTCGATTCAGGCGGTTGCTGACGGTTTCACCTCTTCCTCGCACTCCATAAATGCTGGCGTCCCACAGGGATCGGTTCTGTCTCCGACTTTGTTTTTGTTGCACATCAATGACCTTTTGACATGTGCACCGATTCATTGCTACGCGGATGACAGTACAGTTCATGATAGCTTTTTGTTTGACAAGCCCCCAAAGGGCACACAAACTCCAACGGCTCGGAGGGCTTTGAAGCAGAGAATGGACGGTTATCTCGAGAGTATTTCCTCCTGGGGTAAAAATAATCTCGTCGAATTTAATGTTTCAAAGACCCAATCCTGTCTGATTACGTCTAAAAGGGATCCAAATGATAATCTAGTCTCCTTCAACGGAAGCAATCTTCCGAACAGGCCTTCCATTGATATGCTTGGTGTAACTATAAGTGACCAGCTCAGGTACGGGGGCTCCATCGAAGCCAGAGTAAAGTTGGCCTCTCAGAAGCTGGGCGTACTGTACAGGGCCCGCAGATACTTTAATAGTACACAACTGCTCACCCTGTACAAATCGCAAGTGCGCCCTACTGTCGAATTTGGCAGCCATCTCTGGTCTGGAGCCCCAAAATACCTGAAAAAAACCCTTGACTCTGTGCAGAAACGGGCGGTCCGTTTGATAGATTCCCCAATCTTAACAAGCGGACTGCAATCTTTAGAGCACAGGCGTCAGGTAGGTATGCTGTCCTTGTTCTATCGGTATTACAATGGAAGATGCTCTGAGGAACTAGCGTCATTGATCCCTTCGGCACCGGTGCGTAGTCGGGATACACGCCAAACGCGCGCCCAACATTTGTACACAGTTGACACTTGTCACATGAGAACGGGTCGCTTCTACGATTCGTTCTTAAGTTCAACAGCTCGGCTGTGGAACGAACTGCCGGCCTCTGTGTTTCCTCCCTCCTACAACATGGGAATCTTCAAGACCCATGTTAACTCCTTCCTCTCCACAAAAAGACCCTCCACACAGCATCCCCAAAGATGACATAGGCCCTGAGGGAAATTATTTTCTTCAGGGCCTCCTGTGTGGAGTAAATATAAAAAAAAAAAAAAAAAAAAAAAAACCCCGCTTCGGTCGATATTCAGATTTATAGTTGGGGCGCTTTGATTAATTTAAACGCAAGAATATGATACATTATTTTATAATATACAAACGAAATTTTATAATTTTTTTTTTTTATACTTACTGATCTTATATTTGATTCCATCGTTTTGTGCTTTTATCTTTTTGACTTAATGTAAATTTTTTGTTTTGTTGCTGAGGAAATTAATTTCCCTCAGGGCCTTTGTTATCTTTTTGGATGATGTGTGGAGGATTTTTTTAAGGAAACGAAGGAGAGGAAGATTTGGCATGAGGGTTTGATAGGAATCTAAAGATTAGAGTGTGCAGGAGTGACAAACATATGAATATATCCCTTCCACTGCGGCGCAAAGCGTTGGGTCGAGAGAGCAGTTGGAGAGGTAAAAGGGTATCACCAAACCAGTTTCTCCCGATCTGGCACACCACGCAGCTTATGGGCAGGCGCATCCTGAACACATATCACCTGATACACCCGGGCATTCCTGATATTTTTTTAATGTGAATACTGTACAAGATTCCCAGTTGCTTCCAACCATCTGGAGCCAGTGAGGCTTTCCCAATTGGGGGTTGTCGTGAGGCTGTTGGTAGTGGCGAGGGGAAGAAGATGGAGAAGAGAAAGATGGGAGAGAACCTGGCTATTTAAATCTGATTACAGATCTGAATAACCAGGTCTGATCTCCAAATCTGAAGGCCAGATCTGGTGTATTACACCAGGGCGATACTGAGAGTGTATTTCACTCTAATACTATGTATTATTTAAAATGAATAAATTGTGTTATAACATTATTAATTAAATCAAATCTACTTGCGCACGCAGGGATTTGAACCCGCGGAACTTCGGCTTGCTAGAGCCTTACCCCTTGACCATGGAGGCCGTGGAAAATCACTAAAAATAGCAAACCACTAGGGGTGGCAGAGGTGTTGGTTTTCCAATAAATGGTTGCGGCCAAATATTTTTTTAAACTTTTACAGGAATAAGATTCGATAGTTGCTTGACCCGGTACACAGATTTTAGCACACCTTCTGTTACACATTTCGCATTTCTCGTCCCGCCTCCTACAAAATTGGTCTCTTCAAGGGTCTTATCACCACAATTCACCGACCACAATCCACCGCGTGGAAAATTGTTTGCCATTGTCATTTATGTGAGTGTTTTTTTAACTGAAATTATTATTATTTTTATTTATTCACGCCTTTTTACGACTTTCAGATGGAATAGTAAAATTAATTAGTTTTTTATTAATTAACCTAGCATAACCTAACATAATTTAACATCACCTAATAGGAAATAACCTAACCTAACCAACCCGTGGGAGGTGAATTGATGTTGTTGAATTATTGGCGGAGAATTTTCACGACGGTGAATAATTGTGGTCGAAGAATTTACCGGATACCCTCTTCAAGACCCTGTTTCATTCCTCCCTTTCCTAAAAAATAGCATCCACATAGATTTCTCAAAGATGATATTGGCCTGAATGGAGCCGTTAAAAATATCCTCCGCACAGTGTTTCCAAAGATGTTAATGGCTTTTGTGAAACTGTTACAAAAATATTATTATTTAAATAATTTAATATAAAGTAAAATATTTTGTTTATTTATAATCCAACTACAATCTAATCTAAATCCAACAGCCTGTAGGTACAGGATTCGAACCCGTGACCTCTAGCCATAACCAACAAGTTTGTCGCTCTGACACAGGTATCTTCATATTCACTAATACATTTTAACTAAATAGGCAGAGAGGACGGACCGACAACTTGGTCTTGGCATACACTTTTTACCTCATTCACATTCATACATCGTCTTGTACTTATTCTTATATTATTCTGACTCTTGATACGTCCCGACTCAAGTATCTGGTCCACTTGACCGTGCGATGCATTCCTTGGGCGTCCCGGACTTCTTCTACCATTCAAACTTGCGTCATATAATCTCCTCACACTCCTTTCTTTGTTCATTCGCTCTACATGCCCAAATAGTCCCAACGCTTATGTCAATCGGTTTATTTGCAGGTCTCAACATTTCTCACACGATTATACTTGGTTTTACCACAAATAGGCCTCAGGGTTTTCATTTCTACAGCATTCAGCCTACTTGCATCCTTCCTCTGCCAGTTTCAAGCCTCACTGTAATATAAGTCTTGAAATTAAGCACTACATTGTGAACTGCTAGCTTCTTCTGCAAGTTTCAAGCCTCACTGCCATATATCAAGGTAGGTACCAGCACTACATTGTGAACTGCTGGCTTCCTTTACCAGTTTCAAGCCTCACTGTAATATGAGGCTTGAAATTAAGCACTACACTGTGAACTGTGTGATGTTTTGAATACCCACATAAATAAACGATAAATAATAAACGAACGTGCTCCAAAATTTTTTTGTCTAGACTAGCAACATGGGATAGATTACAGGCCTTAAGTAAACACATTCCCAAAGGTAGGGATAAAATACAGGCAGTTGGGTTTTGAACTCGGGTACGTTGACAGCTCCGTGAAATCGATACAAATCAGAAGTGTTGTGTGAAATTAAAGTGAATTAGTGAATTCAAATGGTGTTAGAAAGTACTGTGGAATATTGAATTAAAGTGAAATATTATTGAATCGGTGTTGGTGTGAAGTGAAAGTGGTTGGAGTGAGAATACAATTAACAATAATGACAATAATAATAATTGGATAATTTGTAGAGCGCCGTTTTGTGAAAAATCACCCCAGGGGCGCTAAGGGTTGGGCGATCGCGATTATAATATAAAATGTGTTAAATTAAACGTGATTTCGTAAATGTATAGTTCAAACTAAATTACTTGTCTTAAAAACATGAAAATAATAATAATAATGATTGCGTTTTAAAACAGAGTGAACGTATATAAAGGCAGCAAGCTTTAATCGGTCTAGGGAGGAATTGATTTGGCGAGATCTATCCACGGAGACCAAAAACCAGAGGATCAAACAAATTATAAACTCGGGTTCGAATCCCAACAGAGATTAGGGAGGTACAATTGTATTTACAGAATTATTTAATTACCCTTTTATAGGCGTAGGGAGGAGAACAACCTTGAACAAGTTGCAAAGATTTCGCTGAAATGAGGAAAGAAGCCGATATGGAGGGGACCGAAAATTAAACTGATTTAGCTATGTAGTGTGTAACCAGGTAAGTTTCACACGAGGATTTGGAGGTGACTAACAGGGTGAGTTTTTTATATTATTTATTAAATTTCAGAGGACCCTTTTAAAAGACAGATACAACTGAGGTACAGGAACTAAGTTTACGACACCTGCCGCCCAAATAATGTTGTCATTAAAAGGAACGTGCTAGACGAGTTGTAAATCAGCTGTGAGTGGGAGACGGGCCAATGACCTTTTCATATATAGGACAAGACGCAGGTACAGTCAGTCAAAGGGGAAGTTTTGCTAGCGTATGACCGCCCGAATTGAAAGCGATCGGATGCAACCAGACGGAACAAAATGAAAACTTTTCTTCTGTTATTTGACTTTCTAATTTAATACTTTTCATCTATTGTTTGACTTTCTAAGTTACGAATTGGGATGCACAAAAACAAATCTAGAGTCAAAAGAGGGAGATGGTAATCTCCGAAATAAAACTACCAACCGAACAACTTTTCCCAACAGGTACCTTTCGAGAGGTAGGCAGCCTCTTTAAATTAAATGCAAAAATCAAACCAATTATCCGTTTATACCTACCTGAGAGGATAGGTATTCAGTGGAAGTTACCCATACCTAATACACGAGGGTGCTAGTAACCTCATAAAATAAATACTGGAACCAAATATTAAAATACAGACAGTCCTCATCCTAAATTTGGCATTTCGAGTAGACCTTACATATATCTCACATGATAATTGGCTGAATGGGTAGGCACACAACCTATCGCTAAAGGCAGGCTAAATGTCGACAAGATCGTCGTGTGTTATCTATGTTATTGACCTAGAAAGGGATGTAAATTCCCGACGACGTGGAAGTTACAACGTTTTCTAGAGGTGGCACGTAACTTAGGACCTTACGTGTCACATTTCCGCGACTAGATTCGTGACAAGGGATGTCATGGTTTTCCCCTTCTACACCCAGTAAAGTAATTATCCTGGAGGTGCATGAGGTTGGGGCAATTCTGAAATTGGTGAGGAGACCTGGTTTTCTTTATTCTGGCGTGAAGGTTGCCGATTTGGAACAAGGGGAGACCCGGCCGGTTGTGATATCCAGACACGCAGATATCGATCGCCTTGCTCAAATTATCATCCATCGGTTTTGTTTGGTAAAGAGGAGGAGCCAATCTTAGCTTGAACAAATTCATTTCCTTTCCTCTCCTTCCCCTCCCAAAATATATACATGGATGGCGCCGACAACTAATACCATAAATTTATCGTATGTTTATCACACATATAAAATCTAACACCTTGTTACACTCACATTACCCTACTATAGATAGAATCACGTAGTTAGTTGGGGAGCAGGCGACTTAGAAGATAAGGTTTATGAAATGGTTTTAAAACACAGCGGTAATGGATTCAACTCACTCTATCTCAAAAGAACCGAGGGATACCACACATACATAGATAACTAGGTTTCTAAACCGAGAAACAAAAAACCAACACAACGTTCGGTGAAGCCTTTTTATACGGAACCGTTACGTGAAATAATTACGTTCAAGGCCGTAAAACACGTAGACAAATTATGATGCACACGGTTGAAGGGGTGTGTAATAAAGAGGATAGAAAAGGCTTGTAAAAGGCAGGGAGGAAATTCCTACCCCGGATATATACATAACCAAAGCCTTATGGAAGAGTTACCTATGGGCCTTAAAGAAAATTTATCGTAGAAAGAAGAGAAGGAAAAGTTGAAAAGGGCAGATCATTACAACTGCTAGCTTCTTCTGCAAGTTTCAAGCCTCACTGCCATATATCAAGGTAGGTACCAGCACTACATTGTGAACTGCTAGCTTCCTTTACCAGTTTCAAGCCTCACTGCCATATATCAAGGTAGGTACCAGCACTTCATTGTGAACAGCTAGCTTCTTTTACCAGTTTCAAGCCTCACTGCCATATATCAAGGAAGGTACCGGCACTTCATTGTGAACTGATAGCTTCCTCTGCCAGTTTCAAGCCTCACTGCCATATATCAAGGTAGGTACCGGCAGTTCATCGTGAACTTTTAGCAATTTTTGTTAGGCCAACCGCGTTCAGCCCTTTATTAATGGAGTTATCTGCATTTACCCCTCTTTCAATTGGCCTTCCCATCTCTCGAACACATGCTTCTATTTTGGGTTACGTAATATTAATAGACAACGAAGAACTTTATTATTATTATTTGACTCCGCGGTCCGTCGTAGAAACTTTCGCAAATAATATCTGTTTGCATACCCTTCTGTGTGCTGTGTGCTGTCTGTTAAGTTTGAAGGAAACAACACAACATAACCAACCCTAAGTTAAATATTCGTACGTAAGTTACAAAGGTAAAGGCATACACGAGTATCTCAAAACCCAAAACAAATACAAAATGGAATTATTCATTAAGTATATATCTACGTACTTTTATAATTAAATTATTATTATTATTCTTTGTCCGAATTTAAATAATGAATTGCAAACATTTAGCCTACGTGCGCTTATTTAAAATTACGAATAAAATCATTAATAATTGTCAATTTGACAATTATTAATGATTTGCCCGGACAACGCCGTTTGTATGTTTGAACTTGAGAACTAGCTTACCTGTTATTTTCAGATTATTATGAATCGTCGTGTTAGAGAGTTTCTACCGTATACCCTACATATACGTAAATTATTACAAATTTATTAAACCTGCTCTAAATTATTTTAATAAATTTGAGAATTGAAAGTGAATTTACAATGTACAGTCGGGTGAAAAATAGTACCTAATATTTATTTTAATTCAATTTCTGTTTACGAATAAAAGTTGTTTTAATGTTTTTTTCTTTATCTTCACCGTGTTCTGAATCCGTGACTTTAAGAGCCAAGGCCCTCATTGCTCTACTAAGAAAGTTATATCTGTGGTGAACGTATGTCTGTCGGTATGAAAGAGACAGGCATATCTGAGTGAGACAGCATGACCGAGACGTATAAAAAGGCGTGTCTGTTGTAACTCGTCCTCTTTTTCAATAACAAACTTTTATACTGTCCATTGTATCAATACTTATAGCTACCTGAATAAAACCAAATAGTACGAAGTACCCGCATGCATTTTATTAATAAGTAATCTGGGTGATCGGCACGGAAAATCACTACAATATCTACCTATACAATTTGGCAATACTATAGCCAATAGCCACAGATAATAAATTATTATCTTTGTCAATACCAGAATCGGTTAAAAGTTATTTAAAAAGGTTTAGAAGAAGACAAAGTTATTTTTTAAGATTAACTCCACGCAAGAGGCTCCGAGGAAATAATTTCCCTTAAGGCCTATGTAATTTTTGGGGATGCTGCGTGGAGGGTCTTTTTAAGGACAGTAATGAGATGAAGTTCCTGGAAGCTAAAATGAATGAGGGGTGTGTTGGAATCTAGGAATCAGTGTGTCCGGGAGTGACTGAAAAATGAATATATCCCTCCCACTGCGACGCAAGGCGATGAGTCAAAAGATCTGTTGGAGAGGTCAAAGGGTCACTCCAAACCAACCTATACCGATCTGGCATGCCACAACCGATGAATCCGGATACCCCTGCTGAATCGAGAAACGTAGCGAACAACTTGAGGTGACCTTTGGCTAAGGTATTGGTTATCCAATAAATGGTTTTTTATTATCACACTTTTATATTTCACATTACACTTCTTCATTTCACATGAGCTCTTCCATCAATAAAGAGTATTTTATGGACAAAGTAAAACAGATTAAGTATAATCTTACATACTTTATTTAACTATTAGTTCTGTGAACAGTAGAATTTGCGTCCAAAAATCATGCTTCTAATTTTATCTTGTATAAATATGAAATCAAACCAAAATTTCCTCTGAAATCATAATACAGGATTTTCCAATAAGAGGTGTTATTTTGATATTCAATCGTAAAAGATCAATGGTTTCGTTGCTTGTGTGGCACGTAGCGCCGTCTTGTTGAAAGTAAACGTTGTCCAAATCAATACCATCCAATTTCGGCCATAAAAAATCATTATTCATCTCTCGATAGCGCAATTCATTCACCGTAACTGTTGCTCCAGCCTCATTTTCAAAAAAGTAAGGTCCAATGACTCCGCCGGATCATAAACCGCACCAAACAGTCACACGTTGAAGATAAAGAGGCTTATCAACAATAACTCTTGGGTTTTCCGAGCCCCAGATGCGACAATTTTGCTTGTTGACGAAGCCGAGGTGGAAATGGGCCTCATCACTCAAGATGATTTGCATTTGATTCACTCAAGTGAATTTTAATAATTTCAATGCGTTGTTGAAGCATATATCGTTCCATTTTTATTAATGGCGTAGTTTCTATTGTCAAATTTCAAAAAATGACAGCTTCAAAAGTAACAAATACTTTTAGCTACCGAAATAGCGGGCTATTCAAAATAACACGTCTTATTGGAAAACCCTGTATTTATGAGTAAGTATTTAATTTTAAACCATGTATTTCATGTAATATTTTTACTCTAATCTTTACTGAACTATGTAAATGGCTACTGTCTTCAAACGGAAATAGAACGTACAAACAAAATTTACAGACAACATGCAAAATGCTCGAGTTACAACAGAACTTCGCTAAGCTCAGTCAAAATACAGGGTATCCAAGGGTAAAGTGAGCTTACTTCGGGGGGTGATTCTACATGATTGTACAAGTAAAAAATAAAAATAACATTTTTTCGAAATTCCAACGTTTAAAGGTAGTTTTTAGGTAAAAAATATGAATTGTTTGTATGGGAGAGCACATATTCTTCTAAAAATATTTTTGTACGAGAAAATAAACTATGGTATTTTGAAAAAAGTTTTTTTCATTTTTACTTCTACCATCATGTAGAATCATCTCCAGAAGTTAGCGCACTTTACCCCCGGGTTCCCTGTATATATTGTTGAGGTTTATTTAATTGAATTTGAATTCAATACAATATTCACACTACATATCCGGCGTAAAAACACGGATAAACGATAATTTATTAGTTTTAATAGCTTCTTCAAAACACTCCACATAACGCACGTGAGACGTTTCCAACTAGCAAATGAAGAATTAAACAGTTGTAATATGTAGTATATTTGTGGCACGTTCCTGAGTGGAAGATACTATCAGCATTGCCCTGGTGAAAGATCACCTTTCAGAATTAAAACGTCAGTTGAAATGGCTTTACCCGTGTTAGGTGACCTGATCTAAAGAGTAAGGCACTGCCCCCATCTTCATCATCACTACCTATTCCCCCCCCCATTGTCCCTCTACGTTCATGGTCACAATATACCCAAATTTGAGGTGAGGCCATCCTCTCACACTCTCCAGAAAATTGAAACTCTTGTGCAGTATACACATCAAAAAAGTATATGAAATAAATCATATATTTATTAACTTCCTTGCTAGTTGGGAAAAGTTTACCTGCGTTGTAAGGAAAGTCTGGACGAAGGTACTGATTATTATTTAAATGAAATGTAAATCAGAAAAGTGGGAATAACAAGGGTTGATCCGTAGATTTCCATAAAATCAATCCATAGGCGAAATAATGTAGCAGGGGTGGATATTGGGCCAATGGACCATTGTACCATTGAGCTATCGGGCAGGTAAAATAAGTGATTTATAACCCAGCCTGAGGGATTCATATCAAATCCGTTCAACAAAACAGATTATCTACCCAATAAGTTGCCTATGAAAATACATAAGGGAATATACGAGGCAGGTGAACCTAGCCTATTACCGTAGAAAGTTTGAGTAAACGGATGTTTTACAGCGTGATAGATTTGTTAAACACAATACAATTTTATATTCATTTTTTGCCAACAATTTTACAATAAACAACACGAATTTTAACCTTTTCAACGAAACCATACAGAGAACTAATGGGAAATACATACACAAACATTCACAAAAAACTGATCACAGCCTGGATCAAAAAACAAGATATCCATTTTATACAAAACATTATAACACCAAACCAAACATAATCATGGATGAATGTGAATGTATGTATGTATACATGTGTTTACTTATATGTGTGTATGCATGCATATATGTTTATTTATGTATGTATGTATTTACATGGGTGTATATATATATGTGCACATAAATAAATATTTTTCCTTTTTCTTTAAATAACAATGTACAATTACCATTAAAAAAAAAAAATTTTAAAATCACAATTCACAATTTATATAAGAAAATTTAACCAATACACATAAATACATGTACCATTTAATCATAACCACGTAAACACCTCAGCACAGGTTCTCCCAGTGAGGTGTTCACGAAACATATAACATTACCCACCACAGTGTCACCTACTCAAACCTACCTCACACCCAGCATAAAAAAAATAAAAATAAAAAAAATAAATTTACTCACATACAGTTTCACCTTCTCAAACCTACCTTACACACAACATATTATAGTTATAAGTTTGAAATATATCATGTAAAAATATAAATAATTATGTGAACACTGTAAATATTATATAGAAAAAAAAAAAAAAAAAACTTTCTTTCAAAAACGTATATCTAAACACTTTTAGCAATTTATTTAATGTGTTAACTATTACGGCCTATTATATTTTTTTGACAACAATTTTACAATTCACATACAACACAGATTAAACCTTTCAGGTCTCTGGGTTATTGTAGGTTATATATTTTTAAGATGATTTCTTGCGTTAGCGTAGTCAAAAAATTATCCCAGGCCTCTTTCAATAATCGCAAATTCACTTTGTGGCATCGTTTTAACTAATGATAATAAATAACTATGTTTGGAGATGTGGTAAGGAGACAAATAAAAGAGGTTGTAAGGTCACAGCGTTTATTGAGTCAGTGCAGTTATGAGAGATAACTCCTGACCGATGCTCACTCAATTGGTGGTTGCATATCAACGGTTAATTCCCTGGGTCGAAAATTGACACTGCGTCGGTTGATGTTGTCAGCGGCGAATCCTCCATGCTGGAGATCAACACCAGATGTAAGAGAATATGATGGTGGTGGAGTGGTCGAGGCGATAAAGTCGGTGGCTTGACACCGCGTTGGTGGAAACCGGACTTGTAGATGTGTTCGGCACTGGGGATGATGTTGAGTCTTCCTGGTACTCCAGTGTGAATAAAGATAGCTGAAGGTATAATTGATTTGGTCGGCAGATGCGAGGGACACGCAGGCCGGCGAAGATGTCGCAGGGTCTAGGCGCGTCCCTCATAGAGTCATTGATATTTTGTAGCCTCTAATGTATGGTCGTGGCTCGAGCTAATGGCGGGGCGCGACACGGGGGCCGGCCGAAAAGGCCGCCCGATTCAGTTGGCGATGAGCGCCGCAGCGGGTACTTACTTATAGCTGCTAATTATTAACTGGGTGACTATTGACTATTGACTGAACATAGCTTACCAATATATACACCACAGTTTAATCAACATAATCGACTTGTTTAAAAACCAATGGTTCAATAAAAAAAAATATTGTTAACAACAAGGAAAGGGATGTTATTTTAAACAAATCGAGAGTTTTAATATTAGAGCTTGAGGTGTTTGAATAATAATAATTATTCAGAATTTGCCAACCACGTTTTGTAACAGATCATTCTTTTGATATAAATAAAGGATTAAAAAATTTACAGATAAATAAAATTTGTTTTCTGATAGATTAAATTTAAATTTAAGAAATTAGAAAAGTGTTGAAAGTCAATTAAATATTAATTATAAAAAAATATTTTTTATTTAGAAATCTTTGTTACTCCTTGATTCGGTTGAGTTAATTCATAATAGTATTTGATATATTGATATAATTACCTATTTTATGTGAACAATATAATTGTATTTTATAAAACCTAATTAATTACCGCTCACTGCAATATTTTTGTTTAAGGCTACTTATTTGTCCATACTTGTTTGTCTATTCTTATATGTGTTAATTTTCATTATAAATTTAAGGTAGAAATATACCGGGTTGACGTACGCGATACACGCACTATTGCGTTCCTAGGTCAACGTGCACACTGCAGTCTTAAGTATACTAACTAATTAATTACGCTTTATTTTTTAGGTTATGTTTTTGTGTTTCACTTGTCAGCAGTCTTGCGTTTCGGAGAGTGAATTTGACGCCACCATTATTGATAGTTTTCCGGGACGGTTTTCCGCTCTTGGTGCTAGGAGCGCTAGTGTATTGTATGTCGTATTGTATTTGTCTGAGGACAAATAATTTCCGTGGCCACGCGCGTATTGGGATTTAAAAAAAAAACAAAAATTTCGATTTATTGAACTGCGAAGGATTTTCATTTTAAATAATGGAAAGAATTATAAAACACATATTAAATATTCATTCTTCATAAATAAATCACTCGTTAGGTACTCGTAGGATTCATAGGGAAAAGGCGATTGGCTCGCAGCCCAAATGTCGTGAATTTAAAACCAGGCGAACTGGATATTTTCAAATAAATTGACAATGTAAGTACGTTGGCTAGCTTTTTTTGGTGGGGTACGTAGGCACTCTTAGTATTTATCGTATCGAGAAACTACACACGTTTTATGAAAGGTTAATAGAAAGGATGCTTTAGTTGTGATTGCATTTACTATCAGAAGGGGAAAGTTTATATCTAGCACAGTTTTTATTATAATGTAAGTTAATAAGAAAGGCCAGCTCTGTTTTATTATTTTTTGTCGTCTATCTTAAATACCCGTATATTGTAGATAGTCCAGTAACCATGTACATCAGACCTTGAGTCAGATCTGATAGTTCTGGTTTTTTGAACTGCCAGATCTGATGCAAGCTACCCCCCCCCCCCTTTCAGACGACAAGGTTACTGGACTAATATTGTTGTAGTTGCTTTTTATAGTTAAAATGAATTTTCAAAGATTTAATTTTTCGGGTCTCCCAAAAACACACTAAATCTTAGGTTTATCTGTTTGACGCTCCAGTCACAAAAGGCTACGTTTCATTTCAACAGGCACTGTATTTTATGGGGTGGCTTCGAGAGTTTTTTATTCTCAAATCCTTTTGAATATTGAAGAACGCTAGGTAAAATGTCGGCATCTCTTCACTTCTTTAATTTTATTCTACCAAAGATCAAAAAGGCATCCGTGACCATTCCAATTTATCAGAGTTCCAAAACATGTATTACTACAAGGAATATAGTATGATACCATCAAACTACCAAAAGAAAAATGCTCCTTTATCGCTTAGGTAAACTGCATTTTGCTGCGCGTATAATTTTGATGCAAATACAATTTAATTTAATGTAGGTGGTAAAAAATTACAAGTTCATATATTGTACTTGTAATTTTGATTACACCTTGGTGTTTCAACCGAATATTTTATTATAACATTTGATGATAGTTTCTAGAATTTCTTCTATGTGGTGTGGTGTCTTTAAGGGCAGTTTTAAGTAAAAACAATAACGTGTTCTGTAAAGCATTTATCAAGATTAATCAACTTAGTTTGTTAATATTTGTAATTGATTACTTACTTTGTTAATTTGTGTTGTGTTTTCACAAACAGTCTCCAACTCTTTTAAGTTCTTTGTGTTAAATCAGGGATTTATTCAATACTTGACTCGATAGTCGACCTAACTAGGAGCTGGCTAAATGAGATCTGCAAACACCAAGTTTGTCTGGAAGCAGCCTAGCTGGCCCTAGCGACTACTGGCTACTAGCTGCCATCTTGCGGACTTCCAAGCAAGCTCTTTGCACTGCCCTCTATGAGTGCATCTGTGAAGCTCTTAGCTATCTCACTTCCCAAAAATTTATAAAAAGCGAATATTCACATAATTTTTTTAACTTTACATATCGTAATTAACCTGGAGTATTAAACAAAAATAAAAGTTTCTAATTAAATTTAACACACATGTGTCCTAGGCCATTTTTAATATGTTAGAATAATTGTAAGCAACAAAAAAAATATCATAAACATTATGTGAGCAGATTACCATAGAAATATTTTCGTGTTATAATGCCGCTCAGCCATATTTTATTTAAAGTTTTTGTTTTTGTTTTTATTTTCTGTTTTTGTTTATGTATTTTGTTACAGATGACACACATACACTTCACTTTGACTTTGGTTCAAGATTTTGCTTATGATAGCCTGCGATAAGCGAGCCCTAAAGGTCTGAGACAGAGGTGTGAAATCGTCGGATCACGACAATAGAAAGAATTGTAATTTTTTCTGCTGGATTTTATTTAGGTATTGGAGCCAGGAAAGAGTCTAAAAGGGTCGAGAGGATACACTAAGTGGCATGAATGGCTAGGAAGTAACTAGAGAGACTAAAATAGACTAGGATGAGGTGATTTTGCACAGCGGTGCTGCCAAGGTCTGTTATCTATGTGAGGATATTGTGTCGGCGCTCTTTATTGGCAGCAGACACATGTCAGCGCTATATTAGCAGCGGACACATACCTGAACGGATGACGAACCTCGTGCTGGCACAGTTGGTGGACGGGGTAGTCTCTCTCGCTGCAGCAGCTGGTACAGTTCCTTCGCTACCTAGGATTCTTGCAGCAGAGTCTCCATCTTCTGTCTTCGTCGAACGTCACAGCGGTGCTGCCAAGGTTTGTTATCTATATGAGGTTGTTGTGTCAGCGCTCTTTATTGGCAGCAGACACATGTCAGCGCTATATTGGCGGCAGACACATACCTGAACGGATGACGAACCTCGTGTTGGCACAGTTGGTCTAAATAACAAATGTAGTAAATAAATTGTACAGCGCCCTTGAGGTGATTTTTCACAAAAACGGCGCTCTACAAATTATCCAATTATTATTATTATTATTATTAACTAATTTTGACAATATAACCATCATTAAAAGCGCCTAAATGACGTTTCGATTCCGTAAACACCGTGAAACAACAACAATGAAATCTTCTAAATAAACACAAATTGAAAATACAAATACATAAATGATACGTATTATTATATATAATAAAACTTTTATATTCCAAACAGAGTTTGTTTATTTATATAAATATATTTTAGTAAAGCCACAATATTTGTCACCGGAATTTCGCATTGTTAAAATTGGCTGTCAATTTTCGCAAAAGGAAAAAAAACTGGAATTAGTATTATACACCCAGCTAATAAAATTTGTATAAATAGAATCTCCAACTTTCTCTTCCAACCAACCTCTTATTTCTTTCACCTCACAACGCATAAGCAAGTACGAATTACTCGGTCCATGAGACTCTAGTGCATTGTCAAATAAAAATAAAAATTAACATAATCATCAAAACAAAGCAAAGCTAAATAATGTTCTTCTTATAAAGTCGGTTTCTCAATGCTGCGGATCGTGAACCCTACTCCAATTTCCACAGTGGACAAGGTTCACCCTTTCCTGGTTCAGCGCTGCGTGGAGGGCCAAGGATACCGGCATACCTGACGCCAGTGAGACTTGGCACTCTAGCGTATTGGTGACCTTCTGTTGTAAGTTGGAGTCTTCAGTTTGGCGAGCATTGTGTCCTAAGTATTTTCAATTACGTTGTTACAGTTAAACGTCTATTCTGGATGCCTATCTCTACCAGAATGGACACATTTTTGCGTCTGGCTCTCCATGGCATTTTGAACATAAAATTTGATTACAATATAATCATTTCGTGTTCATTTCTGTTATGGTAAGTATAATACATAGACTGGGCAAGTAACTAATAGATATTGCTGATAATATCGATGAAAATTTTGAAATATTCAAATACAAATTAGTTCAGCACTTTTTGTTGGTGTAATTAATGAGTAATCATAATTTATGGATATGATAAGTATTCACAATATCTTCATCAATTTTAATTTTTTTATTAATCGAATATACATTTGGGGTTCTTTAAAGTTAGTGTGATGATAACTTAATATTGAAATTTTTTAATTATTTTTTAAATGTTTATTTGTACTTATTTTAAAATTAATTTATAATTTTATGTAAAAGCCCAAGGACATTAATTCATAAAAAGATATTATTCTTATGTACCACGTAAATAATTAAAAACTTTTTTTTAATTCTTTAAGTGTGATTAAAAGCAATCTTACAGATCTTCGTGTGATTGATTTTATTATTTAAATAAAACAGTTAAGCTCTGACAACATGACAAGTAAAAAAATCAGTTCACAACAATTAACTGTTGTTTTTGTTATACATTGTACAAAGACTGAAAAATTACAATTTCAAATTATTACTAATAAAAAAACTCGCGACATTGAATTTTGGCAGACATGCACACATTGCACAGACTAATGAAAAAACAAAACTAAAAAATGATAACACTATTTTCTCTGAAATTTGAGTAATATGACAGTTTTATTTTGTAGTTTGAGATGTGTGGTTCGTATTGTGGTATTTTTAACAGTTTTAATCCATTAATAATGTCATTAATGAATTTAGTTCATGTTATCGGAAAAACATTAGTTATTTCAGATGTATTATTTTTTAATTGCCTGTTACCGTCTGAACTTTATAAATTTTTTTCGAAAATTATGTTTTTTAATAACGAACGCCTTATAACGCCATATGTGTAGGTAAATACAATACCCAGAAAATCTATAGTGTCAGATTTACTGGTTATTCTCTGGGAATCATTATTATTATTTTGAATACCTTTTGATTGTATGAACAAGATAAAAAGTAATGTTTAAATTTTCTTGCAAGTTCCTTAAATAAAAGGACTATATTCTTTGAAATTTTGCGACGTTTGATCATAAATTTTTGTGGAGGCTTTTTAAAAAAAAAATCATGTTTTAACTAACTAACTAACTAACCATCACGCCGTTTCCCCGCAGGGGTAGGCAGAGAGGACGGACCGCCAAACAACTCGGTCTTGGCACACATTCCTTGCCTCATTCACATTCATACATCGTCTCATACATACTCTTCTATTGTTCTGACTCTTGACATGGCCCGACTCAAGTATCTGATTCACTTGGTCGTGCCATGTCTTCCTCGGGCGCACCCGACTTATCCTCGGGCGTTTATTTTAACTTATCGTGTTTTAAATTAAAATATTGCACTTTTTAAGTATTAAAGTCTAAAAGGTAACTTCATCTTGTTTCTAAAATGTTATTTGTTATTACGACATCTTAAAAATGAAGAAATATATAGAACTTTTATAATACATTGGAAAAATTCTGAAATTCGATGAGAAATTATTATTATTTCAAGTTTATACAACAGATAAACAACCCTATTTATACAAGCAGTGTATTTATCTTTCCATGAATTATTTCTTGTCAGTTTCTACATTAGTAAGCTTTTCACATACACGGTAGTTTTTAGTAAGATCGTAAGATGTTTAAAACAATACTCTTCATTCCGATATATTTTAACTAATTGTAACAAATTAACGAACTAAACAATAATTATTATTCGATTATTGAAAATTATATTTTTACCCGGAGACAACCGCTACACACAATTATTTGTGAGTAAATTTCACATTTGTCGTATAAAATACCCTTAAATATGAGAAACATTATTCATAAGTACAAAGTCAATGTATTCTAGAGGTTAATTAAATAAGGTCAAATAAGGTAACCGTTATGTTTGGGCTTGTTAGCCTCCTGCCCGGGAAACTTCTCAAAACCTCCGCCCTAAAAAATAAATTGTAAGACAAAATTATCCCGCGATTAAGCTAAAACAATAAATCTAAAAGTGCTAGGCATTTACCTGTAAGGATAAATTATTATAGTTTGTCAGTGTCGAAATCCATTTTGATATAAACACCGTGTTATTAGTGTGCAATTAATATAATTGAAATAAAATCATTGTTCACCACCCGCCTCCCCGAAAATTGTGAACCAATAATAACCATAATGTTCGGAAAATGTACTATTCTAACGATGGCCGTGATAGGCAGAAACCGGTAAAAGTCTAAATTTAAAAGAATTGGATAATGGATGAATTCCACTACTACTAATTCATTGTCAGTATTTAAAATAATAATATAAAAGTTGTTTTGAAATCTCTCAAATTATATCAAATAGCCCGAAGTTTCAGAATTGTGGCCCTCTGATGGGTCTTGGGTTCCAAACAAGATAAAACGGCCGAAAAGGGCTTTCTAAAAAGTACCATTATTGAGATTATTAGGTTATAATAGACGTAATATTTTTCGGTTAGTCATACATAAATATAATTGGATCACCTTATTAATAAAGGTATGTTTAGTTACAGAATACACAATAGTTTATAGTACGTAATTTAGTTATTTTTTTTGCAGTAAACGAACAAAAATGAGTAAGATTCTCTTCAAATTATTCGTAATCAGGTAGAAAACGGGATTTCAAGCCGTTTCCTGATAAACTTTTAGTAAGGTCGTAATAATATCGGAGTACGTGTTCATGCATCTGCACTTGCGTCTTGATAATATAGAAGTACGAACTTTGAAAATGTTAGGATTCTTATGAACACGTGTTCCGATATTGTGACAATACAGCGGCATTTTACTTAAAGTTTATCAGGAAACCTAACAATTCATTCGTTAAGGGCCTGCAATCCCGTTTTTAACAGTATTAGGAATAATTAGAAGAGATTCATAATAAATTAGCAATTTTTTTATCAGTAATTTTTGACTTTTATTGATCAATTTACCTTTTTATAGTAGTCTCGGGTAGATCGTGTACAACCCGCTCATCGTGACCCGCTCACAAACCACAAATAACCTAGCAGATGGCTTTTTCAATAAAGATTCAATCAAATGACCGGTCGGTGGCCGAGTTGACATCGCGTTTGGGTCCCACCCAGGCGTAGTGTGTTCGATTCCTCGGCTGGCCAAGTCCTCCATCACAATACAAAATTTTCAGCTTACTGTGGTGGTAGTAGGAGATTTTCAAATATTGTCAGGTTATTCGTAACCCGGGAATGTTTGTCTTTCTTTAAAAAAAAAAAAAAACAAAAATCATTTACCTACTACAAACGAAGGTACCCGATCAAAGATCGGATGCCGGGTACTCGAGTCTTGTGTACGACGGGTTCGGATTTACGGTATTTTTTCCAAGTGTAGACTGGGAATTTATTTAACTATTGACCCGATACTTCTGTAGCGGGTCGTAAGTGACCCGAGTAGTGTTAAATGATCGATCTTCCCCGCACTATTTTGTACGTAACGTTGGTAGGTACCAGCGAGCCGCATAGGCAGTCATTTTTATACAAGGCAATGTTTAGATATCGCAATGTAAATAATTAATTGCTATGTAATAATAGTAAAGTATGCTATATTGTACCTACTGCAATAAAAGGAAAAAAAATATTTCCAATACTCAATAAACAAGTTTTTAATGAAATTTTATTAAAATTCGGTTTACTTGGCAATGTCCACAATAACATGTCAATTTTAAATCATGACGGAGAATAATCGGTTAATGACATCGATACTTCCTCATTTACGGTATAAATTTTATAGGAAAATAACAATAAAATATTTTAAGGACAATCGATGGGAAAGAATGTGCTCATAAAAATGGAAATGTATTATACCCATAAACATCAGAATAAGCGATGAGCCAAATAATATAACAAATGTGTTGGAAAATAAAAATATGAATCTGATTACGAATAAAGCTTCCGTTCGGGAAGCAATTTAACTTGCATCCATCGAGATAGAAATCGAAAGGTTGGCCTTTGAAATAAACTATCAATAATAATTCTGGGAGCTAGGGAACATTCTGATGTGTTCATCATTTTCAATATATTCACGACACTGCTAGAGACATTTGTGCCACTTGTAATATGGCTGTTTGATTCATTGAAGACTAGCCAACGAAAAACAACCAAATTTTCAACAGAGTGGTGATTTTTATTCCATTCTTAAAACAAAATTTATTGCAAATTCTCTGATTAATTTTTGCGAAAGCTAAAAATTTCCGAGCACTTCAAAATAAGTGTAACCCTTTAGACAGCCAGCAATAAAGTCAGTATCCGACATGGTTACTGTTAATCTGGTGTTGTTATTTGGTGGTAGTTTCGGTACCACCCACCAGATGTCGGGAAAGGGAAAAAGACCTGGGTTATTATTACCCAGTTGACAGAGATAGCACGTCGGTTGTAGCCGAATGGTTACGTGTACAGCCGAAGCTAGACGATTCCTACGTAGGGAGCTCACCTCATGATTCTTCCCATGTTAGCATAGCTCATAGTCTCTGATATAATGAATGAATTTACGACAAGAGATTCATATTATTCGTATTTCATACCAAGATGATAATTAATAATACAGTACACCAGTACATTACAGTTACAAGTATCGAGATACGTCAGGGACAGGTGTACCGACACAACGAAAAAAAAAATCACACAACCACATGTAATTTAACGAATTCCGCGTATTTTTTGTTTTTTTACAAACTACGTACCTATTTGGATGACTAATATTATTAATTCCACAGTATTGACTTTCATATATATTCTGTAAAATATCAATGCTTGAACTGTATTTAACCGTAAAATGGTTGTATGCATTTTAGATGTTTTAATGAAACATTATTTTTTTTTTAGATGACACCTTGTGATTTTAATACCGACTAAAACTTTTTATCGACTGTAATTTTATCGGATATTCTGCTGATATTCCGTAATTCAAAGAAGCTTTGCGTTGCTTGAAATGGCTTCAGGTGTTTTGTGTGTGGTGAAGAGATCCGAATAGCCAGGTACTTTCCGACTTCCCCTCGTCCATCTCCTTCCCTTCGCCACTCTCTTCAGCCTCACAATACACCTCTATTTATTTTTAAATTAAAATTTTTTAATATAAATAAAATCATTATAAGTATAATCACCTATATGGAAATAATATAAATATATCGTTTGCAACTGGCTTCACTACTGTTTGATAATGCGTTTAAAAGACGATACAACTGCCATGCGTGATAATAATTACACAGCAGAACTTGTTTATAAATAAATTGTTTTTTGTAAATTGAATAATAATATTATTGAAAATATAAAATAAGGTAATGGGACGACCCAACACAGGTACAAATCAACACACTTTTTAAAAGTGACATAAAATAATAAAAAGTGATGAAAAAAACTTGTTTAAATACGTCACGTTCTTAGATCAGGTTTTTCATCGCTTTTATGACTTAAATAACTTTTCTAATGTGTGCTGATTTCTCTTGAAAAGTCAAGGAATTTGAAAAGAAAAACTTGAAATTAAAATTGAGTTCTACAAATTAAACTTGATAACAATACAAACCTCAATTTTATCGAGAATGATATAGTCCCACTGGTTTCGGACAGTCTGAACTCTCGTGCAGTAGTTACTCGTATTTACATAAAAAATATTAGAAAAGTTCGCTGTTTTTTCACGGGAACGAGATTGAATTATATTAAGAAATGAGTATGACACATTTATAATTATTTCGTTTAATATTGCAGAAAGTAGAATAGTCAATTAAAACTCCCGCTTTTTCTTTTCTTCTTCTCGCTCCTTTATTATTCTTATTTGTCTTGTTGATTTCATCAATTTATCCAACTTTTGTGTAAAAAGTATATGGTTATTTTTAATGCAATTATAAATGAACGTCGCTCTGCAGAACAAATTAAGCTAGCCAACAAAATGAACAAAAAAATATTTTTCCTTAATTCCTGGAATTTGGGAAGTCTGTTTCCATATTCTGCCTGAAACAATCGGTATCCTTTTTAATGAAGATAAAACCGATTACAAAATATAAAGGATTACAGAAAAGTCATTAAAAATCTGCAGAATTAAAACAGCCCATACGAAATGCTAAAAATACATATTTTTCGTAATTGTAAAAAGCATTCACTTTGTGGCTCATCATAATTTATAATAAAAACACATAAATTTGTTTTTGACCACGATAGTTTTATTTTCACTCTACCGGTTTCGGAAGATCCCTTCCTTCGTCAGGAGAATATTTAAAACTAATCTACTACACAAAATATTGACACATAAATACAAAAATGTTAAGTGTTTGAGGGAGATGTCGACAAAGTGGAAGGGGTAATTACGGGAATTCCAGGAAGAACAGAGCGGTTAACTGGAAATATGTCAAGAATAGGAGTTATTATAATAACTCCAGTATAATAAATAACCAAATTAATCTGTCTTATAGTCCTATTCTTGAATACACGTCTTTTTCATTGACACTCTTCCCTAATTATTTTATCTTCATTTTGAAACCAAATTTTAGGCGGTTCTATGTATTTACAAAAAACTTTTCCACAATTTCTCTTAGTGCGCAAGAGTTTTAACTTTGATTCCAGTGAGTTGTCTAATCAATTTAGATTTACACAAGAAATCTCTTATTCCTCATGACTTGAAAAGTAAACGATGACATTAACAATATAATGCATTATTTGTATTTACCTATCTATGTAAGCAACATGAAATCTTACATTCCACTGTTCCCATAGTGAATTATCGATATTTCCAACTTCTATAATACTAAGCACGTAAGCACAATCGGATATGTTTATCCGAAACACTATCAAGTTTACAAACCAATTCTTTAGAAATTTGTGATCATTTAAAAAAGATAGCTGCCAAAAATGTGGTTAAAAAAAATAAATATATATCGTCCTTTTCAATGGTACATTGCATTGATAGGTATAACCTTAATTTTTTTTTATGTGACACCTCACCAAAACACCCCTGACTGTACAGTGTAAAGGCAAGGGAGCTATGTCGCCACCCGGTTGAGTAGCGTTGTAAGGCGGGTAAAGTAAAAGACAAGTTGTTGCAATAAAAAAACTAACATATTATTTTGTTTCGTTTGATTCAAAGCTTTTATCAATTTTCTGCATTCGTCATCCAATTTTACGAAAGAAATCAACAACCAATAATAAATTTCACCGTCAATATGTATTAGAATGTTCTGATTTTACGTGATTCGCCAAATAACAGAAGTAATTATTTGTTCAATCAGTCCGTTCCGACTGCATAATTTGGCAAACAGTTCCTCTGCAAGAGTAGGTCCCATCCCCAACGGCGCAAGTCCCTCGCTGCTGGCTTGGCTGTGAAAATCACCCATGAGGTATATCGGAGCTGAGCAACTAGCCATTTTAACGAAATATAAAAAAATTTTCATAGTGACTAACTAAGGAAATAAATTTTTAAAAAATTCAATTATTGTGCGATACTGTAGGGTAACAGTTATTGCATTACCATATTTAACTACGTAAAACGTGCGCAAAATTCCTCATTTTGTAAAACTAGGAGATTTTAAAATATTGTCAGGTTATTCGTAACCCGGGAATGTTTGTCTTTCTTTTTAAAAAAAAATTAAATTAAATTAAATTAACTTTGTTTTTCTAAAAAAGAATTGTTTTATACAATTATTCCGCGTTCTTCAGGAGTAAAGCGATTCATATGTAAGTACATACGTACGATGAATATACGTGTATATATATATGCTGCTTCTAGAAAACAACCAACTTTATTTATGTAGGAAAGGCATTGATGATGCTAAATCTCCCGCTAGATGGCGTCCAGACTTATTATATCTTCATTTATTTGTGAAATATTTTTGACTTTTTAGTAATATAGGGAGAAAATTAATTTCGCCGACGGGAATCGAACCAGCAGCCTTTTGATTGCCGGTCAGCTGCTCTACCATTGCGCCATGTCGGCTTATTAATTGAATATGTATTAAAATTATTTATTCAATATTTTTGGCTATTAAATTTCAAAAGAATATATAAAAAATACGTGGTTTCTTTTCATTTGGATATTTTATACAACCTCTAGGGCGCTTTACTCAGATGTGAATTATTTAAAAAGATCTGTGAAATTCGATCACAATCACGTTATTAATAACTTGAAATTACTCGCAAAAAACACAGAAATGAAAAGCTTTATCTAACCAATTTTTTTCCTTATTCGTGCACTCTCTTACCACTAATAGATCTATGATGATCATTGGCTGTTCGGTTATTGCACTGAGAGATAATATTCTTACAATTAATCTAATTGTTGGTAAAAAAAATATTTTATTAACTTGATAATTAGTATACCGTCGTTTTAGTGAAAAGTCGTCCGATGAGCGCTTCAAAATTATTATTAAACCACAAACTCTATCTTAAACTATCGATGTAGTCTGTTTCAACGACTTTGAGTCACTATTTCAATACTATAAAATAATATTGTTGTCTAAGAGCTTAAAGTAGTAAAGCACCCAGTGCAAATAACACGAAAAAAATTTGCAGAATAATTTGTTTATTTAATGCAGTTTAAGCCTTCCGCTGATATGGCCGCCGCCCCCGCCTCGTTTCAATGCCGACGCCCAAAGCATCCCATACAGCCTTATTCGACGTCGGGTAGCGCCGGTTCAGTTCGCGTAGCAGGATTAGTCTCTACCTATACCCGCCGAGCGTCGAGACGCCCTAGCCCAAACCGAGCTGGAACTCTCCGAAAACAAACACTTGCTGTACGCCGGCGTTACGTTGTGGCGTCTTATTTCATAATAACGACGCTTTAATGACAAACTTTGTAAATGAAATGTCATCCTCGTTCAGTTATAAAATAAAATACTTTACTTTAAAAAGTTAATGCAACATAAAATAATGCGTAAAAAATTGTTTTAAACTTTTAATGTTGTATAACTATTTGAAAATGTTTATAAAAAACTTAAATGTAAGACTTTTATTGTGAATTTCTGAACTTAAAGTGTATTAATTGTTTTCTAATAGTGTTCTCCATAATACTCTGACTTTTTAAGTAAAATATGAAAGTTATTAAAACTTTTACTTACAGTTAAGTGATTTTCTTTTTGTTAAATTGAAATAGCATATTAATTAGGCATTATTTAAAAGAGTTATTGCAAGTGTTTTTGTAGTTTTGCATTAATAATGATACAGTGAAAATTGTAAAGAATTTATAAAATGACTCTTGGGAAGATTGAAGGAAACCAAGGAAGTAACTTTAAGTTCCAAAGTTCTGCAGTTCAATTTATTTTAAAGGTAAGTTTTGAATAACTTTTTTGGTTAACAAAATTATCTCACTCTAATTAACACCAATATTCGTGCGTGTTTTTGGGCTTTTAGGGTAATTGCTTCAAAAACTTGTTTATTGTACAAATATATTAATATTATTAATGACTACAACGATTATCATTATTCACGTTTTTTCACGATGCGCAATTCTAACATATTTTACTTTATGCATTACATTAACACTTTAGAATCTTGATAACATTTTCAATGTACCTACGTCAACCTTATTATTACCATAATTTGTAGTATTTATGATTGATTTGTGTTATTTAACAAAGTAATAAATAAAAGTGAATAAAATAGGAAAGTAAAGAAAAAACCTCTTAAATTAAACATTCAATTACCTTTAAATCTATTGTTGTACTTTCACATCAGTACAATTAGTGGTGTGAAACTAAGTTATTCTAAATTTCAAGCCACAAAAAAATCAAACCGTAAAATTTTTTTTGATGATAATATATTTATTTTTATAAATACATGTATAAAAATAATTAACTTTTACGGTTTAATTTTTAACACTTAAAAAATCAAACCGTAAAAAAAATGTTTTTTTGATGATAATATATTTATTTTTATAAATACATGTATTATAGTAAAGTTGGTGTGACTAAAGATTGAACCTTTCATATATAATAACTGAGCCATATACCAATTGGGTGGGACTGAAATTAACAGATGAGTATGTATATGTATGAGTGATTGGTACTAAAAGTTGATAGAATGCATTGCCATCAACAACGAGTCTATCTGCCGAGTTTCAGGCCGATCGGATGAAGCGAAGTGGTTTAATTTCCACTTCTGAGATTTGCATTCATTCGTTCCCGAAAACAAAAGTGAAATTAAAATAGATTTAAAAATCAATATTTATGACGAAATCGAAAACAGTAAATACTGTGGAACGATGAAAGGGATTCATTATTATTGATGGGCGATGACTTTTATATCATTATTATTAAATATTTGTACAAATGTAAAAAAAAATTGCCTTTCCTCACCATAAATAGACTATGCTCTTGTGTTTGGTGAGGGAATTCTAGTCCAATTATAAAAAAAATCATACAAGTAATTAACTAAATATTGTATTGTATAACTTTTTTTACGAAAACGGCGCTATATAAATTAGCCAAATATTATTATTAAGAATAACAAAAAGATCATTAAGAAAAACGCAAGATTTATCAATAATAGATTTAAAGATTTAAAAAGATTATAATATTATTTTGTAATTAAGATGATTTTTCAATTTTAGCGTAAACACATAAATATTTACGTGAATTTTTAGATTTAAAGAAAGGAGTTTATAATTTTAAATTTTTAAAAATATATTTTATTCATGTGAAATACTCATCACGTATTTAATGAAATTTATTTTAGTAGACATATTCAGACGGTATGTATTAAATTTACAAATAAAGAAATTTGAAATAAAAATATTATTTAAAAAATGGGAGACAAAATGCATAGTGTCATACTTTGAACTTTGAGAGTGTTTCCTCTCGATGTTTGGAATTTGGTTTTCAGAATTCATTTCAAGTTTAAAATAAAATAACATTTTTTATTTTCCTTTCCAATTTAATAAATATAACGCTGGGAAGATCCTTTGTGAATTTTGGTTACAAATTTATTTCCATTGAAATACTGGAATGTCCATTTAATTTTCAAATAATATTTAACTGACCGAACCCCACTAAACAAGAAAACCTCCGAATAAATTCCGTAATAAGCATAAACTTATAGTTAATTTTAATTTCATATTCCACGGCACCTCTCTCTCGCAATAAACATTCCTTAAAATAAGGGTAGAAATAATACTGCTTGAACAAAAATATTATGGAAATGCCAGTTTCCTGTTTCAAAATTGGAAAAATTAGAAGCGTTCTTGGTATTTATTTTGTAATAAGGAGAAACCGTGTTTGTAACATGTGCTATTGAATAAATACAAATTCGAGTTCTTTTGTTTTGAGTTGAAAAATAATGTTGAATATTATTATTAAATTGTGTGATATTTCGGTGTAAACCATGTTCAAAAGCGTTCAAATACTCTATTTAAACATTTGATTTTGAGAGACATTAACTGCACCCATTATGATGTGAAGAAAATAATTTCTTCAGCCTTTTCATCTTAAAGGATGTTGTGTGGATAGTGTTTTTTGGGAGATGACGAAGTGAACATGCGCATTGCATAACCGAGCTGTTTAAGAGAAAGCTACAAACTAAAAAGGTGAATATTCTTGATATACCTTTATATTGAAGGTAATAGGCAGTAAAAAACGCTTGACAAACGGAGTCTAGAAACGTTCGATTTCAAGCACAAAACTGGTTTTTATTTATTTTGTTAATAAATTTATAAGAAAGCAAAAAAGTTAATCGAGTGAAACTGTCAAAGATAATTTTAGCAATAAAACTGTATTTTTTAAAAGTTGTTTCCTTTACGAGTTCATACATTTCTATGGAAAAAATATTTTTATTGAGTAATTTATTATTTTATTTGTATTACACTCAAGTGAAACGATATAAAACCTTCAATTTATCTAAGGCATATTTTTTGGTATTCATAATGTACACCAATTCGTTATAAAGAATAATCAAAATAGTGATTTGGAATTAAGCTTCGCCTTAACTCAAAAACGAGTCGTAAAAACGACCAATTCTCACGTGACAAATATCAACTGTGTACGATCAACCATGGCAATGTTGGGCGGGCGTTTGGCGTATTTCAAAGCATCTTTCATTGAAATAACCGTAGAACTAGGACAGCATTGTTCTTTCTGCGATAGTTCTTTGTATTGGAGCATAGAAGTCAATCCAAGGGAGCCTGTATTGCCTCAATAGGACTATCCCACCAAAACCGTAGTTTCATCATTTTTCCAAAAAAGAAAAATCCCCACTTACTTTGATTGGACATTGTCACGTTTCCTATTAGCTTTTAAAATTCACATATATGACTCCTCAGATTTATATTCAGTGGTCTAGAAGTGAAAACTTTACATCATTTATTATTTGGGTTTCCCTTTCTAAACAAATATCCTCTATTCTATCAAGCCTTATTTAAAATTGCGTCTCCTCCATTCAAAAACTCATCTCTTCTAGGTTTGAATTCGACTCCAATCTTTCATATAATTTTGAAATTTGCCAATTTAAATAACATTAAAATATAAATTCACCTTCCCTTTCTCCATAATTTGAAATGATGGCCCAGAACACCCTTGAACGGTGAAAGCCAGAAACATTTGATAGAAAAGGACAGCTTTCCCAAATGACGCATGTGCTCTTAAAATTTCAACAGGGAATCTATCAAACGAACCGACAGTTTCTGCACAAAGCAAAGGGTATTATAAGGTATTTTATTTTATGTTTTTCAAGTATTTATATGATATTTGACCAAATGCGATATAAAGTGGTAGATATTTTCAGTGTTACCCTGGTGCATGGCCACCAATCCGGATCTAAACTTTGTTTGAAATGAAATTGTCCAAAACTAAGTAACAAGGATCACCACATCATTCCTCTTATCGAGAGTGGGTATCTAATATCTAATCGCTTTATTCATATATGTATCGCAATAGGCCAATGCCTTCAATGGTTCCTACACTCCAAGACAAAGCAAGTAAACTAACATATTTCTTTAGATGTCTAAGAAATATTCTAAATAAAGATTTACTTAGAATTACGCACATTGCTTTCTGCCAAACAATAATACAATATGGCATTACAGGTGGGGTGGAACTAACAAACTTAAAAATACATACAACTGCTTTACGTAGCACTAAAATTAATGACAAAAAAATAAAATATTTTCGGATTAACTTAATAAGTAGAACATTAAGTTTCAATATTTAATTCTTGAAGATAATTTAAGCGATTCTTGCAGATAATAAGATTAAGTAAGTACATACTAAAAACAACATTTGTTTAAATTTTTTATCATTTTCATCACAATCGTTTTGTTGGTCAAATGAGCTTCACAAGGTAATAAGTACGTCAAATATAAATTTATTTATATATTACGCCAATACAGGTTTTAACAAAAAATTGATATTTATAATAATTTATTTAATCATGAGTAAAATTTCCTGTATAAATTATGTAAAAACCATTCAGAAAAAAAGTAATATACTTACATTTATTATAATTGAGGTATGTAATTATAGCCTTCTTGTTATTATATTCCGTGCATTTGACACATCTAATTTTTCTGCAAAAGTATTGCCAACTGCATGCAATATAGGTATACGCAAGTATGATATGTATACAACATAAAACTATACGTAATAATTAATTAGTTATGAATCTAAATATTTATAATTTTTATTATCATGAAACTGAAGATAATAATGTTAAAGTACATAAAATATGTCGGAATATTTAAAAAAATACTGTTAAATTTTGTTATAAATATTAAATATTTTTTTTATTAATATTATATATTTTTAAATATTTTCGAAAAATATTTATTGTATTTGTCAATGAATAATACTTTTTTCTAACAGCAAAATAGGAATTAAAAATATTGGTAAAGTTGTCAAATCTTTCAAAATCAATATCACAACATCGATGGTAGAAATAAGTAACTAAATTTTTTCAGTAATTTGATCCAACAAATCATATTAGTGTTTAAATACACAAATATTTAATAGATCTAGATAATGTTCTTTTAAAATTATTCGTCGGTAGACAAACACGATTACAAAATTACAGCGGTTAAAAATAGTTCAGCGTCATTGAAGAAAATTGTTTTAGAAAATTTAAAATAAAATGGTAAATATTATTAAGAATATCATAAATACTTTTTTTATGTAAAAACTATGATTTTCGAACGTTATTTGATAGGTTATAGCAGGGAAAATATAATATTTTAAAAGTGTTTCTTTTAACAGAATACGCGTAAGAAAATATGTAAATTATTATGACTATTATAATTATTATGTCATTAATTTATCATAAAAACATATTTATTATTATTTTACTAGTTATAAGTGATACCAACACACTCACACACAAATTAATAGAAAAAACACTTGGTTTCAACTTAATCACTACAAGAAACAACTATTTACGTCGGGGGAGATAGTAAATGATGCATGAAAGTTCCATCTTTTTTAATCACAGTTGAAAATTTCCCCTATTAAAATATCTTAGCCGCCATGTTGGATCTTGTTATTATGAAGTGACATTTACCGAAAGGTTTGTTTCAATCAAAATACGCACAAATTATTCAAATAACCCATTTTGTGTATTTTTGTGCGCAAATTTTCCATCTCCCCCGACGTTATTAGTAATTTCTGGTACTAATAAGTAAATTCTAATTCAATAATTTGGGCGCATTTAAATCTTCAATATTTTAAGTAGCATTCTCAGGAAACTACACAAATCTTAAATGTAAAAGGCTTCTATAAATAAAGGCAAAGACATTATAATATAATTAATAATTTTTTTTCTTTTAGATTTCATTTTCGTGTTTTTAATCGTATTAATCGATTAATATTCCCCCAACCTTACAAAGAAAAGTGGTATTCATTTTACATAATTGATAAACAACCGTGTATGTAAAAACTTTACTAATAAAAACTGACATTTAACAGTCATAAAAAAATTGGAAATATACATACATTGATTAAATAGCCGAAGTGGGTTTTATATACTTGAAATTTATAATATTTCCGCGTTTTTTTTATGTTTATTTTTTTTTGTGAAACCGCACAGAAATCCAAACTGCTCCCAGGCTTCTGGTGCCAGTGAGACTACGGCATCCCCAATCGGAGTGTGTTGTGAGGCTGAAAGTAGTAGGGAGGGGAAGGATATAGGGCAGAGGAAGGTGGGGAAGTACCTGGCTATTCAGATTTGGTCACCAAAAACGGTCAAAGCCATTTCAAGCAACGTTTCAATTCTGAATGGTGGTCTTACACTAGGGAGATTCTGAAAGTATCTTCCACTCTGGGACGTGCCGAAAATAAACTAAATATTATTTTTTTATGAGTTATTTGTGAAATAACACAAATAAATAAAATAAACTTTTACTGCGGGATTTGAACCTGCGACCTTTAGCTTGCTAGTCGAGAGCCTCACCCCTCGACCACGGAGGCTGTCAAATTCTAAATGTGCTATACATTTCTTCTTCTTCAACAAATTCCACTTTTAGAAACAAGATAAAATTACCCACTGGTATTTGAAATATATTTAATATTTATAAATTGGGACGTTTTAATTTCAAACACGAAGAAGATGAAACAAGTCAAAAAATGAAAAAAATGGATAAAAAATCAAGATATTCACTTTATTCAAAAGATTATAATTCCAAACCAAACATAACCAAAATATGATAAGTAAAATTAAATATTATACACGTTCTTCAAGAATTATCCAAAAATACATACACGCACATATATATGTGTGTTTTCATGTTTCAATATATGTCTGTGAAAAAAAAAAATTAACTTTCTACTATAACACATAAATACCTGTCACACTAAATCACAAACACGTTAACACCTCAGCACAGGTTCTCCTAGTGAGGTGTTCACGTAACATACAATATCACCCACACACAGTTTTACCTATATCAACCTATGTTCTTTATTTTTCATACCCTTTTTATGTACTATAATATAAACCACTGTAATCATTTGTAAAATGTGTATTCAAGAATAGACATAAATAAATAAATAAGTCAAAAAAATTGTTTTTACTCCAATAGTCATAAGAAATTAAAAACAAAAAAACAAACAAAAACAAACATTTCTGAGAGAATAACCAAAATACTTCATTTTTGAATAATTGTTTGCGCAATTCAAAACATCACTTTCATGGAATTCTTGTTAAATTCATGCGGTAACCGCCAATTAAAAAATAATATTTCAGAAATGGCCTAACTTTTCCAAGATGGAAGTCTCATGTGTTAGTCAGCCAAAATGCGAAAATTCCCAGTTCTTTTACAGTTAAAGTAATTTTTTATCAGTAAGAATTCATACAAAAATTAAACAGTGTTTGTTCAATGTTTATCAATATTTAAAAAAAAATTATTATTATGTTTAAAGATTGAGTTCAAAGCTAAGTTAAATAATATTGTATTGTTTTCTCTTCACAACGATATAAACTTATTTAATGAATTCGGCAACATTAAAAAAAAATTATATATAATTTTTCAACCGGCTTTTCTAAATTCGAATATTGAGAAAACATTATTTTATTCTGAGCAATAAATTGTATTTCATCCTCCCATAAAAACTACACATAAAGTTTGGAATCAAACCGCTATTCCATGGGCTACGAAAACCATCCATAAATTTTCAACAAGTTTTCCAAAATTCTTAATCTTTCCATCGAAAATAATTTAATTTAAATCTTATTTTAAATAGCTTGGTGCCGCCGCACAGTTGGCCCGATAATAATTTATTAATCCGTAAATCTAAATTTCTGGAATTTGCATTTCAAAATACCGAATATATCCCTCTCTAAATAAATAATAGATTCGGATCAGTTTTGACCCTTTGATTGATACAAACCCCGAAATACAGTTTCATATTTATTCACAAGAAATACAGTTTATGTTGGGGGTGAATTATGGCGTTCACTTTTTCCGGAAATTCCCAATTTCAGGAAACAGCTGAATATCTCGGCGGGAAACGCGATAGAAATTGAAAACACATCAGGTGTACCCTCAAAGCTCAGATAAAAGTACATAATTCAAAAGTCATTCATCCCAATTGCTCCCAATGCAGGAGGCAGTGAGACTATAGCATACCTAATGGGTAAATTATAAGACTGAAAGAGATGAAGTGATAGTTTGGGAAGTACCTCGCTATTCAGATATGGTCTAGACTCTAGAGAGATATGGTATGGAGAGTATCTACCACGCTAAATACTGGTTTTGTTAATATACTTAAATTTTCGCTAATAAAAACTATATAGATCCTTAAACATCTGTTGGCAGTGGAAATTATTGTTTTAAAAAAAATCAGTAGTGACCCATTATAACTTTGCTTCATCATTACAATCGTGTCTTAGTCAAATTCAAAACATTCAAATAATTTATCTCTGCCCAGACATAGGCAAGTGTGTATTTGTTTAAATAGTATGAGAGATATTACGACGCTTTATTAAATAGTTTATTAACCAGAACGTGTATCAACGAAGCTACAATTTCAGAATAGATTTTAATTCATGATGGCTCCCTGAAAAACAAAAGAGACCAAATCAAAATAAAACAGACAATACAAAAAATGCCAGCTATTGTCTGTTAGACTTCCAAAGAAAAGCGATTCTCGTTATCATTTTTTTAAATGGAATGTTTTTATCAGCATCAGAATGAGAATGTGGGATTAAATAATAGTCCCAACACCGATCTAGTGTATTTTATATCCTTTGAATTTCACAACAAATCAAGCATTTTCACGCTGGTTATATTTCAACCTTCCCGATCACTTCTTTGAGAGACATTTATTTTATTTTCCTTGCTTCGTAAAACGAGACATTATTCATAAAATTTTCGGAATTTTTTTTGACCTTTTTACAGATTTTCGAATAATTCAGCACCTTTGTGAAATTGTGTAATTTTTCTGTCTGTTCCCCTCAGAAAGTTATTTTCAGGAAATCGACTATTTAAATTTATTTCAGTTTGTGCATAAGTATTATATAGCCAAAATAAAACCAATTATGGATTTCCTCCTTGTGACTTTAGCTCTACTGAGACAGTATAATAAGGAATAATTAATTCAAATTTGTAAGAAAGGAATATGAAATCAAAAATTTATACAAAACTAAATATTATATAAAACGAAAATTTTAGAAAACAAAACATTTATAGCCATGGAGAGAGGTTGTAGATATAAATCAAATCACAATAGAGTCATAACATTATTCACAAACCATCAGAGAAATATTCTTTTATGGACCTCTTGTATTTGGTAAGCTCGCAACTGAAAATATCCACCTTGGATAATATGCTATTGTAATTATTGCATAGTCTGTTCAGGCAAGAATTCTGCTTAGAGTTCGTTTTGCACTGATCCACCCTGAACAGGACAGAAGAGCGTGTTGAACGCGCGGGTACATAGAATTGAATCTTATTCAATTCTATGTATGCAACTCTGGGTATTGAATATTATAGTTGACTACTTTACACAGGAATATTGTTTTAGTGTAATTTAAATGAATATAAACAGAAATCTGTTATCAGATTATGCGTGCAATTTGATAGTACCTCGGCGAATGTTGGAACGCTTCCATGCCGTATTTCCGAGATTCGATTATCAAATAAGACACCAACAGATATTTTAAATGAAGTTTTATGCAACCGCAACGCGAGGCCTTCCTTACAAAAATGGTTCTGTTGCTGACTTAATAAAAAAATTTGGACTAGTGATATCTGTTCAAGTGTCAATATATATATGCATTATTTTAATTTGATTGATTTCGTTTTTATACCCGATAAGTAGACATTTCAGTAAAATTAGGTAGGCCCAAATGAACTTTACTTCCCCCGTTTTATAAAAATAGAACATCACAACGCTTTCTCCGTCAGGGTAACCAGAGATTTAAGCCCATCGAGGTTTAATGTCGGAGATGAAATAAGAGTATTTTACGTACATTAATTTCGTGACGCATGAAAGGATGACGAGATTCTAAGAAAATAACAAGGAGGTAAATAAGGATAAAAACCCTTTTTAAAGAGCTTTTTACCAATCTTTTGTCGAAAATAAGCCTTCTTAAGTTTGAACGAAAAATGTTATCTAGTATTGATATACAGGTACTCCACTTGCCCACGAATTTTGCAAAGGAATTTTGTTTTCAGCTATCTCAAAAATAGGATAAGTAGAAGCTTGGCCAATCTTGTCAATATGGTAGCCGTATTGGATAGTACCTTTTTACTCCGTGAGGATTTGCATAAACCTCACGAGCTGTCAAATCGGAATAATCAACATTACAAGAGGTCTACTGTTTTTTTTAATATTATGTATTTATTTATTGGTATGTAACTAACTAACTAAATAACTAATTAACCATCACGCCGTTTCCCCGCAGGGGTAGGCAGAGAGGACGGACCTCCAAACAACTCGGTCTTGGCAACCTTTAAATTATATTTGGTCAGTATATCAACAGGATATACATGTTCAATTACAATGTAAATAGTATGTTTAAATAATATTATTAGTAAATATAAAATATTCAGATATTTATTATTGGCACACATAATCTAAAATAACACTTAATCAACATGTTCACGAATAACAACTATTTATTGATTTCAAATATTTCTACTTATGAACTGCATAAAAATGCTGCATGAAATGAGCAAATACAATAAAATATATAAGTTTGAAATCGAAATCTGTTGTCCTATATTGTAAGTAATTTTATTTTGCAGTGGTTTTAATGTCACTCCGGCTGTTTTGATGACAAGGTCACAGGCTGATGAGTTGGCACCATCTGTCACCGTTTGTTCTCGTGATACGACCGGCCTATTTCCTCTTCATCTTAGTTATACTTTAAGACACATCTTGAACCTACGATCTCTCAGCCATTTGTTTGTTTTAGGGTATTCTAACTGTCCGAACATTTTGCCACTTTATGACGAACTAACAGACTAGGTTCGATTTTATACCTAAGTCTAAGTTCTACAATATGGACCACTTGTAAGAATCAAGCGATTGGCATAGTCGAGATATCCATTTCAAAAGATTATTTTTAAGAATTAAATTTTCGAATTCATTCAATCGATTGAAAAAGAACTAAAATGATATTATTAGTCGGAATAAGTCTGAAGATACCTGAAAAAAACTCTTCACCATAAACTATTATCACATTATTAGAGAAAAGTAAGGTTTTTAAATTTAAAAAACTCTCACCATAAACTATTATAAAATGATTTGAGAAAATTAAGGTTTTTAAATAAACAAAACTCTTCACCATAAACTACTATCAAATTATTAAAGACAAGTAAGGTTTAAAAAAAACTCTTCATCATAAACTATTATCAAATAACAAATAATTATAAGCAATAATTAGTCATCCGAAATAATAATACAAATTGAAAATATCTCCCGAGTAAAAATAAATATAAAAGTTAGTTTATCATAAAAAAAAAAAATAATAATAATTTAATATAAGTCTTAAATATTTCACCAATAAATGAAGATATCATATGTCTCGACGCCATCTAGTGAGAAATTTAGCACTAACAAAGCCTTTCCTACAAAAATAAAGTTGGTTGTTTACAGGTGAAAAAATATAATAAGCAGTAATTGTTGATTGAGGTACTAGTACATATTGAATCATTTGGCGGGTTGGAAATAAGCCGACATAGCTCAGTGGATACAGAGCACCTGACCGGACATCAGAAGGCACGTGTTCAATTCCCGTTGGCGGCATTTATTTTTACTCGGGAGATATTTTCAATTTGTATTAGTATTTCGGATGACTAATTATTGCTTATAATTATCTGTTATCCTTTATACTGTGCACAAAACCTTGTCTTATAAACGTTAGTTTATCATTAAAAAAATAAATATATATACATATATATATATATATATATATATATATATATATATATATGTATATATATTTATTTTTTTAATGATAAACTAACGTTTATAAGACAAGGTTTTGTGCATTTATATATATTATCAAATCATTGGAGAAAAGAAAGGTTTTTAAATAAAAAAAACCTCTTCACCATAAACTATTATCAAAGTATTAGAGAAAAGTAAGTTTTTTAAATTTAAAAAACTCTTCACCATAAACTATTATCACATAATTAGAGAAAAGTAAGATTTTTAAATAAAAAAGCAAAATATTTTCTGACGTTTTTTCGATTTCTGTCCGAAACAATTGAAACACGCTCCATGCATATTATTTGATTATTTATCTTTTTCTATAATTTTTCGATTCAGCTCATAATAAAATAATAATATAAATTTCGAAAAGAAAATGGTAACAAATCAATACGTACGTGACTATAAATATCTACTCGATTAATATTCATGGAAATTTACAATGATGTTAAAATCATGTCAAATTTTCAATCCGTTTAGTTTAGTAATAATTAAAGCCTTCACGAAGAACTTGATTTATCACCGAAGCCAACCTTGGTTTAAATCAATGACGTGGTGTTACCCGGCTTAACCCGTGTTTAGTGAAAAACACGACAGTTTCCCGGATAAATCACTCATTTTGTAATCATTCTGCCGCGCCTCGCCCTCTGAGGCAACCTCAGTTTTAATTGGTTTTAACTTTGGATAATCTCAGGCCAAAGTTGAGCTTCGGAGACAAAAGCTAGCGGCCATTTCAATTATCGTTTTATGCATTAAAAAAGTTTTGTTACAATGTTTCTACAGGAGAGATTAAAGAACTCTCGGCGAAATTGCAGTTTTTTTTGGCATGGTGGGAGACGATTTTAATTTTTATCTTTCTAATAAAATTATGAACTTTTTTGTTTATTCGTCTTTCTCTCAGTTAATTTCTTACTTTTTATTCCCCTTCGTTCTCCATTCTTTATTTTGAGACATTCATTTGAGGTTGATAGATATTTTAACATTATTTTAAATACTGTTAATTTATTGAAAATCGGGTCACATTATTCGTTTTCCTGTTAAAAACGGAACTGCAGGTCTTTAAAAAATGAATTGACAGAGTTCCTAACAAAGTCTCAGTAAAAAGCGAATGTTTTATGAGGACGACGGAAAATGTGTTCATACAAATATTGATATTGATATTGATATTGACATACTGATATTGTCGCATTCCGTCACGATATTTATTAGGAAACAACACGTGTTCTTCATATACTCTGAATGGCCAATATTTTATGAGGAAATTGGCACACTATCACTTTTTTAACAAATATTCTTTGTCTAGATTAACAACTGTTTTTACCAAATTAAAGAGTATTATTTATTTATTTTTTTAACTTTATTAATATTATTATTGTTAAATTAAAAACAAAAGTTTTGTTTCAATTAGTTAATTTAAAAAAAAAAACATTAATACACAATAAATTTGGATGAATTAATTTCAAACCTTGACATTTTGAAAAAAAAACGGCCCTATGAAAATCATCTTAATAATATTTTTATTTATATACATTATGTGATAAGATTGTGCGTTAGAGCATTAAAAAAACTCTCTGTAACCAGTTGAATCCAGTGACGGTTCGTGACTTTTGGGTTTTTTTTTGAGTGCTAATATTACAAAACATGGCATTATTGATGTTGTTGTAGCTGAAAACAATTTTTTTATTTTTTTGGAAAATTAGATTTTTTGTGTGAAGATTTTCAGGCAATTTCAGTTGGGTCGTGGGCAGCCCGGATTTCCTGAAATTCTTCATACAAAAAATCATAACTTGATTTATTTGTTCATGATTTATTTTTATTTATTTGTTCATATCTCTGCAATTAATTTATTATTTTTCTGCAATTAAGTATTTTATATTTTTCATAATGTTTAAAACACACCAAGAGAACTCGAATAGATGTAAAAGTATACATATGTTTTTATCGATGTAATCTAAATGTGTTGTGCTAATTTTTTTTTTTACTTACCTTCCTTAAACTTTTCATATTTGGGACACACTTTTTCGGCCATGTGTCTCAATTAAATGAATCAACTTTAAATATAATATGTCAATACAGGTAAAGTAAACAGTATTCAAATGTTTGTACGTAAATACATGACAAAACTTCAAGTTAAGTATAATAACATTTATTATTTTTAATTATAAACTAATGTTTTAAGAGACAAGATTTTTTATGCATAGTATAAAACTGAAACACCAGTATAAATTTTAAAAATCTTCTGAGAAAAAATTATTGCCGCTGACGGGAATTGAACCCGCATCCTTCTGATTACCGATCAGGCAAATAATTATTGTTTTAAAATAATATAATAACATTTATATATAGATACGTCACTCCTGATTAAGTAGCTTATATCCATGTATGGTTACGTCACTCTACGTTAAGACATATTAATCCTAAGATATGTCAGATCCCCGTATAATGGATACGGTGGTGTGATGACACATAATGCGAATTCCGTGTCTGCTCTATTTCTATTAAATTATTCATTGCACGTTCTCCGAACTACCTATTTGAATATTGGGATTTTCGACTCCTCCTGTAAAGATAACGAAAATGCAATATTTAGATCCAAAACATCGAAAATATTTTGTATGGATTTTAGGAAGTTTGGGGACAGAGCATTTGTTGCATCCAGAGCGTTAGGTCAACTTTCTTGGACTTGCCAATTAGAGTCAAGTGATAAACTGGATTTTAAAAATTTAAGACTTAATTAAAACACTTTTTAGAAAAGGCTACTGAAACTTACCAATAAAAAATTAAAATGCCCTTGATGTGATTGAATAACTAAATGGTGCTACATATACAGGATTTTCCAATAAGAGGTGTTATTTTGAATAGCCCGCTATTTCAGTAGATGTTACTTTTAAAGCTGTCATTTTTTGACATTTGACAAGTAGAAGCATTACTACGCCATTAATAAAAATGGAACGATACACGCTTCAACAACGCATTGAAATTATTAAAATTCACTTGAGTGAATCAAATGCAAATCATCATGAGTGATGAGGCCCCACCTGATTTCCACCTCGGTGGCTTCGTCAACAAGCAAAATTGTCGCATCTGGGGCTCGGAAAACCCAAGAGTTATTGTTGAAAAGCCTCTCTTTTCTCAACGTGTGACTGTTTGGTGCGGTTTATGGTCTGGCAGAGACATTGGACCTTACTTTTTCGAAAATGAGGCTGGAGCAACAGTTGAATGGATTGCGCTATCGAGAGATGATTAATGATTTTTTATGGCCGGAATTGGATGGTATTGATCTGAACAACGTTTACTTTCAACAAGACGGTGCTACTTGCCACACAAGCAACGAAACCATTGATCTTCTACAATTGAATATCAAAATAACACCTCTTATTGGAAAACCCTGTAGATGAAAATTAATAATTTTCATTGTTATAAAATAATTTCTGAAATATATATTTTTTAAATCTTCATAATAAGGCGGGTTTGTGTACCGCCGCTCAAAGAACGAATGGATTGGATAATAATAACACCTCAGCCATAGGTAACTCTCAGAGAGTTCGCTACATTTGACAACTCATGGCCCGGGTTCATGGGATAGAATTTGTCTTGGTATTGGCGGGGGGATTGAATGTTTTTTTACCTTTTGCCTGGCGAGCGAGAAACTGGTTGAGGGAGGTCCTTAGACTTCTCCAGCAGGACTCTCTCGGCCCATATCCTTACACCACAGTGAGAGTTATGGATTCATACGCCTACTAGATACACTGAACCCCAGATTCCTACCCACGCCTAATATTTTTTTCCATCCCTGAATTTCCTGTCCTTCCTTGAGGAAATTTATTTCCTACGGCCTCCTGTATGGAGTTAATGTAAACAAAAAAAAAGCTTTCCAAGGGCTGACTCAGGTGTCATCAAATTTGCACAGCTTTTTTCTCACCATCACCGAATTTTTTTTTGCTCATTAGTTCATTTGCATTGTGATCTTTACTTGCACATTTAACAAAAGATGAGGTAAGACAACATTTTGGGTGGTTTATGGACTTAAAGTGGCCAGTAAGAAAGATTTCAACAAATGAGTGCCAAAATCGGGCGAATGCAATTCGTAGGGTAAAATTTATGTTCAATCAGTACATATAAGTATAATTTCATAAGATCCAACGTCTATTGTTTTATTTAAGAATTCTTTCTAAAAAATTGCAAAACAAATATTTAAAAAAAAACTATTTTTTCATTGAAGAGAAATTTCAAAGCTTTTACCAACGCAAATTATCAATAAATTCTAGTAAATTCACAAAATTTACCCTCAAACGAATACTGATAGTAGATAGTGGATAATGTATTCAATACGTTACAAAATTGGGAATCAGTTTGCAGGAACGAATTGCAGGAATGAATATGCAATTTTCTAGGAATACGCTAATCGATACATAATTTTCCGAGCCATTAAATCCTTCAGTTTGTTAACTTGATGTAAAACTTTCGAACCACTTTTCATCGATTTCTTCAGGTAGTGAAAATATATGCAGATAAATAGCTTGCTTTAAACGATTAGTAGCTGAGTTGCTAAATACGTCCGGCTCCCACCCGGGCGTCGTGGGTTCAGTTCCTTTCCTAACTAAGTCTTGTGTATCTATACATTAGCATGTATTTATATTTTGACTGACATACATTTCTGCATTGATCCTTTGAGAAACAATCATTTCGAATTGAAAAATTACTCGTAAATTAACCAAATGTGTTAAGTCAGATTCTACCCGGTCAATCTTTTAAATCTTTTATACACTTTTTATTTTTCTTCCGTCTCACAACGTGCCCCAATTTAAGCTCTTGCTCTCTGATTGGCTATGACACTTCTGTGGAAATCCCATGAATAAAATACCCTTCTCGCAGAACATTGGTGCAAGGGTTAATAGGGAATAACATTAATAATCAGGGCAGCATTGGAGAGATAAGGGAAAACCAACTAATAGCACGCTAACCCGCGTACGATTCAGAGCCAATTAAATTTAATGAAATGATACTAGATAAAAAATTGCAGTTTATCGCACATCACTCTTGTCTCCTGTTTTAATAGAATTAATAAGGAATAAGAGAGTTATGTAGATTTCAGTGTGGTAGAAGACAATATCAGTATATAGAATCGAAACGTTACCTGAAATGACTAAAGCCATTTAAAAAAAATAAATCATTACTCTTCTATAAGTCCACGAGGCTTTTACATTGTTTACATATGGTTACAATTTTTTAATCATAGGTAAGTACCTAGTAAACAATGGTTTCATTGGTTTTACAATTGGATAAAATTAGATAAAAATATTGTTTTCAGAAATATCATTTTGAAATGAATGATTCGTTTATGTATGTTGTAAACATTTAATGTTAGTTAATATCGCTATGCTGGCGAAATACTGGTGATTTGCTATAAAATTTGTTTGTGAATAGTGACAATATAAGTTTATGGCATGCTTTTATACTCGAGCTCCAAACTTACAATTAAAAAAAGACTGTTACATATGTCGCTTATTCATTCTTCATTTAGGGAATATTAAACTTAAAATTAATGAATTTTAAAAAACTAATTTTTTCCACACTTTTAATGTGAATTTTTTTTGAGGTGTCCAAACATCGGAAATATACTCTTACTGGCTGCAAACTAATGAGACAAACAACATTTTCTATTGAGGTGTCAAAACTTCAGAAATATACTCTAACTGGCTGCAAACTAATGAGACAAACAACATTTTCAATTGAGATGTCCAAACATCGGAAATATACTCTAACTGGCTGCAAACTAATGAGACAAACAACATTTTTAATTGAGATGTCCAAACATCGGAAATATACTCTAACTGGCTGCAAACTAATGAGACAAACAACATTTTCAATTGAGATGTCCAAACATCGGAAATATACTCTAACTGGCTGCAAACTAATGAGACAAACAACATTTTCTATTGAGGTGTCCAAACATCGGAAATATACTCTAACTGGCTACAAACTAATGAGACAAACAACATTTTCTATTGAGGTGTCCAAACATCGGAAATATACTCTACTGGCTACAAACTAATGAGACAAACAACATTTTCTATTGAGGTGTCCAAACATCGGAAATATACTCTACTGGCTACAAACTAATGAGACAAACAACATTTTCTATTGAGGTGTCCAAACATCGGAAATATACTCTACTGGCTACAAACTAATGAGACAAACAACATTTTCTATTGAGGTGTCCAAACATCGGAAATATACTCTACTGGCTACAAACTAATGAGACAAACAACATTTTCTATTGAGGTGTCCAAACATCGGAAATATACTCTACTGGCTACAAACTAATGAGACAAACAACATTTTCTATTGAGGTGTCCAAACATCGGAAATATACTCTACTGGCTACAAACTAATGAGACAAACAACATTTTCTATTGAGGTGTCCAAACATCGGAAATATACTCTACTGGCTACAAACTAATGAGACAAACAACATTTTTATAACGGGAAAAAACTAATTATTATAAGCAATAATTATTAACCTGAAACACAAATATAATTTAGGGAAAAATTTCCGAGAAAAAATAAATGCCGCTAGCGGGAATTGATTTTTATTTCAGGCTAATAATTATTGCTTATAATAATTTGTTATCCTTTGTGGTTACATAAAAACCTTGTCTTGTAAACATAAGTTTACTTTAAATGAAAAAAAAAGTGATTAACGTGATCTATGGCAGAGGTGTTGGTTATCCAATAACTGGTTTCCGGGGCGGCGGTATCCATACCCGACTTCCAAATTGAAAACTACCCTTATAAATTGTCTATCTACTAGATATTTTTTCCTACTTTCCTCACTTTCAGGAGGTCACGGTAAATTATTTCCATTGACCTTTTTATTTCTTCTTCGGTGATTTGTAATATTTATTTATTCTGTGTTTACTTTGTTTAATTCAATATAAATTCATATTTAAATTGCTTTGTTCGGAAATATGGTTGTAAGCATAAATTATAGGTCTAAGAATAATAGATGTTCATCAAATCAGTAAACATTTTAAAGTTCAGCATAAAAGCAGCATAAGTCTGGCGCCAGCTATATAAACGAGGTCGAAGACTTGAAACTATCACAGAATAACAAATTTATCGTCATTCCACGCCATCATTGTAGCAAAGAGCGTACTGCGGAGAATACCAGTCAACTTTTGAAGTTCAATTTGCCAAAGACTTTAAATTAATTCTTCGGGATCAGCAAGAGCATAACGATGTCACACTGAACAAATTTATTTGTTAGGTTCACTGAACAAAATAAACCAATGAGTTATAATGGGAAAATAATAAATTATATACAATTAAATAAAATTTAACGACGCAAGTGAAAAAAATATGCACTAAAATATCCAACGCGCGGCCCCGGTGTATGGGATAGACTTACTATTGAATTTGCTCTAGAAAATCTCTAAAATAAAGAGGAAATCTTAACGACGTAAGTGACGAAGTCGTGTCAAAAATAATCGGCGCGAGGCCCGGCGTAATGGACGGACTTATGGTCGAATTTTCCTTAGCAGAGATAGAAATTCGATCCGTGGGATTTATTTTTATTATTTCTAATGAACGCATTGCTAAAATCTTAGTTGTTTCTAAATAAATACCTCGGGAAGTTACTAATTCATCGTCTAGAAAAATAAAATCTGATGTTTACTGCTAATTTTTAGTTTTAGTTTAAACCGTTTTACCTAAAACATTGTAAGGTACCTTTTTTATTAATCTCGAATATAAATAACTGACAATCGTAGGTATCGGTTTAAAAAAGGTTATCGTTATGCTACGTATACATCTGCGAGCCGAACTGCCGAACTGAACCTCAACTTATTGGAAAGAGACGAAGCAACCGCAAATGGCACGAAACGCCGCTTGCAGTTGATTAGTTCCTTTCCAGTAATTCGTGATACGGTTCGGGTTTCGGTTGGCAAATGTATACGTACCTTTAGGAATTCGTCGGAATTAATTAAAATTTGAGCCTTGAGCAAACTCCCGCCATCGGAGTCTTGTATCGCCTTACTTATCATCTTGGCTTTATTTCAGAGATCAAGTAAACAATTTATCACACTAAAATACTTCTCAGTAAATTTTAAATGCATTTGTGAATGGCTTGGGGTTAAAATATTGTATCTCCAAACTCCCAATATTGACAAATCTGAAATTGAAAGTTTTTAAACTATCGATATATGTATTTTGGGACATAAAATAAGTTTTGATTTAACTGTATTTGATTTAAATACAGTATTTTGGCATGGACTTTCGATTAACATAAATATAAAGATAAATAATATTGGATATAATATTATAAATTATAAGAAGATACAATATATGTGCTCTTAAGAAAATAACATGAGGATTTACAATAGATTTTAATATGATTATATCTATGTTAGATGAAATATTTGAAACCAAAACATACTGGCTATCTTAAGTACATTTCAATAATTAACTCACTAAATTGGAGATACATTATTTTTACTTTAAGCCATCGTTATACACATTTTAAGCTCCACCCAGAAGATAATTGATAACTAAAAGATTATAATTAGCACTCAAAGCAATGATGATCTCCTGATTTACGTATGATATTATACCGTAATAAATTAGCTGCTGGAGATACGTGGGAGATGTTTTATTGACTTTAGACAGATTTTTAATGTTATTCACATAATAACTGATTTTTTACACAATTATTATTATTAATTATTATATTATATTCTGAGCTCGTAATAGATAGTTCATCTAGAAGTGTGACTTGTAATAATTTTAATTAATCTTATTTGGTCAATGGGTTGGGGGAGAGTCCGGTTCTCCTTAAGGATAAGGAAATGTCCTTAACCTTAAAAGTATTAACAACTTTTATGTTTACTTCAATTACAATTCTCTCAGATGACAGCAGAATTATTTTTAACATTGAAATTAACGACTTTTTCGTTTACTGCGATTCCTGATTTACTTAAGGATAAGGAATTGTTATTAACCTTAAACTTACCGAATTTTCCCTGTCATCCGAGAGAACTAGAATCACAGTTAAATCACATAAAAATCGATTGATTTTAAGGTTAAAGATAATTTTGAATTTTAATTTAACATAATTGCACATCTCATTCCACGATACAGCGGTTTCACACTATGGGTAACCAATACTTAATGTTTAATGTTATCTAGGAGAATTTTTTGGAAAATATTAAATACTTATTACAAATCTTAAATCTTTTGTTGTGTCTTTGTAAACTTATCCGATAACTGTATTTAAAAAAAATTCTTGTATGTTTATTTCTTGTACACCTAATTATAAAAAAACAAACTATTCTATTGTAATTTTTTTTTCATGTTCAAAATTATTTTTCCATTTTAAAGTTGTACTACCTACATTGTCTCCATGTTTTTTTTTTCACATATTATGTGACGTCACTAAGTTCCTTGATATATGTTCAAAGAGCCCACCTAATAATGAGTAGGTTGGTAATTAGCATAAAACTTTTAAGGGATGCAAATAATTTCTTGTTTGCTATACTTTAAGCATCGCCCGGGGCTGTGTACGGCGTGGGTGTCAGCTATACACTTAGACTACAGACTTATTATCCAGTTCACAAGGTTGATCTGGCGGTACGCAAATAAAACCCTACAGTAATACCTCATATAATCTGGTTGGATCACCAGAAGACTATGGTACCCAAAGCCGTCAGCCCCAACAACTGTACAGCTGCCTAATAAATAAAAACGGAGACGTAGAAGAATAATAACAAATGTAAATTTTTGTTGCTATTATTTTATTCCTATTTTTATTACATAACCATCAAAGAACGGGCATTCACCTAGTTTGGTGGGTCTATACATAAAAAAAATATACATGTTGCTTACCTGTCTAGTAAGGTGTTTAACTATCCCAAAGCCAAGTGGGGGAGTAGGTAGCACCCAAAATTATTATCCTCCTTATATTACCTTAAATACTGGACATATTATTTTAGTGTTTTACGTATTCTTGCGCAAAATACTAAAATTGACTGATTAATTGGGATTTCTATAGTTTAAAATCCCATAAGACAGAAAAATGCATGGGGTAATTGGAAGACCCACTTGTTTACAGACGTTTTGTTTGGCATCTTGGCCTGACAAGAGTTAACGAGATATTAACGTGTGAGTGAAATATGTAAGTAATTTTATCAGTATATTGTAATAATCTGTAGGTATATTATTTACGTATAAAACATTTATAAATAAATATTTTTAACGAATGCGTAAAAAAATGATTTGTGTGACCTTGTTACAATTTACTCATTTACAATTTACTCATTTACAATTTACTCATTTACAAATGTAAATGAGTAAATTGTGTAACTTTTGGATTTTGGCTCAAAATATCATTAACAAAACGAACCTGCTTCTTGCTTGCTGATAATAAACAACAAAGTGGAAATTATGTTATCGTAGATATTCCTAGAAGAGAAATAAGTGTAAATTTCACGATGTCACTGCTGCTGAAAACGAATTTCTGCCGCATAGTTAAAAAGTTAATCGCATCACATTTTATGATTTGCAACAATAATAAAAAAATAATATAATATCTCGGTGTCGTAGTTACATTCAATTTGATCTTGGTGAAATATCTATTCAAAATCGAAGTCGGGTTTATAAAAAATTAAGGTTGCAAAAAGTCTCAAATGGAGTTGGAGTGAGGCTGAATGAAGTGCGGCGGGGAAGGAGATGGAGTAGAGTAAGGCGGAAAAGTATATGACTATTCAGACCTAGTCACCAAACATGGCTAGTGTCGTTTCAAGCAACGTTTCGACTCTCGAAAATTACCAACAGTGGTCCGGATCCTGTTGATTGTTACAAAAATAATGGAGGTTATATCTAGTGCAATTTATTACAATTCGTTGAAACTATTGTTGGAAGTGTGGGAGTTAATGTAGATTACACCGCGATTAAAAGAGACCCTGAATTTCATGAATTCATAAATTTATCCAATTGCTAGGCAGTTAGTACTGGCATTAAAATGGTATAATACGCTTAAGTGAATGCGTATTAACGAATACAGATTGTACAATTTTGCTGGAATGTTATGGACATTCCTTTAATATATTTATTTAGAACCAAATGATTTGTACAACGGTGTAATGAATTCTAAGGTTCAACCAAAGATATAAACTAACTCAAAAAATGGAAGAATATTGATTCACGTAATAAAATATTAAGTTAAAAAAAATAATGATTTAATGTAATTTAACATAGAGTATTAATAAGATTAAGCATGCATGGTAGGTACAAAATAATATATTCAATTAAAAAGTAAGAATGCAATAGTTTAATATTTAAAAAAAATAGGGAGTTAATAAGAAACAAGTGCAGTTACAAATATGAAGGACTGTCGAGAATGGCGCACAATTTTGGTAAGAAATTAAGAGGGTGTTTAAAGTGACATAATACTCTAATAACGGGGGTTTGCTCGACGTTCACATTTTAATTATTTCTCATGAAGGTATTACTGAAATCTCAAATGTTTCTAGAGGGATCCCCACGGATGTAAATTGATTATATTTGAGATTAATAAAAACAGAACCTAACAATAAAAATATTTTATGTCCAACGGTTTGAAAATTTTATAAAACGTTTTCCGACTTTAAAATTTGCGTTAAGCTTCAGATTTTATTTTTCTAGACGATGATTTAGTAACTTCCCGAGGGATCCCTCTAAAAACATTTGAGATTTTAGTAAAACGTTCTTCAGAGATAATTTGAATAAACACCATGGAAATATCGATTTTCTTAGTTATTTCTGCTTGGGCAAAGTCAAACGTAGGTCCATCAATTAAGGTGGGCCGCGCAACGAATATTGTTTTTACACGATTTCACTTTATTTTAGAGATTTGATAGAGCAAATTTTAGGGAAGATTTAAATATATTCTAATTCATTTTGAAAAGTAGGCGCCCACTATGTGGCTTTCAAGTGCAAAAGCCATCTACCCACTTTGTGGGCGCCACGCGCTCCAGTGAATAATGCTTCAATTCGATCCCATTTATATAATTAAATGCAATATTCGTATGTTGTGCCCCAAAGGCTGAAAATCTGCTTGACCGATTTCGCTAAAAATTTCATTGTTTCTCCTTATTAGTACCAGGATTACCGTTCTTTATCCTTAGCTAAGGAACATACTTATCCCATCATTTTAGCTTTGGCATAAACTAGAGTGAGCTTTACTATATTTACAACTAGTACAATATGGCTAGTATTTCTACCGCACAAGAGAGTCCCCAACTGCTCCTGGAGCCAATGACGATGGCAGCAATTGGGGTATGTTGTGAAGCTCAATGTAGCAGGAAGGGGAAGGAGGTTGGGAAAAGGCAAGTGGGGAAGTACTTGGCTATTCAGATATGGTTACCAAACATGTCTAAATCCATTTCAAGCAATATTTAGAATCTGAATGGTGGTATTTCACCAAGATGATACTGAACGTATCTACCTGTCAGGAAATGTATTTTTATCAATTCTTTCTGTATTTTTTTACGAAATGGATTTCCCTCTCTCAATGTGAACTTTTTCATTAGTTTTCGATCAAGATTTTTATCGATCGTTACATTGTAGAAAAAACATGTTGTAACTTTACGAACTCATTCGTTCCGTAGATATGAAGCATACAACAAATAACCGCAGATAAATTGGTCACCATTTTCTTTATAAAAATCTTAGTGTTTTTAAAATTATGCCATTTTAATGCTGCAAACCATCACTCTAATAGCATAATTTAAATTTCACGTAGGCAGATGAAAGATGGTTAAAATAAAAATAACAAATCCCAATCTTGTTCGTCCATAAACCATCTAATTAAAAAAATTCTTTGAATATCAAAAAATATGATATTAAGGTCTGACATTTAAAACCGCTGGTTTCTGACAGCTTATAAAAAGGAATTGCATAAAACTAATTACACAATCTCAGAAGGAGGAAAGTTTTTTTCAGAGACCTTATTTTAAATGTATTTATTTTAATAAGTTAAAAATCAACTACTTATAAGCCAAGTAATTCATTGCTGTATTTTTTCCAGACTTCACTAGCAGAGTATGATTCAATTTCTTTCCATCAAAAGATAGTGCATTTTTCATACTGCAGACCAAAGTGTAATTGATTAACTCTCGAAGTCTTATTAAAGGTTTTAAAACGCGATCCAATCAATTTAGTGCTAAGCCATTGAAGGTCAGACTCTACAGAAGTTAAGGCTTTGGTTACTTTGTGGAATTAAAACAATATCGCATTAGGACGTATTGGTTTTGATAATATTGGTAATGCAAATAAGGTCAGAGGAATGTGTGTCATATTTATTTATTGTAAGACTTTATTAACGGCCTTAAAAGGCGATCCAATCAGTTTACAGCTAAACCATCGGAGGTAAGACTCTACAGAAACTAAGGCTTCGTTTAATTAAACAGTATCGCATTAGGAAGTATTGGCTTTGAGAATATTGGTAATACAAATGAAGTCAGAGGAATGTGTGTCATGTTTATTTATTGTAAGACTTTACTAAATTGTGAAGGCAGTTAATTGTAGATATTACTTTTATTATAGACTAGCTCTACCCCGTTACGCGTTGCTGTGGCTCATTCTGTCTGTGCAGATAGAAAAAACAATAGCACATGTTGCTTTTACGTCCAACAGATGGCGCTATTTAAAAATACCTCTTTTTACCTATCACAGGTGACAACTATATAATATATGTATATAAAAACACTTGTGTATTCGAATGCAACTTTCTGTCAAAAATTTCAAAGAAGTCGGAGATTTTGAGATAACGGACATTTACGTTTTTATTTATGTATGTTATCTAGGAATTGTATACAACTCCTAGGAAATGTATTCAATTCCGAAGCTATTTAGGAAATGTATAAAATTTTGTTGTAAAAATTATTTAATACATACATATCCTGGGAAATGTATACATTTCCTAGGAATTGTATATAATTCTAATATCGTATTAGGAAATGTATAAAAAGCATGCTTTCTGTAATAAAACACGTTGTTTTATTTGTTATATTCTTATAAAGTTAAACTTCCCTTTGGTAAGTAATCAGTCTGTTATTTAAGTAATCATAAATGTTACAATATTAAAGTAAAAGTCTTTATATTCTTATACTAAGTTAATTGTAAATAAGGCAGTCCATATGGCTATTTATTTTTGCAGGGTAAGCTGGAATGGCACTTGGAAGTACACAATAGTTTATTTGTTACAGCACAGACATCTTGCTGTAATACAGTTCTTCTTGCAAAGGCACTTTTTAAATCCTTGGCCGGTTCCAGTGGATTGTAGGTTAGCAATTGACCGTACATCCTCTGCATCAGGAAGAACTCTTGGACACACATTCATCTTAGATCGAGAGTATAATTGTTTTGAGATTCCGTTCTAGGTACCAATTTGATAGAGCTCATCATCGGTTTTAGCCCAAACTACATTTATAATATTTCGGGCATCACCACGCTCTATCAACCTCTGGAACTGCAATTCGTACAAAAGTGCCAATAGGTACAGGGGCAAACTTCTTTTCTCTCGATTTTTCTACATGTATGAGCCCCGCATTCTCTATATGTATGAGCCCCTGTAGTTTATTGTGAACAGACGCTGCATTCGAGGCTGCAAGCTGGAGGCTCCGTGTTCACCTTAGAGAGTTCACGTGCAGTGACTTTGGGTTCCTCTTCCTTTTTGGTAAGGTCCTGTATGATTTTCTCCAAATCTTCTTCAGTTTCAACTTAAAAGTTTTACATTTCCGATTGCTATTTAGGAAATGTATAAATTTCCTAGGAAATGTGTATAATACAACTTATTTCAAACATTTCCGGGCGATTTTAGGAACTACATACATTTCCTAGGAATTGAATACAAAGACGGATTACATACATTTCCGTTAGCATATATATAATATAGAGATACGAGTAGATTGTTGGTTTGTAAGACGTAATTGATTTATTATAGATTATTGGTTTATTTTAATAAACTAGCTGATGTGTACCCGGCGTTGCTTTTTTTCTACTACTAGATTTTCTCTACTTTTTATAAATATAATATGCATGTATTATATGTATATATATATATATATATATAAACCTTGCGGAAGTAATTCTCTCAATGATAGTGAAAACCCTATCAAATCCGAAGCGTAGTTGAGAAGAACTGGGTGCACAAACGTAGCGAGTTTATTTGAGTATAGATTATTGGTTTATTAAAGATTCTATAGACCATTGGTTTATTACAGATTATAGGTTTATTATAGATTATTGGTTTATTATTGCTAGATAATATATTGATCTTTACAGATATTCTCATTTATGTAAGAACATTACAAATATAAAAATTCGGTTAATGTACAAATAGGTAGGAAATTACAAAAACCTACTCAGTTAAATGATACATAATATCTACTTGAAATTACAGAAAATATTTAAAAACTCACTCAAATGACAAATCATCTCAAATACAAAGAGACGCATGCGACACAAGAGACTCAAAGAGAAACAAGTCTTGGGTACATAATATAATAAGCTCAACAATTGTTACATATTTTTAGCAGAACATTTTTTGTCTTTCTCTTTAATGGCGGCCTCCGTGTTAAGGCTCTCGACTAGCAAGTCAGAGGTCGCCGGTTCAAATCCCGGCATGAGCAAGTAAAATTTTATTTGTGTTTTTCACAATTTACCCATTTAAAATAATATATAGTATATTATTATATGCATTATCATATGGAATGGTCCGATACTCTGTAGGGAGGGAACTCGCTTGCACAGCGCGGGTGTAAACTGTGCATCCTAAAGTTTAAGTTTAGACGGAATTCAAATACTTCGTTTGTATGAAAGCACTATGAAACAACTTGCGGCACCTTCCAGAGTGGAAGATACTCTCAGTATTGCCCTGGTGGAATACCAGCATTCAGTATTAAAACGTTGCTTGAAATGGCTTTGGCCGTGTTTGGTGACCAGATTTGAATAGCCAGGTACTTCCCTATCTTCCTCTTCCCTTCTCTTTCCACTCCTCTCTACCTTCATCCTCACAAAAATTGTAAGGGCTCTATGAGTCCCATGGTTGCATAGACTCACTGACTACAGATGGTTGGGAGCAGTTTAGGACTTATAATAAAAAATAAATTAATAAATTATCGACGAAAGTGTCCACTTCAGCACACACTATATTTTAATACATTCGACACATTTGAGTCTGAGTGCTAAAATAGGCTATGTTTTCTTATGCATAAATTAATATCAGGATATTGGATAACCGATACACGAGGAGGCAAATTAGGTGAAGAGATGTGGCGAGTGCCATTATTTGCGATAGCGGCGTCCAGGACGGTTTTTCAATACTAGCCTTAAGGGCGCTGTTAATGAAATAAAAAGCAGACAAGTACTTACATACAAAAAATGATTTTTTGATGTTCAATTTTCATTGCCTACCCCTGCGGTAAAACGAAGAAAAGGTTAGTTAAAACGTAGAAGTACTACAAAGTATATGCGATTTTCGAAAACAAAGAGTATTTATTAATTATTTGGTATTTTTAACTATTTTTTTATACTGAAATTACACCGTACAAATAAAGTTTGTTATATTCTCTCGTTATATCTGCTACTATTTTGTATGCGACTAAAAATTCGAATATTTAACGTTTTTATCAAACTAAAATCTAAAGGCTTATTCAGAAATGAAATTCATAATTTGCAAACAATCTTGATCGAAGGGAATTGAAATTTGAAGGGCAAGTGGTCTAGGTTTTACATTTAAACTAAATTTTTAGTTGTTTCAGTATAAACACTATTCCACCCTTAAACCAAATTTAAGCCCAGAGAACGGTGCTGGAAAATGAGGAATAAATCTCAAAACCTTATCGAAATAACGGGCTGAGAGAGCCATCGTTATTAGAAGGACAGTTTTTCGTTGGACGTTGGATAAGAATAGGATTATTTTTTCTGGACGAAATAAATAAAATTTCGTACTAGTCACATACAACATACTTATGCCGGAGATTTATTTATTTTAAGGAACATACACAGTCTTAATATTTGTTTAACATACAGCAGAGGATGGAAAAGAAACAGACCAATTAAATATGTTCACAGATTGCTGAAATGGTAATATACAACTTACAAGTATTTAGTGAATGTAGACTATAATATAAAAGCCGAACTAAGTAAAAAGTATAAAAATGGAAGTAGAACAAATGTTATATAATGCAGTATATATTTGTAAGTATGCAGGGTGGATAGAGTGGGAAACAGGTATTTGCGTTGTAGCGGGATAGAGGAGGAAAGGGATGAGGTAATGTTGTCGGGCAACTGAAATTAAAAAGAATAATAAATTAACAATAAAAAGATAAAATAAGATACAATAAATTTGACCATCATGATTTTATGTTATTCACACCTAAAATGTGATCCAATGAACTTCTGAAACGATAGTAACTAGCAGTGGATATGCCAGCAAGTATGTCTATATTTGCAAGTATGTTGCTGTACCAATTGCAGGTTCTGTTCCTAAAATCATTTTGATTTGACTTAATGTTGCATTTGTCAATATAGAAAATAAATTAAAAGTGATATTTTTTTGTAAGTATCTACTCGAAAATATAAATATTATCATCCCCAAACCATGGCCTTCGAGTCAGCTTTTGGCGCCCTAATTATCAAAGCCACTCGCCCTGAGATTTTTAATATTTAAAGCGCAATACCTTTGATAGCGTCACTCACCCTGGATACCCCGAAAACCTTTCTGGATGGAAAGAGAGAGACACACCCGAATTCTTGTCACTCCAAAAGAAGGTGGAAACATGATAATCTCGTGCACGACCCCACTGAGAGACAGTCAGGATTCTCACAGCTTCGTAAACTCTGGTCAGCCATCAATGATGAACTCCTCTCAAAGCTGCTGTGTCCACACGATGCATAGGTGGGGCCTTAAAGAGTCGGCGATGTGTGATGCGGTGCCGTGAAGACCATCGAATATGTGGTCAACGAACAGGCACGGCTTTTAGCCAAACGGCGCCTAGTGCAAATAAACTGTTGGCGCCCGTTGTTAAATCCAATGGACGCCTTGGCAGGAGATCACTGTAATCAATCATTAATTATTGTTAAAGCTATTGTTTTGACCATTTGAGTCTCTTCAATAATCCCACTGATTGTGGACAATGAACGGGCATTTCACGGACGTTATAATTTATCAAATACGATTAAGTAATTGAAATGATAGCATGGTATATATTAAATTTATTTTAGCCTGGATCTAAAGGTTACAAAATTCATAAGGAATCGACTGACGAAAGATCCCAGCCGAATCGTTGAATTAGGTGGCGTTTATCATTTCCTCAGCCGTTTACAAGGATGCTTCGCAGTTTGGCTAACAGTGTACCAGGAAATCAGAAATAAGCGGAGAGTATATATTTCCAGCCAAAAAAACCCCTTCAGTAAACGAGCTATGATACTTCACCGAATTTCTGAAATAACATCTTGCTGAAATGTAGTACCTACACAATATTTACATTTTCCAATTTAATTTTAATCCAGTCTTATGAAAGTTGTTATACCCGGCACGATCAGTACTCGCAAACAGTGGAAATGGTAAAGTTATGAAAGAAAATAAATAGATTAAATGGGATCTTTGAATTTGAAGAAGTATGTATTTTATTATATTGTTATATGGTGGTGATTCTTAAACAACTAAAAACTTTATAACGAAGTTAATAGCAACTTGTGTTCGCAAATTAAAATCAAATTGAACGAATTTTGAAATTCAGAGATCATTTGCCTACTGGAGGCATTGACAAACTCTCATTTGAAAGGCAAAACTGTTTTATGCGTTGAAAAAGAGCACATTCCCAGAAGTATCAATTATAACTAATAAGGTTAGTAAGCTGAGTGGACAAATGGTGTATGGTTTTCACCCAGGACTCGTGGGATAGATTCCTCTGCTAAGTCCTACATCGTTGAAGGTAGGAGTTTTTTTTAAATATTGTCGAGTTATCGTTACCCATGAATATTTGTCTTTCTTAATAAAAGAACATAATAAATAAACACAAAACTATAAAATAAATGCTGGTTATCAGTCTTTTGAGAATTTTTTAAGCTTTACTAAATTATTTTATATAAATTGTAGACGTAGGCTGTACGTAAAAATTGTACACCGAATTGGTAGACAGTAAGTAGTCGTGTGTTTAAAAGATACAGTCAAAAAATACGCTCTTCAGGAATCCGTTTTCATATGAATAATGTATTAAATATTCCGTAACATAGATTCAATGTTACATCGATCTTTTTTAGCGAGCGAAACTCACCGTAAAAAATATATAATAACCTCTTCGGCATTTGATGAAATCGCTAGGGACCAAAAGTAATAGAATTTCTTCAAAAAATACACCAATATAAATAAATTATGCTAGTATTGTAAAAAATATATCTGTTTAGTTATAATAAGAATTCTAGGATTGAATTGGTTAGATTATTTTCTGTAAATTGTCCAAGGAACGAGTAGAATTCAGTTTTATTATTTTCTTTCCTGGGAAACACAGTATGATAATTTTGAATGCATTTGTTCTTGAACCGAACAAACATTGTTTTATCTTTCTCCGGGAGTTTATACGTATTCTGAAACTTGTGAAAGTTTATTCATTCGAGTTTTAAACACTTTTTGTGGCTAAGTTAACGCATTTCACGGGGAAGATTCCCAAGAACAAACGAATTAAACTCATAAAGTTCATTCTTAAACACCTAATGCATACATTTATGTATTTATATATACGCCTAAAAAGGCTTTTACATAAAAGTGATACATGATGCAGTGTACATAGGAGAATATCTGTATTATACTGGAGATACTGACAGTAAATAGATGTAATCCATCGTAAAGTAGGTACAAAATACACAATTGTAAAATTGTGATTACAAGTATAATGAGAAAATATTAAGAAATAATTAAAACAAAAAACTAAATATGAAGCAATATTAGTAAAACGTAAGAGTAACATAAAGTAAACAAGAAATTACAGCAGCACTACATATAAGACAAAACATTAAAACTAATTTACCAACGCTACTCTAATTTATAGGATTTGACAAAGTGTTGGTATAGATTATGCTTAGTTCTATAAATGGAGTCAATAAATAAATCAATAGCACCCCCATACTTGTTGCCCAGATCATGCATCCTATTGGTCAGTGAGTGTGTCTGATAGTTGGTCGTGTATGTATTGGAGAAGTATGTTATATTTTATCTTGTATTCCTAGTCGGCACATGGAATTTAATAGTGGCAACGATGGCAGGACTATCAATTAAGTTGTTAATGACTCTGTGTGACACAACCAGGTCTGAAATAATTATCCTGTCAGACAGTGTTATTATATGCATCATATTATAGCAGTTAAAATAGTGCAAAAACGGGGAATTTTCACAAACTATGGATACTGTTCAAATTTCTAAAAGATTTAAACTTGATCTTTATAATTCTGACAACAATTCTAGATTTTTTTTGTTGTTTACTATTACATAATGTTTACTGATACATCAGCTATTTTCAATTTTCGACCTATTTGCGCCATCTCTTGGGCCGAAAGTTTATTTTTGTTTTTTGGATTAACTGAGAATTAAACCACCCTCCCCAGGGACGGAGTCAATACCACTTACACTTAAGACAAATCCTAATTGTATAGTACTGAAATTTATTTCGTAAAATTTTATTAATTTCAGAAAAAATCGTGTGTGCATGATTGCCACCAAATGTTAATATAATGCATTGACATCGACATCTATCTGCCGAGTTTCAGAAGTGGCTAAATTTCCACTTCCAATATTCCATTTCATTCAATCATTCATTCAATAATAATAATATTTGCGCATATTCCTGAAACGGTTCAATCAGACTACAACGTTATTATGACGTAGAAAACGCTACTGGCTGGTAAGACGGCTATCACTGGCGTTGGTCGGCGTGACGTCACCAACCCCATTTTCATAAACAAAATCTAACATGTCGTTTTGGCAGCAAACCAAAAATGGCAAATTTTAAATTCCCATAGAGAGTTTATTCGCTAACATTAAAAAAATGGGATTAATATATACATAAATAATAGAAACAAGGGAGATGGGTAATGAATCTTTATTATTATCCACTGGAGCGACCACGCGAAATAAATAATTTTGCCTCGATTGCTCGAGATATCCAGATGATAATTTTTTTAATTTTTTGCCAACATTAAAAAAAACATAACTTAGAATTTTTACATGGAGTCATACAAACTTGTTATGGTGCTATATAGCCAATGAGTTAACCTGTATTTTACCGTTTGTTTCATTTTGTAGGATTTGAGATCACGAGATAATTTGCAATTTTTTTCAATAAAGCAATCGGAGTCATTTAAATTGGCGCATTTATATTACCAAAAGCAATCCAGTGGTTATGGAACGGCGTGCACAAAAGTGTCGCCAACATTATTTTCCATAGTACTGAAAACCGTCCCGTCATTTTTTTACATACCACCAACCGCATAATTAGCATTATCTACCCAGCTTTGATAATCATATCTCGGCCACAGTCGGTATGCTTCCATGCCATATCTCCATTTGTTTCTGTTAGCTATGTCAAAACAAAGAAAATTGTTTTTGAAATTATTTCTTCTGAAAGTAAAACACGTGCACAAAAATTCATTTATCCTAACTCAATAAATTATCCTAACTGAAAATAAACACCAGTGACCAGTGCTAAAACTTACCTAAAATCCCGCTCAGTTTTCATGAATATATTTATATGCGAAAAGTCACGTAAACACTGATAACATTAAAATCTGAATTGAATTGGAGATTTCCCTCAAAAACATGATTTGTTTGTGAAATGGTTATTTTCTGTGATGCGGTACATGAAATAAATGAATAATTTATATTAAATTAATTGACTATGTCGCTATATTCTGTCAGACGAGTGTTTTTTTCGCTTTGCAATAAAATGCAAATAAATGGAATATTTTTGAACATATCTGAAAACTAAAAACTCCTTTTTAAAGGAGATGAATACGCTTTCAAAATTTATTATTAGAAATAAACATAAAGCTTTGAAAATATTAAAATTTTTAATTCAAACATAAATTTTTTTTTTAAATAAATTAGTAATAACCTAAACAAAATTTAAACATACACAATTGTTTATATTATATATTCCTCTATTGACGTTGAGCTTTTTAATATTTTCCAACTTCACTACTAAAATCAAATAATAATTTCTTCAAATTTTTCAAATTCACTTTGTGGCACCATTTTATTAATAAAATAATTAAAACACTTTGTTTTTACCACTTTTTAAATCTTTATTTTTTATATAAAGTCAACATGTTTCGAGAACGATTGATTAATTGATTGATTAATTGATTGATTAATCGATTGATTAATCGATTGATTAATCGATTGATTAATCGATCGATTAATCGATCGATTGATTAATTTACATTAATTGTCCTGATGAAGAGAACATCTGATTGATTAATTGATTGATTAATTGACTGATTAATCGATTGTTTAATCGATTGATTAATCGATTGATTAATCGATCGATTGATTAATTTACATTAATTGTCCTGATGAAGAGAACATCGTTCTCGAAACATGTTGACTTTATATAAAAAATAAAGATTATGGTGGTAAAAACAAAGTGATTTAATTATTTTACAAATAATAATTATTTTGAAGTGACCATTATCTTCCTGTTGTGTGTATCTTATATTGTTTTGATATCGGGCCTTTATGTGCTTAAAATTCTTAAAAATATCGTTTAAAGTATCTACCTACACTGTTAGCACTTAGCTCTTCTAATTTTCTTCAGTATTTATTAGGTACTACCACAGACATAGGAATTAATAGACGAGAAGATAATGGCGAGGGGTAAAATCAACTGTTGAAGAACGAAGGGAGTAAGGCTGACTGTGATTCGTCAATAAATCAATCTGACAGTAAATAGGCATCTCGCATTATAATATCACCATTTAGTTCTTAAAAGTAAAATCTGCCTTTGAATGAATAGACATTTTTACATGGGAGCGCAAATTACTCGCCACGTTATGAACTAATTTGTGAAGTCCAAATTCGGCAAAGTAAGGCAGCTTCTATTTTCAGAGTCGTAGTTAGTTTCAGAGTATTTAGTTAAGACACTTTTACAAATGTCTCATAATTTACTTACCCCAGTAAACAACGATGAGCACACTTGAGAATCGCTACATTGTGATGTGATAGTATATGTTTCTAAAACTGATCCATATAATACGGTGTGAATAAGCTTAAAATAAAGTAAAATAATGCTTACTTATGGAATGTAATACGACAATTGGGTTTATTCTCTTTTTCACATCTATCTTTACAAGTTTTCATATCACAAGTCAACATTTTGCCTTGTTATTTCGTAAAATGAACCGATGATGCCTCGACCATAGTTCGCACAAGAATGATGACGTCACGTTTTCAAATTTCACTTGAGGCCATATGCGAGCCCAGCCGGCTCAATGGAACCGGTATGGGGAGTGGGGATAATACGCTTTTAATCACTTAGGGCAGGTCTACTAATATTCATATGTCTATGGGTACTACTCTATTTGTGCTTTGAAAGTGGGTTTCGATTTTTAAGTTAGTTAGTTTGTTTTTAAGGTTGGTTAAAGATTTAGGAACTAGGAAGATGAATTGTCTTAGTGCTGATGTAGTATTTAGTTAGGTACATTAGTTGATCATTATAATCTGTTGCAAATTGGTTAAACAGGCCACGTAGTGGAAATAAAAAGCATTCGAATTTCAAAGGAGTCTTTAAATTTATCTATATCTACTCAACTGTCCTTAGATTCAATTAAATTTTAGTTTTTAAAGAAATTCATGCTTATATTTTTTGGAGAAAGTAAAAAGAAAACACCATTTAAGAAGGTACGAGGGAGAATAATAAATTAATGGAGCGTTCAAAACGAATTGCTTTTTCCCCATTAGTCTTGCATGCTATTTTCTGTATTATAAAGGTCATCAGATTTTACAAATGCACCAAAGACTGCCGACAGTAAATTTAGTTTAACAGAATGCGCATTGTTCTGTTCTGTCAGTTATTGTGGAAGACTAGTTACTGCGGAAGTGATTAAACGATTTTTTTAAATACATCTATTTCGTTTTACTTTTTATGAATCAGTTAATAAATGTATTAATGAATTAATAAATGAATTAATGAATGATTGAATTGATGAATTGATGAATTGATGAATTGATGAATTGATGAATTGATGAATTGATGAATTGATGAATTGATGAATTGATGAATTGATGAATTGATGAATTGATGAATTGATGAATTGATGAATTGATGAATTAATGAATGAATGAATTGATGGATTAATGAAAATGAATGAATGAATAAAATGGAAACTTGAAAGTGGAAACTAAACCATATTCCTACATCCAATCGAGCCGAAACAAGGCAGATAGACAGAGCCCTTTGTCATCTTATGGTAGCACTTATGCCCAAGTTAAAAATGGCTACCAAGAGCCAGCCCAAGAGGTGACCCGAAAATTAAAAATTATATGTATTACTGTTGTGAAACTTCGTTTTTACTGGCAGATTTTTTAATGGTTATATTGTAATGTTTTCAGAGAGAATGTTCCCATTCATATAATATTGTCTCTTATAGTGTATTTAGCATTATAGATCGATAAATATTTTATCGATATCTTTTCTTCGTTACTGATCGCTGACGTACAAACAACAGTTCACGTCGAATAATATGAACATTTAGTCGTTTGTTTATTGGCGATCTGCAGTCATGCTCGGGAACGATGACAAATTACCAACTTTATCGAAAAAACTTAACCAATCGTCCATGCTAGATACTGTAGTTCTTCACTTTCAAAAATGTTGCTTGTGCAACGATGGATGACTTAGCTAATAGGGGAATTTTGTACACAACGCTTGGGTAGTAATCTGATGCATAGCTACTAATCACTTTATTGTTCCACAATAATAGTCACATTACGTTTATATAGAGCATTTTTCTGAAATTCAACTTCACTTTTTAAGATCAGTTTAACACTCACTTCAGATTTACACCTTCAAGCACACTCGGCGAAAAAAAAAATGTTTTGATCTTGTCACAAAAAACACAAATCGTCTATTTAAATGGAATAATTATTTTGGTAACAAAGTATGTGAATTGACATGTCAATTAGTATATTATAGTTTATTTCACATTGGAAATCAGTTTAAGAAGAGTTGAAATTGTTTGTAGGAGAAATTTAAAATAAATAAACCGTTTACAGATTTTTACGTGAATATAACAAGTTTTACGAAAAACTACTTTATATCAAAAATGTTAATACGAAGGAACACTGTATTAAATAAACAAAATGATTGCCAAAAAGAACAACTTATTTAAAAGTAGTGAAAAACAATGTTTCCTTTGATCTCTAGAAATTCCTATTCATAAAGAAAACAGACCTTTTCTAAATGTTCACATCTGAAGGTAGCTTTAAAATAGAAAATCTTTTTATATTATGTCGGATGCCTTGAAGTTAAAAAGAAAAAGGTAAAAAATCTTAGAATTACGATATCGACGTTTACACTCAAATTTCTTGGGAAATTTGGCACAGAAGCGTGCCTACCGTCGCCGACCTACGAAAAAACCATGGCGGCGGAGCCTATGAAAGTTATGCCTTTCGTTTTCTAGGTAGGCATGAAGGTGGAATGTCGCGCTATGTGTAGATGAGATTTAGACCGGAAATTTGCCATGGGTACAGTCGGTCGACCGATGACGTAACACTGACGAGCTGGACCGATGGTTTTCATATGCAGTGCGTAGCACTACAGTTCTTCATTCATTCACCTACATATTACCTTACGTGACCGACGCAACGAACGCGTCGCACTATTTCAAGCCTCTCAAGTTTGGTTGAATGATGGCAACACTGCGCGTGGCTTCATAATAATAATAGTTCATGGCCCGTCTCTTTTTTCTCTATTATCTATGGTCACATATAATATTTATGGTTTCTATTTTCTATAACGTTGTACCTTGCAATGTCCGCAGGTCAGAGCCAATATTCTATTCAGGGGCGTGCGATGACCTATTTCTCGTTGGCGACGATTTTCCAGATCATAAAGTTCCCTTTTTTTATACTACACCACATGAAAAGTATCTTTAACCCTTTTGTAAGGAGCATAAGAGGAAATAATCATTAACGAAGTAAACAAAACCTAGATTTATATTCCAAAATATCTTTTTGTTGGTTATATTTAGAATTGAATCAGGTAAAAAAGACTTTTGAGTTTACATAAATTAAAATTATAAAAACAGCTATTTATTTGAAACAACGTAATAGGTTCATACATATGTCTGAGTCAAAAATAATGATAGATAAACAGCTAGAGGAAATAATAATATGCTGCTTTACAGAACTCGCTTCCCAACATTCTATTTCATTTTCGTTAACGTTGAACGTTGGTCATGAAAATAATAAATATGAACTTTTAACATATAACCTGCGAATCGAGGCTTAATTATCTAGTATGGCGTATATTCGATTTCAAAAATTAATAATCGATTGAAAACAAATCTAATACTCATTTGAATGGACATAAAAAAGGGATTTTTTAAATCATCCCGATTCTGATATCTTGATTCTTGCTTGTAATGATCTGCACTATTCAAACTTTTCCTTCTGCGATGAATTTTCTTTAAGTTCCATAGGTAACTTTTCCATAAGGCTTTGATTATGTATATATCCGGGGTAGGAATATCCTCCCTGTCGTCTGTACAAGCCTTTGCTTCTCTCTCTTTATTACACACCCCTTTCAATGTGTGCATCCTAGTTTGTCTACGTGTTTTACGACCTTGAACGTAATTATTTCACGTGACGGTTCAGTATAAAAAGGTTCCACCGAACGTTGTGTTGGTTTTTTGTTTCTCGGTATAGAAACCTGATTACCTATGTATGTGGTTTCCCTCGGTTCTTTTGAGATAGAGTGAGTTGAATCCATTACCGCTGTGTTTTAAAGCCATTTCATAAAACTTATTTTCTGTCTCGCCTGCTCTCCAACTAGCTACGTGATTCTACCTGTCGTAGGGTAATATGTGAGTATGATAAAGTGTTAGATTTTATATACATGTGATATACGTACGATAAATTTATGGTATTAGTTGTCGGCGCCATCCATATGTATATTTTGGAAGGGGAAGGAGACATGGAAATGAATTTGTTCAAGCTAAAGTTGGCTCCTCCGCTTTACCAAACAAATCTGATGGATGAAAATTAGAACAAGGCAATCGATATCTACGTGTCTGGATATCCGAACCAGCCGGGTCTGACGGGCTTTCGCGGGGTCTCCCCTTGTTCCAAATTGGCAACCTTCACGCCAGAATAAAGAAAACCAGGTCTTCATACCAATATCAAAAATGCCCCAAATTCATTACACCTCCATGAAAATCTACTTTACTGAATGTAGAAGGGGAAAACCATGACATCCCTTGTCACGAATCTAGTCGCAAAAATGTGACACGTAAGGTCTCAAGTTACATGCCACCTCTAGAAAACGCTGTAAATTCCACGTCGTCGGGAACTTACATCCCTTTCTAGGTCAATAACACAGATAACACACGACGATCTTGTGGACATTAAGTCAGCTTCTATCGATAAGTTGTGTGCTTACCCATTCAGCCAATTATCATGTGAGATATATGTAAGGTTTACTCGAAATGCCAAATTTTAGGATGAGGACTGTCTGTATTTGATATTTAGTTCCAGTAATTTTTTTATGAGGTTACTAGCTCCCTCGTGTATTAGGTATGGGTATCTTTATTGAATACCTTTCCTCTCAGGTAGGTAAAAACGGATAATTGGTTTGATTTTGGCATTTAATTTTATGAGGCTGCCTACCTCTTGAAAGGGACCTGTTGAGAAAAGTTGTTCGGTTGGTAGTTTTATTTCGGAGATTACCATCTCCCCTTTTTGACTCTAGATTTGTTCTTGTGTATCCCAATTTGTAAATTAAAAAGTCAAATAACAGATGATAAGTATTCATTTTTGTTCTGTTTGGTTGCATCCGATCGCTTTCTATTCGGGCGGTCATACGCTAGCAAAACTTATTCGACTGAGTGTACCCTGCGTCTTGTCCCGGCTGGTGGTGTACGCTGTTTCAAGTGCACGCCAGTGTAGTAATAGGTACTCTGTAGATAGGTATTTTTATACTGCGAATTTATATTGGTTGGCCTAATTTGTAATTGGTATTTAATGTCTCGTCGGCGATTCAATACCTATCGCAGGGACAACGTCATGATTTGATTCGTAATGTTTTTAAAAGAATAACAGATCGGTAGATAGGTAAATTTTTAATATGACCCCCCGGACCGAGGCATTCCCTAATTCAAATGTTATCGGCCTACATATGGAAGGTCGTTGGCCCGTCTCCTTCTTACAGCTGATAGATAATCCTGTCTGGCACATTCCTTTAATGAAAACATCATTTGGGTGGCAGGCGTTGTAAACCTGGTTCCTGTTCTTCGGTTGCATCCGTCCTTTAAAGGGTCTTCTGGAATTTAATAAATAATATAAAAAACTCACCCTGTCAGGCGTTCCCAATACCTGTATGAAGCCTACCTGGTTCCTCCCTACATAGCTAAATCAATTTAGTTTTAGCTTCTCTCTCTCTCTCGGCATTCCTTCCTCCTTTTAGCGAAGTCCTTGCAATTTTTCAGTTTTTGGTCTCCTCCCTATGTCTATAGAAGGGTAATTAAATAATTCTGTAAATAAAACTGTACCTCCCTAAAATCTCTGTCAGGATTCGAACCCGCAGTCTTATGATTTGTTTGATTCTTTGGTTTACGGTCTCTGTGGATAGAACGCCATCTCTCTAATTATTAATTCCTCCCTAGCTCGATTAACCGATATGGTAAACACTTCCTGCTGCTAAATACGTTCACTTTGTTTTAAAACGCAATTATTATTATTATTATTGTTTCTATGTTATTAAGATAAGTAATTTATTCTGAACTGTTTACGAAATCACGTTTAAATGAACACATTTTATAATATAATTCGCTATCGCAACACTTAATTGAATCCTCACTGAGTCCAATCATTTTCACTTCACACAAACACCGGTTCAATAATATTTCACTTTAATTTAATATTTAACAATACTTTTTAACACCATCTAAATTCACTAACTAAGCGTAATTTCACATATTCTTTTAATCACCACTGATTTTAATTCATTTCTCGGAGCTCTCCATATCCAAATTCAAACCCAGACTCCCTCTATATCGAAGTTTAAACACCCACTCATTTTAGTTGATTCCCCGAGCTCTCTCGCTATTCAAGTCTAAAACCCGACTGTCCTCGTCCTGCGATCTTCTTCCTCGGCATTCATTCCCGTAGAAATGTGTTTATTTTAAAGCACTTCAATCAATTCTCTCAACTCACGTCTAAAAGAGTTCATCTTATAATCAAACACGCTACAAAGGTCTACAATCCCGTGGTAAAGAACTCATAACTCTTTTTGAAGGACCTGCCTGTTGTTTTTATGTTGTTAATCTAAACAAAAAATTTTTTGGAGTACGTTCGTCTCGTTTACATTATGTAAGTGTTCAAACCATCACATGCTGGATGAATAATTATATCAACTTGTTGCACAGATAATGATTTATTGTAGTGTGAAATGAAAACGTGTAAAAGTGTAGTGAAAGTCGAAAAACAATGCTGTTCTTTTTTAATCTCCGATGAACTTGCGTCATTGATCCCTTTGGCCCCAGCACATAGTCGGGAAACATGGCAAACGCGCACCCAACATATTTGTTCAGAAATTACATTTGTCACAGGAAAATGGGTCGTTTCTACGATTTGTTTTTGAGTTCAACAGTGTTTCCTCCCTCCTAAAATACTGGTCTCTTCATGACCCTTTTCTCCTTCATATCCTCAGAAAGATCTCCCACACAGCATAACGCAAGGTAATACAGAAAGATAAATTGTTTTCCTCAGGTCTTGCTGTGTGCAATTAATGTAAAAAAAAATATTAATAAAGTATGTACCTTTTTTTACTAGACAATTTTTTTTAAAATAACTACATATTCTATATGGTAACGTAATAAAATGATTTTTCTCTGTACAACTGTAATAAATAAAATAGCACATATCCACATAAGACACTCGCTTAACCTTTTGACTTAGATAATAATTTTTCAGTTATTTTGGCCTTTTAAAATTTTTCTAATTTTCTACAGATTGTTATTTTGTACTGAAATAAAATGTACAATCTCGTTTTTCCATTGCAAGTGTCGTCTCATAAATTCCCTAATTATTCATTGTTCGTTCTGGTCTAAGACGTGCTTTATTTTGATAAAATGAAACAAACAATTTGTCAGTCTTTTACAGTATCAAACCAAATACTTCCACGGTGCATTTTCAACATATAAAGCTGACGTCACATGTCACCTTTTCCACCCCGATGCATAATCCAACACGACACGGTTTCTCCTATTTAACGTGTGAATATTCTATTTTATGCTCGCATTCTAAAAATAACTTTTATCTCCGCAAAGGTACGATAATATTTTATTTTGTTAAAGGGAGGAATTTATGAAGTGGTGACAGTTAAGTTTGCTCGTAAATTATTATTTAACTGGAGCTCCTATCGTTATTTCCGGTACTTCAACCCCTTGGGGACGAAGCTTTTAAATAAGGTATTTATTATATTGTATAGAAATATATATAATAATACAAATGAAACGATATAAATACATTGTGAACAGTTACTTAATTCACTAGCTACGTTATTGTCTATTGTTGCTAGCAACACCACCGTCGGGACTTGCAGAGACCTATGTTGTGGGAGGGAGGATATACAGAAGTCGGCAAATCTTTCCACAGCTGAACTGATGAACTCAAGAACGATTCGTGGAAATATTAACTAAAGTAAAAATGATTGGCGGTTGCCGAAGGAATAAATCACGCTAGTTAATCGGAGCATCTTCAATTGAAATACGTAGAACAAGGACCGCATTCCCACTAGACGCTTATGCTCTAAAGATTTCAATTCGTTTGTTAATACGTTACTGTTGGGAAGTAAGAGCTTCATAGATGCATGCACAGATGGCAGTGCATAGAGCTTGCGTGGAAGTCCACAAGATGGAGCCAGTGGCCAGTAGTCGCCAGGGCCAGTGGTAAGGCTCTCAGAGAAACTTACTGTTTCAGATTCCAATTAGCCAGCTTCTAGTTAGGTCGACTATCGAGTCACCATTATATTACGCGGCGTAATAATAAATCCCTGATTAATCTAAAAGGACCAATTATTTATAAACTCCTTCCAAGACGAGTTGGAGACCTTTTTGTACGAACAGACCTGTTTGTTTTCTGTACACTTTAAAATGTTTTCAATCCACACCGCAAGAAATCATTAGTTGTGCAAGTTGATATAATTATTCATCCAGAAATAATCAGGAGGAATCTATCTACCAAACAGACCGCGCGTTTTTGCACAGAGTCAAGGATTTTTTCAAGTATTTTGAGGATTCAGACCAGAGGCAGCTGCCAATTTCAAGAGTGGGACGCATTTGCAATTTATATGGGTTATGTTATTGACGAAAAAAATTTCTACAACGATTTTAAACGTGCCATTTTTAATTTTCCGCCAAACCGACACCTTCGTTTTTATTCGTGAATTTGGCGACGTTGACATCACGCTGGGCTACGTGGGTGACATCAGACATGGGCGGTTTCTATGTCATAATGACGTTATAGCCAGTTGAAACCGTTTCAGAATGGGCGGTTTTTCAAATCATACGTTATTAAAATTATGTGTCTTTAGTGCAATGATCAGAATCAGAAAAATTTTAAAAAATTTAACGGTATTCATAGTTTGTGAAAATACCTCATTGTTTTCTTAATAAATAAGTACTCATTTATCCCCACACACAGATGAGTTTTGTAAAACAACTGATTAGGTTTGAAATTTTCCAATAATTTATAGAACCGTTAGTCTTTCCTGTGAGACTATTTTCATTTTTATTTATCTTTTTTTTAAATTTTGCTCAATGGATCGTAGTACTGCGAGCTGCTTTAATAGTCCGTGCAGTTTGGTCGTATTTCTACGACAGTCAACACGCACCCGTGTTGTATGTTCTTCTTTATTTTTGTTGGGTTCATATATTTTAATAGTTATTTTATTATATTGGAAGTTGAGAGATCAATTCTTCATCCCTTAAATAAAAAAAATAAAAAAAATTCTATTCTCTGTGGGTATTAGGATTTTTGTAGGACAAAACATAAAACAATCTGTGTGGGCATTAGAATTCTTGTAGGAAAAAACATAAAACAATCTGTGTGGACATTTGGATTCTTGTGGGACAAAACATAAAACAATATGTGTGGGCATTAGGATTTTTGTAGGACAAAACATAAAACAATCTTTGTCGGCATTAGAATTCTTAAAAGATAAAACATAAAAGAATCTGTGTCGGCATTAGGATTCTTGTGGGACAAAACATAAAACAATCTGTGTGGGCATTTGGATTTTTGTAGGACAAAACATAAAACAATCTTTGTCGGCATTAGAATTCTTAAAAGATAAAACATAAAAGAATCTGTGTCGGCATTAGGATTCTTGTAGGACAAAACATAAAGCAATCTGTGTGGGCATTTGTATTCTTGTAGGAAAAAAACATAAAACAATCTGTGTGGGCATTAGGATTCTTGTAGGACAAAACATAAAACAATCTGTGTATACAATTCCAAGAAAAATTTCCTACGAGACGTTTATAGAAAATACCGCAATGAATTAAACATATTTGAAAAACTTATCGTAAAATATCAAACGTAGTAACAGATTTCACTTCATTCTGTTTTATTATTTCTCGGAATACTTACCAACCAGCTGAAAATTGCTTTTACGGGTTAACAATAAATTATTCATTATATTCTAGGAATCGTTCTTTATGAAATGCGAAGTTTATTTCTATTTTCCGTTCCCATACATAAGCTTGGGTTTTTTTCGTATGCATCATGTTACAAATGTAAAATTTTATATGGAGATTTTTTCACAAGAATTGGCTTAGGGTTATTAAAACATTTTGTTTCGGTCTGGAATGAAAATGTTTATAATGTTTTTATTATAATTTGTGGTTGGATGATTTTTGGTGGAGTTAGGGGCCTGCTGGGCTTTAAATGATAAATGAATAGCTCGGTGTAGTTTCAGGCGTTGTTATTTTTCAAATTTATTAGAATTTTCGTAACAGCTTTTGATTTTAATTTTTATTACAGAAAATATTTTGAAAATACCAACCCCTAAAAAACGTGTTTTTTTTAATATAATTCTTCTATTTTAATAATCACATACATTATTTTGGTTTGACTAAGAATTGAACTTTCCTAATCAGAGACTGGCTTTTGGTTTGACTAAGAATTGAACCTTCCTACCCAGGGACTGGCTTTTGGTTTGACTAAGAATTGAAACTTCCTCCCCGGGGACTGGTTTTTGGTTTGACTAAGAATTGAACCTTCCTACCCAGGGACTGGCTTTTGGTTTGACTAAGAATTGAACTTTCCTAATCAGAGACTGGCTTTTGGTTTGACTAAGAATTGAACCTTCCTTCCCAGAGTCTGGCTTTTGGTTTTACAAATAATTGAAACTTCCTCCCCGGGGACTGGTTTTTGGTTTGACTAAGAATTGAACCATCCTAAACAGGGTCTGGCTTTTAACTGCTGAAAACATAAAAAAATAGTTGAACTGAGAAATTAACTTTCATCACCAGGGAACCGCGAACAGCTGTGACAAAATTGATTGGGTAGGACTGTCAATTATTTCGTATAACAAATGTTGTAATGTCATTTTATTTCAGAACAAGCGTGGGGGCCACTATTGACAGGATGCATTGTCATCGACAACGAGAGTTTCAGCTCTACTCTAGCTCTATTTCCACTTCCAAAATTTCGAAATTCAAATAGGTGTGTTAAAATAACTGAAAAATTGTCTAATTCTTACACCATTACAGTTATGTGTATTTTTCAATGTTATAAAATTTGAAGAGATATTATTTTTCATTACATCAAATATTATTTCGAGACAGATTCAAAACCATTCTAATTTTTTCTAAAATAAATTTTCCGATTTTAAAAATTTACTACAATAGAAACGTAGTAATTGTATAAAAGCATATTAATTAATTGTAAAAAAAAATCAAAAATCAAAGTTTTAAAAAAGATCACCCTTTGGGTGGATGTTTTTGACATCTTAGATTACATGAATTTGAGCATTGTTGCTAATAGGCGATTAGTTTGCGCCGTCGAAATCATTTTTCACTCACCCCAATAACAAAAACAGCTTTTCACATTTCCTTTGACAAACGATTGACTCCCCCGTGAAGTACCCTGAAAGATTAACGACCACCCTCCTTCTCTTTAAAAGTAATGAAATATCTGTCCATGCAAATGATGCGGGTTCAAAACATGCCCGGCTTAACCAATACTCAATCCATAAGGTCACGTAATGGCCTCACGAGTATTTGACCATTTGCGTTCACTTTATAAGGCATTGCTGCCATTCCCCTGACTTTCTACCAGGAACGGACTGCTAGCCCAGATGGCTTTCATCGAGGTATAATTTGGAAACGATTGGCTGTAATCTATTCGTTGAATTTATAATCGAAACTGTCCGGTCCCTTGGAGACGAAAAAAGTGTGACTGATTCGGAATAATCCGAATCATAGCGGACCCCTCGTCGAACTTAGTTTACTCAAATTTAGTTGATGAATTTATAATCGAGTTATTCAACTCCCTATAGACAAAAAATGTCCTAACTTTATTACGTTTAGAAATGATTGACTCTTATTTTTTTTGCCTATTAAGACGATGAATTTGTAATTTAAGACGTGCGATTCCTTGAGAACAAAGAAAAATTATTAATCGCACTTGTAATCAAATGATTGATTCTAATTTAATCGACGACTTGTAATCGAAGTAATCCCATCCCTTATACCCATAATCTCCGCCCCCGTCTTATTATCCTGTACTTATTTATTATTACTACTTGGATTCTTGTTCATTCGTGAATTTTTACATTAAAATTTAAAAAAAAAACTGTTATAATAATTATTATCATTCAAAGAGCCAAAGCGAGCCGCTACTGCTTCTGATCGCTTCTAGCCACTACTTTTAGCAAACTTCAACGTAGATGAAAGTCCTAATGATTTCCTATTTTTCTCAATGCGTCCCATGTTGAATTCCAATGGTCTCCAGTAACCACGTTACTAGAAATGACTAATCGTGTGGCATTTTATATGAAAAGCTTTCACTAACGTAAATCTAATCGTAAATGATGCTGTTTATTTTTGTCGTTACAATATCATTTTATTTGGCCAATTTGTTCTTGTATCGCAGAATTCACATTATTTCTTATATCTAGCCATGTGATAATTTTTCCACTTCAAAAGCGATTAGTTCATACCAAATATAATTATTTACAAGAATTTTAAAGCAATTCGGATGATGAAATTCTTCTAGAAGTTGGTATATTTCAATAAAATATCTGCAAAAGGAGTTTCCACTCAAATTTAATTTGTCAAACCCAAAGGACCATCGTTACTTCCTTAAAAAAAATAAAGTTAAGTGAATTCCGCACACCAGTCCCAACTGTCCGGAGACAGTCTCATTGTGGCATCCCCAATTGGGGAATGTTGTAAGCTTGAACGGAGTGCGGAGAGGAAGGAAATGGGGAAGAAGATGGTTGGAAAATACCTGGTCATTCAGATTTGACCACCCAAAATGGCAAAAGTCATTTCAAGCAACGTCTCGGTGGTCTTTCACCAAGGCAATAATGGCTTTTCACATCATAATAAATAAAAATATAGAACATTTAAAATACCTTGGAAAAATCCCGAAAGTTGATGAAAAATTATTATTATTTCAAGTTTACACAACAGATAAACAACCCCCCTTTGACTGGATAAGCAATATATATATATATATATGATAATGAATTTACCTCATCGTATTCATATTATGAAGTTATGGTATAAATTCAAGTGTCTGTTACTAAAATGCGTCCACTTCAAAAATCCACGTCAAATATTTTGCACGTGCTTGGGTGGAGATCGTAATTGAATTTCCGACGCCTCAAAAAAAAAAATAGAAAAAAATACGCGGCAAAGGCGGAAGGCAGTAAATGAATTTGAATTCGATGGAACGAACGACTTGAATAAATAAACCATATGGACCACTGACGAAATAACTATTGTACAGTAACTGGATGCAGCAAGGCGTTGGAAAAATGCTAATTGTTTGCATGCGTAATTTGTCGTCGGAATCTGACATATTTAGATCGCTGAAGATTTTATTTGCAACATTGAAACAATATTCATGCATACAAATGCTTTTAGTAATTTCTGTTAGTGCAAATCGCTGAAATAAAGGAGTGTTTATAATACGAAACTATTTGTTTCAGAATTTGAAAGAATATTAATTATTTACATTAATTTAGAAAATTAATTATCACGTTACAGAAATTCTTTGCATTAGTAGTATTACAATACGAGATCATTGTCTGGGGAGGTTACTACGAATGATCATCATTACCAATTGAAACAATACAAAGAGTATTAATAAAAATTATACTTTCAAATCTGTACACAACGAAAATATTTTCAAACTTTTCAACCGCTGTCAAAAATACATAACAATATAGACATATAATACACAACAGTATGGACACATAAAGACCTCAGTAACAATTTAGGCTTAGAAATGACACCAAACGAGGACTAACTGTATCACGGTTATGTACAACAGCAGCCCACATCATTTTGTGTATGAAGGAACAAAATTATGTGTATGAAGGAACAAAATTTTGTGTATGAAGGAACAAAATTATTCGATGATCTTCCCAGCGACTAACAAACAGAAAAAAAACGAAATTTTCATGAAAATAAAAAAAGTTTAAATATGTTTTAACAACCCAGCCAAATTCATTTCATTAAATTACATTTTCTCATATTTCATATTCTCATGTTTAAATTATATGCAAAATGTGCACTACACTTTGTTAAAATGTGAGAAATACTAGTTTTAGCTGATATACTATGATTAATTATATATTATGCATGAGATTTATTTTGAAATATTATATCAAGTATATAAATAGTGTTTATAACACACTAATTTTGTATTATTTAAATACATTCGTAATTTTTTAAAAATCGTTTCTCTTTATACTTTTCATTCCTTTGTTTAAAATATTAAATTTTCTTTCTACATTTTGTTATCACTGTAAGAACAGTTTTTATATTAACGAGCAATCCTTTCTAAAACATAAGCACCAGCTTACATTAGGAAGAAACATAATATTGCAAAAAGTTGTACGCTGCAAAAACATATAATATTATGTAAAAATAAAATAATACTACCTAAAAAAGAAAAAAAAAACTGAAGTCGTAATGTTTTGATCAGAGAATTCTGGCGTCCTACGATATAATTTACCTCCCATTTTCTGTTCCTTAATTACTGTTTTAATAATAATTTTTAAGGTTGTGAGATGTCCACCACAGCTTTGAAATATTATCCACTTAAAATTTAGACATGTCGCCATATACAAACTAACTAACGAACTAACTAACCATCACGCCGTTTCCCCACATGGTTAGGCAGAGAGGACGGACAGCCAAAGAACTGGGTATTGGCACACAATCCTTGCCTCATTCACATTCATATATCGTCTCATCATACTCATGGCCCTACTCAATACTTAATCACTTGGTCGTGCCATGTCGTCCTCGGGCGTCCCCGATTTCTGCTACCATTCACATTTGCATCATATTATTCCCCTTAAACTCCTTTCTTCGCTTATTCTTGATCTTACTCATTACGCTTCGGTACATCAACTTGGCACTCTTTGCGGATCTCCACATTTCTCACACGATCATACAAGGTTTTACCACACATACGCCTCAGGGATCTCATTTCTACAGCATTCAGTATACTTTCATCCTTTCTCTGACAGTTCTATGCCTCACTTTCATACATCAGGGTAGGTACCAGCACTCCATTGTGAACTGCTAGCTTCGCTTCTTTGAACAATTTCTTTTTAGCGCTGACTGCGTTCAGTCCTCAATTAATGGAGTTATATGCATTTTCTCTTTCAATATCTCTGTCAGCCTTCCCATCTCTCGTAAACATACTGCCTAAATACACAAAGTAATAAATAATAGATTTATTTTTTGTGTCCTATAGCGCATTTGCGAGATTTTTGGCATTGCATATACACTGCATAAATGGTACAATTATAACGTCTTAGGCTATATTACCTGTAATTGTTATAAATAAATGTACAAATTATATATATAAATAAAAATAAAATAAAAATAAAAAAAATAAAAATAAACTCATCCACCTGCTCCAAGTATTCCTCATTCACATCTATATTGCACACTGTTTTCGTACACCATGACTTTAGGCTTTTTTCATGATATCTTTCAAACACCATGACTTTAGACATTCTTACATTCATCATTAACTCATTCCTCATACATACTTCGTTCATCCTAGACATGAGAAACTGTAGATCTTCCACCCTGTTAGCAAAACATACACAATCACATTCTAAAATTATGGTTAAAAAGCAAAAATATTTTTAAATAAATATTTGTTTATTTTATTTATTTACTAGCTGACGTTACCCGACGTCACTCGGGTAAATAATGGTTTGGAGTAGAGTTTTGAGGTTGTAAATTCTAGTGTACCCAAAGTATTTTTTTCACTTCACTGTGCCATGTCTTCCTCGGGCGTCCTAGACTTATTCTACCATTCACTTCCAAGTCTTTCATCCTCCTTACACCCCTTCCTTCGTTCATCACACATGACATGTTTTACCACATTTCAATATTTGATTCATTGGGATTCATATTATGGCTATGAAAAAACTGCCATATATCACCACAAGCAGATCACTACGTTTGGTGAGTTAGCAAGGGTGCTTGGGTTCATCTGGTGAAGTAAGCTCTTTAGCAACGGGAGAGAAACATCATTCGTCCGTCACTCCTGGAGTCAGTGATCCCTAGATTCCTACGCATCCCTCATTCATTTTTCCTTCCAAGAACCTGCCCTCCTTCATTTCCTTGAAAAGGCTTTTCACACAGCATCCCCAAAGATGACATAGGCCCTGAGGGAAATTATTTTCGTCATTGCCTCTCGTGTGAGAATAATGTCAAAAAATCTGAAACAAGACAAAATTATTTTTCTTTTATCAAATATAATTTTGGAAACAAAACCTCTATGTTTTGTGATTCAAACCTAAAACCAATCAGCATTTCCTATTCAATTTTCAGCCAATGAGAGTGTTACTTGCCTCTCGTGTTCCTTTTTCGATTGTTTGACAGTTTGATTTTAAACTGAGAATAATATAGGTATCCGTGAATTGAAAAAAAAAAACAATAATCCATTTTTAGTACTTTTACATCTGTGAGGATTTTAAATTGGAATTAAAAGTAGATTAGGTTTCGTTGTGGATTTAAATAATTGACTCCCATCAAGAGTTGAAAATTGTGGTTTACAATCCGTATCGCCTTGAAATAGCTAACATCTATTTAAAAATGATTATTATAATTTATTGCACCGGTAAAACCATTCAATTAGTGTTGAGGTGAATAACAAACTAAGTATTGTGTGTATCGGTGCATATGCATGTATATACCTTCGACAGCGTTGTCCTGGCCGAATGTTACTGCGAAATTTCATTTTGAAGGACAACAGGTATAGGTAGACAAATTCAAGTGTAATTTTTCAAATTTTTTTGCAGTAGGTAATAGTTATTTTATTACTATCTATTATAATATTTTTTTCCTTTCACAAGCTTTCGAATACTTTTGGTGGAATTGTCTACAAAATACGACGAGAGCGACACAGTCGACCAATTTTTTAACTATTTTAGCAAATTTCGACAAAATCGTTATCTCTGCTACCTTCTTAAAAAAGAATATCTCTTGATTTGTGAAACAAAACTCAACGTGATACGGTATTCCTCATTGCGTCTATTTTTTCTGATAAATAATACCGTGTTTTGGCTCTATTGCTTGGATTGGGATCCTTATTTTTTTACGTTATCTTTATATTTATGCATGTTACAATGTAAATTAAATTTTTTTTAAATAAGCAATCGTTTGTGTGAGTGTTCCATATTTTCTTGTTAGTAAAACAATCCTTTGAGGCTTAGAAATAAACAATAACCATATAAGAAAAAATTCATCAAAATCAATTTTTTTTAAATAATTATTTAAGGTGTTATAAAGCATAAAATATGGTATACATTTGGAAACAAAAGTACGACACTGAAAGGGTCAAAAACGATTGTAGTTTTTTGTTTTTGTTTTAAGTATTATAGGTAGGTACCTACCTGATACCCACGTACATAGTAGGTTGGAAATATTTCAATCTGCTTATTGATTTATTCATTTATCAGGTTTTATTCGTCATGAATGAGTTTTTTACTCTGTAAAGACGTGAAATTTTACTTTCTCGCATATAAAAAGAGCATTACAACTGTTTTTATGTTCGAGGAGAGTTTTCACGTGGCCTTAGGGAAAGAATACCGAATATCAACTCGTGCCACAGAACTTCTCAAACTATCGCCGATCATCTCCTTTATCATAAAGTTCAAACAACTTTGTAAGTTAAAATAGTGTTTCGGCATCAGATTTTTCATTGAACTAAGCGATTGAGTTTCTCAATCTTCTTCGTCCGGTTATTAATCTATTTGGTGTTAGTAGATTGTGATTTCAGTGCCTCCCAAAGTGTGTCATAAGTTGACTTAAAATAAATATCATTTTGAATTCGGTATTTTTTTTATATGGACCTTGTCTTGATCGCCGTGCATATAATATTTACAATATTTACCAACACATTTTAAAAATGTTTTAATTTTGTTAGAAACCTAGAAAAGAGAAATGAGGGAGATGGGCCATAAACCATCAATAGCGGCGCCCCGTCTTTGTTTCAACCTACACAAAAAAAACATTACTTAAGCTCTGCCGATATGATAGTATAAAAAAATAATAATGTTTTATTTTTATGTTTATTTTAGAATTTTTTTTATTATTTTATATATATATAAACTACAAACAATACAAAACAAAATGAACCTTTGTCTGTCCAACTGGGAAGGATTCCCGTTTCAGGACAGCTAAATTGTGTATTTAGTACATAATATTCTTACAATGGAATGGCGATGCTGTCAAAACAAATTTCGAGAACATTGTTGATTGCATTCGAAGTGACAGGATGGTTTCATTATACCTGAAAGAATCGCAAAGATGTAATTTATTACCAGGGTCAATTTGGATAAAATTTGTAATTGCATCAGAACAGATGAATGGTTTCTTTCGGAACATCACAAGTGTGAGATTGTTTCCAGGGCATTTTGGAGAACATTTACAATTGTATAGTTAGAATCTCCACATTTATAAATAGATATAAAGATATAATGATATCCTCACTGGAATCTCCCGTGCTTTTTTAAGGATTTCATTAACATTTTATTAAAATATAGTATTATCGATAATATAAAGCAATTATAAAATCATTAAATAGTGTTTTTTTTTTCTGAAATAATTATAAATATATTACATGTTATTTTTTTGTTCAGTTGAGAGGTGTCAGTTTCAGTCTGTATTTGGGGTCAGTATATTATCTATTTCTGATCTCGATATGTTTTGTATCCAGCTTTTTTAAAGATTTAATTGTTGTATTATTGTTATGAGTTTTGAATGAGCTTATGATTTTATTGTAGAGTTTAGTACCATGGTACAGGAAACTTTTATAGTTGCTTGTTGGATATGTTTTTGATCCTGTGATCTAGTGTTTCTATTATGTGTGTTCATTGTTATTTCTTGTGTTTTGTATTTATGAATGTAATGTAGAATTGTTTTATAATATAGTTGTTTAAATGACATGATGTTAGTTTGTTGTAGATTTCGTCAGTGCTAGTTATTACAGGGACTTTCAGAATAATTTTCATTGTGACTTTTCAGGTTTTAATGCGGGATTTTAGTATATTGTTACATGCACTGCCCGATCCGATAATGCCTTATTCTAAGAGCGATTGGCAAAGATTCACGTAGATATTTACTAAGTCTTTTCCTGATGGTTTTGAAGAAATTACTTTAGTATTTTAATTTTATTATTTAAATAGTTAATATGAGTCCATTTTAAACTTCAATTAATTTTTACACCTAGGTAAGTTACATGGTCAACGTTTTCCAATGAGGGACAATTATTAAATAATGGGAGAAATGAAGTTTTAAAGATTCATTAAGGTTTTCTTCAACACTCGGAAGGCCGAGTTTTTAGTATTTTTCATTGTCCATGCATGTTGGTCTTGGCTCGGCGTCAGACAGACAATCAGTTTATCAACTCGGTTAAAAGCGTAATCTATTTTATACATGTGAGTTTCAGTTTAATAGAAAACAGAATTTTTTTCATAAAAGACCGTATCAAATTTTTACATACCGCTACTGCGAGATATAGTATTTACATTATACGAATAATAAAAAGGTTTATCCTTCAAATCCTAGAGAATAAGCAACCACTAATCTCAAAGCCAACAAAATTTATGTTAAGAGAACCATTTTTGTTTTTTAATAAGAGGCCTACGCTCAAAATCTCCTCATTCCCCTTTGTCAATTTAATAGAAAACGATAAACGATAAAGGGGGTTAATTAAAATGTAAAACCTAAAATTATTACTTTTTTAGCAGATTTTATGGTGGAATCAAAACCCATAAAATATTTTAATGGGGTGTTTGGCGAGTAAAATTTTAACATTTATTGTATTGGAAATTCGTCACAGGGTGGAAAATATTAATCTCGGCCATGAGATCACCGTTCAATATAGTTTATTTGGTACAAATCAATAAAAATGTTATTGTTTGCATGTGGTAACTTAATTAATGGAATTTAATTAGTTTATTCGTATGTTTAAAGCACAATGTAATTTATTTTGTTTTATTTATTTATTTTGAAAAGATACATTACATTATATGGAAGGAAGCTTTTGACTAACAACTGGGAAGGTTTCCCATTTTAGGACAGTCAAATTAACAGGTTTAAAATTATCAGACGTATACACAATTACAATTATTTATTTATTTATTTAACGCTCAGAGGGCTTTTACATGGTTGGTAGTATAATTTTAATTTGATTGATAATTTGAAACATAAAAAATAAGAATAAAATTACATTTGATAAAAGCTATGCAACAAGTCATACAAACACAAGAAACAAAAACAGAAAATTACAGTTATTTGTAGGTTTACATGATGTGTTTAGGAGCATTGTTGAAATAAATGTTTTAAATGATCCACAAAACTTGCCAAGTTGGTATTGAATATGTCAATATCACCCAAGTAATGATTTCCCATGGTGTGAAGTCGTTGTATCGGAGAGTGGGCAATGTAGTTACGCTTATGTGTGCTGCTGTAGAATATTGTATTTTGTCGTGTTGTTACTGTGGGTGTATGTATGTTTATAAGTTACAGGAGTTCACAGCAGTCGAATTTAGAGTATTACAATTACATAACAGTAACATTACAAATTACATACTAGTAATCTTGTTGAATAATATGACAAGCAAATTGAGTAGAGAATAATGGCGAATATAAGAAAATGGCACTAATGGCGAATATAAGAAAAATAAAAAATTGGGTAAAATTTAAAATTTGAGTGAAAATATGTATGTAAAAGCGAAGATACAACTAGGCGTTCGTGATAAATAATTATCAGATTACATTTTTTAGTAATAGTTCGGAATCAGTCCTGCCTAGATCTAATAACCATTTTGTTATTTTTGGACCGAAGGATGAAAATTCACGCAGTTTCAGCTGTGGTGAGATTTTTTGATAAGCCGCTCTGTTGCTTGTTGGAACGGAAAGCTCATTTCTTTCTTTACTTCCGGTTTGAGGACCTTATTTTCAAAACCCGCCAAACGTTAATGTCTAAAAGGAGAGAGTTTTTTTGTGAATTACAACTAGTATTGTGGATTTGATTTTATATTTATTGAAGTTACGTTATGAAAGAAATTTATACTATCTACTTTCAAATTTATTCATTTTTATTTTATTTTCGAAATAAATTATTAAGTATATAAGTGTTTAGGTATACAGATAAAAATGCATTAAAAGTTTTGTATTTTATTAACAGTTAGCTTTTTTATAAGATTTTTTTGAAATTACCTAATTAAATCTTATGTTCATTATTCATTTATCATTCATTATTATCATCGGCGTTATAATCCAATTAAAAAAACATTTGGATATAAGGCCAAAATACCCAATCAAACTGAATAATTATTTTTCATCAAAACATATACAAAATATTAAGTATAAATATGTGCTACCTTATGCATTTTTGAAATTATGAAAATAGGCCATTAAGTAAATAATTTTTTTATGATTTTAGATGCATCTCTGACATTTTTTTTAGATTTAATTAAATATATTGCGACTATTGCATTCCCATATAAGACATGTCCTGAGGCTTGAGGCCGCGTAGTAAGCTTTTAAAGATGGTTTAAAAGGGAGATATGTAAATATGTATGTTAGAGGGAGCGCGCTAATATAAAATAGAGCAAAAATCTCTAGACTAATGCTTTAGTTTCATTTAAAGATACACATATTAAATAACAGAACAAAATGTGTTTTAAATAATTTTTGGAGCTTACTTTGCGATATTTTTATGTAGAGGCAATTTCACATAATTAACGTTTGGGCATAAAAAATGTATAAATATTATCTTAAAAAAATGAATTAAAGAGAAACTTGTTAAAAAATCCCCAGAAATTGGCCCCAGGTACGCGGGGGCTTAAGGGAGTGAGAAAAGGAAGAAGAAAGAGAAGAGGATGGTTGGGAAATATCGACTTTCTGATCTTTTCACCGATTACGGCAAAAGCCATTTCAAGCAACGTTTCGATTCTGAATGCTCGTCATTCAGTTTTGGCAAGTATTTCAACCAATTTATTTTAAATATCTTATTCTCTAAAAGTGCGTACCACAGAACACGCACTTTAATTTAATGCCGTTTTAAATTATTTGATTTCGAAAGCGTTATAAGTTGGATTTATTTTTCAAAATCCTTTAAAAGTTTAAAAGTTTTCACGACCGCAGGTGAATTTATTATAAACCAGCCCTAAACCCTAAAGCTCCCAGTAAATGCCTTCATGATTGATGAGACGTGACACCGGGCGAGTCTGGGCAGGTCCCGAGGGGCACTTGCAAAATAGCTGGCTTCATTTTGAATTTGACAGCAACAAACAAAAATGGTTTTTGAATTTCATTTGCGATTTCACAAAAAAAAAAAATAGTAGGTGCGTTCTCTATCATATGTCCACTATTCCTCCCCTGGATTATCATATGGGTACATTTTGCAGGCAACGCAAATTCAAACACACTTGGGCCAGTCCATTTTTATTAATTTTTGATTTCCTCTGAATCAGCTTGGTAAATTTTGTATCTCGAATTCAAATAAAACAATTTGACTAGTTATTTTTTAAATTGTCCTAGCCAAATTGACAATGGCATCCATAGTAAAAATTTTAACAAGATTTTAACATTTTTAAAGCATTTCCCGGTAAAAAGAAATTTTGAAATCGCACAATGCTTTTCATTTCGATGTTTCAGGTTAGGGTGTTTTGTTTGTCACATTTGACACCATCACAATATGTTATTTTTTGTAAATGAAACAAGAAAAAAAATTCCACACCAAAGCCCCAACTGCTCCCGACCATCTGTAGCCAGTAAAACTATGGCATCTTCAGTTGGGGTATCTTGTCAGGTCAAAGGTAGTTGGGATGGGAAGAAGATGTTCAAAGGTTCTGAGGTGTCAAAGTTTGCAAAGACGATTGCTTGTTATCTATTGAACAATTTTTTGATTTCGAGGTTAAATCTTGTGTAAGGTGTGTAAGTTTAACATATTTTGGAAAGAAAATATTTTAATAGACGTGGCCCTACTTCGAATGACATTATGTTAATGTAGTTAGAACATTATGTAATGAATTATTATGCCCTAGTTACTTTCATATGGTTCTTTCTATCTGCACGTTTAGGTATGTTCTAAAATGGTAACTATACGTCCTATTTAAAAAAATGCGAATACATCACAAGAGTCCCAACTGCTACCAACCGTCTGTAACCTGTAGGGGTATGTTGTGAAGCTGAAGGTAGTGAGAAGAAGAAGATAGAGAAGAGGAAGGTGGGGATGTGCCTGGCTATTCAAATCTGGTCACCAAACAAAGCCAAATCAATTTCAAGCAATGTTTCAATTCTGAATTGTGGTCTTACACCACGGCGATACTGAGAGTATCTTATACTCTGGAACGTGCCGCAAATACACTACATATTATTTTAATCGAGTACATTATGAAATAACACAAATTAATCAAACAAAATTTACTTGCGCACGACGGGAATTGAATCCGCGAACTCTAGCTTGCTAGTTCAAAGCCTTACCCCTCGACCATGAAGCCCGTTAATAAGCGCTATTTTAATTTTTAAACAATTGAACTGTCCCCGTTAAATGCCGATTCTCGGACTGTTTCAGCTTTTGGTGACGTTGTGATCGGCTGACAAGCATCACAGCATTATTGTTATGCTTTTATCATGGATGCACGGAATAATTACTATTCCCTAACACTATTATTATAAACCCAAAATATCATGTATTCATTAAAAAAATGAACTAGGTTAAAACAGAATATCATAGTTTTATACATAAAATAAATAAGAACTTGGGTGAGCGTGTTTTGTGATTCAAATGTTTGCCCAATCGAGGCTAGAATTTCCAATACAAAACCGTGTCAACGAAATTCAAATGGGGTGAAGATCTGCGATGTCAAGCTGCGATGTTAGGACGGGTTGTTTACTGAGTTTGAACAATTCATCAAATTTCAAAGACAATTTTCAAGTTCCGTGAAAGATCTATTCAAGTTATGTAATTATATCGTTTAGGGTCAGTTGCTTCCTAGAACTGAAACAACAGAATATTCTCAACAGAACTTTCTCAATACTTGTAAATCAACTTCGAAATATGATGAATTGTTCAGATTCTGCAAAACGACCAGTCCATGTTGAACACTTGTTCCCTTTCAAATTTTTATGGAAGGCACTTCATGTTTTCTCATTTATTCTATGCTTTTACACCTCTGTTACCATTTTAACCCCCTTAAGCCAGAACTTAGAATATTGGATGTCACACCGTATTAACTCAAAATAATATATTGCAAAGCAAGACAGTTATTATTCCCACAAAATAAGCGATATGATTCAAAGTATATTATTATATTAAAGGGGTCGTGGTTTATAGTGGCAACAGTTAAGTGGGAATTTTCCGCGGCACAGAACAAGGCATTAGTGGTTTTTGTAGAGCATTTATCTTCATCTTCAGGCCTTTATCCCAACGACAAACCCAAGCGGCGCCCGTAAGCGCGTATCTACGTTCTACCTATCTACGTGAACGTACGCATTGGTTTGCGCTGCGAAACAGTAAGGACTAGCCACACAGGGAGACATTTAGTGGAAATATAGATTACTACGTAATACTCGTTCTTAATTAAGTCATAAAGGTCGAATTTTCAATTAGCGTTATCAAACTGTGGTTAGGTCTCAATGATATGGAGACTAATTATTCCGATGGTTTTATTTAACTCTATTGGGTTATTAACGTAATAAAAAAAAATTAAGAATATCATTATCTTTGATTTACAACATCATTATTAATAATATGTGTTCATGTAAAAAATAAATAAAGATCAAAGAAAATAAAATAACAATAAATTAGAGTACTATTTTAAAATAAATATTTTAACTAAACCATTTATGAGAAAAATCACCTTATGTGCTTTTTTCTTTATTTATTTTTATCCTTAAAGGCTTCCGGTTTTTACGTAATTTAACTTATGTCATAAGACATAATCTATAACATGATATATCATAATTGTGTAAGTAATAAAGAGCCCTTGGGAGCGTGTAAAACAGCAAATAACAGTAGAAACAAGTTAAGTTCATAATGTTAAATAATAAAGCACACACATAGAAATATATTTGCAACTAACTTAAGAAGATGAGGTACACAGTAAATGCTAATGGGTAGGTATATAATACGTAAAGTATATTTTAAGTCAAAGAGATGACTAATTGAGAATTGTATAATTGATAAACAGCCCTTATGCGCGTGTAAAACAACAAATACTAAAAAATAGAAGTTAAGAACATGTGTAAATAATTAGACAAATTAATACAGTATTGCAATGAATGCCATAATTCACGAATCTCTTTACGTAATATTACATTAAAAATGTTTCTATCTTGCAACCAATTTAAAAATAAATAACTTTGTATACAACACCATTTAATCAAAAATTATCGACATGTTTCAAAACCAATGGATTCTTAAAAAAAGTTTCAGGTTTCTTTTTGTTGATGTCGATCCTTTTTGATTAAAAGTTGATTTATATTTACCGATAAATAAAACATTTGTATTTTTAAAAAACATTACTTTGGTAGAATGCTTATAAAATTCATGCGGTAACAGTCGAACAAAGAATAAAGTGTTTGAAATAAATTTATGAAGACCGGAATTTCACTTTCGGAGCTCAATTAAGGATTTTTTTTTAGTATTAACTCGAATCTAAACTTTTACAGTCTTTGTACAATGTGTAACAAAAAACACTGTTTAACGAATTTGAAGTGATTTTTCTTTAGTAAGGCTGTTAATATTTACATTATGAAAACAAAGACAGCAGATCTTTAAAGATGCTCGTAAATTTACACAGAATAAAGTTTGAATAGCGTGTACACTGTCTTGTACCTGGGAAGCGGGAATGGGAACTGCCACCCCGGAAACCATTCCTTAGACAACCAACACCTCTGCAATAGGCTATATGACTTAGCAAGGGTTCGAGGTTTAGATTTGTCCAGGTTTGGCGTCAGATGCATCTGCCGGATCCGGAGACCTGGTTAAGGGAGATCCTTTGACTTTTTGAACACGAACTTTTGAAGTGAAACTTCTTTACGCGCGTCATGCAATTTCGATGACCGGAGTAAAACCGACTCATGACCGAAACGAAAATGCGGGACCACCGATTAAAGTTCATTTGATCTAGTCAAAGTTTTGAAGTAACATATAAATGCTTCTTAGCTCATCCCGACAACTGGCGTTGGTGGTGTAATGGTCAGCATAGTTGCCTTCCAAGCAGTTGATCCGAGTTCGATTCTCGGCCATCGCACATTATTTTTTTGTTTTTAACGCCTTTTTCATTCAATATCTTATTTTTTAGTAGGTCAGAACATTTTTTAAAAGAAAATAATATTGCAAAATAATAAAAACACTTATCTCACTGTGATAAAACATTACTCCGCTAGAGCGCGCTTTGCGTTATTGTGTTGGATTAAAATTATTATCTAATCCGTATATTATGATAATTGTATTACATTTATTTAATTAATTTATTTATTTTGATAATATGTAATAATTTACAGAAAAAAAAATTAAAACTATCTCCCTCTGATAAAATATCCGTTCGCTAGAGCGCACTACGCGATCTTGTGTGGGATTCTATTTCTGTACATTGTACATTATTTTTAAAAATATATTATATTTTGGGTGTGATGTAGGTAACATTATAAAACATAACAAGCTCTCATATTTTCAGAACCTACATAATATAATCAATTTATGCGGCTTTGCTTACAGTTGGTGCTCAGCGTGGTTGGCTTTCAATCAGTTAAGCGAGGTTCGATTCTCGGCTGTGGCATTTTTGAAGTGAAACCTTGTTGAGGTGGGGGAGCCGCTCACGAACATTCTCTCTCTTCTCTTCTTTCCTCTCTCTCAGACACCAGCGAACTGCGCCACGCCAAGCATCAGCTGAAACTAGAAGTTTCACTTCTGTCTTGCGTAGGCTTGACACACCCACTTTTTTTTTTTCATCCGTCGCTTTGCATCGCAGTGGGAGAGTTGAATTCATACATCCATCACTCCTGAATGCACTGACCCCTAAATTTCTACCCACCTCTCATATATTTTCCTTCCTAGAACTTCCTTCCCTTAAAAAGATTTACGAGTAAAACAGATTCAAAAAACAATTTATTAACCACCGTAGTATCTCATAATAATGAAAGCCTACATAATAAGTTAATTTCTTAAGTTGAGTTATCGACTTGTGGTTTAAGAGTGGAGGGTAGCGGTTAGTGGCAGGGCCGACAAGGCACCCCTATTGTATTTCAGGCACTCCTGTCACCCACTGACGGTACAGCCGACAACTTTTTCACCGCAATATTAATTTAAACTGTCGAACATTGTGCTATCGCGGGCTACCAGCATTCGGCACAACTTTCAACTAATAAACCAAGCAAAACTGCTAAAAACTTATTGTTTAATTATATTAAACAGAATATGATGATGGTCTGATTATTATATGTGATAAAATGTTATATCTAGTTCACTAGAAAATTTTTCTTAGCACATGTAATATATTAATTTGTTTTGTTTTTAAAACTTTCACGGACACAGATATGTGATATGATGCAACGTACATACTACTCGTAAGTCTTATAAGGGACGCGATTTGACACAACGGACAGGAAAGTCCTCACTACTTTAGTAGTATTTATTTTAGTTTTGTTTATTAATAATTATAAGCAATAATTAGTCATCCAAAATACTAATACAATTTGAAAATATCTCCCGAGTAAAAATAAATGCCGCCGACGGGAATTGAACCCGTGCCTTCTACAATGCATAAAACCTTGTCTTATAAACGTTAGTTTATCAATAAAAAAAAAAAAAATATTTCACCAACAAATGAAGATATAATATGTCTCGACGCCATCTAGTGAGAAATTTAGCACTAACAAAGCCTTTCCTACAAAAATAAAGTTGGTTGTTTTCAGGTGAAAAGATATAATAAGCAGTAATGGTTGATTGAGGTACTAGTACATATTGAATCGTTTGGCGGGTTGGAAATAAGCCGACATAGCTCAGTGGATACAGAGCACCTGACCGGACATCAGAAGGCACGGGTTCAATTCCCGTTGGCGGCATTTATTTTCACTCGGGAGATATTTTCAATTTGTATTAGTATTTCGGATGACTAATTATTGCTTATAATTATTTGTTATCTTTTATGCTATGCATAAAACATTGTCTTATAAACGTTAGTTTATCAATAAAAAAATTGTTTATTTATATTAATAGATTCACTTGTTTTCATTTCATTGAGAACTAAAATGTGCATTTGGATGCCTTTAAAAAATAAAAAATATTGTGTTTTATTTTGTTATTTTTTTTAGTCTCATGTTTTCATTTTGTCTTGTATGGGTCATGCATATGGAATTATTTACTGTAATTTAATTTGGATTTTAAATAAGACTGAAGTAATACGTGTTATTTCACGATTAAATCATTAAAAAATAATAAAACAATCATAATATAAGGTATTCAAGAGGGGAAGATACTCTTAGTATTGCCCTGGTATAAGACCACCATTCAGGATTGAAACAATGCTGAAAATGGCTTAAGCCGTGTTTGGTGACCAGATCTGAATATCCAGGAACTTCGCCAAGTTCCTCTTTCCCATCTCCTTCCCCTTCCCACTACCTTCATCCTCACAACATACCCCAATCGGGGATGCCATTGTCTCACTGGTTCCAAATTTTTGGGAGCAGTTGGGACTCTTGTGCGGTACTTACATAAAAAAATGTTATTTCCTTCGGTAATTAAAATATTTTTTTTCGTTTCCGCTTTAAAATTAGCACATTAATTCAAAATTTTGTGTACGGGTGAAAAATCTGCTAAAAATGGGGGAATATTACAAAAAATACGATAATAAATCGTAGTATGTGCAAATTATGAATTATGTTTCTCATGACAAGGCGACATATTTTTTTCCATTATTTTTAATGAAAAAACGACTCGAAGACGTGCAACATTTTAATAGTCATAAATTCAGTATCTTTTTGTCGAGTAAGTTTTTTCACGTAGCAGTATTTTTGGCTTCGGGCCAGTTCTTTTGAAATATTATACAGTGGACAATAAAAAGTATTATTGAGTAAAGGGATGACAAATCTGAGAATAGAAAGAAATTTAAGAAGATGAAAACCCCTCGCAATTAATTAATTTAACAATTGATTATGTTCATTAAAATGTAAAGAAGATGAAAACCCTTTAATAATAAAATAATAATAATACTTGGATGACTTGTATAGCGCCGTTTTTGTGCAAAAACACCTCAAGGGCGCTGTACAAACTTATAATACATTTCTACAGTGATCTATGTTATTACTTAACTATTTATGGAGAAAATATACAGTACAATACTTACCTGGTAGGTCACAATTTTTGCAATTTAATTAATTTAACAATTGATAATGTTCAATAAAATGTAAATAAGATGAAAACCCCTTGGTGATGATCTGGCTTCTAAGCCACACAGACCATCAGGGAATAATTAATTCCCTATGAAAAAATGGGTTGATTACAAAAATTTAATCTGCAAGCCGCGTAAAAAATTATAATCCAGCCACCAAATATATGAAAACAGAGAACTCACCGAATATATTATTTGCATTGAGATTGCAATGATTCCTTAATGATCAAATTTGGCAGCGGACGGCAATCGGCACAATAACACTTGCATTCGCACCATGAAATTATGACCTGTCACGAAAAGCTCTCAAGAGAGTAGAATTTAGAATAATTGAATTAACACATTGTAATTCTAAAGTACTGTCACTATTCTTGTGACAAAAATATTTGAAATCAGAAGATGACAATCAGGACTAGTGGTGCCCTCTCTTGTCAAACAATATAATTCGGATGAATCCAGCTGCTTAATTCATAGATGACTGTTATTCATTATCACTTACCTGCAGAGCAAAATCAATACAAAACTGACCAGAAAAGTCTATTATGTCCACTATTTTTAATTTTAATTTTAATTTTCAAATTTGATTTCAAACTAATTTTAAGTCTACTGCTTCTCCACCCCTTGCAATTAATTAATTTAACAATTGATAATGGTCATTAAAATTTAAAGAAGATTAAAATCAATTGCAATTCATTAATTAAACAATTGATACTATTCATTACTATGTAAAGAAGATGAAAACCCCTTGCAATTAATTAATTTAACAAATGATAATGTTCATCAAAATGTAAAGAAGATGAAAACCCCTTGTAATTAATTAATGTGACAATTGATAATGATCATTAAAATGTAAAGAAGATGAAAACCCCTTTCGATTAATTAATTTAACAATTAATAATTTTTATTAAAATGAGGTATTTTGAAGATGAGAGATTCTATAAAAAATATGGTGTCGGCAAATTACGTACTGTTCAAAAATATTTCCTCTACACCCCTCTATCGATCCCCCTATTATGAATATCTTGTGAAAGAGACATGATATATTTTATGATCCACATATTTATTTTTTTGTAAAATAAGCTAAAATATGTGTAATTATTCAACCAATAATAGGTTTTCATTGATGTTTCTTAATTTAGTGAGTATAAACGAGAAAAGAATTACATAAGCCTATGGTGATGGGATAGGAGGCGGGAGGGGAAGAGGATGGATCTAGTGTGCATAGAGTAATAAGTATTGTGTGAATGTTATTTATTTATAAATAAAATAATTAAAACACTTTATTTTTACCACGATAATCTTTATTTTTTATATAAAGTCAACATGTTTCGAGAACGATGTTGACTTTATATAAAAAATAAAGATTATCGTGGTAAAAACAAAGTGTTTTAACTATTTTATTTATAAAATGGTGCCACAAAATGAATTTGCAAAATTTGAAGAAGTATTATTTATTTATTTTCGGTTAAAATACAAATGTTTTATTTTGAGTTTGTGCTGCATTGAGGGATGTTTAGTATGTGGTTTTGTATTTTTTGTCTAATGGGCACTCTTATTTTTTTTTATTTTATTTTATTTTTTTTTTATTTAAAGAAAGCAAGACAAAAATATATTATACAGTAAAAAATAAAATAAAAATACCGAAAAAAAACAGAAAAGTTCCAATAAACTTTTTTTTGTTTTTGTATTAGGCAATTCACCCTAAAGAGAGTGCTATGTTTCCAATAAACTACTTTTCAGTAGTTTGTCGATGGCAACTTTTCACATAAAAAATATTAAAAAAAGATAAAACTTATTTTACTTAATGACAACAGTGATAACAATAAAAAATAACTATTTGTTTTTAAAAACATATACACAACAGTGATAGTATCTACCAATAGTTTGTATTAGACTCTAATACAAACTATTTCTTTTAGCGAGCCAATTTTTCAACATAATATTTGTTTTTACATTTGTACATTTTTTTATTTCAGCAGGTAACATATTCAGCAACTAGGTATCATGTAGTCCAGTGTTCTTTGTCCATATTTGTTTAAATGCTTAGGTTTGAATTTTTTTAAGTAATTCCTGGCAAACGAGATGTAATATTTTTACACAAAATAGATCGCTATTTTGTGTAAAAATATTACATCTGTAGATTTTCCAGTGATGAAATCCAGAAAAAAAACGGCTGACTCCTCAAGTCTCAGATCAGGACGATAGCCCCAAAAATCAAGGTATAGTTGAAAATTCTTTTATACTTCCTCAATCCTTTTTATGGTGACCCTGAGATTTCAGACTCGAGAGACTGCGTAAAAACTGTGTAAATACGCAAAATACAGCATTTTCATGGTATGCGGAGGTTCTGAGTTCAAAGCCTTGGAAGCTTTTAAACAAAAAATAATTTTGGGTCTAACACTGTTCCCAAAACTTTGGCCTCCGTCATGTTTTCAGTATTGTGCCGTTGAGTCATAATTAAAAGAAATTATATTTTTATTATTATATCATTCAAATATTCTTTTTGGGCCACCAAATTCTCGCCACATTTTTTAAAATTTGTATTACTTGTTATCACGTGTAGTCGGTATATTTGGTAGTTAGATTATGAAGTGACGGGTGTTCTGAATAAAGCACACTCTTTGGTTTTAGAACGTATTTTAGTAATATGCTATATACGCGATTTGATTGACTAACGTCTGATCTGACTGGTGGTCTCACTCTATTCTACGCAAATCAAACTAGTGACTTTTAATCCTTACATTACAAAACGCAGCTTGTACAGAGTTTTCCAATAAGACGTGTTATTTTGATATTTAAAGAGCTATTGAGAGATGATTAATGATTTTTTATGGCCGGAATTGGATGGTATTGATGTGGGCAACGTTTAATTTCAACGAGACGGCGCTACGTGCCACACAAGCAACGTAACCATTGATCTTTTACGGGAAAAGTTTCCGGACCGTGTTATCTCTCGAAGAGGTGATCACAATTGGCCACCGAGATCTTGCGATTTATCACCTTACGACTTCTTCCTTTGGGGCCACGTGAAAAAAAGATCTACGCCAACAGCCCAGCGTCGATTCAAGACCTCAAAGATGGAATTCGTGAAGCTATCGAGGACATAAGGCAGCCACTTTGCGATTTGGTTATGGAAAATTTCATGAAAAGGATATGGTCCTGTAGGTGTGGTCGTGGTGGTCATTTGACTGATGTTATTTTTCACTATTAACGGCATAGGTTCTTTTTTGTAATAAAATAAACATTTGATCATTTATATTAAAAAATGGCATTTTTCTTTGAATATCAAAATAACACCTCTTATTGGAAAACCCTGTATAATCTCAGTGACCTTTTAATTCGTCTGACGATTCTTCACTAACTTCCAAACTCAAACAAGCTTTCCCTGTCACCGGCTGCTCTAAGATTGGTGTTCAGTCTTCACCTTTCATCCCATCACGTCATAAGTTGGCATACGCCTTCGCTTTCCAAAAGTTTTCCGCTCACTTTAGCGTGATTTATGGGTGAAAAGATGACTAGTTCTATAAATTTTTTAGGTATGTGTTCTTACTCTTGAATGCTTGGTAAAAAGTTATCCATCTTACAGAGAATGCGCAAACCACTACTATTACAGATAATATAGTAATATAGTCCTGTATACCTATATTTTATTTATCGATTTGTTCCGTTTACACGACGCGCGAAACAGTGAGAAAACTAAAGGAACCAAAGACATAGCCTTCAGGTCGACGTAGCAATATACTTCCTTTCTTAAACTTCCACCTCTTTATTCCCTTCTCTTCAAAATCCGTCAACCTCAAAATATACCCCAATTGGGGAGGCCTTAATCCTACTGGCTTCGGGCAGTTAGGACTCGGTTGGAAGCGAAGAACCCATAAAATAAAATAAATAACGAAGAAACATATGAAATTTTAACTATACTTTAAGATAACAGGATTAACAGAAATTATAAAAATGACATTTATGAATCTAAGCAGAAAATGTAGTTTTGATTTTGACAACATTATTTAATTTTAAAATTCAAGGTGGGTTTTCTTGTGTCCGAATTTATTTCCGGTTCAAGATTGTTGCCGTGCTGGATAGTAAGTATATTTTTATTCAACCAGAGTTCACATGATCGTGGTTACTACAACGAGCTGTCAAATCGGAATAATTAGTGTTATGGTACCTACTAGCCTAAAGAAAATATGAAAAAAGAATTGTCTTTAAGCATTTCTTTGGACAAATTATATAATTCCTCATTTGAAGTATAAAAATAATATTACTAAACATATTTACGGTTTATCATTGAGTTGGTAGGTATTTAAGTACATACTTACAAATATTAAGTTTTCAGGGAATATTATGGTTTCAATTTGTAAAATATAGAAAAAAAAAGTAAAAATACTTTATTTGAAGCGAGGCAAGGTAGTATTGTTATTTTTTTTAAGTGGTAGGTATATATCTATTATTCATTGGCATTGTGGGAACGCTCAATCAAAAAGTATGTGAATTATGATTGAATATTTTGCGATTTTTTTTTTACCATAGAATACGTTCATTTTCGAATGCGGAAAATTTCCCTTTGTGCCATAAATTGAAATCGCACCCATAAATAATATTTAACACTAGTTTCCAAATAAGGCCTTTATTTGCCATCGTTTGTCTTTCTGCATAACAATGAATCTTTATTACAGAGGTGTGATTCAAGGCATAAACGCAAATCATAATATCATTCTAAGCTTTTGGCGAAAAAGGAAATTTCAGGAAACGACGGGATTGAAAGAAAAATGACGCGTAAAAGTTGTGTTTGAATTGCTGAATTCTATTTTTAGCGTTAGGTAAGTTTTCATGAACAAATTGCCTTTTTGCAAAGCTGATAGCTGTGTTCTTGCAAATACCCTAAAATATGAATAATAAGTCCAACTCCAGTGAAAAAATAGTAATTATTTTAAATTTGGATAACTTATATAGTGACATCTTTGTGAAGAATCACCTCAATGACGCTGTTATGAGTTTATTACGAATTCCTAGTCTCTATCTAATTTTATTATTTACAAACATATATAGAAAAACAAACTTATTATTTACAAACAAACAAAGAAAAACATTCTTATTATTGACTAACAGATATAGAAAAGACATACTAACCTGACTGTCACTTTATATAAACACACTTAGTTAACGACTTTGTACGCAACGAACACTAAAGTAAAAAGTTAATGACTTTGCACGCAAAGAACACTACAGTAAAAAGTTGACGACTTTGCACGCAAAGAACACTATAGTAAAAACACAGGACACAGAGTTTTATTAGAAGATTAGAGGCAAGAGTATAGTTGATATTTATTTTAAAAGACTGGAGAATTTAGGACTGTAAAAATTGAAAGAAAACGATCTTATAGGTAATACTAAAAAAACATAGACTGACTGATACAGGCCAAATTTTAAACAGTGTTTTATTTTGTGACGTACTAGATATACGCCAAGTATACGTTAAAACACTACTTAACTACATTTTTGACAAAAAAAAAAACAAATTTCAACATGTTTCAACACAAAACATCACTAACAGACCAGTTAGACGAGCGTACAAAGAAAAAAAAAACTCAGACGGTAAATACAAGCTTTGGACAAAGACACTATTAATACCATGCTATAAAAACATTAGACAGTCTAACACTTAAGAAAAATTGAGGAAAACAAAAATAAATTTAGACACAAAATTACAGAATGGATTAAATAACAAAAAAGACAATATTATCAAATTTTCGTAACATAAAATAATAAAACTTCACGTAACACACAAAACTAATACAAAACAAAATTCTCACACAAAATATAATATAAATAAACTGATTTTAACATTATTTCATTTTATTTAAATTTTATTTTTCTTTAATTTTTAGTTTAAATTTATCTTAATCTTATGTTTTTTTCCTTCATCATTATTATATATATTTTCTTTAAATGTATTATGAATATTTTTTGTATCATAAAATGGAGGCCTCAGTACGGGTAAGCCACCCAGTGAGGCCAACATTACTGGATTGTACTATGAAATGTAAAATATTGTACCAAAATAAATAAATAATGTTATGACTTTAAAAAGCTTAAAAAAATATTTTAATTTTTTACACATTTAGTAACTTACGCAAACTGTGAAGGTGAAAAATTTCTGACTATATGGATATGACTTTAGCTCTGAATTCTGTCGAGTCTGTAATCGTTCTTAAATCATGTGGTAGTCCATTCCAGGCTTTAGTTCCTGCCGCTCCGACAGCACGCACACCGAACCTTAACCGAACCGAATCTGGTGTGCGCCTTAATTCCTTCATTTTTCCTATATTGTGTTCCGATATGTTATGTTGTGAATTGGTATTTTTCGGAATACACATTTCCGATAAGTAAGCCGGAGCCATTCCGTTAGGTGATTTAAATACCACCCAGCAGAGCTTGAACTGGTTTCTTTCAGGACATTTGAGCCAGAGAAGTTATTTGAGATGCTAATATTGTTTGGAAATAATAAATGTGGAAATTGTGGCAATACCAACAACGCTGGTATCTAAAGGCGGTAGTGTAGATTATTGACTTGGTGGCGGTATTCAATGTGTTTAAGTGATCAACATTGAAAAAAAAAATTGTCCCAAAAAGTAGGTTCCGTGTGTGCAGTTTACGGATGTAATATTTACAAACAACAAAAACATGACAAGCCGTTTTCAGGATGATATTTAATAAAGCCCAACTTACTTAAAATAGAGCAAAAATCTTTCAACAAATGTCTTAAGTAGCATTCAAAGAAACACTGTGAATTTTTTGGTACCTCCAAACAAATATTTTTTTTGTATGTTAGAAAGTATGAATTACGGATTGCGGTGTTTTTGCCACTGAGAGCCCAATTGCAAAATGTCATTTGTTACATTCCTTGGTTACAAGAAGGAGGAATAGTTTTTTGTGGAGTTATCAAAAGTATGCGCCGATTAATTGTGTGATAAAGTGCAAGATTGACGATTCCCATAATAGTTAATGCTATGAGAAGGAAGATGAAGAGTTGATGTGGATAAGACAGAAAAGAGAGGGGGAAGAGGATGGTTGGTTAATTTCAAATGTTTATTAGGCGTGAATATTTTTAAATAATCGATTCCCCCTACGATCTAAAAAAAGGCATTTTTACTTTTTTGTGCTTGACCGCTTACTTTTCGTTAATATTAATTATATTTTGTATTTCTAACCTCGCCGGCTGGTAGTCTATTCATACGTATCATTTTACTGTAAGTTTTTGCTGACAACAAACAATATAATAACTAATACCCAATCGTATCATTGCCAATACCATGTTTTCCACAGCAAAAAGAAAACAAACGAAAAAATCTGGCCTACACACCATAGAAATGATAGATATGAAGTAAAGAAAATCCTCCGGTTCATTACGCTCGGCTGGTGGCAAACAAGCTGTTGGCAGATCGGGTTGCCACTTGTCACATATTATATTGGACGCAGTTTTATTTGAACCCTTGCCTTGCCTTGGACATTACGGGGATATGGTTGAATAAATAATAATTATGATATCCTGAACAATCAATATGTGTAAAAAAAGCGACGACAAATGGAAAATCTGCCATTATATACATACTCGTATATATGTATGAAAAGAATGAGAGGCGTAGATTGATCTCTTTCGAATAATAAAGATATTTTTTGGCGTTGTGTCTGTACAAAACAAAAAACCGCAAAAAATAACCACTTAATGCTTTCGAACGAGCGATGTTCGCGGACGGCGCGTGTATCGTACCGCGACAACCCGAACACTGCTCGCGTATTTTGACTTGTTTGCGTTATACAGGGTTTTCCAATAAGAGGTGTTATTTCGGTAGATGTTACTTTTGAAGCTGTCATTTTTTGACATTTGACAAGTAGAAACTACGTCATTAATAAAAATAGAACGATACAGGCTGTGATGAGGCCCATTTCCACCTAGGTGGCTTCGTCAACAAGCAAAATTGTCGCATCTGAGGCTCGAAAAACCCAAGAGTTATTGTTGAAAAGCCTCTCTATCCTCAACATGTGACTGTTTGGTGCGGTTTATGGTCCGGCGGACTCATTGGACCTTACTTTTTTTAAAATGAGGCTGGAGCCACGGTTACGGTGAATGGATTGCGCTATCGAGAGATGATTAATGATTTTTTATGGCCGGAATTGGATGGTATTGATCTGGACAACGTTTACTTTCAACAAGCCGGCGCTACGTGCCACACAAGCAACGAAATCATTGATCTTTTACGATTGAAAATCAAAATAACACCTCGTATTGGAAAACCCTATACAAGATAAACAAACGAACTGCGCTCGCCAAATATTTTAATTGTTTTTATTTTTTATTATAGTTAGTTTGTTTTATTTTTTTGAATATGGTTAAGTTTTTTCGCATTTTTTATTGCTTTTCTTTGTTTTTTTTTTTGAACAGGTCAATTTTAAATTATGTCAACTCTTTATAAAAAATAAAATAACCTGATGTTTTTAGTTTCATTTTTGTTAAAAAAAAAACGATTATTAAGTGGGTTAATTATATAAAAAATGTTCAAATACGCAACAAACACTTTCGATATTTTGTTTGTACTGTAACAGTTCGCCTTTTATTATATGTTTGAAGCAATACGTCGATACATCGGACTTATAATATATTTTGCTATTTGTTGGAACCAAATAACAAATGCTTTCATGTCATATATGGTCATAATAATAATATTTGGATGATTTGTATAGCTCCGTTTTTGTGCAAAATCACCTCAAGGGCGCTACAAATATATAATACTTTTCTACAATGATCTATGTTATTACTAACTATAATAATATACAGTATAATACTTAACTGGTAGGTCACTTGAGATTAACACTAAATTAACATTAACTGATTTTTTATTAGCTAAAATTGGATATAACTGGATTTTCTCTCAGGAATTGTATATATATAAGGGTATGACAGCTTAAAAAGGTAAGTTTTTAGTTTAGACCTGAATTCTGTAGGACTTGTTAAGGATTTTCGTTCCTGAGGAAGCCATTCCAAGCCTTCGGCCCAGATGCTCCGAAAGCGCGATCACCAAACTTAGTATTTGGCTTGCGCTTAGGTTCCATCAGTCTACCTACAGGTGATGTTTAAGGTGTTGCCATTTTTGGACGATTCCACACAGTATAAAAATATTATTTTCACGCGTAAAGCAAAAATTATCATGTGATAATTTTTATGTTGGGATCGGTATGAAAAAATATCCTAAAAAATGCGTGGAAATTCTAGATCACCGTAAAAGCTACACATATTATAGCTTTTGATTATGGTGTTAGAAATTATTTTCAGTTTATTTGTAACGCGAGCATGATGTAATGGGGCGAGGGACACTAAGGAATAAAATCCTTATACCTACGTTTGGGAAAATCTACTCTACTTTGATGGCTTCCGTGGTTGAAGGGTAAGGCTCTCGACGGGCAATCCGGACGTCGCGTCGTGGAGTGGAAGATACTCTAAGTATCACCCCGATGTAAGACCATCATTCAGTATTGAAACGTTGCTTGAAATGGCTTTAGCCATGTTTGGTGATCAGATCTGAATAGCCAGGTAATTCCCCACCTTCCTCTTCCTCACCTTCCTCTTCCCCATTTCCTCCAGCCTCACGACATAGTTCAATTGGGGAAACGGCTGAGAGCAGTTGAATCTCTTATGCCGTATTCATATAAAAAAGGTTTTGCTTCTTTTCCTCAATTAATACATATAAAACACTTTTTCAATATTTCGCACCCCCTCCTAATAATTCATGGTGATAGTTGCACGAGGAATATATTTTTTTCGTATTTAGTACCAACCGTCTAAAATTAAACATTCCTCCATTGCATCTGACAGTTTTATAATCCGACAGGCTTCACTGGCCATAATGAGCAGTTTGCCGGTTATCTCGCGGGGAATAGTTTAAAAAAAGTCAACCAGAACTAATGCACCCGCTACTCCAAAGGCTAATAAACCAATCAAACCGGGCCGCGGACCCGGCTTGGAAGAGGGAGTCCTCAAAGCCGTTTAAACCCTTCAAAAATACCACATGGCGGGATGTATATAGGAAAACAGGGTTTGCCAACCATTCTTTGTTTTAAAAGTATGTGAAAAGCCAGATTACCCTTCGGGGGGAGTTAAATTTTATAAATCTGAAGAAAATAATATTTATAATATCAAGATTTTCTCCATAACTAATATTATCAATACTTAATATCTCTAATTTTACCATAGTAATTAGTGTACCATTGAAATATATGAGATTAATTTATTTTTAGCTTACAGCTTTTTAATACATTACTATTCATTAAAAGTTAGGTACCAACAAAATCATTTCCGATGCAAATAAAACATATAAATATACCGTTCTTGCTTATTTTTGTTGTGCATTACAGATTGATGCAATTCTATTACAATAAACATGAAATAACAAAAATATACAAAGCTTTAAATGAAATATTTTACAATAACCGATATTTCAGATTTCTTGCCTAAAATGACTTTTGAAATCTTCAAGGCTAATGTTGAAAATGTCAAGAGACCATCATTTAGTAAAACCATACCTCTTGTCATGCTATGCTGGACCATAACGTCCGTTCTTCCTTGTGAGCAAGTCGTGGCGTCGACCCTGACGGTAGTTGTTCGGTACAAACAATTTATAGCATTATAGCATAAGAGGTATGGGCTGTCAATGTAATAGTTCATGATTTTAAAAGCTTTTACTTGAAGGGTCCTATTTCTTCTAGATTGGAGACTGTCGTAGTGCGTTTTGGAGAGCAAATCTAATGTGATGCATAAATCGTGGGTATTCACCATGCGTTCTCATATAAAGATATATAAGATTTTTTTTTATTTGTTCTAATAATTCTATGTAATTTTGCTGGTATGGGGCCCAGACAGCAAGCGTATTCTAATTTAGATCGTATAAGGCAGTTAAACATCGATGTCATTGCTTCGAGCTTGAAGAACGCGTAGAGCAAGAACCTTGTTAATTAATAGTAGTATGATTGGTTTCCAAAATGTCGTCCAGTTTTCTACCCACCGGATTCAGACGATATTTCATCCTCTTAATATTTATGAGAGTTGTTCAACATAGCATAAATTTTTAAGGTACATAAATTATAGATAACGACTTAATACAATTGAGTAAACTACCCGGATTGTCACAGCGAAGAAAAAACTGTGATGATTTATTATTATTTAAAATCATTTGGACATTTAGACAGCCTTGACCCGATGAGTATGATTAATTATCACGCACCGAATAAATACAACAATAGACTCCATGTTTCGTTTAATGTTGTTGTTTCTCGCACTAATTTTGTGTATATTTCTTACAGATTACATTCATGTAAGGGAATTAAACTTGCTCCTTGTCAACATATTTAACTTTAAGAACATTGCTTGCTTCAAAGGGCAAATATACGCAATAATCCGATTTTTTTCTACTAGGTTGCAATATTTATTCCAACGGTAAATTTAATATAATGACAGATTCCGGAATGGCTGTTTTGCTATGATCCATTATTATTTTTTGCTTTTGTTTTTTATGCTATATTCATATTAATGCATGTCACACTGTTACACTGTAATTTGTTTTTTTTTTTTAAATTAAAAAATTGTTTGTGTGATAGTTTTTTCCTAACTAATTTGAAATTAACCATTTGAGGCATAAAAATAATAAAAATCGATATGGAGATAAAAATAATTAGTAAGCAAAAAAAAATTAATCCACCAAAAGATTTTGAATAATATCCTGGGTTCGAGTCCTAGCTGCGACCTTATCTTTTTCTGTTTCAGATTTTCGTTTACGAATTCCTAATATTGTCTTCTATATTTAAATATTACAATTTGAGGTTTTACTCACTAAGTTATTCCAAAAAATAAATATTCATCCTAGACTTGCAGAAAAGTCAATAGATGTCGCACATTAAAAAAAAGATATGTTTATCTAAAGACGCTGTCTAGATTGCATTTAGTTCGGGTTGAAGTTTGCGATCATACATAAAGATAGTTGAAAATAAAAATGTGCGGTGAAGACAATGTTGGTAGTTCTTATTTGAAGTATGATGCAGTTAAATATGACCGAAGGTGATAGGGTCCCGTTAGCTCAGTTGGTAGAGCGGTGCCCCGGCAAGGCTAGGGTCCTGGGTTCAAATCCTAGATGTGACCGTATGTTTTTCTGATTTTTCTGTTTCAGATTTTTGTATACGAATCGCTATCAATCATAAAATATCCTCTGTAAGTGGAAACAAAGGTGCAGATCTAAAAGGATTAACTATATCAGTTTGTTATTATGATTATAATACTATTATAACTATTATGTACTTATTCTTTGTATAAAATGATGTAGCTGTAAGCCTTTTAAATAAATAAATTATACATGATTTCATGTTGACGTCTTCGAGTAAGAAAATCTATGAAAAAATAATGGTTATACAATTGAATGTTCACAGTGAAAATAAAACAGAATGAATATAACAAAGAACACTGAACTTTCAACATATAATTTACACTTTTTGATGCTGACATGAACAGCTGATTGTGACCAATTCTAAAAAGCCAAGCAATTGCAAAAAAATTCTACTTTTTTCAATTGCGTCACGCAACATGTTTCGACTTTGAAAAAAATGCGCAAAACTTTTATAGTAATACCAAACAGATGAGTAGAGGGATGATCGCAAATCACAAACTGGCAACCACTCTCATGCCTCTATAAAATTAAAATAAATGAAATAATCTATAGAAAGTTTATTAAGCCATACAAATCTTTGCGCGTCTTCAAGGGTTGTAAAATTCCAAGTAAACAGAAGAGATAGTTTTGTACATAAAACAGAGGGATTCCAAAATTCTTTCTCTGGGGTATTTTGGACTGTTTTAATCAGTACAAAGACGAAATTTACGATGGACATAATTACCACAAAACAGAAAAGACGTTCAAGATTTTATCTGATTTTTAGATTTGCAAAGATGTTTGTTTGTAGTACGGCTTGTTGTTTTAATAAGGGTTTTACTCCATATTTTAAGATGTTCAACTTGTGACGGTTGTAATGATGTATTCAACATCTGAATTTGATCCTTAGATATAAATTTATTGTAATTAAAGGCTGTTGTAAATAAGCTACGCACGTTTTAATTTCATTCAAAATGTGATTTAAAACAAATCATTTTTCTACTTTCAGGACTTGAATTTCTAGCTAAATTCTCAAGCATTTCTTCTGACTCCGAGTTTGTTGTTTACCAAACTTAATTATTTTTTATCGTTGAAGTAGAAAGTAATAATAATAAATCATCTGTATGACACATGAAACAGAACAAGACAGTGGTGTATATTGTGAGACTGAAGGTAGTGAGGAGGAAAAGAGATCGTGGGGAAGTATCTGGCTATTTAGTTGAGGGTATCTAGCACGACCGATCGATAAAGAATTTATGTATAATGTCGATATCTTCTAATCGTTCCCAAGCATGACTGCAGATCGCTAACAAAGAAACAACAGCTCACGTCGAATAAATTGAGAAGTTGTTGTGAACTGTTTTTTGTTCATTGCCGATCTGAAATCATGCATAAAACTTTTATCGATCGACTGTGATTGCATAAATCGATATATAGAAAGAATAAATCAATTCCAAGGAAAGCATTGCAACATTTCGGTCTTGACCAGGACAATTCTGACAGTACCCTCCACTGTGATCAATCGATGGGAATAAAATAATTTTTGCCTTACATTTAAGATTCACTACATTACATTTAAGGATTTACGGATTTCCACCCAAGGCAACTGCAGATACAAGTATATCGTACATGTTATGCCACCGTATATCCTCAGTGATATTTCACAAAAAACCACTTAACGACATCCGATATGGCTGCATTCGGCAAATAGCCTCATTTTCAATGACAATGTACTGTATCAGCTTTTGGTGGCAATCGGGTACACACATGCGGACATAAACGCATCACTCTGAAATCGGATTACATTACATTAGGTTAACAAACAAAATAAATGTTAGTCCTACCGATCGGCATTTGACGAGTTTTGCATAGTTTGGGACTCCAGTTCCTTGTAAGGAAGGTTCAATCTTTCAACGCTCACGCTCAAAAATTAGTTAAAAAATATTATACTTTATTTTTCACGGGTTAATTTTTTAATTGTAGTCTTTCACGAAGACTCTCGTATGAGTATTGTCCACTCTGGAATTTGAATGTTATTAAACCTGTATCCTTTGTGAAAACCTCGAACAATCCAACTAACTATAAAAATACATTCAGATTCAATAGAAAAAATTCAACACAAATTCCTAAGACACATTAACTTTAAACTCGGTATTCCCGTTGAAAGTATAAACTATAATTACTTAATGAAAAAATTAAATTTATTAAAACTCTCAGATCAAAGAATTATATCCGACTTAATATTTATGTTCAAAATTGTAAATGGTAGTGTAGACAGCCTTGATTTAATTAACCTCATTGAATTTCATGTACCCATAAGAGCTACTCGCTCTAAAACCCTCTTTAATTGTAACAATTCAAAGACTGAACATTTTAAACACTCGCTTGTACCTAGATTACATGAAATTAGTAATAGGTACGCAGATGTAGCGGATCTGCTAAACTGCACAGAAGCTAGGTACAAATAATCTTTAACATCATATCTTTTAAATCGTGGCCAATAAAATGTAAGTCTACTCATACTTACGTAAAAATTCAAATAAAACCATTATTTAGCCTTAGTCAACCATTGTCGAACTGAGAACAAAAAATGTTAAATTTCTTAGCGAATCCACTTGTACTGTTAACTGTTTTTTTATTAATTGCTTTATAACCATCTTACAACAACCTTCTTTGGTACTTACCAGTAATTTATTTCCGTCGTGTGTAAACTTCCGTCACCAAGAAGACTAAAGAAAACAAACGAGCTCACGCTACCATTATGGATTTAGGTCATGACATCATTAGAAGAAACATATTAAAAGTTATGTTAACTAATTTATCGGTAATTTGTTTACTTCAGAAACTACACAATTTAACGTCTTTTTAAATAGTTTTGCTTTTACATTTCACATCAAACAATTTATTTTAATATATGGATTTGAATTTCACTTTTGTTTTCTCTAAATCTTTGAAGCGTAAATTAATCCACTCACCGACACCTGATCAAGCCGAAACTCAGCAGATAAAATCGTTGTCGGTGACAATGCATTTTATCAACTTCTGGTATCAATCACGTACAGACACGTGAACAAAAACGCATTTATCTGAAATCAGATGAAAATGATGCAGTTATTTTATGAAGTAATTGTCAGTTCTACCCGATCGGCGTCTGGCAAGTTGACTTCGGTCCCTATGAAGAAAAGTTCAATTGTCAGTAAAAAGACAAAAAAAAAACTTTTTTTTTAAAAGATATTTTAAAATAGACGTATCATTGTTAAAAAATTGTTTTTACGGGTAAATTTTTTTAATGGAGTACAGTCATGAGTTGCATACATTCAATTTAGGGAGTGTATTCGAGAGATACATTGTATAGGTAGGTAAAGTAATTGCAAAGAAATATATAATGAAAACTGCAAAATATGTATAATATAACTAACGGGCCTTACTAAAAAAAGTGTTTTAAATTCAAAAAACAACTGATCAACAATTTATGAAGATCTGAAATATTTTTTTCTGAATTGGGTATCTATTCATTTGAATAAGTTTGAAACCGTTATCATAATTGTTTAAACACCCCTAATTTTATTTTATTTGATTTAACGTTCAGCCGGGCTTTTACGTAAATGGTTGTTTATCAATTATATAAAATTTAATACACGGTTATTAGTAAGGGGATGAAATTTAATACTCGGTTATTAGTAAGGGGATTAATTTTAATATAAGGTTATTATTAATGGGATTATATTTAATACACGGTTATTAGTAAGGGGATTAAATTTAATACACGGTTATAAGTAAGGGGATAGATTTTAATACACGGTTATTAGTAAGGGAATTAAATTTAATACTAGTAAGAAGATAACTTTTTTTTCTCAAAGAAACGTATAATATACCACAAATCTAGAATTAGTTTGCAGTGTGCGTAGAAAGTATATTGGTGAGCGTATTTTAAAATTTTTTCTTTATAATTTCATAATTCAATTATTTATTAATAATCTTTATTTTTTTTTAAATTTGTAAACATAAAACACGTTTTAAAGAGATACATTCCTGCTTAAAATATTGTAATTCCTCCCTTGTTCTATCATAAAGAAAACATTAATTTTACCTAAAATAAAACGTTTAATTTGACTTAATTCTAACACATTTCTCATTAGAAGTTTATTTTTGATTAACATTAGAAAATAAATGTGAATAATGCATTTTCATTAGCTTTAAGTAGTCATATGTAATATTTAGCCTTTCAAAGTAAACAGATATTTTTACAGCTTTTTAAAGGTAAATTTATAATAAACTTACATTATATCACATCATATCACATCGGATCACATGATCCTCGCTTACATTTTCCAAAAAAACCTGTTTGAATTTTTTTTGTATAATTTTCAACATTCAATAAAGAAATTGATTATTCAACAAAATTTAAACAATTAAAACCGTTTTCATATATATCTCTATAATACCAATTAAGATGACTTTTTGTGTCAATCATCTTTGTTAATAGAAATATTACAAAAAAAGACATGATCAGTATTTTAATAAGACTGATAAAAAAAAAGTTAAATTAAACGAATATCACTGGCACGACTCTCCACAAACGCTAAAGTTCAACCTTCTTTCCAATTTGGGAGGCGAGTTTGGTTACCGCTGCCCAACCATTTATTGGATAAACAACACCTCTGTGATGGGTCGCCCCTAGTGGTTCGCTACGTTTGGTGACTTAACAGGGGCCTCCGGGTTCATCCAGTGAGGTGAGTTCAAGCCTACCAGCTGCGTGGTGTGCCAGATCGGGATAGAACGGTTTAAGGAGACCCTTTGACCTCGCCAACTGGACTCTCGACCCACCACCTTGCGCCGCAGTGGGAGGGATATATTCAAATGACCGTCATTCACTGGACTCACTGATCCCTCAATTCCTACCCAATCACAATACCTTTTGCATTCTCAAAACTTCCTCTTCTCCCTTTCCTTAAAAAAGACCCTTCACACTACATCTCGAAAGGTGACATAGGCCCTGCGAGAAATTATTTTTCTTAGAGCCTCCTGTGTTTGGGGTAAATTTAAAAAAAAACTTTGGTTTTAGTAATATTAAAAAATATATATTTTAAGAAGACCTATAAAAAATAAGATAAAATCAAAGTCCATGGAGAGTCCTGTCACCCATTGCGACATTTCTATGCAACTCGTAAACAAATCATATTCTTTTAGCAATCCCGCAATCCGGCAATTCCGCAAATCCTGTACATGAAAATTCATGACAAATATCCCGCGGGATTGCAAACTCTAAATATAATCGATTACGAAAACGCTACATTCGATTGAGGATGAAGCCACTATATCATCTAATTAATTCACATAGCTAGAAGAAAATAAGAACCACATACCGATAAAATAACATATAAATCTCTGAAAACCCTTTTCTCCTCTATTCAGCGATTACCCTTTTTTGTATCGCCAACCCTGCATAAGTAAAATGAGGGTATCGATCCAGAAACAGAATATGTTATAATTCCACACATACATTACGTGGGCAATTTGGCTCCAGTCTCCTTAAAATTAGCTCCCATTGTTCAGAAAAGCATACACAAAGGTTGTAGGCGATTAATATGGTAAGCGGGGGTATTATGAAAATATTTGAACACTTTGAAACCGCGCTAAAATGCCGCTTTGAAATGCAAATAAACTTTATCAAATCACCATTCTATATGAGTTTGGTATTTGGATGGTGTGAACAACGAATAAGGTGCCACATTCGTTTGTGTTTGTTTAAAAAAAATGTAAAAATAAACTTAGATGATGTCATACAAAGGCATTTTCTCCAAAATATGTACATGTTCTTAAATGATGTCATCCAAAGGCATTTTCTCCAAAATATGTACATGTTCTTAGATGATGTTATACAAAGGCATTTTCTCCAAAATATGTACATGTTCTTAGATGGTGTCATTCAAAGGCATTTTCTCCAAAATATGTACATGTTCTTAGATGATGTCATACAAAGGCATTTTCGCCAAAATATGTACATGTTTTTTTTATCATTTTCATGCTTTCCATTCTGTTACTTTTACATTTTATTTATAAGTTTCCAGCAATCAAATTATTACGATTCGGAATTTTTTTTCAGTGCGGTAATTCTGGTACTAACTACCATAATTCGGACTTTAAGATCTCAGGGTTCTATCTATAAAAACACAGTTTTGAAAAAAGCGCAAATAAAGATTGGAATGCTTATATGCCAAACTGTATCCGCAACTGTATCTCTTAAATGGATGTATCTACGAGAAAAATTAGGAGAAAATACATTTATTTTCCATACTGTTATGATCTGAATGACTTGTAATATTTTTTAATAAATAAGTCATTTTTAGGCGAAATCAAAAAAAAAATTGAATACATTGGCCATTTTATAAGGAAGCTGAAGTTTATAGAACCACACTTATTTTTAGCCTGTGGCGCTCTTCTAAAGTGAACAGTAAATACCTACATGTAAATTTCCAGATTTACATGAAATTACGCTTAGAGCTTAGAATATTTTTGTAACCAATAAATAATTGAGAAATTATAATTTTCAAGCTATTATATAACTCAAAAATAGCTTGAAAGGAAAATAAAAGATGTAAATGAATAATCAATGGAAAATGTGTCAAAGAATCGCAAAAATAATCCACTTGTAAAATGTATTTAAAAATACGCAAGACACTGAAAATCGAAATTTTAATCAGATCTTCAAAAGGTATTTTGATCTATGTATCGGATAAATTCTGCTTACGCAACCTAATTTATTTTGTTACCTGGCCTAGCAATAATTTAGTTTAAACGGGTTGGTCATCATTGGTAAACTCGTTATGCATTCCCTTAGTTAATTTAGAGGGTTCGTAAACAGGTTGTTTAAATAACTATTATACAGGGTTTTCCAATAAGAGGTGTTATTTTGAATAGCCCACTATTTCGGTGAATGTCACTTTTGAAGCTGTCTTTTTTTAACATTTTACAAGTAAAAACTACGCCATTAATAAAAATCACTTGAGTGAATCAAATGCAAATCATCTTGAGTGATGAGGCCCATTTCCACCTCGGTGGCTTCGTCAACAAGCAAAATTGTCGCATCTGGGGCTCGGAAAACCCAAGAATTATTGTTGAAAAACCTCTCTAGCCTCAAAGTTTGACTGTTTGGTGCGGTTTATGGTCCGGCGGAGTCATTGGACCTTACCTTTTGAAAAATGAGGCTGGAGCAACAGTTACGGTGAATGGATTGCGCTATCGAGAGATGATGAATTGGAATTGGTTGATATTGATCTGGATAACGTTTACTTTCAACAAGACGGCGCTACGTGCCACACAAGCAACGAAACCATTGATCTTTTACGATTGAATATCAAAATAACACCTCTTATTGGAAAACCCTGTATTATACGATTTACAAATATTATTTATTTCGGCCTCCGGGCATAAGGGTCTTGACTAGCAAACTGGAGGTCGCGGAATCGAATTTTGGCGTGCGCAAGTAATTTGTATGTTATTAATTTGTGCACTCTCAGTATTTCCCTGGTCTAAGACCACTATTAAAACTTTTATGTCGTGCTGCTGTAAGACTGGTTTTACTGCTGGCTTCGCCAAACAATTTATTTTTTTAACCCCAAATTTAAACATTCTTTTATCGAAAATATTTTTCTCTTCCAACGATTGACAAATTGAGAACACACTTTATTACGGCTTTTGATATATCTATATAATTGTTATAAAAAAAAATCCAAATAGAAAAGCTAAGCAAGCGCCGCTATTTTCTTCTAAGGTGTGTTTACACGGGAACAAGTTTCGCAAAAGTTTGTTTATGTACAACAGCCTTTACATGCTAATATATTCCCAAGAATTGTAGCCTAAACAAATTAAAAGATCAACCCGTAAAAACATTTTTTCCCATAATATATCTATTTTCAATTTTCGACCTAGTGGCGCCATTTCTTGGGCTGGCTAGTAGTCTTTGACTGATGTTGACTTTTGGATGACTCAGGATGGAACCTTTCTCCCCAGGGACTGAAATCAACACCGCTTATACCTATGCCGAATCCAACGAGGATAGTAGTGAAATTTATTTCGTATATTAATTGTTGTAAATTAATAAATATATAATATCATCCAATATCAGAAAATTGCGTGTGGGCGTGTGTGTGTTGAGTGCAACCATAAGTTGATGGAACGCAATGTCACTGACGAAGATCTGTCTTCTGAAGTAAGGAAAAAAATGAGCTTCGGCACACAGACACGCCCAAACCACACATCTATCAGTTTATGTCTTCAGTGGAATCGATTTTAAATAATAATTTGTTTTTATTAACTATGCAAAATTAGCTATCTATAAATTAAACATTTCATTATTCAACTCCGTCATAAATCGGCTGAAATGTGTTAATATTTGCACTTTTAATTAACTACCTAGATATTTATATTAAGTACCTACCTATTCATTTATTCGCATGTCCATATAGATTTCTGCTAAATGCTTATTTTAGTAAATAACGACAAAAAAACAAATATTTACACGGATTGGCAAATTCCACATTACAAAATATTCTGTTAGTATTTGGAAATGTTTGTATTTTACACAAAATCCGCAAAGCATTTTGATTAAATTAAATTTGTTTTCTCAAATATTTGGGGAGGGATATATTCAAATTCAACTCGGTGATAAAATTCGGCACTGAAATAAGAAGGATTTAAGGCGACATAAGACTCTAATAACGGGAATTTGCTCGACGCTCACATTTTAATTATTTCTAATGAACGTATTACTAAAAACTCAAATGTTTCTAAAGGCTAAGGAAATGTAAGTTATTTATATTTAAGGTGAATAAAACAGGACCTTACAAATAAAATATTCTATATAAAACGGTTTGAAAATTTTATAAAAAGTTTCTCAACTATAAAATTAGCGGTACACACCAGATTTTATTTTTCTAGAACACGAATTAGTAACTTCTCAAAAGATACCTCGAGAAACATTTCAGATTTTAGTAATATCATCATAAATAATTAAAATAAACCCCACAGAAAAAATTTCTAAGCCTGCTAATGCAAATTCGACCGTAGGTCCTTCCATTATGCCGGGCCGCGCGCCGAATATTTTTTTTACACGACTTCATCACTTATGTCGATAAAATTTCTTTTATTTTAGAGATTTGATAGGGCAAATTCGGCTTTATGTCTGTCTAATACACCAGAGCCGCGCGTCGCATTTTTTGTGCACGGCTGCTTCACTTACGTCGTTAAGATTCTGGTATTATTTTAGGGTATTTTCTCGTCTACTTATAAAATGAACTTAAAGATCAAAGGATTTCTTTCTGTTTTGGAATAAATACTCAAGTAAGAGTATAAGAAATTTAAAGAAAACAATCAAGAAAAAATCACATTGAACGCCATAGGGATTTTCAATTCTTATATGCGTATTATATTCTTATATAGTCAGAAAATAATGTTCTCGTAAAAGACATATCCGATGTTAGACGACAAAACAAAAGAAAAGTTTTGAAATCTAATTTTTTGTCAGTTGCTTCCATAAATAATTGAAATAATGGGAGGAATTAGTTAAAGGCGTGTCGAGTCCACGAACCACGACCAAATTGTACGGACTATCGAAGCTATAAAGATTGTTTAGAGAAAAAATATTCGTAAAAAGCACTATGGTGAAAAAGTAAAGTGAATATATATTTTTTTCATTAACATGTAGAAATTAGTGGTCGGCTATTCCTGACGAGAGATGATTCTACATAGACGGTCAGTGGTTGAGTTGAAAACTTGTCGGATTACACCCAGGCGTCGTGAGTTCAATTCATTTGCTGTATAAAACCCCCATCACGTTATGAGCAACCTTTCCGTTTAATCCGATGGTATTATGATTTTTTTTTAATTTTCTCAGTTTATTCGTAACCCGGAAATGTTTGTCTTTAAAAAAATACTCTTCCTACTCTTATATACACTTCTAAATGAAATTTAGTACATTTTATATAATAACTCCAGACAAAATCCCTCAGGGCCTAAGCGATTATAAGGGTAATTTTTTGGGATACTGTGTGATGTGTCGTGTTATAAAAAGGAAGGAAAGGAAAGTATGGGTAGGAAAAAGGTATAAGGGCTGGATAGGAACCTGTGGGTCAATGTGTCCAGGGGTGACAAACGTATGAATCCATCCCTCCCACAGAGGAGGAAGTCGATGGGTCGAGGGAGTCCGGCTGGAGAAGTCTCTCCCGATTCGGCCCACCGTGCAATATGTGAGCTGCCAAGACCTAGACAAAACTCACCCCATGAATCCGGGCACCCCTGTTAAGTCACCAAACGTAGCGATCTACTTGGTGTAACCTATGGCAGGGGTGTTGGTAATCCAATAAATAGTTCCCGGGGCAGAGGTACAAATAGAAGTATTCGAAATTGTTATTTTTTAACAGCCGCACGAAGGATTTTAACTAGCGATAACTGAGCTCATAAGTCATTTTACTGTCCAGCTGCACGGTAACAGAGGAGAGAGAACGCGAAACATATTAAATAGCATCGGACAACAAAATGACATACACGTATTTTACTCCAGATATGCTAAGGATTAGCTGATTAAAATCATTTGGGTACATGGTGTTACACCCTGTGTTTTATCAAAGAAGCCATATATTATTATCAAAATGACATACACGTATTTTACTCCCGATATGCTTTGGATTTGCTGGTCAAAATTATTCGGGTACATGGTGTTAAACTCTGTGCATTATCAAAGAAGCCATTTATTACTATCAAAATGACATACACGTATTTTATTTTAGATATGCTAACGATTAGCTGGTTAAAATTATTCGGGTACATTCTGTTACACCCTGTGTATTATAAAAGAAGGCATTTACTATTATCAAAATAAAAAAAAACTGTTCGAAAGAAGCGGGCAATTTTTATTATTGTGTATTTTTTAACAAAAACGTTTGAAAAAATTGAGTTTCATTTGTCGTTTTTTCTGTCCAAATCAATACGTCAGATTCGAAGGTCAAATATTGCAACATTCCATTGTATTTTCTACAATCTGTGTCACTAGGTATTGCCTTTTAAACGAAATTTTTATGTTAGATTTTGTTACATTTCTAGACTTCGTTGACGTACTGTACCTAAAGAGAGGAACAAATGGTCCGTTTAGGATAAAATATTGCGTTATAATATTGTTTCCCTCCTGATCTCTCCACTTTTTCTCTTGAAATTTAACTATAATATTAGGCTAATAGAGCAGCCTTAATATCGCATATAGTTTGCCTGTCTCGTTTTTGGCACCATCTGCATTTGACCGTTATCTTTCTCCGTCGTTCATCCCAAATGGCTGCTATTTTTATTAATCTATCCATTTAGCTTCTCTTTATTCTACATTCTTGGCTTATTCTCTATCCCTTATTCAGAGAATTCTTTGTCCCTCCCTTTGTGCTAAGTGGTCTAATTCTTACTGCATTTAATCTAAGATATGTAGGTACCATTGGAATAATCCTGATTACTGACATTTTAGATATATATATATATATTTAAAAGAGGTTTTTACGCCCGGCCGGGCTTTACAAGGATTTTAAAAACGGAATGAATCTAGGGAGCTATCGAAAATTATACAAAAAAAATATAGCATGATATAACAGTAAACTGATAAACTAAATATAACACAATATTATTAAAACATGTAACAGTAACATAAAATAATATAGAAACTAGAACAAAACTACAAATAAGACGAATAACTGAAACTACATTACCTTAATTTGTAGGATTCAAGAAAGTGCTGGTACAGATTACGCTTAAGGCGAAGCTTAGTGCCAAATCACTATTTTGATTAATCTTTATAACGAATTGGTGTACATTATGAATACCAAAAAATATGCTTTCCTAACCTTCAATTTATCGTAGGCATATTTTTTTTTAGGAAATCATTTCGCTCGAGTAAAATACAAATAAAAATATAAGTAAATAAATAAAAAAAAATAAATGTAAACTACTGAAAAAAATATTTTTTCAATATCAATGTATGAACGCATAATGGAAACAACTTTAAAAAAATACATTATTAGAGCTTAGATTACCTGTGACAGTTTCATTTATAAAAATATTTACAAAATAAATAAAAAACAGTTTTGTGATTGAAATCGAACTTTTCTATTGACTCCATTTGTCAAGCGATTTTAATGCCTATTGCCTACAGTATAAGGTATACCAAGAATATACATATTTTTGGCTTGTAGCTTCCTCTTAATTCTATAAATGAAGTCAATAAATATATCAATAGTACCCTCAAACTTGTTGCCCTGATCATGCATCCTATTGGATTGATTATATCTAATAGTTGGTTGTGTATGTATTGCAGAAGAATGTTATATTTTGCCTTGTATTCCTAGTTGGCACATGGAATTTAACAGTGGCAACGATGGTAGAACTATCAATTAAGTTGTTTATGACTCTGTGTAACACAATCAGGTCTGACATAATTCTCCTATCAGACAGTGTTATTATTATTGACCCGCAATATCTGTTTTTATATTTTTGTAATCGTATAGAAATGCAACCTCCCTCTCTGTCTTACTCTCGTATATTTAAAAAAAATGTATTATCAATCAAACCAGCTAAAGTAATTTTTTAGTTTGTCGGCAGGTTCATATAGAAAAAAAATTATGTAAAAACATAGCAGATTTTCCAAACGTAAATATGTATAATCATGATGATGATCATTGTTGCAGTTTAATACTGGGCCATTGATTTATACTTCTATTTTGTATTATTTGCTGTTTATTACACAATTTTAATTTAGACATCTTTTCAACTTGAAATTTACTTTAATTATTACGTACCTACCCGCAAGCATTTACCATTTATCGTAAGTTAGTTACTTATATTTTTTATACATATTTTTTTGGCTTTCCAATATTGTATCACTTAAACAGGATCTCATCTTGCTTTGTTATTTCCACATGTTCTTAACTTCTATTTACAATCATCTCCCCCCTTACACGCTCATAAGGGCTCTTTATTACTTACGTAACTCTAATTTAATTCTATTTTAATTAATGTTGTAGTTTATGTTTTATACTATTAATTATCTTATGTGAAAGCCTAAAGGCGTTAATGATATCAATAAATTCTTTACAAACACAAGAACGCAAAAGTAAATAATAGTGCTCTCACTTCAACGAGAACGGAACAAGACCCAATGTAATTTAATAACTTACAAGTAAAAGGACTATCTAGTGCTAAACTAAACGTTGGGCTAACTTCACTTCTTTATTTATTATTCACATTATTCATTCCATAATACATGACCTCAGCAATTTCTCTGAGCTGGCATTTCGGCTACACTCAATCTACTTTTATACCCTTTTGCCCTAACAATTCTTATGTTTCACCACTTTGTTCCTCAGTGAGCACGTAAAAAGTCTGAAGTTTCTAGGGTATTGTTGAGAATACGACTAAGTGACTGTTTCTTTTATCAAAATTATGCATCTTAAAATTTCATGTTGAAGTGCTATTTATATAATACTTCTACTAGAATTTTACTTTTTATTGTTTCCTTGAATGGAGTGGAATCTTGGAAGTGGAAATTAACCAATTTCACGACATGCGATCGAGCTGAAACTCGGCAAATAGACTTATTGTTAATGACAATGCATTCCATGATATTTTGGTTGCAGTAATAAATACACACGTGGACATAATAAGACTGCCGCAACAGCAATTTTCTCCGCGGCTGAACAATTATGTTATATTAAGTCTACGGAGACTGTTCCGAAATCAAACTTTACACATAGTACCATATTTCCTTCAAGTACTTAGTATCTATGGATACATAATTAACAATACTAATAAAACCATAATATTTGTACGAAATAGTTGCCGCAACATTCAAATTTGAAGACGGCGACTGCGGTGAAATAGTTGCCGCAACTAAAGTCTCTTGTTTGCGGAATGCCTTAACGTAAAACTGTTTGGTAACAGAAGTACATACAATATTGTACCTAATGATTGAACAACGGGCAGACACGTTCAGTTGGATGGAATAAAAGGCTCGTTTTCTATTGTTCGATTCCATCTAACTCTATTTTTTGTTACGTAACACTGTCATATTTGTATGGATAAACTCTTTATTATGGCAATCGATCCCGGAAGTATTTATATCAGGTGAAACTCACAGAACATCAACATTCTACTTTTTGTGAATAAAAAAACCTTTAATATAATGTATCCATTAGAGCACGGTTCCATGACAACTCAACACAGTGAGAAATCACATTTTAAGAGTGATATAAATTCATTACAAGCGAGGGAAAAAAATCGCCTAACCTAACTTAAACTAACGTAATCTATTCAACCTATCTAATCCAGTTTTTTTTCAGTTTTCATAACACTATATCACTTATCAAAAGTGTGTTACGTTACTGTAATGAGTTATCCGGTTAACCCATTAGACTTAATTTATAAATACTACTTATTTGTAGTAGCAAGATACCCTCAGTATCGCTTTAATGGCTTTAGCCTTGTTTGTGGACGATATTTCAATATATTTTCAAATATTCTTCTATCCGCCTCATTTCCTTGTCCAACTAACGTGTCAACTCTGGATAGTAGCAATTCAACACACTGCAACAAGCTCTTAAAAAGTGATATAAAGTCATGAAAATTAATAGGTTTGGTTAGGTTTTTTCGTCATGTTTAATGACTTTACATTACTTTTCAAAACTGTGTTGAATTACCATTGTCCCGAGTTACCATGGAGCCCTCGTTTTAGCCTATAAAATGGCGCGACGGTACTGTACATATTATGCTATTTGCAGTAGTATGGAGAAATAGCGATGTTCGTAACGTTTGCGGTGCGAGGGGTATCGTAATGGACCATGGCAGATGTTCATAGCCTGTATCATACGACATACCTATCTATGGCAGAAGCCTTTGTCAATGGGATGCGCGCTTATCCAGAGCACACCTACAAGCAGCGAAAAAAACAACAATAAATATTATTTTTTGACAATTTTTTTTTTCAAAATAGAAAAAATAAACTATTAATAATTTATTTTTAATTTTAAATGGAAAAATTTGTTGTTAATATATTTCTTTTCAACTAAGAATCTCCATACGATTGCTTGAGCTTTCGTTTTTCTTTGCTTTAAGATTATATAAAAACTATTTTTTTCCCTTGCTTACCATAAAATATGTAATAATCTACCCAGTGTGGAAGGCAAATACCTAATCATCTGACTGAAAATGCATTGAATTTTACGGTAGGTACCCAGTATAAAATATTGGTTGGTATATTGTAAAACGTACATTTACGTGAAACTTGTGTACTTCTCTGTGTCTAATATTTGCAGATACTTACAGACACACAGTTATATATAATTACCATACCGCTTTGAAAGTGGCCTCACCCGCACCGCGGGTCAACGTTTGAATCCGTTCGAGGTCGGACGTGCCACGAGCCCCGGCCCTACGGACCCTAAGCCGATGATTGCTGATTGGAAGCGGGACCTGCCCGGTAAAAATAGCCCTCTGCGCGCCCTCGAGCGTGAAGGAAAGCGGCCCTTTTGATGTTCGCCCGAGCAGCGTGATACGCCGGTGGGGCGAGCGGGCGCGAGAGGCAGGGGTCGGAATGTGGGGTGGATGCCGGATGCTGATGGAGCGTGGGTTAATTTGGAAGGAATACTGAGAAGGATGGATTGTGATAAAGGTGCTGATGGAATGAGGGTTAGGTTGCATGGCGATGTGAGAAAAATTGAGCAGGGTGATGAAATTGCATTGAACTGAAGAAAACTGATAAGGAGAAATTTTAAGAGAGGTGTTCATGAAATGATGAAAAATTTCAAGCGTAACTCAATGTAAGATCAAATGTTGAAAGATAGGTAAATGTGCTGATGATGAGGATAACAAAGGATACGCTTGTTGGATAACTTGGATTTATTTCATACATATATTTTTTTACATTTACTTATCTTTTTTATCGTTGCAGAAGGTGTTTTTGAGGTAAGGAACGAGAAGAAGTTCTGAGGAGAAAACAATGATAAATTGTCAAGAAAAAGGTGCGAATGAAAAATAATTACTTAAAAACTCAGCAGGAGTGACTATGAGAAACTTGGTGACGGAACGAGGGATGATTTTCATGGATAGGTACACGGATTGTTTAGAGTAAGATGCTGATGGAAAGATTATTAGTTTGCCTGATCTGAAAAAAACTCAGAAGGATAGACGACAAGAAATTTGGTGACGGAACGAGGGATGAAGTAATAACCAAGACGATGAATTGTTTAGAGAAAGGTACTGATGAATTAGAGGTTGGTTTGCATGGAATGCTAAGAGGAAAGATTGTGGGACAAGTGCTCATGGATAGAGATTTAGTTCGCATGAAAAACATGGTTTGTTAAAAGTGTCAAACAGTACTGCGCTATTTTATAGAGGCATTTTCTTTTTCAACCGGGTACTCGCTGATTTAAAACTGCTTTATGACACTGTATTAAAATCCAACGGTACAAGGACACCTCCATAGGGATTGTTATTTTGAACAATTAAGATTTCAGAATCAGAATCAGGTGATAGTATGGAGATTTTACAACGTATGGAGAATATAAAAATGATATAACATATTTTGAATAGCATAGCACATAGCATAGAATATCATATATTGATAGTTTCAATACATCTTTTGGACAAAGAAAATTAAATTATATGCTAAGAAATTATACAACGCTTTAACAAATAAAACAAAAAATAACGGAAATGAATTTATTTTTTAAAAAAAGTAAAAATGTGGCAGAGAGTGCAAAATTTTATTCAACTTACAAACATTATGAAGTATCTACACATATAATATCTACCATTCTCCTATAACAAACTTTATTGAAAAGGTAATTCTTCATGTCACATGTCCTCGCCAATTGACACAAAACCTCTAGCCAAACAAAGAAATTGACTATTTGTTCATGAAAGAACTTTAAAATTATAAAAACTTTGAGTAAATTCATTCCAAATTAGTGACAATTAACCTTCGGAGCGCCAAGCACCGACGACCAAACCCTTTATTGTACGAGGGTTTATTTTGGCGCGACTTGCTGTGCTATTTTTAGCAAGTTATTATCGTAATAAATAATGCTTTTGTAAATTGTTTCTAATTACCAGAAAATGTGTCTATATATTTATTAATATTGTATATCTGTCATTAGTAGTTTCCCCAGAATAGCTACTCATATTCTGAAAAACGGTTTATTCCCTTAATTTTGGAACGTAAACTAGTTAAATAAAGAAATCTGAATAAATTTTATTATATTTTCATAAAGCTAAATAAGTACCCTTCACAATTAATCTAAATAAAGTAATACGATATAAAAATGCCGTTATAAGTTCGATGTCGCTTCCGCAATGCCTGTGCACATATTTTTAGCGACTCAAAACGACAGGTTAAAATAATATTTGGGTATTGTATTTCCTTGCCAAGCGAATAAAGTATATTTGAGTATGCTAAGAGTAATTTTTAAGGAGTTTCTTCACCACCTAGGATTCTTGCTGCAGAGTTTCCATCCTCTATCTTCGTCTAATGTCTCAGCGGTGTTGCCAATGTCTGGAATCTATGTGAGGATATTGTGTCAGCGCTTTATTAGCAGCAGACACATACCTGGACGGATGACGAACCTCGTGTTGGCACTGTTGGTGGACGCGGTGGACTCTCTCGCTGCAGCAGCTGGTCCAGTTTCTTCACCACCGAGGGTTCTTGCTGCAGAGTCTCCATCCTCTATCTTCTTTAGTGTTGCCAAGGTCTGGTATCTAAGTGAGGATATTGTGTCAGCGCTTTATCAGCAACAGACACATACCTGGACGGATGACGAACCTCCTGCACTGTTGGTGGACGCGGTGCACTCTTTCGATGCAGCAGCTGGTCCAGTTTCTTCACCACATAGGATTCTTGCTGCAGATTCTCCATCTTCTATATTCGTGTCACCTGTTCCTGTACTTCATTTTATTTAACTTTATTTTTGTAATATTATATATATATAACCAGACTCGCCCACGTCGCACTTCTATCAATTTATCCCATCAGTGCTTTGAGTATGATCAGTAGAATTGATTTTTAACGACAATGGGCCGTTTTAAAAAATCTTTTATCAAAAAATCTTTCTGAAAATCGCTCTCAAAGCACGTCCCATGACTTGACAATAAAACGTGAAGCATATTTTGAACTGTTTGGGTGATAAACGCCCCAGGCTTAGTTTTAATATAAACGGATAAGTACGCGATGAGATCGGAATGACCATTAAAAAGCTTCTGACCCACATATCGCTTGATATTTTTTTATGTTTTTCCAGCCGTTTATTTTCTAGCCCATTTTATATCGAGGTGATACATTACTGACACCCCCTGCTTATTTCGAAAAAAGTGTTATCAATAACATAATAATAGAGGACGTGTTATATTTAAGTAGGCATAATAATATATTTACTGTCAAAATGATTTCAAATGTAGTTTAGGAGTTGATTCGACGTGATAAAAAATAAAATCCTCTCAACGAAATTCAATTTTTTTGTCGTGACATCTGTTGTAAAATATAGAACTTACCCGATAAATACGCTGGTAGTGCAAAGTGGCAACTTCGCAAATCTACGTCTGATATTCTGTATCCAGATAGAAACAATAAACGACATTCGGTGAACAAATATGTTTAACCCTCAGAAATAGTTAGGACGCAGGCCAATTCTCCAGTCAACGTTTTATGGTCTTGTTAACTACTATATATGTCTTAAAACTTTGGAATTTGTAACAGACAAGTTTTTTTGGTTTGTTGCTTATGCTAATTATAGCATAAGCATGAATTATACGATTACTTATCACTTTTGTAATCATCTCTCGAGGTTAATGACTGTCTACATGACGGTATGTCATGCGAACAACCTTACAGACTTCACTAACTACCTCTCCAAAATACATACGATCATTCAAAATGAAACACTCTGAAACCATTGTTATGGGAGATTTCAACGCTCACCCTTCCTCTATACTCGAGAAAGAACTATTTCTTTTCATTATATCGATATGGAAAGACTACAGAATGACACATATACATATATTAGCGATCCACACAATACCACTTCCTGGCTCGATATGTATATGCACTAAAAATCTTAAGAACAAAATATATTGAAAATACAAAATGATACCGACTAGTCCGATCACCAGGCGACAAATCTTGCGCAATCGCTGCTGAACATCTACCTGAAACTATTTTTAAAGGCCTAATTAATGCTGCCAATACTGTATTTTATCGGGAGAACGATCAAAGCAAACCAAAATCACAGCCTTACATTGCCGGGTGGAATCAACAAGTTAAGGAATACTACAAAAAATCCAGATCGGAGTTGATGGAGTGGATTAAAAATGGAAGACCATTATGTGGTCCCATTGCGGATGTAAGAAAACGGACAAGGAAAGAGTTTAAAATAAGTTTTAAACATTGCCATAGCTCTTCCGAACAAACAAATATGGATGATATTTTTTGACGCAAAACAGTTTGACCAATTCTGGAAGAGAAACAATAACCTGATCAAACCAAAAACTCGAATCGCCAGCCAAATAACTACTAAATATTTGTAAAGAATATGAAAAACAGCACATTATGATGTTAATCCCAAAGAAGATGGAATAGATAGCGTTACACCACGGAAAAATCCAGATACTAGTAAAATGCTCCCGGTACACCTTAACGAGGCAAGAAAATACATGTACAAACGTAAAATACTAGGCACATTAATAATTAAGACCTATCGGATGATGGCGATATCAAACGACAAAAGAAACGCCGCGGCATAGTGTCTAATATGGTTGCCCGCAGGTTTTTCAAATGCTGCAATAATGTTACAAAAACATTGTTCAACATGTTCTACGCATTCTGTACCGGCCTGTATACGTGTGAAGTACGGTGTCACTACCGGATTTGCTCGATGGAACGACTCCAAATCCAAAATGCAAATCATATTTGGATACAGAAGTTACAACAGCGCATCGACAATGTTCACGGAACTATGACTGAATTGATGTGCCGGCCTGATGAGACATCGGTTCACTGGAACCAGGATACGGCTAATGGCCTCCGCCACCATGGTGGTGACCGCAGCCTAACGGCACCAAGCGACACAGTTTTTTTAATCTATTTTTGGATTTTCTTTTATCTCGAAAAGTTCAATTATTATTATTACGAATGTCCTCTGCCTCACCTTCCCTCAGAAAACATTATACACGGTGTCCGGAAACTCGTAGTACAAGCGGGAAACTGGAGAATCTACACCACATGGGGAACCCAAAAAAACATAAAGTTTTTTGATTTGAGCATTTTCAAAAAAAAAAAAAAAAAAACCAAAAAAAAATATTTTTCGGCTATTTTAGGGTTAAAGTTTTTTCTGGTGTTTAGGGTTGAATAACAGATGTTTTAACCCTGCAGAGCAGAAATATTTTATGATTACACCGGGTTAAATGAAGGGTGATTTCAAAATAATGCTTCAAATCCGAGTTTCTTCATTTGTTTTACTTTCAAATAGTTTTAATTAGTTGGGTACTTTGATTTTCAGTAATAATTTATAAGAATTTGATTAAAAAAAAAAAAAAAAAAAAAAAAAATCAACTTCAAACTCGATTTACTCGATAACGAAAGCTCAAAAAAAAAAAAAGTATACTACAAAATCGACTCCAAATGTGATGTAGATTCACCAGTTTCCCGCTTGTACTACGAGTTTCCGGACACCCTGTATAGTCATATAATTAAGATTTTTTAATATTATTTCAGTGCCTTATTTGCGCTAAAAGAAGAAAACCATTCAGTAAAATTTAAATTTACAAAAAAAACATCTTTAAACTCATCATTCAGCTGAAAACTCTACAGTTATATGACAATTTAGGGTATTGATACACCACAAGGACAATATTTCGATAACACCTCCCGTTTTAACTACACTCTTTATTGCACCACAGCTTGAATGGTGTCATAAACCATATTTTCAATTGTTGTGGTTTCCACCAAAATTTTCTATTGAAAGAATTATAATAAAGTTTTCTTTATTGGGCAAAAATGGCGGTGTTAATAATGGCGGCGTATGGCTCTTTATGATTTTATATCCAACCATTTTCCAATCAATATTGAAACGACTGTTGATTGTTTCTTTACAGAATAGAAGTGTTGCTATTTTTGTAGTAATACTGTTTTAGTATTTTAAATCATACAGGTTATTCATTTATATAAAACACATGATTAATTCGGTTTTTGTGTAATATTAGACGGTGATCAGTGGCTGAGTTGGCCCTCCATAACGACACAAGCAACATTTTCCGCTTACTGTGGTGGTAGTAGGAGATTTTCAAATATTGTCAGATTATTCGTAACCCGGGAAAGTTTGCCCTTCTTGAAAAAAAATACGATTGTTTCATCACAAATTTTATAACTCATAATTTTGTAATTTATGAATGAGAAAGATTATAATAAAAGTGCAAATTTTTAGAGCTTGTTTTTTGTTCCAAATTTCTATCTTTATACGTGATTGCAAGATTCTACACCAATTTAATTGAACTCTAGGTGATAGCGTCTTCGATTTTAAATTAATTTATGTATTACATGGCAAAGACGGTTTACATTTAGTTCCCGTGAGCCATAGGTCATAGGCCCATTGTTCTATTTCCTATTTTTAATCAGACCTTTGACAGTAAACCGGTTTCTTTGATAATGTTCAATAGGGTCGTCATTAAATAAGAGGCTAGGTCTTCTGGTTCCACAATGTGTTTTCCCAGTTCTCATCTATCCTCTCTACTCCCTCTTGGTTGCCTGAAGGCCCCACGAGAGAAGTGGGCCTCACCTCTCCTCTCCACTCTGCTTTGCTTTCCTCACGACCCCAATATGGAAGAGTCCACTCCTATTTGGTTCCTTTGGCGTCTTTTTTTTTAGACAGGAGGCCCTGAGGAAAATAATTTCCCTCGGGGCCTATATCATCTGGTGTGATTCTGCGTGGAGAGTTTTTTTTTAATGAAAAGAAGGAGAAGAAGTTCTGGGAAGGTAAAACTTTTGAGAGTTGGGTAGGAATCTAGGAATCAGTACCCAAACTCGCTCTCAAATTATATTCTGTAACATCTTTTGACTTAACGAGTCAAGGATGAATTTTAAATATTTTAATAGTGAAGTAACGAATTTAGTAAAACCTCAAATTGTAATGTTTAATCATTGAGAATAGTATCAACAACTCAACAACTTCAACAAAAAAGGAAACTGAAAAATTAGAATAAGATTCGTCTAGGAATTCCTCGACATTCCCAGATATGATCTATATTTGTCTGCAACGATTTGAAATATTCATTTTACTCTTTGTTTAATGACTTTTAAACCAGATATTTTTCATTTTTTCCATTTAGAATTATCATAGAGTCAATGAATCCATGGTAACCCAATTGGAAGGAGTAGTTCTTGAAAATGGGTAAAGCGTAGTGAAACAGGAAAGTTAAGAAGTATAAAACATCTTTGAATCTGGTCACTAAATAGAGCTAAACTTTTCACCTGAAAATTTTCACCATAAAATCCCAACTGCCCAGAACTAGAGGAAATATAAATTATTATCTAGTTGGTAATGATGAGCAGCTAAAGGAAATGAGAAAGGGAGAGGAGAAGAGGATGAGCTTGTATGCTAGGTACCTACCTGGCTATTCATTGGCGTCGTTGAAAATAATATCGACATTTCTACCTGAATGGGTGCCTTGAAGATATTGAAAGGGTTTGAATGGTATGATGGGAAATATTTAATGATTTTCGAAAAACGAAAATGAAAAACCTTTATTCTCACTTCAAAAACAGATTTTTGTTGATTTTTCCGTTCTTTCACCTTTTTAAGTACCTACGTTTTTACTCATCGTCATTGCTGAGAGGTTTACATAAAATGTCCATGTATTTATTCTTACTAGAGTTAACTTGTATAAGGTTTTGGTAGTAATACAAAATCTTCCTTTGGACTCAAAACCTCGTTTTCATCTTTTCTCAAAAAATATTCGAAACAGCTGGTATCTAGCACGGCAGATCGATAAAACCTTATATAAATACAATGTTGATAAAATCCGAAATCCAAAATCTATGGTCAGTTTGCGATACTTTCGAGCACGGTCAAAATATGATGCCGACAGTCGGTAGACAAAAGCCACTGCTTTTAGTGCGGCCTCTGAAGTGTCAAATAAGATGTCAATATACACAATTTTTTGAACAATGTCTTTCGACTGGCTTATTAATGAAGAGAGGTGAAACAATAAAGCTTTTTGAATTGAAAGAAAAACCGGTCAGTGGCTGAGTTATCATCGCGTTCGGATCTCACCCGGGTATTCAATTCCTAGGATGGCAAGTCCTCCATCACAATACAAGCTCCATTTACCGCTTACGGTGGTGGCTATGGGAGATTCTCAAACGTTGTCAGATTATTAGTAACTCGGGAATGTTTGTATTTCTTTGATAAAAAAAAAAAATCCGTTGGAGCTTTGAAAAACAAAAGTTGATAGTTATGAATTACGACTAAATACCTCATTAATAATTAACTCCATATTTAGTACAAATTACACGCGGAGTATATCAATAATAAAGTTAATGCTTCAATTCAATTTATTGATATTTTAAACTTTTAGGAAGCCGTCTGACGTTTAGAAATTTCAATTCATAGACAGATGCACCAATGTCGCTTATTAATTGCGCTATAAATATCGGTCTGGCTATCAACAGCGCGACCGTGTTCGGGAAATCGGTACGAAATCAACGCCTATCGATTGCTAGAGACCTCCTGATACCGATAATTCAGAACCACTTGACGGGCAAGCCATAGTCGGATTATTGTAATGCCTTTATAATATTATTTACTCTAAATAATTAAATTGAGATTGCGGAATAATAGTCGATACAAGGTAATTAACAAGATGAATCATCTCATGTAACGTATGCAAAAGAAGAACAATTGGAAAATCCGTTAAAACTCTTTTTAATAGTCCTTTCTTTTCGCTCTCATATGCAGTCTTCTTTATGCTAGACGCCAGTACAGTACATTAATCAAACCCTTAAATATAAAATTTCTTTTACTGCTGCGGCATCCGACAGAATAATAAAGATTTTTTTAAATGTATTATTATTAATTATTGGAGACAAAAGTCACATCTAGGAATTGAAGTGCTCTGACCACTGAGCTACTTCGACCATATAAACTTAAGTCATTTTTAATAGTATCATAGTTCGACTGAGAGCTACCAGTATTATCTTAATTTTGTTGACGCAAATTTTTTGTCTGCTTTATGCATATGACTGCCTCCGTGGTCAAAATGTGGTTGAAATCCCTGCGTACGCGAGTAAATTTAATTTGACGAATCTAGTGTTATTTCACAATTTATTGAATTAAAATAATATATAGTAAGATTGTGGCATGTTCCAGAATGGAATATACTCTCAGTATCGCCCTGGTGTAAAACCACAATTTAAATTGAAACGTTGCTTGAAATTGCTTTAGCCATGTTTGGTGACCAGTTCTGCATAGCCTTTCACTGTCCCCAGACTTTTAGGAGCAGTTGGTACTCTTGTGCGGTATTCACATAAAAATATATTTCCTAGATGCCCTTAATCTTTTAATATCTTTTCTGTTTCTCATCTTTCATTTGAGTGTCGTTAATATTAATGAATTTAAGGTTTAACTCATGAATTTATTTCTAATGTGTTATTTTATTTTACATACAGCAAGAAAAACAACTTTATTTTGATTTTGTGTTATTTATTACATCAAATAAAAGTGGAAACAATTACGGCATGACTGCACCGAAGTACCATCGCTGCCGCATTCGTAACTTCATTATTGCTTCTCTCATCCTACTTGTGGCGTACCACGAAATAATCAGTCCAAAACAATCAAATTAAAACGTATTCAGAAAGAGCTTCCCAACAATATTGCATTGCTTTGATATAGGCAATGAAACTGAAATGCATTTCGAGTATTTGCCCGAATGCAAAGACCATCAAACAACTCGTTAAAACAATTTTTATTGGCGTTTGAAACAATTTTGTACAGGGTTTTCCAATAAGAGGTATTATTTTGAATAGCCCGCTATTTCGGTAGATGTTACTTTTGAAGCTGTCATTTTTTGATATTTGACAAGTAAAAACTACGCTATTGATAAAAATGGAACGATACACGCTTCAACAACGCACTGAAATTACTAAAATTCACTTGAGTGAATCAAATGCAAATCATCTTGAGTGATGATGCCCATTTCCACCTCGGTGGCTTCGTCAATAAGCAAAATTGTCGCATCTGGGGCTCGGAAAACTCAAGAGTTATTGTTGAAAAGCCTCTTTATCCTCAATTTGTCACTGTTTGGTGCGGTTTATGGTCCGGCGGAGTCATTGGACCTTACTTTTTTGAAAATGAGGCTGGATCAACAGTTACGGTGAATGGATTGCGCTATCGAGAGATGATTAATGATTTTTTATGGCCGGAATTAAATAGTATTGATCTGGACAACGTTTACTTTTAACAAGACGGCGCTACGTGCTACACAAGCAACGAAACCATTGATCTTTTACGATTTAATATCAAAATAACACCTCTTGTTGGAAAACCCCAAAGATATTAGAAGAACGAGATATGCTATGAGCAGTTCATACTGTGTGGAATTGTTTTGCCGAGTGTCGCCGGTTTTGTTCACCAATACTACTGCACACCTTCGCTTACGCTAAGGTATCCGCACTAATACATAGAACAGATTTCTGTGCGTACACGTCCCGATACCGTTCAAAGTACCCTAATTAGGAAGTACTCCGCCTACGGTCCGGCGGCCAACGTAGCATATCTCGTTCTTCTAATATCTTTGGAAAACCCTGTATTTTTATTAGCAATTTTTTAGGTTTTGTTTTTATTTTTGTTCGAATTTTTCCTGGTGTTTTTTTAATGATATTAAAATCACTGATTGGTGCATGAGACTTTGAAATATTAAGAAATTTAATAGGTTTTATTATATCAACGCCCTTACTAAAACTACCGAATTTTGTCTACGTGCACCGCTTATTGCATTCCTCTAATATAGGAATAAGTTTCGATGAGATATTAGTATTAATTGTAGCTCTATGACTGGAAACTACTTTAAAACGTATTATTTATTGATTTACACGCCTAAAGGGGCCTTTAGGCAGGAAATAGTACGACGAGTACATCGGTCGCTTGCGGTAGTATATACTCGAAGAATGAAACTGCGTACGTGCTCGTCGGCGCTACGTCGTCGGTAGACGGAAGGAACGTGTGGCACTATTTCCAGCGTTATTTTTGGTGTTACCAGCGACAAACATTTTAAAGAAACAATTTATTATATTTTTTCTTAAAGCTTCAGAGCAGGATTGTCATTAGTGAAAGATTTATTATGAGGGGCTTTTTATAATCCAAATTCAAACGTTGCTTGAAATGGCTTTAGCCGTGTTTGGTGACCAGATCTGAATAGCCAGGTACTTCCCCACCTTCCTCCTCCCCATCTCCTTCCCTTCCCCAATACCCTCAGCCTCACAACATACCCCAATTGGGGATGCCATAGTCTCACTGGCTCCATACGGGAGCAGTTGGGACTCTTGTGCGGTATTACTGTAAAAAAAAAAATTAATTGCTTTTGCTACATATTAAAATATATATGAAAATATCTTTTTAATTTCGAAAAAACTTGCAAACTAACACATCAAAAAAGTATTTTTAAAACATTTTTTACATACTCTATAGCGATATATATGGTTAAATCTGGGCCTGAATTAAGTTAGTTATAATAAATTAGTGCAGGTAAATAATTTGAAGGAGACCCTCTCTTGTGTAGTGGTAAAAAATAATCAATTATATTAAAACTAGCTTTTTGCCCGTTGCAGGCAACTAAAGGGTAAAAATTAATTGAGTAAGTGGATGTAAAAAGTAAAAAATAATATGTATTTTGGCGTTGAATGTGGATAAGGCTGACTGTGTGTCGACAATTTTGCTTTTCCCGAAACTAATGGGTAAAATGTGGTGCGTGGTGTAATGTTTGAATGTGAATGAAGCCAGGAGTGTGGGACTACAAAATTTTAAAAAAGAAATGAATATTTGGAGAAAAAATGGTGCCAAGGAGCTTACTGGTAATTTTTTCACCGAGCCGTTAGGGTTGTGTAGGTCGAGACGCGTAATTTGATACCCATATCGTATGTACGGTTTTTGTCACCGACATTCTTCAAAAGTCCCAGCGAGATTTATTTTGGAAGAAAACATTGCTCTATAAACACGCAAAATGTAAAAACTTTTATTGGAAAAAATTATATTAAAAAAAAAACAATTAAATAATCCGTTTTTAATATTGAATAGCTTTCCCAAACTTCTGTGCTCCTGGTAGATTACAGCGTCCTCGAGGTAATTTTTCGCAGAAATGGCTTTATAAGAATTATCATTATGGAGGAAAAAAGTCTTCATTTCAATCTTAATTAAATTTCATTTTTAAAATATCCCAAAAATGTATACATAACGCAATAAGGCACCTACTCGTTAAAAAATAAAGGGATCACACTTTATATAAGAATTGCTCCCGGGGCGACGGTACCCATGCCCGCCTGTGAAATTTAATATTATTATAAACACGCGAAAAGCAATAACTTTTAATCAAAAAAATGTATATTTTACAAATAAAATCGAAGCTTCAACCTACTTACTTCTGCGCTCCGGGTATAATTTATAAATTTGTGTTACTTAGTTTTTCACTACGGGGCGACGGTATATGTAAAAAAATTTTAATTAAAAAATTTATATTTAAAAAAAAACAATGAAATAAACCGTTTTTATTGGTATATTACTTTCCCAAACTTTTTACAAAAGCTCCTGGTAGATTACAGCGTCCTCGAGCTAATTTTTCGCAGAAATGGCTTTATAAGAATTATCATTATGGAGGAAAAAAGTTGTCATTTCAAACTTAATTAATTTAAAAAAAAAATGGCGAAAAAATATATGCAAAACGAAATATGGTACCTACTCGTTAAAAAATAAAGGGATAATACTATCTATGTATGAATGGCTCCCGAACGACGGTACTCATGCCCGCCTCCCTAAACTAAATGATTATTACTAAACGCGAAATGCAAAAACTTTTAATTAAAAAAAATATATTTTAAAATAAAATCGTTACTTCAACCTACTAAATATTTATAACGCAAAAAAAAATCGTTATAAATAATAATAAAAAAATCAGAATGTGAATGAAGCATTACCTTTGTATTTTTGATTCGTAAATGAAAAATCTTTATCATGTATGTGGACTCAATATTGGATAACGGGCTAAAACACGCTCTCAGTACCTGCCTACCTAAGACCTCCACCCAGTATCATCTGTGTAGGTACCTGCACCTACTACGAAAAAATATATACATAACGCAATTAGGTACCTAAACGATAAAAAATGAAGGGATCACACTTTATATATGAATGGTTCCTAGGGCGACGGTACCCATACCCGCCTCCCAAATTTAATGATTGTTATAAACACGCAAACTTTTAATGATTATTATAAACAAAAAAACGTTTATTTTACAAAAAAATCATCGCTTCACCCTACTAAATTCTGCGCTCGTGGTATAATTTATAAATTTGCGTGACGCTATTGATGTTGTTTTTCACTACGGGGCGACGGTACCCATGCCAAATTATTATAATCAAACCTAATTTTATTTCGTTCAAAAGCTTTATCGATTTTAAAAAGAACTACCAAAGTAAGTACCTACACAGATTTTATCGTTTCTTTGAATTCACATCACTATGTTTTAAAAAAAGACTATGTACCTAACCTAGAAAACGGGCTAAAACATGCTCTCAGTACCTGCCTACCTAGGACCTCTACCCGGCACCATCTGTGTAGGTACCTGCACCTACTTTTAAAAAATTACCGAAAAAATATAAACATATCGCAATTAGGTACCTACTCGTAAAAAAATAAACGGATCACACTTTATATATGAATGGCTACTAGGGCGACGTTACCCATGCCCCCCTCTCAAATTAAATGATTATTATAAACACGGGAACTGCAAAAACTTTGATTAAAAAAATGTTTATTTTATCAAAAAAATCATCGCTTCACCCTACTAACATCTGCGCTCGTGGTATAATTTATAAATTTGCGTGACGCTATTGATGTAGTTTTTCACTACGGGGCGACGGTACCCGTGCAAAATTATTTTTCCCAAACTTTATTTTATTTCGTTTCTTGAATTCACAACACTAAAGTTATACTACAAGACTTCGGTGCTAGTATATGATTGGTTGATTTCTGATTGGCCAAAAACCCGACTGTTTCTTTATCTAAAATGGCATTATTTTGTTAAAGTCGCCAATGTCAAAACTTTAGCCGGATATTGTGAGACATTTTGAACCGAGCGCCATATGTAGGACGGCCGATTAACGATCCTAAACCTTCGGACGACGATTTTTTTCGAAAATTTTAACCGCAGACTTCGCGTTTTCGACGGAATTCAATCATCAGGTTGACCATGTAGATTTTGATAAACAAAGCGAACCACGTGGTTTTGTGACCACGTGACTAATTTTTTGGCCAATGATACCATTATGCAAAAAAAAAACATTTCCACTATAATTAAATCTATTTCCCTATAAATGGGGAAATTTTGTGAAATAAAACCTTTTTGTGAAATTTAAAAAAAAAATGATATCTGATTAATTCAGACCCGACGCTCGATCAAAATCAATCGTGTTTTTAATTTACGTTTGAATAATACGAAAAACAAAACATTTTCGAGCAAAAAAGACGCACGAATTTTTTTTTTATCATTTCGCGTTTAGGGTGCGTTCGAAATTGAATAAAAATATAAACGGTGAAAGAAAAAAAGTTTTAAAGATCGATAGTCATCGATGAAAATGAAACATTGCGAAAATGCACCGAAATTTGGCCGTTTCGAAACCGCGCGTGTGGTAACACTCGTGGTGAAACGTTAATTTGTCGCCGGGAAGCTGTGCCAATTAAATAGTGACAAATTAACTTTTTGCGAAAGTGGCCGCCGAAAAGCGTACTGCGGCGCTTTTGTATGGCGCGCCGCGAGCGCTTCCAGTTTCCGCCACCAGAGTTTCCGGAAATTTTTGTCGACATCGAGCCCGAACGAATCAGGCTGGAGTTTCGGGTAAAAATTTCAATACAAACTCGCACTGAATTTTGTCGAATTTTGTCGAATTTTTGCCAGACCGAATTGAACCTCGGGTTCTATACCGACAGAGAGGCGTCTCGGTCGCTTTTCGCCTAACGCTGAAACAATCGAAAGTCGACTTTTTTCCGAAACGCCGAGCATGCGAAAACGAACCTCGAGTCGAAACAACTTAAGGGGGAGAGCGGTCGTTTTTTGCCTAAACGCCCCCCGAAAAAAACAAATGCGAACAGGATATTAATGTATTAAAATAACTTTGATGTTGTTATGAAGGTGACGAATGAAAAAAAATACTTAAAATACGTTCATAAATTTAAAATTACACGGAATTGATAAAGATAGTTGTTTTTAGGTACCCAATACCTTTGGACATTTGTGGGGTAAGAAGGGACTGTGGGCAGGTGTTCAAAACTAGTTTTTTCACCTTTACATTAGACCGTAATGGCGGGATCGGTTTAGGATGACATCGACGTACGAATAAACAATATCATCAAAATGTATACAGCAAGACTTGCATTAACCATCGATTTCTGACATTATTTTGAGTACAAAATTTTGGTCTCCGGTGACATTTGTGATCTTTAAAATTATTTTTTTTTTCAATAACAAGTTTCTTTCACAGCCGAGTAACCGTCCGAACCCCTCTCCCGACCATAACTGTCCAATACGTAGGTACTCATTTAAAAAAAATGTTTTTAGTTGAAAAAAAAACATAAAAAATGCCACTGGAGGTCAAAACTTCGTTCACATTTTTTCTCCAAATAATATCGGGAATAACTGGTTAAAATAAGTGGAGTTATAAAGTTGTAAGTCACAACCTGTCTATTCAGAACCTGTCGAAGTCTGTTGTTCTTATATTTGTATTCAATTTAAGACTCTAAAACAAGGCTGCCCAACCCCAGGCCCGCGGGCCACAATGTGGCCCGCGAACGAATTATAAGTGGCCCGCGTGAAACATTTTAAAAAAACCCGCCAATCCGCCAATTTGAAAAAGTGTCGCGGGTCCGCGGTAAAACAAACAATGCAGCTTGCGCGCGGTCACCAGTGTTGCCAACGACAGCGATTTATCGCTATTTAGGCTACTCAGAACGAGAATCAGCGACGAAAAAATCTAACCTGTTAAATTGCTGTGGGGTATCACATATGATGTTCGGAATTTTTTCTCAGCGAAGTTCCGTAACAACCCCCCCCCCATGGAAATAGGAACCGTCAGGTATTCAGTGGCCCGCCAGTGATTCAAAATCGTCAATTTGGCCCAACTGCTAAAAAGGTTGGGCAGCCTTGCTCTAAAACATATACCAAGCCAATATAAACTATTACACCATAGTATTTTAATTGAATTAAAAATTCCTCAACGAAATGCTATTGATTCAATGATAAACTAACTAACCACCACGCCGTTTTCCGCAGGGGTAGGCAGAGAGCTTGAGCCCTCATTGCCTCATTCACATTCATACATACTCTTCTATTATTCTGACTCTTGACATGGCCCGACTCAAGTATCTGATTCACTTGGTCGTGCAATGTCTTCCTCAGGCGTCCTTGACTTCTGCTAACATTCACATTTTCATCATATATTCTCCTTACATTTCGCTCATTCACTCTTCAAACCTAAACCATCTAAGCGTCCCTTTCTTAATCTTACTCATTACGCTTACATCTTTGCGGATCTCCACATTTCTCACACGATCATACATGGTTTTACCACACATGAACCTCATGGATCTCATTTCTACAGCATTCAGTATACTTTGATCCTTTCTCTGCCAGTTCCATGTCTCACTTTCATACATCAGGTTAGGTACCAAAACTCCTTCGATAATTTTTTGTTAGCGCCAACTGCGTTCAGTCCTTCAGTAATCTCCATTAACTCCTTACCTCAATGATCTTATCGTGAAAACGCATTTCAATATGAAGAACAGAGATATTCGATTACACACATCTCCCATGTTCCACGTTTTCTCGGCGTGACGTCAGACATACAACCTTACGATAAATGTGACGTAATAAAGCTACGCACGTCACGTTATGGATACCTACGCTCTGTCTGATATGCACGCTTGAAGTAGTATTCCAGATAATTGCTTCAAGTCACGTTCCAGATAAAATAAACTTGCAATGCCTACTAGGCACTAACTTTATGCTAGATACACACAACACTTTCGGGCAGGATCCAAACATTACGCTTTGGAACTAATCTCATTCTCTGAACGTGTCCGAAATTCTTAGTGTGACGTCATTCACTCAGCGGGCTTACTGATTTTTTCAACCGGATAGTATTTCCTACTTGCCAATACTAAACAAAATTGAAACTGATTATGCCGGGTATTCACAAACAAATTAATACACTTTAGCGATAGGATAAAAAATCTCATTTCAAATGTCTAGCTGTGCGTTAGTTAATCCTGGTGAAATTTGGTTCCCAAATTAAGGTGTAATTTATTTTCAAAGTTGGAATCAGTTGTGTGATGAATTCAGACAAGCTACAAGTACCTTTCTATAATACAATATTTTATTATTTAAAAAATTGGAACTGTTTTATCAAGAATTTTCACGGGTTATTGAACAATTATTTTTATTCCATATTTGTAATGCGCATTTGGCTTATTTTTGCGGGCCATTGTTATTCAAAAATATTTTTTTCTTGTGCGTGATATTTTCGAAACTGGAACTGTAAACCTAAAATGTTAAAATTAATCTTATCAAATCTATTTTACAAGACGACTATTTTTATTGTAAATTTTAACTGTGCATCTTTGATTCTTTAGAAACCAAAATTTTTATTTTTCATCTTAGGAAGTCAATTTACGTATTTTCCGTGATTTTTCACTGGTTTCTAGAACGGCACTCAGATGGTTTTCATTTCTAAGGCATTGTTAAATGTTCAAGGAAAATATTTTACGATTTAGAACCGGCTCTAAAAGTTTCTTTTTACCATTTAGTTGGCGAAAAAAATGGAAAAAAAGTTATACAGAAAAAATTGAAATTCAGAATGAAATCAGAACTTGAATATTAACTTTGAAATTTGTGTGAATTATTAAAATTCTGTGAAACAACCCGTCCTAAGCCAGGAGTTTGAAAAATTTGTTTCTCCGAATTTGAAAAATTTATCAAAATTCACAGTTTATTTTTAAGTTCTGTTCAGGTTCTATTCAAGATCTGTTACTATTACAGTTTTATGAAACAATTGGCCAATAGCAACAGAACATGAATAGAACTTGAAAATCAACTTTGAAATTTGATGAATTGTTCAAATTCAAATTTTTTTCAACGGTTTTTCAACTATAAAATTACCGGTAAACACACGATTTTATTTCTCAAGGCGATGAATTAGTAACTTTTTGAGGGATACTTCTAGAAACTTTTTGAAATTTCAATAATACGTTTCTTCGTCACTTATGTCGTTAAGATTACCTTTATTTTAGAGACATGATAAGGCATATTCAACCGCACGTCTGTCCAATACACCAGTGCCACGCTTCGCATATTTTTGTGCACTGCTGCTTCACTTACGTCGTTAAGATTCTGGCCTTATTGTAGGGTATTGTCTCGTCTTAAGTCTATTTAATTCAATCTTACAGTTTAATCTGTTTGAGGTAACTCCAAAATGGTGGTTTCATTATACTCATATCACCAACGAACGCCATTGTCTAAAGTTAAGGATTTGTTTAAGATTAAGCTATTTGCTCAAAGACTTTCCAAAGAAAGAATTCTTTTAATTATTCAAACAGACCAGTCTGACTGGATTTCTCTTAAACAATATAATGTCTATAACAAGCTATGTAGATTTTAAATCATCGCCTTCAATTTCTCGAGAAATGTTTAAAGTTCTTTTAATTATTCATAAGAAATTCAGTTGTTGGTTCATGGATAAGTAATGTGAAATATTACGGCGTGATGCGTAACATTATTGAAGTTCAATGAATTTTTAATTTATTTTCAAATTACAAGCTATAAATAAGATGCCAAAAATATTTAAAAAATTCATTATTCGAAATGTATTTCTTTTGTTCAAATATTTAACAGATGCTTAAATGAATGAGTATAGTGAAAATTCGTTAAAGAGATAATGCGCGTGGTTTCAGTGTACATAATTTAGTGGCCCGTTCATAAACATATTCTTCGAATGGTTTTCATTTTCATAAGCGGTGCAAAATTTTTTTTTTCGACTAGTATGAATAATGGTCATTGGATAAATGTCGTAATTTTTAACTTTTGAAATTCTGAAGCATATGTTTTTTATAAATACTTTCAGTTTCACAAGTCCTATAATCAGCCACCTCTGGTCTGGAGCCCCTTAAAAAATCTTCTATCTTAACAAATGGATTTAAATCTTTGTACAGGCGGCGCACAGTGGGCTGAAAATCGCCTTTCATAGACATAGAGACTTGAATTTTCAAGGGTATTTTTTTTGGCTAGAAATGGATTCTGCTGATCATTACTATGCTATAAAATGTCGTACAAAGCAATTGCGTGTACAAATGAAGGAGTTATAATTTTTTTAAGAAAAATTTGTATGGCGCTGACATTAAAAATGAGGCTATCTCTGGAATCATAAGGTTGGCCGTTCTATCCTTACACACAGATAATACTATTATTTATTTGTATTTTTTTGACATACTTCATATTGTGGCGCAAGGTGCGATTTTTTTTTTTTAAATCCTAAAGTGAAAAAAAAATCTTTTTTTTGATGATGATTCATTTTAATGCTTAAATGCTTTACATATTAGTATGCTTTGTCTAGTTTACAATATTTTATTTACACTGCAAGCCAAAACACTGTGCACAGTGGGCTGAAAATCGCCTTTCATAGACATAGAGACTTGAATTTTCAAGTGTATTTTTTTTGGCTAGAAATGGATTCTGCTGATCATTAATATGCTATAAAATTTTGTATGAAGCAATTGCGTGTACAAATGAAGGAGTCATAATTTTTTTAAGAAAAATTTGTATGGAACTGACATTAAAAATGAGGCTATCTCTGGAATCATAAGGTTGACCATTATTTCCTTACACACAAATATACTACTATTTATTTGTATTTTTTTGACATACTTCGTATTGTGGCGAAACTTGTGATTTTTTTTTTAAAAATCCTCAAAGATGAAAAAAAACTTTTTTATGTTGAAGATTCATTTTAATGCTTAAATGCTTTACATATGAGTATGCTTTGTCTAGTTTACAATATTTTATTTACACTGCAAGCCTAAAAGCGTTTAAGCATTAAAATGAATCATCAACATTAAAAAGGGTTTTTTCAACTTTGAGGATTTTTAAAAAAAACATCGCACCTTGCGCCACAATATGAAGTATGTCAAAAAAATACATATAAATAGTAGTATTATCTGTGTGTAAGGATAGAACGGCCAACCTTATGATTCCAGAGATAGCCTCATTTTTAATGTCAGCGCCATACAAATTTTTCTTAAAAAAATTATAACTCCTTCATTTGTACACGCAATTGCTTTGTACGACATTTTATAGCATAGTAATGATCAGCAGAATCCATTTCTAGCCAAAAAAAATACCCTTGAAAATTCAAGTCTCTATGTCTATGAAAGGCGATTTTCAGCCCACTGTGCGGCGGGGCGGTTGGGGATGTAGTCCTTGTTCTGTCGGCATTTCAATGAAAGATGCTCGGAGTAATTAGTTAGTGATTCTTTTTTGTTTTTTGGAAAACTTAGTAAGTAAAACCTCAAATTGTAATATTCAATTATTGAAGACAATATAAGCGATTCGACTACAGTTGGTAGAGCGGTGCCCTGGCAAGGCAAGGGTCCTGGGTTCGAGTCCTAGATGTGAACGTATCTTTTTCAGATTTTTCTGTTTCAGATTTTCGTTTAGGAATCGCTAATATTGTTTTCAATAATTAAATTTTACAATTTTAGTTTTACTTACTAAGTTATTCCAAAAAATAACTATTCATCCTAGATTTGCAGAAAAGACACTGTCTAGATTGCATTTAGTTCGGGTTGAATCTTGCGATCATACATAAAGATAGTTGCCAATAAAAATGTGCGGTGAGAAAAATAAAGACAATGTTGGTAGTTCTTATTCGAAGTATGATACAGTTAAATATGGCCGAAGGAGATAGGGTCCCATTAGCTCAGTTGGTATAGCGGTGCCCGCCAAGGCAAGGGTCCTGTGTTCGATTCCTAGTTGTGACCGTATCTTTTTCTGATTTTCGTTTAGGAATCGCTAATATTGTTAAAATTTATTGATTCTTTTGGCACCGGCACGACTAACATTTGTATTTTATTTATTTTTCGGAATAACTTTATTGAGTAAAACCTCAAATTGTAATATTTAAATAATGAAGACAATATTAGTGATTTCTAAACGAAAATCTGAAACAGAAAAATCAGAAAAGGAAACGGTCACATCTGGGACTCGAACCCAGGACCCCTGTCTTTCCGGGACAGTGCTCTACCAACTGCGCTAATGGGACCCTATCCCCCTCGGTCACTTTTAACTGTATCATAGTTTTTTTTTTTTTTTTTTTTTTTTTTTTTTTTTTTTTTTTTTTTTTTTTTTTTTTTTTTTTTTTTTTTTTTTTTTTTTTTTTTTTTTTTTTTTTTTTTTTTTTTTTTTTAAAGATAGTTGCCAATAAAAATGTGCGGTGAAAAAATGAAGACAATGTTAGTAGTTCTTATTCGAAGTATGATACAGTTAAAAGTGACCGAGGGGGATAGGGTCCCATTAGCGCAGTTGGTAGAGCACTGTCCCGGAAAGACAGGGGTCCTGGGTTCGAGTCCCAGATGTGACCGTTTCCTTTTCTGATTTTTCTGTTTCAGATTTTCGTTTAGAAATCACTAATATTGTCTTCATTATTTAAACATTTGTATTTGTGACTAAGGAGAAGTCAGAAATAAGAAAGGAAGACCATTCCTTGATTTTTGAAGTTATTTTTCTAAATAAAACTTACGTTTGAATACGTGATTGAATTAAAAAAAATCTTTAAATTACATCTATCGACACTTAAATAATTAACAACACCCTTCTTCATATACCAAAGCAGAGTTGTGTGGTGGTCCATCTTCTCTGCCTAGTTAGCTAAGAAGTAAATATATGTTTAAGGTGTATGTGCCAAAGCAAAGTTGTGTCGTGGTACATCCTCTGTGTCTAGTTAGTTAGTAAGTAAATATATGTCCAAGGTGTATGTTATAAGGCAGAGTTGTGTGGTTGTCCATCCCCTCTGCCTAGTTAGTTAGTAAGTAAATGTAATGTTCTTGGTATTAAAGCCAGGCCTCCATGTACAGGCAGTATACAAATGTACTTATTAATAATAATAAAAAGTCTTAATCAACTTCATAAATTAAACACATAGACATATGAATATTAGTAGACCTGCCCTAAGTGATTTAAAGCGTATTATCCCCACTCCCCATACCGGTTCCATTGGAGCCGGCTGTGCTCGCGTATGGCCTCAAGTGAAATTTTAAAACGTGACGTCATCATTCTTGTGCGAACTATGGTCGAGGCATCATCGGTTCATTTTACGAAATAACACGGCAGAATGTTGACTTGTGCTATGAAAACTTGTAAAAATAGATGTGAAAAAGAGAATAAACCCAATTGTCGTATTACATTCCATATATAAGCATTATTTTACTTTATTTTAAGCATATTCACATCGTATAATATAGATCAGTTGTTACTATCACATCGAGAAACGTCTGGAAGCGAAACACAATGCTGGTTGGTTGCTGGGAAGTAAATTATGAACATTTATAAAAGTGTCTTTACTAAATACTTAAACGAAATATTCGACTCTGAAAATAGAACCGAATTTTTTTGCCGAATTTGGACTTCGCAAATTTGTTCATAACGTGGCGAGTAATTTGCGCTCCCATGTAAAAATGTCTATTCATTCAAAAGCAGGTTTTACTTTTAAGAAGTAAATGGTGATATTATAATGCGAGATGCCTATTTACTGTCAGATTGATTTATTGACGAATCACAGTCAGCTTCACTCCCTTCGTTCTTCAACAGTTGATTTTACCCCTCGCCATTATCTTCTCGTCTATTAATTCCTATGTCTGTGATTAAACATTATTTTTTCACCGTAATTTGAGCATAGAATCACCTCAAAGCCGCCTGCACCGCTCACTGGATATATTTCGAGATGATGGTTTGCAATTAAAAATACAAACTCAATTAAAAGTTGTTCGCCAAATTATATTACCAAAGTCAGCTACGAATGGCAGCTCCAATTTAACAGTCATATTTCACAATAACCTTCATCCGATAATCAACTACTAGTTTGAACTCGGATTTAAACTTAGGCGGGAGCTTAAGTACAGCGTGGTGTTTATGAAAGTTGCCTACGCTAACTTGTCGACATAAAATACTAAAGGTTTGCCCGTTTGCTACAAAATGTAACGTCACTTATTTATCAACAAATTTGTTATGCCAACATAAGTCAACACAAGAATGGTGAAAATCCAATATGAACAAAGTTATGCAGCTGGCAGTATCCTAGAATATAGATCCATTATTTTTTATTTATTTATTTATTTATATATATATATATATACGCCTAAAAAGGCTTTTACATAGAAGTGATACGTGATGCAGTGTACATAGGAGAATATGTATTATACAGGAGATATTGACAGTAAATAGATGTAATCCATTTTAAAGAAGGTGCAAAATACACACTTGTAAAATTATGATTACAAGTATAATGAGAAAATATTTAAAAATATGAAGCAATATTAGTAAAACGTAAGAGTAACATAAAGTAAAAAAGAAATTAAAACAACACTACATATAAGACAAATCATTAAAACTAATTTACCAACGCTACTCTAATTTGTAGAATTCAACAAAGTGTTGTTGTAGATTATGCTTAATTCTATATATGGAGTCAATAAATAAATCAATAGCGCCCCATACTTATTGCCCAGATCATGCATCCTATTGGTCAGTGAGTGTGTCTGATAGTTGGTCGAGTATGTATTACAGAAGAATGTTATATTTTGTCTTGTATTCCTAGTCGGCACATATAGTTTAATAGTTGCAAGGATGGCAGGACTATCAACTAAGTTGTTAATGACTCTGTGTAACACAACCAGGTCTGAAATAATTCTCCTGTCAGACAGTGTTATTAGATGCAATTGATTCATCAAACTGACATAATTAATGTAATCAATAGGAATTCCGAGCTTAAAATTTACATACTTAAGAAATTTGTGCTGAACTCTTTCTATATTATTGGAGTGAACTTTATATAAAGGGGACCAAATAGGTGAATTATACTCCAATTGACTTCTGACTATTTGGGCCCCTTCTAAACAAAATCATATCTTAGAAATAGAAAAAAAGTACAAAAGAGGTTTGAGAACAGTGCGACTCAACTGCTCAATGATTCTGCATTTACCATCGACAGTTCAGCAACTATGTTTTGACACATGTCACAAAATAGTAAAACTACCTCCATGACCTTTTATACTTACATGTACATAAAATTTGTGATCTCCTCCGTAGTATGGATTTTTTTTAATAATAAAAAAAGCTAACAATACATCTATGCAGTAAACTAATTAAATTAATATAATGACAATAATAATTTAAAATTAAAACAAAATAATATAAAAAAACAAAAATAACGGATTTGGGTACCTCGGTGTTGGTAGGCAAATCCAGCTACGTCATAACAGCAGACTCTTAAATTTGTTTCATCAGTTCTGTCCTGTCCAATCCAGTTCTCAATTCAGTCAGACAATAATTTTATGCAGAAAGCTTTCCGAATATGTTCTGCCACTTTCTATCAGCCATACTGTATTAGCTTTTTGAAGCTCTGTTGTATGCTTACTATATTGCTATTTGAATCCATTGTATACTTTAAAAGCCAATAATGTATCAAATATATTGGTGCATAACCGTTTCATGGAGAGAATGAAAAAAAAACCTAGTAGCAATGAAGTGAGTGTTGCAATTCTTTTCAGTGCAGCAGAAAACTGAAAGATAATTTATATAATTATAATGATAATTTGTAATAATAATATATAGTGGGGGATCCCTCGTATATTCTAAATCTGTTCTGTGACGGGTAATAGCTTATACACTAAGTTGGCGCGAGATCTAATAACTTCATAATACGGCCTACGTAATCCGATTTGGTTGGTTTTTGAAGATCGGCTATGTATCAAGCCCGGAAAAACACAGATTTTTAGTAATGATGAAACTAAAAATATGTCGATGGCAAGTTATGAAAGAAAGAAATAATGGATCTGACTTCGTGTAAAATATATCTTTGCTTTAATGTATACCATTCCAAAAAACCCTCAGCTTTAATTATTCTGTATCACGAGGTACTTGCACGAAAAATTACACTATAAATTACAGAGTAGAATATAAAAGAGATTTCTGTTAAAAGTTGCATTAAAATTTACATTCGCATATAAATTGCAAGAAATTTTTTAATTATAACATTCTTGTTGGAAACTAAAGGTTCCCTTTCTGTTTATTAAATACGCCGCGGATCCTTTCATTGCGATGTGTATGACTTTCGTTTTAAATATAGTGTTCGTAAACGGCCTCCTTGGTCGAGGGGTAAGGCAATCGTGAGGCCGCGAGTTCAAATCCCGGCGTGCACAAGTAAATATTATTTGATTTGTGTTATTCATAATACATTTATTAAAAGAAAAAAATGGAGAGCGTGCCAACTGTCGCAAAGCAATGACTTACGTAGAAATCACAAAAGAAAGAAGAACACCATAAATGCTAAGTGGGCGTGTTTCGTGGTTCAAAAGTCTGGTCCATCGGGGCTTAAATTTCAAATACAAAACTGTGCTTCATCATCGTTATGAAATTGAAATGGGATGATGGGTACTAATTCAGCGGTGACATTAGCTTTCAATCAAATCTACATTAAATACACGTCTAGTGTGTATTATCTATTCAGTGGCAGAGACAAAGGCGGGTAAGAAAGCGATTGGTCAAAAATACGGTTAAATTATGAAAAAAAGTATTTTATTTATTTGGTACAATATTTTTTACATTTTAAGTTTTCCAGTAATGTAGGCCTCACTGGGTGGCTTGCCCGTGCTGAGGCCTTCATTTTATAATATGAAAATATAATCTACATAATACATTGAAAGAGAAAATAATATATTTAAAATTAAAAAATAATACATTGAAAATAATCTTGTGTGTTTGTGAGTGATGTGTGTTTATATTGGTTTTGTGTGTTACGTGTAGGTTTTATTTTTATTTTATGCTATGAAATTTTGGTAATATTGTCTTTTTTGTTCTTTAATCCATTTTGTAATTTGGTGTGTGAATTTATTTTTATTTTCCTCAATTTTTATTTCAAGTTTTACACTGTTGAAAGCTTTTATAGCATGGTATTGGTAGTGTCTTTGTCCAAAGCTTGAATTTACTGTCAGAGTTTTTATGTTTTCTTTGTACGCTTGTCTAACTGTTCTGTTAGTGTTATTTTGTGTATGTTGAAATTTATTTTTCTTGTGAAAAATGTAGTTTAGTAGTGTTTTAACGTATAATTGGCGTATATCTAGTACGTATGGTAAATATATATTTAAATGTATATTTATAGATGGTACCTAAGTAAATATGAACGCTACTATGCTCGGTAATTAAATCCATTTTTTTAATTCTTTCAATATGAAGTCCTTTTCAGGCTCGGCTGTCCGGATTTAGAATTCCCTTGGTGGAAGAGTCTCAAACGAAATAAAAAATATAAAGCCTTAAAGCTGTTACGTTTTTCAAAGTCACTAACATGGTAATTTAAAAAAAAACCTCCCCTGACTTGTTTTATGACACTTCTATTTGCTGGATTTTATATCATTGTTTTAAAACTCACTAGGTTTTATTTTCTACTAGTCCTGCTTAATACGACAGTTGGAAGATGTAGAGGATTTTGACACTTCACTTGAACAATTGTTTTTTTCTGTCATCAACCTGTGGTTAGATTCTCGCCTCTGCTCCAACCCATACGACTTTTGATCATCATATAGTGCGTCTTAAAGGAGTAACCATTTTTTACTTGTACCAGGGCGGTAAAGCGGTAGATTGCCTCAATTTAAAGCTGTTTTCGACGGTTCTAGGACAATTACCCCCCCAGATAAAATATCCTCCGTAAAAGACCCAACTTCACCTATCCCGACATAATATAACGTAACCTAATCTAAGCTAACTGAACCTAACCTAACTTTTTGGGGATTATTGACACATGAAAACATGTCACGATCAAGTCATTTAAAACCTTATTCCTAATGGTGGTAAACGGTGAATCGAGAGAAAGAGGTAAGATTTCGCAACTTTAGTCGGTAAAAACATTAATGAATGTGGAATGTGGACTACTGGTTACATTTTAATTGATTCCATGCTAACTCAACACAGTGACTATTCAACACACCTTTAAAAAGTGATATAAAGTCATTAAAAACGATGAAAAAAAAAATTATTACTGTAGAAAGCAATCACTTTGTGATTTGACATATTTAATATAATAAAATAAAATACTTTTTGTTTTCAAACCACGAGTTTTTAATAATTTTTAGAACCGACTTATTACCAAATTATTAGTAATAATTTGTACCCTGAAGATGCTTGAGTAAAGCAAAACCGGTCGGTTCTAAAAATTAATAAAAACTCGAGGTTTTAAAACAAAAAGTATTTTATTTTATTTTATTACATAATTTTTAACCTAACCCATCCTAACCTAACCTACTTAACCCAGTTAATAAAGTTTTTGTTTCATCACTTTCCATGGCTTTATTTAACTTTTCAAAGATGTGATGAATTATCATTTTGATGATTTATCTGGTCACCATTTTAAATATATCCTTTATCGAGGCAATTCTGATGGTAGTCATAAACTTAATATTTTGATAGCGAGAGGGCGCCTCTAGTTTAATCAATGTAAATGACGAATTTTTTTCAGCAAAAAGTAAAATGAACATGTTTTTTTTGCATTTTTTTCTTCCTTGCTTATTTGAATTTTATAGTTACTATTATGTTACTATACTATATTCTATTGTGACGTGATGTGTTGAATTATGAATAAATTTGTCATATTTTCCGTGTTGAAAAAGCTAATATTATTTAAATGCGTAAGATAAAACGGGCACTTTTACGAGTTTCAGATAAAAATGGAGAAGACGAAATTTGTTTCATAAATAAAACATAAATTTGGATGAAAAGTTAGAAAATTCTGTTGACTCAAAATATCCAGGAATTATAATTAAAACAGACTGCCCTTTCAACATTTTTTCCCGCATTCCGAATTTCTACCGATTTATTACATATTTCTCTTTAACACTTTAGGTTTTAAGTTTGTAAAAAAATATGTTATATTTGAAGATAATATACAGGGTTTTCCAATAAGAGGTGTTATTTTGAATAGCCCGCTATTTCGGTAGATGTTACTTTTGAAGCTGTTATTTTTGGATATTTGATAAGTAGAAACTACGCCATTGGTAAAAATGAAACGATACACGCTTTAACAACGCATATAAATTATTAAAATTCACTTGAGTGAATCAAATGCAAATCATCTTGAGTGATGAGGCCCATTTCCACCTCGGTGGCTTCGTCAACAAGCAAAATTGTCGCATCTGGGACTCGGAAAACTCAAGAGTTATTGTTGAAAAGCCTCATTGTTTTCGAAAATGAGGCTGGAGCAACAGTTACGGTGAATGGAATGCGCTATCGATAGATGATTAATGATTTTTTATGGCCGGAATTGGATGGTATTGATCTGGACAACGTTTACTTTCAAAAAGACGGCGGTACGTGCCACACAAGCAACGAAACCATTGATCTTTTACGATTGAATATCAAAATGACACCTCTTATTGGAAATCCTGTATATACATTTGTAAAGCCTAAACGGTAATTATACGAAATTCGCTCAATAGAAAAATATTGGCAAAGTAGGTTTGGAAATTATTAAAAACATATTTTGTTCTGTTATTTAATATGTTATAGGTATGAAAAAATTCACATAAATACACAAAATATAAGTATTTTTCGAGAGATTTTTTCACTATTTCTTAATTATAATAGTTTTTTATATTGGCGGGCTCCCTCTAATACTCGTATTTAGATATCTCACTTTCAAACCATTTTTGAATGTTTACTACGGAACCTTAAATGAAATGATTCTTGTTTTCTAATGCTTTGATGAACTTCGTGACTGAACGGTACCTGCACTAGTTGTTGGCTCCTAACCCAAAGTTTTCCGGTTCAAATCCAGGAAAGGACAAATAATTTTCAGTTATGTTTTACAATCACTTTTTACAGCATAGTTTGTATTTTTTCACGCAGATTCGAAACGTTAATGAATCAAATTTAGTTGTAGTGCATAGATCTAAAAAGCAAGGTTTTTTCCAAACGTTCCCTTCCCATTCTTCTTTACTCCCCCCCTATTTCTCTTACGTATTCGTCTTACGACTAACACTCCATAAATAGTGATTCCATAGTCGTAGTGACTCCAGTCACTCTTCAAATTAAGAAATCGGCTATGGGTACCGTCGCCTCGGGAACCATTTATTGAATAACAGAAAAGTCTGCCATTGGTCACTCCAAGTGGTCCGCAACGTTTGGTGACTTAGCAGGGGTGCCCAGGTTCATGGGGTGAGATTTATCTAAACGGAAAAAACTTACTGATATGCAATATTGTGTATTTAATAAAAACCTGTCAAATTATTCGTATTTCTGTTAAAAACGGGACTGTAGGCCTTTAAATAATGAATTGACAGATTTAATAAAGAAATATCAGTAAAACAGGAATGTATTATGAGGAAGTCTGAACATGTGCTCATAAAATTTCTAATTTTTACGCCTTTCGTCATTATTTATCAAGATAAGCGTCGCGGCATGAACTCGTGTTGCGATATATTCAGAATGTATTAATATTTTATTAGGAAACGTCGTGCCATCACCTTTTTAACACGATTTTAATAAATCAGCAATACCCATTTTTTCCGTGAAGGTCTTCGCGGTGGATGCTTCTGCCCAACTACTGTGTGGCGGGCCGAATCGGGAGAGACTCGCTGAGGGAGATCCTTTGACTTCTCCAGCGGGACCCTTTCGACCCTTCGCTCTTAGAAGGGATGATCCCACACAGCACCCCCAAATATGACATTTTCTTCGGGGCCTCTTGTTACAGCTTATTGGATTATTCGATCCAATATATATATCTAAATTCGATTCACATTAAAAAATTACTTTTTTGATTCCCTCTGCCATTTATTTTAACCTAAAAATAAAATTTATTCATTGGAAAATAACTAAAAATATAAGCATGTGCTACATACATTCAAGGATTTAGGTGTTTTTATTTGCAAAGGATTTTGTGCCGTGTTTTACATTTTTATCAAAAATTTCTAATCGTGGTTCTTTTGTTTCAGATGCGAATGGAATGTGTCCGTGAGTAAAATTGCAGAGCAAAAATCAATATGCAATCACCAACGGAAAATAGGCGCTCATCCGGGGCCGGCTGGATGAATGCCGGATACTTTCCCAAACAAACTGGTACCAAATATGAAATGTCCGCCGCGTGGGTAACATAACCTAAAGAGAACAAAACTATGCGAAAGATTGGATTCATAACTGAATAAATGAGAAGGAAAACAATTCTTCGAAATGAATACAACGGAGGCTTTCTACTTTCTGGAGAGAAGTCAATTAGACTCTCCGAGAGATAATGATCTGTACTATTCCTTCGAGTCGTTTGCAGATGGATACAATACCGCCCCAGACCTCACCGCGGGATCTCTTGATACCATCTTCAACGTCTCAGGGTCTGGTCTGGACAATGGGACGTTCAACGTCTCAGACCAATCTAACTCGACTAATATACCGGCTGATCTCTGGCAGCACTACCTCGAATTGGTCCAAGGAAGAGCTGCTCTAGTGAGCTTCTTACTTCTTTTTTCACTTACCACTGTCTTTGGCAACATGCTTGTCATCATGGCTGTGGTCAGAGAAAGATACCTTCATACTGCTACGAACTATTTTGTTACTTCTTTAGCAGTGGCGGATTGCTTGGTTGGACTTGTAGTGATGCCGTTTTCAGCTCTATATGAAGTCTTGGAGCATACGTGGTTCTTTGGGACAGACTGGTGCGACGTATGGAGATCTCTAGACGTACTATTCAGCACTGCGTCGATATTGAATTTGTGTGTAATATCATTAGACAGATATTGGGCTATAACGGATCCGATAACATACCCTATGCGCATGACTGGTAGGAGAGCCGCCTTCCTCATTGCAACAGTTTGGGTGTGCTCTGGTACGATATCTTTTCCGGCGATAGCCTGGTGGAGAGCAGTCAGAACGGAAGACGTCCCAATCGGCAAATGTCCTTTCACGGAACACCTAGGATATCTCGTGTTCTCTTCGACGATATCTTTTTATCTTCCGCTCTTCGTGATGGTATTCACGTACTACCGGATCTATAGAGCTGCTATGATACAAACGAGATCACTCAAAATGGGAACAAAACAAGTTATGAGAGCTTCAGGGGAGTTGGAACTTACTTTGAGAATACACAGAGGAGGAACGACAAGAGAAAGACCGGGAACGATCTATCATTCCAATACTTCTAACTCTACCCCTGAAGAGCATTCAGATCTCCACGAGCCGTTGACAGCTTTACAAAACAATGGCTTGTCAAGAACGGCTTCGAACAGAATGATGAATACAACCCACGGAAAGCATCTTCCCAAGAACTTCTCTCTTAGTAGGAAGCTGGCCAAGTTTGCCAAGGAGAAGAAGGCGGCCAAAACGTTGGGCATAGTGATGGGGGTATTCATAGTGTGTTGGTTGCCGTTTTTTGTGGTGAACTTGCTGTCCGGATTTTGTATGCAGTGCATAGCTCACGAGGAGATTGTGAGCGTCATAGTGACGTGGCTCGGCTGGATAAACTCTTCAATGAATCCAGTCATCTACGCGTGTTGGAGCAGGGATTTTAGAAGGTAAGAAAATTTATATTACTTTTCGTGACTTTCAATTACGATACACCGTGGAACACTTTAACAAAATATTGAAAATGACTGGAATTTCAGTCATGATCATTGGCCCATATAGGATGCGGAATTTGTTTACATTAGATGATCTATTATGTATTGCAAAATTGTTAGAAATGCCTAAACATTATCACAAAATGGAAATGATTGAATAAAAATAACATCTCTTAACTTATGTCAACTCTTGTTCTTCTCTGCAAACATTTTCAACTAAATATTTTCGAATCATTTGAAAAAATAGTTAACTGATCTCATTTACACGTCTATCATTATATAAAATATCAGGCTTATAATACGTGACTGATGTAGGTATTACTCAGTGCATTATTGTAAACACTTGTAAAATAATCGAGCGTTTATAATGTTTAGGGTTTTATTTATTTATAACTAATTACACAAGTTAATGTATTACATAACCTGTAATTTATTTATAAATTTGGTTATACATCTATATACATAAAAATGTTAATTTTCGTTTATTTAAAATCTTAAATCTCCCAAAGTTCTTCACCGATGGCTTTGAAATTTTGACACAACGTTGCATTCGAATATGTGTATGTTTTTTAGGCATCTATTTTTTTAAACAGCGCCATCTGTTGGACGTAAAAGCAAAACCCGCTATTGTTTATCTATCTGCAAAAACAGACTGAGCCACAGCAAGCGTGGCGAGGCAAGTAAGTAAAAAAAAAACTCAAATCAGTTAAAACTCAAATCAAAAGTTATAGAGTGATTAAACATTTAAATTCCTTATTACTTTAGCCAACGTTTCGGATAACGTGACAGTGTTCATCATCTGCTCAGATAACGGACGCTAAAAAGCTGTCTGAAACGTTGGCTAAATAAGGAGGAAACGCCAAAAAATAAATTACCGTAGTGCTTTCAAATCCTATCTAAGGAATATTAACATTTATTTACTCTGATAATATTTACAAATTTTTTCATTAACCCACATGACTTCCAAGATTTTGTGCTTCCTCAAACTTTATCAGTTTTAATTTTACGAAGAAATTGATTTGTGATGGATTCTCTTTCATCTCCGAGACTGCCGGTAAATTCGGTTAAAACTTTTCCAATTATTTTGGGAAAATTTGAAACGGAGACGATAAATTATTTGTAATTTTACGACAAGGATGGTTGGACATCTTCTTCTTATTTATGTATCGAAAATCCTAAAAGAACAGAGACATTAATAATATTTAGTAAAAACATAATTCATAATAATGAGGCTCTTTATATTTTAATCAATAATCCTGTAAGCCTTAGGCTAAAATTTTTCATTGCAAAATTCCATAAACAATGTCGCTGATCTACATTTTAATATTGTTATTTATTTACAAAAAAAAAACACTTCATCATTATTGTTAACTGCATTACTTCAAGATTTATGCATAATTATGTTACTAACAACCGTTTTCATCAATCAATACTGAGCAACCATTAATAAACAACATATACTTATAGGCAGAAGACTTATAGTAATATAGCAAGCAAAATAAGGTGCGCAGACGCACGTCTTTTGCTATGCGCAGAAAGGGCGTGATTTACTAGAAGTTCGCTAGCATTCTTTGGTAGATTGCCACGTCGTACTCACCTCTCGTACCGTTCTCCATTCGCTAAGGAACGGTCTTTTACTACTTACCTGTATATTACTTATCTGTATATTTTTTCAATGATGGTTGGCGCATTATATTACGCTCTGGTGTGCACAAACTATTTATTCCATCGCACTTTTGTAAATACGATAATATATTTTACTCTGTTGATAAATGTATATAGTATGATATAACACTCTGCTGACTCGCTAAGTACTAAGCGGTTACTTTGACAAAAAATGCATTAACTTTAAGCGTACCTACTGCAGAGCGAAAAATGCGCTTTTTAAAATACTGGAAGTACAGAGAATTTTTTTTCAATGTTATTATGTTATCACATAAAGACGTTTTCATTGCACATTACGATAAAACATGTTGATTAACATTATGCTTGGAGCTATCAGCATTTGTAAATACATTATTGTGCAAACTAAATGATTATAGAACTAGCGCAGACTGGTGAAAAAACAAGGGATTTGTTTTTAATGTATTTTTTATAATGTAAATGGATTCCTCGCTATATGGTTTTTAACAACTACTGTCACTGAGCAATAAATGTTTAAAATATTAACCAAAGGGACCTACCCAGTCAAATTTCTGTGCTCCTGGTATTTTGTTCTTCTCGGTAGGTTCACGTTTAATGTTTATTTTCTATATTTTTAATGCATAATTTATGACGCCACTGCGGAAATAAGCACAAATTACCCTTTGTTATTTCTGTGCTCCTGGTATTTAGTTCCTGTCGACAGGTTCGTGATTCGACGTTTATTTTATTTTTAAAATAACTCTAATAGTTCCAATTTTGAAAATGGCGATAAAAATGATTGTTTGTTAAAAATATTACTAGTGGATCCTCCGCTGACTTCTTCCCGTATACCACAATAGCAGAGATATTGCGTTAAGCACGGTGCAGAGATATTGCGTTAAGTATTCCTCGGACGTCCCCGATATTTTCTACCATAAAAACATCTTTAAATACTCCTGGCACTAATAGCAACAAAATTTTAAATTTTCTACCAAGTCGGTTAACTACTTTAGTTTTGCGAGCATAAACATATGTAGGTTGAATTTTTATTCATTAAGTTTAGAAACCAGTTAGAATTTAACTCAACTATTTGGTATTCATTTTATAATATAAAAGGGTTGTGCTGCCACAGTTAAAATTTGTGGTTGATGTATTTTTGGATGAGAAATCTGAAAAAAAAATCTTTCAAAAAAATGTTATTTTCCAGATTTTTTTTGGCTCCAACACAATTCTATATTTCAAGCTGGAACCAACCATGCCCATCACACAATTTCATTGAAATCGGTTGGGAGGTTTAGAAGATTAGCGTGCACGAACACAGTGACACATGCTTTTTATATATTAAGATTAAGATAGGTAGGTTTATCGCCAGCCTGAATTCTCCAAACAAACATTGAAAATGCGAAAATTATTACACTTAAATTCAAAGCAAGTCGGAGAGTTTATTGAAACAAAGTTACAGAACGTGTAGGTGTGTTGTTATTTTTATTCATCGAAATATCGAGTTCTGTTTTCAAAACCAAATTTAAACTACATAGGTGAAAGTGTATTTTAGGCAACGATACCTCGAAGAATTCGGTTTAAAAATAATACCCAATGAAAAAGTCGAATAAAGGCAAAGGAATTTGTTGACCAAATAAATTGAAGTAAACAACACGGAAAGTTTCCATCTCGCTCCGTTTAATATAATCGATTTGAAAATACCGAAATACAGAGTGCTCAAACCTTTTATTTCCCATACAGAATTATTTACAGGAGGATGGGAAACTTATACACCAGGAGTCGGGAATCAGGGAAAAATGACAAATATCGGATTGCCCAAAAAAAAAATTTTTTGTTTATAAGGTGCGGCTGTTGTATTAATTTTTAAAATACACCGGTGTATTATATAAGGTATAAGGGAAAGGAGATAGGTCAAGTAACCTCGATTTTCTTTTCGCAAATATGTTTTATGTGCTACTTTTATTTTTTTTATATGTACAGTCTACGTTCAACGTTGGTGTGGTAAACATGGCCTAATACCTAATTTCTACCAATTTATAACAAGTATTTCGTTAACTCTTTAAGTTTTTAAGTTCTAAAAAAGTAAAATTATTTTTGATGATAATATCTATAAATTCGTTATGCCGAAACGTTAATTATATGAAATTCTCACAATAGGAAAAAATCGCAAAGTAAGCTCCGAAAATTTTTAAAAACACGTTTTGTTCTGTTATTTAATATGTTATAGGCATAAAAAAATTCACGGTGTATCTATAAATGCAATTAAAGCATCTGTCGAGAGATTTTTGCTCTATTTAAAACGAGTCGTGTTTTATTAAATATTTTATAAAACACGTTTTACTGTTCTGATCTTACGCGCCGCGTAATATTTACACGAAGTTTTTTAGTAAGGTTAGTGTTTAAATTGTATCCTATGGACAATCTTATAGGGTTGCAATATTTTAAAAAGAAATATGTTCCGATGTTTATCGGGTTGCGTATTTACGAAGTCTATAACTTGACGTTACTGAAATATAGTATACAATATAGACTTTGAATTTAAATATACTAGAATTAAGGAGAAATATTCCTATAAAAATGTTTAAATATTCGTATAAAGAAGGATCATCGTCATTTTTATCTACATGTGGTAATTTCGCTCCAAGCAGGTACTTAACAAATAATTATGGGAAATATTCAAAAAAGATTCCCGACCCCTGATTACTTATTCGAGAATGTGAGATTTGTTCAATTTAAATTCGCGTTGTGATATACATTACAGTACCTACCAGTTAAGATTTTTAAGGGAGTTTTTTTACACCTTTCTTATATTTAGTCGGTTTAGAGCATAACATCTACATTATTGTAAACAGAAATCAAATTACACGATTTTTATGATTTGGTTTATCCTTTTTAAGGTAACTTACGTGTCCGGATATTGATTTTTTTGAGAGTACTGCACCAGAGAATCCTCTATCCAGTGTAACTATAGAATAGTGGGGAATGTTATGCTTTGGAAAGGCATAAGGAAGTCATTTGTTTATATTCTTAGGCTAGCATTACACTTGTAAGTTTTTTCGTAAATTTACGACTTCTAGCCAATGGGCATCTTGCATTTTGAAAATCCAATGCGCCCATTGGCTAGAAGTCGTAAATTTACGAAAAAACTTACAAGTGTAATGCTAGCCTTATACCTTGTTATACGTCTGTCATTAAATCACAACACTGACAGTAAATGTTAGTATTTTAATTACGGTATAAAAAAAAACATGTGGGATAGATCCTCCTGCGGTATTGTTTCGCTTGTTTATTAAAATTTCACTACGCCAATAATAGTTAATTCCGTAATGTTGTGATGTAATTATACACCGGTGTATTATGTAAGGTACTGCGTGAACTACATTACACTGCGAGCGAATGCAAACTGAAGGCCGAAGAGGAACTGGTGGAGAGGGGGGAAGAAAAGAAGAAACATTTGATTGCCATGATTTTTTCAATTTGGCACACGCAGTAAGAAAATGTATTGAAATTATTGATGTATTTGAGTCAACGATTGAAATGGTCTGACGAGTTTTCCAACCCATTTTATTTGAGTAGTGGCGCAAGGCAAAGGAGGAAACATGTCTCCAGCACTCTTCAATATAAACACTGATGAACTAATTCAAAGACTTAATAACACTAAAATAAGGAGTATGTGTAAAAAATATTAATTACTTCAAATATGTGAAGATTTTGTTAAAAACCATAACCTTGAATGCCTGGAACATATCACAGACAACCTGAAAGACATCGAGAATATGGAAAGACAAAGAAGAACGACATCCGTTATAGCAGGTATTCTGTAAAATGCGTTTTCACTTTTGCAGTACACACGTCAAAAGCATACTATTCAACGCATTCTGCACTTTGCTGCTCACGTCAGAACTGTGGGTAGATTACACTGCATCCCAAGGCATTAGCTAAAAATCGATTCCAATAATACTTTCGCCAACTATTTCGCCTACAGATATACTGCTGCGCTACGGAAATGTTCCTGGAGGGACGAGTGCACTCTTTCAGAGCGCTTCTCCATCACCACATGCGAAGCTTATGGCGCCGAATAAGCCATTCAAATAACAAAACCATCCACTGCCATCGGCGCTTTATTTTTGCGCAAGGATTTTTTATTTATTAATACTTAGATTTAAGCTTTCACGCTTCGTCAGTTGGAGCCTAATTCCTCCCTCTTAACTTCAAGTTATTATTGTTATTTTGTCAAAGTGACCCTTGGAATCCAGGTAAGGTGTTGCTCAAACTTTACAAAGGCAATTAAAAAAAGTTCAAACGACCGAGGGAGCTTATTCTGAGATAGTGACGTATAATTTATAGCAAAAGAAAGAAAATTAGAAACAAACTTTTATGTACCCGAGGTCTACCGCTTACAGAGCTTCTAGTTAAAAAGGTTTTAAAAACAGTGTTCATTAGAATTCTTAACGATTTCTATACTGTGAAGGCAAACTTGGAAACAACCAACTTTATATGATCATTTTAGGTGTTTTATTTATTTTATAAAATAAAACATTAGCTTGAACATTGTAATAACAAAAAAATTTTATCCTTATAATCACACTAAAAAACATTAACCTTATAATTACACTAAAAAGCTTTAACCTTATAATCGCACTAAAAAACTTTAACCTTATAATCACAACAAAAAACTTTAACCGTATAATCACACTAAAAAACTTTAACCTTATAATCACACTAAAAAACTTTAACCTTATAATCACACGGCCGGCATAGTCCAGTGGTAACGCATTGGACTGCCATTCCGAAGGTCGCGGGTTCGAACCCGGCGTGCGCAAATAAATTTTATTTGATTAATTTGTGTTATTTCACAATTAATTAATTAAAATAATATATAGTATATTTGCGGCACGTTCCAGAGTGGAAGATACTACCAGTATCGCCCTGGTGTAAGACCACCATTCAGAATTGAAACGTTGCTCCAAATGGCTTTAGCCGTGTTTAGTGACTAGATCTGAATAGCCAGGTACTTACCCACCTTCCTCTTTCCCTTCCCAACTTACCTTCAGTCTCACAACATCCCCCGATTGGGGATGCCATAGTCTCACTGGCTCCAGACGGGAGCAGTTGGGACTCTTGTGAGGTATTCACTATAAAAAAAAAAAACACGAAACAACTTTAATCTTATAATCACACTAAAAAAACTTTAACCTTATAATCACAATTAAAAATCCTTTAACCTTATAATCACACTACGAAAATTTGTACCACGCAAAATACTATAAAGAACAAAAAGAAAGTAATACGTGATAATGTTTATAACTTCAGCCATAAATATATTACTGAGAAGGCATTTTAATTTTATTTATAAAAGTTATTGAAATTTCCGTTACGCCAAAACAGCGGAATTATTTATTATATACGAGTATATTTTGTTAATAATTTTCTGCAAGTATATAATAATATGTTCTGTAAGTTTTGATTAAAGAGAATTGTGGATAACTTTAGTAGAACTCACTTACCTTTATGAAGTTATTTTATCTCTTGTGTAACAAATTGTTTCCTAAGTAAACTGAAAAGAGGAAAGGCTTTAGAAGTACAATATTGACTTAGTAAGTTTAAATTTAGAATACACAATGATAATATTATACAGGGTGACTGGTAACTGTCATGATTTCTATCACTGGTAAGACGTTTTTAGGGAGAAAGTTCAAATTAACATCATTTCTCTAAACGACAATACAAAATACGAAATATTCTGTGTAAATATGCAGTATTCGCCAAGTGATTCAGATTGTATCACGACATTTATAAATTACGTATTAATTAATGAACATTAAATAAAAAAACAGATTCCCCAAAAGTTCATATTCTTTTAAACTTAAGGGTAAACAGAACGTATGTTATAATTTATGCGTTCGTAGATGGCGCTAATTTAATTATTTTATGAAAAAACACTTTTTGCAAGTTATGCTTTAAAATATTAAGTTGAATTATTTGTTTGAGCCTGTACTTACGCTATATAAACTTGCACTACTTTATACTATTAATCTGGTTTCTTTCAGTACTCAAATTCTGGTGCTAACTACCATATGTATTCCTCAATGCCCAGAATACGTATGGAGCGAAATAACTGTACCTAGTCAGTGGACATCTTTAAGTTGTCACTTAACAAATATAACTATTTATTCTTGTTCTTATTGCGTTAAAAAATAATTCATCTTCATATTTTAAAGCATAAATTGCAATAAGTGTTTAATAATTAAATTAACGCCATCTATCAACGCATAGATTATAACGTATATTCCGTTGACTATTTAAATTTTGACTGGAATTTATTTAATGGAGTCAATATTTTGATTTTCTAAATACAAATAACTTTATAATAAAAACACATAAATTTGTTTTTGACGACTATAGTTTTATTTTCACTCTACCGGTTTCGGAAGATCCCTTCCTTCGTCAGGAGAATATTTAAAACTGATCTACTACACAAAATATTGACATATAAATACAAAAATGTTAAGTGTTTGAGGGAGGGGTGGACAAAGTGGCAGGGGTAATTACGGGAATTCCAGGAAGAAAAATAATGGTTACTCGACACACTTAATTGATAAAATCCTGAATAAGAAATTTAAACTCATTTCGACGAATACATTTTTATTTGGTACACCTGAAACTAATAATAAAATCATAAATCCCTTTCAATGGCGTAAAATCTTATGCATATCCAATTTTTCTTCACTTAGTACAAAAAAATTTGCCTACCCACATTAAACCCGCGTTCTATACTGATAACAACTTGGGAAAATTACTTAAAAATACTAAAGATAAAGATCACAAATTTAGCCACTCAGGCATTTACCAACTATGTTGCAATGATTGTCCATCGTTCTACATAGGTACGACAACTAGGAATATAAATATTAGAATCACGGAACATTCAAGATGTTTAAATAACAATAATTTTTCGGAGTTTGCCAATCATCTCATTTCCACCGATCATACTTTTAGTAAAGATACAGGGGTTAAAATTCTTCACCGTAGTAATAAAGGCAAAAAATTAGATAATTTAGAAGCACTTGAAATCAGAAAATCCCTCAATAATAACTCCAGTATAATAAATAACCAAATTAATCTGTCTTATAGTCCTATTCTAGACATATTTCCAGTTAACCGCTCTGTTCTTCCTGGAATTCCCGTAATTACCCCTGCCACTTTGTCCACCCCTCCCTCAAACACTTATTATTTTTGTATTTATATGTCAATATTTTGTGTAGTAGATCAGTTTTAAATATTCTCCTGACGAAGGAAGGGATCTTCCGAAACCGGTAGAGTGAAAATAAAACTATAGTGGTCAAAAACAAATTTATGTGTTTTTATTATAAATTATGATGAGCCACAAAGTGAATGCTTTTTACAATTACAAATAACTTTAGTTTTTTTAAGCTCTTTTGGGAGGGATTGATTCAAATTTTCCTCACTCTTAAATACATTGAACCCAGATCCGTACGCACCCTCATACCATTTTCCTTCCCAGTACTTCCTCTCCTCCTTCCCTAAAAACCTTCACACACCATCCCCAAGAATGACGTACGCCCAGGGAGACCCAGGGTTCCTCCGGGCCTCCTGTGTGGAGCTAATGTAAAAAATGAAATAATTTCAAGGGTAAATAATCCCCCAGAAGTTAGGTTAGGTTCAGTTACATTAGGTTAGCTTAGGTTAGGTTAGATTAAATAAGGTTACGTTACATTATGTTAGGTTGGGGGAGGTTAGGTAGTATTAATTTATTAAGTTATATATTACATAGATATTTTTTTACAATAGTTTTGGTTTATTTTTCTTCTTTGAAGACTTTTTAACGGGGGTATTTTATACTAGGGGGTAATGTTTCTAGAACCGTCCAAAACATCTTTTCAAATTTTCGTGGAACCCGCCACTTTTCCACCCTATTATATTTAACAAATGTGCATTTCATATCTCCTTAGCTCATAATTGAATAATTGTGTTTTGAAAAAAAATTTCAAATTTCATATGCCAGAGCTCACCGTTCGTTTTGGTGCATAAATTAAGGTATTGCATTCCATAACTGCTGGAGTATCCCTCTGTTAATGAGTCAAGTGGTAAAAAATCTTAGTATCACCCTGGTGAAATAACAACATTCAGAGTCGAAACGTTCTTTGAAATGACTTTAGACGCGTTTTTGACCAGATCTGAATATAAAGGTCCCTTCCTCACTACCTTAAACCTCACAACATACATCAAATGGGGATAGCACATCTCCGGATAATAGGGCGCAGTTGAGAAACTCATTAAGTTACAGGACTCAGGTTAAATAATTATGCAGAGACAATTTCATGCTTAAAAATGCATTCGTTGAGTGTATGAAGGCATCACATAGATGCAATATTCTCGTATAAATTAGTTCACAGTAATTTTCAATGCGCAGAGTTGCTAAATGAGATTCAATTTAATACACCTGCTTGCTCCACAAGCTTTTCTGTACTGTTCAAAGTATATCAATGCAAGACAAACTATAAATAAAATTCTTGCTTGAACAGACTATGTAATAATTACAATTGAAACAGATATTAAAAAAATACTTACTAAAATACTAAATCAAATTAAAATGTTTGCCTTGTAAGATTCTGTTCAACACATTATCTCTGATGAATATCGTCAATTTTAACGAAAATGAATATAAAAGCTCTGTTAAAATGTATTCATATCCCAACTAAACCAAACTACTCATAATTAAATGATACATAATTATGTGTTGATTTATATTATGGAGAGTGTAATTATACGCATGTAATGCATATTAATTATTAAACATACTGTTTAATTGTTAAACTGATGATTTGTTTGTAAAATGAAGAAATCTGTAATGGGTCCCCTACATGTTTAAAGCAACCACATTGTAAAGTGTTGATTTCTCTAAAATAATGATTAAAAAAACACACAAATGTCATGTGCAAATAAACTTTCTCACCAACGCGTTGAAACGCAACGCAACACAAAACAACATAAAATGTAACCCATGAAAAACGCTGTTACAGAAATGCTCTGCTTTGTTTGGTTGTAATTTTATTGATCGAACTACCTGTGTAGCGTGTAATATAACGGAGGGAAGTATGCTGATTGGTTCGTTTTCCAAAATCGGGTCCTCTCGCCGTATAAATAGACCGGGTTGCTCTAATTCCAAACTGATTTTGTACTCAATTGAGCACAACTAATTTTGCGCCCGTTCATCCGTGATTTTATGGCGTCTTTCGTGGAACCTTTCAGGACGGCGTGGACAGGAGTTATGTCTTCCCGTAGCAAAACTCTCGCCCCTATTTAATTAAATATCTCCTTTGGTGTTGCGATGGTACAGTGCTCGTCCTTTTATTAGGATATTTCCTCATTGTTATAAGCAAATTAATTACGCGCATAGGTACAGACTCCAATAAGCTTGCTCTTAGTGACAAAATCAATGCTGTATCATAGTTGTTACACAAAGGATTTTGTGACAAGATGTGTGGGTCCTTTTACATGTACTTTTATCTATGGTTTTGGTGTGTGGCACTTTACCATTGAAGCATTTGCCATATTGCCAACCCTGGATTTTTGGGTCTTTGCGGTTGCCAAATCTACCAATCAACTACTGTACGTCGCATTTCGAATCTGGGCAACAATTCTTTGTTTGCACGACATTGTGTTCGACCACTTGTGTTCGACGGATCCGACACTCTTTAATAACGCCATTATTACTTAATATTGGAGGCTTTATTCTTGCTCATCCTGCAACCTGACGAATTTTATATGAAGATACTGGTTACAAGACCCGGCGCTCTCTCGAGGAAGGATTATTTTTGGAACTTCCTAGCTCCTGCCGCCAAATCCTGCAAGCCAAATCAACAACGCCAAGAAATTACACGATATGGCACAATAATTACACACTAGGAAACAAGCCTTTTTAAGTAGATTTTCTTTCAATATAAATCTTAAAAATCAATAAGTATTAAATAATAAAGAGTATTTTTTATCAATTCCGTTAACAAATACCTACCCAGTAATCAAAACTTCTTTCATTTTGTTAACAAATACCTACCCAATAATCAATACTTCTTTCATTCTGTTACCAAATACCTACCTAATAAACATTACTTCTTTCATTCTGTTATTATGTCTATGGTCGCATCTGTCAAATCTGCAACAGTGAATTTCGCTCCCCAATATATCTAACGAAACAAGAAGAATTTGCTAATCCTCGCATCTTCAAGTGCGTAAAAGTTGAAATCAGTTTATGAATTCATAATTCATTCAATTTGTTTTCTACATTGGAGTGCTTGCTGTTAAATATCGTGATTTAAAATATAACAAAGTCCAACACCGTAAGAAACACAGATAGTTTTTGACATTAACTCGTGATTGGTCAATACTGTTGTAATCTGCCTCGTGATTGGTTAATAGTGTTGTCATCTGCCTCGTGATTGGTCAATAGTGTTGTCACTTTTGACGACTTTTAAAAACATCAACATGAAAAACACAAGGGCGAAGCAAAGTTCAGATGCGTGCTCTACAAAAACCGATCAGAATATCAATGTCGAACCACTCAATAAAGATGACTTTCAGCAATACACCAAGTACATCGATGATAAACTCGAAAAACTGACGGCAGCTCTGGAACATAACCTAATTCAAAAATTTAGTGATATAATTACAAGTAAAGTGACAATGGAATTGAACTCAATAAAAGAAAAATTTGTCATGCTCGACGAAATAAAGACCTCACTGGATTTCCTATCTACAGAATATGATCGCTTATGCAAAGAAGCCAAAGAAAATTCCTCAACAATAAATAAATTATGTGTCGATAACCAACGTCTCCAAACAAACAATGATATTCTTACGAAGAAAATTGATTCTCTTGAACAATTTAATCGGAAAAATAATATAGAAATACAAATGGTTCCTGAGAAATCTAATGAAAATCCAGTGAACCTGTTTAAAAAACTTTGTTCAGCAGTTTCATTCCCAATTCGGACAGAAGAGATATTAGCTTGTCATCGTGTCCCTCAATCAAACAAAAGCTCCATTCGACCTAAAAATATTGTAGTGGAACTACCTAGCAGCTATACCCGAGATGCTTTACTGTCTGCAGTAAAAAACTACAATAAAAAATACCCAAATTGCAAACTCAACAGTGAACATCTGGAGATTACTGGAAAAACCCCTGTATATGTATCGGAACAACTTACTCCCAACAATAAAGAACTTCACGCCGCAGTACGTCACGCAGCCAAGGAAAAAAACATTAAATTCATTTGGGTACGGAATGGGAAAATATTTATTCGAAAAAATGAGAATTCCCCGGCAATATGGGCAAGTAGCAAAGACGTGTTAGAGAAAATCTAATTTCTGCATACATATACACATTTCTACATCCCTCTGATAATCAAAATGGAAGTGTCTTTATATTATCAGAATATAAGAGGGATGAGAAGCAAATTAGATCAAATCTCTTTAAACACTCTCTCCTCAAACTATGATGTTATATGTTTAACAGAGACATGGCTAAATTCCTCAATTCAAGATGCAGAGATACTGGATAAACGATACACTATTTTCAGACAAGACCGAGAAAAACTAACATCCAGAAAGAAAGACGGAGGGGGAGTTTTAATAGCTATCAAGAAAAACATTGTAGCCTATCAAATATATGATGAACCCTCTAATATTGAACATATTTGGGTAAGAATTAAATCAAACGGATCAAATAAAAAATTTATAAATATTTGTATAGCTTATCTTCCACCAGATATTGCAACTGACGCATTTACTAATTTCATCAACAAGTGCCAAGATATCTGTATTAAATCACACATCAATTCTCATACATTAATACTGGGAGACTTTAATATCCCTTCCATTGAATGGTCAGTTAACGCCAACAATGATAGTAATTATGTTGAATCATTTGCTAATCAAAAATCTTCATTGTTATTAGAATTTCTACATTTCTCTAACTTACATCAGTATAACTATACAAAAAATGTTAACGGTAGAATACTTGATCTAGCTCTCTCTGATTTTACGCTTAATGTTCAACCTGCCCTCGCTCTTTCTAAAATTGACGTGCACCATCCACCAATTGAAATGGATCTAACTATTAATACAATGCACAATCTTAATGATAACCTTGAACGTCCTTTATTCAATTTCAAGAAAACTGATTATCTTAATTGTACCAATGAATTATCCCTAATCGACTGGACCCCAATGGTAACACTAAATTGCAATGAGTCTCTTCAATTCCTATATAATAGCATCTGGCCAATTATAGAGAAACACACACCAAAAAAAGTGAATAAAAACAAATATCCTATCTGGTATTCCAGTGTTGTTATCCATCAAATCAAAGAAAAAGACAAACTTAGAAAAAAATTCAAAAAGTTTGGGAATCCTAGAGACTATGATAGTTTCACAATCCTACGATCAAGGGTCAAAACTGGAATTCACAAATGCTTCCAATCTTATATTAATTCTATCGAAGACACTTTACATCATAGTACAAAACCACTATGGACTTATGCAAAATCAAAAGGTATGACTCACTTAATTCCTAAAATAATGCACTTCAATGAAACTGTAGCAAACAATGGTCATGAAATTAGTGAACTTTTCTCAAATTACTTCTGCTCTGTTTTTAATACAAATGATGTATCAAATCAACATGTAAATTATGATTCTCAAGAAAGTACCTATGAGCTCAGTCATGTCGAAATTTCAAAGACTGAAATATTCAACGCTATGAAATCACTAAACTCAAACAAAGGTCCAGGTCCAGATGCCATTCCACCATTATTTATATCAAACTGTGCTAAATCTCTTGTTTATCCTCTTCATGTTATATTTCGTAAATCTCTTAAAGAAGGTGTTTTTCCTGATCTTTGGAAAACAGCACGTATCACTCCTATCTTCAAATCTGGGAATAAAAGTGACATCTCTAATTATCGCCCAATAAGTATACTCTCATGTTTTGGGAAAATTTTCGAATCCTTAATCTATAAAAGCATTTTTACACATTTTAAACATATTTTAAGTTCTGTTCAGCATGGATTCGTATGCAAAAGATCCACTACCACAAATTTAATCGAATATGTAGATTTTTTATGTACCAATTTTGACAAAAGAACACAAGTAGATGCAGTCTATACTGATTTCCGAAAGGCTTTCGATAAAGTCAGTCATCCTCTTCTGATCCAAAAACTAAAAAGAACAGGTTTCCATGGCAACCTCCTGAGATGGATCATATCTTATATCTCTAACAGGAGTCAATATGTACAAGTTAATAGTTATGAGTCCTCTCCCAAACTTGTCACATCTGGTGTCCCTCAAGGATCCCATTTAGGACCACTACTCTTTATTATATTCATAAATGATCTAACGGCAAAACTTTTTTGTAAATGTTTACTATATGCGGATGACTTAAAAATTTTTCAACCCGTGAATTCACAAGAAGACTGCAAAACTTTGCAAAAAGACCTCCTCACATTGTCTCAATGGTGTATAGATAATAACATGGAATTAAATATTGGCAAATGTAATGTCATCTCGTTCACGAGAAATGTCCGTAAAATTGATTTCGCTTACACGATCTGTGATGAAATCCTAAAACGAGTAGACTCCATTAGAGATCTGGGAATCTTACTTGACTCGAAGCTAACCTTCAGAAACCATTACCAAAACATTGTCAATCAGGCTAATAAAATGCTCGGTTTCATCACCAGAGTCACTAAATCATTTAAGAACACCAGTAGCTTCAGAATCTTGTACTACTCATATGTAAGAAGCATCTTAAAGTACGGCTCTGTGATTTGGTCACCACATTATGCAATTCATAGCAGGAAAGTGGAGTCCGTTCAAAAAAAATACTTAAGAATACTAGCTTACAAATCTGGAGTACATCGGAATCTCAGTAACTATGCTGAAAGACTTACTCACTTTAAAGAAATCTCACTCGCCAAAAGAAGAAACGTATCAGATATAATCTCTCTGTTTAAAATCATTAACAATGTATATGATTCATCTTTAATTAATCAAATTAACCTTAATATAAGACCGAAATCCACAAGAAACCCTGAAACCTTTTGGATAGATACTTGTCGTAGTAATACAAGTTTTTTCAAACCAACATCGAGAATGACTCGATTGTATAATAGATACTGCAATCTTCTAGATTTAGATATATTTTCAAACTCAATTAATACCTTCAGAAAGAACTTACACATACTTATACCTGATGATTTCATTTTCTTTACCAATCACCTACTTATGCATTAGCTCCACTATATATGATTCGTGCGTGCATATGTGTATATATGTTTGCATACAATATGCGTACAGTGTACACACTTATGAGTGTGTTTGTATTTAAATGTGTATGTACGCATCTATGTATGTGTGTATATATGTATGTATGTGTATTTATATGTGTATTTAGATGTATGCATGTATGCGTATACATATATATGTATAATATATTAATAAGTATGTAAGTTTCTTCCTAATAATTGATTTCGATCCTCATTGTTTTTATATACACTCTTTTAATTAAATTTATTATTACTGTAACTAACCAATTATTATTACACAAATAATATTGAGATGAATGTTGTGCTCACCTATAATTAGAAACATCATTATAACCATGTATAAATGTAAATTACTGTTAAAATTATGTGATGTATTCTGTTGGCGAGCCAATAAATAAATAAAAAAAAAAAGTTAACAAATACCTACCCAATAATTAATACTTCTTTCATTCTGTTAACAAATACCTACCCAATAATCATTACTTATTTCATTCTGTTAACAAATACCTACCCAATAATCAATACTTCTTTCATTTTGTTAACAAATACCTACCCAATAATCAATACTTCTTTCATTTTGTTAACAAATACCTACCCACTTATTTAAAAATCAATCAGATTTCCAATGGCTCTTTAAATTTGTCAACATGTATATTAAAAACAAAATCATTCAATAATAATTTTATTATATTATTATGACCTAATCGGTCTAGGGGTAAGACTCTCGACTAGCAATCCGGAAATCACAGATTCAAATCCCTATGTGGGCAAGTAAATTTTATATAGTTGATTGATATTTTTTCATAATTTAATCATTAAAAATAATTTAAGGTAAATGAGCGGCACTTTCCAGAGTGGAAGTTACTTTAAGAATCACCCTGGTGTAAGACCACCATTCAGAATTGAACCGTTGCTTGAGATGGCTTTAGAAGTTGGTGACCAGTTATGAATAGCCAGGTACTTCGCCAACTTCCTCTATCCACTACCTTCCTAACTCCCCAGTGTAAATGACCCGAAGGATTTTATTTAGCGATTCATAAACTGTTAAGGTCATTTTGGTGTCCGATGACATTTTATTTTGATTAAAAAAAAGTGTCTGTGTGGAGTTGACCCCTCAGACCTCTGGAATTTTGACTTGTATTATATTTCTTTGTCAGAATGTCTGAGAATTTGAGTATTTACGCTTCGCAATAAAATCCAAATTTGTTAAACATTTCTAAACGTATCGTAAAACTAAAAACTATTTCAAATTTAAGTATAAGAAATAAACATATATTTTTTATAAATACAACATTTTTTTAATACAAACATAAAGAAGTTTTAAAAATGGCTCACCCTAAGTTTTTTCGTCTAAACACAGAACAAAAATTTTAGATCATGAAAAAAAAGCTTACCAGATAAATGTATTACCTATAACATTATTGCCACCTAACTTTTTTGACGTTTCACATAAAAATTCGCAAAACTTGATAATATTTTTACAAATTGCGGTCGTGAACTTTGGTTTCAAGGAGTTATCATAGAATAATCAAAATATATAATATTTTGATTATTCTATGGTTAACTTTTGGATTTGAATATTTTCTCTTTCTAACACCGTTTGGTTTATATTTCTCACCCCAACAGTAAGGGAGGAGATACAACGAATTATATGAGACTATATGAGCTGTTCCCAAAAGCAAACAAATTGACTCTACGGGTATGTAACTGTTTGTTCGCAAAACCAAAAAAAATAGCCTAAAAAAGGCTTCGTATTAAGTAGTTTAAAGAACATTTAAAAATAAAACAGCTTTCAAGTAAGAAAAAATATTAAAATTGAAGTGTTCTATTATTAACTGAAAAGTGTACGTCATCACCATTTGCCACTTAATTTTAAAGTGCCCAGTAAAATTTACATAGTTCTTTTATCTATAAAAAATGTCCACTTTATAGTATAAAGTCTTCTAAATGACCTTGTGTAATCTTTTAACAATCGGTGGACGTCATTGTCTTGCGCAAAGAACTCGACAATTTGCTGTGTAAACGTTATTGGAAGATTTAAATGTATTTATTTTTATCGATTGTTACCGAAGGTCAGATGGATAGATACTTTTTAATTTGGTATTTTGTCCGTTTTTTTTTAATGTTTCTAGTTTTAACCCTTTAAGGGTATTCCAGATAAACAATTCAAATTATGGGCAAAGTGGAGGTGAATTTATATATATATATTTTTTTTTAAATTGGCAAATTTCAAAATAATATTGAAGATTGGAGTCAATTTCAGACTAGGAAGAGATAATATGTTCAATGGAGGGATTCATGGAAGATTGATCCTGCACAATTGGACCCTCCAGCTGATGATCCTAGCATGAAGATCAAAGGAATTTTCGAAATAACCCTTGTAGAAGTCTGCCGACTGTTTACCGATATCTGGACTGCAACGAAGACTCAAAACTAACAAGTCTATTGCAGTCTTTCATTTGGATATCTCACACTCAAGACGAAGAATATTCAACTTTTACCCTCGACATAGACATAAAAAAAGATAGGTCTCAACAGCTCGGCACCGTTTTCAAACAAGTCAACAGCCCTGACGATAGAAGCAGTAAAACATACGTCATTAACGAAACTATCGTACCGTTAAGTGCGGCATATAAAGCGGATTTACGAAGAGGGGATATTATAATCGCAGTCGATAGTAAACTCGTCGCAACAATGAGTTAAGTGGCCAAGATTGTTAAGTCTATCAGTAGATAAGACTTGAAAGAAGAGAATATATTTATTTAGAAAGGGATAGCCAAAAACATGTGATCTAAAGTTGTCACTTCTAGACCACAGAATGTACAATCCGAAAAGATGAGAAGGAACGGAACAATGTCCAATCCTTCTTCGAATAAGTGAGGATATATCTTCTTTGGAGAAATGGGGGAGTTGTTGAAACCACGGTTTTGATGGGATAGTCGGTTGCATTGATGCATGGCATGCTCTCTTGGATTGACTTGCAATGTGCCAACACTCTGACAAAACATTGCGGGATCTATCTATGAGGATGAAAAAAAAGTTGGATAGGGGAAGGCGGATTACGAGGGTAACAACAGGATTAATAACTAGGTTGCAATGGTCGAGTGGTTAAGATGCTGTCCCCGTAAGACAAAAGATCCTGGGTTCAATTCCAGCTGACCGTTATCCCATATTTCGTTTAGATTTATTAGTATTATCTTCTTCTTCAAAAAAATAATACATTTTTATTTTCTATAAGCAGAACAAAACAAGAAAAAAATAACCTACCTGGTCTTTTTCCAGACTCGTACTACAGTAGTAGCTCGATTTCATTGACTTGTTGTTTTTATCCGTGGAAATAGTTATTATTTAACCGGGAAACTTTCAACGGGATTAGGACAGGAGTGTGTTTACCCTTGAGATTCATCGGTCATATTGACGTAGAGTATTGAGTTTAGAACTAGCATTGAAAATGCCAGGTCGGAAAGATGATAAAAAATATTACAAATATATTTCGGTACGATGAATTATTTGATTATAAATTTGTTATGGTTGTGTAATCACCTTTTTTACAAAACGTATTTATATGTATTAAGTAAAATATATATCTTGTCTAAAATTTATCTGATTTTTTAAGAATATTTTAGAATTGTATTTTCAAACCAGGTTTGGTGTAATTTTACTTGAGATTTCTAAAGTGTAAATATATATTTAACTCCGAATTCCCGAAGTGGTTACACACGGACAGGTACTTACCGATAAACCAATATTTATTACATAATCGAAATGAAGCCAACAGGTGAAAGATCGTGATAAACGCCTACTTCAGAAATGTTCAGATTTCATATATATATACAAGTGTCCCGGTATAAAGCGCGGTTACCTCGGGGTGTTTCAACATGATTTTAGAAGTAAAAAATAAAAATAACATTTTTCGAAATTCTTATCTATACCCCCGGACACCCTGTATATTTATTATGTTAGCTCCACAGAGGAGGCTCCGAGGAAAATAATATCTCTCAGGGCCTATGTAATGTGTAGAGGGTTTTAAAAAAAAGGTGAAATGGGCCGAATAAGGTTGGGAACCACTGATATAAATCTTAAAATTTTAGCGAGGGATAGTAAGATAATAAGTGTGATTGCAAGATTCTACCCGAATTAAAATGCAATCTGAATGGTGTCTAAATATATCCATTTTTATTTCAATGTACGACACCTGTAGCCATGCGTAATAGAATATTTGGGAATGTTGGCCCATGCAAAACGCATTGTGTTAGAACCTACTAGCGACGCATCGTAGGTATAGCACATTTACCTACACGCCCGATCGAAGATTCTCGATGCACGCGCGCCTATATAACGGCAGCATCGAGATGTACTCAAGTCAGTCAATAATCAGCAGTTACAAGTGAGCAACATGCGAGTCCTGCGAGCGCCCGCTGCCGACTGATCAGCCTCTAAGGCTGGCACTTGCGCCGCGCCCGCTTTCTACCTCACCGCGCCGCTGCAGGTCACGGATTTACCCACTACGCCCTGCGTTACACGGACCTTAAAGGAGAGGCTACGGATGATCATCAACTCCGCGAGATTATAACTAGAGCCCTGGCCTTGGCTATCATCCCTGGCCTGCGCTCTCCACGTGCCTAGACCCTGCGACACCTTCGCCGGTCTGCATCTCCCGCGCATCTGCCAACGATATCAATCGTACCTTCGGCTAGCCTGCTCCACAATGGAGTACCAGGAAGACTAAACGTCTTCGCCGTTGCTGAACGGGTGTGTTCAGCAAGTCCGAACTCCACCAACGCGGTGACGAGCCACTTGACCAACCACCGCCATTTCATCGCCGGTTTCACCTGGTGTCATCGTCATCAGTCCGGAGTCATCTCACAACTGCGTTACTGACTACAATAAACGCTGTGACATCACAACCTACATATTTCATTGTCTCCTCACCAAATCCCCAAACATCTATTGACTTTTAACAATTCTAGGGTGAATTTAAACCTTCCACTATTCTTTTTTTAACATGTACTATGGAATGGAAAATTTGTGATTTTTCTTCTCTTTCACCGCATTTTGTTCCAATTTATGCCTCTAACGATATTGAGTCGAGATACCAAAAAAAATTATCCTCCATTGTTTTTTAATACGTTTCGGAATCTACTACGGCATATTTGCCAGCCATGCTTAATGGGAAGAAAGATTTTTACTTCATTTGAAGTTTCTCTATTCTTTGATCTGCGCTTAAATCTATATTATCAACGTCGGAAAAAAATGCACTGGCAAATAATGTTACGAAAAATGTTAATCTGGAATGGATAATACACAGAAAGGTGTATGAGTGGCGAGAGAAAAATCTTTTGAAATACATCTGTTTGAATTTTGATACTGTTTTCTTGAGTGAATGAATAAATAAATGAAGCGGAATCTTGGAAGTGGTAATTATCCCAATTTCCTAAATCCGATCGAGCTGAATCTCGGTAGATAGACTCGTTGTTGGCATTTTATCAACTTTTGTTGGCACTCAATATACGAAATATATAGAAGTCAATATACGAAATAAATCTCGGTACCGCCCAATTAGGATTTTGATTAAGGGGTAGCGTTGTTACTCATTTTAATTAGCCTCTAGGAAGGATGTTCAATCCTAAGTCAAACCATTTCTTTTAAGTTTTAAAAGACGTTTTTAAAGTTTATAGCAGTTAACCGTCCCCGGGAGGAAGGTTCAATCCTCAGTCAAACAAAAAAAATATAATTTTAAATACATCTATTAAGAAAAAAATCTTTTGCGTGTTGATTTTTTTGTATACTTTTCTTTGTTACGTGGTCCGATTCAATTTATTCAGCCTAGCGTCTCCGCAAAAACTTGATTGAAGACATCCACAGTGGATTGAGAGAGACAAATCTGGGATAAATTCATATTTGTATGCAAGTAGTCGGCGGACATCGATGTATTATTCACTAGCAGAGCCTGTCTAGAAGATTGACATACAAAAGGAGGGGACTATCAGATTGGTGAAGTTTACAGATGTGGAAGTAAAGGTAGAAAATAGTCAATGAAGTAACTGACTGGCATACGGATACTAAACCAAATAAATATATACGATGATTTGGAAATAATATTATATAAATACATAACTCATTTTAACTATTGCGTTACCGTCATGGATTGTCAAAAAATCTAAAATTACTATTAGAGACCGTATAGTTTAGATATTCTGTTTGTATTCCTACAAAACCTAGGAATATAATTTAGTATGTAGGCGTTGATAGGAAATTGTCATGGGACAGGGGTTGGACTCTAACACGATAAGATAATATTTAGGGTAAGGAGGAGCATGGGGTTGGATTACTCAGAGTAGTGCATGAGACAAATGAAATTATTGTGTTTAAATATACCTGTGGTGTGAATCTTTATAGGCGGCTGAAGTACTTCGTATAGGGTTATTAAATTAAATGGTGACAAGCTTCAAGACAATTAAATGGTCACATGCTGATATGTTATATCTATTTAACGAATAAACAAAATAAAATAATATTATAAATCTCTAATCTTGTTGAAGGGCTCAACGGACTCAACAAGAATAAGGCCATGACCTGATCGAATTGAAGCCGAAATGATGTGACGGAACAATGCATCGTGCGGCTGTCGGCAAACCCTTCGTATTGAGAGGGCTACTAAGTGCTGCTGACGGATTCTGGAGCAGCTGCCAGAGCTACAGTCCTGGTGATGTCCAAATCAAGTCGCCAGGGCGATGTCAGGTCCCACACAGCGACTTCTATAAGCCTCAGGCTCCAGGGCATTGTCGAGAGGAACAGGCATTTAAAATGGCGCTGGGTGGCCGAGCAGGCGCGCTGCTCCAACTTCTTCGAAGATGGTTTAGCTTGGGTTTCCAAAAATGAAACTTTATTATACATTTTGTCATCTCCCCTGACAAAAATAGTTGTTTCTTGTACAATTAAAGTTGAAACCAAGTTTTACTTTTAAAACAATTACGTATTAAGCGTCAGGCGGAATTTCGCAACTTTACAAACAGTTTTCGCACGGGGCAATCTAGCGAATCCTTTATCAAAATCTCCTTCGACTCCTTTTCTCTCGCAGCCAATAAGACGAATCTCCTTCCGAAGGACCAACAGCTCAGATCATCGCCTTTACAGGATCCGAAAAGATCGAATGGAGAGATGTTGACCCGAGGGGGGCATTTGTACGCTGATTTTTTGGAGTAAGTCAGTAAGAACGACGTTGACTAAGGATTTTTTTTCAACTTTGAAACCATATAGAAGAGCAAATGTGCTCTCTAAACAAAACCAAAATATATATTTAAAAAAATAGTATGATACTTAACTGTGTGTAACGTTTTGTATTTTCGAAAAGATGATTAACTTTGTGATGAAATCTTTATATTGACACCCAATTACTTTGTACTAATAAACGTAATCTTTCGCACAAAATCTACCGTCATGTATATTGTATGAAGCACTTGAATATTTTGATTTATATGTTGAAATTTACTATTGCACCTAAATAATATCAGTTGTGTTCTTTGTCAGATAACTTACAGATGGTCATTATTATAAACAATTTAATATCAGTTGTGTTCTCTGTCAGAAAACTTACAGATAGTCATTATTATAAACAATGTATTATCAGTTGTATTCTTGGTCAGATAACTTACAGATAATAGTTATTATAAATTATGTAATAGCAGTTGTGTTGTCTGTCAGAAAACTTACAGTTAGTCACTATTATAAACAATGTATTATCAGTTGTGTTCTTGGTCAGAGAACTTACAGATAGTCACTATTATAAACATGTATTATCAGTTGTGTTCTTGGTCAGATAACTTACAGATAATAGTTAATATAAATTATGTAATAGCAGATGTGTTCTCTGTCAGAAAACTTACAGATAGTCACTATTATAAACAATGTATTATCAGCTGTGTTCTTGGTCAGATAACTTACAGATAATAGTTATTATAAATTATGTCATATCAGTTGTGTTCTTTGTCAGATAATTTACAGATATTCATAATTATAAAAATTATAATTTCAGTTGTTTGTACCAAGACAACATTCTAAAAAAAGTCATGCGTATATTCAGTAGAGTATATAATGAATTCATGCCGCCGTCCAGACATATTTGTTGGTTTAATTATCAGCATATTTGTATTTCAAGCAAATTATTGGGGTTCGGTTCTCTGCCGTGGAAGTTTTTAAGAAATTAAATTTCTTGCATTCATTTTTAAAAATCAACCCAATATTTTACAGTAATACGTCTATTTAGATTTCTCTTTTGTTTTCGTGAATTAATGCAAATCTTGGAAGTGGAAATTAACACACTACCCGACATCCAAAGCTGAAGCTCGTCTGATACACTCGTTATCGATGACAATGCATTCTGCTAACTTTTGCGTAAAGCTACAATGACATCCAATTTCAATTTCTGAGAAATGCCTATATGTGTGTAAGCGTGATTGCCACCAAAAATTGATAGAATGCATTGTCATCGACAGAGAGTTTCAACTCGATTGGATGTCGGGAAGTGGGTTAACTTTCACTTCCAAGATTTGCATTAATTCTTCCAACCTAAGAAAATCTAATTTTAAAAAAATGTTTACTTGCTATTTTCATAGAGAATTTTATTTGAATGCCGCAGTACTTATAACAATAGTCTTTGCCAAACCAGAACTGTAGTGGATCTTAAATTTACACTTCACTTTTAGTAACAAAAAATACAAATTATTTCTTATTATAATTATTGAAAGTATTATTAACTCAAAGTATTTTTTTTTTAAATAATATGGATCGTTTTCTGGGACATATTGACTTTTAAAATGCCAAAAATAACCAAAAAGATTCCAGAATTTAATTCATCTTTTATCCAACGTTTGTGTCACAAACAAAAAGATTTATATAAGAGATGAATTGTTGAGAAATACCAAGAAATAATTACAGTATCTCGAAAAGGTAGAGTTTATTTATAACTAAAGTATTTATATTTAAGGTAAAGGTATTCTTTGAAATAAGTTCTTTTGAAACCTTGAGTACCTATTAATAACGCATTTAAATTAATGTATAGGTTACAATTTTCATTTAAATGCTTGGTTGAATCATTAACTTAAAAAAACATTATTTGTACGTAGATTATTTCGTACATAACTTGCACGGTAATATAAACACAAATTAACATAGATAGATCAAGGCCGGCCTTGTGTAACTTGATAACGCATCGAGGATTCTAGAACACAAAGCGCTGATAATACCTAACACCCGATACAGCGCCCTTGAGGGTTTTATTAGCACCAGGCGCTGTTTGGCTTAGGGCCGGCCCTGTGGCAAATGGTGGTGAAAGACCATCACTCAGAGTCAAAAATTTGCTTCAAATGGCATCAGCCGTGTTTGGTGATCAAATCTGAAGGGCCAATCTCTTTCGCGTTACAACCTCCTACATACTCATAATATACCTCAAATGGGGATCCTATAGTCCTACAGTCTACGTAGAGTTGGGAGAAGGTGTGGCTCTTGTGCGGTATTCAAGAAAAACGAACTAAAGGTCTCTTTGTGTTGTGTTTCCACAAACAGTTCTCCAACTCGTCGTGGAAGGAGATTTTAAATAATAGGTTCTTGTTTTAAAATCGGGGATTTATTAATACTTCACGTATTACAATGGTGACTTGATAGTCGACCTAACTAGAAGCTGGCTAAATGGGATCTGGGAACTGTAAGTTTGTCTGGGAGCATTCTCACTGGTCCTGGCGACTACTGGCCACTAGCTCCCATCTTACGGACTTCCAAGCAAGCTCTTTGCACTGCCCTCTATGAGTGCATCTGAGAAGCTCTTAACTAAATCGCTTCACAACACTTTGTAACTTTTTTTATCTAACCTACAGCGTTTGGCTTGTGACTTACAATTAAAAAAATAACAGCAAATGATGTAGATAAATTAAATATTACTTACATCTTCCTACTAACTTATTTCTTACAACTTACGATTGTCTTATTTACTAAGTTCTTTTCTTATTCAAGCAAGCTATTTTGGGTCCGGAAGCCGTGCACAACCCTTACCGTTTTCCGGAGAACGACATTACCTTAGATCCCTCATGTGGTGACTCTTGGACTCTCGACATGACCCGACTCAAGTGTTTAATTCACTAGATCGGGACATGTCTTCACGGAGAGTCCCAGAATTCTTATTCCATCCTCTTTGTTGTAATATATGTTTCTTAGACTGCTTTTCTCTATCTTTTCGCCCTCGTGTCCAAAACATGTAAGTTTCCCTTTGTTGAATTGTTATTTATACTTACACCGACCTTGTATTCTTTTTGGTCCCCTCGTAATGCGTTTGTTCGTCGTGATTGCAATTTCATATTTCTATATGGTTGGAAAACCCCTGGAGAAGCATTAATTATCAGTTAATTTAAAAATAAATTATTTATTTTCAATCAAACATAAAGTTATATTTAATAGGAAAATAATATTAAAGATTTTAACGCAAGCTCAAAATGGTTTTTTGACGTGTGAAATACGATAATACCTAATAATATACTGAAACATTTCAGAACCCGTTTAAAATTGTTTTTTAAAGCAGTTTAGTTTTAAGGCTTGAAGTTTTTTGGTCATAATTTAAAAATACATATTCAGAATATTTATGAGGTGTTTAATCTCTCGAAGCCAGGCTTAAAAAATGCTCTCTTTTAATCTACTTAAAATAAACCAACTTTTTTAATTTTTCATTTAAGTTATCATTTAATTTAGATCCTTTTCCTTCATTGTTTTTCATATCCATAATACGATCTGACTGAAACACGCACTCGTAGTAAAGTCGCCTCGATTTTAAGTTAATTCATAGAGAAATTTAATTTATGCGATTTTTATCAATTCATCCATTAAAAAATATTACGTTATAAATAGTAATATTTAGTGTTGTTAGTTTTAAGGTTTCGTGTTCATTCTTTCTCGGAAACTTCTTTCTCTAGTTTTTTATTCGACAATTACTTACAGTTTTTCTAGTGGAATATAATATAAAAGACAACACATTTTTCGTCTGGACTTTCCCATTAAAAGTACTCATATATATGTTATTCACATACACTATTCATTGTACGACTAAATTATATTTTTTTTGTTTTATATTTACTTATTTATTTATTAAGACATAGGGGAGACCGATGGGAGTTGAAACAATTTTCACATTTTGTTTCATACACCAAATACTATAGACAGAAATCGTATGATATTAGTACCAATCGATAGGACATTCTTTACCCTTGCGAATGACTAATATAAAGAAATTGTAAGCGTTAAATATTGTGGTTAAAAATCGACTTAACCGTAACAAGTCAACTTGTTTCAACTCCCCTTGTTCGCGCAATATATAGGGGATTGTTAGGTATGCATCCACAGGCTTAATGGACAAGTGTAATGTCAATACAAAATCCTGCAAATGTCCTACCTACCCTTTTACCCATCCCAAAATGTCACCATGATAAAAATATTGTTGCGACATGTAAAATCTGACAAGTGGTGTCAGTTGCTTATCAGAGTTCGGAGTGATAATTAATATCAGACAGGGCGATTAAACGTATATTTTGTGAAGTTAAATCAACAAATACTCCTGGAGACGTGTGATAGTCATCAACGGGTGAGTCCATCTTTCCTGCTTTCCAATCTGGGCTTATCTTGTGCTCCAGAAGCCCAGATTTATACCTTTGATTATTGCACTGTCCATCGGGTTTGTCGGATGCATAAATCGTCCCATAACCTATCATTCGGAGTAGTTTGGGACTGGTCCTTTGGGCGTGTGGCATATCACACCACCTCTAAAATATATAGTGGAGTCGCAGCTTCGCGACACCATTTTTGGTTCTTTCGAGCCGGATTACCAACGGGGTATTTAAAATTAACATATTTAAAGTTATAAATAAATATTATTTCCTCTTTATACTTTGTTAATTTGTATGTACTAGGTTGCATTTGTAATTATTGTTGTGTTTAAATTCCTACACACAATTAATCATGGCGACTAGCGATAGTACTCAGGATATTAAAATCAAGTTAGTAGAATCGAAGATTAATTTGATGCATAATCGTGTTAATGAATTATACGAGAAAGCGAAAAGTATTGCGGACAGGGAGACGAGAAGTTCGGAGGATTTTATTAAACAAACGGTTAATATAGCTACATATTATGCACAATTTAACACATTTTGTGATGAATTTCATACACTTCAGTTGAAAAAGGATTCAAATTACAATATGAATTTCGATTTATGGAGTAAATTCGAAAATAAGTACTGTTTTGTAGTTTCTATACGCGAAAGCATTATAGCAAAGCAAGATTCATCACGTGATCGACAGAAGTTAAATAATTTACCATTAATTAAGCTCCCACCGATCGAGATGCCATCGTTCGATGGTAATCAAGAGAATTGGTCGATATTTTATGAAGCTTTTAAATTAAACATTCACTCAAATGAAAATTTGAATACGTCGCAGAAGATGCAATATCTGATAGGGAAACTCCAAGGAAAGGCGTTATCAGTTTTTGCGGGAATACTTCCGAACGAACAAAATTATTTTTTAATTTGGGAAGCTCTCGAAAAGAAATATCAGGACAAACGCGTGCTAGGTACCTTTTATCTGAACAATATTTTGAATTTAAAATTATTGGCACCTAGTAACCCAAATGAGTTAAATAATTTTATTGAACGGTTTGCGTCTTCCATAGCTGCACTCAAGGAATTAGGTATTGATGACCTAACCGATTTTATAATATTACATATTGCACTGAAAAAATTAGATATACAGTTGGTGCAAAATTTCGAAATGTCTATACGGGAGAAAGCTATACCTACATATAGCGATTTAATAGAATACATTCGGTCGCATGTCAAAATCCTAGAACGAACTGGGCAAAATGATAATAAAGTTGTTAATAATAAAAACAAAGTTACGCATTCATTCGCTGTGGTCGAACCGAAGTCAAGTAATAATAATCGTAACAGGTGCCGGAAATGTAATCATTCTGATCATGTTGAATTGTTTAAATGTGAACAATTTAACGAATTAAGACCAAATGCTCGCTTTCAGTTTGTGAAATTAAATAATTTATGTGTAAACTGCTTAAGCGATAAACATAAAACTGTGAAATGTCCATCTAAATCGGATTGTAGAATTTGTAAAAAACGACATCACACCGCTCTGCATTTTGAGAGCACGGTGAATACTGAAAGTCAATCGAAAAACGAAGCCATTACATTAATAGCGCGTAGTCATAAACATCATAATAATTTTTCTGCGGGTAATATAGCTACGAATGTACTACTGTCAACCGCGCAGTTATTTGCTTATGACAATAAAAATAATCAAGTAAGCGTAAGGTGTTTAATTGATTGCGCATCGCAACAAAATTTAATCAGTTTAAACACTTGTAATGAATTAAATCTTAAAATATTTCCTTTAAATAATTCAGTAGTTAAAAGTGTTGGTTCAGTAGAGACACCAATATTGGGACACGTTGCGTTAAAAATTAAATCCCGCGTTTCAGAAGATACTTATAAAATTAGTCTATTAGTTGTCGATAAAATAACTGATAAGCTTCCTACACAACATGTTGACACAAAGTCATGTGAGCATTTAGTGGGTTTAAACTTAGCGGATGAATCCTGGAACGTTCCATCCGATGTTGATATCTTATTAGGTGCACAGTTATTTCCATATATTCTGCTGGGGAATAAGGTTTTATCTAAACATAATACGAATGCACCACCGGCTATACAGACAGTATTCGGGTATATTGTAATGGGTGAAATACCTACGTGTACGCCGGAGGTTTCGTGGACGTTCGGCCCCATAACCAATGTAGATTTATATAATGCGTTATCCAAGTTTTGGACGATGGAAGACATGCCTATTAAGTCGTTGATGAGTGCTGAAGATGCAGAATGTGAGAAAATGTACCTCGAGTCAGTCCAACGGGATGAATCGGGAAGGTATATTGTATCTTTACCGTTTAAGATAGATCCTAATAATTTAGGTGATTCGCGCCGTGTCGCGCAGCGTCGATATGAATATTTAGAACGGAAATTTAATAGTTCGCCAGAATTGCATTGCAGTTATAATGAAGTAGTTTCTGAATATCTGGAAAAGGGATATATGAGGGTTGAAGTTCCGTCTTCATCTAATATTGATGAGGGATATTTCATTCCTCATCACGCAGTAATTCGTAAAGATAAATCAACAACTAAAACTCGTGTTGTATTAGATGCAAGTACAAAGACCAGTTCAGGGTTGTCACTTAATGATACTTTGTATACAGGTCCAAATTTGCAATCTAATTTATTTACACTTTTAATTAAATTTCGCTTATTCGCTGTAGCATTAACCGCAGATGTTAAGCAAATGTATCTACGTATAATGGTAACGGAAAGCCATCGTAAATATCAAAAAATTCTTTATAGATTTCACGAAGATGAACAAATTGGAGTTTATCAATTTAATTCACTCGCGTTTGGTTTGAACTGTTCACCATTCCTAGCAATGCGAACTATACGGCAGCTAGCGAGCGATGAAAGAAATCGTTATCCGAAAGCGGCGGAAGTTGCAATTAATGATTTATATATGGACGATTTTGTATATTCTGTAAATACTATAAGTGAAGGCATCACTTTGGCTACAGATTTAATGGCGATGTTCAAGTGTGGAGGATTTGAATTAGTCAAATGGTCGAGTAATTCTCCTCATTTACTGGCCCAATTACCAGAGTCGCACCGCGCGACAATGGATTTTTCGGATAAATGTAGCATTTTAGGATTAAAATGGGATCCGATATCTGATTGTTTTCGATTTATGATATGTCCGACGGAGGAAAAAACTATATGTAAAAGATCAATTCTTTCCACAATAGCTCGTTTATTCGATGTATTAGGTTTGGTTGCTCCGGTAATTTTATATGCCAAATTACTTTTACAAGAGCTGTGGTTAGAGAAAGTAGGATGGGACGAGGAACTACCCCAAAGTATTGTCAATAGATATGTCAAATTCAAGGAAGAATTACCGATGCTTTCTAATTTAAATTTACCTCGATATTTGGGAGTAAAGGAGGACTGCACGATAAATATTATCGCCTTCGCAGATGCGAGTATGAAAGCATACGGTTGTGTAATATATCTTCATGTCACGGATAAGGGTGGCAACACTACAATGAATTTGATATGTTCTAAATCCAAGGTGGCCCCTCTGAAAACAGTGTCGCTCGCTCGATTGGAATTATGCGCTGCGCTTATTTTATCTAGACTCGTTAGATCTATTATAGATACTTATAGAAATCGCGTTTCGATAAACGATATATTTGCTTTTTCAGATTCAAAAATAGCACTTTCTTGGATTCACTCGTCCCCTCACCGGTGGCAAACTTTTGTAGCTAATCGAGTTAGTGAAATTCAGGAAAATTTACCCGCGAAACATTTTTATCACATAGATGGCGTTACCAATCCTAGTGATTGTTTATCACGAGGACTACTGCCTGCTCAGCTGGTCGATCATTCTCTTTGGTGGCACGGTCCGCCCTGGGCTGCGTACCCAGTATCCGAGTGGCCTGTCGAAAGATTTTCCCCCTCACGAGAGGAGGAGAATGCTTTGGAATTGAAAAAATCGCATACATTTACAATAACGTCAATAGAGGAAAATTCTCCGATATATAATCTCGCTTTAAAAATTTCCTCATGGCCAAAACTGCTGAGAATTGTGGTATATATTTTACGATTTATGCGAAAGTTATCACGCTCAACAGTTATAAATTCCACGGAATTAAACATTGCTGAAATGAATGTATTAAAAGCTTTACAGAATAGGTATTTTAGTGCCGATATACAATTAATACAGAGGGATAAATTATGCTCACCTTCAATCCGAAAACTAAACCCGTTCCTAGATCATAATGGCTTGTTACGTATAGGTGGTAGATTAATAAACGCGAATATACCTTTTGAAAACAAACATCCAGTACTTCTGCCAAGACAGGATCATATTGTCGATATAATTATAGACTTTCACCATCGTGTGAATTGTCATACTGGTGCACATCTCCTTATGTCAATAATTAGACAGCGTTATTGGATCTTATCGGGGAGAAATCTAATACGCAAAAGAGTACATGCTTGTAATTTCTGTTTTAAAACTGCACCTTCTAATATTGTACCGCTAATGGCAAATTTACCTACAGCTAGAGTTCAGGAAGCAAAGGCATTTACACATACGGGGGTAGATTTTGCCGGACCAATAAATATAACCCTTTCTAGGCGTCGTGGGGTAAAAAGTCAAAAGGCATATATATGTCTATTTATTTGTTTAACAACGAAGGCTATACATATGGAAGTGGTATCAGATCTAAGCACGGACAATTTTTTAAACGCATTTAAGCGTTTTCTATCCAGACGCGGACCGGTTTCGTGTATGTACAGTGACAATGCGACAAATTTCATAGGCGCAAAGAATTGTCTGGATGACTTATATAATTTTTTAGAGGCAAATTCAACAAAAGAAGTTCTTCGCAATGAATTTAACATTCGGAGAATTGAATGGAAGACGATTCCACCCCGCGCTCCTCACTTTGGAGGATTATGGGAGTCAAATATTAAATGCATTAAATCGCATCTGTATAGGGTTGTGGGTACTCAACTTTTATGTTATGAAGAGCTTCTCACAGTTCTGACACAAATAGAGGCTGTACTTAATTCACGGCCATTATGTTTATTAAGCAGTTCTCATTATCCAGAAGCTCTTACTCCGGCTCATTTTCTGATGTCTACCCCGATTCAGCATCTACCTGCTTATGATTTGACTAATGAACGCATTAGTCTACTGAAAAGGAAAGAGCTTTTGGACCACCTCGTTCAATCTTATTGGAAGAAGTGGCATATAGAGTATCTTCACTCTCTGCAGATGAGAAAAAAATGGAATAGTCCCGCGAATAACATTCTAGTAGGTACCATAGTATTGGTGCATCAAGAGGATGCGCCTCCACTTTATTGGCCGGTGGGCGTTGTTGAGGAGGTGTTCCCTGGTAAAGACGGAGTGGTTCGTGTCGCACGCGTAAGGACCCCTTCCGGGAACTTTAAACGACCAGTCGTAAAATTGTGTCCTTTGCCTACACAATAATTATTATTTCATTATTTTTTTTAATTTTCGTTTTAACTTTGTAATTTTAATAGCGTATTGATAAGAATATTTATATTTCATCTTACTTCGTTTTACATTTAATTCTTTACTTTATTTGAAAGTACTTAAAATTTCGGAAGGTACTTTCAACGCCGGGAGAATGTTCGCGCAATATATAGGGGATTGTTAGGTATGCATCCACAGGCTTAATGGACAAGTGTAATGTCAATACAAAATCCTGCAAATGTCCTACCTACCCTTTTACCCATCCCAAAATGTCACCATGATAAAAATATTGTTGCGACATGTAAAATCTGACAAGTGGTGTCAGTTGCTTATCAGAGTTCGGAGTGATAATTAATATCAGACAGGGCGATTAAACGTATATTTTGTGAAGTTAAATCAACAAATACTCCTGGAGACGTGTGATAGTCATCAACGGGTGAGTCCATCTTTCCTGCTTTCCAATCTGGGCTTATCTTGTGCTCCAGAAGCCCAGATTTATACCTTTGATTATTGCACTGTCCATCGGGTTTGTCGGATGCATAAATCGTCCCATAACCTATCATTCGGAGTAGTTTGGGACTGGTCCTTTGGGCGTGTGGCATATCACACCACCTCTAAAATATATAGTGGAGTCGCAGCTTCGCGACACCACCCCTCATACCGAGGTAAGATGAAACAGGGGTCGAGGAGAGTTGAAACAAATGATTTTTGAGAAGTATTAAGGGCTGTAAAATAAAAATGATGATATAATTTAAAGGTATTTATTAAAATTAAACTTTTCAAGTACAAAACAAACTAACAGAAATAAAAATATTATGAAAATAAAAAACGTCAGTCTGAAAAGCAGTTGTGGCAAACATAAGAAAGTTCCCCACTAGTGCAAGCTTCATGAGCCCAGTTGCTGCATTCCAGACATTGCACCCACTTTTCTTTGGCTCTGCTATTTAAATATGGCTCTAAACAACAAAGGCAAAAGGATTCTTCTTCTTCTGCACTGTCTTCGTTTCTTGACAACCTTGACCTTTTCAATTTTAGTGCCTGGTTTTGATCTTTTTGTTGTTTTTTGTTTCTTTAAAGCTAGGTTTTTTCACCTTCTTCTTAGCCGTTCTATCTGCTTCGATTGCAGCGAGTTCATCCTTTACGGGAGTGTCAGTTAAGACAGCGGATTTCACTTTGCGTCTGTTTGTTTGATTTCCTTTCCTTGTTGGAGCTTTTGGCAAGGGTCTAAGAGTTTCAGGTGAGAATGGAATTGCTGTCACAGTAACTATCTCGTGATGTAGATGCTACAGGTATTATATCTTCAGTGGTTGAAGGCATCGTGATAGTATTACTTCAGATTACATTACTTCAGATATCGCCAGATCAGGTGAATTCTTATCAGAGTTTTCTGCAGACTTGGGTACGTCTTCTGTTTCGTAGCTGATTTGAGGAGGAGTAGCCGGTAAATTAAATATTTAAAAAACGGTTTTTTCGGGATATCCAACCGTTGGAGCAGTCGCCATTTTCTTAGCTTCATATGCAGTTTTTTTTTAATATATCTGTAGAGGGAGGTATGGGTCAGGTTGTAACTCGAAGCCGCGTCACGGAGACTTTTCTGTCGCAAAGTTACTTCTTCTGCTGCGAGACCATATATTTCGAGACTCGTCATACCTCTGTCAGTCTTTCTTTTATAAAAAGTAGGCAGTCTGAAACAAATTAAATCAACAAACAAAAACATTTTATTTTGTGCCCGTAAAATAATAAACAAATAAAATTGAAAACGAGGAGAGTTGAAACAGTCTGTTTCAACTCTCCTCAGTACTAAAAAACCTCCCATTTTTTATTTAATCCACAATCAAGAAGCAAATACACAAAAATCAACTGTACCAAACATTTGTAATAAATCGTTAGTTAATGAGCTTTCGAAACACATATAACTTAAACCAAAATACAAAACCATTATCAAAATATAGGCATCGTAAAAAAACGTTAAAAACTTACTTTTGACGATTTTTGAGACACGGCACGCACAACTCCACAACCGCTCGACTCGCGGCACCGAAGCTAACTGACGAGCCAGCAGGCGGAAGTAAACGGTTGAAAAGCGACGTTGCCAATTCGCCAAAGGTTTTAAGTTCGGAAAAATCGGTACTGTTTCAACTCACCTTTGTTTCGAAACCCCTCGGTCTCCCCTACACAGTACAATAAGATACAGTTAAGGATATTTTTTGTTATTACATAGTATGTCCATAGAACATTATTATGTAATTTCGCCTGAGATTGTTCTGAAAACTAATCATTTTAAGTTAAAATTTATGTATGAGTAGGTAATAGTTATAAAAGGAAGAAAGTGTATGGAGAGAAAAAAATAAATTGAAATCAAGAATTATAATATACTCACGAATTGTAATTGACTATTAATACATAGAAGTTTAGAAAAATTATGTGAAAGTGTTTTTGAAATATGTCACGAAAAGAAATTCAATAAGTTAGTTTTGTATGTTAGAAAGGAATCATGAACGATGTGTAAGTCTTGTAATTTTTCGTAGTTACTAAGTTGTTTGCTGCATTGATATTGTTGGCTTCAATATGAAAATGTGTAGTGTGTCTGGTACACTTCGTTGGTACATTTAAACCAATGACGGATAGCAATTTATGACTATCTATTTTATTATTTAGCAGATTATGTAGAATCAACAGATCTGACAATGTGCGTCTTTTTTGTAAAGTTAACATATTATTTGTAGTTTTGCTGTATTTCTTGAGTAAATGTTTCGAATATTTATTCTGTATACTTTTTACTAAATCTATGTATACCTTATATTGAGGATTCCATATTGTGGAAGCATACTCCAGCGGACTTCTGACCAATGAACAAAACAACATTTCTAGAGTCTTAGCACTTTTGAAAACTTTGCATATTCTTAATAAGAAACCTAGCATCCTGTAGAATTTTGATATAATGTGTTCGATTAAAATTAATTTGCCATCTAAGTAAACACCTAGATCTTTACACGTAGACATAAGTTGTAAAGGATTCTTGTTCAAGTTGTATGGATAGATGAATTTGTTTTTATTTCTAGTAAACGTAATCGAGTGACACAGTTGATATATTTCACATTATTAATTGGAAAAATGAGCTGCCGGTATATGATGTCCCTTTCACTTAATCCGGGCCTCTTCAAGGCATGAATTATCGAATCCCTCCTTAACTCGCCTCAAAACTCTATAGTTCCCATATCTTTTCAACAAACAGACAAGGCATTCTTGTAAGGTGCAACAACGGATACTGAAATAGAAGTGCTAGTACACATAGAATTACGCAAAGTGTAATTTTTTACTGATCTGCTGAATGAGAGTAGTAATTCACCACAGTTGAGGGGTAAGAATATCGACTACGAATCCGGAGGTCAAATTTTATTTAATTAATTATGCTATTTCACAAAAAAATATTAATAAAACATAATACCTACGTAATATCTACATTCGGGGCACCTTCTACAGTGACAGGTACTTGCATTATCGCCATTATACATGGTGTCCGGAAACTCGTAGTACAAGCGGGAAACTGGTGAATCTACATCACATTTGGAGTCGATTCTGTAGTATAATTTTTTTTGATTTGAGTTTTCGTTTTCGAGTAAATCGAGTCAGAAGTTGATTTTTTTTGATCAAATTCTTATAAATTATTATTGAAGATCAAAGTACCCAACTAATTAAATCTATTTAAAAATTTAAAAGTAAAACAAATAATGACGAAAAAATTTGAACCCTGAAATAGCCGAAAAATAAATTTTTTTGGTTTTTTTTTTTTTATAAAAATGCTCAAATCAAAAACTTTATGTTTATTTGGGTTCCCCGTGTGGTATACATTCTCCAGTTTCCGGCTTGTACTACGAGTTTCCGGACACCATGAATATATTCCTTTATATGGCTTTAGCAGTGTTTGGTGATTAGATCTGAATAGATAAGCATATTTCCACTCTCTTCTTCTTTATATACCTCACAACATACTCCAAATACTTAGAGGCTAGGATAAGAAAGAGGCAATTACTCGTATTATGAAATTGAACAAATTCTAAAACTTTCTCCTTTAGAAGATCGTCGGAAAGAATCTGATCTCATTTGTTTCTTTAAAATTATCAACAATTTTACTGACTTACCTACATTACTAGAACTCATCTCATTCAATGTACCTTGTCATAGACTCAGAAATAAAGAACTGCTCTTCCTCAATCAACACTCGACTAATTATGCTTATTTTTTTAAAAAAATGAAAGACAAACATTACCGGGTTACGAATAAAATCTCCTACTACCACCACAGTAAGCTGAAAATATTGCTTGTGTTGTGATGGAGGACTTAGCCAGCCGAGGAATTAAACACACTACGCCTGAGTGGGACCCAAGCGCGATGTCAACTCGGCCACCGACCGGCCAAAATATCGCTTATAATTCACCATTGTCCAGAATATGTAGAATGGTCAATTCACGTCAAGACCTTGATTTTTTTGGTATAAGTCAGAATGTTTTTTTTCGCTCACTATGCAATTGAGGATATTTTGTATCACTTTATTTTTAGCAAGGTCTTGACTTGATTTGACACTTCTACTTTCTTATGTTTTCCCTGTTTGTCTCTGCTTTTATATACCATCCTTTACTCCTGCATTGTATATTGTCCCAAATCTCGTGTCACTTTGTAATATATTGGACGTAAGTCCCTTAATTGATTAATAAATAAATGAGGATGCCATAATCACACTGGCTCCAGACAGTTGGAAGCAGTTGGGACTCTTCCGAGGTTATCACATTTATAATAAATTCATTGATTCATGAGAAAGCAGTCAAATGAAATATTTAATATTTTTTTATATTAAAAAATTGATATTTATTATTTTTACCGTACATAACTACCTATTATTTTAACCTTTAAAAGTACTGCCTGCGCAATTGTTCCACAAAAATTCCTAACGCAATTATCTCAGAACCTACTTCTGGAAATTAAAAGAATTTCCAAACATTCTCTTTCATTCATCAGCTTAATTTCGTTTTGAATTATTAAAATTATGCGAGCTCTTTAATTTGAGCTCCCAATATTCCTTTGTTCGAATTATTTCCTTAATATAAGCGGTTATTGAGTTAATAAAACTGAAAGAATATTCGCAAAAGTTCTCTTGAAGTAAAATAAAAATTTTGTTTAGTAAAATATTTACCTTCTGTATGGACGTGGTTCGGACTGTGTTACATAAAAAAAAAATTGTAGCAGATTGAAGGATAGCCGTTGGTTAATCAAAGAGAATAGGTTTGTGTGTTATATTTTAACTGCATCTATAAAGTACTGTATCGTTAAGAACTTTTTATTTATTTTTTTTATATTAATACGACACATGAATCCCTACTGCTTCCAACCGTCTGGTGCCAGCGAGACTATGGCATCCCCAATCGGGGTATATTGTGGGACTGAAAGTTGTGTGGAGGGGAAGGAGATGGGAAAGAGGAAAATGGGGGAGTACCTGCTTGGAGTACCAGAGGATCTGGTCACCACAGACGTCTTAAGCCATTTCAAGCAATGTTCAAGCAATGAAAACGTCATCAAACACAGGAAACTTATTTTATGGCATAATTTTAATTAAAAAAACCACTTGACTCTTGGTTCCACTTTTATCTAAATAATAACTTTAGCATCCTGATTATATGACCATTGATCACTAAGCCGACATACTTCATGAGCAATGTTCACCCCATGAGGGTTTACTTAAAACTAACTAACATTAAGCCGTTTCCCATAGTTCGAAAACCATTTATGTTTGCATTCAAGTTTTGAGTTGACCATACCAATAAAACACTTACTTACAAATATTATTTATTTATTTACAAAAGTGTATTTATTTTTATACTAGCGCAGATCCGTGAGAAATTTCGGAGTAGTCACAGAGAAGCTATTGCGTTTTTTTTTGTTTATTTATTTAAGAAGAAAACACAGATACAGACAGTAATTAAAAGATAATTTTGTAAAACAATAACTTGAAAATTCGTCTGCATCCTAGCTATTTCTCACAGATTGACTGGTAGATAACAATTTTAAATATTTTTTTATATGTATATAAGGAAAAAGTATAAAAGAAAATTATTTTGTATATAGATAATGCTCAGTGTCAAATAAAAATGTGCAAATATTTTTTATACAAGTTTAGAGATAAATCATAAAAAAGTACTTAAAGAGAATAGTGAATGAAGTAAGTACACATTTTCTTTTTTTTTATATAGGAAAACAGACTTCAATTTTCTACCAAAAGTACCGTATGTATCAAAAAATATCTCGGAATCCTTCAGGTTTTGGTTTTTATAGTACAATTCGCACATTCTTCTGATTGGATCCCTGACACAAGCATTTGTGCGCGTCCGGCTAATATGGAATATGTGGTTAAGCCTCGTCGTTCTGGGTGGTATTTTAAAATTTATTAGATTGAGTAAGCCAGGACAGTCGATAAAGTTGTTACAGATTTTGTTCAAGGTCATTAGGTGAAGGTAAGTTCGCCGGTTAGTAAGAGTGGAGACGTTATATTTTGAGAGCATATTTGTGTTTCCCCGTTTAGGTGCGCTCATTCTGTGGTTGAGGTAACCCAGAAATTTCTGGATACTTTCAATATTTTCATTATAGATATCGTAAAGTGGAGTCCATATGGAAATGCAGTATTCAAGTTAAAAACGGACCAGCGTATAGTAAAGCAGAAGATAGGTTTCAACTTTTCGAAATACGCGGCTGTTTCTGATAACAAAGCCTAGCATGCAGTAAGCGTTATTCAGAATGTTTTTAATGTGCGCATGGAAATGAAGTTTGGAATCAAAAAGTACGCCAAGATCCCTATAAAGTATACACGATCTAGTGAATAGTTACCAATATAATAATTGTGTATGATAGCGTTATGATTTTTAGTGAAGCTTATTTGTTTACATTTGTTGTAACTTAGGTAAATTTTGTTTTCATTGCAAAACTCTTCGAACCTTACTAAGTCTCGTTGGATGAGCAGACAATCCTTTAAATTCCTAATAATGGCAAATATTTTTATGTCATCGGCGTATAAGAGAAATAAAGAATGCATGAAACATTCAGAAACAGTATTAATAAAAAGTATAAATAACAGCGGACCTATTGATTGATCCGTGTGGTACGCCAGAAGTAACTGGTTCCCATACGGAAGTATGTCCTCGTAACGATACAGCTTGCTGTCTTTTTGTTAAGTATGAGATGAACCAACGTAATAAATTTCCCCTAATTCCGTTTTCCATTATTATCACGCGAGTAATATTGCGGGGAAACGGATTCTATCTATAATACTTGAATGTACGTATTAACAAAATTTTGAAAATGGCAATTATATTAATTTTCTGCTAAAAACATTTATTACAGGCTTGTCTGACTTCTTCAAACAAATAATCCCAATTTCTAAAATGAAACTACAATTCAAAGTAAAAGTTCTTGAGTTGATTGAACACGTGAGTTGCAGACAGAGTTACAACTTAAATTAGTACTTTAAATTTGTAGTTTATGGATTGCACAACAATATAAACGATAATTGAAATTCTCAATTGATATTTAATATCTACGCTATAAATATACCATAAACAATAATTGTAGGTCACAGTATACAAGCATAATCAAATATGAGAAATAAGTTTAATAAAAATAACAATTTACTGTGACATTACCATGTGAGATGACGATAGAAAGTATAAAATGAATACAAGCTCTAGAAGAGGATACAACCACGTATAAAATATAATAAAGAATTATAAATAGACATAAGTTTATTCAATATTGATTTAAAATATGTGATAGTAAAGCCTTCTTGTACCTATCTTCCGTACAGTTAAACAGATCTGCCACATGTGCGAATCTATTACTAACTTCATGTAAAGTACAAGCGAGTGTTTGAAATGCTCAGTCCTGGAACTGTTACATTGAAACAGGATTTTGAAACGAGTAGTTCTCGTAGGTATAGAAAATTAGGATAATTAAATCAGGGCTGTTTATACTACCACTTACAATTTTGATACTAAATATTAAGTTTGTATTATAGTAATTAATCCCAGAATTATTGAATTGAAATAAATCCTACCTTCTAGTATTACATAGTGTAATCCTAAAGCTTATTAATTTCAAGCAATTGTTCTGGACAATCAAATGCGTCATTTCATATTTTATTCAGAAATAACAAGTCAGTGAAAACCTTCACATCTTCATGAAAGCCCGACAATAACAAGCATATTCATATTATTTAAAAGAGCTCAAACCCCTCCAAACGACAACAGTAGGTCCACGTGACTTAAAAACATTATTTTTTTCAAGAAAACATAAATTGAAACAAAATTGAAAAAAAATAATAACCTGGCTACTTACATGCAAACAACATTTTCACAGTAAAATATCAGCAAAGAAAGTTTACCAATTTTGAATTTTTTCCTGAAAATTAATCGCAAAATACTTTATGTTGTTTTCAAAGAAAACTTCAAAGGATCATTGATCGGGGTGGAAACGATATCGTTAGTTGAAAATAGTTGCTTTGACCTATATATTCGCAACAAAACTTTATTTTTCAAAACGATACAAATAACAGCGCAAGTTTTCTGTTGGCAAATTTTTGAGACCAACGGAGTCAGAATTCAATAATACGAATTTGATATACATTTCACACTGCAATAGAGTTGACAATAGCGTGCTTTTGTTATAAATACCTCACCCGTCACTTAGGCAGTTTTGAATTGTAATATAAATTAGTGATAATTGAATCTTTTGGATAAGTGCTCTTTATATTTATTATAATTACAAGCATTTTTATTTACAAGCATTTTTTTCCGTCGAAAAGGAGATGATTATTACAAACTACTAGCGCAGACCTATGAAAAAATCACGATATTTATTTATTAAGACATAAGATACAGTTAAGAGGAAGCTAAAAGCTAAAAATGTGTATATTATTGGTATACCTTATATCGTAGGTAATAGGGATTAAAATCGCTTGACAAAGGAAGTTTTGAAAGGTTCGATTTCAAGCACAAAACTGTTTTGATTTATTTTTTAAATACCTAATTTTATTAGAAAGAAAAAAAGTTAATCAAGTGAAACAGTCACAGATAATTTTAGCTATAATAAATATATTTTTAAAGTTGTTTCCTTTATGCATTCATACATTTCAATTAAAAAAATATTTTTTAGTAGTTCAGATTTTTAATTTTTATTGAGAATTTTTTTTTTATTTTACTCAAGCGAAACGATAGGAAAACCTTCAATTTATCTAAACTATAATTTTTGGTATTCATAATGTACACCAATTCGTTAGACAGATTAATCAAAATAGAGATTGGGCATTAAGATTCGCCTTAAGCTGATATTTTTCGTTATTACATAGTTGTAGTACCTATTACGCATGTCCATCAAATATCATTACGTAATTTCGCCTGATCCATGAATTTAAATTAATGTATGAGTTGGTTATGATATAATTAAAAAAAAAAACAAACCCCAACAAACACAAAATATCACTAATAGACCGGTCAGAAAAGCGTATAAAAAAAACATAAAAACTCCGACGGTAAACACTACCTTTGGACAAAGACACCATAAATACCACGCTATTAAAGCATTCAACAGTCTTCCACTTGAAACAAAAATTGAGGAAAATAAAAATAAATTCAAACACAAAATAAAAAAATGGATTAAAGAACAAAAAAGACAATATTTACAAAATTCTATAACATAAGAGAATAAAACATATACACGCAACACAAAAAATGTATAAGGCAAGCGGCACGCACAAGCACATAGATCATTGTAAGTGCCGATTTCCATTCTCTTCTAATGTTTTTATTTTGGTGTGAGAATTGGATTTTGATTTCTAATCTTTATTTTTGGTGTAAATTTATATTTATTTTAATGTTGTTTTTTGTTTAAATGTATAAATTCATATATTTTAAAATGGGGGCCTCAGCACGGGTGAACAACCCAGTGAGGCCAACGTTGCTGAATTGAAATGTGAAGTACTGTAGAGTAATGTATCAATAAATAAATAAATTGTAGGATTATATCTCAATATTTTTAATGTATTTTAACGGGTTTTTTATAGGAAAAAACGGTGGTGATTCATTTTTAAGTTGTGCAAGTTTTATCTATTAATATTGGCAAAAGACGGATTGACAAAAATATTGTTCACCAAATCGCACTACGTTAAATGAAATTCACTACTACAATTTAAAACAATAATATTGTTTTTAAATCAATCTTTATTTACCTCATTTATAACATTTCATTTTTATCCAATATCAATAAAGAATATTTATTTTGTTTATTACACTGGAATATGTCCAAAAATGGATATCTGAAAAGGGGCGAAATTTGCTTAGGGAACATATGAATCTATACCACCACTAAAAGTTTTCTTTAAGGGACAAATGAATCTATACCACTGTATCTTCCAGAATGCGACGTTTACATATTGCTCAATAAAATTTAGCCTTCAGGCGCATTCCCACAGTTCGTATTTTCAAAATTAGTGCAGTTTCCCACATTTGCACATTCGACCCTACAATAAAACAATTCATTGGCCTGGTATTTTTATAAAGATATTGTCTTGTTTGTGTATCATTTATGATTTAAGAATTTGTGACATCTTACTTCAAGCAGCGGCAGCTTTCAAATAGAGCTGTTCGCTCTCTATTTTATGATGACCCTAGTTAAACCATTATGCCTAAAAATATTTTCCAATACCTTTCCCACCCCTGTCCCATAGTAATAAAAGCCCCAAATAAAGTTTCATCTCCCTTAAAATAATTCCTTTAAAATATTTGTATTGTTTAAATCACGTCTGTATCATTAAGAATAGTTAAGTGCATTTTATTTTATGTTGAGAATGTTGTTTGCCAACGAGCGGGTGGAACATCTTTATTTTGGTAAAATGTCTTTCAGAATTTAGTTTAAATACAGATACCTCCCAGAAAATGGACAGTATGCATATAACTGGTAGGTACAGGCGTACCTAGGCAGGAGCTAGTGTTGATATAACTGGTAGGTACATGCGTACCTACGCAGTCAGTCGTGAGATAATTACTAGGTTTATGTAAACCTAGGGAAAACTGAAGAATAAAGGAAACTAGACCTTTATTTCTTTCAGTTTAAGTTTGAGCAGAGGAAAATAAGATCCTCTGCAATTATATTGTGAATTAATAAATTTATATGTCAAAAAGAAGAAGTGTTTTCCTGAATTCCATCTGACGGCGTGTTCTCGTACCACGATAGCAGAAACAACCACCATAAAAAGTTTTCGTTTTTAAATTACCATAATATTAACCGAAAGATTAATTATTTTTTCATTAATTATTTAAAATGGTTTGACACCACTGAAATGTTTCATGTACTTTAGAATCGCTTCAGTATTTGTTAAGAACAATATTGTGACAATATTTTTTTCACTGTATTAGCCGGAGTTCAAACAAGAATCCATACTTAAAATGCTAAAGAATAATGTACATCAACTGTTTTCCATATTTTTATATTTGCTTACCTAGTAATACATACTCATTTTGATGCTATAGGTATATAATTTTAATATATTTTTATTTTTCTCTTTTAAATTCTTTACTTTTTACTATGCCTTATATTATATACTATTTTTAAATATTCTATTATATTGGAATCTTTGGACATATTCTTTAAAATTATTTTAATATATTTCACACACTATCTTAAACTATATAATCTTTATTTTCTTTTAAATTGTATACTTTTTATACTTATTATAATTTCTTCCATATTTCATATTTGGCTTATTATTATTTTTTGTATTCTATATTTAATTAACCACCACAACACGGGCATGTGCCTAGCTTGATGGTTTTAACAAACCTAAAAACTGTAAAAACCAATAAAAACACTGAATAAAGAAAGAAAAAAGATTAATAAAAAATTAAATAAAAAATGTGTATCGAAATGTATGGATCGTATTCGTACGGAAATCTGTAACACTGTGAAGGAAATATACTTCAATGTGTGTTATACAAAAATACAAACAGATTACAATTTACTATTTTTTTTAAACTAACCAATTTAAAAACATAAAACGTTGTAAAGAATTTTTAACAATATCTATACCAGTTTTTTCAACACATCTTTTGTGTGACAACAAATGAAAAATATTTGACTTTATACAAATATGCTAGTTGTTTTGCAGAAGGAGAAAACATATTTCGCCCTCTAGACGATATTTTGTGAAAATAAAAGGGACAATAACACTGTTTCATAGCAAAATTATTGGCGTTAACAGTCCAAAAGCTTTTGAATTTTGTTCGAAACGTCCATCAAAGCTTTTAAAAAATGCCAAAGAGATTTAAGTACGGTGAATAGATTTTGGGAAAAGGAAAAGGAAATTAGATGAAAATAGTATGCAAAAATCTCAAGTGACGAAGTTCTAAAAAATTACGTTTAAGTTTGAATGTCTATTTTGTGAAGTCATAAAAAAACTGATGTTAAAATAATGTTACAAAGAAGTTGAAAACCAAAATTGGATGGAAATGCACGTCAAGTTGAAACTTTCTAACTGAAAATTTTGAAACGAAATGTATAAAACTTACACAGATCACTTCATTTTTGATACGTGAAATGCACTTAACAGAGATTGTGATTTGACTTCCCTTACTCGTATTTGTAATTTTTTAAATTAAAAATAGCGTGCATTTGTGGCATTTTCTAAAGTGACAGAAACCTTCGGTATCGCCCATTCGAAATACTACAGAATCGAAACTTTACTTGAAATTGCTTAAATCATGTTTAGTGGCCATATCTGAATAGACAGGTACTTCGCGTACCCATCTCCTTTCATACCCCAATACACCACAAAGTTAAAACCAATCGGATATCCTATAGTCCCGCTGTTTCCAGGCAGTTGGGATAGTTAGGCGGTATCCGCGTTGAAGATAATACATAAAAAGTATTTGTTAGTAAGGACCTCATATTATAATATTGTAAATAGTATTTAAATCTGTGTATATTATTAATGTTAACTGTAATAACAAGTAGGTACTTTACTTTACTCACCGAAGTCTTGCTGAACATTCCAGGCGGCAGCTTCCGGTACTATTTAAGCTCAAAGAAGTCTCCTTAACCTTAAAATTACCAACGATTTTATGTTATCTGCGATTCCAGTTCTCTTGGATGACAGCAGAATTATCTTTAATCTTAATATTAACGACCTTTATTTGTTAACCGCGATTTCAGAGGGGCGATCTCGGTTCTACTTAATGATATGGAGTTGTCCTTAACCTTAACATTATTAACGACTTTTATTTTTACTGCGATTTCAGGTCTCTCGGATGACAGCAGAATTGTGCTTAACCTAAATATTAACGACTTTTTTGCTAACCGCGATTCCAGAGTGGACCTTTAGATTACCTTAGAATTAGAGACTTTTCATTAACTGCGATTCCCGTTATCTCAGATGACACCGAAAAAGTACTTAATTTTATGGTTAAGGACAATTTATTATCTTTAAGTTGACCCAGAATCGTCCCTTAGGAATAGGAGATGAATAGTAAGCGCCCTTGAGGTGATTTTCTCAAGTTAACGGCCTTATAGAAATGATCTTATCATTATTAATGTAAATAAAAAGTCAGAAAGAATGGTAGAAGAACCAACAAATTATTTACGTGAAATATCCCTTTTGGCCACTGGCAATGTTTGTAAGATTGCAACACTGCCTAGTGCCGACGTCAGTTGCTGAGCGCTAGTCATTATGAATCTCATTCGTGATCTCGCTTCCTCCATTGACAGTTAGTTCTTATTCTCTCCCTTCTGATAAATTTACGATTGTTTCGTGTATAAATTTAAATGAACAATAAAGTTCGATTTATTTCAATCAGTGTTTTAATTTATAAATTGGATTCAGATAATCTAATAGGAAGGTAAGCCAGCGATCCATTTACCTGAACATCATAAAATTTACATATTTCCTAGAAGGGAACCACTAACGAAATAAATATTTAAAAAAAAAACACAATTTTACTAACCTTCGAAATAAAAAAAATAAAAACACATTTTTAGGATCACTTTATCAATTAACTAGAATGGCAGCATTTGAATGAAGGTTACGAGGGTATAACATAAAATTAAATCCGACGATTTCTTTATTTTTCTCTCCTGTATCGTATATTCAATTATTATTCTAAATATGATTAGTTGTATATAAAATAAACTACGCAGTAATAAAACCATATTTTTTAAAGAATTTATTGAAGCAAAGAAACGAGGATAGCAGTCCACAATGGAATGTTTTTACCAACCAACCCTGATGTATGATAGTGAGGTATAGAACATGAAGAAGACGGATGAAATGAGATCCCTGAGGCGTACGCGTATGCAACCATTGTGTGACCGTGTTAAAAATATACCTAGAGACCAGAAAATAATTTAAAACTGATGTAAGTGTTTTAAATAAGGTTAAGAAATGTACGCTTAGATTGTAAATGAAAGAAGAATGCATGACTGAAAGTGAATGATTAAACATGTCGGGTTCGCTTGATATAAACAATCAAGCGAATTTGTGCTGGTCATAACAAGAGTAGGAATATTCAAATTAGATTTTTTTATGTGAATACCGCACAAGAGTACCAACTACTCCCAATCGTCTGGAGCTACTGAGACTGTGGCATCCCCTATTGGGGTATGTTCAAAGTAATTGGAGAGGAAGGACATGGGGAAGAGGAATGTCGGGAAATACCTGGCTGTTCAGAACTGGTCACCAAACACGGCTGTAGCCATTTCAAGCAACGTTTCAATCCTGAATGGTGGTCTTTCACCAAGGCGAAACTGAGAGTATCTTACACTCTGGATCATGTATGTGACTATGTATAAATGTGAATGAAGCAAGCAGAGTGTGCCAAGGCAGAGTTCATCATCTCTTCCTACTCCTACGGAAAAAAAGTCGTAATTTATTTATTTATTTATCAAGAAGGAAACCTTCATAATATCATTATTTGAATCAAAATTGCGCGATTGCTGGAAATTTTCGTTCCTCGTGTTGCTATTTTGGTATCGGTACTGATTTAGTACCAGTAGCAAGAACATAGCCCGCTCCCTTATTATACGGAATAATAGGAAAACAGTTTCTCGCTCCGTTTCCTTCTCAAAGATGACCTCCAGATAACAAAGGAGAAACATCAAAGACTCCGACCTTAACTACTTGTTGTTCCTTCCGGTTATTTGTTTTTGCCGGGAAAATCTATCAGGAAACAACGGTGCATTAAAGTTGAGTAGGAAATTGGGCTAATTTTGTGTTTACGCAATTATTTTTGTACTGAAATGGAATACTAAAACAAGCAGTTTAAATGGTAAATACTGACAATACAAAATAGAAACAAAGAGAGCTGACTGAATCGTGCTGACTGTCGCCGAGCCACATTCTATTCTAAGACTCTTGACATTCCTCGACTCATAAGTATTTGATTCATTCTTCTTCTTCTTTTGTATGGTGGGGGGGTCAGATGGGGACATCTAGGTCTGCGAGCCAGTCTAGGGCCTCAGACGTCGCCATGTAGATCTCATCAATCCCGCCGGGGAATGAATGGAGCGGGCATTAGTTGACCACATGTTCGGTGGTCTGCACCGCATCACATTCACACATGATGTGTGAATTTGATTCATTTAATTTTTAATTTAATATTTAATATTTAAAAAGAAAGACAAACATTCCCGGGTTACGAATAACCTGACCTTGAACTTGAAAAAATCTTTCACAGAACTTGAAAATGAACGTTGAAATTTGATGAATTGTTCAAATTCTCCGAAACAACCAGTCCTTAGTTATTTATTTTAAGAATTGGATAGTAAATAAGTACATAGTAAATTATAATCTTTAATAAAAAAAATAAATAAAAATAGCATCATCATCATAAAACATAAATTAAACTAATTTCGATTGTCTGTGATGTGCATTATTCCGGCGTGATTTTATTCAAGTTCAATGAAATCAAATTTGCTTGGATTTCAAGAATTATTTTTAAAATTGGAATTGTGTGAAAAATAATTCAGTCAAGCGATAAAGTATGTACCTACCTATAGTACAATATTAAAACGGAAAGTTCATTTGGAAAATTAACAAAATTATAATTATAATATCCCATGATTTTTCACGGGTCTGCGCTAGTATAATAGTATCTGTGGGAGTTATCTGGATCCTCGAAAAGGTGCCTATTTTGCAGGGACTAGGTACATATTCAAAAGCCTAAAATTTGTCAACCAGTCGTTACGAATAAGGTATTTGCTTTAGGTATGTGCTTGGTAATATTAATTTACGTGAAACTTGAAAAAACTCTTCAAATAAAAATTCCGGGATCAAAAAATACACCGTGAACTTTAATTGGTAGTTATAATTGAGCTAGGAGAGACTTGGACAGGGCATTGTCCTTAGTTGGCAGTAGTAATAATTCTGGGCCCCTGACCTCGGGAGCAATGGTATTTATCTCTCTCTGAATTTCTGCATTATCGACAGCTCTATTAGTTTGACAGTACTCTTACAAGTGCCATCTGTTTATAACATCTCAAACTAATCTTTAGGATACCACACCCACTCGATTCGATTTTTAAATACGCATGCATTTAGTCTATATTATTGTTCAATCAAACACGATCAGGACAAATTAAATATTTCAATTTGTTTAAATCTGCATAAAGCTAAACTAATTTTAATATCTCAAACAAGTTAAAGTCAACTCCATTCCCTCTGGAAACTGTCGATCCCAGTCGGGTCCTCGGTCTAAGACGTCCTTTCCAGAGATTTCTCAAATCCGCAAAAGAAAATGACCAGAGGTTAATTAACATTATGCATCACGTTGAAACAATTACAACAAACAAACTAGGGAGAAAGGCTGTTACAAATTTTTAAGAATAGCTTGATATGACAGGGCGTCCGTAATCCCATGTGTCCCGATTAATAAGAACGCCTTCGATTGAAAATTTAGTGGTTTTGATATACCAAATTTACAAAAATAAATGCTAAAAATTAACTATTCAAAAATACTGAATCCTCTATAATACCGCGTATTCATCACACTAGATCATATCACAAATCAAGTCATATAACCACATTCGGACAAATAACTAATTTTATTTTCCTTCCCCCCAGATATAAAACGAATAGAAAATTATAATGATTACAAATCAAGTACAAAAATCTAGCTGAAAGAAATTAATGAAAAAACTCTGAAAAACAAATAATTTAGAAATGAATAACTTCAGTCCACCTCATCACAGTTAACCCTAGTGAAGAGGACAAAGAAAAACAATTTACTATACATATCTTCACTGCGAAATTTTTATGTACAATTTTTAAATAGTCACTAAATTTAAATAGTTGACTGGTCAAATTCCTGCAGATAAAACAGTTCTAGAGATCTTCCACGAGCATACTTGTCTTAAACGCGTAAGTTCACCTCTTTCATCATAGATTAAAAACATTGTATTTTGCTTGAATGAAACGAATAAAATAAAAATTGTTACGTTTTGTGAAAAACAGATCTGATTTAAGCTGTTGTTGACTAGTTGTTCTATTTAATTTTATCTCTCACGTAAATGCTCTGATACACAACAAGTAGTCTAAAAATTAGAATAAAGGTCTCTCCCACTAGAACATAGTTACCTACAATAAATAAGTAAGGTAATAAATCCTCACGAGAAAGTAGTACAATTGCGTTAATACTAATTTGTGATAGCTCGAAAAATGTTTTATTTGTGAAATATTTTGCTTATGGCTCCAAAATTATTGACGCATTATCTTTCTGTATTATTTTTTTAAAAGTTGTTATTGTGTAAGATAATCGAAGTATGCATGAAAAATGAGTTAATGATGAATGTAAGTAAGTCTAAAGTAATGGTGTTTGAAAGAGAGAGTACGAAAACAGTGTGCAATATAGCTGCGAATGAGGAATACTTGGAGCAGGTGGATGAGTTTGTGTATTTGGGAAGTATGTTTACGAGAGATGGGAAGGCTGACAGTGATGTATGAAAGAAGGTTAAATGCAGGTAATCCCGTTAATGGAGGACTGAACGCCGTTGACGCTAACAAAAAATTGTCCAAAGAAGCGAAGTTAGCAGTCCACAACGGAGTGCTGGTACCTACCTTGATGTATGGAAGTGAGGCATCGAGCTGGGAAAGAAAGGATGAAAGTATATTAAATGCTGTTGAAATGAGATCCCTGTGGCGTATGTGTGGTAAAACCATGTTTGATCGTGTGAGGAATGTGGAGATCCGCAAAAAGTGCAAGGCTAATGTAAGCGTAATGAGTAAGATTAAGAAAGGTTCGCTTAGATGGTTTGGGCATGTAGAGCGAATGAGCGAAGATAGGAGTGTAAGGAGGATATATGATGCAAATGCGAATGGTAGCAGAAGTCGGGGACGCCCGAGGAAGACATGGCACGATCAAGTGAATCAGATACTCGATTCGGGCCATGTCAAGAGTCAGAATAATAGAAGAGTATGTATGAATGTGAATGAGGCAAGAAGTGTGTGCCAAGACCGAGTTTTTTGGCGGTCCGTCCTCTCTACCTACCCCTGCGGGGAAACGGCGTGATGTTTAGTTAGTTAGTTATTGTGTAGCTATCATTAAAAAATAATAATTATAAAATGTAATAGGGGCATTACATAATCTGAATGTAAATGTGGATGCTGCGGACGCATTAGTATAAATAAATTAATTAATATATACATTTTTTTTAATCTTTGTTTTAAACTGTTGAGTTTATATTTCCATAGTACTGTAGAAGGTTGAGTGCAACCGAAACCGGTCGACCTATATAACTCAATAAAGTGGTTACAAACAAAGAAAAAAATTCATTAATGCAGGCACAAAGTGTTTGCTTTCTTTGATAAATAATTATTCATTCAACCGGTTAGCGACGAGTTGGCATTGCGTTTGGGTTCGATGCAGGCGTCGTGAATTCAATTCCTCGGCTGGCTAAATCCTACATCACGACACAAGCAACATTTTCCACTTACTATGGTGGTAGTAGAAGATTTTAAAATATTGTCAGGTTATTCTTAACCCGTGAATGTTTGTCTTAAAAAAAACAAATACATAAAAAAATCATCAACGTCAGTATTTTGTACAACGTTTTTATTAGTTTGCACAACGTTTGAATAACAAAAAACACTACTTTTTGATGATCTAATTATTCATTGATGATATTAACAATCACAATGCAGACGATATACGTGTGGTCATTTAACGAACGTACTGACTTTTTGAAAACCGCTTTATTGTTGTGTCAAAATTAAGTGGTTTATTTTTGACCAAAATCTACGTTCATAATCGGTAGGGTGTTTTTAGACTGCTCTAGTCTTAAACTAAACCAAAAAGTTTAAATAATAGTGAAAACGAGATAGTTTTGGTTTTCGCTAACATTATAAGCATACAAATTGATTTATTTTTTAACAGGATATACGATGGCGGAATAATTGAAGATTTTTTACCAAATTTGGATCGTTTGCACATTTTCCGTCTTACGGAACGTTTGTGTAATAAAGCTGGCCTTGAGCCTGGTTTAAGACCGCTTAAACCAAACTAACGCAATGGAATAAGTCAAGTTTATCACTGTCTTATTAAAATTCTGAATTTGATATTTGAGATCTACAAATATGACGTTTAATAAATATGTCCCAATGGTCAAGTTTGTTAAGACGCCTGTCCCGGTAAGACAAGAGGTCCTGGGTTCGATTCCTTGTTGTGACTGTTTATTTTTTAATTTTTCTGTGTCTTGTTCTGTTTCATGTTTTATTCAGATTTATTAGTATTATTTTCTTCTTCAATGATGTATTACATTGATGGATATAACATTCAACATAAGTTGTTCCTGAATAAATATATTTTATTTAATTTACGAATTCAAAATTTTATCATCCAGTAAGTGCATATTAATATTAGAAAAATGAATAATATCATTGGGCATTAAAAAAACAGCAAGAACGCAAAATAGAACGTTGATTCAATGAGCTGATATAAGGTTCTGAAAGAACATTGTCATAACGGAACGTGACAGATTCCACCCCTAAAAATATGTGACAGGAATATAGACAGACAGGAGATGGATGATGAAAATAACTCGCTGGCATAATACAAAGGATATGAAAGGAACAGAAATATCACAGTCAGCAAATTGTTTGAAAAATTTAGAGATATACGATGGAAAATTATGACATTCATATTTTTATTAATTGGGAGAAATTATGGATACTATAATAGTAGTAAAATATTTGCATTATTAGTATTCGACCTAACTTTACCTTAAAAAACCTTTCCGTAAATTTAATCGCCGGATTAGTATAGTTTTAATATAGGAGGTTGATGATAATTCCAAACCGTAGGCCCTGAGCAGGGCCAGGCACGAAGTCTAGCACGGACGATCGATAAAACCATATTGATGTTTATTGATCAGTATAAAATCGTCGGTAGTTCTGCCTATTGATCCGACATTGTAAAGTCATCGATTTCACTGTGCTAGATCCCCAGGTCGCCGAAATGTCAAGGCGCCAAGTCTTTGATTATACCTAACACCTAACAGTTGTAACACACCGCCTTTAAGATTATTTTTCATAAAAACAGTGCTACATAAAATGCAAATCATCAGAATAGTATTGATTACAGTGATCACCTAACAGTGTGTCTACTGGTTTTGACAAGGGGTGTAAAACATTACTCGCGCCTGGCACCGTTTGGTTCGAGTACGGCCCTGGTTGTGAGTAAAATAATTTCCCTCAGAGGCATTGTCACCTTTAAGGATTCTGAGTGGATGGTCTTTTGAAGTTGAAGGAGGGAGGAATCACATATGCCGGCAAATCAATCCACAGCCGAGCTGCTGAAAAATGCATTTGAGAAATGTCAACAGTATACAAATGTTAGATACTAGTTTGGCGTGTCTCCGAACTATGCACCGATGCTAAAGGGATCAATTACGCTAATACCTAGGAGCATCTTTTATTGACATAGAGGTAGAAAATGGACAGCATTTCCTTCAGACGCCCGTGCTGATGAAGATATGTTGGTTGAAGTATTCTATATTTTGGTTGAAAGATTCCTACCCACCCCTGAAACTTTTTTCTTTGCAGAAAATCCACTCCTTCCTTTTCCTTAAAAGACCGGCACTGCATCCCCAAAGATGATACAGGCCTTGAAGGATTTTTTTTTGTTCAGAACATTCTGTGTAGAGCTAAAGTAAAAAAGAAATCTCAATGGTGAGGTGTTTTCGAAAGTCAAAAACGTACATTTCATTATTATTTCTATTTTCTACGACCGTTAAAGTATTCTGCTATTGAAGATTTTATCGGAGTAGCAAATGCACCCAAAAAGTAGATAATTGGTTACGAGGGAGAGGGTTATAGAAACACAAAAAGATACTCCGGTATAACCACGAAGCGCACTCCAACATCAAAGGACCAGGCGAGCACAGCCTTCATGACATCCTATCAAACATAGACTGGGAAGCTTTCAAATATGACGACAAGTACTTCAACATATCAAATATTAGCAAATTGTTGGCAGGCATTCCTTTTTTTAAATTTTAGTTAAAAGCAATAATTTCTTTGTAGTTTGACATTATATATTACTAGCGCAGATTATTATAGGATTTGAGAAGCTGAAAGCATTACTTATATTTGCTTCAGTATCGCCTTTCAAAAATAATTTATACATTATTATGCTTTTGTTAACACATTCTTTGCGGGAAACGAGAAAACTCGTCATACGCCTTTTTACAGTAAGACGCGGGAGACGAGTTTACACGTTTTGTTGCGCAAAGCGGTAAGGAGAGGGAAACGGGAAATAAGGGGTTCTAAATGGGTGCGGGGTCGTGTGTTTTCTATTGTAGGCTGTACCCGATCTATCTTTCTGTCAATACAATGAGTTTGAAACACAACAAAAAATAAAAATAATAAAATCGTTGCCGCGTATGTTCCGCTCACAAACTACGCAGTGAAACGCGGTACATGTGCAAGTTTTGCAATGTGCCCCTGCATAAAAGAAAATGTTTCGAACGCTATCACACATTGAAGCACTATTAGGTTATAGTTTATTTTATATGTATTGAAAATTTCTAAACAATCTTGTAATTTTGTATGAATAAAGTTATTTCGATTGTGAAATACTGTTTTTTCTATGATTCCCAAGAGAGTAGAATGTTTTTGTTCATAAAAAAAGGAATTACACATACATTGCTAAATAAATAAATAGAGACATCTTTTTATAGTAAAACACTGAAAATTTCATCGAAAAATATCAAATAAGTCATAAGATATGAATATTTTGCGGAAAGTCTAATTTTGGCGCTAAAATTTAAAAAAACACCCGCGGCTACGCCGTGATTTGGCGGTAAAATGCTCGACCATATAGTGTTTTAACAAATTCGTGAAAAATAATAACATCTATCAAGAAATACTACTTTCACCTATAAATAAAATAATTTTGGCACCCACGTTATCGCTTGCCCGATTTATCAGTTCCAATATTGAAAAATTGAAAGTTTAAAAAAATACATATTTTAGAAAAATATATATTATAAATATATATATTTTTTTTGTTAAATTATTATTATTAGACTATTATTATTAAACTATTATTTTTTTTTCATAATTCCGACTTTATGTCCGGGTTGAATCTTCCCTACGGGAAAAACTAAACCCTTCTACACACTTTTCCACAAATGATCATCTAGTCAATCCACATTATGCAAGTGCATTATATAAGCATAATAAATACAAAACAATACAAGAACAACATGTCAACTCACCAGAGATCAAATGGGAAAATAATTCACCGACTCCAGATATTTTCATATCAGAGGGTTTGGCTCGGTAGAACTTCTAATTGGACCTATAAATCCTACTGATCCCTCGATATAAATATTTTAAAAAATTATTTCGTAATCCAACATGTATTTAAAATGACTGATTTTTGCATTTTTAAATATAAATTCTTTGACAGATCTAATACGCCTAACTTTTTAATGAGAGACATAGGTATAATGCCAGTAGCCGAAATAACAAATGGTTATATTTGTATAGTGTGAGAATATTTTTAATATTTTTATAGATTATTGCTAGATTATTGATCCATTTTCTAAATCTGTGTATTTCTTATTTTTTCAAAAACAGATTTTTGAATATTACAGGAATTTGGAATAGCGACATCAATGATATAAGTTATTTTTTTTAACGTTTTGTCATGTAAAACTACATCCGGTCTATTATGACTAATCGTTCGAAAAATTAAATTTGAATTAATTTTTATTAAAGTATTTATTTATTTGTTTTTATTTCAGTATATAAAACAGGCATGGTGCCCAAAAATGTACATTCATGGATGTTTAAATACATAATAATAACAAAATGATAATAAAAAAATAGTAACAAAACGAAGAAGATAAATATGCATAAGTAAACGACAAATAAGAATAGATAAAAGGTAAATACAAATATGTTCTTAAACGACTTGTTATTGTCAAACCTGCACTGGTGAGAGACTGATTAGGTAGGTACAATATTACTTCTCTTTAAATAAAGGGCTTCATCCACAGACATAGGAATTAATAGACGAGAAGATAATGGCGAGGGGTAAAATCAACTGTTGAAGAACGAAGGGAGTAAGGCTGACTGTGATTCGTCAATAAATCAATCTGACAGTAAATAGGCATCTCGCATTATAATATCACCATTTACTTCTTAAAAGTAAAACCTGCTTTTGAATGAATAGACATTTTTACATGGGAGCGCAAATTACTCGCCACGTTATGAACAAATTTGCGAAGTCCAAATTCGGCAAAAAAATTCGGTTACATTTTCAGAGTCGAATATTTCGTTTAAGTATTTAGTTAAGACACTTTTATAAATGTTCATAATTTACTTCCCAGCAACCAACCAGCTTTGTGTTTCGCGTCCAGACGTTTCTCGATGTGATAGTATAATATGTTTCTAAAACTGATCTATATTATACGATGTGAATATGCTTAAAATAAAGTAAAATAATGCTTATATATGGAATGTAATACGACAATTGGGTTTATTCTCTTTTTCACATCTATTTTTACAAGTTTTCATAGTACAAGTCAACATTTTGCCGTGTTATTTCGTAAAATGAACCGATGATGCCTCGACCATAGTTCGCACAAGAATGATGACGTCACGTTTTCAAATTTCACTTGAGGTCATATGCGAGCACAGCCGGTTCTAATGGAACCGGTATGGGGAGTGGGGATAATACGCTTTTAATCACTTAGGGCAGGTCTACTTATATTCATATGTCTATGGCTTCATCACAATATGATTAAAGGTAATACGTTTTTTTTGAAGTGTTTAAATTGGTCATTAAAAATGTCTATTTCATTATTAGAGCCATGTATAATGTTATAATTTCTTAATGTTCGCGGTACAGTGGAAAAATATTCTGTATTTGTGTGGTAGGCCTTAATCTAGAAAATGTCTTTCGTCCTCTTTGTTGATTTTCTTGATGGTATATTGATGTTACTTTGGGATAAAATGTTTGGTGTATTAACTGATGCATGTATAATTTTGTGTAGAAGCAGTACGTCAGAAAGTTTACGTCTGACCGTCAGTGAGTGTAATTTATAGTGCAAAATTCGGTCATTATATGTTCCAAATTAACCAGATAAACCTTCACTATAAGCAATTAGACGGGTTAGTTTCCTTTGTATGGATTCAATCCTATAATTATGAATCTCATAATTGGGAGACCAAATTGTTGATGCGTAGTCGAGAATACTTCGCACAATTGATTTATATAATGTTAAAGTTAATTCTGTACTTTTAAAACAATTTGTAATTCTGAGCGTTAATCCTAATACTTGTGATGCACTTTTTGAAATTGTATCTACATGTTTATTGAAGCTAAGTGACGAGTCAAATGTCACGCCTAAGTCTTTGATTGAAGTTGTGTTTAGTAAAGCGATATTGTTAATGTGATATGTGTTTGAGAATTTATTAATTTTCTTTGTGAATGAAATTACGGCACATTTGTTTTCATTAAAATAAAAATAATTTAGTGTGCACCATTCATGAAGTGATGATAAGTCTTTTTGCAAATCGGTGCAATCTTCTAATTATGTAATTTTTTTGTACAACTTAAGGTCATCGGCAAACACGAGACATTTTGATGTTTTTATTCATAAAATTATGTCGTTGATAAAGATTAAAAACAGCAAAGGTCCAAGATGCGAGCCTTGCGGAATTCCCGATGTTACAGTAAAAAGATCCGCGGAGTACCCTCCTACAACCACTTGCAGTTTTCTTTCTGTAATGTAACTTTCGAACCATTTCAAAGTATTTCCATTTATGCCAAACTTTTCCAGCTTCTTGATGAGTAATGATTGATTTAACTGGTCAAATTCTTTGCGAAAATCCGTGTAGATGGCATCCACATGTAAACGTTTTTCGATTCTATCACGGATGTACTGCGAGTATTCGAGTATTATTGTTTTTATTAGACTATTATTAAACTTTTTATTATGAAACTATAATTATTACACTATTATTATTACACTATTATTATTACGCAGTATTTCACAGGTATATTTGCACCGACAACCGAAATAATTATGTTTGATGATAATATTTCATTATATATAGAAATAGTAATTATCAGTTTATTTCACAACTTAAAAGTAACGGATACTCTGTCTTTTTCATAGAAAACTTAAATTTAGTTTGTCGCAAAAATACCAAACTTTTTTTTTCTAAATATCATAAGGTAAATCAAATATCTAGTACGTGTGTGTTCTACTTGAATTATCAGTGATTTAAATTATAAAATATAGGCCATTAAAGAAGTCAACTTGTCTTAATTTTAGTGGCAACTTTGTCAATTAAATAAATAATAAACTCATACATACAAATACAGAATTCATTAAAACGTCCCAAGTACACACACTTTACACGGCAACACGATAAAATACATTTAAACACCATACATACTCACTATGGCAAGCAATCCATTAGTTACGAGTGGAGCAACATATATAATTGCCTCCCAGACAAAATTAAAAAGTGTAGTTACATTTAAAAAAAAAAAGTTCCCTTTTATGCTCAATCAACAAAATAATGAAAGTGAATAATATAGTTATGTAATGTATTTATGTATTAGTTATTTCTAAATAAATAAGTGAAAATGTAATTTTCTTTTATCTAAAAAACTTTAAAAAAAAACTATTTTTGATTTAACTGTATATTACTTTGCTTTCTTAACAATAAAAGTATGGCGAAATATAAAATACAAAATAAAATTAATTGAAATAGCATTTTGATGAAATTCAATTAAAATTAAAATTCACGCGAGCGATTCACGTTGTAGTTCAAATATGTCGTATATAAATTAAAAGTTCTACTCGAGAAAACGCTTTTTTAACACTTTTTTTAATTTTTATTTTATTTTTCAATAGGAGAGAGTATGGTATATCGTACCACTTCGCACTTAACTCTCAATACTGTATGATCGAAATGGGTTAGAGAATTGGGGTTAGGTTCAAATAAATACTTATTTTATTGGGTGCGATATTTATTTAAATCATATTTTACAGGCATCTGGAATATTTTCAAATTAAACGTTTTATAAAAAATGATTTTCGGTACGATTTAACGAACCGGTACGGTTAATCGTACCACCGGTATGGTAAATCGTATCTAGACCATTATTCCAATTTACATCGAAGAAAACATGGACATTTTTAAGGCATGCATGTATCGCAAATGTCTGGGTTACTGGTGCAAGATTCGTGCACCCATTTATGGCAACAAACGCACTGGATCCAGTCTTCTTTGGGTCCTGCCTTTTCAAAATAATTGCCAAAGCATAGGTGGCATACGTATTCTTTATCGTCATTATCAATATCCGTATCGGAATCATTCAAAACGACAATACTGTCAGCATCTTCACTATCCACTACTTCTGCAATTTTCCTTCTTTCGTCGAGCACACTTCTTACCTTTAATGGGCTTTTTATCAGTTTTAATAATCTTATTTTTCTTTTTTTCAATTTTTTATTTGGGCATTTTGACAGCTGAGGGTCTACCAGCAGCAACTTCTAGTCCTTTTTTATAAGGACTTGCTGTTAATTCAGCAGCCTTTTGTGCCGTGCGCGTGTTCTTTTTTCCTTGGTTCTTTGGTATTGGAGAAATCTCAAGAATTGATAGTTGATAAGATGTCAACGCGTTTGAATTCGTTTGCCCCAATTCAACTTTCTGAACTGCATCTAGTGGTGAAAAGGAAGACTCTGACGAGGTCACTGGTGGTGGTGGTCGCAACAAAGGCTCTGACGAGATCTCTGGTGTTTGTTGTACTGAACTCTATAATTTAAAACTAGAAAATAATTTACTTAAAAAACAACTAAAAAATTACGGTAAATCGTACCGGGACGAATTACCAAACCACTTATGGTACGATTTAACAAACTCTGAGTTTTTTATGAAACAATGACAACAAAATGTAAAAGACAGGTGAAAATATGATTTTGCAATCGTAATTTGCAGAATACAAACATGCTAAGTGAACTTAATTTGAGAAAAAACTATCATACCTACCTTTGAACACGAAATCACCTGACGCAGGAGCCGAAAAAATTAGATGAAAATTGTGAAAAAACAAAAATACTCCACTGCCAGCGCACGCGCGATCCAACACTAACTAAAAATGGCGGGACAACTATGACGCTTCTAACGGTTGGCAGAATATTATCAGGATTAAAAAATAGTGACCCGTAGCAAAAATATCAAGGTGGCACTATTTACCGACCGGTACGATATACCATACTCTCCCCTATATTACCAAATTAGTTAGGGCAAAATTATTCTTTAACAATTACTATGAACTCTAAAAAAAATACCAAATTGAATTCTTTAACGGCCTACATATCATAATGTAAGAAACATATAAATAAAATAGCAATCTTTTTATAAAAAATAAATATTTTTCAGCTTCTTTGGGTATTTTGGACTCAAATCCAAATTTTAGTTTTGTACAAAAATACAAGGTTATTCACTTTATTTAAGCGCCCAAACGCATCTTAAATAAAACGCATTACACCTTTTTAAAAGCTTACAATTCGTTTAATTCTTTATGTTTTATGTAAAATATAGAAAAAATACAAAGAATAATTATGTTGGTCTTTCCATTAAAAGAGGATACAATCTATACTATTTCTTTCTTATCCCATTCCACCCGCCCCTGAAATTTTATTCCAATCTTCATGGAGCTGGCCTGAATAATAATAAACATATTTGATTAATTTGTATCAAAGCGTGTTTTTTATGAAAAACTAAGCCAGTTAATTGAATGATTTCTTGAAAACGAATTGTTTTATTCGGTCTCAAACATTTCATCTATGGAAGAAAAAACTGAAGAAAGTCACAAGAGTAAAAAAAACTTAACAATTACGCTTTTTTACAATATTATTGATACATTACGTCCTTGGCCTTGAACTTCACTTACCACCCTCACCTGCTGTAAGCCCATTTGATCAATTAAGGTGAGATTTAACTGAACGCATTGCCGTTATTGGCAACTATTATGTTTGAAGAAACTTTAAAGAACACAAACAGCGAAAAACTCAGTAAAAAAAAAATTAAAAGCCTCTCTATCCTCAACGTGTGACTGTTTGGTGCGGTTTATGGTCCGGCGGAGTCATTGGACCTTACTTTTTCGAAAATGAGGCTGGAGCAACAGTTACGGTGAATGGATTGCGCTATAGATAGATGATTAATGATTTTTTATGGCCGGAATTGGAAAGTATTGATCTGGACAACGTTTACTTTCAACAAGACGGCGCTACGTGCCACACAAGCAACGAAAACATTGATCTTTTACGATTGAATATCAAAATAACACCTCTTATTGGAAAACCCTGTATAATAATTGTCATATATTTACATATTAAAACAAAAATATTGTACGATTTAAAGCAAACGATGACACCCGGGTACCTCTTTTATCACTAGAACGTGTACGTTTAACTTCAGCGTTTTCCGCCCACTTACCACCCTACAACATATCCAAAATTTATGCTGAATAATTAATTTCCACTATTGTGGAGATGTCACGAAGTTTCAGACGATTAGACTAACAGGAAGATAACAAAAAACTTACTTCAAAACCTGAAAGTACGGGGTACTTCTTTACTCACGTAAAGATGTCATTTTTGTCAGCCATATAAGGGTTTAAAAAATAGACGCTTTGTTTTTATAAACGATGTTTTTTATGTACTGAAAAATAATCGCTTCAATTGCCATCGTTAAAAAATAATCATTTCCCTTTCAGTCATAAGCACAACTTGTTGAAGCATAAAATCACATATTTATTCAACCTGTTGCCAGAGTTGCGGATTTGATCTCATCGATAAACAACCTTCCACTTTACCTCCTCCCAGCACTTCAGCGCTCCCAACAACATCCCGGGTCGATGTCACGTCTCGCGTCTTGGCTTCTCCTCTCAGCGACTTCTCGTTTAGGGAGCAAATTGCACAAGCACGCCTGACTGATGATCTTATATCGGAGCCGACAATGTACATTATTGGATTTACTCTCGATTTCCAAACCCAATCTCGCCGGAATTGCCCCCAACCAAAAACACCTATCAGATGTGAGATTTACCTGCGTGCTCACCGCTTTTTTCTACTTTTTTCTTTCCGACAAGCCATTGACTTAATACTAAATTAAATTGCTTCTTCACGTGCACGTGTGTGTGTTTTTTCTGTGATGAAAGTATTTTGCTGGGAGATGATAAACCGAATTGAAAAATGTACACAATTTGAAGTTTTAAAAGACAAGAAAAAAATTGTCTTTCCTTACAACTTACGGGATGGATAGTCACTTTTTTAAAAATTGACATGTTGATTTTTAAAACCGAATAATGTTACTGAATTAGGTATTAACCTATACCGATAAATCTTTGATCTGCTCCGTAAGCCTCCGCAGTTACTTCAATGTTTTTTAAATCATCCTAACCTAACCATTCCGGACATATAATACAGCCATAATGTAGGTCAATACCTAGATTTACCAATAAAGTATTCTGAAAAAGCAGGTATGAGTTTATAATACAAGTTTAGATGCGTAGTTTTCATAAATTAATTAATGAAATCTAGAAAAAATTGATCAGCTTCAATGCTTTAGAAATGTGAACTTTTTATTTCAATTCAAAAATAAATTATTTTAAGCAATAATTATTAGCCTGAAACACCTATATACATTGAAAAAAACTTCAGAAAAAAAATACGACCGACGGAAATTTAATCCGCAGCCTTCTGATAGTCGGTCAGGTGCTCCGACAATTATTATTGTATTACCTGCGTAGTATATACTAGATATAAAATGTTTGATTTTATATCTAAGTATATACTTTAAAAAAATATCTATATATATTTATAAATAAATAGTTCTAGTAATTTTCTTTTAAGTATTTCGGTCTTGCTATCCTTATGGATTAAATTAAACATATTATAAAAACAAAGTCAGTGAAAATCCTACAAACTTTTCGTATCTAACTAAACCTATCAATCACCCTTCTTTTTCGCAAGGGTCGGCACACTTAATAAAACCTCATAACCTTATTTCCTGAAACATAAAGTTGTTAACATCATAAGGACAAAGAAGATAATTAAGAAGAAAAAGTAATAAAATTTAATAAAAGGATTTTGTTGTAATTATTTAAACGCGTATTAATTAGAAAGTTAATTAATAAATAACCTTTTTCAAGTTTTAACAGGCTGTCAAATTGTAAAATTTGACAAACGTTTAAGAAATACTTTTTCCTTTCCGACACGTGGCGGGTTTAAAAGGACAAAACTAGGTATCATTTCCCTTCCGACACGTGGCGTGTTTGAGAGAACAAAACTCTTTTTTGGAGACGACTTGAAACATCTCATTTTGATTTACAATAATTCTTTGCGAAGTAATGCAATATCGCGTGGTTTTGGTTTGAAAATTTGATGGCTTAGAAATATTATAGATGATTTTTAATTTCTTTAAGTGAACACGCAAATTCCCAACTGCTCCCATCCGTCTGGAGCCAGTGAGACTTTGGCATCCCCAATCGGGGTATGTTGCGAGGTTGAAGGTAGTGAGGAGGGGAAGGAGATAGGGAGAGGAAGATGAAGAAGTACCTGGATATTCAGATCTGGTCACCAAACACGGCCAAAACCATTTCAAACAACGTTTCAATTCTGAATTATAGTATTACATCAGGGCGATACTGAGAGTATTCCACTCTGGAATGTACCGCAAACACACTTTATATTATTTAAAATGATTGAACAGCGAAATAACACAAAGTAATCAAACAAATTTTGATCCCGCGACCTCCAGCTTGCTAGTCGAGAGCCTCACCCCTCCACCACGGAGGCCTTAAATGCTTATTTAATTAAATACCATGGTAGAACCTTTATAATGACATTTGTTTTTGACAAATCTTTTCATAAGCCGAGAAAATATAAGTATCAAGCAAATTCTCTTACTTACCAACAATTTTTAGCAATTGATTTTATTGTATAGTGTGGAAAATTAAGTTCTTTAGGTTATGATGGGATTCTTAAAAAAATATTTGTGCCTTTAATTTACAAAATTAGAGGCAATAAATTTTACAACCGTTTTGGCGATGTTTTTTTTTGAACTAATCTTTAGTGTATACTAAATATTATTACTATGTTACTACTATGATAATAAAAATTAAAATAAATTGTGTTTACGCTCGCTGACAGCCGGAACCCCATTTATATCGTTTTAAGCGACATCTATTATCAATATTTTTTTTTCCAAACTACAAAATCGTAAATAAAATATGATTATTCACTCCTTCCGTTTCACAGGCGATATCACGTAGAAAACGTAGTTAAGCAGGTACAGTCTGTCAAAAATAAGCCAACATAAGAGCGCTGTGATCGTTTAAACGGTTTTAAATAATACCAAGATAGTTGAAATAAATAAAAAAAAATACTTTAAAAAAGCATTATGGCTTAAGTAAATATTTTTAACAATAATATCGAATGGTGTTCATAAATTAGTGACAATTCCTGGATATGTACATAATACTCAACATTATATTATACTAAGGAATTTGTTGGACTAAAATTATTCGAAAACTGCTCGCTCATTTTTCAAGTAATATTTTGTGAGTAAATTTGAAGACAAATTATTTTTTTGCGCATATAATATTAATTTTAAATGACGGGTTTGAGTACCGCCGCCCCGGGAACTATTTATTGGAAAGCCAACACCTCTGCCATAAGTCACTCCAAGTGGTTCTGTTCGTTTGCTGATTTAGCAGGAGTGACCGAGTACATTGGGTGAGGCGTGTACAGAATAATAATATATCTTTATATAAGAAATTTGCAACTATAACTAAGATTACATGTAAAATGTCCATAGTGTATATTTGTTAATATATACACTATGGACATATAACGACATTATAACGAATGTTTAAGACAAGATTTTTTATGCATAGCACAAAGGGTAACAATTATTTTACAAGCAATAATTATTCGCTAGAAACACTCATCCACATTGAAAAATCTCCTGATAAAAGATACATGACGCCAACGGGACTCGAACCCGTGTCCCTTCGATTTCCGGTCCAAATCCGGTCCGATTTCGTTTACCAAAAAAAATAATAACTAATATAGTATTATTTTTTAAAATAATAACTAATAATATAGGATCTAGTATTTCACCTAAAAATGTAGACAATTTGTCTCGACGCCATCTAGTGAGAGAGTTAGCACATACAATGCCTTTCTCATATAAAATAAAGTTGGTTGTTTTCAGGTGAAAAAATGTAACAAGCAGTAATTGTTGAATGAAACACTAGTATATATTGAATTATTTCGCGGATAAGAGATAAGCCGCCATAGCTCAGTGGTCAGAGCTGTCTACCGGAAATCGAAGGGACACGGCTTCGAGTCCCGTTGGCGTCATGTATCTTTTATCAGGAGATTTTTCAATGTGGATGAGTGTTTCTGGCGAATTGCTTGTAAAATAATTGTTCAAATTATTTTTTTAAGAAGAAGATGAAGAACTACAGAATTATTTAATACATAAGAACGTTAAGAATAAAAAGCGTCATGTCAAACATAAAACCACTTCTGAATCTCCTATAATTTTTGTTCTTAAATCGGTGTTGCCATTTTAATGAAAAAAATTGTTCCATTTTATTAAGTTTCTAGATTTTTTTCACTTATTGTAGGTACCTAACTAGTATCCAGGAATTCAGGTATATAATAATGTACCGGACGTACCTCCACCGACCTAAAATTAATTTGCATAAATCTGAATTTACGCAGAGGCAGTTCCTTTACAAACCCACCTCTGCGCATATTCGAATTTATGCAACAAATTCTCTCTATAAACTGTAAACCTTATCTGCTGATTAAACTGTAACTCTGTTGATTAATAAATAAAACCACGGGGTCAAGCAGTCATCATTATAGACAAAAAACAAAGGCTTGACCCCCCGACACCGTCTTATAAATTAAATACCTATCATCTGTACAAAACATGGAAGATTTGCATGAAATTTGAAATTGTGCAGACGCGGTTTCCTTTACAAAACCTGCCGTTTGCACAAAATTGAATATTGTGCAAATCTTCCCTTTTAAATATGTGTTTTCTCTCTTTAATATGTAAATTTGCACAAATTAAATATTGTGCAAAGCTGCCTTTTAACTCTGTAATATGTGCAAACTCACAAAATATATTTGAATAAAAATGACCCGGGCAAAGTGGATTGAAGAAACAGTCAGGGACCTAGTCAAAATCATCTCCAGTCCGAGTTGCGCAACAACGGCGCCCTGCCCTGTGAAAATTCCGGGAACCCAAAAATAATTCTCGGAATTTCTCGCTAACAAAGGGAGCGCAGGGCCCGTTGGTCCTTTAAAAGGCGAAAAACTTGTGCAATTCGGCAGAGAGCCAGCACCCTTCGCTTCATCAACATCTCTCCTGGACTGCCCTTGACTGCCTTCTTCAAGCCTCTTCTGCCCTGGACCTTCACTGCAACTTGGCCTTCTTCTTTCTCCCGGCTCGCTGTTCATCAAGAAGAAACTTTCACAATAGTCGAAGCGTCCCTTGTCAGGGCGCAGGTTCCCCCCTACCTTCCTCCCCCTGCCTTATACCTTTCTCCCATAATCCCCATATTTTTCCCCACATTTTTTCCCCATATTTTTCCCCACATTTTTTCCCCACATTTTTCCCCATATTTTTCCCCACATTTTTTCCCCATATTTTTCCCCATATTTTTCCCCACATTTTTCCCCACATTTTTCCCCATTTTTTCCAATATCCTTCCAAGGCGTCGAAGCGGCCAGCCGGCCACTCCCGCTATATCGTCTGTGCGGCCGGCGACTACAGTGCCGTCCCGTACATGGTCCTTCGAGCCGCGATCGCCTCTTCACGCCTTCACGCCTTCACGCCTTCGCGCCTTCCAGTGACGTCCCGAGATGCCGTCCCTGCGGAGCGGCCGCGAGGCTTCAGCCTCCACCCCGGATTCACAACCCGACGTGGAGCTGGTGACAGGCCCTCACCCCGCCGGCCCTGCCGGCCCTCACCCCGCCGGCCCTGCCGGCCATGACCCTGCCGGACCTGCCGCCCCACGCGCTGCCAGCCCTGTCGACACCCACTTTGCCGGCCCTGACAGCACTCCGTCCTCCGATGTGGAAGACGACTCAACCACCACAGAGGACACGGTCAGGCAGCTCCGGAAGGCGAACCGGACAATGAGCAGGCAGCTCGCTCAGCTGCTCGCAGCCCTCCCCACCGCGACGCAGTACCTGCCAGGGGCGGACCCCCCTGGCACCCACCTGGGCGCCTACCCTGGTGCGGCCCCCGGTGCGCATCCTGCCGCCTACCCTGGAGCGGCCCCTGGTGCGCACCCTGCCGCCTACCCTGGAGCGGCCCCTGGTGCGCACCCTGCCGCCTACCCTGGAGCGGCCCCTGGTGCGCATCCTGCAACCTACCCTGGTGCGCATCCTGCCGCCTACCCTGGAGCGGCCCCTGGTGCGCACCCTGCTGCCTACCCTGGAGCGGCCCCTGGTGCGCACCCTGCCGCCTACCCTGGAGCAGCCCCTGGTGCGCACCCTGCCGCCTACCCTGGTGCGGCCCCTGGTGCGCACCCTGCCGCCTACCCTGGTGCGGCCCCTGGTGCGCATCCTGCCACCTACCCTGGTGCGGCCCCTGGTGCGCCACATGCCGCCCACCCTGGCGCGCCCCCTGGTGCGCATCCCGCCGCCTACCCTGCCGTGCACCCTGGCGGCCCCCCTGCTGCGCCCGCTGCTGCGCATCCTGGCGAGCACCCTGGCGCGCCCCCTGGTGCGCATCCCGCCGCCTACCCTGCCGTGCACCCTGGCGGCCCCCCTGCTGCGCCCGCTGCTGCGCATCCTGGCGAGCACCCTGGCGCGCCCCCTGGTGCGCATCCCGCCGCCTACCCTGCCGTGCACCCTGGCGGGCCCCCTGCTGCGCCCGCTGCTGCGCATCCTGGCGAGCACCCTGGCGCGCCCCCTGGTGCGCATCCCGCCGCCTACCCTGCCGTGCACCCTGGCGGGCCCCCTGCTGCGCCCGCTGCTGCGCATCCTGGCGAGCACCCTGGCGCGCCCCCTGGTGCGCATCCCGCCGCCTACCCTGCCGTGCACCCTGGCGGGCCCCCTGCTGCGCCCGCTGCTGCGCATCCTGGCGCCTACCCTGGTGCGGCTCCTGGCGCGCCCCCTGGTGCGCATCCCGCCACCTACCTTGCCGTGCACCCTGGCCGGCCCCCTGCTGCGCCCGCTGCTGCGCATCCTGGTGCCTACCCTGGCGAGCACCCTGGCGCCTCATCCCAGAGTTTTTCGCCGCTGTTTCCCCCGCAGCCGACCGCCGATGAGACTGCCCATCACACCAGCGAGTGGGTCCGACAAGGCGCTGACCCGTTCCTGGCACAGCTGGGCACCATACTGGCTGACGCCATCCGCTCCTCGCGCGCCCAGGACAGCCCTCGTCCCTCAGTGGAGGAGGACCTTCGGATGACCGCCCTCATCGCCCGGCAGTCCACCGCCAAGGACCTCCCCACATTCTCAGGCGACCCCCTCGAATGGCCGGCCTGGATTGCGCAATACGAGCAGTCCACCTCGACCTGCAAGCTCACGCTGAGCGAGAACCTTATACGGTTGCAGCGTGCGCTCAAGGGGAAGGCGAGGGAGAACGTTTACTCGCTCCTACTGAACCCGGACCGCGTGCCCGAAATTATAGCGACCCTGGAGGAGCGGTACGGTGGATCGGGTTCGATCGCAAACCTAATGCTGGACAAGGTGAGGAAGCTGCCCTTCCTGTCTGCCGAAGCCACCTTGGAGGAGATTGCTGACTTCTCCGGGACAATCCAGAACCTGGTGGCTTCCCTGCGGGACTTGAGGACGGGAGGCTACCTCACCAACCCCGCCCTGCTGGCCGACATCACCGCCAAGATGCCGTGCACATTGAGGATGGCCTGGCTGCTGGAGCTGCGGATGCTGGGGCAAACAACCCAGGCCACCATCCTCCAGTTGGCAGCATTCCTGAGGGGCGTCGCCGGCGTGATCCCGGTCAGCGGGATGGTGGATCCCTTGCGATCCGGCAAAGGGCGCCGGGAGCATGTGCTGGCCAACGCTGTGGCCACACCGCCAGAGGGGAAAGCCAACCGCCCACCACCGCCTGTAGTGAGAAGGAACACAGTTAAAAGTGCGTGCGCTCAGTGCGGTGAGCCACACAAAACTCGGGAGTGCCGCGAGTTTATTGCGAAATCGCTCTCCCTCCGATGGGAAACAGTACGCCTGAACAATTTGTGCCGAAAGTGCCTGGAGCCACACCACTCCAGGGACTGCAAGGAGACAGTGTGGTGTGGTGTGGGTGAGTGCCGCCACCCGCATCATCGGCTGCTCCACCGGGAGACAGTCGCGGAGGTGAACCTTTGACGCCAGACAGTGGACAGCCGTGTGCTGTTAAAAATAGTGCCGGTTGTGTTGCGGGGCCCCACGGACGGGGAAGTGTCAACGTTCGCTCTCTTGGATGAGGGATCCACCATCACCCTCATCGACGCTGACACCGCAACGCAGATCGGCGCACGCGGCCCAGTCCACAGTCTGCGGCTGCACGGGGCGAAGGGGATGTGTACCTCCGACGCCCGCTCCCAACGCGTGAAGCTGATGATCCGGGGCGCTGGACTGGAACCCACCTTCACCATCACCGCCCACACAGTAGCTGACCTGAGCCTGCCGGAGCAGCGCGTTCCTGGAAGACGCGTCACCCCAAAACTCTTGATCGGGCAGGATAATGCTCACCTTATCGTGTCAAGAGAGGTCCGTGAGAATAGCACTACCCGAATAGTGTCACGGACCGCTTTGGGGTGGATCGCCCACGGAGGCTCGAGCAATGACGGGCCAGCTACCACACTGGCCCTCCAGTCGGAGACCGCTGCAGATGCCCGCCTGAGGGAGTTGGTAACATCCAACTTTGCCGTCGACTCCCTCGGCGTCACGTCTGCAGCGAGAGTCAATGCCATGGACACAAAGGCCATGGCATTAATGGCAGAAACCACCCGCCCCCTACCTTCTGGGCGGTGGGAAACTGGCCTCCTGTGGAGACACCCTGACGCCACACTACCCGACAACCGGCAGTGTGCGCTGAAGCGGCTCCAGTCCCTCGAGAAGAAGCTCGCGGCGGACGCAACCCTGGCAGCGGCGTACAACGACAAGATGAAACAGCTTGTCGCCAAAGGCTACGCCAGACGCCTCTCCCCCAATGAGGCGTCGCTCCCTGCCCCGCGGAAGTGGTATCTTCCCCACTTCGCCGTCACCAACCCGAACAAGCCAGGGAAGATAAGGGTTGTGTTCGACGCTGCCAGCCGATGCCGAGGGACGTCACTAAACGACCAGCTGCTCACTGGCCCCGACCTGCTGTCCTCTCTCCTGGGGAACATCCTCCGGTTCCGGGAAGGCGGTATAGCCATCGCCGCCGACATCCAGGAGATGTTCCTGAGGATCCAAATCAGGAAAGAGGACCAGTCTTCGCAGATCTACCTGTGGAGGTCGCCAGACCGGCAACAGCCGGACACCTACCAGCTGGCGTCCATGATGTTTGGGGCTACCTGCTCGCCCAGCAGTGCCCAGTACGTGCGGGACAGGGTGGCCGGTCAGTACGAGCACCAGTACCCGGCCGCCGCAGCAGCCATTCGTTCACGGTTCTACATGGACGATTACCTGGACGCTGTGGACAACCCTGACGAAGCTGCTGCCCTAGTCCGAGACGTAAGGGCCCTCCTTGCAAAGGGAGGGTTCCACCTTACGAACTGGGCCTCAAACAGCCTGGACGCCATCGTCGATGTACCCCCTGAAGACCGCGCCACCTCCACGGTAGCAATCAGCAGCGGGAGCAGCGAGACCGAGAGGGTCCTGGGACTGGTGTGGGACCCATCTGCCGACCGCTTCATTTACAATTTCCTGGATGCGGCCAGTCCAGAAGAAGCCACACGGCCTACAAAGCGGCAGCTCCTCTCCATCATGATGAAGATCTTCGACCCGGTGGGCTTCGTCTCCTGCCTCACCATACGGTCGAAGATCCTACTGCAAGCCGTGTGGCGTTCGAGCGTTGGATGGGACGACTACATCACCTCGGAGCACGCCGAACGCTGGAGGGACTGGATGAGCCTGCTCCAGGAAAGCAGCGTCTCCATCCCACGACGGTCGCTCCGACAGAGGTCAAGCAGCGTGACCCTGCACCTCTTCTGCGACGCCTCGGAGCAAGCTTGCTGTGCCATCGCATACTTCGTGGAGGAAGTGCAGGGCACCCTAAAAGCCACCTTCATTGCCAGCAAATGCAAGGTGGCACCTCTCAAGCCGCTATCCATACCCCGCCTTGAGCTGCAGTCCGCACTCATGGCGGCTAGATTGGCCAGAACCATCCGGTTGGAGAGCCAAGCGAGGATAGCTTCAACCATCTTCTGGACGGACTCGACCACAGTGCTGTGCTGGTTACGCAGAACAGAACAGTTCAGTTCTTGCCTCCGTGGTAAGAGCACATACTAATCTTGCTCCGCAATTATCTTTCCATATCTCGGTTAAATTCCATAATCCCACAACCCCTTAAGCGCCACCAGGTGCAGTTTTTTACGGGCTTTCCGCCCGTATCAATATTTTTTGTGCTAGTGAGTTTTTCATACTTTTATAGTGATTAAGTGTTTTGTTTTCTCAAACTCGCCATCTAGGCGGTCTCAACTATTTCCCCCTGTATCCATAGCCGATACAGGGTTCAAAGTTTGCCCCTGCATCTTTGCTGAAAATTTTAGTGCATTTGACACCTTTTTGTGCGATCCACAGTGATTTTAATGTTTTTTGCTCGCGGTGTTCCTCAAGTCGCAGTTTAATCCTACCCAGTTTAAGTGCATCTATTTGTGAACGTTAACGTCACCTACTGCATCAGACGCGGCATTTTTTTCCGCGTCGAGTGACAGTTCAGTTTCTTTCCTGTGCCAAATACTTTAAAAACTATTCGTGTTTTAGCGTTCACCACGTGTTCAAACTTTCTAGAACAATCCACGAACTTTGTCCGGCAAGTGATGAAAGAACTTATCAGAGGACGCATCTCTTGCTTCACAACATTTTGGACAATATTTTTCTTTTTTATATCGTTAAGAGCTATTATTTAAAAGTGACAGTGACATTTCTTTTTTTTAAAATTCTCCATAATCATTTTGGTGTGGAGGATTAGTAAAGAGCGGACATTTGGACATTAATAATAATTTTCATTATTATTTTCGGGGAGGGATACTAAATTTTTACTTTTTCTCAATAAATTTTGCTAAGTCCCAAAAAAATATTTTGTACCCTTAAAATCAATAATTTCACACATTTAAGGGCACTTTGACCAAAAAATTTCCCGACTTTTTTTCCCCATTTTTGGGGAAAATTTTAGATTTACCCCACTTTTAGTTTAAAATGGATTCCGATCCAGTTTCGCGTGGTGAGTCCGATGGTCCCACTGAAAATCCGGTCAGACGCTCCGAAGACCGTGATAACATACTCGAACAGATTCAGCAGATTCTTAGCTCGGGCTCTCCCACAGCTGGTCCTTCCAAGACGAAAAAAATGACCAAAACCAGGCCACAGAAGGAGCTTCACACAATAGACTCTGACAGTGAGGCCGTTTCGGAGCTGGAACCAACTAGTCGCTCCACTGCCGTGCCTCATTCTCAAGATATGCCTTCCATCGCTATAGCAACTACTCCCAACTCTGAGAACAAGAAGCGTCCACGCTCCAGCGACTCTCCGGGGAACCAGGAGTTCAAGGCCATTCCAGCCCTGGAGAAATGCCACAAAATTAGAATGATACTCTTGGACGGCTCCAACAAACTTAACAAAACTGATAAAAGAGTGCTTAACTCCACATTGGATGATTTGATGTCTGACATCACAAGACTAATGCTTGAACTGAATACCCTAAATACCAGAAGCACTACAATTGATGAAATGATGTGTGCCCAATCGGCCATCTCGTCTAAACTGGACTTAGCTTTGAAGACACGCCCAACTTCAGCCCCGCCTCCACTATCAATGCAGAACATGTCATATGCTAATGCAGCGGCAAATTTACCGGCTTCAAAAAAAATTGTTGTTCAAGGTTTCGAACGCCCAATCCCGCAGAAGCCCCTGACGGTTCTCTTCTACCCTGACGTTCCGGAAGGCAAGACATCGGACGACACCTTAAAACAACTCGAAAAGGTTCTCAATCCTAAGCGAGACGATTTCCAGATCGTCCGCTCTAGGAAAATTAAAGGCGCCGGGATGGCCTTTCAGGCTCGTGACAAGAAGGACTTAGATAACATCAAAAAAGCCGAAGCGAAACTCGCCGCGAGTGGACTTAAGATGATCAATCCCCTCGGTCGACTACCTAAGATCGTAATCTATAATGTCCCAAAAGGTGACCTAACTGCAGACCAGGAGCTCTTTTCGGAAATTTTTACCAATAACTTGTCCGGTCAAACTACGCTAACCTTAGAGGATCACCTAAGAACCATGCGGCGAGTTTCGCTCTTTGGCAAACGGGACACCCCCACCATGAACATGGTTGTTACTTGCCACCCTCTTGCACGAAAAATCTTGATAGACAGCGGGATGTGCTTCCTTGGGTGGAATGCCTGTCGTACTCGCGATTACACAGGTGCGACCAGATGCTTCAAGTGTCAACAGTATGGTCATATTTCAAAGTCCTGCTCTCAGGAGAAAGAAACCTGTCGCCACTGCGCCGCTGTGGGACACAAACAAGAGGATTGCCCCAAGAAGGCACTACCCGCTGTCTGTGCCACCTGTACTCGCTTTAGGAAGCCTTCGGACCATCCAACAGGGGATAGGGACTGTCCTGCCCACCTGGCCGCCATCAATGCACAAGTCCGAATGACTGATTATGGCTCCTCATAATACACTCTCCCTAGGTCAGATTAACTTGCAGCGATCCCGGATGGCCACCCTGGACGCGCAGCGGGTCATGTCTGACCTCAACATTGACATTTTGCTTATTCAGGAGCAATACACCAGGGAAGGTAAGACACCAATTGAATTTCCGGGAGCGGTACTCGAAGTCGGCTCATCGCCGGGGGCGGGTGTTCTGGTCAATACATCATTGATCAGCCCCCTCCTTCTGGCAGGGCTGTCTAATGAGTACCAAACCTGTGTATGTATTAAATTTGCTGATACTGAGATCTATCTGATCTCAGTCTACTTTAAATGGGGGAACCCGGTAGGACCACATATCCTGAGTCTGACGCGCGCCCTAAACGCGCTTAAAGGTCGTAACGTAGTTATCGGAGGGGACTTTAACGCTCGCTCTCCTCTTTGGTTTGACAATAATAAAAACCATTCAGTACGATCACGGACTGACGCCGTCGAAGACCTTATTGCTGCGCAAGGCCTTTGTATCGTTAACGAACAGAGTTCGTTCTTTACCTTTTCAAACACACTAGGAGAGAGCAACATTGATCTAACTCTTTGCTCTGGATCAGTTGCGGCCAGGATATCTAAATGGAGGGTCCATGAATGCGCAATAGTTTCGGATCATAGATTAATCACATTTACAATAGGTGTTAAGAAAACTGAAACTCCGAGATCCTCCTGGAATTTCAACACCTCCAGGGCGAATTGGGATAACTTTGGGGAGGCGCTACGAGATACATTAAGGGATTTTCATCACGTAGCAGCTAATGATCCGGACAATTTGGGGAACTTTTTCAATTCTGCCGTTGTATCTGCGGCTGATTCCTCTCTGGGCAGATCAAACCCAAAGACGAAAATTAGAACGCCGTGGTGGTCACCTGAGCTGACTTCGCTAAAGGGGGCCTACAAAGGAGCCTATAGGGCCTTGGGACTGTCCAGGAGGGGAAGCTGTACGGAGGAGGAGACAGCTGCCCTTCAGGCCGCTCTCAGGAGATCCAGGGCAACTTTCAAACATGCGGTTCTCCTTGCAAAACGAGCTGCCTGGCATAATTGGGTTAAAGATGTGGGCAACGCCAACCCGTGGGAAATCCACAGCGCAATTGAAAAATCCGGCAAGGGATCGGATCGGTTTTTGTCAAGTTTAATTGGGAATATTGATGGGAGGGACGCTGAGACTGTGGACGTGGCCTCTACTCTCAACACACTTTTGGGCAAGTTAGTCCCTGTAGAGTCAGTAATTGGGGAAAGTGACCACCAAAAACAGATTAGAAATCTAGCACGGCTTCCACCTAGAGACCTCGCCCAAGAGGATAGAATCACTCCCGTCACTAGAGCTGAAATAGGTGCTATAATTAAGGGTTTGGGTCCAAAGAAGGCACCAGGGCATGACAGACTCAACGGCGAAATAGTGAAGCATGTCTGGGTCCACGCTAAAGAGGAGCTCTTTCAAGTGATGGAATCGTGCCTGAGAAGAGGAATTTTCCCTTCTGAATGGAAGAGGGGCGTGCTCAGGATTATACCTAAAGGGAACGGCAAACCACTCACCGATGTAAAGGCTTATCGCCCGATAACCTTGCTCCCAGTCCTCGGTAAGATCCTGGAATTACTTATTCGGCAGCGTCTTCGCAGTACACTATCACCGCCCAGTGAACTTCAATTTGGTTTCGTCCCGGGTAAATCCACTGTGCACGCCATTTCGTTTGCGCTTAACTGGGTGAAGGTCTGCACAAAGAGGTATGTTGTAGCAATCTTCTTAGATATAACTGGTGCCTTCGACTTCGCGTGGTGGGACATGATACGCACAAAGGTTAAAAGTAGGAATTGTCCAAAACGCCTGTTTAAATCGGTTGACAACTACCTATCGGGACGAACTGTCTCGATATCCCATGGTGATTTTACTATAGAACGCGAAGTAAATATGGGCTGTCCCCAGGGCTCCGTTCTGGGACCTGAATTTTGGAATATTGACTTTGACGACTCCTCTAGGTTACCCTTGCCTGAAGGATGTATCATGATCGACTACGCGGATGATAAGATGTATCTTGTCTCGGGGAACAGCAGAAAGGAAATTGAAGAAAAGGCTGGTGATGGTTTGAACACCCTCCTTAAATGGGGGGAGAGGAACAAGATGACCTTCGCTCCCCACAAGACAATGGGTCTCCTGATGAAGGGCTCTCTCAGTAGAAAAAGAAACCCTACCATCCGGATGGGAGACACCAACATCAAATTTGCAGACACGGTCAAGTACCTAGGTGTAACACTCGATCGATCGTCCTCATTTCTGGCTCATGTTAAAGATGTTTCAAGCAAGGCTCAGGCGCTGTTCCTAAAGCTGAGGAGACTCTCCACCGCTGAATGGGGACTACGCAGTCCGGCACTACGTGCTCTGTACAAGGGCGTATACGTTGCGCAAGTTTCGTATGCTGCCTCTGTTTGGGAGCACCGCCTGGATAACTGCCTTATACTCCTCGCTCTTACTAGGGGCCAGCGAACTTCTTTGCTGGCACTATCTGGCGCATACCGTACTGTTGCTTCGGACGCTTTGCCAGTTTTGGCCGGCATTTTGCCAATCGATCTGGAGATTAGGGAAGTCTTAACCAAGCAGAGACTTTCCAGAGGATCCCCGGCAACCCATCTTGGTGTCGTTCTGACACCAGGTGGACCGGGAACTCTCCCTGGACTGCTTCGGACGATGAGGGACCTTTCGCTTAAAGAGTGGCAGGTCCGTTGGGATAGGTCGAGCATGGGAAGATGGACCTTTTCCTTCTTCCCATCAGTTAAACTCAGAATGGAAGGGGCCTTCCTCAAACTGGACCATCACATGACGCAGCTCCTCTCAGGACATGGGGAATTCAGGGGGAGGCTTCACAGCCTTGCCCTGTCTACCCATCCCAATTGCGCTTGTGGCAATACTTACCAGTCGGCCGAGCACATTCTGTGGCACTGTGAGATCTTGAAGGATGCCAGAGACGAAATGATAGACGGTCTGAATGTCCCCATTAGACCGGTGTGGAACACCGATCTTGTTTCTAACAGAGTCAATTTCGAATGTCTGAGGAAGTTTACTAGGATCTGGGTTGAGAGATGGTCTGAGCTTAGAGTCGCTGACTAGCGTGATAACTGAGAACCCCTGGTGTATTGCTCCTGCTCCATGACTAATTCTTTTACAATTCTCCGATTATTGTTTATGCTATTCTGTTCTTCTTATTTTTATTATTTTTCTTTCCTTACTGTACCAGCTGCTGCAGATGATTTTCTTTCGTTTACATTTCTTTTAAATAACTTGTCTCTTATTTTTCTTCTTATTTTCAGTTTTCTTTTCTTATGTTTTACTTTTTTGTTATCTTATACTTCACATGCTGTCCTCTTTACAGACTATGCAGATTTTATTTTTACACTTTCTACTTTGTTTTACTTAATCTACCGATGTCCTTAAGTGGCACTTTTGGATTGTTTATTGTTTTCCTTTTCTCTTTTCTTTTCTCTTTTTTTATATGTATTTTTTTTCGGTTTTTTTTTTCTTTTTTCAGTAACGGCAACGAGTTTACAGGCTAGAACTGAACTCCGTTGTTTGTCTTGTATTGTTTACTTCTCCCCTATAGGGGTTGGACAACGGGCCTCGTCCCCGCATACCTTGCTGGAGCTTCTTTTATTTCCTTCTTTTTTTTTTTTTTTTTTACCGGGGGACTCCGCCAATCACCTGCGCCACCCCTGAGGAGCGTTGGTGGTCAGAGGGGTGACTGTGCGGGTTGGGGTAACCTCCACCCTGCCTCCGACCTCCTGACGCTTCTTTCCCCTAGGTTCTTTAGGGTTTATCCCTCTTTTTCCCATACTTATCTTCAGGGCTCCACCGGGTGGTCGGCTAAGGGGTGTGGAAGTCCTGACCTGCGCCAGTCGCCCCAACCACCACCAATCTCTCAACAGGACTGCCAGTCGTGGTTCGGCGAAACTCCCCCGTCACTCTATTATGTCACTTATTTCTTCTTTGTGTTTACAGGTACTGGAGTGTGGGTTCCCTCCACCAACTATTTGCCTGACACTTGTTACCTGATTGTTTGATGCTTATTGTTCTGTGTTGTTCTTAGACTAGTACCTGTAAGCGCTCGCATTACCGCTTCCTAACACCGTATGCGGGACATTGAAGGTCTAGCTTCACTTTAAATTGTAGAGCCGTTTATTCAAAAAAATTAGATTCTTGCGAGAACTCCGAAGGGGTGACCATAAGTCACCTATACCGGGGTGGGAAAGCGGTGGGTAACTTCAATGGTTACGCACCGACCCGCGCACGTACTCTGCGTTCGTGTCCAACAGGTTGGGCGAAATAGATGAACTCACCTCCATAGCCAATTGGAGGTGGGTTCATACCAAGCAGAACCCGGCCGACATCGGCACCCGGGACTTGGAGCTGCCCGACCTGTCTCTCCAAGGAAGATGGTTCAACGGCCCCGCCTTCCTCACCACACCGGAGAGCGACTGGCCAAAGGAGCGCACCCTCACGAAGCCAGACGAGCAGACCCTCGAGACCCGGCCCCGACACTACGTCGGGCACATCGCCACAGCCGGAGAGGCCCTACCTCTGGTCGAGAGGTTCTCATCATGGCACCGGCTGATCCGAGCTACAGCGTGGATGCTACGCTTCATCAGGCGCTGTCGCACGGGCCCAAACCGACCCCCTGAAGGCTCTTTACGAGCAGACGAGCTGACGGAGGCTGAGCGCAGATGGGTGAGAAGGTCCCAAGAAGACGCCTTCTCCACTGACCTGCACACCATCCGTCTCAGCCAGGCGCTACCTGCCGCCAGTCGTCTCGTCAGTTTGGCCCCCTTCCTCGGACCTGATGACGTTTTGCGGATGGGCTCACGGCTGAAGGAGCTCACCGGAACAACGAGCGTGGCGAAGACCCCCGTGATCTTGGATGGCACCGATCCATACGCCCGACTGCTGATCCGCCATTACCACGAAAGGGCGGACCATCCAAGCACGGAGAAAACTGTGGCCGAGATCCGGTGCAGCTTCTTCATCCTGCGACTCCGTACCATCAATACCTAATTAATGTTGAACACAAAATATCCTCTGATCCAAAAAATCTTTGGAATTATGTTAAATTAAACTCCAAATCACAGGGTGTGCCAAACACTGTATTCCTAAGGGATGAAAAAGCTGAGAACGGATCTGAGATTGTTAACTTATTCTCCAAATATTTCAGTTCTGTCTACACCAACGACATTCAAACTTCTCAAAATATGCCAGACAACTACAACATTCATAATTCTTCCACTATTCATTGTATTGAAGTTGACGAACGTCTGGTGCAGACATATCTGGAAAATTTAAAACTAAATAAAGGCGCAGGCCCAGATCAAATTCCCCCCTTCTTCATCCTGAAATGCGCAAGCAGTCTCTCTAAGCCGTTATCCATTATATTCAATCGTTCCTTAAAAGAGGGTGTGGTACCTAATACTTGGAAAACTGCCTTCATAACACCCATTTTCAAAACTGGGCAAAAATCTGACATTGAAAACTATCGTCCTATTTCAAAATTGTGTGTCTTCAGCAAGGTGTTTGAAAAAATAATATACGATCAGATGTTTCCCGCTTTGAAATCCTCACTCAATGTTAACCAACATGGGTTTATGAGTGGAAAATCAACAACAACCAATCTAATAGCATTCACGGAATTCTTGCAAGATTATATGGATCAACGTGTACAAGTAGACGCAATATACACGGATTATAGCAAAGCTTTTGACCTAGTGAATCACGACATATTATTACGCAAGCTTATGCAAATCGGAGTCCACGGTGATCTTCTCAGATGGCTCTCATCTTATGTATCAAACCGTAGTCAAGTCGTAGTTGTGGGTGGCTTTAAATCGGACTGGGTAACCGTCCCATCAGGTGTGCCTCAAGGATCTCTATTGGGACCGTTACTATTTAACATTTACATCAATGATATAGGCCAATGCTTCAAATACTCCAAAACATTACTTTACGCAGATGATATGAAGGTTTTTTATCCTATCAGATGTACTGCTGACGGTCAAAAAATGCAAGAGGACCTAAACCGTCTTAATATTTACTGTACACAGCATAACCTTAAAATTAATGTTAAAAAGTGTTTCGTTGTGAATTTCACACGAAATAAAAATATCATTATCAATGAATATAATCTGAACGGCTCAATATTAATCAACAAAAAAGAAATCAAAGATTTGGGAGTGACATTGGACTCTAAGCTAATTTTTGATATTCAAATAGACTTAGTGACATCAAAAGCCTCTAAAATGTTAGGATTCATTCTTAGGACATGTAAAAAATTCAATAACCTTAGAACAATGAAAATCCTATATTTTGCTTATGTCCGCAGCTTACTAGAATATGCGTCACAAGTTTGGAACCCGCAATACATATCGTATGTGGAAATTCTAGAACGTATTCAAAATCGTTTTCTACGATACTTGGATTTCCGCAGCTACCGCCCACATCTAAGTCACCAAGATACAGCAGCGTACTTCAATATACCATCATTAGAAGTTCGAAGAAGCTCGGCCGATGTACTTTTTCTTCAAAAAATAGCCAGGTCCGTTGTTGATTGCCCAGAACTCCTAGAACGAATTCAGATACGAGTTCCTAACAGACGAACCAGATCAAACATGATTTTTAGCCTCCCCCAATGCAACACTAATTCTAAGCAGAATTCTTTCATCTATCGTGCGTCCAACACTTTTAACACACACTATTCACAATTTGACATATTTAACTCTGCATCACACTCCTTAAAATCCCACAGACACTCTCTCGATACATTACAATAACAATAACTACAGATACCATCTAATATAACCACCACTTTATTAACTTCCTTTATACATACCTCAACCTATCCTATCCCTCCTCATCCTACCCCCTCCCTATTCCCCCCTAAATAACTTGTTTCCTGAAATGTAATTTTCATTAAATATCTCGGAATCACACTCAGATACACTTGTATATAATACCTATGTGGAAACCTGTAAATGGTTTATTTACTGAAACTAATTTATTATTATGCTGTTATTGATGTAAACTGTTGGTATCCCAAATAAAATAAAATAAAATAAAAATAAAATCAGCAGGAAGATCAGCCACGACTGCCCCACCTGCCGCTTACGACGTAGCAAGCCCTCTCCTCCACTGATGGGGGTTCTCCCGCCGACCCGCCTGGCTCACCACGTTCGCCCCTTTACACACTGCGGACTGGACTACTTCGGGCCAATGGAGGTCACCGTCGGCAGACATCGGGAGAAGCGCTATGGAGCCTTGTTTACCTGCCTCTCCACCCGCGCCATCCATCTAGAGCTAGCGGTCTCGCTGTCTGCCGACTCGGCGATTATGGCCTTACAACGGATGACCGCCCGAAGAGGTCAGCCCAAGGTGTTGTACTCGGACAACGGGACGAACTTCCGTGGTGCGGACGCGGAAATTCGGGATGCCACGGCAGCCCTGCAGCAGGATGACAGGATGACGGACGCCATGGCTACTAAGGGCATTGAGTGGCGCTTCATCACCCCCCTCAGTCCCCACATGGGGGGAGCCTGGGAAAGGTTGGTGCGCTCGGTGAAAAGAGCCCTGAGCGCCACCTTAAAGGAGAGGGCGCCAAGGGAGGAAACCCTGCGCACAGCATTGGCAGAGGCTGAGTTTGTGGTCAACAATCGGCCACTGACTCATGTCTCTGTCGACCCGCGGGACGAAGAGCCCCTCACCCCAAATCACTTCCTCATGGGGTCTGCCGGGAACCGCCCGCATCTGTCACTCTACGACAGCAAGGAGGAGGAGGTATGTCTCCGTCGCCAGTGGCGTATCAGCCAACAACTCGCCGATATGTTCTGGAGGCGGTGGCTCCGTGAGTACCTCCCCACCCTGGGCGCCCGACAGAAGTGGCACCACCCGACTGACCCCCTCAAAGCTGGTGACTTGGTGGTCATCATAGACCCCGCGCTACCACGCAACAGCTGGCCGCGCGGACGTATCGTTGAAGCCACCCCAGCTGCTGACGGCCAAGTGAGGACAGCCCGGGTCCAAACAGCCACAGGGACGTACACCCGCCCTGCCGTAAAACTTGCCCTCATCCTCCCCACACCAGCACCAGCGCCCGCACCGGCACCATCACCAGCGCCCGCACCGGCACCAGTACCAGCGACGCCCTCTACAGCACCCGGACCACGGATGCCGCATGGGAGCCATAACCCCCAGCGGCCCAGGGGAACCGGGCGTCGAGGACGCCGCCGACCTACACGTCCGGACCGCTAGGCGCAGCCGTGACTGCACCGGGGGGAGAATGTACCGGACGTACCTCCACCGACCTAAAATTAATTTGCATAAATCTGAATTTACGCAGAGGCAGTTCCTTTACAAACCCACCTCTGCGCATATTCGAATTTATGCAACAAATTCTCTCTATAAACTGTAAACCTTATCTGCTGATTAAACTGTAACTCTGTTGATTAATAAATAAAACCACGGGGTCAAGCAGTCATCATTATAGACAAAAAACAAAGGCTTGACCCCCCGACACCGTCTTATAAATTAAATACCTATCATCTGTACAAAACATGGAAGATTTGCATGAAATTTGAAATTGTGCAGACGCGGTTTCCTTTACAAAACCTGCCGTTTGCACAAAATTGAATATTGTGCAAATCTTCCCTTTTAAATATGTGTTTTCTCTCTTTAATATGTAAATTTGCACAAATTAAATATTGTGCAAAGCTGCCTTTTAACTCTGTAATATGTGCAAACTCACAAAATATATTTGAATAAAAATGACCCGGGCAAAGTGGATTGAAGAAACAGTCAGGGACCTAGTCAAAATCATCTCCAGTCCGAGTTGCGCAACAACGGCGCCCTGCCCTGTGAAAATTCCGGGAACCCAAAAATAATTCTCGGAATTTCTCGCTAACAAAGGGAGCGCAGGGCCCGTTGGTCCTTTAAAAGGCGAAAAACTTGTGCAATTCGGCAGAGAGCCAGCACCCTTCGCTTCATCAACATCTCTCCTGGACTGCCCTTGACTGCCTTCTTCAAGCCTCTTCTGCCCTGGACCTTCACTGCAACTTGGCCTTCTTCTTTCTCCCGGCTCGCTGTTCATCAAGAAGAAACTTTCACAATAGTCGAAGCGTCCCTTGTCAGGGCGCAGGTTCCCCCCTACCTTCCTCCCCCTGCCTTATACCTTTCTCCCATAATCCCCATATTTTTCCCCACATTTTTTCCCCACATTTTTCCCCATATTTTTCCCCATATTTTTTCCCCATATTTTTCCCCATATTTTTCCCCACATTTTTCCCCACATTTTTCCCCATTTTTTCCAATATCCTTCCAAGGCGTCGAAGCGGCCAGCCGGCCACTCCCGCTATATCGTCTGTGCGGCCGGCGACTACATTGCCGTCCCGTACAAATACTGTACAGTAAAAGAAGCCATTAGTTGCTTTTATAAGTTGTTTACTTTTGTGTTATGATTGATCTACGGATTACCTGGTAACTATTGTCAGTGGCCAACTTTGACACGTGATGGCGTAATAATGACAGATTCCGAGAAGTCGGTGCTTCCGCTAGATGATAAGTATTATTATATCATATTAGATAATATTTACAGGCTCGTTCATTCTGTTAAGTCAGTGACCCGAATGAATGATGTTTTTTCATGAGCTTTGACATTTGAATATTTGACTTATTTCCGTAATTTTATCTTTATTTATGCGTATTACTCATAGATAATAGAAATATAACCAATCGATTCTTTCGTTAACCCTAGATTACTACTCTACGTCGTAGAGGCGCTTGCGTTTTTTTATATATCGCTCTCTCTTTTTATCCTTTGCGCATATCGCATTGACGTTCAAAGACATCTCAGTCATTGATTATTCATCTCAGACGGTTGTTGCGTTACGGTAAGTTGGCTAGTTTTTATGATATTATTACCCTTGGCGCTCCAAAGACGTATGAGTAGCTAAAGTAGTAGTATAGTAGTGAGTAGTATGTAAGTTTCGCGCTATTAGCCAAATTATTATCTAAAATATTTTTTATGTTACTTTGCTACTTTTTTTAGTTAATTACTTCACAATTGACTATTTTTTGTAGTGTAGTAAGTAGTAGTAGTTTTTTTTAAAGTGAAAACTTTAAGTGGTTTTTTTTAAAGAGAAGTCTGTTTAATTGCCTAACTTTCATTTGAGATTAAAGATTTTATAATAAAAAATATTTAAATATAATATAAAATTGTGTTCTTTTTTTAGTAATATACAAAATTATAAAAACAGTTAAAACATACCAATCATACTTATAGTTTTTGAATAAAATCATTAGTCAATATGATGCGCCTCGCGGGCGTATGATTAGTTCCTTTGTACGTCGCAACATGAGTAGTAGTGTAAGGTTAAGGGCCTGCAATCCCGTTTTTAAGTGACTTCTCAATAGTTTGAAGAGATTCCTAATAAATTAGCGATACTCATTTGCAAAGTGTAGCAATACCAACAGCGGATTCCCGCCTTTGTTTCTTTGTTTCTTTGCTTCTACCTAGACAGCAAATGCATAACTTTCTTGGCTATGTCTCTTTGATAATACGTGCAGTTTGGTCGTAACTTGGTGACAATTAGTGCCATATCTTACTTTCATATCCGATTTGCAATAGTTTTGGTAAAGGATTTTGCGGACATTTTTGTGCGCGTAGTTTGATACGAATATTTTTTGTTGTATTAATTAATACAACAAAAAAATTAACCCTTAAGTGATGTCGTGGGTCCATGGGACTCGTCCATGAGACATGTCTCTCTGCCTTCCTCAAACTATTCACCACCTTGACCAATGCGTTTCCGTACTTTTATCAATTTCTTCTGAGACGCAAAAGAGCATAGACAGTTCCCTCTCATAAGTACAAAGTCTATTTACGAGAATAGGATGGGTCCCCGGGATCCACTACGAAACGGTTCCATGATAACTCAACACAGTGACAATTCAATACACTTGATAAACAAAATTTAAATCACAAAAAGTGATATAAAGTCATTAAAACGATGAAAGAAACATACTCAACCCAGCTAATAAAATTTTTGTTTCATTACTTTCCATGACTTTATATAACTTTTTAAGGATGTGATGAATTATCATTGTGATGATTTATCCGGTCACCATTGAATTAAGTACAAAACTACTTGTAACTTTACCAATTGTCATAATTTTTATTTTCAAAGTTATTGTTATTTTGTGCACACGAGTTTATCATTTATTATAAAGAAACATTAGTTTAGTAAAGAAGATGTCATTTTTTTGTAAATTTTAATTTTTTTATGTGTTTTTGTTGAAAGAATTTCGCTGTCATGTTCAAAAGCAAATTACTTTTGTTTTTAATTAATTTTGCATTATATCTCTGATTTGTAACTGATAATTCGTATTAAAAAAGTACATATTAATAATAATAATAATTGGATGACTTGAATAGCGCCGTTTTTGTGCAAAATCACCTCAAGGGCGCTGTACAAACTTATAATACATTTCTACTGTGATCTATGTTATTACTTAACTATTTATGGAGATAATATACAGTACAATACTTACCTGGTAGGTCACTTGAGATTTACACTTAATTAACATTATGTAATTGTTTTTTATCGAAATTTAGGACATAATAATTGTCGACTAATACCATACCATCATAATGATTATGTACTTCAGATTAAAAACTATAATAGTACTCGATAGGTAAAAGCTGATATCAGTGCATTATGTATCATAGTCATCATAGGTACTATGTAAAACTTTATCGGACTGTCAAGAAGTGTCGCACATTATTATTATACACGCGAATCTCCCGGTAGATTTACGTAATTTATTACTTTTGTTTCCTTTTCATATTATAATAGTATATATTTTATTCCTTTCATTTTCTAATAGTATATACCTTTCTAATATCTTTTATTTTATTTTTTACAAACTCTTAATGCCTTTTAGAAATTTTATTAGCACTTCATTCTTCCTTAAACTACTTTATTGTATATTATTACATATAATTTCTTACTTTGACTTATTACTATACTACAGATTGCTACTTATATTATATTTATATCTCTTTTTTTCATACTTTTAACCTTACTTACTATTTACTGATTATACCATTATACTTACATTTATATTGTTGCATTCCTTATGTTGCTGTACTATTCTCTGTAAATTAGTATGTGAATGGCACATTTTGTGCCATATATGTGAAATAAATAAATAATTGGTTATTGGTTTTTAAAAATGTGGATTCACGGGACAGAAGTCTTCATTTTTTGTTCACCACGTAACTTAATGGTTAAATATATATGTATAAGGATTGAATTTAAACAGAGGTAACTGTGTATCTATTTAAAAAATATAAATGAAAGAAAAATGTATGAATATTCCTGCCTGTATTTTGAGCACTGCGTCAAGGAGATCGAAGAAGTTAGGTCTTCAGAGAAACTTCTATCGAATTACAGACGAATACAGCGCTCCCATCTATCGTCTATTTTGCAACGATTGTAATCCGTCAATTATGATAAATGAAAGTATCAGACGTATTGCCCGTTGCTTACACATGAGTTTTTTCAGGTGTTTAGGGGATCCAGACTATAGGTGACTTTCGAATTTGATACGAGGGTGCACTTGCGATTTGAACAAGGTGTATTTATATGTATTGGTTGTATTTATTGAATTGTATTATTATTGTATTGCATTGTTTATAGTTATATTTATATATGTTGGTACCTACTTTGGGTTCTGCGCATTACACCCAGTTTCCGAGAAGTTAACAAGTCACAATACTCTAATAACGAGAGTTTGCCGAGGCTCGAATTTTAATTAATTATGACCCACGGATGTAAGTTATATATATTTAACAACTTCAATAGTAGAGTTTTCCTCAGGAACATGAAGAAAAAAAAAAATATCTCGTGATCTTGTGAAAAAAATCGCCCCGAATTTTGCGTATTGCTTATGAAGGATATTTCTAATGGAGTCTTTATTTTTTCTTTATGTTGTAATCTTTATTACACCAACAAATACAGTTAATATAATGACAGATCCCGTTTCGGTTGTTTTGCTTAGATTGGAATCCATTATTATGTTTATATTTTCTTTATATTTATGGATGTTACACAGTAAATTAATATTTTTGTATTAAACAATTGATTATGAGATAATATTTTTCTTTACTAAAAAAAATAACTGCTTTAATTATCTTCGAAGTTTTGCAACATCGCTTTGTGTATTGATGTATTTGCTGTAAATAGGTACTTATCTATGAAGAAATAAGTACCTACCTACTTAGGAAGAAAAGTACCTACCGCAAAATAGTCCTAACTGCTCCGGTGTCTAATGCGTCCGGAGTAGATGGGACTATGGCCACCTAAATTAAGGTATGTTGGGATACTGAAGGGAGCGGAGAAGGAAATGAAATGGTAGATAGAAAAGTTGACAATTACCAGGATATTCAGATGTGATCACCAAACACAGCTAAAGCCACTTCAAGAAATGTTTTGATTCTAAATGGTGATCTTTCACCAGGGCGATACTGACAGCATCAACTCTCTTAAACATGAATGCAAGTTTAGTTTTAGTTTATTTTTTCCATATTTTTTACAAAAAAAAAATTATCTTTGCACGAAAATAAATAACAATCCTCCGACTAACTAAAATCTTACTCTTATTAAAAAAAACTTTTTATCAGAATCTAAATGGACATAATTATACGTATTTATATCAACATAATAATGGTACAACATTTTATTCAAATTACTACAAAACCGACAGTTATTTATATTCCTGATCTATTTAAATGATGACGCACTTATCAAAACTAAAGATATCAAAAATTCAAATATTGACGCTTTAATTATCGACAAATTCACAAAAAACTCGAGTTCGTTCAAAATTGAAGTACGATTTACAGATATGTGACACAGATAATCTATTCCACGAAAAAATTATAAAATAAAACAATGTGATTGCTTTGAATGACATAATAATGGCTTGGCTAAATGACGTTTAAAAATTCATCAGCCAGTTTACATAAAAATCGCTTGTAAAAAAACTATCTACCCGTAGGTCATTAATTCCCCTTTATGAGCAGTGGCGGCTCGTGACTTTTGGGTATATGCTAATGTTCCAAAAATGGCATTATTTTTGTTGTTGTAGCTGAAAACGGCCAAACTGAAATTTCCTGAAAATCTTCATACAAAAAATCTGATTTTTGAAAACAAATAAAAAATCGTTTTCAGCTACAACAACACCAATAATGCCATTTTTATAATATTATAACTTTAGTGCTCCCAAAAGTCACGAGCCGCCACTGTTTAAGAGTAGTCAGGATATAACGCTATGCAATTCCGATTTGTCATGCATTTTTTTTAACATTTATTCATCCAAACATCGCCGTTATGAATATGCCATTGGCATTAAACTATACCAGTTTCGAAGTAGAATCGAGTTTTGAAGTTAGAATCCGAATAAAATACGAACACTTCAAAAGTAAAAAAAATTGAATATTATGCAGAACGTATTGTAATAAGGAACTTGAGTAAAACATATTAGGACTTTAAAAACATATTGTATTCATATAGGTCAGTCGCGAGAGTCGAAAATCTCGAAAAATTTTCGGGCGAATATTTCATCATACAATATTGTGGGGAATTATATTTTCTAAATTCACCAGGCACTCCATCCCCCCTCCCCCCACCTCATGGATTGGGGAGTTAGTGGATTCGAAAATATTTCGGGGGAATCCAGTACTGAGCAATCGAGAATACGTCAAACATACAAACTTATTCTGAAAAATCAATATTAGGAAAACAAAACATAAAAAATCGGAACGTGGTCTACGGGACAAAAAAGTTTGGGGACCTTTGATTTAGGTCAACAAATGCTTACTCTGAATATGTATGTTTTGTAATGTATAATTTTACAATTTAGAATTAAAAAAATCGTCATTTAAAAACGATGATAACCGTGAAACACTAAAACGCCCTGTAATTGGTCAGCGGGTTCTGACAGCACTTAAATCGCACACGGGTTACTACTGTGGTTTACAAATAATTTCGAAATAATTCAGGTTTTTTGGAAATATTTCTAAATATTTAAATTGGGTTTTTGAAGTGAAACTTCTTTACGCGCGTTATGCATTTTCGAGGACCGGAGTAAAACCGACTCATGACCGTCACGAAAAACCGTGATCATTTCGCTATAGGAGTCTAGCTAATATTTTATACCTAGTTTAGGTCGCTCTCCAAACTCAGCTTCGCGGTCTAGAGGCAGAGCGCCCGACTGTCGTCGTGAAGAACCGAGGTTCGATCCCCGCTTAAACTAATTTTTTTTTTCTTTTTTGATTTTTTTAATACGAGGAAAAGTGATAAAATGCTCTCGTGCTGCGACTTTTAGATATTTTGACTATATGATATTTTGGTCGAAATATAGCTTACAAATCGAGCCGGTAGAGTCGCTCGGTATTTTGATTAATTATTTTTATTTTGAATCATTAAAATTACTAATCAAGGCCGATAACGCGACTAATTACCCTCGCAGACGTGCGTGACAAGTTTTTTTAGTAAAAAACACAGCCGTAAGTGAGTTTTTAAAAATTTAGAAATGTTTTTCAAATTCAGACTCTATACGGGTATGAGACTGTTAAAACACGATAGATCTTTTCCAAAACGGACAAATATACGGAAATATTTTGAAAAACGACAGATATGACTTCACAATGCCGATATATCTTCGATTCGACCCTATATAAAGCGTTAACGAGACGTTATGTGATATTATTCATTTGCCGTGTTTGAAAACGAAAATTTGCGGGGGACAAGTCAATTGAGGAGTACACGTTGTATACGCGGTTCTCGTTGCGCAAGATACCTCTCCTCGTGGTCTAGAGGCAGAGCGTTCGACACTCGTTATGCAGGACCCGGGTTCGAATCCCATATTTTTATAACGTTTAATTTTTTTTATCACATGCTACTTATAAATATGTCAATAGACAGAAAAAAGAGAGAATGAAATGAAAAGAGAGAGAGAAGAATACTAAAAATTTCACTTCCGTCGTGCGTAGGCTTGCCACACACTGCATTTTTTTTTTTCAGAGAGAGTGGGATTAACTTTACGGTTTACCGACAAATCCGATAACTTATAAAGTCAGTCCGATTTCGATCGTTTTAAAGACCTTTGAAAAATGCAATCCTTGAAAATTATTTTAACTATGAAATATACCTCATACATTACATCTCTGTAAAATATATTCCATTACCCGTTCCCTCTTTCCCCTCTTCCTCTCTTTCCTTCTCATTTTCTCCCAGCAATTTATATCTCTAAGTCTATTGTTGCAATTTAGTAAAAGTACACCCTGATGAAGTAAGCATTGCTTGCGAAACATGTTGTTTTCCTAATCAACATGTTAAGAAAGTAATTAAAAGTGGGTAATTCTAAGGATGGGTTGTTCATAGAATTTGACCAATTCATCAAATTTCACGTTCATTTGCAAGTTCTATAAATGTCCTAGAACTGAAATAATAACAGTACTTGAAAATTAGTTTTGAAGAATTATTCTAAGTCTCCGAAACAACCCATCCCAAGTGGTTATTTATTTTTAATACAAATGGTGTCACACAAGAAGTTTGATGTTTTTGAAAAAGAAAAAAAAAACATTTCTTTAGATGTTCTATATTTTATAATTTAAACACAAATTAATAAAGTTTCACACATCCATACTAGATATTTACTATATCTTTTGAAACAAGGAAGAACTATTTAGTTAAGTCAAGTATTTTGGCCTCAAATCCAAATTTAAGTTTTGTATAAAAAGATCGCTTAGCTCTAGTACTAATGATCGTTAGTTAAAAGAATGTATGTGCATTAAAAAAATGCGGAAAAGGCTTGAGAAATTAAAATTCTCCTTCTTGACTTCTTACCCTTCTAATATTCCACGGATGACACAGTTCCATGCGATTTCTCAGATGGAACTCTAGTGCAAACAAATATGAAAATAACAAATCACAAACAAATATGAAAATTCTCATCATTCTGGTGTTCACTAATTTTTTTTTCTTTTTGGTTTTTTTCTGGTCACCTCACCCTAAACTTATTTTCACAAACAAACACAATTATGAAAATGAAGCAAATTCGCTCTACAATAAATGGTCTAATGATTCCTTTCCTAACAGTCAGAGACGTGACTGTTTTACTCGGGAGGTTTTTAAATAACCCTAAGGCCTTAACTAAATAAAAGCCGGGTAAACCTTTAGTCCGTAGGGATTTTTGTCTCTTTTAAAGCCAGTTACTTCATTCGTCGACCTACCCCTATCAACGTTTCCTTTTAAATAAAAGGCCAGAGGAGAATTGCTTTTCTATTCAGTGAAAGAATGTGCTGTCGAAAGTAAAACTGTTCAGTTGTTCAGGATACGAGAGTTCAATGTCCGACTTTTTTCCCACGGCATCCCCAGTTAGGATGTGTTGTGGGGCTGAACGTAGTATGGGAGGGAAACGGTATGGTGAAGTGGAATCTAGGGAAGTACCTGACTATTCACATCTGGCCACCAATACGGCTAAAGTCATTTAACATTTCATTTCTGGATGGTAGTCCTTCAACAGGGTGACGCTAAAAGTATATGCCATTCTTTGAAGTGCCACAAATGTACCATAAAATTATTTTTATCTAATTAAAAATTGAGACACAAATTAATCAAATATATTTTACTTTCGCATGTCAGGATTTTAACCCGTGACCTCCAGATTCTTAGCCGGGGATCATAAAACTCAACTTCCGTAGTTGAGTTTGCCGACGTTTCACGCTTGCTTCGATTGTTGATGTAAATTATATGATGGTTTTATAAATGCTTACATGATTATACTAAATTTAAAATGTGATCAATCCATTTTTTTTCATAGGGAATTAAAATATTCCCTGATGATCTGTGCTATTTACAAGCCAGATTATCACCAAAGCGTTTCCCAAAGTTTACATCTTCAATTCTTTCTGCATTCATTTCAAATACACCGTTATATATATTTTTTTTTTTTTTCGACCGATATTTTTGAACACAATGTTAATCAACACAAATAATAGGTACTTGAATTGACACATTGAGAAACCCTTGTCACTGTCCATTTTTAGTTATAAACGGCTTAGTTTAGTTTTTTTTTTACAAAATTGTGATTTTTTCGCCTAACTACATAAGCTTATTTAGGGAAACCACACAAGTTCAGCCATCGAATTATGAGGTAAAAAAATATTATTTTGAGAAATCCAGACTTACGAGGTTTCCACGCATTTTCAACCACCAAAAGAATAATTACATATTGAACGATTATTTCATTTTACATAGTTTTTTTAACATTTACCCCACACATGAGAAAAAATAATTTCCGTCATGGCCAATGTCTTCTTTGGGAATGCTGTGTTGAGGGTTGTTTTAAGAAAAGAAAGGAGATGAAGTTCTCGGAAGGAAAAAAAGGTATGCGGGATGGTTGGGAATCTAGGGGTCAGTGTGTTCAGGAGTAACAGACGAATGATCTATCCCCACCGCTGCGGCGCAGGCGAAGGGTCAAGAGAGATCAGTTGGAGAGGTCTAAGGGTCTCTCAAAACTAGCCTCTCCCGATATGCCATTCCACGCAGCTGGTTGACAGGCGCATCTTAAACATACCTCACCCGATGAACCCGGGACCCCTGCTACATCACCAAACGTAGCGAAACAGTTGAGGTGACCAATGGCAGAGGTGTTGGTTATCCATTAAATGGTTATCGGGTGGCGGTCTCCAAACCCGCCTCCCAAATTGAATTGAATGACTGTGAGTTAAAAAAAACGTTATTTTGAGAAATCAAGACTTACGATGTTTCTACATTTTTTCAACCAACAAATTTAGATACGTATAGAACGATTTTTTATAACACGTGTGGAAGAAAATATTGTGTTAATATTTTTTTTGCTAAACTAATGTTTAAGACAAGATTTTTTATGCATAGCACAAAGGGTAACAATTATTTTAAAAGCAATAATTATTCGCCTGAAACACTCATCCACATTGAAAAATCTCCTGATAAAAGATACATGACGCCAACGGGACACGAACCCGTGTCCCTTCGATTTCCGGTCGAGAGCTCTGACCACTGAGCTATGGCGGCTTATCTCTTATCCGCGAAATAATTCAATATATACTAGTGTTTCATTCAACAATTACTGCTTGTTACATTTTTTCACCTGAAAACAACCAATTTTATCCCGTTGGCGTCATGTATCTTTTATCTGGAGATTTTTCAATGTGGATGAGTGTTTCAGGCGAATAATTATTTCTTGTAAAATAATTTTTACCCTTTGTGCTATGCATAAAAAATCTTGTCTTAAACATTAGTTTACCAAAAAAAAAAAATAATATTTGACAAGTTCTAGTATTTCACCTAAAAATGTAGACAATTTGTCTCGACGCCATCTAGTGAGAGAGTTAGCACTTACAATGCCTTTCTCATATAAAATAAAGTTGGTTGTTTTCAGGTGAAAAAATGTAACTAGCTGTAACTATCTTTTATCAGGAGAATTTTCAATGTGGATGAGTGTTTCAGGCGAATAATTATTGCTTGTAAAATAAAATATTTTGTCTTTAATCTATGAAGAAGAATGATTGAATTTTCTTGAAATTTACTAGCTTCAATACGAAAAACGAATAGGACAGATATCTTCAAAGTTAGCTCTCTTTAACTCGTCAATCGTCGAAGAAGACGTAAATTTTAAAATGAGTCCACAGTCTTTATATAGTTTGAGGAAGGTCTCAAAAAACTTAAGAACACTTGTTTCACAGAATTTTAACGAAAAACATCAGATTTTAAAATTAAAATTCAAGTACTGTAAAAGTAATTTTCAAGTTCTGTCATATCGTCATGCGCCAGTTATTTTACAGTACTTCTTAATTAACAGAACTTGAATAGGACATTTGCAGAATTTGTATATTATCTATGAATTTTGCTGAATTGTTCAAATTCTTTGAAACCACCCGTCCCTCCTAAGAAACTTTTAGGATGGGTTGTTTCATAGAACTTTAACAATTAATCAAACTTAAAACTTCTTTTAAAGTTATGTAAATGTTCTATTCAAGCTGTGACCAATAATGATATAATAAACGAACTCCAATAGAAACTTTACAGGACTTGAAAATTTACTATGAAATTTGATGAATTGTCCAAATTCTGTGAAATAACTCGTCCTTAGGCTAACCACCACAAAGTCCATCGCTTAAAAATTAGGTCTTAAATATTTAATCATGATTAATGTACTTTTTTCAAGTTTTCCTCCGAAGGTACTAACGGCCCCTATTTGATTTTTTCAATATTTTCATCAGAAGAGTGCTTACATTGGACATATACCAAATACTTATGTTATTTTAAAATAAAATAAAGGTACGTAAATGCTTATTTTTATGCATCACTTTCAATCCAACAATATTTACTTCCAGTAAAAAAATAAATATCTTATATTTATTTTAAGACTGCGCTACGTGCCACACAAGCAACGAAAACATTGATTTTTTACGATTGAATATCAAAATAACACCTCTTATTAGAAAACCCTGTACTAACGCAATTTTTTTAATATTACCGATATGACGATCATTGGTAACTCTTCTTTAAATGTAAGTCAGCCTTTTATGGTTTTTACTCAACGATTTATAATTAAGACCCGAGAAAGTCAATGAAAATGTTTTCTCTGAAAATAAAATCGGGGGCATAAATTATCAAGACTCAAATCAGGCTTTGACGCAAAGTTGAAAAACGTCCACGACGATAGACTAATTGGAAATCCGAGAAAAGCTCCGACCTACCTATAAAATATGCAAAATAACAGTCAAAATACCATATTACCTTTTAGCATTGTGTATTTTTCTTTGATTTTCATTTATTTCCTAGGAATTTTTTTCATTTAATTTTACAGATTGCTAAAAAGGCTAATTCTGGGTAGAATAAGCACAAAAATGCCATGCCAGCATTTAAAAGATCCAAACAATTCGTACATTGTAGACCTGTTGTGTGATAGATGCAATCTACAAAACTACACGATTCAATATTTAGTTGCAAGACTGCAAAGAGCGAACAACATACACTTCAATCTACTCCGTCTACAGTTGCCACCTAGTTCGGACTCTGATGGAAAACAGAACCTCCCATAGCAGCCTTTAATAATAATTTTGTTAATGGAAGCTTTTATGTTGAAAAACACCACCCTCTGCGATATTACTGACGCTACACCTGACAAAGGGGTGCATGACATTATTTATTCGAGTAAAAAAATCTGCGGAGGAAAACCTCTCTTTAAATCTAGCTTTATATTTACAAAAACTAAGAGTAAGTTTGTTTAAATTAATTTTGTAAAAATAGTTTTTAAATAATGCCTCAATTCTATATATATTTTAGGTACAGCAGGACAATTATTACTTTTCACCCTAGATCTGATATGCCATAACAAAATTAAATGTAAAAGTATTTTCCTATCCATTAGTTATTTATAAATACATTAAAATATTTTACTTTGTAATTAATAAATGAATTTAACTTGACATTACAAAAAATATGTTAATAAGTGTTAAATTATTAAATTAAACTTAATATGTTAATAAGTGTTGAAGTGGGGGTAGAGGTGTGACTAGGGGTTAGTAAAGAGATTGTAGAGGAAATATAAGGATGGTGAAAGGGAAAATTAGACAAAAGAAGAAATAAATATAAGAAAACAAATGTTACAGGTTAATTGTTAAGACTTCTAGCGAGGTCTTGACTAGTGAAAAATAAGTCTTTATTTGAATCAGATAATTACTATCGGAATATCTTACAATAATGAGGTATAAAAATATGTAGGTATAGCAAAAAATCACACCGTACTCATCACGCATCACGAGTATAAATAAAATTGAATTAAAGATATAAGCAAAGGAAAAAAAAATCTCACAAAGTTAATAAAAACTTTAGGAAAACTTTTTAGGTTTTCAAAGCCTTGATGATTCGTGCTTAGCGATTTTATGTTTTCCCATTCGGAAATAAATAAACATAATATTTTTTTTTAAATTTGGCGAAATGTATAAAAGCATTAAATTATAATCTTTACTTACTTTTTAGACGCCTGAAAAGAAATCATATTTAAGCAGTAATACTTCTTTAAAAAATTACAGAATATTATACTTCTTTGACATTGGGTGGCTTCTTTCTACATACATTTATTACAAATTATTTTACAGTTTATTACATGATTTTTTTTTAAACATATGGAGATTATAATCTCAACTGTTCCGGATGTGACAAGGTTTATGTAGGCCAAACAAAATGGATGATCTTCAAAAAAATACAGAACACTTTCGAGTATGTAAACTCGGCCATCCTGACAAATTGGCAATTGCCGAGCATTTAATTGAACCCGGTCATTACTTTGGATTTGTTTCCGTATTCTTGGAAATACCCAAAACAGAGGTAATTGGAAATCTAAAAAATCGCATTAGTATTAATAAAGACGACGTGGTTGAGCTCAGTAGTCCTTGGTATCCGGTTATTGACGGTTACATCAAAACTAAACGCAGACAACCATTTGAAATTATACTGCAGTACAAGTTCTTATAGGATTGCAGCAAGCAGCAAGATATTGCGTCTACATACCTACTTATGCACTTCACAACAATCATCGATTACACTTTTGCCCTGGTGGTAAACTCTGTAATGCTTTCCGAAATGTTGGCTAAAGAAGGACGTAGCACGAAACGGCATAAAACCCCAAAAATAACTTCACTATAAAATATGAAAATAACAACGAAAGCACCGCAAGAAAATCTACAAATTTTATTCCGTCAGCACCGTTATAAATATTCGGGCGAACCAGATTTTTCTCACCTTCTACAATTTTATTTACAAAATAAGATTTTATTTTTAATACGTTTTTTGAAATCCGATAAGCTGGAGGCTGGCTTCACTTGGCAATTTAATGGGTAATATCATAATTTAATAAGGCATATTGTTTAAATGTTATTCAATTTGAGAGGCGGTTATGGGTACCGCAGCCCCAGAAATTATTTATTGAATAACAAACTGAGTAATAATGGAGCAAATGTAAAAAAGGTAAAAACTTAAATGTTGAATTTTACATTTTGTTAACAAATTGTCATGATTAATTTGCTAAAAAATTGGTTTTCCACATAATATGCTTTTTCGATAAATTTGTTTCATTTCATCATTTTATCACTTTATCCGATCAGTTGCAGCCAAGATATACCAGAGTAGAAGATATTATGAGTTTCACCCTGGTGGAAAACCACAATTCAGATTAAAAACGTCACTTTGAAAGGCTTTGGCCGTGTTTGGTGACCAGATCTGAATAGACATGTGCTTTCCCATCTTCCTCTTCCTTGTCTGCTTCCCCTCCCCGCTACCTTCAGCCTAATAACATACCCCAATAAAGTCCCACTATCTGCAGTCGGTTGGGACCAGATGGTACTCTGGTACTGGTATTAAAAATATTGAAAAATCCTGTAGAATTTGTACAATTGACGGGAAGAACTATTTTTATGATAATATTATTAAAATTCGATTTCTCCAAATCCGCTCAAACTTTTCGATCTTGCTCCGTTGAATCCAAGTTTTTAATCTTCGTTTGGCAATCTCTTAGGATACCCATTAATTTCAATTGCAACTTTACCTACTTTAGCAGATCCGCCAGACGACTCCTCCACCTCCAAACAATTGAATTTCTTCTGGCGTAGCCTTGAAAAACTGCAATAACATTGGAAGTAAGTCATTACCAAAAGGTTCGCGATATTATTTATTTTAAATATTTAATAAAATATGCAATAATTCTAAGGTTCAAACGATGGTAAATATGAATGTATTTGCATAACTTAAGGCCTAGAATTTTTAAATTCACCTTCGAATTGACCCACTACGCGGAGAAAAATATGATATAAATAATTAAAATAATAAATAAGATGATAAAATAATTCGGTTAATAACGGGAATGTAGGCCCTTAACGAATGTATTAATTGGTTTCCTGATGAACTTTTAGTAGAATACAAATATACTATCAAGATGTCAGAATTCGTGTTCATAAAAGTCATTATCATTATATTTTACCTAGAAAATGCAGGTGCCTATTTATATGTTAGGAATTTACTAAAAGTTTACCAGGAGACGGCCTAGAATCCCGTTTTAACCGGATTACTAATAATTTGAAGAGGTTCTTAATAATTTAGCAATACTCATTTTACTCTTTGTGTATAAACTACAAGACATGTTTGCAGTTTTATTTTTTTACAACTCATAGGCAAGTCAAACTTTTAGTATGAAAACTAATGAAAAAAACACGACATACGGAAAAGGTCATTGGGCTGTTTTACATACATATACAGGTTATTCTATTTTTACCTGTATAAAGACAGTAAAATAATGAGAACTTCGAGAAAGACGCCAAGCGTTAATTTAAGGCTGCAAAATAATTCATTAAGGTGATGCCATACGTAGTAATGCAAAATCATGTGTTTTTGGTTTGAAAATTTGGTGGTCTAGAAATGTTTCAGATGCTTTAATTAAATACTGCGAGTAGAATACATCTTGGCCTTTAAAATAATCGAGTATTTTTTAGATAAGTCTTTTTATAAGCCCAGAAAAAAATAATGTATAAGGCCTATGAAAACTGCTTTAAAGTTCAAAATCTCCTACTTACGAACCCATTTTCGGTTATAATTTTATTGTACAATGTGGCAAATTAAGTTATTTATAAAATGATAGAAAAAAAAAAATATTTATGCCTAAAAATCCACAAAATAAAATAAAAGGCACTTTTTTGCCATGTTTTTTTCTTGCAAAAATCAAAACAGGCGGATTGTTATTGACAAACAAGGGTTGTTATTGATAGCGGCTCTATTTAAAATATTACACGACGTAGTGCGTCGCCTTAACCGCTTCTCGTATAAGTACTTTGTAAAGAAACAAGTGTCTTAGGAGAATACAATCATATTTATGTAGCTTATACGATGCAGGTTTTTGCAATAGGTATAATTAATAAAAATTTAAAAGACATAAATGATCATAATTAAAAATCACTCTCCATCAAGTGAAACTATTTATGGTTCCCGAAAAAGCAATAAAACTCTCACTCTGCGCTATTGCAAAAGTTGGCAACCCTAAAAACAAATAAACTCCTCTTAGTTTCCCAATTTTTCTTTTGGATGCGTAATTTATATTCAGTTCACCCTGCGGCTACGTGGATAAAACGTTACCGTAAAAATAAGGAAAAAGCCTTAATGTTGACATCATGGCTTTTACGGCGTTTTTGTTGTCCTTTTCAGTGACTTATTAGCCCTTTTTGATGGACATAAAGTGACTACATGAACGATATTGAATGGAAGATCGAATGAATTTTTGAGAAAGTAGATACGCGGTTCAGTGATTAGTGTAGTGCTTTTATTTATGGTGCAAGAAAGAATTCTTAAATTCTAATTAATTCTTTTACCTGCCGTGTGTTACATTTAAGGGAAAGCGAAAGAAAGAATTTCTTGAAAGTTTGTTGCTTTATTCAACAATTTTCTATCAGAATACAAGCCACCACCTTCGGAGCAGCAGGTTGCTGAGTGAATTCATTATAAACTCGTATCAAAATTAGATTCTTCTGTCAAGTAAAGCTTTATGTAATTTAAATTATACCACATTGTTCATTAACATAAAATATATTCAGAAATGGCACTCTGTGAACCTTCCATAAAACATTTTTTTTACAGTTATTCTATATCGATTAGACGTGGTTTTGCAAAATAAAAGAAAATTAGTACTGATGCAAATTGGGAAGATGTCGCAGGCTTTAAATAGGTTGAGAATTGGAGGAGAAACCGTCAAGTATGATAAAATTTAAAATACAGAGAAGAACCAAAATTCCAAGAAAATCTGAAATTTCAAGACACACAAAAATACTTGTGAATTTCTAGAACGTAGGCACAAGTCTCTGATTCTGAAATAAGATCTTCAATTTATTATTTTGTCTGTTTGTCGAAATTATTTTTTGAAGATATGAGTTTTGAGTAGGTACTAGATTTTTTTTTAATTATGAAGACTATTTTGTCATAATCAATCCAAACCAATTAGGTAAATATTCAGAGTGCGATTTGATTCCTTCAACCTTTGATAATTGCTTTGACGGCCGGCATAGTCCAGTGGTAACGCATTGGACTGCCATTCCGAAGGTCGCGGGTTCGAACCCGGCGTGCGCAAATAAATTTTATTTGATTAATTTGTGTTATTTCACAATTAATTAATTAAAATAATATATAGTATATTTGCGGCACGTTCCAGAGTGGAAGATACTACCAGTATCGCCCTGGTGTAAGACCACCATTCAGAATTGAAACGTTGCTCCAAATGGCTTTAGCCGTGTTTAGTGACTAGATCTGAATAGCCAGGTACTTCCCCACCTTCCTCTTTCCCTTCCCCACTTACCTTCAAACAAAATAAGAAAATATTTTGTTAGAAATTCAATACTCGCATCAACAAATAATATTTTAATTTTGGCCTCAGGACTTAGCTTACAGTGGATCTCGTATGAAGGGCTCTCAAATACTCCCACCGTCTGTAGCCAGTGATACTATTGCATACTCAATTGTCGTGAGGCTGAAGGTAGAGGCGATTTTAAGAAAATAGGGAATCGAAAGGTGGTAAAAAACCTGTCTATTCAAATTTGATCACATAACACTTCTCTGGGTATCTAGCACGGTCGATCGATAAAGGATTTATCGATAACTAGAGGATGTATACCCGGCGTTGCTGGGGGTTACCCTTAGGACATATACCATCCCAAATTTTTCTGTATTATTTTGATAAGTGTTGTTGTTCGTTGGCGATCTTCAGTCATGCTTAGGAACGACGACAAGTTACTAATTACTACATACCCTGAATGGTGGTCTTTCACCAGGGCGAAAATAAGAGTATCATACACCCTGAAAGGTGACTCAAATTGACAACTCTAGAGATCAAACGGTATAAAAAATTATATCTTAAAATAAATGAGTGGCGCATCTTTAAAACATTTTGAATAACGGAAGTTTTTTTAAAATTGTTAGTTTGGGTATATTTAAAATAATTCATAATCGGTTCTTTTGTAGATGGGGCTTATTTAATTATTTTAGGAAAAAATACTTATGCAAGAAATATTTGTTTGCGCTGGTGCATATGATTAATATACACGGTACTCAATTCTTAGGAATAAAATACAATATTGTATCGGTGATTCAATCGAATATTGAATTTGTATGCTTTTCTTGAAAAAAAAACACTGAGTTTTTTACACTGACAAAACCGTCTATTCATATTGAATATGTACTATGTACGGGCGCAAGCATATTCATATTGTGTATGTACTATGTACGGGCGCAATCAATATATTCATATTGTGTATGTACCGTGTACGTGCGCAAACATATTCATATTGTGTATGTACCGTGTACGTGCGCAAACATATTCATATTGTGTATGTACTATGTACGGGCGCAAGCATATTCATATTGTGTATGTACTATGTACGGGCGCAAACATATTCATATTGTGTATGTACCGTGTACGTGCGCAAACATATTCATATTGCGTATGTACTATGTACGGGCGCAAACATATTCATATTGTGTATGTACTATGTACGGGCGCAAGCATATTCATATTGTGTATGTACTATGTACGGGCGCAAACATATTCATATTGTGTATGTACTATGTACGGGCGCAAGCATATTCATATTGTGTATGTACTATGTACGGGCGCAAACAGATAATATAATTATATTTTCATTTCCACCATCACCTCGGCCATAGGTCGCCCCAAGTAGTTCATTACGTTTGATGACTTAGCAGGGGTGCCCGGGTTCATGGGGTGAGGTTTGTCCAGGTGTTGACTACCAACTACGTGACGTGTAAGGATGACACTTTTTGACGTCTTCATACTTCACTTCTGTACACACTGACCCTCATATTCCTACTCACACCTCATATCCTTTTCCTTTCCAGCACTTCAAATATAAAGATGACATAGGTCCTGAAGGAAATTATTGTATGTTTAAAAAAATAAAAAAATATTCTAATATTTAAAAGCACAACTTCTAAAAAGTATTTTTTCCAAAAATAATCAAATTAGCGCCATCTTCGAAAGTGCTGATTATGAATTCAATGCCTATATTATTATTCCATTTGAATGCCATTATAATTAACGATTATTATTCTACGTCAAACGTATTGATTGACGAATGGACTTTTCCGTTTTCAGAACCCCAGTTTACATCAACTTCGCTTCATTCCGGACACGGTATTCTATTTCCGGTCTGCCAGACACCGTCAAATTACCCTTGAACTAATCGAAGAAGGTTTATACCACTGTTGGTAGAAATGAAAACTATGCAAATAAGTAACATTCACAATAATACACAATGTTACACCTACTGGTTAACCCTCAATACAAATTTATTTATATTGTCTAAATATATTATTTAAGATATAAATATTTGCATAATTTAATTAACAAAGATGTTCATTCTGATTGAAATATTAAAAGGTATATAAAAAATATGATAAATTCAAAATTTACAATTATTAATGTGAAGCCGTACAATAGTTCCAACTGTTCTTAACCGTCTGGAGCCAGTGAGACTATGGCATCCCCAATTGGTATGTTGTGAGGCTGAAGGTAGTGTTCAGGGGAAGGAGATGGGGAGGTGGAGAATTACTTGGTTATCTGGTCACCAAATATGGCCAAAGCCATTTCAAGCAACGTTTCAATTATGAATTGTGTAACTCTAAGAGTATTTTCCACTCTGGAACGTACCGCAAATATACTATATATTATCATCTTGCTGTACATAAATCATGTTATTTCCTATAAAAATCAACTATTGAGGTCAACAAGTAAAAAAAATGTTACATGAGTGGCCAGAGGGTAATTTGACAGTATATTGTAACAATATTTGAACCATAACTTTTTAAACCCATTATATTTTTCACTTCAGTTCCTTATTGAACGAGAGTTTGTGAAACAATTGATGAAAATATTCAGTAACACCTTTGAGCTTGTCACTCATCATAAATATTGTTCTGCCATGACATAGTTAAGGCAAGGTATACAGCCAAGTGAGGGTACTGCTTCCCGTATTTTCGATTGGGTTGTTTATCTTTGAAATTTAAATATATGTCGAACGAAGGGTAAACATAGTCGAACGAATAATACATTTACATTTCGGTACGCAGTCACCTCAGGTTTTGTTTACCAACAGGTTTGGTACACACGTTTTAACATTGAGCAGTCAGGTTGGTAGTACCTACTTACATCCCTCTTACGCTGCCTCCCTTCCTTTCCTTTATCATTTATTCACCCTCTTAATATTGACTTACATTGTTTGTGCCAATATAGGAATAAGTAAGTAATTTTTAATATATTTAATTTCAAAGTGGAAAATATTCTCAGAATCGCCTTTTTCTTCGTTTTTTTACGTGACACCTTACAAGAGCGCCCCGTGTGTACAGTGTAAAGACATAGAAACAATCCGGTTAGGCAATAGGTAGAGAACTAATTTGATATATGATTATAGAATATAGATACAGATTAAAAGCGACGTTCGTTATAATCTACACGTTCAGAGATGGCAGTAATTTAATTATTTTATTAAAATACACTTTTTACAGGTAATACTTATTATTTGTTTGTACCCGTATGTACAATATAAATATGAATAAATTGTTTCGTCTGTATAAACCTCAATTATTTTATTAAAGGTAAACAAATACAATAATGGTTTGAATCACCGATACAATATTGTGTTTTATGCATTTTTTTTTTAAATTCAGATGTTATACGGACAAAACTATTTATTAATATTTATATTACGTATGTACGGGCGTAAACAAATAATTCGTTAAATTTTAACTTGCAAAAAGTGTATTTTCATAAATTAATTAAATTTATGCCAACTACAAACGCAAAAATTAAAACTTACATTACGTTTACCTTTAATAAATAAACAAATAAATACTCGCGATATTTAGAAAATACGGTTAAGTTTTCCGATACAAAAGCAATATTCATAAATTGGAGTACTGAACAGTACACTCGGACTTTGTAAATAAATAAATAAGAAAATAAACGTTATCCTACGGATAAGCTATCAAAGCGGTGGTGTAATTCTCCCTGTGTATAGCCACTATGAATAGTGCTTTTGACAGCTATCAAGAGGATCGTAATAAAGCCCCTGATGCTTCATTATTTATCTGACGTGTACAGGTATATTACGTGATCACTAAAAACACAGCTTCTTCCTTGAAACTCTGTGAAAATAATGTGTTTTAGTTAAAAAAATTTACGTAAAAATGGTTTTTAACATTATCGTTCGCAAGGATGCCACATTTAATACAAAACATTTTATACAAATTTGCATGATATATTACGTACGTAGGCTTACTCGTAAACTGACAGCAAATTTAAGAAAAATAATCAAATGACAGTTTTAACAAAAGACTCATAAACCTTTAGTAAACAATCTCCCATAGCCGCTGTGCCCACATGATGCACAGATGGGGCCTTAAAGAGTCGGCGATGTGTGAATATGATGTGGTGCAGACCACCGAACATGTGGTCAACGAATGCCCGCTCCATTCATTCCCCGGCGGGATTGATGAGGTTCACATGGCGACGCCTGAGGACCTAGACTGGCTCGCAGACCTAGATGTCCCCCTCTAACCCCCCCTCACCATACGAAAGAAAAAGAAGTAAAAAGAAGTAACCTAATCAACACTGGATATTATAATTATCTTGGGATTTCCGAAAACGGATGTTTTATACAAGAATTTAGTACATATAATACGCCAAAAAACTTTGGTGAAGAATTTATTAAATATTATGATGCTCTAGATCTTAATAACTACTTACGAATATTCTCAATTCCATCTCTGCCTCCTGATACGAGAATCGATCCTGCTAATCCCGTGAAAGGATGCCCTCCATAAATAGGAAACCTAATTATAAATACTGGGGTCCTTACCGACAAGGGCTTACGTGGAAGATTATCCCGCCACGTTAAAAAAAATGAACTAATTCTTCGCGTGATACGAGCAGCTCTTCTGGAAGAGTGACCCCCGGAACCAGGATTACAGGGAATTAATTACAACGATTGGTTTCATAACAATGCTATTATCGATGGTATTGAGAGAAATTGGGATTTTTCGGAAAATTTTATTCAATTATAAGGGATTTTTGGGGTGTGTAGTACCTAAAGCGTGAATTTCGAACTATAAGTATGTGTACGGATTTATTTTTTTTAATTTTTTCAACAAAAAGTGATACAAAGTTGTCGGTTCTTTTTTTCCTAAACAAGATAAGTTAAGTTCAAACAGCGGTACGACGTCAAAAATCTTAAATTATAATTTAAGATTCAGTACTCAAAATTTAATTTGAAAATTACTTTGTAGTCTGCAAACTCTAGCAATAATACAAATTATTTATTTATGACAAACTAGTGGACCCCACAATGATTCGCTATTATAAATGTCGTTATCAGGCATCTCCGACTTCTCCCACCATTCCGAAATGATATTTATTTATTTATTTGCAAAAACAGTATAAATCAGTTCATTGCAATATCGGTAATTAAAGATTACAAAAAAGTGAATAACAAATACATTTACAAGTGGGACAAAAAAAAAGTTTTCAAATTTATGTTTACAATGTTAAGTCTTGAATAATATTTCACGTTTAAATACGTTGTAGGACATGTATGTGGAAAATATCCCATATCCTTCGAGGCAGTTAATTAACCTAGTGATACTTCCCAAGGGCACCACCATTGGTAAGTTAAGTTAGTGCTGCACCTAGGAAGAATCAAAAGCCTGTTTATAATACTGTTCACCACAATGTTAGTGTTAAAAAACTATATTTATTTATTTATTTTATATTATAGAAACACACAGTACATGTTTTACAGTGCTGAAACAATATAAAGGAATTAGATATTTCATTTTGGGTACTTACGATATGTTTTCTTGTAATGTCTGGTAAGTGGTATGTTTATTAATTAATTACTAGGTGTCGTGTGTAGTGTATAGGTGTGTGTATGTAATGTATGTGTGAGTGTGTGTATGCGTGTTTATGTGTGTGTCTATGCGCATTGAACATTTTATATTATTGACATGATACCACGTTTGAATTTGGGCAGTGAATCCGAAAAAATGTCAATGTTAGAGTTTAGACAAATATCATTTAGAGTTTGAAGAACTCGATTAGTTGGCGAATTGGATGCTGCATTTGTTTTATAGTTAAACGTGTGGAATAGCACTGTATATATATTACATCGACTTCGTATCTCATTCCAGTCCAGAGATATTGTTCTTTATGATAAGTATTCCCCGGTTGTCGCCGACTTATTCCAACATTGAAACCACTCTCTAAACACTCCTGGCACTAATAAGAACAATTTTTATTTTTATTTTCATCGAAATCTAAATTTTATTAATTTCGAGTTTTGCGAGCGCATTCATTTGCAGGCTGAATTTTTATATATCAGGAAGATATAAATTCCGTACGTTTAGTTAGGAAAATTTATAAGGTATTTAGTGACTAAAATCATCAAATCGTTATTTTTAAATTCTATGAAATGCATACCAAAATGTGTGCAAAAGTTTCAGTTTGAAAACCAGTCAAACTTATTTTAGGTCGTAATTACCCAAAATTCCAGCACCTACTGCCCACGTTTCTTATAGACCTTAAAATCTTAACCTTTACTTAATTTTTTTCACTGGAAACCTAATAATTTTCCTAACTACAGGTACAGAATTTACAGATCGCCTGTAGTAATTGTTGAGTGAACAGACAACAAAGTGTGTATTTTTGAGTGCTGGATATTTTTTCACTGACTTAAAAATATGAGTTAAATTAGGATTTAAGTAAATATATTTTTTTTTAATAACTTAAATTTGTTGCATTCTAATATTTTTTTTACGTGAAACCGCACAAAAGTCCTAACTGCTCCAAGCCGTTTTTGGTCAATGATACTATGGCTTCCCCAATCGGGGTATTTTGCGAGGCTGAATATAATGAGGAGGGGAAGGAGATGGAGAAAATAAAGGTGGGGAAGTACCTGGCTTCCAGATCTGAGGCAGATCAAGATCAAGAGTAAATTGTGAAATAACACAAATTAATCAAATAAAATTTACTTGCGCACACCGGGATTTGAACTCGCGACCTTTGGCTTGCTAGTCGAGAGTCTTGCCCCTCGACCGTGGAGGCAGTCATACGTTAAATATAGTATTTTCCTCTTAGAAGCAAATGGCATTAACCATTGGGAGTTGTTTCAAAATATCTCATAATAGAGCAAAATATTCGACAAGGCAATTTGATTTGAATACCTTAACGAACCGTTTATTGTAAAAATCTCTCCTAGACTTATGAGTCTCGTGACAGTCATTGAACATTTTATGACACAAAATAACTCTGAAATAAAAAAACGTTAATATCTCTCCCTCCTACGTCTGGGAATTTTAAAAAGTTGTCAATTTAATGTTATGATTCAATTCTTTGCAGGATGGTATTACGGTAGATGAGTCCTCTACTAGAAACAAATTCTATCATTTCGATACTTGAGGTATTCCAGAATACCAAGTTCTTTAGAAATACTGTTTCATAATACAATTTCTCAACAGCTAGAATTCTTATACGGAAAACTGAAAACAGGCTTTGAAAATGATTAAGCCTACGTGAAACATATTGAATGATGTTACACCAAAATAAAAAAGTACCAGTCTCTACAAAATATGTGTCTTAACAGTTTACACTTCGAAAGCTGGTCAACTCAAGGCATCAGAATATAAATATTTAAAATTAAAAGTTTTAATTTTTTTTTATACATATATATATATATATTTTTTTTTATATCAATTAGTGTAAGAAACAATATTCCGTCCGTACAATACTGTAAATGCGTAGGTAGCTGGGTACACCTTTATTAGTGTTTCAGTCTCGGTGGATAGAATTTAATGTCAAGATCAGAGAAGGATTGATTCCCAAGTCTGAGTCGACGGAAGGAATTTAAGACTGGAAAAAACTGAATTTAATACTGAATTAAAACACTTGAAAATATTTTTCTTGAGATTTGTAGACTTTGGAGATGGTTTCTTCAGGAGAGAAGTTTCTCTTCAGGGGTAGTTTTTGAACTGACTTTGTATGGAATTCGGTTCTCTATTTATAGAACGTTTTCAAATCGAACCCTATCGGGGGAGTTTTCACCCCTTTCGTGAAGGGTGAGTTGGTTAGGTATTTTTCCTCTTTACAATTAATTTGTTTAGAGGAAAGTTATATTTTAATATTATACCTTTTACCAGGTCAGTTCAATTTACCCAAACCTCCTCCTTCAGTCCCGTTTATTTATTTTATAATAAATTATACAAAGTTTCATATTGGGGTTGAAGCAAAATATCCTTGGTTTGAACATTTCCCAAAGAGTAAAAAACATATTTAGGTACAATTCTTTAAGTTATTATGTTAGTATATAATTATTTCTTGATGTTGATATTTATTCTGTGGTCATATCTTCTAATATTTTCCTGTAAATTGGGTCTGATGTCATCATAGGTGGTTGCGTCAATCTTCGTTATCAGTTTTTGATAAGAGCTCCAAAGGAGAATGCGGAGCTGTGATTGGTTGAAAACTCGGCGGCCATCATGGAATTCCTTCCGGGTAGTATGGAGGGGGGGTCACGTAAATACTGGGTCGCTTTCATAGAGTGATTCATTCCGTGGGTTGGAGGTTCCGAGTGAGGTGCTGGATGGTTATTTTCAGATGTATTTCAGATTCTGCTGTTATATTTCTATGTAATTGTCTTGATTAATCACATACAGCACATAATTTCATTAAGTAATTATGATTTGAAGATTTCCAATTGTGTCGGCGACACGGTATCGAGCGGTTTCGGGGTTTGAGTGTTTTTGTAATTTTTACGTAAATATGAATTCCTCTGAAAGATTCTGGAGGTCTGGATACGTATGATACAATTAGTGAATTTTAAGGTAAGGTGAAAATAATGTAATTCAATATATTAATGGCGGAATAAATTATTGAGTAAAACCTTAAAGTAATATATTACCATTTAAGTCAATATTAATAGAAATATGACACAGAAAAGGATTCGTATGAATTAAAACAATTGATTGACAAGGCAGAGGTCTTGTCCTAGTTCCGACAGAATCCTTTTGTTTTTTCTGTTTCAAATTTTTTTGTTTAAATGAATTGTCTTCAATGATAAAATATTACAATTTGAAGTTTTACGTGATAAGTTATTCTACTATAAAAATAATTATCACTAATCCAAATTCATGATGTGAAAATTCAATAGGTGTCGCATATAAAAAATGAATGTACTTATCCGAGACACTCTATAGATTGAAATTTAATTGGGTATAATCTTGCAATAACACATGATGCGTGAAGAAAATGCAACCAAAAATATGCGTTTAGGAAATTAAGTTATTATTGGTGACTGAAAATGACAAATCAGCTCTGTGGTGAAAGCGCTACCCCGGCAAGGCAAAGGTTCTGGGTTTAATTCCCAGATGCAACATAATCTTTTGGCTTATCACATTTTTCGTTTGAGTGTGGTTAATTTTATCCAAAGTGATTTTTTTTTCAAGAAAGACACATATTCTCGGGTTACTAATAACCTGACAATATTTGAAAATCTCCTGCTACCACCACAGCAAGCGAAAAATGTTGCTAGTCTTGTGATAGAAGACTAAGCCAGCCAAGGAATTGAGCACATTACGTATGGGTGGAACCTAAACGAGATGTCAACTCTGCCATAGACCGGTCAAATGTAAAAAAAATGTAATTGTTATTCGTGAAATATTCTTGAAATAAGTGAGGAATTTAATTGGCGTATCATTTTTGCTTTCTTTCACTAATCTCTTTTTGCAAGGCTTTCTATAAATAAATTCTTATAAAATATAAAAACGTACAAGTTCATCTAAGTTTTAACTTATTAATAGTGTTAACAACAAGGTCACGTAGTTTTTCAATGATCTTTTCAATCTGTTTTTTTTTTTATATTCTTCATTGTGATGTTTACATCTTGTCTTGGTAGGTACTAATAAAACCAATCGACTTTATTCTGCTCAATTACTCTGCTATAAATATGAAGACCCATTTCCATGAATGTCCAGGCTAAAATAACCTTATTACAAAAACTGTGGAAATATTATCGTAAATAAAGGTGTTCTATTTCCAAGTCCTTCAGAAACTTTACCAAAATAAACGTTTATAGGAGAATCGGGATGTGGCACATGTTCATTAAGATAAGTTATCATAACACTTCAAACAGAATTACACAAGTCATTTTGTTCTTTCCGAATGACTTAATATCTGGGACAAGAGAGACGGTAATAAAATGATAGTTTGAACAGAATAAAATCTGGTATATGTGTATAATGTTTATACATATTAATAACGCGGTCAAAATACCAGATTTATTTAAGCAAACGATATCTTTCCATTCCAGAATGGCTCAAGTACTTATAGACGACAATGGTTATTCCAACCAATAAACTGCTAATTTATGTCATTATTATGGGACGTGCTTGATCGGGTATCCGATACCATTACTTTTTACGACGTATGTCCTAAAAGTAAATTTTACTCAAGGACGTCTGTATTTTCTATCAGATTTTTATCCACACTTCGCCCAAAAAATACGTGTTTTTGGTCTGACGTTTGACTAAGGGTGTATTTATTAGTGTGGGTCCGATAAGTATATTTATAAAGGTATTGTGTTTTTTTTTATCGAGGCCAACTGTTATTGAAGTGGATTTGTAAAGGTACTGATACTTAAATTGTAAAGATTTATTACTGGAAGAGTTGTTTGGAGATTTTAAAACGTTTTCAGGGGAAACTTCAGGTTAGCAGATAAACACATTGTGGTGAAAAACCATAAATCGAAAGTGAATTTATTTTGACGTTATGTTCGGTGACAATGAGTTTACAGCCAGAAGTAATGGTTTCTATAGCCCATATCCCTTCTACTAACGCTTATAACATTCCTCTATAGTATTGGTTCTTAACCTGGTTCTTAACCTGGTTCTTAACAGTGGTTCTTAACCTGGGTTCGGTGAGTCAGTCTCGGGGGTTCGGTGGAGGTCAAGACCCCCGATTTATATGATTCGTGGTGACACGCCCCGCTTGAAATCATTGAAATTCAGCAAAGCCAGGATCAACAGCAACTTTTCAGAACAACATCGCTCTTAACGTTTTGGTGTTAACAAATGGAAACATACCCTGTTATTGCTAAGAAAGCTCTGGATATTTTTATACTCCTTTTATAATCCTTTTCGAAGATGCTAGATATAAAAACGAAGAAGATGAATAGACTTTGTTGTGAAAATGACATGAGAGTGGCACTTGCCAAGGTAAAGCCGCGAATTTCTAAATTGGTTTCTGAAAGGCAACAGCAGAAGTCACACTGATTTAAAGTAAATAATAATTAATATGTTTCATGTTTTGATTTAACCATTAAAATTTAATGTTTTGATCTTAGTTTTTTTTTTTTTCATTTTGTACACCTATATATAAATATATACCATGTTTTGAATTCGTAAAAATATAATTTTATTTTTCAAATTAGGAGGGGTTCGCTGAATGCGCATATATAACTGTTACTAGTGATTTTAATAAGAAAAAAGTTAATTAGTCAATATATACAAACTAATAACACCATGACTCTTACATATATAAGGTTAGGTACTAAAACTGTTTCTATAAGCCTTTAGGAAAAGAAGGACTTATGTTGATAAGATAAGGTGTCATTTCTTATCCCCTTTGAGTATTGAACTTGCCTAGTCCGACTGCTAATCAGAAATTATTACCTCAAATTATAAAGGTTCGTGTGGAGGAAGATTAACAGAATAAGTACAAAAATTCAACCCGTAGTAAAAAAATACGATAATATATCTATTTGTATTAATAAATGTTTAAAAAAATTAAAGTATAATTTTTTATTGGTGTGACTGAAAATTGAACCTTCCTATCCGGGAACTGGGGTCGACTACTGCCAACTGGAGAGCCAAATGCCGATTGGATTAGGCCAAACATTTTGTATTTACAGATAAATGCGATATACATGTTAACGTATGTGTGCGTGATTGTCATCAATGAATTGTCATTGACAACAAGTATATTTGTCGAGTTTCAGCTCGATTGGATGTCGGAAAGTGAGTCAATGTCCCCTTCCAAGAATCCATTTCATTAATTCATTTCTTTGTTTGTAGCGATGCTACTAGAATATTCGGGAATGTTTGTTCATGCAAAACGCATCGTATCTAGAACGCTCTAGCGAACCATTGTAGGTACGGCACATCTACCTGCATGCCCGAAGATTCTAGATGCAGGGGCGCCTATATAAACAGTCCGCTTCGATATGTTGCGAGCGCTCGCTGCCTACTGAGCGACCTCTATGGCCGTCCCTTGCACCGCGCCCTGCTTCCCACCCCATCGCATCGCTACAGGCCATGGACCTACCTACAACGCCCAGCGTTACACAGACCTCAAAGCAGAAGCTACGGATCATCAACTTCCGCGGGATTATAATTAGCACCCTGGCCTTGAAATTCAACCCTGGCCTGCGCTCCCCATGCGCCTAGACCTTGTGACACCTTTGCCGATCTGCGCCTCGGCCCCGCGATATCGTCACCAGCCTTTATCTCCCGCGCATCTGCCGACCAGATCAATTATAACTTCTGTACCAGTACCAGGAAGACTCCACGTCTTCGCCAGAGCTGAACACATCCTTAAGCCCGGTCTCCACCAACACGGTGTCGAGCCACCGGCTTCGCTTTCTATATTATTTATCGCCTTGATCACTCCACCGCCGTCATCGCCGCTTACACATGGTGTCATCGTCATCGGTCCGGAGTCATCTCACAACTGCACTGACCCAAATAAACGCTGTGATATCATAACCTACATCTTTCATTGTCTTCTTACCACATTCCCAAATATTCATTCAAACAAGAAAACAACATCGAAATCCATATAGATGTATTGACAAAGAGAAAACAAGAGATCATAATTCACATTTATTTTACTGTGGAAAAGTACTAGTCCGAGCATATATATTATACAACTGTAGTGATATACAAGAGCTTCGCCAGCTTTCAAGCTAGGGGGGGGGGGAATTATTTTTTATAGAGCTTACAAGGAAGGAACAAGGAAGTAGTCAGGATAAAATAAAAATATTTACATAAAAGATAACGTGTACCTGGTGTTGCTCGTGGTTGTGAACAGGGCCGTCTTAAGTCGTGAAGAGGCCCACGGGCTTACGTATAAGTTAGAGGGCTTCCTTTGAAAGCCGTAAACCTACAGAAAAACCACATTTTTTCTATAATTTTATTGAAGGGGTTTGCGCAAGACAGTGCTATGCCACCTAATCTTGATTTGGAAATGATATGTATGGGCACATTTCACAGTATAATATAATAATTATATTATAATAATTGAAATGCCGCTATTATCTTTTTTTTAATAATTGTTACTACACATTGAACGCATAAAAATATTATGATGGAAAACTATTTATTACTCTCACAAAGAAACGAGAAAGCGCCGAAGGCGAAATTTTTCCATGGTATCCACAATTGGGGTAGGGATGTGGTGTGGATGAAGGGAGTGGAATATGAATTATTGCAACCACAAACAAACGGAAAAAGTGCCGCAGGCGAAAAATTTTCTAGATCGAAGGGCAACCCAATAAATTCTTTCGATTTCTATTTTTCGGAAAGTCAGCATCCTAACCAATATTAACTCGAAAATCCTTTAGTGTTTTCTTACTGAAATATTTGATTATTGTTTAAAATTGAATCTTTTAAAACATACCAGTTAAGGCGAAGCTTAATGCAAACTCACTATTTTGATTAATCTTTATAACGAATTGGTGTACATAATTAATATCAAAAAATATGCTTTAGATAAATTGAAAGTTTTCCTATCGTTTCACTTGAGTAGAATACAAATAAAAAAATAAATTACTCAATAAAAAATATATATGTTAACTACTAAAAAAATATATTTTTTCGATAGAAATGTATGAACGCGTAAAGGAAACAACTTTAAGAAAATAAGTATAATAGCTAAGATTATATGTCTTATAAAATTATTTAAAAATAAATAAAAACCAGTTTTGTGCTTGAAATCGAATGTTTTCTAGACTCCGTTTGTCAAGAGATTTTAATGCCTATTACCTGTTATATAAAGTATACCAAGAATGAACACATTTTTGGCTTGTAGCTTCTTAAATTAAAATTAATTGCACAAACGCGTCGGATTCCTACCCAGGCGTCGCGAGTTCAAACCATAGTAATCTTAGTACTACATTATTGCCCAAACAACATTTTACGCTTACTTAAAAATTAAAAATATATATATAGTGGTGTGTCCTCAATGCGTATATTTTTGGCACCTAACCAGCGCCTCAACATTGGCGCATTATGGCAAACTTTATGTATTATTTCCCCATTCAATTTCTACCATTTTCATAGCGTCGCCAAAGATGAATTTTCCCTTAAAATTAACTTATTTTGAATTGAGGCCTCGTGTGTGGAGTTAATGTTAAAAAAATAAAATAATTTAAGCCTTACTTAAAGGTTCAAACCCTAGGCCAAGGCCTCTTGGGCCTAGGCAGAAGTCCGGCCATGACCGAGACGACGCGTTACGTCTGTATCTGGCAATAAACCTAAAACATTTATTATAAAAATAATAGATTTTTTTGGTTTTGGCACCAGCTATAAACACGTTTTTTTAATTTATATTTTTAAAATCACTATTTTTCTGACCCTGCCTGCTGACCCCTTTAGTAACACATAATATTTTATTACTATCAGGTTAGGTGATATTACAAATACTGACCAATCAACATTTGAAACGGTCAAATTTTGTTACAATTTGCTTTTTGATCAGTGATATGAAAAATGTTTCATTTACTGTTATCGATAGGTAAATTTATATACTAAATGCGGAATCTTTCTGTAAGTTCAAAACACAAGTAAACTGAATTATAATGTGGTTTTGACCATCTCTTTGTACTATTGGATATATGGATTGATGCAAATTTCATCTAAAAATTTGCCATTCAAAGATCTTTCTGTTTTGATTTCAATCTCATAACGAAGTTACCTATGTCCTTTTTACGCCGTTTTTATCAGAAGAAACCGATCTTTATTCTTTTAGCAAGATCAAATTACTTCCATTCAAACAGGCTCTGAATACATATATTAAATTCGTCGTTTTTCAAAGGTTTACCAATAAAGGCATAGTGACTTGGCAAGAACACCATTCTTTATTCGAGTTATCCTTTGTCATTGGAACTTTTTTGGAGAGTGGTTAGCCGTTGGGTTATCCACCCTGCCAAGGATACGATTCAGCACAATTTCAAACTTAAGAAAATAATAGCTCTCCACAAAATTAAAAATGGGATCATCGTTCTTTTGAAGGCAACTGAATCAGCTGTAAAATAATTTTAAAAACTACATATTTCTTTGTTCAAAACTTTCAAACGAAAAGTTGTTTTTTTTTCCTTTTGTATTTTAGGCATATTTTTTTTTCTATAATAATGTATTTGTTATAAAGTATCTGCTCAGTAGCTACGCCTTTGAAGAAATACGGTTTTTTTTTTCTGAAATTTTATGGCTTACAACTTACAATACATCAACTTACAGTAGTTGAAGATAACACTCCTTTTGGTTTCTCTGTCGAACAGCTATAAATTAATCTGTATGAAGATGTAGCGGCAAGCTGAGTTCTAGAACATCGATATATGCAATGCGCATCGCATTGGAACCTACGGAGGCGAAAGTTCGCCAATGTATTTGGGGCCGGAATGATTCTAGATTCAACCAGGCGCGAGGATATATTTTAATTATTTGTATACAGTTAACACCTTTATAAAATCGTCATAACTTGGTGCAACAGAATGGTAGGTGTGTATGAATATTAATATAATAGGCATCTCTTTGTATTATTCTGTGTGGGATGGCGTATTGTTAGATAGTTACCTTTTTTAACTTCTGCGGAATTTAATAGAGATCAGATGATGAAATCACTTTTCTTAATCCATTGACCTGAATCGATCTCTGTAGAATATAATAATTTTTTTATAAGACGTAGGAACTAGATATTAGTATTGATAAGGCACCGCAAAAACTTATTTACTAGTTGTCCCCAAAGTTGATAATTAAATAATTATGATTGTGGATATTGCAGCGAATGTTGAGTCGGACACAGTACTCGCTCAAAAACATTTATTGAATATCACTATACATAAAACATGGTTTTTTATCATAAAAATCAACTTATCAACAATCAACTCCAAATTGTTAACCTTGATACATGCTTTGTCCTGTATCAAGGTTAACAATTTACATTTGAGTGAAGTAAACATAGAGTAATCACAAATATAAACTAATACTACATACAAACACAAAATATTTCAAAAAGAAAGAAACAAATTGTATTAGATTACCAGATGGGTAATTTGATAGTATATTGTACCAATATTTGAATCATTAATAATCACTAATCATTATTCCCAAGAAGAAACAAAGTAGATAATAAAGACAGCAAGGATAACATTCAGTTTTTAGCAAATGGGACTTTTATACAAACAATTTAACTAACTTTTAAAATTAAACTAAGGAATTGGTAGACTTAATATGATTTGGAAGAATATTAAATAAAAGTGGTACCGGATATAAATAGTTTAATTTACTAAAATAAGTTTCAGTATTTTTACATTACTTTCATACATCAAGTTCCAATCTTGTTTTTCGACTTCAGAAATTTCAAAGAAAATATTATTATATAATATTACGAAAGAAAAAATCTTTCGGTTGTTTTGATTATTTATTAATAATAATTTACCTTTCGCTTATAACAAAGCAGGCATAAGCATGGTAAAGGACTGTTTTTCAGTGATTTTTCTCAAGAACATCAGCAGTGAATACATAATACGCACCAATAAACAAAACATTATTCTTTGTTCGTATCAATTTTATTTGCAATACCTAAAGGTTCCATTACAGATCGACATTTTTCCTCAAAATCAAATGAATCGGACAACATTTAATACATAATTTATTTTTTGTCAGCTTCAACTTTCTCCATCAAAATTGGGAATGGAATCAGCCCCTTGCGCTGTCTATTGTGATGCTAATGAGGTAATGGAAACCTGATACCAGAGGTGCAAAATTTACATATTTGAATACCACTGACAAACAAATCGCTGACTTACTTTTTTTTAATTCCCGTCGTATTTCAATTCGTTAATTTTGTATGTATGCCTGAAGAATCGGCAAAAAAATTATATTAATTATTTTGTTTTTTATCGTATAGGAGAGGTTTGGAATATTAGAAGCAGGATACTTAATAATGGAACGATTAAATTTATTATTTGGTTTGTGTTCAGAGAACAAAATTTAAATATATTTTTTTAGAAGGTTAATATTATGTTATTTATTAGAAGAAGAAGAAGGTTAATATTATTGAATTATATATTTATAATCATATTTATACGCAAAAATAATTTTCACGCACCTTTATAAAAACATACATAAATACCACACCAAAAATATAAATACTTGCTGTACACGAAACAATAACAAAGATTTACTCCAAATTCCTGTAATGCATACTACTTTCGGACTAAGATATATTAGGTACATTGCAAACAAGATTGTACAATACTATTCCAGAAAACATAAAAAAGTGATTCTCAAACAAATTTCAAAAATAACATTTTAATGTGGATAAAAAGTAATAATAGAGCCTTTACCAGTGCCCTCACCCAAATTTAAAACTATTGATAAAACAAAAATATTATTTGTTTATATTATAATGTAAGTGTAGGTATATTCACAAGTATTTAAACTAACTATTAAAATGGCTGCCTCAACACGGGCTAACCGCTAGTCTAGTGAGAATCCTCAACTTTATATAATTGTTTTGTATTCTATCTATTTACAAGTTAATAATTTCAAATTTATTAAATAAAGATATTATTATTATAATGTAGTTTAATATAGGGAAATGGTCTGATATTTATATAAAAAATTTATCCAAAATACTTGTATAAGTTTCAGCACATGCAGATTCGAGTACGGGAAGCCTGGTTTCAGAAGTAATTTTTTTACTCAGTGAACTTTTTTGCTTTCTGAAATTTTACAAAATAATATAAGTTTTTTTTTTTTTTTGGTTTTAGGCATTTCACTTAATATAAGTTGTTGTATATAGACACATATGTTCAGTTATATTATTTTTTTTTAAATATTTCATATGTAGTTTGACTGTATATTTTATTGCACAATTTATTTCGAACATGAAATTTATAAATTCATATTTGATATTGTTATTATTTTCGTTTGAAATATAAAGTCGCATATAAGGTATTCCACTAATTAAAAAAAAAAAATATGTTCACCTTCTAACTTAAATATGTGATTTTTTTAATGTGATTTCGTAGTTTAAATAATTTTCAAAGCCCATCAAAACGGTTTTGTCGGTGAGCAGTAAGATCAATAAAAAAAAAATAATATTTAGGAGATTTTCAAACAACATTTGTTTTTTTAAGAAAAATTAACGGGTTATGAATAACCTAGAAACGAAAATATTTGAACATCTCCTACTACCACCACAGTAAGCAGAAAATGTTGCTTGTGTTGTGATGGAGGACAGCTGAGGAATTGAACACACTACGCCTGGGTGGGACCCAAACGCGATACCAACTCAACCACTGACCCACAGACTCAAACTTAGACAGTTATTTTATTATTTATAAACATTTAAAAAAAATATAAATAATTAGGATTGTATTAGGACATAGAAAACTATGTACCAATTTGAAATACAAAAATTAAATAAATAAACCTCAGTGGTGACCAGTGTCCTGCTTATCACAATATTGCCCTCATAATTTAATGCACGCTGCCGGAAAAACCCGTGAGGTAGCAGTTTGAGTACTGTCAGTACCCGTCGACCAATCAGAGGGCGTTTAAGTCTCTCACGTTTTTAATCGTAAAATAACGATTTATTAATCATACGTGTAATTTTATACAATAAAACCAATATATTCCTGATCAGCTTGTGTTGATATATGTGAGCATACGTTATTAAAGCCATAATGTGTTTCACCCAAGTTCCTTACTAATGTGATATATTTTTTTTGATAAATTAATGTTTTTTTATTAAAAAAAGAAACAATATTAAATGAAAATAACTTCGTCGATAGTTAAAAAATCACTTTTAGGTGTCATTTAATAAAATATAATCTTTGTACAACTATTAAAAAAAATAAAATTATTTCAACTATATTAATGCCATGAACAATAAGATCTGAACCAAAGAAGAATGGAAATGAAACATGGACCATGCGCTACTGTAAATCTCACCCTATTCACAGCGGCGCTCGCTTTTATTTCAAGCTACATAATGTGTTGGTCGTAGCTGGGTAACAGTCACCACACGTTCATGCCATATCTTCTCTGTGCCTCTTATCAACGTTCTGAAGTAAACCGTGTAAAATTACTAGAACAGAGTTAAACAATATCCCTTTCAAAGAATCTAAATAAAACTAGACATTGTTTAAGGTGTTCCAAATAGACAGGTTGAAAAATAAAATTTCTTCTTGAAACTAATCGAACATACTTTTCAAAACTTTCCAAAGCCCGTTTCGGACTTGGAAGAGCATAAAAGAATTTTTAATAACTGCCTCCAGCGGATGAGCTTTTGTAAAGTTGATAAAAATTTTGAAAATGCATTAAAACTTTGGACTGTTTGTTTCTCAAGTACAATTGAACTTTTAAGTTTCAGTAAGTGGAGCCAATCACCTGAGGCAACACTAAAGGTCTTGACATCGACGGCCATTGTAGATAACGTAGTCGTTTTTTATACACATCTCTTTGAAATTCACTTTTGTTTTCTTCAATAAATGTAGGAATGATGTGGAAATGTATGAATGATGTGGAAATGTATGAATGATGTGGAAATGAACCCACTTTCCAACATCCAATCGAGCTGAAATCCGGCAGATAGACTTGCTGGCAATGACAATGCATTCAATCAACTGTTGGTGGCACTCACACATACACACGCGTACAAACGCATGTCCCTGAAATTCGACGAGATTACAGCATTTAATATCCGCTACAAATATCGGTTTTATCCATTTTATTATAGGATTTATTTTATTTTATTTTTATTCTATATGATTTTATTTGATTTGGCTCGGTAGGCAGAGTTGGTGACTCTAGTTTCTTCAAGGAAGGAAGGAAGCTACAGTCCTTAGTTAAACCAAATACACTCATTTTTATGTTTTACAAGACATTTTGAAATAGAAGTAGGAATCGTAGTAAAAAAAAATGTTTTCAACATGTTAATTTTGTAAATTATTACAAGGCAGTATTTTTTTTTCACATAACATGGTCAACAAATTTTGCAGTACGAATTTTCGTGCAAATTTACATTATTTCCTAGTGTAATCTAGTAATTGTGTTAAAAGAAAAGAGTGCCCTTTAATATAAAAATAAAAACTGTACAATGAAAACAAATATAAAAAAATCAAATATGGAAGGGTAAGTATGCCGAAACGTGAATAACAATTTTAAAAAAATTACTAAATTATCGACGTAAGTAATAAAATTAGTATTATATATTATTTTATGTAAGATTTAATAAAAAAATATAACCCGAAATAAATTTTAGTTACATAGTTAATGTAAGAGATATTATCAATAATAATTTTTCGAAAAAAATTTCTTCTGAAGGCTTATCACTTTGTGATGTCATTATTTATTAGAATAATACACAAATAACTATGTTTACATCACTTTAATATATATAACCTCTACATACTCTACATGTTTCATGAACAATGTTCACCTCATCTCATATACTAAAGTCAAAAATTAAATATAGATTACAATTGAACATTGGAAGAAGTGGGGAGGGGTAAGAGTGGGCGGAGTTTTTCAGAATTGGGAATTACAATATTGTTAGACGGGAAAGACCAGTTTAGTGGGAAAATATTTAAAAGTGGGTTTATAATTTTTTTTTTGCTTATTAAGCCGATGCACTACGTCGTTTAATATTTTAAATCGAGCCGCTATCAATAACACCCCTTACGTGGATAGCGATTAGGTTTAAATTCCGGCTTAACTCCATCCGCCTGTTTTGATTTATGCAAGAAAAAAACATGGCCAAAAAGTGCCTTTTATTTTATTTTGTGTATGTTCAGGAATAAATATTTTAATTTTCTTCCGATCATTTTATAAATAACTTAATTTGCCACAATATACAATAAAATCATAACTGAAAATGGGTTCGTAAGTAGGAGATTTGAACTTTACAGCAGTTTTTATAGGCCTTATACAATATTTTTTTCTGGGCTTATAAAAAGACTTATATAAAAAATACTCGATTATTTCAAAGGCCAAGATGTATTCTACTCGCAGTATTTAATTAAAGCATCTGAAAAATTTCTAGGCGACCAAATTTTCAAACCAAAAACACATGATTTTGCATTACTACGTATAGCATCGCCTTAATTAAGTCTTCTTTTTTACAAAATGAAAAAGATTTTTTGTTTTAAACCACTTTATTTTAATATATAACGTCGACCGGTTTCGGTTGTTCCCAACCTTCTTCAGGACAATAAATATATAAACTAAATATAGTACCGAGAAATCTTATGAGGTAAACAAAAAAAAAGAGAAAGCATTTTAGAGAAGGGGTGGGGGGCGTCAGAGACAGGTAGGTAGAGGGGTACGGGAAGGGTGGGGGTTAGATAGGGAGAAAGGGAACAACTTTAAAATTGGACTGGTGGGTAGTTCTAACTGTTTATTTAAAATTGGGGAATTACTTTTATTTTTATTTCATTTTACTAATTCCAATGCTTCTAAATTATGTAGGCGTTTGCTTTTGAAAAATTACCTTAAACTTCCTTCAGAAATAAGGCCGGCCTTCTATACTAATAATAACTTATCAAAACTTTTAATTAATTGTAAAGATAAAGAAGATATATTAAGCCACTCTGGCATCTACAAACTTCATTGCAATGATTGCCCGGCAATATATATTGGGAAAACTGCGCGTAACATAAATATTAGAGTAAAAGAACACGTCAGGTGTTTAACAAGTACTGGTTTTTCAGAATTCGCTGAACATTTAATTAATATTAACCATACTTTTGATAAAAATACAGGAGTCAAAATTATACATAAAAATAAAATATGAATATTTAGTTTATTGTCCTGAAGAAGGTTGGGAACATCGGAAACCGGTCGACGTATATAATAAAATAAAGTGGTTTAAAACAAAAAATTCTTTTTCATTTTGTATAATGTCAAGCAACAAAGTGTTTGCTTTCTTCGATAATTCTTCTTTTTTATTTACATGTTTTCTAATTTCTAAAATTTCTAAATTATTTATTTGCGAAGCTATAAACCCTGTGTGCAGTATTTTAAGACCCGAGTTTTTATCAAATATGTGATCTTTATTTAATAGATGATCTGCAAACTCAGATTCATAATTTCCGTTTAGAGCTCCGAGATGTTCTTTAGTTCTAACTTCAAAGTTTCTATTGGTCCTACCTATTTAAAAGAAATTGCAATCATTGCAATTGAGTTTATAAACTACTGACTTTTTAGTTAGATTATCGCTATCTTAGTTATTAAGAATATAGTTTTTTTATTTTGTTATTGGTGTAGGTACCTATTTAAGTGGTTTGGTTAGTAGAAATTAAAAAATCTACATCAAGAAATCTACACGAATCAAAAAATGAAAAGAATTTTTTCAACGAAGCTGCAAAACAGATTCCCGTAAAGCCTTAAGTGATTATGTCTTTCCGCTACGGCGGCTTGGACCAAAATCTATTTCCGGTTGCCGCCGTGAGAGCTTTGTGACTTCTTCCCCACGTCATAAACAGCCCCCCGCAAGCAGGCTTCTATTACATAACGGCGGAAGTAGAACCTGTGATTTGACAGGAAAGTTCCAGAACGGAAGCGGAAATCGCAGCAATAAATCACTACCCCCGCTGAACGCCCGATTTTTTTTTTTTAATGTGGAGCGAGCCATTCAATTAAAATTAAGACTTTCCTAACCTATTAAAGGCATATTTTAATTGCCGAACTTTTTTTTCAAAAGAAATACAAATATTCCTGAGTTACAAATAATCTGACAATATTTGAATTCTTCCTACTCCCATCATCGTGAACCGAAAATAATTGTACAGTTATGGAAAACTTAGCTCGCAGAGAATTGAACCCACGGCGCCTGTTTGAATCAGACGCACTTTCCAACTTGGCTACTAACCGGTCAACTATTTTGCTATCTGTTGGTAAGATGATCTGAATATGTGTGATATATATTTTTTAAATTTGATTTGATGATCTCTGTGGCAAAGTGGTAAAAGACAATTGCAGGGACCCTTTGACCTCTCCAACTGGTCTCTCGACCCATCGCCGTTCGCCTAGATACACTGATCCCTAGATTCCTACACCCACCCCTCATACATTTTCCTTCTCAGAAATTCCCCTCCTTAAAAATACTCTCCTCACAGCATCTCGAAAGATGACATACTGTGTGGGGTTAATGTAAAAAATATATAATAATTAAAATAAAATAACTTTGTTTGAAAACCACTTTATTGTATATATTTATAACCAACCGGTTTCAGTTCAATCCGAACCTTCATCAGGGTTAATAAAAACATAATGACCCTGAAGAAGGTTCGGGTTGAACTGAAACCGGTTGGTTATAAATATATACAATACAGTGGTATTCAAACAAAGTGATTTTGATTATTATAATTATGTATACCCACAAAGTGTTTGCTACAAGTGAAAAATTAACAAATTTATATATATATATATATATATTAACTATCAACGCTACAAAGTCTCTGTATGGACGAGTTCTTTATGAAGTGGGTGTATACGAGTACTTCGTATTTGACTATATTTCCACTAGGTATTCTGAACAGTATAACTTCTATGGTCTTCTTGTTCAACTATATTTCCACTAGGTATTCAGACAATATAATTTCTATGGTCTGGCGAATCATATTTTGCATGCATTATTTTATGCAAACAGTGCATAGGTCAATTCGTATGTGAAACTAATTTTGTTTCGTTTTCAAGAATCCGACATATAATCATACCATTTTGGGCATTGATGCATGTCTTATTTAGTCAATGCTTTTGGGTCATACATTTCGATCTGACATCTCAAATCGGGTCTAAACGCGCATTGAATTCACTTATTAAAGCATAAATTGTTTGAATTGTTTTCCGTTGACAAGGTTTTACTCTGATTCGAAATAATATCATACGACCTTCCGGAATAAATTTGCCGATATTTTCCACGACAGTAATTTTCAGATATGTATATTCAGGAATATATTATATTAAGGAAACGTGAGCATTACTTTTTCTCTTACGCAAAATATCACATGTAAAACATAAAAAATACATACATACAAAACCATTATATTTACCAAGCCATTAAAAAACTACTATAATCTCCCTTCAGAACTGCGCTGTATTGTTAACCAATTAGAAGAAATAAATTAAATAATAAAAAAAAAAATTAAAAAAAAAATTTAAACATTACATTGAAAAATCTATATTCAATCCAAAAATATTATTATAACATAAAACTTATGTAAGATTCGTGGCTCCCTTATCAGACACAAGAACTCCTCAAGATGATCTTAACAGCTCGGCAACGGAGGTCGTCAAATATCGAACGGTGCTTGTAATAGCATTACCCGCGTTAAGTGACCAGTTCTGAATAGCCAGGTACTTTCCAACCATCTTCTAACAATTAACTTTATTTATTATTTTAATGTATGCGAGCAACCCTCGTTATCGTTGTAATAACAAAATGTTTTTACGATCGTTCACGTTTACGAGCGAAATGAAAAAAGTTGCTATTATTAAACTCGCTGGAACGACGGACAAATTAAAATAGTCCCTCCCGTTCTGTGATTGATGAACTGGAGGGAGGTTTAACTTTCTGAGTGGATATAACATTGTTCGAGAATTCGTAAGGTGGGCCTTTGAAATGCGTTCGAAAAAACTTTTTTTATATTGTCCTAGGCTAATCACGATAATAATGTGGTATTTTTTTTCAATGTTCAGAATAAACCACATGACATATTATAAAGGAAGCAAAGGGAGATGTGGTATGGAAGGTCACAATTTAAGGCGTATAGGTACCGCCGCCCCAGGAAGCTTAAAACCAACACCTCAAGTGGTTCACTATGTTTGGTGATTTAGCAAAGGTGCACGGACAATATTGATCCTGTTAAGAAAATGATAGGATGCCAATTTACTGATAAATTGTTAGTCATTCAGAATTTATCGAGAACACGTGTTCTTTTCCTAATAAATATCGTGATGGAATTCGACGTGTCAATATCAATAACAGTATTTGTATGAACACTTGTTCCGCCGTCCTCATAAAACACTCGATTTTAACTTTGTAAGGAACTCTGTCAATACATTTGATGAAGGCCTGCAGTCCCGTTTTTAACAGGAAAAGGTTTTTTCAATGTGAAACCGCACAAGAACTTGCTGCTCTTGTCATACTCTTGCCATAGTCTTACTGCTCCCGTCTGGAGCCAGTGAGACAATAGCATCCCCAATTGGGATATATTTTAAGGTTTTTTATACCGTGTTGCACCTCCTCCTGCTTCAACCTTACTTACTGTGTCCATCATCTGCCCTGATGATGAACACTGTAACGCTGGCCAAAACGCTCGGTCAACAAAAAAGAAAGCGCAATACGGCAGAATAACTTAAAAAATAATCACTATGATACTAAAATAAAAAATAGCATGTAAATAGTCTTACTCATTATTTCTTAAGCGCCGGTTCAGCGTTGGTGTTCATAGTTAAACCGGGCTTAATGTTGGTATAACCATAAATACCCATTCTGTGGTTTAATTTCAAGCTTTTCAATATTCTGATATTACGCGCGGCGTAATTTTTATCTATTATAAGACCTTTTGAATAAATATTGAAAAAACCTATGTTTTTTCACCAGACAATTTACCTTCTTGTGTATTGTATGCCTTTGTATTCTCGGAGAAAAAATAATGTAACTATTAAACTTTCCAATCAACGGAATAAATTTCACCAACAAATAACTCCATCAAGTCTGAAACTTTCCTCTGATTTACTTTAAAAGGAAAAGAAAAACTTGACGTAGGTACCCAATACGTCTTGCATTTACCTGACTTATATAAATAGAGTGATTTAACTTGGCCAAAATAAATTAGTTACCTTCAAAATGGATACTAAATTGTTCGCTTCGAATAGAAGGCAAATAAAGATGATTCGGGGATTTTGAAAGAATTAAGTTTATCCATTTCAATACTGAAATGTATTTTCATTTTATTTCGACAGCTTTATATTTAATTTTACCAGGGATTTAAAATATAACAATCTACATTCATCAGCAATGATCACGGAAGAGATACACCAATAGAAGCGTGTTGTTGGTTTATCTGGTGTGCCAGAAGTAAGGAAGAATTTCCATCGCTTTGGTTGAAATTGAGCAAAACTTTTTTTTAAATTTCTAAATTATTTATTGCCTATTAGATTTTTACGTAATTTGGCGTCAACTTCTTTCTGTCAAATCGGTACAGAGTACACTTCTAGGGATTGTCTGTTCAGTGTTTATAATAATCCAAATATTGACTGTCCCAGGCAAAGCTTGTAAAATAAAGGAAGACAAATATTTCCGGGTTACGAATAACCTAAGTAATTTGAAAATCTTCTAATAACACCACATTTAGCGGAGAATGTTGCTTGTTTCGTGATGGAGTTTCGTTTGGTACATGTTCTAACTCGTTGTAACTTTTTTTTATACATCAACGAAAAAAATTGTTCGCTTCTTATTTTTTTAATAATAATAATTTATAGTTTAATCTATTTATTTATTTATTAACGCCCTTTTTCGGGGCTTTTACATGAGAATATTAAGAAATACATAATATTTATTGTACGTAACTGAATTGCTTCATTAACAACATTCTATATTTGTTTAAACATAAATTGAAGATTTCTACTGACTTGGTATAATTGTTTCCCTCCATTAGTATTCTAGGCAAAGAGGAATACATATGGTAGTCAGTCCGAGAATTTTCGCACTGAAATAAATCCTGACTTCTAGTATTATGTTGTGGAATCTGAAAACTAATCAATTCTAGCAATACCGAACTATCAACTAAATTATTTAGAATTTTACATACAGAATTTTAAATACAAAGTCAGTGAAAATTCATCTGTCTGACAATTTGAGCATATTCATATAATTTAACAGAGTGTTGAAGTTCAACATAATTGCTGGAATACCCATTAATGCACAAAAATTAATTTATTATTAACTTCAAGACTAAATCGTCACCAATCTTAGTATCTGTGGTAAACTTAAACGTTTACTCTAGCTAATACGTACCTTGCCAATGTATCTTGTTCTTGAAAATGAAGTACTTGATTGAAGTAATTAACTATCGGATCGAAATAAATGAGTTTTATTGACTGTATGTTAGGTAACATTGAATTTGACGCCAAGTCAGTACTACGTCTGGGAATCTCAAAAAGGTTTTTGAGACTGCCAGACGATCATTTTACGCAATTAATCAGCAATATATTCTAAGATCGATTTCATAGAATCTGTGAACATTTTCCGCTTATTATGGTGGTAGAAAAAGATTTTCAAATATTTTTCATGTTATTCGTAACCATGAAATAATGTTTGTTTTTCTTTTAAAAAAAAATTAAATAGACTTTAAATTTCGTATCGTTCCACATATCGACCATAAATTCTTGGTAACCGGATAACTCAACACAATGTGACATTTCAACATATCTTCAAAAGTAATATTAAGTCATGAAGTTTATAAAAAAAAAAAAATTATGTATGTTACTTAGGTTAGGTTAGGTGTAGGTCAGTTTTTTTCAACTTTTTTAATGACACTTTTAAAGGTGTGTTGAATTGTCTTTGTGTTGAGTTACCATGGAATCTAGATTCTTATAGAATCGACAGATCTGTAAGAAAGCATTAGGAATACTTGAATAAATACGAATTGAAATATCAACACAAGATAGAATAAAAAGATATTGGTAGACCTGACAATATTTCGAAATCTTTGAAAATCTTTGTAAATAATTGAAAATTGGACGTCAGATAAAATGTGAGTTTTGTCAATTTTCTACACAAATAACCCTTTCTCATGCTTTATTTAAAGAAAGGCGAACCAAATTGAAGCAAACATATTTCAATATTATTATCATGATGTAAAAAAAAAGTCTCATCGGCTATATTTGCAATTCGGTGTGAGCCATCATATCGTGCTTCGCTATTCCGGGCATAAACATAAACAACCAGGTGTAAAAAAAATCAAACAATTTTTCATATTGCGGTGTCATATTTGATATTTTAGTATTCGTGAGAAGATATACATTTTACGTATATTCTTGTCGGTAGTTGCCGCAGGAACCAGGTGACATAGAAGGGACCCGTTCGTCGCACGCTTGTCACATTCATACTCGTCAGTCAGGCGTCATGCTGGATAGGTTATTATTTATTATGAGGATGTGATAAGATGGTATCATTGGTGCTGGTGAAACTACATTGGCCCTTTGAGTGTTCAAATTGATATTACTAAGCGCATGATCAATCGTTATCAAGAGGCAAAATATTAGTTGTAGACCGGTATTTTTTTAAATGTGAATACCGCACAAGGGACCAAATGCTCCCAACCTACCGGAGCCAGTGAGACTATTGCATCCCCAATCGGGGAATTTTGTGAGGCTGAAGGTAGTGTTGAGGGAAAAAAGATCGGGAAGTACCTACCTATTGAAATCTGGTCACCAATACACGACTAAAGCCATTTAAACCAACATTTTAATTCTGAATGGTGGTCTTTAACCAGGGCGACACTGAGAGTATCTTCCAATCTGGAAGGTGTCGCAAATATGCCTTATATATAATTAAAGTGATTTAATTTTGAAATATCACAAATCAAACAAATAAAATTTATTTGAACCCGCGAATTTCGGCTTGCTAGTCGAGAGTCTTACCCCTCGGCCATGGAGGCCGTCGTAATTACAAAATAAACAACAAACCGTAAACAATGATTTTTTTCATATTAATAATAAAAATACATATTTTGGAAGATAATCTCTATTCAGATGCCGAGTTGAAAAAGTAAGTAGATGAAATTCTGGTGGTAGAAAATAAAAAAACGAAGTATGCTATATAAAAAAACACTTACAGCTGGTGCTGTTATTTAACATGTTACAGATATGAAGAGATTTAAAAAAAAATAGTTTTACTGCAGTCGATTCATAATAAAAAAGTAAGTTAAATTTGGTTTTGATATATTTACAAAATTTGGCCAGTCTCATATGGGTACATGTATTTATATACCAAGTTATGTAATATATATTTCATTTATTCAAATGAATAGTTACGTATTTTAAGTTGTTATTTTTAAGCTTTGCCCAGCAAAAGTGTATTTTCACTGTTTTTTTTTATCGTCGGAAAAAATGATGAAAACAACATAATGAAGGTATTTTAATTTTACTTTTTAGGCTTTTTCTTATAATTTCAAAATTGTATATTTAACTAAAGCTTCTGACAGAAATTCAATCATAACACTTTTTTCCTTCTATAAAATAATATTTTCTGTAATTAAACAATGTAATATGAAATTATGAAATGAACTAAATTTGTCCATTTGACTGGCCTAAAACAGGATCCACTCGTAGTTGGCTAGTCAAAGTTTCCGCATATGTCTTACTGTATAATTTTATGTTAAATATATTATTATTATTAGGTTGACGAATAAATTTTATTGCCATTTTCGATTTATCACCAAAATGTCATTCGTAAATTCGGCGGCGATGACGTCACACCGGGTGACACTGGCGAGAGCTGACATACCAGCCAGTAGCGTTTTCTATGTGATAATGACGTTGTAGCCAGTTGGAACGGTTTCGAAATGTGCGAATTTAATTTTTTTTTTAAATCGATATTTATGAAAAAAAAATTAATATGAAAATTATAATCAGATAAACAAACTTTAAAGTTTTAACGGCATTCGTAGTTTGTAAAAATAACCCATTTAAGACATTATTTCTTTCAAATTTGCAAAATTTCTCTTACATCGACTTTTCGATGCTGCAAAGTCCAATCTGTTACAAAATATATCGCACATCAGTTCTCAGAGATGGAAAGGTGATATATTATAAGGTGTGGAAAGTATCAGGGTACTTGTTACTGGAATAGTAGTCGGATACCTCTCATTTACTTGGCATTTCGCTCACGAAGTCCTTCAAAGATCTTTGTTTCGGAAAAACGTTCACGTCCATATCTCATCTCCTGTGTTATAATACATTTTCATTCGCCGGATCGTAATCAGCACGTTATCACAGATAAGAAAAATAATAATAGACGTATTGATATCCCGACGACAACTTTTTGTTAATAAGTAAATATTGGCACCATAAACAGTATTTCAAAAAAAATATATTTGATTTTGTAGATCATGTTTGAAATTTCGACAATCAACAATGGATAATTATAACACAAAACATAATATATACACACTGAGAATAATTTCGTTTAAATTTATTTGTGGAAAAAGTCTAGCAAAGTATTAAGGAAATATTTAAAAAAAAACGAACTTTATCAGAACTGAAATGATGTGAGATTTAAAAAAATTAACTTTAAGATATTTATGATTGAACTGTCCTATTGTTTTTTTTTTTCCGTTTCGGATTAGGAAGTATTGACGTTTATCTAAGATTTCTGTTATTTTTAAAGGGTTTTTTAATTATTATAATAAATAAAGAATATTATTTTTATAAATTTGTAATGTTGCTTATATTAATAATCTGCGACGATTGTCGATTGACGACAGAATTGTACGGCGAGATATATTTTGAGATAGGCCACACTCTTATATTAACAAATTATAAGACTAGTGTGTAACAAGCTTTATCCAATCCCGTTTATTAAAACACACATACTAATAGATGTTTACTGTACTTTCAAAAATGAGTAAGGGCGTTTAGTAATTTTATGAATTTTTAACTAAGTTTTCAGAAATTTCCGGGTTCAATTAATAAAATTATTTATTTTATCAAAGAGTTTTAGAAGATGAAAATCTCAGACCCTGATACCTTGTCTTAGAGTTCACAACAATCAAAACCCGTGAGGTTTGTAAATACGTAATTACAAATTTGAATTTATTTCAATAAGCCTCGTTTAACCCTTCCGGAATCAAAATATTTTTTACCTACAAGTCCCAGCGACAAGGTGAAATTTCACGGAATTTTGGAATGCTTCCGAGGTGTTTTAAATGCGCTATATAAATCTAATTTTTACTTGTCATTATAAGTTGTCACAAAAGAAATATAACGGATGTATTTATTTGAAATGAACATTGATATTTCTAAATAATAATTTTATTTATATCAAAAAAGAAAATATAAACAAAAAAAATTACAGAAACATTTTGACTAGATACGTTTATTATAATTTTGAAAGAATTCAATATTTAGAAAACACGATCCTTTTGTGCAGGGAATCAGAAAGGAAACTGTCACAAAACATATATTTTTTTAAATTTTAAACCGTTAACGAAACAATTCCGCAAATTTGTAATTATTCATTTTGACATTTTTTTAGGAAATTGCTTAAGATAAGTGATAGAAGAAAATTTTTTGATCTTATATTTTTATACAAAATTATAAATTATCAGTTGAATAGCCCTGACATATTAATGTTGATTCAATTTCATGTACCTACCATTAGATCAAGGTCTTCTTGTATGTATTATTGTGACAATTATACCACAGTCTCGGGATATAACTCAGTTATAAATAGATTGCACACACTTGGGAACTATTATGATAAAATCGCAGATACTTTTAATATTCCCCTTGTGAAGTATAAAGCTGCAATAATAACACATTTTAATGCCATTTATTTTAATGAGGTCACTACATAACAGGTTATTGTCTTTGCTTCTTTCTTTACTGTTATTTTATTTTTTATGTTTTAACTAAATTTAATTCATTAATTTTTCTCATCACAATTTAATACTGCACTATATATATATTTAAAAAAATAAAATAAAAGCTTTGTATGTAAATGGCACTTGTGCCGTAATTTCAAAATAAATAAATAAAACCGCATGCACAAAATTGTCGCCAGCATCTATCACCCATACTGCAAATCGCATCTACGCACAACGGTGGGTGCATATTTACAGCGAATGCATAACTTTCATTAGCTCCGCCACTTTTGGTCGTAGCTCGGCGACAGTCAGCACGCATCCATGAAATAACTCCAATTTTTGGTTATCTATAGTACCCTTGCAAAGGAGGAACTTTCATCTGATTAATAATTCAAGGTCAAAAAATCGATTACTAACTCTAATGAAAGGATAAAACGTAGGTATGATGAGGTCGGTTTTAAACGTATTTATGTGGAAATCTGCTTCGTGGACCTATCAGCAATGATTGCTTGCTCGCCGCTGGGCAAACAATAAACACATTTCATAAAAGCTCTCAGCAGAGCGGGTCATTTCTCCGACTCGACCATTTGCAATGATTTATTTTCAATCGATAATTTTTAACAGAATGAAATGTAAGCGGTTTATATTTAAAAAAAAAAATTCCATTTCAATGGAAAAGGTTCTAAGAAATGTTTATTTTTCAGACCAATAACAACAATTCACGTTTTTTATGATAAAGCAAAATTTTAAAAAGTCAATTTATTTGGTCAGTTGAATGAAAAGTGGTAAAATATAACAATTTTTTACTATTATGTTAAAAAAAAACAAAACAGATTGATGTTATTATAATAATCCATGATGGATTACAAAAAAAAAACAAACAAACGAGAATTGTGGCAAAGAATAAGTTTGTTTTTATAGCATTTCATTTTTAGATCTGGCAAAATTTATTTAGGATTTGTATTTATTTTAAAATAACTACAATTTATTACAGAGAATTTAGGCAGCGCGGTTTTCGTGAAAATATTCCCCTCAAGGGCGTAATCATAAAGCATACATTTAATAGGATAAACCATTCTTTACGAAAACAAAAACACATGCCTGATATTGTTTGGCTTAGAAATAGGCTTTGCCAAGAGACAAAACATATTATACAATTTAACAGTTCTAATAAAAAACCTTAATCTTTTTGTTAGAAATTAATTTTGAAACTTGTTTATTAAAATTATTAAAAAATATTTTATTTTTTAAATGTAAATTTTAAAATATTTTTTTTGTTTGTAATTATTTTTATCTCAATTACAGTCCCGATTATTAAAAGAAATAAATCAATGGCATTCGTAAATTGTGGTATGTTATTTTTATTTTTTTACAGTGAAAAACCGTGAATCCCTATTACATTTAACAAAATAAGACAAGTAGGTACATCAATTATTTTTTTTTTAAAAGAAAGACAAATTACCTGACAATATTTGAAAATCTCCTACTACCACCACAGTAAGCGGAAAATTTTGCTTGTGTTGTGATAGAGGACTTAACCTGCCGAGGAATTGAATGCACTACGCCTAGGCGGGACCCAAACTCGATGTCAACTCAGCCACATAATTATTAAATTAGTTGAGACGCAGACTTATTTTAATTTTTTTTATTTCAATCTTAAGTCACTGACGTCTAACTGAAAAATGTCTATCTCAGAAGAAAAGTGTTTTTAGTGTCGTTATGCGACTGAAGGTAGACTCCCACGAAAAAAATTGCAAATTATGCTTCGAAAATTATAAAAAAACATGTTTTTGAACATGTTACAGTTACGAAAAAATTTCCAGCGTTTCTTTAATTGATGTCTCGAGAGATTTTTTCTGTTTTTAAAAAAGTTTTTTTTTTTCATTTTCACAACAGTCGATTAAGCCCATTAACAATGATCGTTTTTTTAATATTAGCGGGCTCCCTCTATCATTCGTATTAACTTTCTTTCAAACCACCTTCAGTAATCTTTTTCTTCTTTTTGAACGCATATAATGCAGTCTTAACAATGCTATGGAGGACACCGAACGGAAAAAAATATTATCACGATATTTTTTTATTTTTTTCGAATCAATGTATTTTGTTGACAGCAATCTTTGCTTTCGTACGAGATGGCTTATTTTCATACATAATATTATATTTCGATAGTTTGCGGTTTTCGTTTTGTTTTCGGTACTATTTCGGCAAAATAAACAATTTGTTGCCTGTGTCATGTGACCATAGGTTGTTTACTGTCAAACAACTATAGATTATTTGTCTAGATACGTAGAGAGAATATCATACCGTAAAATAGAATGGTTACTGAAAAGCGAAAATGTAGGTTATTATTGCAGTAACTTTCTACGTAATAATATACGATATTCCTGTAATTTTTAGTTTTTTTTTAGGGTCAATTAACAAGGCTAGTAATTTAGGTAGTTAATGCATAGTGTATTAATTTACCCACATCCAATAACAGACAATTTTTTTAATGCTTGTAATGCACAAGTGTTATTAAGTTATGATTTTATTTCTTTATGAATAATTAATATTCCAAGCTGCCCAGAGTGAAAGGAACTTTTGCATTCTCAGAAAGGGGGAGGTTATGGTGACAGGTCGGTGGCCGAGTTGACATCGCGCTTGGGTCCCACTCAGGCGTAGCGTGTTCAATTCCTCGCCTGGCTAAGTCATCCATCACAACACAAGCAACATTTTCAGCTTACTGTGGTGGTAGTAGGAGATTTTCAAATATTGTCAGGTTATTCGTAACCCGGGAATGTTTGCCTTTCTTTTAAAAAAAAAAAAAAAATGTGGTTTGGTTATTAAGATTTGGCCACTTAACACGGCTAATATCATTGAAGGCGTTTTTTTAAAAAAATTAATTCATTTTGTGAGATGGATATGGGTACCGTCGCCCCATGAACCCTTCATTGAATATCTAACAACTCTGGCGTATGTCACCCCAAGTGGTTCTCCACATTTGGTGGCAATGCCCATCAGATGCGGCCGGATTGAAAAAGGCTGATTAAGTAAAGCTTTACCTGTCCTGACTCCAGATTTTTTCTAACCCCTCATAATTTTATCCTTCCCAGAATCCTCTCTCGTTCATTTTTTTTAAAGAAAGACAAACATTCCCGGGTTGCGAATGACCTGACAATATTTGAAAATATCCTACTACCATCACAGTAAGCGGAAAATTTTGCTTGTGTTGTGATGAAGGACTTGAAAAATTCCAGCTGAGGAATTGAACACACTACTCCTGTCCAATTTTCATTTCCTTTAAAAAATCTCCAGCTTCCCCAAAGATGACATATGCCCTGAAGTAAATTATTTTTCACAGTGCCTCCTGCGTGGAACTAACGTTAAAAAAATTTACGCAACGTTATGATTCTGAATGACTCTTTTGTTTTCCTGGAGCAATTTCGTAAATAGGAATGTAAATGAAAAACAATAAATAACTGTATCTATTGATAACCACTAGAGAGATTTTTGGCATATTATGCCAATTTTGCAAAAAAATTTGAGCGATCGCTTGCCATAGTGTGCCAAATTTATAGAACTAGTACTTCAATCAACAATTGCTGATTATTATATTTTCTTCCACCTGTAAACATTAATACAGGCGACTAATTATTGCTTATAATAATTTATTATCTTTTGTGCTATGCATAAAAACCTTTTTCTTATAAACATTAGTTTATCATTAAAAAAAAATTACTAAAAATTTAATGTAAACGGTTAAATTTAGGTGGATTCATTGGCTTTAAACATTTTTGAGCAGTTTTACATGATCCCATATTAAGATTTTAAGGAATGGTATCAATGAAATAATATGTTAAATGTAGATATATGATACCATTCGCTTTAATGGATAATGTGTATGTGTAGCATGCCAGTCGTCCAGTTCATTGGTTAAAAATCCTCAAAAACCCAACAATTTAGTTAAATATACAGCTATATTTGTGTAAAAGCGATGAGGTACTCATAAAATGCATCCAACAATTATTAAAACGGATATAAATTTGGAAGAATTAAACAAAAATTTTATGTTTTTTTTTTTTGTAATAACTACAAAATTATTTTTTTATTAATTACTAACGTTACGGCGAAGTTTAATGCTAAATCACTATTTTGATTAATCTTTATAACGAATTAGTGTACATTATGGATACCAAAAATATGCGTTTAGATAAATTGAAGGTTTTCCTATCGTTTCGCTTGAGTAGAATTCAAATAAAAAAGTAAATTACTCAATAAAAAATATAAATGTAAACTACTAAGAATAATTTTTTTCAATAGAAATGTATGAACGCCACAAGGACACAATTTTTTAAAAATACAATATTATAGCTAAGATTATCTGTTGACAGTTTCACTTGATTAATTTTTTTGCTTTCTAATAAAATTATTTACAAAATAAATAAAAATCAGTTTTTTGCTTGAAATCGAACCGTTTTTAGATACCGTTTGTCAAGCGATTTTAATGCCTATTACCTACAATATAAGGTATACCAAGAATATGCACATTTTTGGCTTGTAGCTTCCTCTTAAAGGCGTTTTCCTGATAAAACAGAGATCCTGGGTTCGATTCCCTGTTGCGACCGTTACCTTTTGTTTTGTGTGTCTGGTTCTGTTTCATGTTTTATTTAGATTAATTTATATTATCTTCTTCTTCGATGATTAAATAATGCATTCACGGATGTAACCTTAAAAAATGATTCCAATAAATTAAATTAAAATAAATACGAAAATGATAGATGCGTTTGCAAATTACAATATTTCGTTACTCCAAAAATCTGATATAATATTTTTTATCATTTGTGATAATTTCAGCAACCACAGTGTCTAGTTCTCAGTTTCCAGGTCACAGGTTCCAGGTTAGCACTGACCTCACGTATAAGATTTGCGGTCAAGACGTTCAGCTCTCGCTAATGCAAATGTGCCGAATGGTTAGGGGGTGACCGCACCAACCGACTAGCCTTTGTCATAGACTTACAGTTCTGTGACCTGCAACCTGACAGGTGACTTGAGAAATGGTCCCGATGAGTAATGGGCCCCCTATTATTGGGTAACAGGCACCGTCCCACAGTAGAGTGAAAATACTAAAAACTAGGCGTTTATGACATTATTGGTCTTTTGTTATTTTTTTTTGCCTGTGATCTTTGAAGATACTATGTGGAGGGTCTTTTTGAGGAGAGAAAAGTGTGAACGCCGGACTTGGAGACACCAATGTGGTGGGAGGAAACACAGAGGCCGGCAAATTGTTCCACAGTCGAGCTGTTGAACTCAAGAAGGAGTCGTAGAAACCGGTAATCATACGACAAAAGACAACAGTTTCCCGACTATGCACCGCTGCAGAAGGGATCAATAAGGCTAGTTTCTGTGTGCATCCTCCATTGAAATATCAGTAGAATAAGAACAGTAGTATTAGTTGACGCCTGTGTTCTAAATATTTCAATTCGTTTGTCAAGATAGGGGAATCTATCAAATGTACCGCCCTTTTTGCGAAGATATTTTGGTGTTCCTGACTAGAGGTGGCTGCCAAATTTAACAGTGGAACGCACTTGCAATTTGTTCAGGGTCAGCACTTGTGTATACTATACAGTAATTGTGTATTCTGTATAGTACTTGTGTTAAAAAAAATGAAAAATAGCGTCCTTGCGAGAGCTCTGAAGGGGTACCATCAGTACCTAAAACAGGGCGGGGAAGTGGTGGACCTCCTCCAGTACTTGTGTTACTATTGTTGTGTACCCTGAAGGAGTAACCATTTGTTACTTATACCGGGGTGGGAAAGTGGTGGAAGCCTCAAGTACTTGTGTATACTGTACAGTACATCCAGCTTCTGAGAGACTCACTTGACTCTGACTTCGAGTTTTGATCATCATTCGATGAAATTAAAAATGGTAAGTTTTTGCTTGAAAATTTGATCGCTCAGAAATATTGTAAACACTTCAATGAAATACTGGTTACATAACACATAAATGCTTTAAGTTTAATCAGGCAGTTTTTTTACGAAATACTGTTTTATCGACATTAGCAGACTAAATTGGCTTAAATCTTCGAAAAAATCATACAGAAGGCAAAATTTTAGTGAGAATTTCATCGCTAATAATTTACCTTTCTTCTGCATCTCGTAAGTAATTACAAATATTTAAAAAAAATAGATATATTTTACATATCTGAATTAGCCAAATACATGTTTGTTCGGCACCTATTCAGCTGTTAAAAGCAGGTATCGCTAATTTCTGGCTGTTTGTTCGCAGCGTTCCACAAAGGAAGTTTGCACGATATAACCAGAAAAAGTATCTGAACTTGTTAAAATTGAGGTTATCCTAAAAGCTTCTTCATTACTTTCTCTATTGGGGAGTGAATAATAACCACCGGTAGTGCTTATGTAGTATTATGGTGCCACTCTGCAAAATATTAAGTAGAGTCACGTGGGGTAACCGTACGCGGAGTGTAAGTGTTCGCAGTGATGTTTCCGACAAGATTGTGCCTGTTAAGCGCCCGCGCGTTCCTTAATTCAGTAGCCTTCTGGATCGCGCCGAAGCAGGACACGTGTACAGTGGATGCTGATTTGTCAATAAAAACTGGTAGGTAAATTACTTTTTTTCGTGCTTTTCTTAAATGTTTCATCTCTGTTACCGATGTGTGCTATAGTGTAACCAGCTGTGTCAGAGCGACGTAGTCTATGGTAATTTTTAGCGAAATATTGTTAGTTAGACGATTGCAAAGTGATAATTCTAATAAAGATAACCACTAATCTGATTTTTAAAGTTTATTGAATTTTGGTGTGATGGGGTAAGTGTGCTGGGGTAAGCGTTCGCAGTTGGACGAGTGCGAACACTTACCCCGATAGATAAAATTGATTTTATAGCATAATATTTCAACTCTCGGTATTTTTTTACAGTGAAATATGCCACGTGTGTACGTGAGAAAGCACCCGAAGAGGTCAGTTTGCACTCAATAGCAAAAAGAAACTGCAAAAAGGCTTATGAAAGAGGGGAAGAGTCAGCGGGCTGCTGCAGATATTGTTAAGATCAGTGAAGCCACTCTGCGTAAACGCCTATAACTAAAATGAATAGCAACTTCAATGGGGAGATATCGTCCGACATTTACACCAGATAAAGAGGTAGATTTTTAGATCAATAGATACTCAATTTATCGTGCAGATGTCATTTTTTTGTGAAACTATTGATCTAATAATTATTCATTTATTTTCAGGCCGAAATCGTTGATTATTGTAAAAAACTGACGAAATGTTCTACGGCCTGACTATGCAGACAATGAGAAAAATTGTTTACAAGTATGCTAAAATCAACAAGATCGAGAACAGATTTGACAACATTACAAAAACGGCTGGCAAAGATTGGGTGTATGGATTTCTAAAACGTAACGCTGTTTTAGCTTTAAGACAGACTACTCCGAGAAGTATTGCGAGAGCTATTGGGCTTAACGTTGTTCAAGTTCGGCGGTTTACGCAAACTGAAAAATGCTTGCAAGTCTGAAATAATTATCTCAAGTCCCTATAAAAAGAAACTTCAGCAGAAGCAGACAGATGCAGATGCAAAAATCGTCCGAAAACTAATATTTAAAACCATGGAAAAAGGACGACCACCTCTTTTCAAGAAAGTCACACCACAAAGAATCACCACAAAGCGTAAGGCGGGAGATTCCAGCGTGCATAACTGTTTAAAGAGCGCACAAAAACAGGCTTCTAAGGACTATTTTTGCCCACAATGCAAGGAGAAATATCGAGATCCACCAACAGAAGATTGGATAGAATGTATTGTGTGTAAAGCATGGTGGCATGAGAACTGCACAGACTACGATAAGGGGCAATTTAAGTGTGATAATTGCAATGGGAGGTAACTCTTCGCGCTGCGAACACTTACCCTACGGTATGCGTATACTTACCCCGCACACGGGGTAAGTGTACGCAATCGACATGCATGTAAACTTTTTTATATAACTGTTTAATTTATGAACCATATGAGGTTTTTATGGTTGTTTGAGATGCCTTAATAATCGATCATACTAATGAACAAAAAAATTGAGTAAAATACCTAAAGCTTTTTAATACAAAAATCCCAATGTAAAAATTGCGCACGGTTACCCCACGTGACTCTACTCTATAATATAGCAGTCGAATGATGAACATATTCTGAGAATCTTTCGAGTTACTTAGGACGAAACCCATACCAAACCTCTTTTACGGCTATGTGTCTTCAACCCCCTTTGTGGCTATGAGAACAAGAAATATAATTTTTTCACTAAAACCGTATTTTCCATTTCCTTTAACAGCACACAAATAAACCAAGATTTTTTTTTGTATTACACTTATTTATATTATGTACGTACACTGTTTCGACTAAGGTTTGACTAATACAACTTAATAGGTATCAACATATTTTAATAGTGGTGTCGCGAAAATACGACTGTCAGACGGTGCTGCTGGAATAAGCCTTTTGCAACACACTCGAAAAACAATACCAAAACCAATTCAACTGCTATTAAATGGAAAAATTAATTACTGCGCATCCGCTAACTTAGTTTTTTATGAGGAAGATAAACACTATATACGAATAACCTGACAATATTTTCAAATCTTCCACTACTATCATAGTAAGCGGAAAATGTTGCTTAAGTCGTGATAGAGGACTTAGCCAGCGGAGGGATTGAATACACTACGCCTGGGTGGGATCCAGACGCGATTCCAACTCAACCACCGACCGGTCAAATGGACAATATTTCCTCAGTTCTTTAAATCTGAACTTCTGGAACATAAGTTAAGCTCAAATTGGAATAGAAGAGAAAAGAGACTCGCCGTCGCAGTAGGGACACCAAGTATGCCAGCTTCAAGAAGCTTCAATGGTAATATTAATGTAAAGAATACTAAAACTACAAACTTATATTTGCGGTCTCCCTTACATCACCCATCAATCCTTTCTGATCGAGGAATTAATTTACATTGTAAGCGTACTGTGCGTTGACCTCTTCTTATTCCTGAAACAATTATTCGGGTGATGGTGACATTTTAGGATGAGTACATTGTGGAGGTAGGAAGATTATTGCATGATTCAATACTGAAGCTTCCTATCCATCAAATCTTTGCGAATACGTACTTACATATGTACCTACTCCCACATATACTGTGCGAACAAGTAGATTATTTTATCGCGCGGTACAGCGAAATTTTGATTGATTGTTAACGGTATATATTTAATGAAAGTATTGAAAACTTTAATTATTGTGGTTGTAGGTTTAAAAAATATCCCGTATGTTTACCCCGTGATCAAAAACATATTCATATTAACTTCGGAAATGTGTCTACATGATAGTACCTATTTTCGAAATTCAAAAGTTTTAATGTAGTTTTGAGGTAAATAAAAATTGGTTTGTTTGTAATGAACAATATTTTTGTATCGGAAAAAAATGTTGGAATTTCGAAAAAAGTTATTTATCATTTTTACTGGTACCATCATATAGAATTACCTTCCGAAGTTAGCGCACTTTATCCCCGGGCACCCTGTGTAAAGAAAATTTTCGAGAACAGTAGAATTGCTCCATTTTAAAACCTTTGTAAAAAAAAACTTCGTATAATCACCAGCTACAGTTTCAATGTAGGTACGAACCAGACACTCGGTGTATGTAATAAAATATATAATTCAATAATATGTGTAAGATAGAACCGATTGCCCCGTTCTACCAAAAAAAGCATTCTTTCTGACAAAAAAAAAACAAAAGTTATAAATATCTCGATACCCCACCTAAACAACACTATTAAAATGATTATACCAATATCCGCTTTGAATTTCTATTATTAATAGATTGATTTGTGAAAATTATTCCATAATAAATTATGCTTAAATTTTATGTTTACAATCTTCTAGGTAATTTATAAAAAAATTAAAGTCAGGATAAAAAGTTACGGTACAAACAGTAACAAATTTTGTATTTTTTCTCGAATTTTCTACAATAAATTTTACCAAAAAAATATTTATGCCACTTCTCTGTTTTGTGAATTACAATACAATGGTTCAGTGCCTTGTAAATATCACAATAAATTTTAATTGTTTCTTATATTGTAACATCTTACCACAAGATAAATAATTCTAAAAGCATAATTCAGTATGATTAATTTTAGTAAATGTATATTTTTTAATAATAATACTAAACGAATTGTTGATTTACCATAAAAAATATTTTAGAACTGGGAATCAACCTTTTACGGTTTATACTAAATAGTTGCTTTGTTGTCTATGAAAACCAAATGCCTTTCACTGTATGTATTGGAATGTGAAGCGTTGAATCATTTCAAACTATCCACAACATAGAGATTGGAGATACTAGGAATTTAAAGGTTGAATGTTGTTCGGAGAAATAGTTGGACGAACAAACAAATTCCTTTCAAGGAAACACGTACTATTTAAATTAATTAAAAAAGACGGCGTGATTTATTTTTATGTAGGTACATCTCAATTTGGGATGCAGGTATGGGTACCATTATTGATAAACCAACACCCCTGCCGTAGGTCACCTCGAGTGGTTCGCTACGTTTGATGACTTAGCAGGGGTGCCCGGATTCGTGGGGTGAGGTTTGTCTAGGTCTTGGCGGTGGATGCATTTGCCCACTTACTACGTGGCGAGTCGGATCGAGAGAGACTTGTTGAGGGAGACCTTTTGACCTCTCCAGCCGGACTCGACCCATCGTCTTGCACCGCAGTTGGAGAGATGAATTCATTTCCGTCACTCCTGGAAACACTGAAACCCAGATTCCTTCCCACCCCTCATACCTTTTTACTTCTTAGAACTTCCTCTCCTTTCTTTCCTTGAAAAAAATCCCCCACATAGCATCCACAAATGACATTGGCCCTGAAGGAAAATATATATCCTTTGTGGAGCTAATGTAAAAAAATACCAATATTTATTTTGTGTTTTATCCATGTACTGATACAAAAAATAAAACTTTTAAACGAAAAACAGCAAAATCACTAAACGTTGATACTTAATAAAAACATGGTTCTTAACGTTAATTAATACCTCCATAATTAAGAAATTCTCGTATAGAGGAAGTACGTACTACCATGAATTATATTCATATAATTTCTAGAGTACTACCGTGAACATGCATGCATATTTCATAGGTAAAGTGAATTCGATTTACGCAGATTGGCACCTCACGACTTCAAACCAAAGATCAATAACATCGACACAATACTTATTACTGGACTTTATCCATCCCTTCCCCTCCTTACCACCATCCCATCCCATCCCAACAGGCTATTATTACATAATTGTCTTTTGTAATCACTAATAAAAACCAGTATGCAGATATTTATAGTACCGAAGAAACGACCAGTTGGTGACTGAGTTGGTATCGCGTGTGGGTTCCACCCAGGCGTCGTACGTTTACTTCCTCGACTGGCTAAGTCCTCCATCACGACACAAACAACATTTCCGCTTACTGTGGTGGTAAAAGGAGATTTTCAAATATTATCAGGTTATTCGTAACCCGGAATTGATTGTCTTTCTTTAAAAAAAGCACTTAAAAAAAATATTTTATATTTTTTTTTCTAAAAAGTTATATATTAGTTTAAATTTTGTTTATTCTTATTGTAAATTTTAGTTTAATTAAATCATATTAGTATGTTTTCACTGCATAATTTTGCTGTGATAAATGTTTTATTCTGTATTTAAAGGTAAATAATCTCCAATAATTGCAAATTCACTTCGTGGCGTCATTTTAATTTAATGAAAATAAATCACTTTGTATACACCAATATTCAGTTTAAATATTACATATATTTATAAACATGTTTCGAAACCAATGGTTTCTTCATCAGGATAAACACATTATTATGAAAATGAATATAAATAGACTATTATTAATTAAAACATTAGTGAAAGCCTTTTTATTTTTATTGATTCAGCTCTTAAATATGTATCATATCAGACATATTTATTAAATATATATTTATATATCTTATAAACAATATTGTAAGCTGCTGGCTTTTCAAATAAAACAAATAAAACAGATACCCGTACACAAATTGCGAAAAATTAAATGTCACTGTGTCTTCAAACAGCTTTTCTGTAAGTTAAAATAAGTTTAAAATCTATTTTGTTGAGACACTTCATTGCTTGACGTTGCTCAAATTTTCTCTACATTATATATATATATATATATATATATATATATATATATATATAATATGAACGCAATATATGTATAAACCCGTTGCCAAAATCCGTTGCGTAGTTTAGAAGAACTAAGCGTACAAACATTAATTTAGTATATTTGCTAGCTAACGTGTACCCCGAGTGCCTGGGAATTTTCCTTAAAAGATAGACATACACAATTGCGGATTTTAAATGTACAATTCCTTAGTAAATCATTTTGATGTATTTCATAAGGCTTAGCCAGCGTCAACAATGTAAGCGAGTGAAAATATTTGTTAACGGCTTCATTACAAAACACCAACTTTTCTCTACTTTATATAAATATTATGTTCATGTATTATATATATAAATCTTTTGGAAGAAATTCTGTAAATGATTGTAAAAACCTCATCAAAATCCGTTCCGTAGTTTGAAACAACTAAGCTTACAGACAGTCGCGGATAGCGACTTTGTTTCGTACTATTTGGAGATCAGAGATTCTTATTCGCTTCTGATTTATTTTTCTTTGAATTTCGGTCATTTTAGTTGTATTGCAAATCCGACTTTCACTTTCATCCACTCGCGCATCGTAATATATTCTTCGGACGCACTCTTCTATCAATCTTTGTCTACACCATGTCTAATTGGATCATTTCTTTAACTACAATTGTCCAACTTATACCACGAACTTCTGTGGACAGTTTATGATTGGCCGCCTAGGTACTCCAGAACAACGCAAATCATTAATAAGTCTATAATTCCCCACAAGATCAAAGCTGACCCTGTCCCAATGTGACAATGATTAATTATTTACCCCAGAAATACTCGAGAAACTTCCTTTCCCCGTTAGCATCTCCTAAGGATGTTGAGACATATCTCGCATCCCAAATTCAAATTTAACGTGTAACTCGTCATTCTCAAGGCTTTTGGGTGGAATTATAGTGACACCTGAAGCAGGAAAATGATAAATGATGAATTCTGAGATGGGACATAAAATTGTGGCACGTGAAATGATATTTAAGAGAGTTGTGATAATTTTCTTGGACGAAATCCAATAATGTTTTCGAAAAAACGTTTTTTTCACAGTAAAATTATATTACAAAACGATTCTGGAAACTTTTAGAGGGTCATTATGAAGGGAACTTTAAGAACATTGTTCTCTTTAAATCGTGTTATTTTCTCTTTTCTGCAGAAAAAGTATGTTTTTTACAAGGAACAATAACTACCGTCAAAAGGTTCATTGAACTAAGCAATAATAAGTTACATTATTTTTACTGGGGAATAAATAAGAGCTGGAAATGAATTTTGTAATAATTTTTTTTTGCAAAATTCGAGAGAAGGAAAGAAATCGTTACAGTTTCACCACGAAATTAATTTGACAACGCTTCCATATAACTAAGATTACATTTAGCCCCCGCTGAAGATAATGACATATTGTAAATAGTTTTAAGAAGAAGAACACGGCACGATCCAGTCTATCAAATACTTGAGTAGGGTCAGGTCAAGAGGCTGAATAACATAAGAATTTCTTCCAGACGATGGATGCAAGTGAATGAAGCAAGGAATCTGTGCCGAGTTGTGTAGCGGTCTATCCTTTCTGCCTACTCCTGCGAGGAAACGGCTTGATGGGTAGTTAGTATTTTGTGCGTAAATAATAGAAACAAAGGAAAATATGGATACAAACTGTATGTACTAAGTGTCGCCGAGCTAAGACCATACATACTGCACGGACTATGAAAGTGTCGGAACCTATGAATTTTACGCGTTTAGTATGGCGAATAAAAACAAATTTGGGTTGCCAATGCGATTTGCAGTCGCTTAACGATGTTGGCGACACTTCATACTAATAATGGTTCATAGTACCTACAATGAACCTTGTATCTCTTATCAAATACTAGCTGACGTATACCCGACGTTGCTCGACTTTTCTCTACTTACAATAAATATAATATCTGTGTATTATGAATATAAAACTTCCGGAAGAAATTTTCTAAATTGTAGTGAAAACCGTATCAAACTCCGTTACATAGTTTAGAATAACTAAGCGCATAAACAGACAGACGCGGATATTTACTTTGTATTATACTATTTAGAGAAACCAATGTATTGTCACAGTTACGAATTTACTAAAACTTTATCAGGAAACGGCCTGTTATCCCGTTTATAGTTTATTAAGATCTCGGGTGTTCCGGGATGTTCCTGAACGTTCCAGACTATTCTCGAACATTCCATAATGTGCGGGCTGTTAAAGAATGTTGTGGAATGCTTTCGAATACTCTCGAATGTTCGGGACTGTTCTATAAATTTCTAGGCTGCGAAACTTCTTACCCTTGATCTTACCAGGACTTGTTTCTGAGTTTATATTGATTTCTGCCATTTACTTACTTACAAATATTCTCAGTGGTTTTATATCAAGAAAAATAAAGGAGTAAATAGGTAACTAAATTCGTTTTTAAAAAGTGATACATTTTAAAAAAGAATTTCGTTTAATTCTTCGAAAAAGATAATAGACCTTAATTCCGAAATCATTTTGAAAAAACAAAAACAGAAGTTAGGGGCTATTTTTCAAACCAAGGCGTCCTCAACAGCCCCAAGGCATTGAATGGAAAGCAACAAAACATGGAACAAAGAAATTTAAAATTAAAACCGTTAAATTTTAATTGTGTCTTTGTTGTCAAACCCAGATCAGAGAATTTGACATGGAAATTTAAGTCTTTATGCTTACAAGAAATATAAACTCAGGTCTTACTTATATTTTAAACACGCGTTTAGTAAGAATTCTATATAATAAAACATCACCCCAACACAAAGTGAAAAAAAGCTTTATTCCGTTATTAATAACTGGTCTGACCGCTAAAATACGCCCGAGTTTCGGCTATAATAATCTTTTTCTGAAACGTTTTATTCCTGCAAATTTTTTTCAGAAAAACCAATAGATACATTTTTTGAAAGATCAAATCTTACGACGTAAATATGAGATGTTAAGATTTGAAAATAGTTACATTGATGTATCTCCAGATGCAATTTATGGTTATGATTCAGCAATACGCAGATCAAAATCCGGAAAAAAATAATTTTTTTAACGTTTTTTACCCGATCGGTATTTAAAATGGACGTGTATTTTAACGAGAAGAAAAATTGAAGCGACGGTGTTAATTTTCTCACAAGGAATAATAGGAGTTAGGAAAGGAAGCCTTTCTCGATTGATTAGGGTTGTTTCTTTTGAGTTCTGCTAGTTTCTGGAAGTTTCCGAGGGTCATTTATTATTAATAAATGTACATCTAACAAGCACCATTACTGTTAGAGATTTTACAACATGAACCCTCTTCACAATTGACTAAACGACAATATTGAACTTAGGAATTATACTTGCACTATTTTACGGACTTTTCACGAAATTATCGATACGAGAAGCTAAAATAACAAGTACTTTCATCGACGACAAAAATTCGAATCATTAACCAAATTGACACCGGCGTCGGTTTTTTTAACAAATCTTCTTTCTTCCAAGGTAAGTCTCTTTTTGAACGGAACGAAAAACAATGAAAAAGGCAATTTGAGTAGGAACTGGAATGTGAAATAATCATAAAACTTTTTCTATATTACACAATTAGGATAATTAGCAGTGCAAAATCTTGAGTTAGGCATTAAAATAAATAGCTTAAATTTGTACAGTTTGTCAAACGTAATTTGTTTGCTATCTAGGTGGCAAGCTTACCTTGAATTTATCAAAGTATCACCTTCATCTTAGATTATTTGAATAGCTTTATTTTACTTTATTTATTTTTAGTTAAAAGAAATATACATTATAATAATAATAATAATATACATAAAATAAACATAGTTTCTTAACTGAAAAACACACATTAAAAAAATCTGTTTATTCCTTCCTAACTTAGATAATAATAATTTTGTTTTTAATTTTGCTCACTAAGCTTAAGAACATAGAGTTTTTTCTTAAATATATTCATTCTATTTACTGTTGTCAAACTATTGGGAAGAAGATTGTATATGATTCATTTAACCACTTTCAGTCTTTACTGAATTTGTGTACAGGTTATTATTTTGTCTTGTGTAGGGTTCATGTTTATTTATTCATAAAACAGTTTTTAACATAAAAAATATACTCTGCACATCTCACTAGGGCATTCCTGTATTAAGATGTGCAGCTTTACAATTACATCACTTAAAAAATACATATATGTAAACTTAATATAACAATAACATTAAATTTTAACCCAAAAAAAGAAAAGTTAATGACACGGTTGTGTCGAGACCGGTAGACAAAAATAAACTCAATTTTAGTAACAAATGTACAAAAAATAAAACAAAAATGTCAACAAAAGAAGCATTGGGAAGTACGTTTATAGTATGTTGGCAACAATAATACTCTTCTGTTAACTAAAGTACAAGATACCTGTGGTGGCTTATCAGGCACAAGTATAGGGTAACCATTCTAACAATTACAAGATGGATAGTATGAATAATAAATTATAAGAAAAAATAAAATAACTAAATAAAAATAGGAAAATAATAACCGATAGTTAATAATAAGTAAACAACATTAAATGAGATAAAAAGAATTTGCATTCTCAGACTATAAAAATATTACCATTCGTTATTTCGGCTACTGGCATTATACCTAGCTCTCTCATTAAAAAAATAGGCGTATTAGAACTATCAAAAAATTTATACATTAAAATGCAAAAATCAGTCATTTAATACATGTAGGATAACGAAAGATTTTTCGAAATATTTATGTTGAGGAATCAGTAGGATTTATAGGCCCGTTTAGGAGTTCTACCGAGCCGAACCCTCTGATATTAAAATATCTGGAGTCGGTGAATTATTTTCCCATTTGATCTCTGGTGAGTTGACGTGTTGTTCTTATATTGTTTTGTGTTTATTTTTATTATATAATGCACTTGCATAATGTTGATTGACTAGATGATCATTAGTGGAAAAGTGTGTGGAAGGGTTTGGTTTTTCCTATGGGGAAGATTTAACCCGGACATAAAAACGGAAAAGATAAAATAGTAAGTAAGTAAGTAAAATGTACTTGTGATGTTTTCAAAAATGTTGTATTCTTATACATACATCTATTTTGGATTTCGTGGATTAATAGGCATAGTTATGTTCGTAGTTTTTTGATTTTCAGTAAGTTTGTTTCATGGTGTATTATTTTAATGAGGGTATCTGGGTTGTAGTTAATAAGTTTTTTATGACTTTATTCTGTATTATTTGTAAGGTCATTTAGATACCTTATGTATATGTTTCCCCTTATATCAATTGGATAATTTAGATGGGAGCATATTAAACTAAAGTAAAGTCTCTTCTTTATTTGTGTTGGTAGAAGATAACCTACCTAAATCTACCTACCAAATACATCAATTAGTGGGATACATTTTTCTTTTAGTATATGCATGTGCTGCTTAGTTACAAGTGTTTATAGATATCTAGTTCCAGGTATTATTATTTGCTATGGTTTATTAGACGGAAAATAATTTGACTAAAAAAAACATCTAACATGATTTACAGTTGGGTAGGTTATGCTATTACAAAAGTATTAGAGTAATTGTCAACTGTTTCTTATTTTCATCGTGTTTCTGTAATGTTATAATAATTATGGTTTATTTAAAGAAAATAATGATTGGAATAATAATAATTTCTTAAAAATACTAAGAACGAAGATATTCTGTAGTTATACAGAATGAACCTATAACCTTTAAAGTATATGCTTTACGTTCATGTATTAAGTTTTTTTCACAAAGTAAATTAATGCTAGTTGGTCAATTATTAAATTACTTAAATTCATTTCATTTTGCGACAGTGTTTATTTTTTGAAAGGTTATAATTTAATAAAAGTATTTTTATTCGTTGAACACGACCTTAACCACAGCTACAATAACGAAGTAGAGAATAAATTTAATTAATGCCAGAACACTTCATCCCTCTTCGAAAATGTGATAATTTATGACCGTTGGCCTTCTACATAGTAAGTAATTATAGAAATATAGTTTTAGAATTTATTATCCACCAAAATTATTATTATTATTATTACTTATTCACGCATTTATCAAAATAAAAACGAATAATAATGAAAAAAAATGCTGCTTTTTTAAAAAGTAAGTGTTGCACGAGAGTCCCAACTTCTCCCGAACGTCAGGATACAGTGAGACTATGGCATCTCCAATCGGCGTATGTTCTGAGCCTGAAGGTTCAAGCAACGTTTCGATTCTGATCTTGGTCTTTCACCAAGGTGATACTGAACGTATCTACTACTCTGGAATGAAATTAATAAATTTTAAGATGACACAAATTAAGCTAATAAAAATTACTTGCACACGCCGTGTTTCAAACCCGCGACTCGTTTCCAAGGATCGTAATCACTCAACCATGGAGGTCTTCAAAAGTAGGATCTATAAGGGTATCAGATTATTTTAGAAATTTGCCGAGCGCCGTGTAAGTGATATTCCATCAAAAGGGCACTATAAAAAAATTGTGAAGTTTTATTTGTATTATTACAAATGTGAATTTCCGTTTAAGCTAGGCGAAAGTAAATTTATGGAAAAAGATTCATAAATGCCGCTTATACTGATTTAATTTGTATTCTATAGTAATCCATTGAAAAAATATGCCTCAGAAGATGACTTCATCATCTGTCAAAGTATTGTAAATCCGAAAAAGTTTCAAAAACATTCCTCCATCGAGCTAATCTTATTACCAATGTGTGTCGAAATCAGGAATAAATTTTCACGCCGCGTAGAAAATATAATTCAAATTTTAAGAAATGTGGACAAAATTTGTCTGTGTCAAGAGGTTATCAACAGGGCCATTACAAAATATGTTTTACATTTTCAAAAGATTATTTGGATATAATTAGAGGACTGATGTGTGCGCCAAGACAGAGTGGTGTAGCCGTGAAACGGCGTGATTGTTAGTTAGTTAGTTTTCATGATTAAATTATTGTAATGTGGTTTTTACTGAATACCATTCAAGAGTCTCATCTGCCAGGAACCAAACGGACCACGGAATCCCTTTTTGGGTATACTTCGTAGCTGAAGGAAGTACGGACGAAAAGGAGAACGAAGGAGGAAGGTTGGAGAGTTACTCTATATTCAGGTGTAGTCATCAAACGCGGGTAAAGCCATTTCAAGCAGCGTTATCAATTCCAAATGGTGGTATTTCTCTAATATACTAAGGCTGTGTTGTTTCACAATAACGATACCTCAAGTTTAAAATTCAAGTTCTGTAAAAGTTAAATTCAAGTTGTGTTATTATTTTATCATGGGCCTGTTGTGTGACAGTACTTGGATAATAACAGAACTTTAATAAAACTTTCACAGAACTTGAATTTTAACATTGAAATTTAATGAATTGTTCAAATTCTGTGAAACTACCCTTAAGAGTATCTCTTACAAACGTTTTTATTATTTTTTTTTAAATGTTGTCGCTAACATCATACTTTTTTTATTTCATAAATTCAGATGTTTCAAAATTCCATTCAACCTTTCACATTTTTCAGTTTTTTTAAGATAAAATAAAATGTTTTGCAAACTGTAATCCTCTTGTATTTTTAAAATAACAAAAACATAGCTGAACAAACCACTTCAAAAAACAAACCTCAACACAGGCATTCACACCTGCGTATATAATTAGATGGACAGTACGTCAGCACATATAGAAAATGTGTCAATGTATAGTATATATATGTAATAATTAAAATTTAAATAATAAATTCAAAGTGAACCATCTGCAGAGGATCTGCAGAGAATTTATTCTTTTTCGAATATTAGTCTATTAAGAAGAGCATTTACTTTTATGATCTGAATGGTTATTTTTTCGCCATCGACAGGATAAACAGTTTTTTCTCCCGGCCTGCAGAACTATCATACTTAATGGTCGATCCACCCAGAGAGCAATTTCCATCGAATGTAAGCTTTAATGCACCAGATAAGTAGCACGCTCAAATGGCTACTGTTTTTTTTCCTGAATAAAAAAAGTTTTCCATTCTAATTGCATTATTTTTGCACTTATAACAATCAGCAATAGATTCTTAGTTCTTCTAGGGTAATTTTCTATCGGTGGCTGACAGTCGTCAGGGCATTCTTCATCCTTCAAGGCGTCTAGCGCGATCAAATAATCTAGCATGATAATTTAAAAATATTGGAACGATAAACTTTTATTCAACGATTTTACGTAAATATTCCAAGCACGGTTGCGCTGTCGATAGCCAAACCGATATTGACACGACTCATATAAGAAATCGTTTTATGATGATCTCTGATCCGTCTATTCGACATTCCTAAACATAAAACGGCTATGTTGATAATAACATTGATATACGTTGGCAGTCCGCATATCCTTTTTAGCACTAAAAGGGGAATTAGTTAGTTTATGACGTATTTAGCCATAACTTGTTATATTTGAACACTTTCGTTTCCGCTAGCCCAAACCAATGCAATGTCATTGGCCCGAACGGATGCCACTCATCGCGTATATGACTTCTGTCAACTCTAAAAGCTTCGGTAGTCTACCTCCATTCATAAATATGCCGATAATTTTACAACGAAAATATTCTTACCAATAATTGTTGTCCGTGCTCGCAAATATCGCTAATTGATATATGGTTTATCGATCGACCATGATACCCTGATAGGAGTCAAGAATATTAACTCAATAATTAAGTAAGTTTCAAAGGTATGAGGTGCGGCGTCTTATCCCACGATGTCTCCAATCAATTTTGGTAATCATATACGATTGTATTAGTTGTTCTTCAGGTTTTCTAATTTTTATGGGTATTAGGTATCCAGTTCAATAAATTTACTCATTTATAATATACCTAAAATACATTTTAACGGTTTCCGGAAACTCGTAGAACAAGCAGGAAACTGGTAAATCTACATCACACAGAGAACCAAAAGAAAACATTTTCTTTAACTTTTTTATATTTTTTCGGCAGCTAAAAGTTTAAAATAAATTTTCGAGAAAGGTCTACGCTTCGACGCATTTTCACAAACAAATAGATTTAAAAATGACATTAGCCCCCTAGCAAATTATTTTTTCATTTTGACCGAAAATTATATTTTTGGACTCGATGTACTCGAAAATTGTCTCCATTTTTCAATATTCATTCAGATAACATTGAAAAGATTCAATGGAAGTTTCTAAGGTGTATAAATTATAAATTGCATATTCCTATACAAAACATAAATTACAATTACCTCTTGGATAAAATGTCTCTATTGAAACTTTCAGAAAGAAGAATAAGCACAGATTTAATACTGTTACAAAGAATACTACATTTTAAAATTGACTGTCCCGAATTACTTCAATGTATCAATATCCATGTTCCCAAAAAATCATGCCGACATTTCTTACCTTTTTACTTCAATAAAACCAGGACACTAGCTTACCAAAATTCTCCGATTCCGAGACTTCACAATCTCGGAAACAAATATTCTGATCTGGGTGATATATTTCATTTGAAAACTAATCAGTATAAATGTTGTATATTCTATCACTTTTATTCTTCTAGACACAAATAGACCTATATGTACCCATATAACTTCTCCGCTTCTACAATTTTGTTTCCGGACACAGTGTATTAATTTACGATTAAACTTTCTAAAAATATATATTGGATTGTATTTTTGGATTAGTGTGTAGAGCTTCTATTGTGACGTCTGAGTGATGTGTATAATAATGATTACCCTAGAGTTACCTATATTCAGAAGGTGGATTTCTATGGCTATACATTGCTTCTTTTAGAAGGTGGATTTCTATGGCTATACATTGCTTCTTTTAGAAGGTAGATTTCTATGGCTATACATTGCTTCTTTTAGAAGGTGGATTTCTATGGCCATACATTGCTTCTTTTAGAAGGTGGATTTCTATGGCTATACGTTGCTTCTTTTAGAAGGTGGATTTCTATGGCTATACATTGCTTCTTTTAAAATTAAGATCGGAATATTTTGAAACAAGGTAAAGAGATGTAGCCTGCTTAAGTCGAGAGTCGCGGATGTAAATGTTATTTTGATAAAAGAGTCTGGGATACTTTCCTCTAGGCGCTAATGTATTTAAGGTCTGTGACTACAGAATTAAATTAAAAGGTTTTCTTAAATGCCATAATCTTTCTTAGTCAACCTGTGGTCTATGAGTACCACCCCTTCGTTACTGGTCCCTGCCATCCTTCATTTTGTGTCTCGTTCTATTTTGATTTTGAACAATGGGAACACCGTGAGAAGCCTTGATTAAAATATTTCTGAGACTGCCTTCTGTAAAATAAAGGACAAGGAATGAAATAAGAATCTCTTTCCTTGGAAGAGAAAATCTCAAGACAGAAATTAGAATTTTGGCTTGTCTTATTAATAATCTGGTTTTTAATAAATCACGGAATTATTTACGGGTGAAATCGTCAAGTTTGTAACTCGCGAAATTTCTCTAGGAGACAATTTTAGATTAATTCTTATTATTGTATTTAATCAGTTCAAAAACCTTTATTACATCGAAATTACGAAACAGTACTGTACTAAAAACATTTAAGAAAATCCTTCACTCCTATCAATTCCCTGCTGTCTCCCTCCAGTGTGGAAGGTACTCTCAGTATCGCCCTGGTGAAAGAACATTCAGAATAGGAACGTTATTTGAAATGGCTTTAACCTTGTTTGGCGACCAAATCTTACTTACTTCACTCCACCTACTTCCAACTCGTCTTCCCACCTCCTTCCACTCCGAACATAACCCATTTGGGAATGCCATAGTCCCACTGGCTTATTCTGAATTCTCATTTATACAAATCTTTAAATAAAATGTTTTTTGTATAACATTATCCCCATTTTTCTAAAATGATAAAGCACCATTGTAAAATATAGCACCTACTTAAGTTTTTAGGCAAATCTTGGAAGCGAAAATCAACCGACTTCCCGACATCCGATCGAGCTGAATCTCTGCAGATATACTCATTGTCGATGGAAACGCATTTTGTCAACATGGTGGCAATCACGAACATACTCGCGGACATATACAATGGCAATGCATTCTGTCAATATGGTTGCAATCACGAACACACACGCGGACGTATACGATGGCAATGCATTCTGTCAACATGGTGGCAATCACGAACATACTCGCGGACATATACAATGGCAATGCATTCTGTCAATATGGTGGCAATCACGAACACACACGCGGACGTATACGATGGCAATGCATTCTGTCAACATGGTGGCAATCATGAAAACGCGCGCAGACAAATACGCATTTCTCTGAAATTACTCGTAGATGACATCACAGCAGTTCACATATGAAAGAAATGTCAGTTTTATCCAATAGAGTTTTGGCACGGTTGAGTTATCGATTCCAGTTTCTGGGTAGGAAGGTTGAATCTACAGTCAATTTTTAGACAATATAGATTTAGGTACTATGTCAAAAAATAGTTTTTATTGGGATGATTTTTTTTCATTCAATTTACGTTGTACTAAAACCGTCTATTTGATAATACGGTACCACAATTTCCAGCATTCTAATACTTTCCACTTTGAATAAAGCATGAAATATTTGAGAAAAAACTTCCGAGAATCGACGAAGCACATACTTATATCATCCGTTTTAACTTCTTCTTTAGATAAGAGCCATCTATCAATCTCACTTGACACAAGTTTCGACGTTTTTTCCGAATTATTTTTATTTCAATGAAACTTTTAATATTAACAAATACGCCGATTCATCGCTCACTTATTTCGGCAAAGTTTGTCGTATCGAGGAGGTAAAAAAAATACTAAAATAGATGTTTTTTCCACAAGGAAGCAATTTTCTCCACGACTGCCATTATTTGGCATGGAAATTTCATGACGTAATCACAAAACAGACTTAGGAACGTCCTAATAACTTTTAGGTTTGGTTGTTTGAACACGAAACATTTGCTTTTGAAAACCCCCGCGGTTTGGCTTTGAATCATATATATTTTTATCAGACCCGTACATTATTGCAATTTTCTTTTGATTGATATAGCTCCTACAATCTAGCTTGAATCTATCAATTGTTGCAGACTTTATGACTACCGGCAGCGTATTATAATATTGTATATCTTTGTAAACTAAAATATTTTGTGTATTAATTAACTTTATCCCTTTTTGGTAGCCTAATTTTAGTGTACATTCGTTTGCATGTGAATGTCCTTGTTGTGTATAATTTTCTTTGGAAAGTATTTTGGTAATCGGTTGTTTATTATTTTATGCATAAATATCATCTTTTTCATTATCAGCCAATTTAGTTCTTTTAACATTTTAGTTACTTTTAAAAATCTATATCACCTAAGTATCACACTCATTGCTGTATTTGTATGAACTTTATGAACTGATGAACTATTTATTAACTTTATCTATGAAATATTCTAGTAATAGCATATTCCTTGGACATACTGGTAAAACATGGACAGCATTCCCACCAACTATATGCGTTCCAAAGACTGCAATCCGTTTTTTAAGATGGGAAAATCAATTTATGCAAAATAAAACAGAGGTCAAGTATTTTTTCAGGTAGCTTAAAAATTTTATAATTTCAGCTTCGTTGTAAGTTCAATGGTTTATTTACCATTATCACTTAAGAACTTTGCCATTCATTTTGCAAACTGCAAAATATCGTGCCCCTTCACATATTCTATGCATCGACACTGTTGTTTCCACGAGAGCGTGTGTTGACCCAATTCCGGACAAAATACCGTTCATTTCGGGCATCGGAATTCCATAGGCGTGTCATCATTTCCTTGCCCGTCGCACCAGGTGTTACTTAGCCTGTTACAGCCTGGAACTCAGATTAAAATGTTACGTCACGTTTAGGACAAATATATGGGGAAAATGTGTTTCTATCAACGGGTGCTGTACCCGTCGATCAGGGCTGGCACTAGATAGTAGGAATAATAAAAAATGGCAATGAACCATTATACATAGTGACGTCAAGATCGTTCACCCATACTGCTGCAAATCGCATTTACGCACAGCGGCACCCAACATTTATTTCAAACTGTACACCAAACGCACACTTTCATTGATTCCACAGTGAGTTACATTTTCTTTATTTAACTATTAAAATTAACGAATTTCGTTTTTTTGTTAATTTAACTCTTAATTTTTAACGCTGCCTAAAAGAAATTATAATTATTTTTTATAGTGGAATAACTAATTGTAAAATTTTATTATTGAAGTCCTGGGTTTCATTCCTAAATGTAACTATATCTTTTTTATGTTTTTTTCTTTTTCACGTCTATCGTTTGATAGTCGTTAATATTGTCTTCAATGATTAAATTATATTTTGAATCGCCCTCTCCCTTCGTAGTCAATGGATTGCTTGACGTATAGTGTTTCGTATATGTATGATGTTTCTTAGTATGTTGTCTTGCTATGTGAGTGTATCCTTTTTTTTATTTTTTTTATTTATTATTTAATAAATGTTTACATGTTACATTTTTGACATTTTTTTATCCACCATACTAGGCTCATGCCCGTGTTGTGGTAGTTATACATGAAATAATAATAAAAATAACATAAAAGAACTAAAAAATACTATTTTATAGAAAAATAAGTATGCAAGTATGAATCATACATGAAATAATAATAAAAATAACTTAAAAGAACTAAAAAATAGTATTTTATAGAAAGATAAGTATGCATGCATGAATCATACATGAAATAAAACTAAAAACAAATATTAAATATTAATAGTAAACTGAAAAATAAAGAAAAAGTATATGTATATTTAAAAAGATACAAATAAAAATTAAAAATATTAAACATTAAGATTAAAATATAAACATAATTAATATAGATTTTCATCCAAGACCCATCTCACAACTAAACTAAAGTTCAATGGATGAATTAGCAGCTAGAAAAATAGACTCGGTTATTAACACTAGAACGACTCCATACCTTTAAAGACCGCTACCGTCATATTGACGGCGTATCACATTTGAGTGTGATTTTTGGTATAATATTAAATAAATAAATCAATAATTAATTAAATTGCATTCTTTGTGTAATTTGGAACACATTTGGTAGAATATAATCTACAAAAACACAAACGAAACGAATATTCGGCGACGTGAAATACGTGCGCAGAGGTCAACATGAGATATAAAAGAATACTAACAACTGACAATAAAAGACATCAAGTTCGAATAATACGCGATACCGAAAAAAAAGACACACCCAGATTAGTACTATTATTTTTAAAGGTGAAATGGGTAAATTTATAACTTAGAGGAAAAAGATTGGAAACAAACTGAGCTTTTAATGAGCTTAACCGTTAAATTGACGGGGGAGGTTTTTTAGGATACTGCATACTGATAAAACCGCTGCTTTTAATCGCAGTGCGTGCAGTGTGCACCCACTAACCTTGAAGGTTTAATTAATATGGTTTGGTGAATTGTTTCATGTTGTAGTTTAATTTTCTTTTACTACTAGTTCAACTGCTAAGTTATTTACCTAAGTTCTGCTATGATAAATGATTTTCTAGTACAGTTTAAAAATAGAACAGAAATTTCATTTGCTGCTTACCTTATAAAAGAGATGCTTTAAAATGAAAAGAAAAATCTCCGCTCGTTTAAAATCTAGTGAATAATGAACGGATTATTTCCCTAGCCAATTTCACCCCTAGTGCTTTTTCAAAACCGCATATGATTTTACTAATGCAAAAATTCTGTTTATCCCTCTGATGCTGAGTTTCCCAAAGGGGTCTATATAGACCCCCAGTCGATTTCAAATTTTTGTGGATTTAAATGGGGATACACGCGAGCGGACCCCCATTAACATTAAGTCATCGTCGACATTCAGGCGTTCCGTAAATTACGTAATACACCTGATTCATATAACACAATTGACATAATACTAATAATAGACATAGAAATTGCTTATTTTATCTTTCCTAAGATTGTTTATTGAGGAGTCAGAATTAATATACTGAAGCAAAACATTGCACATTGGAAGGCGCGAATTTTCACAGTTTCCAACTTTTCGTTGACAAACATCCAGGGAACTTATGAAGTTTTGGTCTTCGTTCATCTTTTAAATGTACTTCAAATCAAGATTTGAAGACGTTTTGACTATGGAAATTACCTCACAAGAATGTAGGTAAAAATAATATTGTAGTTATTTTCGGGAGATGCGAACTCCCTATAATTACCCTACACCGGCTTTCAAATTAAAGAAGTTGATGTCTGAAAAGCCGCAAACGCCTATGCATAGAGCCGCGGTCTGGCGACCCCTGCTTCAGACCAATGGAGCCACAGAACCATAGACCGTAGGGTTTACTAGAAAACCGTGTCTGCGGGGAGAGTAATCTGTGCCCCTTACCGCATTGGTGCACTCATCAATTAGGCAATAACCCGCTTCAAAGTGGTCCTGCTTTCAAACCACTCCGTTAGATGCGGCCCGCTGATTGAATTAGCAGCAGCAACTCTGTTGGTTACATTAAATGGCGAGGTTAATCATAAATCTGGTTTGGCCGTAATGGAATTGGTTATTGAATATGAATTTTGATGATGTCTTAAATAAATGACTACGCAGATGTACAAGCAGGTATTAATTAGCCTGTCAATTTTTTTTCAAATTTGAAATGTTTGCAGAAAATTGTTTCTGTCTTTGCAATATTAAACTATATAAGTTGGTTGTACCTACAGGCTCGTCGCAAGCCGAGAATTTCAAAGAAAAAAAAATCATTGTTAACATTGTTTTTTTTCAATTTTCAAATTTCATTTTTTCTGCAAACAATTTCAGGAATCACTAACTAAAGTAAGTCAAGTACTTTCCTCAAGCCCCGGCATTTCCAATTTCTACAGATTTATAACAATTTTCTTGTTAACTCTTTATGTTTTTAAGTATAAAAAAAATTATGTTTGAAGATAATATCTATAGATTTGTTACGTTGAATAGTTAATTATTTGAAATTCCCTCGATAGAAAAAAATTGCAAAGTAAGCTCCAAAAATTATTAAAAACACGTTTTGTTTTGTTATTTAATATGTTATAGGCTTGAAAAAACCACAGTGTAACTTTAAATGCAAACAAAGCATTCGTCGAGCGATTTTTGCTCTATTTCAAACGAGTCGTGTTTTATTAAATATTCTCACCATTTCGCTTAATTATTATTGTTTTTTTTAATATTAGCGCGCTCCCTCTAACACTCGGATTTACATATTTACCTTTCAAACCCTCTTTGAACGCTTACTACGGGGCCTTAACACGCGTAGGTAATTCTATATGCGACAGATTAGTTAAGGAAACGTAGTTTCGATAGTTATTCATGATGGCTAACGATATAGAATTAATATTAACACATGAAACGCCTTGTGACTGTGTTTCGCTCAATCGAATGTTTTCCTAATTTAGACCTGTATTTCCAAACAAATCTGTATTTCACCATGATTACGAAATTAAACTGGAATGGCGATATACCATTTCAGGCAAGTGTATGAGAGACATACCGTGTGCTTAATGGTCTAGAACCAAACGTTACCAAAGTCAATGGCACATTTGTTTTCATTCAAATTTCCATAAACGGAACTTATACGACTGACTTTTGGTAAAAAAATCAACATTTTCTTTAAACCGGTTTTGTCATATAAATAGGTATCTAAGCATAATTTTGACGTTTTGTTACGTCTAAGAAATCGGTAAAATGCACCAGTGTTGCTAATTCGTCGGGATACCTGAATGCGTTTGTACGTTTTTTATCGACGTTGGTTATGTAATTGACAATTGTAATTGTAATCGGTGTACCCGGGTCAGCGGTGGCAGAATTACTGCAATCTAAGCATTGGCCTAAGCATTCGTTCTTAAAAGAATGGGTCAATAAGGTAATTACACCACGGCTACCAAATATTAAACCTAGTTGACAGTACAATAGTTTTCATTTCTTTTACCAAAACGTTAGGGGACTGAAAACTAAATGTTCTCTATTTTATTCTAACGTTTTGGTAAACAATTACGATGTAATAGGGCTCACTGAGACTTGGCTGAACTCCAGTGTGTGCAACCAGGAGTTATTCGATGACAGTTTTCAAGTGTACAGAAAAGACAGAGATAGTGGTAGTGGCCACAGACAAGGCGGAGGCTGCCTTTTGGCTGTCAAAACTAAGTTTAAGGCCGAACACATACCTGATCTGGAAGCTGACATCGAAGACTTGTGGATAAAAATTACAATCGATTTGTTCGTTACTTTTATATGTGTAATATATTTTCCACCGGCATCAACTCTGGAAACATATCAACTATTCTTCGATAAGTTTCACGAAAACGTGGATCTTCTCGGAGGAAGGAATATTATTGTTTTGGGAGATTTCAACATCCATTCAGCGCGTAGCGGCAAGGATGTTGAAAATGACCTCAATTTTTTATGCGAAGTGTTTGGACTCACCCAAAATAATGGTATTCCCATTTCTGAGTTGAGGATGTTGGATCTCGTTTTGTGTAACATTGAATTAAATGTCATACATAGCGATTCTCCCCTCGTATATGAGGACAAATATCACCCCGCATTAGAGTTCCGGTATTCTTGTAAAAAGCCTCCGAAGACTACCAAATTACCTAAAACTACAGACGGCACTTTGCGGGGATGGATTTTTGGTAGGGGTGATTTTGTCAAACTTTATCAGATGATGAGCCAAATGGATTGGCATGAACTTTCTAAATTCGATACCGTTAATGAGGCGCTACACCATTTTTATTCATGTATATATAATGTATTTGACGCTTGTTTCCCTAGGAATCCTCCCAACAGAGGTGGACGTAGATATCCGAAGTGGTTCACTAGAGATACCATCAGGAGCATTGAGAAAAAACATGCTCACCATAAAAAATGGAAAGCTACTGGTGACCAAAATGAGTATGAAATGTTCAGTAATCTCAGAGCAGTTGTTAGAAGAAATGTTCATATAGCATTCCGAACGTATGTCGACTCAATAGAGAGTGATATCAAGCATGATCCCAAGGCATTTTGGGACTACGTAAAATCACTGCGCAAGGATGGTGGTATAACAGACATCATGATGCATGGTGATCGGGAAGTTAGAGGAGCGGATGTAGCCAATGCATTTGCAACTCATTTCCAATCAGTGTACAGTAATGAGCCTCCATTACTAAATCCCATTTCTGCTTCCAAGATGAATGTGAAGGGAGCCCAAAACATTGATATAAGTCATATAGACGAATCAGATGTTAAATCTTCAATTAATACCATGAAACATACACATTCACTTGGGCCAGACTTTCTTCCAGTATTTTTTTTAAAAGGATGTGTTGAATTTTTAAAAATGCCACTAAGTTTTATATTCAACCTATCTTTAGATACTGGTATATTTCCTGATTCCTGGAAAGTCTCAAAAATTTTTCCCATTTTCAAAAGTGGATCAAAGACATCTGTCGAAAATTTCAGGCCAGTGGCAATACTTTCCGCCCCGGCTAAGTTATTCGAATCGATAATTCATAAACATGTGCTGTTTCAAGTAGAGCCTTTCTTAATATCGGAACAGCATGGGTTTAGAAAAGGTCGATCAACAGATACTAACCTACTGGTACTCACAGATTATATTTCCAAATCTTTAGATAAGGGCTACCAAGTAGATTGCTCATATAATGATTTCTCGAAGGCATTTGATACCGTAAACCATGACATATTATTAAATAAATTGTCAACTATAGGTTTTTCTTTACGGTTTCTCATATTCTTTGCAAGCTATTTTACTGGAAGAAAGCAATTTGTATCTCATGGAATATTCTTGTCAAAATTATTCCTTGTGCTGTCAGGCGTTCCACAGGGCTCTAATTTAGGACCGCTCCTCTTTCTGATTTTTATTAACGATATTACAGAAAATATTCTGCATTCCAGGTCACTTCTTTTTGCTGATGACCTAAAACTATTCTTGGAAATTAAAACTTTAGAAGACTGCATTCGACTCCAATCGGACATTAATAGAATTGTTGACTGGAGTAAACGGAATCAGATCGAATTCAATGTTTCTAAATGTTTCATTCTTTCTTTCACACGGGCACGTCATACTTGGTTTTACCGGTATACCATGAATGCCCGAAGTTTAAAACGTGTCTCCACTATGAAAGATCTTGGCATCATGTTTGATAGTAGGCTGACATTTCATACTCATATCGAAATGACGTGTAGTGCTTCACTGAAAATGCTGGGCTTCGTCCTACGCACTGCGATGAATTTTAGAGACACCCGGGTTCTCCAAGTGCTATACATTGCGTTGGTTAGGAGTAGGCTTGAGAGTGGGTCGGTGGTTTGGAGCCCACATCAGGTGAAGTATTCCCTTATGTTGGAGAGAGTGCAGAAGAAATTTCTGAGATTCCTCTACCTGAGGGAGTATGGCTACTACCCGTGGCTCTATCCTACTGACTTTCTCTTGGGCATGCTCGGTATGAACCATCTACGGGTCAGAAGAGATGTGCATATTGTATCACACTTCTTCAAACTGATTCGTGGATGGTTTGAAAATCCGACTATCATGGAGAGTATTAGTCTCTATGTTCCTGATGGTTATCTCCGTCACCGACAGCATAGACTGTTTTATCTCCCGGCCTGCAGGACCAACTTGCCAATGGTCATGCCGGTGGGGAGAGCAGTCTTGCTGTTGAACAGAATTAATTCGGATATCGACATATTTAGCATCGGTGAAGCTGCCTTTAAAAGGCAAGCTCTATTGATGCTGGTATAGTTTATACACCGCTAACTATTATGTAATACTATTTTACAAATGTACTTAAAAACGAAATAAAATGTAATTTTGTAATGTTTTTAAAGGAATAAACAAATTGAATTGAATTGAATTGACCATCGGAGGTACTGGGTTTGACTACTAAATTTATTCTCTTAAAAAACCTTTTCGCTAGCCAGCTCCGTAGTAAAGAGGTTAGATTAATTTGTGTTATTTCACAATTTACTCGCTTAATATAATATTAGATACTCTCAGTATCGCCCTGGTGTAAGACCAGCATTCAGAATTGAAACGTTGCTTTGGCCGTTTTTTGTGACGAATTTGAATAGCCAGGTACTCGTTCACCTTCCTCTTCCCCATCTCTTTCCCCTCCCCACTACCTTCATGCTCACAACATACACCGATTGGAGATGCCGTAGTCTTACATTCTACATACGGTTGGAACCAATTGGGAGTGTTGTGCGTTTTACCTAAACAAATGACTTTTTTTTTTGACATCCATTTATTTTATCTAACCAATTATACTGCGGCCCATACAATCATATGATACTATCATCTAATTGATGGTTTTATTTAACTGACTGAATTAAGATTCAGATTAACATACTTTTGTATGAGAGAGAAGTTTACCACTCCGCTAATGAAGTCTAGAATGTTTTAATTAAAAACACATATCTACCCCCTTCTAAAATTACCAATATCTTAAATATTTACTTCCCAGGGTTCAATGTACACTGTACACAGTGTACACTATACAGTAGCTACCTGCTCTCTATCAAGCAACCCGCTCCACTCTGAAACTCTGCAATCTCTCACCCTCGTTACTTAAAATGGTCGTAAATACTTCCAGGGTGCTTAACACCTTCGCACCTCAACACCTCAAAACCTCACCCGCATAACACAAGGTGTTGGAATGCAATATGCTCTGATGGAACGTACGTGACGTGGAGATTTATGATTCGTGAACCATAAATGTTGTAAATATGGAAGGGGAATTCGAATTATGTTTTTATGATATAATCGTAAACCAAATAAGCAAAACAATCGGTAAAAAAATTAAAAAATACTCCTTTGTTATTAAAACGGAGAAGAAATTACACATTTTAAAGACGATGATTAGATGATTAGAAACGTTAGACAGAAGTTGATTAGAAACATTAGAAACGTTAGCATGTTTAGAAAAGTTATTTCTGCTTTATGCCACAAAATTTTTATTTGTGTTTTGTTTTTAGTATAGATAACTTCATGTCAATCTCGAAACGCTTCACAAAGGGTGACTTAATTAGTCAACTGCACACATGTACGAATTATAATCGCAGTTTCAACAGGTTAATGCCAATACAGATTTCACTTTGTCAATAGTTTAACAGCATGTATGTAAGATTAATTAAATGTCCTTCTTTAATGATTGAGCTTAATTATTTGTTCGAAGGAAGCAAAAACTTTGGGGTTATGATATTAAAATGAAATCACATAAAAAAAATCGCTCATCTTGTTTTTGACTATTTATATTAATAGATCATATAAAAAGGATACTCTCAGTATCACCCTGGTAAAAGAATACCATTCATAATCAGTTGGTTAAAAACATACAATCTTCCAATTACTTACCTCCTACCTCTCACAACATTTCCCAAATGTTACACAATAATCCTTTTCGCTCCGTACAGTTGCAATAATTACATTTAAAAATATGTACATAATTTGGATCACAGGGCCCTTGAGGTGATTTTGCACAAAAACGGCGCTATACAAATCATCCAAATATTATTATTGATCCATCTCTTACAATTTTGGGGAATAATTGATTTTACTACAAAAAGGATATGAATTGGGACTATTTTTTAACAATTTGAAATAGCAAAACCTACGAATAAGCATATGCATTCTTACGAAACATTGCAACGACATATTTAACATGAGGAATTTCTACAAAGGATTTTATGATATTGAAGGTAGAATTTCATTTTTCGTTGTTTATAAAATACTGCTCTACATTTTTCTTTAATCGATACGTGGATTCTCCGATCCTCCCCTCCTATCCTAACTTCTCCCGTAAATATCCCCTCCTCATTGTTCGCGTTCTAATATATCCCTTAATTGAAATACGCGCCTACCCATCATTTCTTCAGCGAAATGAATAGTAATGAAGATTGAATTAATTCGAATATTGGAATAAGAGAAGGTGTAGAAACTACATCTCCTCTGAATGTCCTTCACCGCAGAGAAGTAGTTTATTTAATTAAAGCGACCTTAACTAACTGATTAACCAACAATCACGCAGTTTCCTCGTAGAGATAGGCAAAGACGACAGACCGCCACACGTCTGTCTCGACACTCGTTACTTCATTCATACATCGTCTCAAATATGTTACTCTAACTCTCGATCTAACTACTCAATTCACTTGATCGTGTCTTGTCTTCTTCTTGCTTCCAGAGCTTCTTCTACCATTAAGGATTGCGCGCGCTGAAAACATATGATAATATGACTACGAATAAATATGAAAAATTCATGTAAAGGTTATTTGGTGAAAAAAAAAAATTTTGCCGATTTCACATTTTTTATTAACTTTAAGAAAAAAGCTTTTAACATTAACATTAATTTTTTACGGGTGTAATTGGACCACGGTGCCTCCTTGTCGGCGTCAAAAATAATCAAATCTGCAAAAATAAAAAAAAGAATCTTGTTAAATAATGTAGTCGTAATAGTCTGATGGGGGATTTTCAAAATTTTTTGGTTGGACAATTTTTTATGAATTACCATTTTTTTTTATTTTTGAAAAAATAAATCTTTCGTCAGACTATTACTGGTATAATCTTATATATTTTTGCAGATTGAATAATTTTTGGTAAGTTATGATGTCGACAAGGAGGCGCCATTGTTTTCACCAGTAGTCCATTTATACCCGTAAAAAATAATGTTAATATTATTAAAAGAGTTTTTTTTTCATAAATTTGAAAAGTTAATAAAAAATGTGAAATCAACAATTAATTTTTTTTTTTTCACCATATAACCTTCATAATAATTTTCCAATTTTACTCTGGTTAATTTTACAGGGTTATATGAGCCCTTATCTTCCGTGTCATTTCACTCGTTTTTCGTTCATCCCCTCTGCACGCCTAAGCCATCTAAATAATCTCATTTCTAAAGCGTTCAGTATACGTCATTCTTCCTCTGTCAGTTTTGTGCCTCAATGCTATACATCAGGTTTGGTATCAGCATTCCATTGTGGACTGTCAGCTTTAAACATACCCTACCCAGGGAAATAACTTTACTAATGCATGTTTGCGGTGTAATATTGATGCATTAAATACAAGTATATCCAACATTACTTTGTGCATTCATTTTCTAAATTAAGCATGAATTGCATGTTGAAATACGGAAACTGAGTTGTCACAATATTGCGGTAAATATTGTGGTTGCCTTAATGGGTGAATGAGAAACGAAATCAAACACAGTACTTAGGTAATGGACGATGGGTGAACGATTTATTTTCAAATTTCAAATTCATTTCGGAAAAATTATCCTTGGGACGAATTAGATTTTCGTTATTTATATTTATCTCAGGAATTTAATTCAAATTCTTTAGGGGGTGTATTGGGGATGCCGAATAAATTTTGACAAAGGTTATATCATCGTGGTGAAGTTTGGGCATGAAATGGAATTAAACATGTTTTATTTAATTTACTGATCAACGTGAATTTAAGGCTGTTTTTTGTGGTTTGGTTTAACGAATTTATTTATTTTTTATAATATTGATTACATTTTATGATTTTGACTGTCCAACTAGGAAGGATTCCCGTTTCAGGACAGTCAAATTTACAGGTTTCAAGTTATCCTAGACGAATACAGGATTTAAGAGTAGCTAAAATAAGTATGTTAAAACGAAGATACATAAAAAGATACATAAAAAAGATACATAGAGGCGTTCGTGATTTCAAATTACATTTTTAGTATCATTTCGGAATCAGTCCTGCCTAGATCTAACAACCATTTTGTCACTCTTGGACCGAAGAATGACAATTCACACAGTTTCAGCTGAGAGAGGATTTTATTATATATTTTAGGACCGAGATATGAGAATATTTTTTGATAAGCCGCTCTGTTGCTTGTTGGAATGGAAAGGTCATTCCTTCCCTTACTTCTGGTTTGATGTTTGTGTTCGGCTGTTTTCATTTTGTTTTTATTTTTATGAACATGGATTACAATTTTTTTATATAGCACTGTCGGACATCTAGTACACTAAATTCCTTGAAGAGAGCTTCGCTCGAATATCTGAAAGGTTTCTTCATAATAACACGTAAAATAGATTTCTGTGCCTTCAATAACGGGTTTAATGTTGTTCTTCTTGTTCTTCAATGTTCTAATATATTTAATGACTCAAAATACAATTTTACTGAAAAAAAACTGTAAAAGCCCATAAGCAGGTCGTTAATAAAATAATTTAAAAAATGACAATATGTTTGTAAACACAAAACTTATCCGGTCAAACCAAATGGCAATTAGATCGGTGGATACTATCAGTATATCCCCTATCATGAATGGCCACCATGTTTGGTAAAATCTTCCTCCTCACCATCTCCTTTCCATTCCCAGTCTCTTCAGCCTCATAAGTGGGGATCACTTATAAAAAAAATTGTAAGATCAGCAAGTCTATCGATCACCGAAAAGGCTTCTTTATAAGGTATTAACTCTTATTAAGGCCTCAGCACGGGCAAGCCACCCAGTGAGGCCTACATTACTGGAAAACTTAAAATGTAAAAAATATTGTACCAATCTAAAAAGAAAAAAAAAAAAATAAATAAAAATAAGACTGCGGAATGAAGAAGTATTGTATCGGAAAGATGACAAAGGTTTTGAGGCCAATTCCTGGACATACATGTAATTCGCAGGAACAGACACCTGTACGTTTCACATGAACGTCCATAACTCTCCAGTAGGTAAAAAAAACACTAAACTAACCAAGATAGCTTCCCACGTCACAGCTCGCACGAATTTTAGCAGAAATGATGGCATTTCGGAGTGTTCCACTACAAATTTCAGTGAATTGTCAGTAAACAATGATAAAACTCATATTTACTGGTATTTAGAAATAAATCATATCTTGAACTGTGATCGTTTTTAGTCACTGCAGTCTTCAACCAAAGTGTATATCAAAATCATAACAATTTACAATATTTCCATGAACAATGTAATGTTTTTACGTCTTCCCTTGGGTTTATATCGAAATTGAATTAATATAATTTCTTCCGTAGGCTCCCAGCCACGGCAGCCGCTGAAATGATTTTGAAGTTTTACTCGCGTATGATTTGGGTAACTACCCCTCTCCCGCGCAAAACGAATCGATGATTTTAACTTCTCACTTCGTGAAAAGTAATGTTTTCTCCCGTCTGATTTGCAACTTCTCGCGGTACATCAACCCTTCAATCTTATCGAATTAATATGTCACGTTGTGTCAATTTTTTGTTTCGACAGTGATTAATTCATTGAAGGATCCTTTTAATTGGTTGTGGTAATTTTGGTTCTTTTTAGATGAGGCGTGTTACATTCTGTATGGTTTTAAAATAAGACAATGACCGACTACCCTGATTTTAACTACCTTTTCCTACCTTGTTTGCTCGCCAGAACATTTCCGGTTACTGCAGTCGATGATGAGCTAATACAATGGGACAATTAAATGCAAGTACATGAAATTCTCAATAGACAAATTCAATTCAAGATGCACAAGATTCTAGGGTAATAATTTGACTATAGATTGTTAGTTTTGTGAGTTATTTCTACGAGTAGGTATTTTTGGGAATAGCTAGAGACAAAACATGTGTTGTTTTCGATTGGTCTCCGTCCAAATCCCATCCATCAACGTGACCAGCTCGAGAGCAGCCAAATTGATGGTCCAATCCCAACACCTCCAGAAATTAATTGAATACCGCTCAGCGACAGATGAAATAATGACATGTTTTGCCTCCTGCCGGAGGGTGATGAAGGTAGGATTCCTTTGAATTCTGATATGTGGGTCCTTGGTGGTAATTGTTTATGGTGATGTTGATGATGATGATGATTGATGAGGATTCATCTTATACCGTTAGGTACAAGGAGCTGCTCCGGTTCGGTGGCATGATAGCCTGATGTCAGGAACCATTTGGGTCACGTGGGTAGTGCGAGGTTTAGGTCGCGTCAACCTCCCCCAAATCGATAATGAGTTAAGCTCCTCCAGCATGCCGAAAGTTAGGAGTCCACTCTACTAACCTCAAACATAAACATATACTGAAGTGGTTTGCATCAGCAACGTCAGGAGTTTGGGAGTCCCGTGAACACCCCTCTGGTTTACGCTCGTAAGAATAATGATGAATTCAGCTTCAGTTTGTTCGCCTTCGCCTATGCAGTCACGTTACTCCAAATAGCTCCTGGCTCCAGTCTATACAGCTTCTCGTTCCAGTAGAGGTAATGACACATGTTTATCATATGTGCAATACAGAACATACTTCAAGTCTTTCGTCCACACTCAAAATAGTCATATCAATATTTAAATTGAATGAGGGCATCCATCCGACATAACGAATGTTTCCGGGACGGGAGATCTTAGTCCACTTTAAAGTCATGGTCACTCGCTCTATCTTTGTTACCTTCCGCCCGCTTCAAATATCAAAGAATGGTAGAAAATGATATTCTCGACTTCCGGCGCTAAGGATCAGGGATACTAGAATCATCAGGTCGTGAATCTGAAATCATCCGATCTCCGTCACCTCAAACGGTTTCAGTCAGAGTCAATTCCCAACCTAATTCTGGATGACTTCTCCTCCTATAGTGGGGTAAGTATTTATTGAATTTGACAGGAAGGACGTCAGAAATCGCCGAAACAACTTCATATTCGTCACGATCCCTTCGTTTTGTCAGCGAGAAAATCCTCCCCATACGTCAGAAAAGAATAGCATAGCCATTATCCGCTTTGTTCCTTCGTCTACCAAGATAACTCAAGTAGGAAAGCCCATTGGCAATCTTTGTTCCCTTCGATTGGAACTCCGTGAAAGCGTCCTCTCACCAGTTGAAAATACTCGAAACAGGGGTCTATCCAGGGTAGCCATCTTAGGCTGGTTCTCCAACACCTTCGACAGAAACCGATGCTTTTACGGAAATAACTCAACCACACCAAGAGCACGGGAAAGACCGGCGCTGCTCTACTGGAATAGGCGCTACCTCGGTATTCAGGGTTATCGACTTTGCTAACACAAAAAGTTCCTATTAGGCAAGCCAATTACCGATTTCGATTCCTTTGCTTTTGTCGCTTTGATAAGATAGGACAGCCTACGGAAAATTCGTACACCTCGTCTCAAACCAAACTTATGTGAATGAAAATCTCACTTGATAGAATAGGGATGCCAGACAGATGCATTCTCTCGGCGACTAACTTCAATCCGCTGTGTTAATTCCGTGAAGAATAAGTTGAAATCCCAAGGAGGATACGATTACTTATTGTTAAATAACAGGTATTGAAGCATATAATTAACCGTTCTATCCGTTACTATTCCGCCTATAGGTATCTGATTGTTTCGTCTAATAACCGTTCGCCGGATTATAAAAACATCGCATAAGTACAATGGTTTATATTTTATATATTTTTGACGCTAAATATAACTACTGGAGAATTATTTTAAATCATGTTAAATTACGAAAAATACCTAACTCGTAAATAATGCCTATTGTTCAATAATTTAAACGTGTTTTTAGAGTAACCGCTCTTCGTCCTTTTTGTAAAAGCTAAGACACGGCCGGTCTCTTCACAATATGTGATTTATGACCCCTTTTTGTAAAAGGGTCCGGACTTAAAATTCTTCTGTTGAAGATTTTAACATAATTACCTATGGTATTCAAGTTAAATACCCTTACTTCAAAATACAATTGAATTATTTTGTTTACCCGTATTGGAGCAAATCTATTTCTCTAAGAAATCCACAGGAAATGAGGGTTAATAATTAGATTATAATGAGACTTACCAATTTCATCTTAGTGCAATCCAAATAATTATTAAAAACAAACACAGTCACATGCAGTAAAATACCCATGCTGTTAGAAAAATCACACTTCCTACACTAAATGATTTTAGCCGTGTTCGTGTCCCGACGATAAATTCTTTGTTGGCGCGCCTCGTAGCTTTTAATCGCCTTGACTTTATTACAACGTTGACCGATGCTGGCTATGCTTGACCGTCTCCCAAACCTTGAATCTCTGACCCCCTTGACTCTATTCTGCTTGACTCTATTTGACCGCCTTCCAACGCTTTCAAAACCTGACTCCTCGAACCGCTCTTTCACCCTCGACTATCTTCCCCCGCTCTTCCACGCTGACTATCCGCCCGCGCTTTTTAACCACGACCATCTCCTTGCGCTCCTGAATCTAGACTCTCCCATCTCATTGCCCGTCTCCTTCCCCAAACCAACCCCGCCTTTCGCCATATGCGATATCTAATTTATGTCTTTCGAATTCTGAATACTTTGTGTATTCAAAGACAGAAACGCACTAAAAGACCACATCAATTATGAGCTCTAGAACCCGTCACATTAATTTAAATCGTTTCAAAACCAATAACTTGTTACTTCTCAAGTAAACTGTCCAATTCTTTGTTCAAAGGAATGAAACTAGACCCTTCCAGTCCAGTGGCGTGTCGGCCTACCAGTTTGTTCGGCTCCCAAATTACCAACCTAATTCTAGGATGTATTAAATATCTTTTATTTATAAGTTTTATTTTTAAATCTTCTTGCAGGATTTTAATTTAATTAAGCAACTCCCAAACTCGTCCTGTTAAAATGTGATTTTCCTCGCTAGTCATAATTATAATTCATCCAAATCCTTAGAAAAATTACGTAACTATATTTCACGGCGTATTCCCTACTTAATAAGTCACTTTAGTAGCGTTGCTTAGCGGAGTTTAATTGTTTCTTATTGACTTTGTTAGGGTTTTTTTTCTATCCGCCCAAACCTGCCAAATTCATTGCTACTGCACTGGAATAAGTCTGAGAATTCGAAGTACCATCACGGAGGTCTCTGACGATACAGTGCATGTTCCTATTTTTTTCTCTAGTACCATAAATTTAAGCACTTGTTCTTAGAATAGCTACCCAACATCTGGTAAATCCCTATTTCGTGAAATCAACTGAAAAATTCTTTCTCACCATAATAAATCAATAATAAAAAAATTTATCCCAGGGCAAGTTCATCACAACAATTATTAAAAAACTCATTTTTGACGAGTGCAGCAGATTGTCTTTATTGTAATCAACGTAAAATATAATAAAAATAATAAAAGCTAGATATTAAAATTCTATGGTTGAAACAAATTTTGGGAAACTTGAAAGCAATGAGACACAGAAGACTATTGTTAGAGATAGTGTAGAGGTGGATTAAAGAGAAGACTAGAAAGTAAAACGTGCAAAACTGGACGTATTCTATTCAAATCTGTTTTTTCCCCACCCGCCTCCCCCAGCAAATCTCCATTTAAATAAATAATGGGAGACTAAAACCAAGTAAGTGAAATTCGACATTCATAATAATTATTTTGTTTGTGATTAAACCACTGTTGCAAACAAAACAATGAAAGTAGAACGATTGAAGCTTATTTTTGATGTTTAGAGAAATCATGACCAGGCATTTTGAAGTTCAAGTCCACACTCAACGATGCAGTCGACTTCTATGAAGTGATAAAAAAGCGAATCTTTCAACCTTTGAACTGTACCCTACAATGAATCAAATTGCCCAGGCACGAAGAATGACATAGTATCACTATTAAAGTATGTTCCTCCTATTAATCATCCATTTTGTGAAGCGTTGAGTACAAGAGAAATGCAAGTGATGAAGATGTTGATCGCAACTTTCTTCAAATGCAGAATTTTTCGTAGTTCACTTTATGTCAGTTCACTTTATGTTAGTTCACTTTATGTAAGTTCACATTATGTTAGTTTTCTTTGAACCAACTCAATTCACGACATATTTTTCTCTCTCTAAAAACATTACTCGCAACTTAATCAATGCGCACTCACAACTCTTCACTACATAAAATAATTCAGACACAAATTCACACACACACACAACAAACAAAAAAATTATTTCGTTATTTTTATCTTTATCATTACCTTAAATCATTCCCCAGCATGTACTAACCCCAACCGGTAAAATTTACATATTTACTCACCAGATATTTAACATGTCAATGGTACCGATTCTTGTTATAATTTATAATACGTTTTAAACTGTTTACCAATCATTTTTACTATGTACTGTTTCTAAAGTTAGAATATAAAAAATATTGATAAAGTTCCTCATGAGCAAACTTTTGGTGAGAATGATATTTTATGCGGGTAAAATTGACCACCGATTCTAGGGTTAATGTAAGTATTACACCAGCAACGTTCATTTTATATAACAAGTGACATCAAGCTTATACTGTTTACGAAAACGGATCATTATGTCACTTATGCGGTTTAGACAGTCAGCAATTTAAACTTTATGGCATTGTATACTTACTGAACAATCCAAATGACACTAGAGGGGCCTGACACCGTACATCTAATGTACATTAACATTAAAGCGCGTGCTAAAAAAACCGCCTGAATACGTAAATAAATGCGGCTTTATTCTGAACATGTATCCGTTCTAAAGCTCACTTCAATAATGTGTTTAACAGCACCTGTCAAATAACGGTGTGGGGATTAATTTCCAATACTCATAAAACCGATCGCCTGTCATTTTGAGTTGGATACACATTTGTACTCGATGTTTAGCTGTTTGATGGACATTGGACGAGAGATTATTCTAATAGGTAATCGTTTTAATACGTTTAACAAACAGCGGTTCAGTACAACGGACATTCGCTATGTCTTTGTTGTCATTTTGCGCAAATGTTCCCCAAACTAATATTTATCTTTTAATGAAAACAAAATGTTATTTCTATCCAATTGACATTTTATTTAAAAATTTTCAGGAATATAACACCGAATAATCCGACCGTAATCATTTTGATTTTCGGACTTTTGGTCCGTCGCCGTTAAACGCCGATTCTCGGCCCGTTTCAACTTCTGATGAAAATGTCATCAATTGAAAAGCAAAAACATCATACAGCTGAGATCAAAATGACAGCAAAATCAAATTGATTTTCATAAGGATAAATATTTCATTAAAAGTGAACTATATTGGAATTAAATAAAATAAAATTAAATGAAAATAAATCCTCCTACAAAAAATATAAAAATGTAATAAAGTCTTGGATAAATACCATTGATACAAACATTTACTTGCCGTAACATCTGACCTGCTGTAACATCTGACCTGATGTAACTTAACATTTTTAATTTTATATTTTTCAATCACGTCTTTTGAATTGTAATTCAGTAAACACTGATTGTTTATTTGTTCAATTTTATTTTCTAATCTTCTACAAAGATAATGTATGTATGTGAGTAAAATTTGAACTGTTAATAAACACAAGTATACCCACGAACTGGCGATGCCTATGTGGGATTTTTTGGTTAATCTGCTAAATGTATAATTCTTTACTTTTAACTGCTTATATAAAAAAGTGTTTCCTTGATTGTAAAATTATACCAATGTACCAGAAAAATAATTAATAAAAAAAAAATCTGGAATCAAAAATAAAACTTGCTTTACAATAATCCGTTTTGATTTATGTTTTTTAACTAATTGAAATGTTATTTAAGTAATCAATTGCACGATCACTCATTAAAATATACTTGAGACGGAATTCAGCAATCTTTCTTTGGGGCTGATAATTAACTTGGTTTGAGCTCAGATTAAAATGACATAAGAAAGCGAAAGGGAATAATTTTTTACGTCATCAATGATGTCTCTACCTTTGGAAGAAAAGTGGCCAACTCCAGCCTAGCAAAAGTGCGAGAAAACTCATGTTTCTCGGACTGTTCTTTGTTTATTTGACAGAAAAAAACATTTTTGAACTCCAATTGTTGTGGAAATTATCAAAGTAATATTTTGTGTTTAAGACTTGACCACTATTGACCATAGTTCAGCAAAAGCTTGAGATTATTTGTTTTCTTGGTAAAATATGAAGATTTATTCTATATTAAAGAAATTATCCGTAAATTTCATAACATTCATTGATTTTTTCACAGATATATTTTCATTCAAAAATTCTAAGTTAAAGCTTGCTTCCGAAAGAAATAAAAGATTTAAAGCTGATATCAGAATAAGACCGCGGAGTGGTGTCATTACATTAATATCCCGCCGGGGAGACATTGAAGCTATAATCTCCGGAACGATTTAAGTCAAAATTACTATTCCAAACGTCAAAATCTGCAGATCCGGGAGGAGGCAGCTTTAAGCATTTATCTCCTCAACTGCGCAGGTGTTAAACCATTTATCTAAAGGAACGAATACCTTAATATAACCATAGCCCATAGCGGAACTTCTTAGAAGACGAATTACTGAAACTTAAGTACATTTTATGCTTACCACGAATCATTATTCAGTATATGCACTAATTTGGGAGTTCCAAATATTCAATATATCAGATGAGAATAGAGGTTGATATAATATTTCATTCATACTATCATCATAATCCTCATTACTGCACTACAGGTAGTCCATCAGCCTTTTACGCACAGTTCATCCACCTCTTACATACAACCCATCCACCTTTTCCACGCAGTCCATCCACCTCTTTCACGCAGTCCATCCACCTCTAACACGTAGTCCATCCACCTCTAACACACAGTCCGTCCACCTCATCCGCGCAGTCCATCCACCTTTCCACGCAGTCCGTCTACCACTTCCACACAGTCCGACCACTTCTTCAAACACCGTCAATCCATCTTTAACCACATGGTCTATCCACCTCCTGCACGCAAGCTATCCACCATTCCAATACAATGCACCCAAGAGTCCAACACAGTCCAACCACCTCTTCTACACAGTCCATCCACCCCTTACATTCACCATTTTCATAATATATAGCCCAGCCATCTCTTATACACAGTCTGTCCAACTCTTCTAAACAGTCCATCCACCCATTCCTCGATTTGCCTCTTCGGTCGCTTCCACTGGGGCACTTAACTAGTCGAAATTTTTGGCTTTCTGTCATCTGACATTATTTCCACATGTCTTTGGGACCTCCTGAATCCAACATTGGTCTTCTGTTCCATAAGATTTTCGGGTTCATTAATGATCTTAATCATGTACGATCCATTTTCTACTGTGAGTTCAAAGATTTATCATAAAATTTTACGTTCATAGACTGCTAATTCGTTTTCTTCATTATGGTTTTGGCACCATGTCTTACAACAATTAATTAATAAATCATAAACGTTGGCTAACAATTATTTTTTTGCCCATAACCATTTAAGTATTGCAATGATAGCTCAGAGAAATGCGACAATATAGTACATACCTACTTGTATATTTTATAAATCTAAGGAAGAAAAATATTTAATTTAGTGAAGAATGTCACCCTTATTATAAATTTAGGTGCATACAATTAATATATTATTCGCTAAAAATAACTTTTAAAAACATACTTTATTTTTTTTCAAAAGTTTCCCACGGGGTAACGTGGGTAATTCTAATATTATGCCTTCAGTTTTGTAGTGAAAAGAATCTCATTTGTGGAATAAACTTTCAAGGATTCAAATTCGCAAAACAGAATAAACAAACATTTTTAGGCGCAAGGTGAAAGCAATGATTTCTCTACTCTTAAAAATTCAAATCGGCGTGCTGACGACCTTATTTCAAAACATCTTGAATTCCCTAATGTCTGTTCAGGGTTGCGCCAAGCCTTATAATAGTTTACTAGTTGGCAGTTACAAGAGGTCGGAAAAGAGGCAAAAAAATCTTTCCGCTACATCCATTATTTTGATGGAATCAAGATCACCAAACTATTTATTTATTAAATTCGTAGGGCTTTTAAAAAATATGATAAGTGTCGAAAATTTACAAGCATTATACAAAAATAACATTTGATGTGTATGTACATAATACACATCAATAGAATAATTAATTATTATTTTATAAATACAATACAGAAACGTGTCAGTTATACTCACAAATATTTATTTTTGCTTTGATGTACATAGAACAGAGGGTGAAATTGTGCTAGTGATACGAATAGTTTGTGCGAAGGTTGTCACAATGGAAAAGATGACGGAGTTGAGTAGATTTAACAGATACACTGATATTTATTACACTTAACATTTGAGGGCATTCTATGAAGTAATAAAAAAGTATGAGAATATCATATATCAATAGTTCCCCGGATAGAAAGTAGCGGTAGTTTTAGATTGGACATTAATGTTTTGTAGCAGATATCAATTAAGGTTGTTACAAAAATAACGCTGAAAACTAGTACGTCTAGGAAAGACCTAAGGGGGCGCTTTGTTAGGTATTATCAGGGCCTTCGGCAAGTTAGCGCCCGGAGCTGTCTGCTCCAAATGCGCCTGCATGGGCCCTGGTTTTATCAATCATATGCTAAAGCAATTGATAACAGTCTAAAATTTTCGTTATTTACTCTACTATCTACAAAATTTAGTTTCCAAAAAAAAATTAAATAAACTTTCATACCTTTTATTATGAATTAATTGTTTTTTCGCGTTATCTATAAAAATTGTTTATATAAAATGAAAACAAAATAATTTGCAAAATGATAAATACAAAAATTACATACGTAAGAGAAAGGCGGTTGAGAATGTTATACGTATGGTTTAATACTACACAGATGATTATATATCACAGAGGCGTTATTATTATTATTTTTTAAAACGAGCTGGTTTTCAAAACATTAGCTTTGTGCAAAATTCGTTTGTGTCAAATATGACGGTAACGGTACTTTTCATATTGGAATCGAAAGGAAGTTTTTGAAAGGTTTTTATTTACATTTTGTAATTTTTTTTTTTCATACGTAAAAGGTTTATTTTTTTAACTTTCTTATTACGTGCCTAATACGTATACTAATGTAAAAGTTTTCTTGTAACTGAAATACATTTTTTTTAAATATAAATGCATTTAGCTCATGGGCACATCCCTGTTTATGTGTTTCCAAACTGTAGATACCTAAATTGCTTCGTCCTTCAAATGTCGACAAAAAGTTTGACAAGCCTTGAGGTTGTAAAAGAAAAAGTTGTCTGTCAAACGATTTTTTAAAAGTTTTATGCTTACACGCGGACGATTTTTTAAACCTCAAATTACGCATTCTCGTGAAAGTTAACCGTTATTTTTGTTTCGCAGCCGAATTCGAGTCAATCTCCTAATCTTGGCTGCTGAAGAAGAAACATTTCCGAAAAAGTTTTCATTTTGATTCAGGAAATTTACCATTTTTTGCCATTTACTTTTGAAGTTGGAAAAAGTGAGCTGTTGCCCTGAAAGGGTATTCAACGCAAAAATCAATGTTGGTTTTTCGACGAAAAACTTAGGGACAGTTTTTCGGGTCAAATGGAGAGGAAAATTATTTTAGATTTTGACAACTTTCGAAAACCATTTTTTTTATAAAAGGTGTGGTTTCAATGTTTACTTGAGATGTTTTTTTGTGCTTAAATATACATTAAGAAAAATTTTAGCACTGTCAAACTGAGTTATCTTAATCCGCTAACTTTTTAAAGTTTATGATAAGTATAACCTAGTGTATAACCTAGGTAACTGCATTAATGGAGGACTGAACGCAGTTGGCGCTAACGAAAAATTGTCCAAAGAAGCAAAGTTAGCAGTCCACAATGCAGTGCTGGTACCTACCCTGATGTACTGAAGTGAGGCATGGAACTGGCAAAGAATGGAAAAAGTAGATTGAATGCTTTTGAAATGAGATCCCTGATGCGTATGTGTGGTAAAACCATGTTTGATCGTGTGAGGAATGTGGAGATCCGCAAAGAGTGCAAGGCTGATGTAAGCGTAATGAGTAAGATGAGTAAAAAACGGACGCTTAGATGGTTTGGGCATGTAGAGCAAATGAGCGAAGACAGGAGTGTAAGGAGGATATATGATGAGGAAGACTGAATCAGATACTCGAGTCAGGCCATGTCAAGAGTCATAATAATAGAAGACTATGTATGAGATGATTTATGAATGTGAATAAGGCAAGAAGTGTATGCCAATACCGAGTTGTTCTCTGTGCCTACCCCTGCGGGAAACGGCATGATATGTAGTTAGTTAGTTAACCTAGTGTGAAGTTTTCGAGTTATTTTCTAATTTTAAGTTCTATCGGGCTTAAAAACGGCGTTTTTAACAGATTCTTTTAAGAAATCGATTTTCTCACAATTAAAAATATTATTGGTACAGCATTATTTTTTTCTGGTGAGGGCAAATCTTTTTCGCTTTAATATTATAAATTTGTGCTCAAAGCATGTTAATATATAACAATGTTGTGAGGTTTTAGGATATGGTAAGAGAAGGAAAATGTAAGTATATCATTAAGACTGCTACTTACATATTTGCACGAACTTGAGCCATTGATTTTACTTCTTCTGAACCGGCTTCTCACATTGCAAAAAGTTAAACATAACATAAAGGATTCAAAATTATTCCCATGTGATGATGATCTGGCTTGTAAGCCACACAGACCATCAGGGAATAATCAATTCCCTATGAAAAAATGGGTTGATTACAAGATTCACTCTGCAGGAAACGTATCAAATTATTATCCAGCCACCAAATACATAAAAACAGAACACTCACCGAATATATCACTCGCATTGAGTTTGGCAGCGATTCCTTAATCTCCAAATTCGGCAGCGGACGGCAATCAGCACAATAACACTTGCATTCGCACCATGAAATTATCTGTCATGACAAGCTCTCAAGAGAGTAGAATTTAGAATAATATTGAATTGACATACTGTAATTCTAAAAGCACTGTCACATACTTGTGACAAAAATATATTAACTCAGAAGATGACAATCAGGACTAGTGGTGCTCTCTCTTGTCAAACAATATAATTCGGATGAATCCAGCTACTTAATGCATAGATGACTGTAATTCATTATCATTTTACCTGCAGTCCAAAATCTATGCGAGAATTCCCAGAGAGATCTATAATATCACTATTTTTAATATTAAGTTTAAAATTTTAAGTTAACTAAGTTTTAGTCTACTGCTTCTCCACCATTGATAATAGAAACAAAAGAGGTGGACCACGAACCACTAATAAATTGATATATGTCGCCAACATCGTTCACAAATACCACTGCATAATTACATCTACGCGCAGCGCCCTGCTGTAGGATCTACCTACGGACCGTAGGGCTTCTTTCATTGGCTCAGCCGTTTTGAGAGTCGGTGCAGTTTGGTCGGCCTGATTCTATGCCATATCTCCCATTGTTTCTATTATCATTATCTGTATCTATGGGTATATGTAGTTCTAACCTTCAAGGGCAGATAGACTATTTTACATATTTGTTCAAAGTAGTATTCTTAGAGTTTCCTCGTAAAACAACTTTTAGAACATTGTAATTTTCTTCCAGGGATTAAATTTAAGACCCGCTTTAATGTCTTGGTCTTATTACGCAACTTTAATAGATCAAGGCTGAGATTAATTTAATAGTTTAATGAATAATTGATCCTAGCCTTAAGGTTTCAAAAATAAATCCACTTGGATCAGTATCATAACAATGAAGATAATATCAATATCTTGCCAACTGTTCCATGACTGAATAGAACAGTTACAACAATGGAGATAGAATCAATATCTTTCCAACTGTTCCACGACAGAACAGAACAGTTACAACAATTGAGATAAAATCAATATCTTGCCAACTGTTCCATGACAGAACAGAACGGTGATAATTCATAACAATAGAGATAAAATCAATGGTTCCATGATAACAGTGATAATTCAACACACCTTTAAAGTGATATAATGTCATTAGAAACGATGAAAAAAAAATTAAACCTAACCTAACCTAACCTAACCTACTTAACCCAGTTAATAAAGTTTTTGTTTCATAACTTTCCATGACTTTATATATCTTTTTAAAGATGTGATAATTTATCATTGTGATGATTTATCCGGTCACCGAATTAACTATTTTAACAATAAATCAAATGACTTTTGTAAGGTCCGTCAGAGTTGATTTATTTATTCGTTTTTGGGAAATTAACTATTTACATTTTATCGATTTGTACATGTTTAGCACGTAACATAAATAAAAGCAATTGTTGATTTCATCTCTTGACTTTACCCATAAGACAATAAATATAAAAAATAATTAAATTTATAAGAAAATTTATGTAAATCGAAAAATGGCTCACTACACGGCCTCCTTAATCGAGAGGTAAGGCTCTCGACTAGCAAGCTGGCGGTCGCGGTCTCAAATCCCAGCGTCCGAAACAAAATTTTGTTCGATCATAGTCTCAACTGGCTTCAGGAGCAGTTGGGACTCTTGTGCGCTTTTTCCAAAAAAATAAACTTTTTATTGAGGAGTGTGATCAGTGGCGACTAGTGATAGAAACATATTTTTCTGTGTTTTTAATTTTTAAAATTACACTTTTTATCTCAAAATTTACATTATGAATCCAAATATGCTTAGGAATTAGTACAATATAAACAAAGTGTTTGTGGTAAGTTTTTTATACGAATCTAGAATTTTATTTCGACATTGATGAAATTTTCCACACTTGACCTTCAAAACAAGAAGTAGGTCATTGTTTACCCATTTTTAACCTCTTACAGTAGAACAAAGCCCGGGTAACGCTGGGTGCTTCATTGATCATAAAAAATGGATTCTCCAGAATCAGTAGAAGAGTAAAGGAGAGATAAACAGATTAAAACTTTGTAGAGATTTATTTTTGGGGTATTATGCCGTGTACATCATCAGGGCAGATGTGTAATCTAAAAATAATAAAAAATACGCAAATGCGTAGATTAGAAATCTGACCCGATGATGGACAATCACATCAGATTGAAATTTGTTGATTTTTCTGTTCAGTGTTCAGAAAGTTATAAAGTTTTAATTATTAAAACTCTTATAGTGCTCACGAGTTCGTGATAATACTCAGATATACATGATGCCACACGTACACTTCGGAGCGGGCGGCGGTAACACGCGCCGCTCAATGCCGCCGCGCAGAAAAGTCTTACAATGGACTGCGCTGTAAACCGTTACATTACTAATTTATTTATTTTAATATCAACGGTATAAAATATACCATATATAGTAAATTATAAACAGTGACATCAGAAAATATACAAATAACAGAAACAAAAAAAGTTAGAGATACAAGTACACGCAAAACTTATAGGTAGACTAAATTACATTCGGACTTTACTTGTGTTACCGCCGCTCCGAAGTGTACGTGCCTAATACCACATTTTCACTTGGCAGATGATTTCCGAGGGTTTTAATTATTAATATATTCGTTTGAACGCCAAAGGTTAATCTCATTTGGTGTTGGCCAACGCGCCAAGCAAGCAATCCGTTTATCTTCACTCGAGCATCCATTACAGCCTGGAAAGACTCTGAAACAATTTTGTAACGGTAAGCATGTCGAGTAAGTGATTGTCAAAGAGGGTACTTACGGTTTAATGTGATCCTTAGATTCGGTCACATAAAACACTAGTGGATTTCACGTGTGATAAATGTGCTTCACGTGTAAGAAATTATTATTAAAAACAATTCAATGGGATAATGAGATATGAAGTAGACGGTTTTTAATGATTTCATTTTGTATGGCGGGAGGTATTAAGTCATTTTAATTTATTTTTTTTTTTTATAAAGAAAGACAAACATTCCCGGGTTACGAATAACCTGACAATATTTGAAAATCTCCTACTACCACCACAGTAAGCTGAAAATGTTGCTCGTGTTGTGATGGAGGACTTAGCCAGCCGAGGAATTGAACACACTACGCCCAAGTGAGACCCAAGCGCGATGTCAACTCGGCCACCGACCGGTCATTATTTTAAATAACATAAAATAATGGAATTGCGAAACAGTGGAAGATGCTCTCACTCTCAGTATAGTCCCGGAGAAAGATATTCAGAAAATAGATATTAATTTGAAAACAAAATAGTTTGATTGAGGTTTGAACACTGTACCAAATCCCGATTGGGTACGACTGACATTTATTTCGTTTTAAGTGCTGTAATGTTAACCAATTTCAGAGAAATGCGTGTATTTCCGCTTGTGTAATGTGCATACGTGGTTGCCACTAAAAGTTTTGTTATTTATATAGTATTTAGAGTCATCTGCTGAGTTTCAGCTTGATCGGATGTCAGGAAGTGGGTTAATTTACACATCCAACATTCCACTTCATTCTTACGTTCATTCAAGAAAACAAACGTACTTAAAATGAATTTAAAAATACAAGTTATACCCATTTGTATTTTTTTAAAAAGCATTTTCAACGAAGGGTCGATCTAACCTTTCACCAAATTTAAAATGTTACTACTCTAACGGTCGTTGTTCCCAACTTTTAGATCGATCAATCTTAGTCTCTAATCAGCCAAGCCATTTATTTAGTAACGCTCGATTCGCCTATTTCCAAACATTTTTATCGTTGATAATCTTAAGAACGAATGGGAAAATTAATTTTATGCAGTTTACAACATCATCCGGCAGTCCAAACGGCATTTTCGATAATCGACAACTGTTAAAGAAATCGTTGTCATTGAATGTTTGCTGTCGCCGCCTATATGACTCGATATTAGCGTTAATTACGTTCGTCCGTTGCGCAATATTCATATTCTCTATCCATATTAATTTGATATTAAAAATAATAAGTAGGGGAGACCTGTACAAAACCGTATACCGGGGTAAAACCGTATTTCTCTATAAAAGCTTTATTTCTTTAAATATTCCCGCCACGCATTCCGCCCATATTAAGCCCCTAAATCAACGCAAGTCAGCAGAAAGTTGTCAAAACAAGCCTGCCCGCTGGCGAGATAATACGCTTATTAAGTTTTTCGGTGATCTGATCTAATTTTACAGTTATTGAAATAATTAATAGTGAAGTTTATATCATTTGCAGGTGAATGACATATCACATACTATAATTATGTATATTTCATGTTTGATTAAGTAAAACATTTGGGTGATTTTCGTTAAAAGTTTAACATTTGTGAAAGAATGTGTGAATAGAAATTTCTCGGGCAAAACCGTACGGGGTAAAACCGGCCAGTATACGATTTTGACCAGGAGTATTTTCATTGAAGCATTTTTTTATGTGTTTACAGACATTATCATCATGCCTCGTAATTACCAAAGAAAAACTCCAAGCCAAGACTAGAATACGGAAAAAATTAGGAAAGCCGTTAAGAGTGTCGTCCCAGGAACTATGGGTTACCTAAAAGCATCAGAAATCTACGGAGTGCCGAAATCACTCGGTGATCACGTTCTTACCATGGAACATCGCCTATTTGGGATAACTTACAAAGATCTTCGAAGCTTAGCATTCGAGTTGGCGGAATCCAACAAAATAGTGCATAATTTCAACAAAACTGAGAAACTGTATATGGTATACGGTTTTACCCACCCCCCGGGGCAAAACCGGAAAAAGTAGAGGTTTTGTTTTTTTTTTTTAAATATATTTACGAATAAGATTTTCGTAAATTTTTCTATTACGTTTTGTTCCTTATTAAATTTATTAATAAAAATAATTACTATCAACCTTATCTTATTTTTAATGACTGAACTACAAAGCTTCTGCCTTAGCTATACGGTTTTGGACAGGTCTCCCCTAAATTGGCAATACGAAATAGAATGCGTGAATCAAATTGATGTTCGATATTTTGCACTCTATTGATACTTTTTTATAACTAACCCTTTTACTGAGCCAGAGGTTAATCCAACTGTTTGATTCCTCTAGCTTGATAGGAAGAGATGAATTGGGAAGAGCGTAATTGTGCATTGGAGGAATGTTGAGCTGAAATTTCGGTTCAGCAGTCGATCAGTAGAATTGGCAACAACGGCCGTTAGTTTGCGAGAAAAATAGCAAAATACCCAAATAGTCATTTAACTCAAAAGTAGCTTTATGGAGATGCTGCATATTGCCTTTACACGGTGCGCCTAGTTAAGAGAGTGCCAGAAGTATAGGTAGGTACTATAAAATTTTCAATTTCAAAGTTGCTTGAACTCTCCATGAATAATTCACACAGTCACAATACATCCATACACAGGAGCGGATATTTTAAGGATTACTATTCGTAAAAAAACTCTTTAGATAAACACATAAACAATTCACTACCAACCCAGTCACTGGTACTGTAGCTGTGAGTATAATACAAAGTGCTAAGAATGCACTCAGTGTACCATGAATGACGAGGTTAACCCTTCCCGTTACTGGTTTTATTAAAATTATTCGTTTTTTAATTAGTTTAATTTTGATTTTAATCGGTTAGTTTGAGTGAATCAATCCATCAGGGCGGTCCGTCTGACTGCAATCTATTTTAACACATCGACTTCCATCTCTAATGCATAGCAATGTAGACCTTCTGAGTCTGTTCTACAGGTATTTTAATGGAGCCTGCTCCAATGACCATTCCATTCCCTGTCCACCGGTGCAAAAGGAAAGATCTGGCGTTGTGAAATTTCAGAGCGTTCTTGAATGGATAGTACTTGCAGTTTGATCGTAGCTGTCCAGTCAGCACGCTTCCACACGTAAAAAAATGAGAATTCGCTGATTTAATAAGAATTTATTCAAATTATTATTATATTTTTTGGGGATCTGGTAGTTAGACAATGAAAGATAAATGTTGTGTTGTATCACAGTGTTTATTTTGAGTCAGTAGAGTTGCGCAGTGGGGAGATAACTCAGGACCGACGAGGACGACACCAGGTGTAGATGACGGCGATGACGGCGATGGAGTGGTTGAGGCGGTGGTCAGTGAGTTGACACCGCGTTGGTGGAGGCCGGACTTGTGGATGTATTCAGGACTGGTGAAGACGTAGAGTGTTCCGGGTGCTCCAGTGTGAACAAGGTAGCCGAAGACCCGAATAGACCTGGTCGACAGATGTGCGGGAGATGCAGGCCGGCGACGATGCCGCGGGGCCGAGGCGCAGACAGGCGAAGGTGTCGCAGGGTCTATGCGCGTGAGGAGCGCTGGCCAGGAATGACAGCCGGGGCCACAGCGCTGATGTGATGCTGAGGAGTCCATATTGATTCGTAGTCCGTGCAGAGTCGGGTGTAGGTAAATAAGGTCCTGTAGCGGCGCGCTGATGTAACAGCGGGGCGCGACGTGGGAGGAACCAGCCGGTCGGTGGTCAGTCGCTTCAGTATGCAGCAAGCAGTAGCAGCGCTCGCATATTGGTCACTCGTAAAACTGCTAATTGGTGACTGACTGAGTACATCTCGACGCGCATCATTATATAGCCGTCCGGGTGCATCGAGAACATTTCAGACCTGTAGGTAGTAACGCCGAACGCTCGCATTGCGTCTAGAGTGTTTCCGCTACAATCCGTCTTGCATTGACGATCGTTCCAGAATATTGTCGTAGCATCGCTACATTCTCACTTATTTACTAAAGGTTTATCAAGACACTTGTAAATTCATTCGTTAAAGTCTATCAATCCTGTAATCCGGTTTTTAACTGGACTACCAATAATGTGAATGAATCTAAATAAATTAATTATACTCAGTTTTCTCCGTGCATGCTATAGCGTAAAACATTTCAACCATAGATAGTAAAATCTACATCTCTGCGTACTATTATCGATGGTTGAGATTTTTTTTCTTTCTTTATAATATTTAAACATCGGAAAGTAACGTGTTAAAACAGTACCTTTTTACTTTGTGGTAGGTGGCGTCTTATAAGACGGGTTAGTAGGGAGCTCTGTCCCTAATGGGGAGTTGGTTAAACATTCATGGGCACTTAAGAGTAAGGTGTGTTTTCACTCTACCGCCCCCGCCCTTAATCAATTTAGACCGGGCGGGCGTTTTAAACGCAGAAGGAATATGCTGGAGGAATATGATTTCATTTTCACACACATTTTGAAGAATATAATAATTATTATTATTTTTTAATATTTTAAACAGCATACAAATTATGAATAAAGGAAATAGTTAAAAAAACATACTGAACATTACAAAGGAAGCTACTCTTAGATGGTTTCGACTTCTGGGGTGTGTGAACAAATATAGGAGTATCAGAAAAATTGTATGGTAGACGTCTCCACTACTTGCTCAAGATACCACACGACAGAACAGATGTCCTTGCACACAAGATAAACGCACACGGAGAAGAAAACCGACTTATATAAAACATTGCTAATTTATCAAGAAAATCTTAAAATTATTCGTAATCCAGTTAAAAACGGGATTGAAGGCCATTAACTGAAGAATTGAAAGGTTTTCTAATAAACTTTCAGTAAAACACGAAAATGTTATCGCGATGTTGGAACACGTGTTCATGAAAACGTGTTCAAATATTTTCGCATTTCGTCATTGTATATTATCAGGACAAATGTAAGTGCATGAACACGTGTTCTGACATATTACGAATATATTAAAAGTTTAACTGGAAACGTCCTTCAATCCTGTTTAACCGAATTTAAGAAAAATCAGCAATATGTTTTTTTCTCCGTGCAAACATGACAATAGGTAAAAAATGTTCAGAATGTTAAACTATGATATCTCGCACTGTAAATGGATGATTAATTTGTCGAAAAATAATTTAAAAAATATATAAATACAGTGGCCGGTAATAATGTTCCCCTTCAAAATGTACGCAGTGAAAATGTTCCCCGCTTAAATATCCCCGGTCAAAATGTTCCCTGCCAAAATATTTCAAGTTAACAGTCGCACAGTGAAAAGAGCTCAAATAGATAACACCATAACAAAATTAAATTTATTAATAATTTAGGCTAGGTTAGGAAAATTTTGGAAAGCAACATTATTGCTGGGAACATTTTGACTTGAAGCATTTTAACTGGGGACATTTTTACTGGAAACATTTTGACAGTGGACATTGTTACCAGGAACAGTATTACCTAGAACCTATAAATTTATATACATATGACGCGAAAGTGAATGGTGGAAGAAGCAGAGACTGCTCCCGTTGTCCCGTTGGCGTCATGTATCTTTTATCAGGAGATTTTTCAATGAGGATGAGTGTTTCAGGCTAATAATTATTGCTTATAAAATAATTGTTACCCTTTGTGATATGAATAAAACAATCTTGTCAAAACATTAGTTTACCAAAAAAATAATAATTAATATTTGACAAGTTCTAGTATTTTCACCAAAAAATGTAGACAATTTGTCTCGACGCCATCTAGTGAGAGAGTTAGCACTTACAATGCCTTTCTCATATAAAATAAAGTTGGTTGTTTCAGGTGAGAAAAAAAAAATACAATCAGTAATTGTTGAATGAAACACTAGTATATATTGAATTATTTCGCGGATAAGAGATAAGCCGCCATAGCTCAGTGGTCAGAGCTGTCGACCGGAAATCGAAAGGACACGGGTTCATGTCCCGTTGGCGTCATGTATCTTTTATCAGGAGATTTTTCAATGTGGATGAGTGTTTCAGGCTAATAATTATTGCTTACAAAATAATTGTTACCCTTTGTGCTACGCATAAAAGAATCTTGTCTTAAAACATTAGTTTACTAAAAATATAATAAGTAATATGACTATTCAAAAACATGACATAAGTTACATAATTTCAATAATTACATGTTTTTGCCAAAACACGAATATAAATTGTGTCAACATAAGAAATCTTAACTGTGAAGCGGACGTTTTATTATACACGGAGAAAATGAGTACCGCGTTTTATCAAGATACTGTTAAAATGCATGACCATTTCGTCATTCAGTCATTCAGAATATATCTGAACAAGTCTTCAACGCACGTGCCCTTGTCCGAATAGTAATGTAATGTAATGGATGTGATGCAACACTATTATTATTTTGAAGAGCACGTCTTCCGACTTCCTCATAACATATTTCTAGCTTTACTGGTAGTTTGTTGTGAAATTTGTCAAATCCTTCGTTATAGGCCTAAAGTCCTATTTTTAAAAGGAAAACTAATAATTTGACCAGATTTTTAATAAATTAACAATATTTTATCTCACAAAAACTCTTTGACGGTGGACTCTGGCTTTATGAAATTTGCTTCTGACATATTTATCTTGAATTTGTAGGTCAACTCAATTATTTTCACATCAAAACATGTTTTACATCGCGAGCTATGAAGCTTTGTACCAATGAATTACCAGTCAAAGTTTGATAAGACGTCAGATTGATTATTCGCTTTTTTCAAAATTGTTCATGCGGATAAAAATCTATGAATGCGAACGTCTGAAGAAATTAATTTGTTGACCCGTAGAGCCTTTGATTTTCTTGTCAGAAAAAACTTCTCCGCACAGAGTTTCAAATCCCTGACTCTATGAAATGTCTAGAGACCCATTCCGCTGATGTCAGCCATTTTTCGTAATATTTTCTGCCGATTCATCGCGGGTTCGCGGCCTTTCAAAGGAAAACCATTTAATCAACTCGTCCAAAAAATTTCAACACCTTTGAGAGAGTCGCTAATCATTAATTAAGACTCCTCTCCACGGATAAATATATCCTCCAAATTTAAGAAACAAATTAGTTTAGTCCTTTATGACTTTAACAAGGTGGGTTTTAAATAGAAGGCTTTTTGGGGACTTTTATAACCTTCAAATATAGGATGCATATCGCACTATAAATATTCAAACAAATTCGTATTTGGATGTTATTTTCCATGACGCAGTTTTACCATATTTACTGGTACAGTTAAATGGTAACATCCAGATAATATGCTTGATTTATGATTAATATAACTTTTCTGCTGGTTCAATATGTGCAAAATCTGCATATGTTGTGGTAGCTTCAATCTCCAAATTCAATTTATTTTCTAAAAACTAAGGATGGGTTGTTTCAGAAAATTTGAACAAATCAACAAATTTCGAAGTTGATTTTCAAGTTTTGTAAAGGGTATATTCAAGTTCTGTTATTATATCATTACTGGCTAGTTGTTTAACAAAACTGAAATAATAACAGAACTTGAATAGAACCTTCACAGGACTTGAAAATCAACTTTGAAATTTGAAGAATTGTTCAAATTCTTTGAAACAACCCATCCCAAGTAGAACTTTTATAATTTTAATTTATATGTACATATTTTTTAGGACATAACTACAACCCAATTTTTAATGATGTGTAAAATTTTAAAAACGTTTATTAGTAAGGGGGTTTATGTATAAGAAGAGTTGTTCTAGTGGTTTCTGATATATGTGAAATCAACGTTCCTTAATCACTATTACTTAATTACACACACATAAAATCACCTACTTTCAGTGAAAAAGATGTATTTTTAAATACATATCCGTGTAAAATCACGGGATCGTCAGAATTTTTGAAAAATCATTTCCATTTTTGCAAAAAGACAATTTATAATATTTACGTTTTAGATCTTTGGTTAAATTTAATAATGTTTGTACCTTACAAAAACCAAAAAAAGTCCTTCATTACATTTGGAGCGGAATGTCAAAGTCAATTCTGAAAGATAATACATTTCATAAAATTTGCCTAGTTGGCTTAATGTTGCACTTTTGCGAATTTTAACGTAGACAATTCATAAGATTGTGGATTGTTTTCTCTGATGTATTTCCAAGATACCAAAACGCGATGTTCTGGCTATGTAGAAACAGTTATCAGAAATCAAGTCTAACATGTAAAACGTTGTGCAGTAAAAAGATCTTTACATAATAGTAATCCTGCTGTAATATGTGCCTGTCAGTTATACCAGTTAGCGGTGCCGTGATGGACCTAATGGAAATAAATTACCCGTCTACGGAATTAATAGTTTTTGTCTTCCATCACGCTAATGCATGGAGAGTTCATTGGTTTAGTCAGTAAATATTATCTTGCTATTAATTAAAGTTTTTTTTTTAAATAACAAACAAATTTGTTCCTAGACCTAAGGACAAACCAATAAATGTTGATGTTTCTTCGTTAAATTAAAATAATATAAAAACCTCATTAAACAATAAAGGCTTTTGAATTAGAATTTGTTAAAAAAATATTTAAAAATATAACCCAAAATAATAATTACATATTTGTAAATACGTTTTTGTCGGTGTTTGGAGATTGATTTTGAATCGTTTTTGAAAGTATGTAAGGACGTTGATTTCTGTGAAGGTTATATTCAAGTTCTGTTACCATTTTAGTTTTGTTAAACCACTGGCTAATAATGATATAATAACAGAACTTGAATAAAACCTTCAAAGAACTTGAATATCCCCTTTGAAATTTGATGAATTGTTCAAATTGAGACCCAATAAATTTCCCCGCTCATAAAGGCATTGTTTAATTATTGTTGTTTTCACATTACCATACAAGCATATAGATATTTTTCTGAACTGTATATCCCTGAATTCCCTTTGTGAAACGTGCAGAATAAAATCGGGGCATTTAGCACACGCGCCCTTGCTTTTCAAAAACTAAAAGTTTTTTCCAATTAGCGATTTGCTATCTATTTTGTTTGTTCTATTCTTAGCACTACGTCGGAAACTAGAGACAATAGATTAAGTAAACCAGACCAACGAAGATGTAATACTTTGTTGTCTGACGTCTGACACATATTGGACATAAAAACAAGAAAATCTTTTAGTTTTTAAGGCAAAAAGGTATTTTCTTGTTAACGCCCTAATTAAACATTTTAAAGTGTTAGTAATTTGAATTAAGTGCAAATAATCAGTTTTAAATTGTCCTGAAAAACTATTACTGTCATATGTTGGTATTACAAAAACGATATTTTTTATTTATCCCATTCCAATGCAAAGATTATTTTGATTTGCTTTGATAACGAAATAAAGAGCTTGTCAAAAATGACTAGGTATGTCGTTATTTACCTCAAAATTTTGTTTTTTTTTACATTTTTTCGTACTTTTTAAAGCATTTTGCGATTCTGATCTTGAGTGCCATACTGTGTGAAAAATATGCAAATTTGTACAGTCAATTAAATTTACATAATATACACAAATTAATGTTTTTTTATCTTGGGCCATGGCTGGTTTTAAAACTGCAGCTCCTACGCCATCAAATTTTGTTTTAATTTTAAATATATACATTCATATCTGCAGCTGTCATTTCGCAACAAAAGTCAAAACTTTTGTCACAGCATCGCATTGCCGCAGAATTCATATCACCGATTTATCAATCTCCAAAAGCAAGCCGACTGAAAAAACTGTTTTCATTTTGAAATTATTTAATTCTGGCAAGCGCCAGATTTATAACTGTTCACCGCTACACAGTTAAAATTATTCACCTCAATTTGCATCGCGTAGTTTCTGGAATTCGGAAATTTCAGGAAATTCATGATATTCAGAAAATTCAGGATATGTTTTCAGGAAATTCAGTGGCTTGTTTCATTGCATGGAACGCTCATTTGATATAGTGCTCGATCTCTTTTCATAGCCGACTCCATGATGTCGAATCGAATGCGTTTCAAGTAATGAAATGAACGGGAATAAAATAACAGATTGTTCATTGAAACTGAAATGTGTTACTATGTAGTCAATGATTTTGCTGCGCTTTTAGCACGTGCCGTTTGCGGATTTAAAAAAAGCTCTTTGTATGCGTTTTCAACTAGCTTAGAAAAAATCTCGTGAATAAATTTTTCTACTGAGAATTTAAATGTTTTATTTGGACCACGGAGGCCGTCAAAAGGAACACGGAAATAAATATTAAACGAAAAAATTTAAATGCGTTTTAAATACGTTTACAAAAAAAAAATTAGTTAACTTTGTTACTTGCCATAATTGCAGTAGAATTTTTTTTTTTTTTCCTTTATTTTTTCCCAATTTTTACATTAATTGCATACAATATTATATAAATCAATACGAATAATGGAAACCCACTAAGTCGCAGCCTGTGCGTGAGTAATATATATATATATATATATATATATATATATATATAAGTTATTTTATTATTGAACCTAGAAATAAACAAACTACGGGCATTTAAAAAAAAAAACAAGATTAAATTTTGTCTAAGCGGTTTGTATACAAATTGTTTACAATAGTGTATAGTGAAGTTATAAGTGTTTAGTGTAATAAATGATGAATATTTTATGAGAAACATAAATTGATTCAAATTAAATAAAAAAAGTTTTAACTGCTGTAACGAAAAGCCTTAATTTTAACTCTTTTAAATATTGAGGAAGTTTAGTAATCACTTGAATATTTTTCGGCGAAAGATTGAAAAGAGGTCCAATTAAACTGCAGTGTGTTTGCATTTGTTTTGTGTTCGTTTGGGGAGTATAAAATACATTATTATTTCTAATGTTGATTCTGTTTTCATTTATTTCAAATTTATTTTTGTTTTTAAAGATGTATTTCATAGTTTACGGAGACAGAATAGTTTAGATTCTTTGTATAACTCATGTGTTGAAAATGTTCTTTTCCAATTATACATAACTTTGATGATATAATTTTGAGTTATTTGTAAAGGTTTTATATGTGCATGAAGCGCACCGCCCCATCCTATTATTCCGTATATGAGTGAAGATTGCAGAAAAGAAAAATAAATAATTTTCAGTTTTTCAACATTGAGCACTTCTTTTAGTCTCTAATATGTGTATGTAAGATATTTACAGATGGTATTATTAATTTGTGACTGCCAATTTAATTTTGTATCAATAATATTACCTAAATATTTGATCTTTTCAACTTTTCCGAGTTCAAAGTAAGATGAGTATATTTCTTGATCATTTTATATTTTATTTTTTCAATTATTTTATATGTTGCGACATTTTAATTATATTTAAAATATTTTGTACACACAACTATTTAATCTACATAATCGACACGTTTCAAAACCAACGGTTTCTTCGTCAGGATAAAAGAAAGTATATGTTTCGAAACATGTCGATTATTTCGATTAAATTAGAATTAATAGTGTGCAGAAAGTATTTTATTTTAAAACAATATATCTTGCATTATGTTACTTTTGATAATATCCTAATGAAGGAATGGCACTTCTGAAAATGGTAGAGCAATATTTTAAAACATGCTGGTGTTAAACAAATGTATGGGCTTATTAAATAAACTATACAAGTATGTGTGTTTAGATCGTGACGACACTCTGATATGAAAATGATATTTGTTATTAACTATGCGTTGTATTTAATAAACAAAGTATAACCTAAGCCAAATAGAATGTTTATTGATAACTACATTGAAAAAAATAATCCTGTTAAAAAAGCATGCCAATTTCCTGATTAGTCATTCAGAATATATCGAGACATGTGTTTTTTCATAATAAATATCATGACATAATGCGATAATATCATTATTTGTATGAACACATGTTCTGCCGTCCACATGCACATTTGCTTTTAAATGATACTTTGTTAGGAACTCAAATCATTAGTTAAAAGCCTACAGTCCCGTTTTTAACAGGAAAAAGAATAATTTGACCAGATTTTTAATAAATTAACAGTATTTAATATCAGCAAGTTTTCTCTGTTTGGCGGTCACCAACTCCAATACATTGAATTTAATATCACAAAGAGGTAACTCTAGTCACTTGTCATGTAAAATGTTTGCCATTATTTTGTTTGCAGGTCTGAGGCTAAGAATCCATAAATCGAATAAAACCACCAAAAATCAAGGCCTACGATATGCAAAAAGGATATTGGGTCTGAACCATAAAATTTTTACGACCTCTGGGACATTTCTAATGATTAAATTATTTGTATAATCCACTAAACTGGGAAATGACTTTTCTAATAAAATTCTTGACGTGAAATTTATGACTGTTCAAATACGAGTAGTTAATCTCATTCCGTTCTGATTAGATCTCAAATGTTGGGGCAGAACTGCTCAAACGGAATTTAATACAATGAGAAGGACTCTCAGATGTTCTGAACACGCGAAGAATAAATGAGCTATATGACACTCCTTGCTTTGTGCAAGTAGATATAAATATAAGGAATCTTGGACGTTGCAAGTTGATGTTACATGATCACGAAATACGAATATGCATCATACTGTATTATTTAAAGCATGGACTTAAACAGCTCTGGGTATAGCATTGGTGCGATTTTGTAAGAATGGAATTTAAGCCAAATCTAGGGTGAGGGGAAATGCCTGCCAGCCATCTTGTATGACTAACTTTTGAACTGATTTGTATGCAAAGTGCTCCATAATGAACTATTATTAGTTTATTTTTGTGTTGTTAATGCAGTTATAATAGAATTTGATGAGAAAAGGAATGAGATACGTCATAAAAAAATTGAAGTATGTTTTGGCATTTTCTTCAAATTGTTCACGAATTGCTTCGTCCAGGGCTTTTTAGGTCTATGATTTAAATGTGGTATTAGCAGAAAGTGAACACAGAACAAGATTACTCTGTCCACCTGCCTCGTATGGAGAAACAACTTAATTATATTTTATGATTCTTAGTTCCTTATTTTAATTATTTTATGCAATAACAAATAGAGATTGGAATAATTTTATTGTACTGGGCTACTTTGTAATGAACTGGTTCCTAATTTATTATACTCAGTGTTGTTCTTCCTGTAGAGATTCAGTGGATGATCTAGAATATTATAATGAGGTACCTTATTAACACGTTAATAAATTATTATAAGCAATAAATTAGTGGCCTGTAATATCAATACAAATTGAAAATATCTCCCGAGTAAAAATAAATGTCGCTGACGGGAATTGAACCCGCGCCTTCTGATGTCCGGTCAGGTGCTCTGGACCACTGAGCCACTTCGACTTATTTCCAACCCGCCAAATAATTCAATATGTACTAATACTTTTCAACAATTACTGCTTATTATATTTTTTCCCCTATAAACAACCAACTTAATTTTTGTAGGAAAGGCTTTGTTAGTGCTAAATTTCCCACTAGAGTGCGTCGAGACATATTATATCTACATTTGTTGGTGAAATATTTTGCTTGTGAAATATTATTCTTTTTTTATAAAATTATTTACAAAATACATAAAAACCAGTTTTGTGCTTGAAATCGAACGTTTCTAGACTCCGTTTGTCAAGCCATTTTAATGCATATTACCTACAATATAAGGTATGCCAAGAATATACACATTTTTGGCTTCCTCTTAAGAAGTTTCCTTGCCAAATTTAATAGATATTAGGCGATTATTTTACGTGCTAGCTTCTTTCTGATTTAGCAATAGGAGATCGAATTACTACGATAGGATGTTTTTTGAGTAAAGAGTTTATGTTCAAAAGTAAAGTGTTTCTAGTAAATAAAAGAAAAATTCAGGTGACCGCTTAGATCGTATTGAACAGAACACGGAAACGGTGATTTGTTTCGATCGGAAAAATCTGGTCCACCCTTAGAACTGAGCCTTACATATGTGTGTATTTTCTAGGTATATTGGAAAGGACTTGAAATAACATAAATGTACACGAACCAACCGCACAAGAGTCCCAACTGCTCCCAACCGTCTGGAGCCAGTGAAACTATGACATCCCCAATTTCGATATGTCTTGTGGCTGAAGGTAGTGGAGAGAGGAAGGCGATGGAAAAAGGTAGTATCTGGCTATTCAGATTTAGTCACATAACAAATAAATTGCAAGAAACGTTTTAATTCTGAATGGTGGTATTACACCAGAGCGATACTGAGAGTATCTTCAGCTCTGAAATAATACTATTTTAGCAGAAAACTATTTTAATTTCCCGTGATTTTTCACGGCTCTGCGCTTGGTATATTATAATATTTTTTCGTCATTCATCTTGAAAAACTTTTTTGATATTTCACTCGCCTATATTTTTTTTTCTTTTCATTTTGTGTTGTTGCATAGTTGATGAATTTCCTTTTTTTACATTTTATATTATCTACGCTATGAATCAATACGGATTAAATTGCATTTCACAATCCTACATCATAAAATTTTTCATTAATAATTATTTGACTTTACAAGATTTTCCAATAAGAGGTGTTATTTTGTCAATCGTAAAATATCAATGGTTTTGTTGCTTGTGTGGCACGTAGCGCCGTATTTTTGAAAGTAAACGTTGTCCAGATTAATACCATCCAATTCTTGCTATGAAAAATCATTAATCATCTCTCGATAGCGCAATCCATTCACCGTAACTGTTGCTCCAGCCTCATTTTCGAAAAAGTAAGGTCCAATGACTCCGCCGGATCATAAACTGCACCAAACAGTCACACGTTGAAGATAGAGAGGCTTTTCAACAATAACTCTTGGGTTTTCCGAGCCACAGATGCGACAATTTTGCTTGTTGACGAAGCCACCGATGTGGAAATGGGCCTCATCACTCAAGATGATTTGCATTTGATTCACTCAAGGGAATTTTAATAATTTCAATGCGTTTTTGAAGCGTGCATCGTTCCATTTTTATTAATAACGTAGTTTTGACTTGTTAAATGTTGAAAAATAACAGCTTCAAAAATAACATCTACCGAAATAGCGGGCTATTCAAAATAACACCTCTTATTGGAAAACCATGTATTACAAAAATTTAAGAAAAAAAAAATATATATATACATTAAAAAAAAAACTGAACACTTATATCATAATTGAGATCTGTATTTATAGAACCTACTTAGCCAAGAATTAATTTATTTTTAAATCAGCACTGTAGGTCATCAGATACGCGCAGTGTCCTCTACGCATTCCACCAGCTTTTCTGAGCGGCAACTTTCTGAAAATAGTTGCAAAAACAAAACTAATAACGAACTATTTTAAGCTCGCAAAATTTTGTATTTACAACACGAGTTATGGAGCGTTAAGCAATCCTACCAAAAATAGCTAAGACGCCACATAATCGTACCATGTTTTTCGGTTGTTATGCCGGTATTTACACGACGTCATTGATCCCTTCAGCGCCGGTATGCAGTCGCGAAACACGCCAAACGTGCGCCCAATACTTTTGAATACAGTTGACATTTGTCACATGGGAACGGGTGGTTTCTATGACTCGTTCATCTCTTGCAGAAAATATGTGTGCTGATGCAAAAAGATCTGTCAAGGTCAATTTTCACATTTTCATTTGATTGATGAGAAAAAAGATTACGCAGCATCACACAGCGAATCCGGACATATTTTTTTTTTGTCAATTCAGTTACAGCAAAATTTACCTGCAAATATTAATATTTACTAAGAACCTACGATTTCGGTATTCTAAAGACCCAAGTTCACTCCCTCCTTCACTTACCTTCAATTTGTTTCTCTTCAAGAACCAAGTTCACTGCTTCCTTTTCTCAGAAAGGGTTCCATGATAACTCAACACAGTGATAATTCAACACACCTTTAAAAAGTGATATAAAGTCATTAGAAACAATTAAAAAAAAATTAACCTAACCTACTTAACCCAGTTAATAAAGTTTTTGTTTCATCACTTTCCATGACTTTATATAACTTTTTAAAGATGTGATGAATTATCATTTTGATGGTCATGATTTATCCGGTCACCCTCAGAAATACCTTCCTCGGAGTATCCCTAAAGATGACATAGGCCTTGAAAAACATTATTTTTCACAGGGCTCCTGTATGTAGCTAAAGTAAAAAAATAAAAATGTAGAAAAAATATCATTTGTAAACTTTACTTACTAAAACGCCAAGATCACTCAAATTTTAGCAAGTCGTAAAATTACAATAATTCTCAAATCAGTGATTTGTCCCTCCAGCTTTACGTCCAACCTTGTCTGAGTCAAAGGTCACACCGGAAGGATTTCCTTTATTCCCCACTGGATTAGGAATCAATTCCTTTCCCCTAAATTCACCGCTTTTTCCAAATCATTTCAGACGTTTATTGTTTTCTTATGCAGATTGATTTTACAGGTTATTTCTCTTCTGCCCTTATTCGTAAACTTTGGGTTGACATTGAATTATCATATTATGCTAAATACTTTTAAACTTGTCCTTGAATGTGAAAAATTATTGAGTGAAATGATAAAATATGATGATATAAATCACTTTGCATTAATACTGTGGATATTTAAAAAAATTTGAATACCGCAGAAGAGTTCTAACTGCCCGGAGCCAGTAGTATATGGTATCTCTAACTGGGATATGTTTCGATGATTGGAGGGGAAGTATATGTTTCTTGTCTTGATTATGGTAACTATATTAAATCCCCTCGATGGAAAAAATCGCAAAGAATGCTCCGAAAATAATTAAAAATAGGGGTGTGAAAAAATTCTAATTGTATCTTTAAATCGAACTTAGGTATTTGTCGAGAGGTTTTGTTTTATTTTAAAAGAGTCGTGCTTTATTTAATATTTCACGATTTTCGCTTAGTTATTATATTAATTAATATTAGCGCGCTCCATCTATATTTCGTGATTATATATATCGTAATACCATCTTCCTCTTCGTTTTGAACGCTTACTACCGAGCCTTAAGTAAGTATCGATTTGTTGGAGGTATCCTTCAATGACACAAAACCTATTTGAACTTTATTTTAATAATGTTAAAAAAATTGAATATTGTTAAAATTTTAACGGCTTGAACTCTTGTGTGGGTATAGTACATAAAAAATAACAGTAACCTTTTAAATAAATACTCCTTCAAATAAATTTTAAAACTAATCCATAATTACCTCGAGTACTCGTTAATAGGGTACTTCCGGAAGGCTCTACTATGCTTTGCAAAGCGCTAACAGTGTTTATATCAAAAGCCTGTTAGTTCTAAAATGAGAAATTATTTCATAATGCTGTCCGTGGTCGAGGGGTAAGGTTCCGGAGGTCGAGGGTTCAAATTCCTGAGTGCGCAAGTAAATTTTATTTAAATAATGTGTGTTGATTAACAAATAATTAATTAATTCAAAATGATTCAATTGTACTTTTCCTCCTATATTTGAGGCACTTTCCAGAGTGGTCAATACTCTCAGTAATGTCTTGACAAAAGACCACCATTCAAAATTGAAACGTTGTGAAAAGGATTTTGGGCTAGATATATCATTTCCATCATGATCTATGGATCTTTGAAATATAATTCAACAATCAAGTTTTTCAATTTCTACAACTTGTATGTTGGTATTTTGAGGCTGAAGGTAATGGGGAGGTAAAGTAAATGGGGAAGAGGAAGGTGGTTAAAGAAGGTTGGCTATTCAGATCTGGTCACCAAACAAAGCTAAAGTAAATTCAAACAACTTTTCGATTCCGAATAGCGATATTCAGGGCGGTACTTAATGTATCTAGCACTAAAGTATCAGGAAAGACAAATAATTATTGAAATTCAACCCTTTCTACGAACAGATAACGACGGCAGGTCCACAGTACCTACCCAGTTGGCAGAGTCTCGTATCTATCTGATCACGATCTAATTGTGTATAGCACAAAAGATCTGAGAAACCAGTTGCCAGTGACCAGTGAGCGGTGATTCTGAGAGGGAACAATCACTCCATTCTTCGCACAAGGAGGCTTTCACTAGGCTGAAAAACAACCTTTCACCATATAAATGTCGAAGAAACCAATTATTAAATAATATTTTGAAAAATGAAAAATATTTAGGCCCAGTTGTTAAGCAAAAATTCACGTGTGACAATGTCATCAAATGACCACTCAGCGCTATTTTTAATTACATTGGAAAGGTCTCCGCTAAACGCCGATTTTAGGGGCGTAACAGCTTTATATTAAATTGTAATAATCTGACAAGCTTGCCAACATTATAGTTGTCCTCTTCTGCTGATCACAATCAGTTCAAAGAAACGTTAAACATCAGCTGAAACGTGAAACATTTAATGGGGACTTTTCAACTTTATGACAACGCTACATTTGAATTTCTGTGAAACAACCTGTCTTTACTGAAACGATTGTGCCATTGATAAAATCTGTTGAGAAAGAGTCGGCATGAAAAAGAGAGTAGAAAGAACTATAAAAAGATTGTGAACGGTTTTATAATATTTCTTCTTCGACACCAGTTACTTGAGATTATATATCTATTGACTGTTATTCCGCCATCCCGTTTTGTAGGGGTTGATTCATTTTCAATTAATTTAACAATATGCGTCGACAGCATCGTTTCGTAGTTGGTCAAAAAATATAATTTTGAGAAGATCGAATTGTAATTGTAGAACCCCGCTATTGTTGGGGATTAACCTTATAAACCTTTTAATATGTTCGCAGATTTATATTTAGGTTATATACTTAAGTTAAATAAATTAAAGTATATGAGTTTTTTATTTACCCTAATTGAACAACTGCACATCTTCACACAGATTCTAGAATTCCCTAGTGAGATGAGCGACTCGTGATTTTATTTTGATACCCATTTTTTTTTAAATAAATAAATATAAATATGAATAAAAATGTTAATTTGTTCAAAGTCTTAAGTATCAGAAAGTTCTTTACCGATTGCTTTTAAATTTCGACACTACGACAATACGCGTGTGTTTTTATATACCTATATTACACGTAATATATACATATATATATTTTTTAAACAGCGCCATCTGTTGAACGTAAATTGTTTCTCAATCTGCACAGGCAGATTGTGATACTAAAATTATCCGCATTTATTGATATCGTTAATGTAACAATTATTTGCACAAGAATTTCCGAATAAATTAAGCATAATGTAACAGTCCGCTTTAGTTATATCGTCACTGAGGAAACCAAAGGACTTCTCTCAGAAATAGTCGGTACGTAATTTAGAATTGAACGAAAGAAAATAAAGGAAGAAAACGAAAGGATTTTTTTAATGGCTGATGTCCGTTCACAGATAAGTCATACTCACGGTCGATTAAACCTTAAGGCTCATTTAATCAATGTTAAGTAAAGCTAACGTCAACCCAACTAACTTAATCACGTATGTTTGTTCATACGATACCCTGTGTGTCGAATTGATATATAAACTATAGGGATCTGAATGAGATGGATTCTTAGGCAATACAAGAAAAAAATATAATAATATGTAATTTTTCAAACCATGCTGATAATAAAGCTGAGGGAGAAAAGAAATAAGTATCCAATATAATAATTACAAATTTCAACCGATTTTTTATTGTATGCTTGCTTCGATGAATTGGAGCGTTGTCTCCGCAATACTATTTTTTATTGTGTGCTTGCTTCGATGAATTGGATCGTTGTCTCCACAAGACTATTTTTATTGTATTCTTGCTTCGATGAATTGGATCGTTGTCTCCACATGACTATTTTTTATTGTGTTCTTGCTTCGATGAACTGGATCGTTGTCTCCACAAGACTATTTTTTATTGTGTGCTTACTTCGATGAATTGGATCGTTGTCTCCACAAGACTATTTTTTATTGTGTGCTTGCTTCGATGAATTGGATCGTTGTCTCCACAAGACTATTTTTTATTGTGTGCTTACTTCGATGAATTGGATCGTTGTCTCCACAAGACTATTTTTTATTGTGTGCTTGCTTCGATGAATTGGATCATTGTCTCCGCAAGACTATTATTTGGATCTGAATGATCTGGTTTTTTAGTCAATGCCACAGAAAATTATAATAAAATATACTTTGCGGAGTAATATACCATGTTGATAATAAGCTGCTTAGAGGAAGAAAAGAAATAAGTCCAGCGGGAGTCTAATATAATATTCACAAATTTCAATCGATTTTATAAATTTAAATATACACACGTATTTCTTTATTTCAGTTGAACAAGATTTCATAGAATAACGTTTTCATTAGATAGTCCTACTTTGTTTAAACAAATATATAAAAATAAAAAAAGCATTTAAATTCAAAACCCACTTTCAGCAAATTTGGCTTTAATTGTGGTGCTTGTTAGGTTAAATTGGAGTGTTGTCTTTGCAAGACTCTTGACTTCGTGTGCGAGGGTTGTGAGATCTACTTCCGTTCAAGTGTACTAAAAACGGTATTGATTTTGGGAAGCTCACTGTGAATTTGGTCGAATCACATTTAAACAAACTTACAGCCATTGCAAACGAATGAAATTTAACATAGTTATGTAGAAAGCACCCAGCCACAAAAATCTCAAACGTTGATAAAATCATATGCGTCTAATGATTGAATAATCAAATCTACACAATACCTGAAATGTAAAAATTAAAAATAATATGCTGTGGATTTGAGTGCAGATTTTTAAGAGGTATTGTTGTTTTTTCATGTCTGGCTGTGAACTCTGCAGTCAACTGTATGATCTCACTATGTGAAATAATATCCATTCTGCGGAAAACAGCCAGAGTTACCAAAAATACTAATTTTATATAATTACAAGCGCAGTGAACGTTTTTTGACGATTAACTAAATGTCATTCTTTGAATGTTGGGTACATTACATTGCTGAAATCGATCAGTTGACTAGGACTGTTTTCTGGTAAACATGTTTTGAGAAATAGCTACATTTTTAAAAAATTTGAAATACATACATATGATAGATTTACAAAAGAAAAACATATGGTTCTAAAAACTAATTACAATAAAATGTTTTTTTTTAACGTAACTACCCAATTCAATAGAGAAAAACGTTTCTCGTGTTTGAGTTAAGGAGTAGTGCCATTACAGTATACATAAGGTAAAGAAAAGAAAGAAAGTTTTTTTTATAAAGTAAGAAATAAACATAATTTATATAGCATGATAACAAAAGTATAGATAAGATAAAATAGACTAATATAGCAGTCACTAAATTAGATGCACAGTAAATGTAAATAAATTTAAGAATAAGGATGTAGTAAAATAAAAATAATATTATTACATTTCTATTTATAAGTAGGTAGTAAGTAAATGGAGTTAATCTATTCAGTTGGAATAAAACAGAGCTAACAATATTGCAAGAGAAGGTACATAATAAATTGCGACAATAAGCTGTTTGTAGTTCGAATGCTTATATAGTATTTCAAGAGGATATGTTAAAAAAGAACAATATATTTATATTTTTAATTTTTTTATAAGTGATTAAATTAAATAATTCATTTTATACTAAGTATGTAATATTAAAAGTGTTTTGAGCACCGTGGGGGCTTTCTGAACATTTTTTAATATTTTTTTTTGCGATCAACGCATATTTCAAAAGGCATTTACTATATTTTTTTATAGGAAAGCGGCCTGGTTGGTTTTAGTTGAACATAGATTTGACCTTACTCCTTCCCATGACATAAATAACGTATATTTTTTTAAATTGTGGACTTGCTGCCTTCTGCATAACTACGTTCAATTCAAAATAAAATGGATAACATGACAAGCAACCGTATTATTGAATAAGGGTTGTAAAAATTAATGTTTGAGCTTTTCCACAAAATTCAATGTAAACAGAAAAAAGCTTGATTTCGTTAATAACAAATGTATTTTCATTAGGTCTATATTCCTTTATTGCCTGCTTTATTACCTTAAATAGAAAATTTACATCGGCGAGTCGCCGGAAAGTAAAAAATCGAGGTGTATTCAAGAAATATTTTTCCTGAAATTCTTTGTGAGAATTACAAAATTTTCAGCATTTTTTGTTTTTCTTTATCGATATCTACCATATTGAATTACCTATCGGTTTACAAAACGATTTTCTAAAGAAAATGTTATTTGTTTTTTGCAGGTAAGCAACCACTACTTTCGTCATCATCTCGACAGCAATCACTTACGACTGAAGTTTTACGAGCTACACAGAAGGTATGTTTATAAGTATTATTTGTTCTGACAGTACAGCCTTATTTTACCTCATTGTAGTACAAAAAATCCTGGATAAAAAGTTTAATATTTACAAAAAAGGGGAGTTCTATTTATAATGCATACATAGCGCAACGTTGTGCTATTTATCAATATATTTGTTGATATATTAAAATATAAATAAAGAAACTTAATTTCTAATAATAATAATGAAATGTTTCAATATTTCTCTGCAATAATTAAATATCTTTTGATTAAATAAGGCATTTTTTTTTTCATTTCCGTTGTACTAATGCCTTACAAGTAATATAAGGAACGGCTTTGGATTTGCGACTAATATACTCTGTATAGAAAATTTCTAGTAGAAAAATGCACTATTTTATTTATATGTGGTTTAAATTATAAAATAAAAGCTAGTAAAGAAATCAATTTTTCATGATTTTAATGGTAATTTTGGCAGTTATTTGTGAATTTATTAAAAAAAAAAATTAAATACTGTATATACTATGGAAATATGATGAAATATAAAATAAAAAATAAAAAAAATTATTAAAGGAAGCATTTTGATAGGCGTAAATTCTAATTACAAACAATTAATTTCTGTTGGAACAAAATATTGTTTTTGTTTTATTTTATTTTTCAATATACAGCACGTAGAGCTAGATTATTTTTATAAATAATTATATTTGCTTTAATAGTAAAAAAAATAATTATTTAATGGCCTACGTGTCATAATTTAAAATACAACTAAACAAAATAGTACATATCCGTACTAGGTATTAGCTGTGATTTTGATTAAGAAATAATAACATAGTATGGTTGGATATTTTGGCTTAAAATCAAAAATTACTTTTGTATGTAAAAGGACGCGTGGCCGTTCCTCTTCCCAAATAACTTGTTTAATCCCGATGGTGAAAATCTCCATCATGATTTTGTTACATTTTTCATGAAATGATATTGTTTAAATATTTAAATGAAATAGAAAAAATAACACTTATTATAAAAGCTACTACCATGCGAGCTACTAATTTACCTTGTGTGGCAGAGTTGTAAGCTTCTTGGCACTGATCACTATGGTGGGAGAACAGCAATTATCGAAGAGTTTTCTTTATATAACAAAATGTAAAGAAATTCAAATGTACTAAATTTTATTCCCACTTCCCCGCTGTGGGCTCTGAGCCAAAGGTCACCAGAGATATGGACCCATCTTCCAAATTCTTCTCCAAACAATGAAGTTTGGCAGCCATGTGGGAATATTTTTCAAGACAAAATATACGATCTATATCTCTAGTAGTTCTTTGAACAGTAGACCTCGTATCCAAAAAAACTTGTGTCTAATTTTCTCTAACTTAATAAATCAAAACCAATATTTCCACTGAAATCATAAGATTTGTGAGTAGGTACTTAAATACCTCCACATAAGCAGTATAATATTTTGTGAAATTTTTAAATTTCAAAAAGAAATTACATTTAATTTGTCTAAAGATACGTCACTATCTTTCTTCAGGAAGGTAGGTAGGTACCAGGTGCGGTACGTCCATACATGCTGTGGATGCTCCGCATCCCTTGCATTTTAGAGTAAAAAGATTTGAACTTCTACTTTGGACTCGTACTGCAATTTAAATATTTTAATATTTCTACAGCGACCTTAATGTGATTTTTTTTACAAAGAGGGCGTTGTAAAAAATAATACAAATATTATTATTATAAGACATCGTGCATATTACCGTCCGGTTTCTGTGTAAGCACAATAAACGATACGATACAAAAGGCGGGGGCGAATCTAAATACACATACATTCTCAAATACTGTGAAACGCGTAAAACACACTGTAGTGTGGAAGCGATCTATACACCGTATCCAAAAATGCTATAACGCACGTTCTTTCCGCGCATGCGCACTGAGACCCGCAAGCCAATATCTATGACAGCATCCAACGTACACAAACCGTCGTTAATGCTTATATGTATAAGGCACAGAATCGTATACTCTATTACTAATCCATTGGATTGTATGCGCGCGCTGCTTTGACAGTTTGCTTTGAACTTGATTACTAAAGACAAAGTCTTATTGAATATTATTAAGCTACGATTTACTTTTTAATCACAATTTAAATACATAAAAACGAATATCCAAAATAAGATGGATACTTCAACAACGTGTTCTAAATGATAATAGTGAATTATGTGGTTGTATGATTAAATGATTAATACGAAAAAGTTTCGTGTCTCGGCCATCTGCGGAAAAAAAACTTATTTTGGATACTGGAAATATTGAGCTTATGTAACTTAATAGATTTATGGAGATAATTTTAAACGGTACCTAATTATATCTTGTTCGTGGACTAGCGTCTAGATGCGCAAATTTGATATCAAGTACGTAGTAAGTACGAGTATAAACATTTGATGTCCAGTATCCCTTCTGGTTTATGGTATGTGTTATGTATTAAATTAACGACGAGAAAAAATAAAAGCAATTCACGCAACATCTACGATATAACTATTCTCCGGTAAGGTAGTATGTCGGGGAGGGGGTGAAATTTTTAAAATGGCCTTCGTGTGAATTGATGACTATCAAGATTTAAGAATGTATATTTTTTAGGTTATTAACAAAGCAAATATTTTTTTGTTTTTTTTTTTCTTTATTCATAAAATATATTTTAATACAGTTTTTTACATGCTTTTCAACAACCACACTAGACACATGTCCGTATTATGGTAGTCGAAATTTGTGTATAATTATATAAATGTAATAAATGTTTATTTGTTAATACATATTTTGTGAAATGCAATGTATTTGTAAAATAGGTAATAAATGTTTCAGACTTATGGCCAACTTTCTCCACAAAGATACTCAGTTGTGCTACGTAATTCTGACTTTTCGTTAGCTTTTTGTGTTTTTGTTTTAGACATAAATTTTTGCTGAGTTGGCGCCTAAGAACCTAAACTAAATGAATTTAAAATCCAGTTTTGTCATTTTGTTATTTGGTGATTTTGATATATTTTTTTTTTTGTTTATTCTTTTTATTTGATCGCTTTAAACCTCGGGGTCCAATCTTTCATTACGTTATTATCACATATATAGACATTAATCGATTGAGATAAATATTATAGGACCATCGTGTATTATAGGGTGTTATCTGTCGTGTACCAAAGTCCCAACTGCTCCCGACCATCTCGAGCCGGTGAGACTACGACATCACCAATTGTATGTTGTGAGGCTGAAGGTAGTGGGGATGCGAAGGATGGGGAAGAGGATGGTGGGGAAGTACTTGGCTATTCAGATCTGGTCACCAAACACGGCTAAAGCCATCACAAGCAACGATTCAATTCTGAATGGTGGTCTTACACCAGGGTGAAACTGAGAACACCCTCTGGAACGTGCCGCATATATACCTTATATTATTAAATTGTGAAATATAACAAATCCATCAAATAAAATTTACTTGCGCACGCCGGGATTTGAACCCGTGACCTTCGGTTTGCTATTCGAGAACCTTACCCCTCGACCACGGAGGCAGTCACAATGATCAACTGTTCATGGTTCATCAACGATCATTATTTTGTAATATTCTGACCTTCCCAAAGTAATTACCAATTTTTTCTACTTAACAACAATAAAATATGCCAAATTACGAAGCAACAGTTACTAAGGTCATTGAAAATGTCATCGAGTAAGCAGAATATGAAGCCTGATAATGGTCAAATATATATTCATTTATTGCCATTGCGTTTTCCACAATATTCGAACTCTATATTCCAGACACGCCAGACTTGAGACGACATCGTACTCCCGGCATATTAATGTCTGTAAACCACTTGTATATAATAGATATCTCTTGGAGATACTGTGCTCCCGATACATAAAACCATGAAAAAGCTAGGTTGAATTCGATAATAATCCAATTAATATCGGTTTTCTGGAGGCATTTGGCAATCCACTTATAGCCTTCTAGAAGTACCAGAGATTTTGCCATAAATTTACTTTATCGTGCAGTTTTTATGTCCCCATCGACTGATATATCTACTCCATTAAATTTCGTCAAGATGGCGTCATAAATAAATAACTAAATAGTTGCTAAAATTGTTTAAATCCGGCTTTGAAAAGATCTCAGTGGAATGGTGTTTATTTATTTATTATTTTTTTATAATGATAAACTAATGTTTATAAGACGAGGTTTTATGCATAAAAAAATAATAATAAGCAGTAATTGTTGATTGAAGTACTAGTACATATTGAATTATTTTGCGGGTTGGAAACATGGCTCAGTGGTCCAGAGCACCTGACCGGACATCAGAAGGTGCGGGTTCAATTCCCGTCGGCGGCATTTATTTTTACTCGGGAGTTATTTTCAATTTGTATTGATATTTCAGGCGACTAATTATTGCTTATAATAATTTGTTATCCTTTATTTATTTACTTTAATTCAGCCATTTGTACATTCAACTTTACAAAAGGCTAATTTAATATAACTTACATTATTATAATGTTTATTATGTGTTTTTATTTTTATTAATACAATTCCTACAATCTAGCTTTAATATATAAATTGGTGTAAACTTTATAGTTTCCAGCAGTCCATTATAATATTGCAATCTTTTTTATAGAAAACTTTTTTGTGTATTGGCTTTGTCCTTTCTAAGTTCTTGTGTTATTTCCGTGAATGTCCTTGGTTGTTTACTATTTTATGTATAAATATCATCGCGTTCAATTTCAGTATCCGTTTAGTTCCTTTAACGTGTTAGTTACTTTTGAAAATCTATTTCGCTTTGAGTATTATTCTCACTGCTCTATGCTCTATTGGAGAATTGCAACTTATTTGGTTCACTGTTAAAATGTGGAGCAATAATGGAGTTCATATAGCGGCTGTAGTTTTTTTCTGTTTATTTTTTTTTAACAAATTTTAATTAGAAACATTATGTAACTTAGAAAAGTACCCGGAGAAAAAGAGTATTGTTAATTTATTAAGAATCTCTACAAATTATTAGTAATCCTGTTAACCCGGCGAGGCTGTGGTGGGGTGTGACATACCCCACGCTTTACTTCAACGATCGTTTTGTTTTAAATTTTGCTGTAACGGTTTGTCTCGCCGCATAGCTGGAGCTAAGGAGCTGCGGGAGGGGATAGTGGCGTGATCGCAGTATTGCGCTAACCGGCGCTTGAGATATACGTGTGCAAACTCCTGTCGGGTACGTAATACCCCGCCACATAGTTGGTGTGTGGTTATTTCGGTAAAATTGAAAATTGTTTTTTTGGTTTATTAGCTTATTATTTGTTTTTTGTTTTAGTTTTTGAACGAAAATGAGTTTCGAAAGAGATCAAAGGCATCTTGAGTCCATGATAGAGCAGGTTTTCCAAGAATGTTCGGACGAGTCAAGCTCCGAACCCGAATCTGATCATTGCAGCGAACATAACCTAGGATCTGAGACAGAACAGGAGATTAGTGACTTTACACCATGATGATAGAATTGATGAGACCACGGGAGATAAAAAGAAGCCTGAAATTATAACATTTTACAATGGTAAAAAAGCAGGAGTAGATGTTGTCGATGAACTCTGCGCTACTTACGATGTTTCGCGTAACAGCAAGCGGTGGCCTATGACCATCTTTTGTGGGATACTAAACATAGCTGCTTCAAACGCAACTATTTTTTTTCGGGAAAACAAAAATGAAAACATAAAGCGAACAGAGTTTATCCGTAATCTAGAGTTAGCTCTGGTGTATGAACATTTACGATTACGGAAAGACCAAAAAAACATTCCAGTCTATATTCGAAAAAAGGATCTGTTCGCAAATTAATGAAGAACCAAGTCGTTCGCTTCAGAATAGTACTCGGCGATATACGAGATGTGCTGATTGTCCACGGAAAAAAGATCGAAAGACAAAGCACTCTTGCTCAACATGTGGGAAGGCCATATGTATAGAGCATGCAAAATTTTCCTGCAAAAATTGTTGTGATGATGACCCTAGTTCCTAAGCTGTTCCAAAGTATTATGATAGTTTTTTTTATTTCTAATTCAAAGACTGATGTTTTTTCCTTAATTTAGTAGTTGTTGTTTAAAGTAAAATTTTCTTTTTGTTTATTTTAGAGGTTTATTAAGATAAGGCCTATTTTTGATTAAAAAAACTCAGTTTCCTATATTTTCCTAAATAATAATAAAACAATTATTAAAATATTAAAGTTTTTTCATTAAAAGCTGTTTATTGTTTATATTAATATCACAAAACATAAGATTAGAACTTAATATATCGATATTATGATATTTATGGCCAATTTAATAAGTGGGCATGTCAAACCCCACCACATACTCATTGTTACATTTTGCCACCACAGCCTCGCCGGGTTAAAAACATGATTGCAGGCTCGAGGGTATAAAAGGCCTGTTTCCATATAATAGAAATTCTATTTTTATCCGTCAAAATTTTTTTCAGTATTATTCTAATTATCCTAGTGTATGTATTATTGTACCTTTTTATCAAAAAAACACGAATAATTTTATTTCCTACCTATCTATATGATATATGATTTACCTTGTCAAGATCATTGATTATATATTAAAAATAATAATAAAACAATTCCGAGGAAAAGAAACCTAGTTCTCCCAAAATAAAACATTGATCAAAGGAACCGTATGTATTTGGCATATGTTTATGTTTGACTATGTAATATATAACATAAATATTACTAACTGGACAACGCAATAATAATAATACGTAGATAGGCACAAAAAATGCGGAATAGAAGTGAAAATGTGTGCAAGCAGCCATTTGAACATATCCCGTCTCCAAAGGGCGATCAGGGGGGACTCCATTCAGGCAACCATATCAGTGATGATAGTGTTATTTGATTGGCGTAGTTTGCACCATAAGCTTCCTGTGTAATGGTGGAGAAGCGCTCGGAAAGAGTGCACTAGTCCCTCATGGAACATTTCCGTAGCGCTGCAGTATCTCGGTAGGCTATAAAAGTCCTAAAACTAAATTAGTTTACCATTAGATACAGATATCCATATTCACAATCATAACCTCTTACTCACCTTCAAAGAACTTACAAAAATAGTATTAATGCTATTTCTATAATTTGTTAACTTTCAGCAAGAACTATTTTTGTTCAAAGACGTTGGTTCTGCTCCTGATAAAGTCAGTTTATTTTAATATTTTTCTTATTTATCGCAGTTCATGTATTATTTTTCAAAAAATTATTTAAGTTCAGTGCTCAAATAAGCAATTAATTTTCTCTCGACTAATTAGTAGTTCACTTTTTATGTAGCGCTTACGTAAAGCCGATTTAAAAAATCAAAACAAATCAGCGTTCTTTTTCTTTCTTCTATAATATCAGCAGTATAAATAGCATAGCGGTTTGTTTTTAAGGTTTAAGCGTATTTTAAATATAACAAGGGAATTTGAATGTTGTTGTTTTACATGGAACAGGTCTTTATAGATACATAATTTAAGTTAAAATGTAATAAAAATACACATAAAATAAGAAAGTGTAAGTAAGTATGAATCAAGAAAAACGAAAAAAAAACTTTAAAAGAAAACACTATACGTTATATTTTCGCCGATCGGCAAAACTTTCAAATCATTTTTGAAACTTGTTTTGTAACGCATGGGAGCATTTTGCAGTGTCGGCCTCCATACAAATATTTGACCTTTCCCTATTCTAATATGCAGAAAGCGTTTCTCCATTTTATCCGAACGAAATTTTTCAGGAGAGCATGTTTTCGGGAGAGGATTTTCCGGGAGACAATTTTTCGGGTGACGAATTTTTGGTCATTTAAATTTGATAAAGGGTTCGATTAATTTGGTATGGAAAAGATCACGTCTGACCACATTGAATATTAAAAAAAATGTTAATTAAAAAAAAATATTACCAAAAAACATTCAACACACGTTTCCTCGGATTCCTTAAATTCATATTATAGCTCCTGTAACATTTTGGTGTTAAAAAAACTACCTTACAGGTGCTTTAAAGAACATTGATTAATATTTGAACAGTTCTTTGACTTACAACAAAAAGAGCATAATAATGTTAGCTTTACTTAAATTATGAATACCTCTAACTAACTATTAACAAAAAATACTGCATTTATGGACTACTTTCATAGATTCTATAGATATCTATATATATCTAGAGTTCTAGGATCTATTTAGTAGTTTCGTCAAATATACTTTGAGTGTTTAAATAACGCATACTCACATGATGATAAGTTGAAAAAAACCTAACCTATATAAGCTGTAACTATTATTATACAATGTTTTATTGTATTTACTACCACAAACCCGTGAAAATTACGGGATATTACAATTTCAGGATTTGTGAAACTTAAAGTATTTTTGTAATAATATTTGCGTCAAGTCGCCTCGATCGCCTCTAATTTTCTTTAAATTGTAAATACATTTTTTTTTTGACAAATTAGAGTGACGATCGAAAATTTATCTTTATAATGAACACCAAATCGTCAAAGAGTTTAACAAAAGAAATACACGTTTCAAATACACGTGGATAGGATATATTAATTAATATAAATAAAATATTTTTTTTACTATAGGTACTACTACCTACTTTATTTCTGGTCTGAACTATGAGTTCCAATTTTGAAAATGTCACTTCAATTGGAAGCAAATTTGTGTTCTTGAACGTGAAAAATTTCACGCAGATATAATAGTTAACATTTCACTTACAGACAACCAAAACGGATCAATATTTGTAGTGTGTGACTACACAAACGTATTGAAATTGTGAAAAATAATTTACAACCCTGTAAGTTGGTACAATTTCCCATTTAAAAAAAGCTGAAACACAATTCTGAAATAAAGACAGTGATGAAAGACGTTTGTGAATTACGAATAGATTTTCCGAATGAATGATGGCGGAAGATATAGCCTTTCCACAAGAGCACATCGCAGTTTTTCTCAGACAGTGACTTTAAGAGAGTTATGTGAATCCGAGAATACCTTTTCTGTTAATTCTTATTGAATTTTACAGATTAATGCCTATAATTAAAAAACACTTTTTACCCGAATAGGAATTTTAAAAGTAATTTTTTTATTTATTTTTTATTTTAGTTTATTTAGGAAACAGATAGTTGTACATGTGAATAAATTTTAAATTTTAGTTGAATATAAGATAAATCAGTTAAGTTCCATTTACAATCTTTTTTATAGTTACAGGTTAGGAAGAAAATAGATATTTAAAGACATTGGTAATAAAAAATAATTAAAAGAATAGGCGATTAATAAAAAATAATCGTTGTGATTAAGGTACATTGTTAGGTTAATTTGTTTTTAAAAGTTTTTAGGGTACAGTGGAAAATATCTTAAAGAAGACATATTGTAAAACATAAATAAGATATCACCAAAATTTCATTTTAATAATAATAAAAATAAAGGGATGGTAAAGTAGTAATGTGAGTTCGATTAATGTAGACAAAAGTGTGCGATGTAAATTTAACCTCTTACGAGACGTACGATATGCCATAACTTTATTCAAAGTAATTTGTGTACTGGAAGTTATAAGATTAAATAATAGTTTTAAATTGTGTATGCTACATACAAATGACAAATGCGAATAGAAATGAAAAGAAAAATCATTGGAGTATTTGATAGGAGTCATGTTATTTTGTTTATATCTACCTCAGAGAAAATTCGATTAACCGGAGAACCGTCATTTTTTCTCATAAATATATAACAGTTTTTTGTCCAAAGGTATTTATAATTTTTTTCACTTTTAAATTCCCTGGCTTTTTTCATTAGTAACTTGTTAGAAGGCGTAAGGTGATCATTGAGGAATATACGGCTTGCTACTCCGGGAAGGCCGATATCTGCTGAAGTCAAGGTCTGGTGGCGACGAGCAGCTACCAACAAAGCTTCCTTGCAATCTCGCCGAAGAAGCCGTATGATTATATTTGATGTAGATGTGGGTGTGGATGTGATTTTAGAAGCTGCCGTTGGCCATTGTTGCACTCTATGAATGAAGTCAATGTCCTCTTTTTGTAGTTCGTACCCAACTTTCTGGGATATATTCATTATAATATCCTGGAGGTTTTCACTTTTTGACATCAGAACTCCGCAAATTTCAACATTACGTAGTCTATCATATTGTTCTCGCTGGTTCATTTTCATATTAACGTCCCTTATAGCTTCCTTCAAATAAATAAATTCGCATTCCAGAGAATCAATTTTAGCGGTTTTACTGCTCAGAGCTAACATTTTGGTGTTTAAAGTTTCAATTTGTGAAGATAAAAATTCCACTGATTTTATAATAGGTTCTAATTAATCTGTAAAGTCCTTGAATCTTGCGTCTAGCTTACAAACAATGTTTTTTTCCATCTCTTTAAGTTTGTCATTGAGGGCTTTTGAGAGCTGGTTAAGGATTTCATTTAAATTTATAGGATTATCATCATTACTTTGTTTGTTTACCCTCGTATTATTTTTCATGTTGTTGTTTAAATTATAATATCACTTGTTTATTAAGAAATAATAATATTCAACGTGATTTTTTTGATTTCAAACACTCAGCCAATAACAGTACGGATGGAGATTTAATAACCAATGAGATATCTCCGCTGTGACGACACTATTTTGATGACCAATGAGAGATCTCCGCGGTGACGACACTATTTTCTCACATCAATATTACTATTTAGTACAGAATGGTAACAAGGATTTATTGAAGATTTATTTGGTTATTGATGTTTATCAGCCCTTGTAGAAGAGATAAATAATTTCACTTAGTAGATTGAGTAAAACTGTATCGATTTAGTACCGGAGTTTTAGATTAGGATACTATTTTTTATTGATAATCACAATAATTACAGAAACCAATGCTTATCAACTGTTAACCGTCATTAGGTAGTATTGTAGCCTGAAGAATGATGTATTTAAATTTAATTGTGTAGAAGGTAGGGTATTATTTAATTTATTTATGGTGATGTCTAAATGTAGGTTTATTGCCTTGTTTATTTAAAGCAACACTTATTTTTAGTGGAAATATAAAACTAGTAAAGCGTCATGTCTACAAACATAAGCACCGCAATTTTTACACATCTGCCCTGACGATGGACACTGTAATGTTGTCCGGAATGTTGGCTAAAGAAGGAAGTAGCGCAACACGGCATAATACCTCAAAAATAAATCACTATTATAACTAGCCTAGCGTTTATGTTTACGTGGTGTAAGCAAGTAATCTAATCTAATCTAGTAAAGTAATCTAAAAATAAAAATTCAATTTATCCGTAAAAGAAGGAGTCCTGGTGTTTCAACTTTTTTTTCCACCATTTTGTAACAAAATACAGTTAAATAGTACTTTGGATTTATATAATATTATATAAAACAAAGAAAAAAATATTTTCCACGTTTATAACCAGTTTTTAGATAAATTAGGACATGACCGCAGTTTACAAATATTATCAAAAAAAATTTAAGCAGCAACCATCGAAAATAAAAAAAAATATCGCTATAAAATCTGTTATTGTTTATACAAGGTGTTAAGAGACGTACTTGACTTACCAATAATTTCTGCCATTATTTGAAGTAAAAATTGCAAATGAAATTTTGGTGATTGATCTTGTTTTTTAAATCAAAAAATATGGAAAATCAGTAGGTATTCAACAGCTAGGGTCTACATGAGGGGTTTGGCAGTTACTCGGATGAGCTGAGTGGCAAAATGTAGAAGAATAAAATAAATATATTTTTTGAAACAGAAATTTTTGAAAAACTAAAAAAAACTCACAGTAGACGAAAATTTCGTTAACATTTTTTACTCCTATTAATATCAGGAATCTGCTTAAAGTATACCAATATATTCGTTAGTAAATATTCGTAGCGAAGATTGCTGAGATAGTTTTGTTTGTTCGCTGATATTGGTGATATGACGCCTCGATAAACAATATTGTTTTTGCGTCGTGTTCCACACCCCGACATCAACTTTACCAATCAAATAAACATGAAATAAAAAAAACTCTAAAGTTATGTCTGCAAAAAACCGGCGAGGACAGAGTAGATTATTACCTTTTTTATGTTGAAGTAGGTTGATCAAACAGATCGTTGAAACGGCTGTCCAAAGTAAAGCAATGTTGTTCAACTTATCAAACTTTAAATGGCCAACAATGATTAATGAAACCTAACTAAACAGCGATTAAAGCCATCGGGTAACTCTCTGATTAGTCAACTTTCCGCGCACGATTCCCCTTAATTTATCATCCAGATTTATCAGATATTCCAGAGAATTATCGTGTTAAATTTGATGCGAACGAATGCCGACGTAAACAATTTAACACTGTGGAAATGAAAATCTTGTAAGCAAAATACGAGAGAGGCGGATAAATAATTAAACCGCCTACTTGATTAATAGATGTTGTCCAGTGAAATGACTATAATGACTTTCTTGAACTCTTCGACAACGAGTTCAATTTCAAAAGTTTTACCGCGGAATCAGATGGCAACAATTAATAAAATTGATTAGAAAAAAATATCCACTAATGTTCTGTCAAAGGATGGTTTTTTTTGTATAACACAAAGTAAGAGTTATGCATTTAAAAATTATATTTAATACAAATTGCATCCTAAATTCAACCGTCCATCAAAAAAAGGCTTGCTTAAGTAAGGAATGTGATACCGATTGGAACGTTGTGGCAGAAACTCATTTAATCTGCTTGTTAGTTCTAGAATCGCCTTGCCAAATTTGTGCCCAAGATAATAGCTGCGATATTGCAGGATCGGAAGATGTTTTTTGATTATTCATCGTCCCAGGATGAAGATGAAGAAATCGAGTGGGGACATGCGACACCAGCCAAAAGGAATGCCTACTGCTCTGGGCTGTTGAACAAGGGATAATTGTTCCTTCGATTTGAACTCCTCAGGTTTTGTGATCCGACCGTAAGTGTGGCAACCAAAGCGACCCAAAAAATTCCAGGGTTTTTGCAATCTAACCAATGCAAAATGGTGAATGCGTAAATAATGGAGGTGCCACACACTAAACTCAAATATAAAGATTAAGCAGAAGGATCCACACACCTTGTCACAAATCCTTTAAGTAACATACACTTGAAAGTTTGACGTAAGGGTACATTACAAGATCTCTTGGAAAAGTTATTAGGTCTCTTTATCTGTCCCTCGTGATGCTTGTAAGATCTCTTAATTTTAGGTCTAGTACTACAATCTCGTTTCAAATTCGTCTATAGTATTTTGCCTATATCGCAGACCGGCAATACAGCCATGTATGTTAAACAAAGATATTGGACTTTTATATTTTGAATCTTTGCTAAGCATACATGGATTCTTTTTTTAATTTATTTATAATGTACATAACAAACTGAAGGTTGACACAAAGAAAAATGAAGTATAAATAAATCGGTATCAACAGTCCAATAATGGTGTACAATAATCTAAATGAATAAAAAGGTAAGAAAATAGTAATACCGGGCATTTCAATTAAAATAGGGATTTTTCAAGGAGACTCATTGAGTCGTCTTTGGTTTTGCTTAGCATTGAATCCTCTATCTAAAATTTTAATTAAAAGCAAGTTTGGAATAAAAATTAAGGGTAATACAAGGGAAAGTAGTACAATTTCGCATTTATTATTTATGGATGATATAAAATTATTTTCGAATTCTGAACAAAATTTGGAGAAAATGATCGATGTAGTTAAAAACTTTTCAGATGATATCAAAATGTCTTTTGGCTTAGATAAATGTAGAACGGTCCAAATAGAGAAAGTCAAAATTGTAGATGGGGACGAGAGTATATTTAGAAATTTCCAAATTACTAGTATGAAAAGGGATGAAGTTTATAAGTATTAAGGATACCCACAATCAAATAGATTAGACCATACTAGTATTAAAAATGATATTAGGATTAAATTTCAAACTAGTATCAGGAAAAAATTTTCCGAAATTGAAAAATTTTGTAAAAATTTTAAAATTAAAATTCAATCTATTTTCTAAAAAATTTGTAAAAGCAATAAATACTTGGGCAATACCTCCATTAACGTACTCATTTGGCATAATTAAATGGTCCAATACAGATTTAGATAACTTAGAACAATTAATTAGAACTACGGTAACAAAGTTTAATTGCCATCATCCAAATTCAGCTATAGAACGAATTAATTTACCTAGAAATTTAGGAGGTAGAGGTATAATCAAAATAACTTCTTTGAAACATAATGAGGTAGAAATGATACGAACTTTTTTCCATAGGAAAGCTCATAGTTCAGAAATGAACAAAATAATTTGCAAGGCAGATATAAACATTATACCTTTAAATTTATACGACGAGAATGCCAACATTTTTATAAATCCCAACCAGGAATTATTAGATTCCTGGTCAAATAAAATTTTACACGCAAAACACTTCAATTATCTCAACCAAACGTATGTTGACAAATTTTCGTCAAACAAATGGTTGAGTATTGGAGAGTTGAGCGCAGAAATAGAAGGATTTATGCTTGCCATTCAGGATAGAGTCATCAATACTAAAAATTATACAAAGCATATAATCAAATATACAAATCAAATTGATGATTTGTGTAGAAAATGTTTGGCTTTTCCGGAAACTATAGAGCATATTATTTCGGGATGTTCTATTAGGCACAATCAAGTTTTAAAAATAATTCACCAAAGTTGGGTAATTAAACATAACTTGATTAACTGCCGTAATATAATACCATATTATGAATACGAACCAAATTGATTTTTAGAAAATAAATTTTATAAAATATATTATGATAAAACTATACTAACACACCGAATGATTAGTCATAATAGACCCGATATAGTTTTACATGAAAAAATTTAAAAAATAACTTATATCATTGATGTCGCTATTCCAAATTCCTGTAATATTAAAAAATCTGTTAATGAACAAATAAGACAATACACAGATTTAGGAAATAAGATAAAAATAATTTGGCATTCTCAGACTATAAAAATATTACCATTTGTTATTTCGGTTACTGGCATTATACCTAGCTTTCTCATCAAAAATTTAGGCGTATTAGATATCAAAAAATTTATATATAAAAATTCAAAAATCATTCATTTTAAATAAATGTAGGATAACGAAAGATTTTTTAAATATTTATGTTCAGGGATCAGTAGGATTTATAGGCCCTGTAAGGATTTCTAACGAGCCGAACCCTCTGCTATGAAAATATCTGGAGTCGGTAAATTATTTTCCCATTTGATCTCTGGTGAGTTGACGTGTTGTTCTTGTATTGTTTTGTATTTATTTTGCTTAAATAATGCACTTGCATAATGTTGATTGACTAGATGATCATTTGTGGAAAAGTGTGTGGAAGGGTTTAGTTTTTCCTATGGGGAAGATTTAACCCGGACATAAAGTCGGAAAAATAAACAACAAAAAACAAGGTTATTTTAACAAACTTGGTCTTGACATACACTCCTTACTTCATTCACATTCATGCTTCGTCTCATGCAAACTCTTCTATTATTCGGACTCTTGACATGGCCCGACTCAAGTATCTGATTCACTTGATCGTGCTATGTCTTTCTTGGGCGTCCTCTACTTCTTCTACCATTCACATTTACGTCATATATTATTCTTACACTCATTTCTTCGTTCATTCGCTCTACATTCCCAAACCATCTGAGCGTCCCTTTTTTAATATTATAACGTTAACTATTATACTATTAAAGCATTGCATTCTTTGTGGATCTGCATATTTCTCACACGACCATACATTGGTTGTAGGTAACGTAATTTGATAACTTAATGTGGAACAATTATGACAATGTAGTTGAGGAAATGAGATGTAGTTAATAATGAAACCTTTTTTTCAAAGTTTTTTCCAACTGGCTGAATTGTGAATTGAACGACCTTTAGGGGTGTATTTGTGACTCGGGATGGTCACTGGTCCGAAGTTAATCTGTATTCGCTACCCCCAGCTACATCTTCTAGGAGCAAGAATATTAAACCTACCCCTGAGGTCTAGAAGGTCTAGGATTTCAGGTGGGGCGGCGTTTTAATAAAAGGAGAATAATACACATTGTTGAATTGTTCAAGCTCATTGAGGTTTTTTTTTTGTTTTATTCTTTTATTTTACAGATCAAAAACACAGAATACATGAAAGTAGGATACATAATGGATTTAATTGAACATAATAATTATAATATTGTTTTTCAAACATTCGTTTTTGAGCAATTAAAATAATTCAAAAAAGAAAACAGTTTTAGTAATGCTTTGTTGTCTCTTATAGCGTATCCATATTAAAATAATAAGTTTAATATTAACTGATACCCTGGCAAACTCAAGTCAAAGACACTTTTTAACTTATCAATAACCTCAATACTAACTACTAAGTATGTATAATATGTATTCCCCGATTTTAAGAAATTATCACCTTGCAAATAAATTTTGTAAACTTGACACATTTGGTGTTAACAATTTTGTTGGTTTCGAAAGGCAACTAATTTCAGACCTATGTGCTAATTATTCATTAATGTTGTTTCTATTTTTTTTTAAATATCGTCTCTTGTAATAGTCTTCACCGGAGCAACGAGTAAATCGCATTTTTTTATTCTAATTTATTTTCAATAGACATCTTTATGATTGTACGCATGTATGAATATATTTGCTTAATATAATTTTACTACACTATGATTTATTTACTCATTTGGGTCCGATTATTAAAATTTGATATTTATTATATTATTTTTATTTTGCTAATTCGTATTACGTTTTCTATAAGTACAGCTTATATTATTTTTCTTCTTTTCTTAATTTTTCTTTCTTAAAATATTATTCCATACCATATGAATAAATAATTTCCTTGTTTTCTCTTTTACTAGTTTGCAGCAAATACGTACATACTTACTTTCATATTTTGTACGTGGTTTTATTTTGCTTATTAGGTCTTATTACTTGGATTCGATTTTTATTGCAATATTAGTATTATTTTTTGAAAATTTATGCTATGCAAACATTGCATAACTATGCACAAAATAAAACTAATACCATGATTAACATCGAATCAAATAAAAAATAAATAAATATATAATTAGATAGAGATAGAATATAATTACGAAATGACGCGTGATATTTTCCTATTCTACAAATATATTTTACCCTTTGCACGTTAATGTCCAGTGTCTCAAATATTTATGATATGCGAAAATGAAATATCTTAAGATAATAGTAAGGTAATAGTAATAGTCTTAAGGTAATAGTCGTTTTCACCAATAAATATAGAGCAAACACCGAGTTAAGAGAAAAATTAAGTAAAACCAAATGTGAAAGATAATCTCAGCGATCGGAACGTTGATTTAAATGGTCCTTGCCTAGTTTGTTTTACTTACATACTGTAATAAAGTGTCAATTTCTTTGTCCAAACCCAATAGGACGTTGAAAAATATAATTATTCAATAGATTTACATAGCGAAAATATACCACTTTAAAAAACAGAAACAATTTACCTCTGATTAAATAATGTTAATTATTAAGCTGTTTTTACCCGAGGCGAATTTATTGTATTTAACCTACATTAAACACTTTAAAACTAATTAAACTTTTCAAAGTCTCAATTCTAGAAAACATTCAGTCGATTATCTGCTACCTGTTTCTAAAACATCCGAACCTTTTTAAACCAGAGAGGTTCAAAACAACCCACTTTCATCAGAAAAATAATAATAGCAATAAAAGGTACTCAATGTTTCCAGCTTTCCGCTCCTGTTCCCCGACCTTAATCCCAAATGCCAAAGCGTTCCTTAATTTTACTGAAAATCCCAAATCCTCAAAGTATCTAAACATGGCACCTAAACTTAAAATAATTGTTTTTCCTATCGTTGGGACATCACTTATCTAGGACATAAAACTAGAAAGTTTGCTGGGATTTACAACAATGTACTCCAGTATTTAATGTCTCCCGACTGCGTTCTTTAAAAGTAAACTGACATTTAATTACTCTCTTCGAATTATTTGAAAAAAATGCTGTAAAATTTTTATAAGCTAGAAAGATTGTTTTAAGAAACTTGTAGTGATTTGTTTGAAGATAATCCTGAATGATGAATGTTCAAATGTTCGCACAGTAATACGTTGTATTGAGCTAATTTCTGTGACTCGTATTTAAATGTCAAATCTTCAAATCAGGTTTATAAAAATTCTTCATGTTTGGTCTTGAAATGAGAAAATTGTTGGTTCCTTCCGGAATATCATTGATCCCGTTCCTACCTTTCCCTAACCATAATCACTAGCTGGAAACTATTTTAATAATATACCTGTTTATTGCAATCGTTCAAGTTTGAGTGTTTTCGATTGTCAGACCAAAGAAGCAGGATTCGGACTATCGTGGAAGCAAGTTGTTCCTGTATTTCGTGATTATGTTATGTGCTCCTCCGCAAAGATATTACGGTGATAAGTGATTGGTCATCCTTATGATTCCTTATATCGTCAAAAATATAGGAAACAGACTTGACAAACTGAGCCTAAAAACACTCGATTTCAAGGACGAAGGTGGTTTTTATTTATTTTGTAAACAGTTTTATAAGAAAGCAAAAAAGTTAATATAGGGAAACTGTCACAGATAATCTTAAATATAATATTGTATTTTTTTTTATGCGTTCATAGATTTCTATTGAAAAATGTTAAAATGTTTTTAGTAGTGTACATTTATATTTTTTATTGAATATTTAAATTTTTTATTCGTATAACCTTCAATTTATCTAAAGCATATTTTTTTGTATTCGTAATGAAAATCAATGCATTAAAAAGATGTATCGAAAATAGTGATTTAACATTAAACTTTGCATTAAAATAGTGATTTAACATTAAACTTAACTTACGAAATGACATGTGATATTTTCCTACAGTTCAAATATCCTTTACCCTCGTTAACTTCCAGTGTCTTAAATATTTATGATTTGTAGACATGAAATATCTCAAGATCTTTAATAGTCCTTTTCACCAATAAATATAAAGCAAACGCCGAGATAAGAGAAAAATTAAGTAAAACCAAAAGTGGAAGATATTCTCAGCATTGCCAAAAAAACATGGCAAAATACAACAATTCATTAATCGGAACGTTGCAACGCGTTGCTTTAAATGGCCCTTGCTGAGTTTGACGACAAGATCTGATTAGCGAGGGACTTCCCAAGCTTCCTCTGCCCCATATATTTCCCTTCCCTAATCCTCCTGAACCTCACAACATACTTGGATTATTTGGGATATCATAGTCCCACTGATTCCGGACAGTTGGGATGGTAGTATTCACATAAAAAAGTTAAGGTATTATTCCTTCACAATAATATGTAATTTTTAAAGATATTTACCGTTGATGTTGAAAAAGTTCGTTACACTGTGATTGATATAAAAATTATTCAGTCTTCAAAAGTCGAGAGATGTTACATAGATTTTTCCTCTCTCACGACTTGACAGTTATTAAATGAGGCTTATTTTCCTCTTTGTCTTACGGTAAATGAAAATATATACACTTTCTTACCTACTTGTAATTTATTTGAAACTAATTCAGGTCAGCGGACTTACTTTTAAAAAATCATTCTTATTATTAATGAACAAGGCTTATTACTTTGAAACAAGGCTTATTTTTTTATTTGATACAACTCTAGTTTTCTCCTTGATCCGTGGCTCCCATTTTGGGAATTTGTAAGGCAGTTGTGGTAAAAAAAACTGAAAGTTAGAAGAATATAGCTTCTTGCTTTTCAGATCAGGTTAGGTAAACCCTCCTCTAGAAGACTTAATTTGGTGCTTTTGTACTTAAAATTGTATACCAACTGAAAATCAGAGAATAATTCATATGACTGGCAGAATGCCTCGTAAGATATGGATTAAGAGGAAGCTACGAGTCAAAAATGTGTATATTCTTGGTATGCCTTATATCGTCACGAATATAGGTTAACACATTCACTGCGACGTATTTTCTAAAACATTCAATGGATGCTGCAAATTACACTAAATTTAAATAAAGAATAAAACTGATACAAATTCATCTTTTCCTAACTAACTAACGATGCTCATGAAGTTTTCTTATCTGCGACGTATTTTCTAAAACATTCACTGGATGCTGCAAATTACACCAAATTTTAATAAAGAATAAAACTGATACAAATTCATCTTTTCCTTACTAACTAACGATGCTCATGAAGTTTTTTTATCATTTACCGTATTATATAATCCGTACGCGCTAGGCGCGTTCTCAGCACCACGCGAAATTACGTAATACGCGCCAGGCGCGTTTTCAGCACCCAACGTGTTAAAGGCACTAAAATCGCTTGGCAAACGAAGTCTAGAAACGCTCGATTTTGAGCGAAAAACTTTTTTTATTTATTTATTTTGTAAACAATTTTACATGAAAGCAAAGAAACTATCACAGATAATTTTAGCCAAAATATTATATTTTTTAAAGTTGTTTCATTTACGGGTTTGTGCATTTTTAGTAGTTAATGTTTATATTTTGTATTGAGTAATTATTTTATTTTATTTCGACTCAAGAGAAACGACAGGAAAAGCTTCAATTTATCTAAAGCATATTTTATGGTATTCATAATGTAAATCAATTTTTTATAAAGATTAATCGAAAATAGTGATTTAGCATTAAGCTTCGCCTTAATAATGCCAGTTCCTTAGAGCAGGCTCATTTAAATATTCGTAGAACAGACTCAGCTTGCGCGGTGTAATTGTCAATTAGACGGTCAGCCCTCCTTTGCGTAGAATCAAGTAGGTTTATCAAGTATTGTGGGGCTCCAGCCCAGAGATGGCTCCCAAATGCAATTTTTGGGAGTACTTGAGATTTGTAAAGGGTTGGCAGCTATTCACTATTGAAGACTATCTGCTAGCCCCACACAAGTGCTTAAATATGATCGTCTTATCGGAGAAGCAAGTTAAATCCTTGATAACTATGCACGACGCGCGACGGCTCAAAAAGTTGGTTCAACCGCTCGATCACACTACAGACGATCCAGCTTGGTTGGACAGTTGGGCAGTTGGCTGATGGTTGGATGCTCTGGCGGTACAGCCATTCAACTTGATTGCCACCCCTCCCCCTCCTTATCGCAAACAACGCATTTCCACATGGTTCAACTTTACGTTCAACCCAACCAAATTGATTCAACCGCTCAATCGAATTGATTGAATAAATCAGTTTCAAGTAAAGTTTCACGGAGGTCAAAAGTTCGTACCCATCAGTTTTAGTTTGCCTTTTGGGATTTATAGTGCAGAGCTTATAGGATTACACACGAGTAAACAGGCAATTTAATGTATCCATTGTGCATTGTCGTGCAAGTCGAGTTGATAGACGCGTCCGGAACGGTTTTTCGACAGTTTGGCTCCAGGGACGCTATTGAATGGTAAGTAGTTTTTCTCGTATGTGGTATTAGACGATTATATTAAAAATAAAGCATAAGACCACATTAAGAGGATTAAATCTTGCAACACGATATCACTTCTGCATATATAAATAAACACTTCACCACAATCTACAGGTCTGCCTTGACGATAAACACTAGATAAAGGACAGCACGACATAATAACCCAAAAATTAATCGCACTAAAAATAATAATAATAAGCTGTTTGTCTCTTACCTTTACCAATAAATAAATAAAATTAATCGCACTAAATATTTCTGTGCACAACCATGTTTTGATGTCTGTGATTAGCAGTGGCTTCACCCCCTTTTAAATATAACTATTTGAATTTCACTTTTGCTTTCGTGAACGAATGAATGCAAATCTTGGAAGTGGAAATTAACCTCCTTCCCGACATCCGATCGAGCTAAAAATCGGCATATATACTCGTGGTCGATGACAATGCATTATATCACTGACTGGTACTGACGAACAAACACGCATTTCTCTGAAATTGGACGACTTTATAAAAAATTACAGCAGTTAATACACGAAATCAATCTTTATACCATCATATTGGGATTTGGTTTAAGTGATAGCGCGGTTCACTCATTTTAGTTAGTCCCTGGGGAGGAAGGTTCAATCCTCAGACAAACCAAAAAATATATATTTTAAGTACATCTATTAATAAAAACAGACGTTTTTATTTTTATTTTTGGAATAACTTAGTGAGTAAAACCTCATTTTTTTTATATTAAAGATAATATGTGACCGTATCCTGATTTTTCCGTTTCAAGTTTTCGTTTTAAAATCGCTAATATTCTATTCAATATCAAAAAAAATGTACATAAATTGTTTCATCAGGTTAATTATTGTATTTTTCTCAGGTTGCTGTTTGATATTTACGTTGTATTTGAATCCTGAAATGTAAACATCATTACCGCACCTTAACGTACGGACAGAAAATAACCCTAGAATCTACGTGATAATATATGGGTCGTATCGATTCCTTTCAACTAACGTGAACTGTTCATAGTATTTACTAGTCTATAGCGTAAATAAACAGTGCTAAACACGGTTTGACGTAAACTAAACCGCCTTTAGAATTTCAAATCAGAGGCCACGTGTACTGTGTAGGTATTTGGTCAATTGAATTAAGGACCCACGCTGCCATTAAATACACCAGAAAACCCTTCGCTCTTAAATAATCAAATTAAAGCTGTGTAAACATCTTAGCTCGTGCCCTTTCCGTATTGGGGTAAGTTAAAAAATAACAAGGAGCAGCGATGTATTATATTTAGATGTAACATGAAGCGAAAAATAGATTACGATTTTTTACCTCCAACTGACCTCCAAGTCTCTCAAAGCTCTTACTAAAACTACCGACTCCGGTATACGCGCACCGCTTATCGCGTTCTAATAGTTCTTACAATTTTCAACGCGATACACGAAGAAAACTTACTGATATGAAATATTGTTCGTTTTCATATTAAAAACGGGACAGGCCTATAACGAAGATTTGACAATTTTCATAGCAAACTATCAAATAGCACAAATATGTTATAAGGAAGTCAAAACACGTGTTCTCGAAAATAATAATATTTTCGCAACTCGTCCATAACATTTATTTGGACAAGGACACCTGCGTGAACACATGTTATATATTCATAGATATATTCTGAATGACTATTATTTTAATAGGAAATGTTCATGAATACAAATTTTTAACAGAGTCGTGATAAAAAGGCCGTTCTCGATTTTATCCGTATAGCGCATCTAATTGTATAGCTTTATGCAAGGGAGTACAAATTATTAGTACTGTAAACATTGCGTGTAATGTGTAGAGTTCGCTAGGAAGGAGATAATGAAATATAAACATACAATAATTACCACATAATTTTGAATAATAAATGATAAAACGTACGATACGATACGATCATACAACCCCAGCTAAATACCGGTACATAAGGGGCACTATTTTTTTAGGAACGTGCTTTGAGGATGAGAAGGAGGTTGGAGTTTGATCGACCGCCATACATAATAACCTAATAATCCAATACTGGAACTTAGGATGAGCAGGAATAAAGGAATTGATTTTTCTTCTTTCGTATGGTGGAGGGTCAGATGGGAACATCCAGGTCTGTGAGCCAGTCTAGTTCCTTGACCACATGTTTGGTAGTCTGCATCGCACATCGCCGACTGTTTAAGGCCCCACCTGCGTATCACAAGGGTCTTAATATATACAAGGAATTGATTGATCATTGGTTTTTCGCTTCGCACTTCTTCTTGTTTCCATCATCTCGCTTCTGTAATTTGACTGACTCTTCTAATCGTTTCGTCTTTATTCTTACTTCGTCTTGGCTCTTCTTGGTATTTTCTTGACTAATTCTCTACCTCATATAAGCTGCTTGCATATTATTGCTTCTAGTAGCCTCTTCTTCGTTTAAGTTCCTCTTTCTTCATCTTGCTTCTTCTGTCTTCTTATCAACTTTTGGTGGAACTCATACACACACACGGGCACACATGCATTTTTCTGAAATTAGATGGCCTTATATTTAAAAAATTACAGCAGTTAATTTACGAAATAAATTTCAGTACTATCCAATTAGGATTTGGTTGGGTGTTGACGGTGTTCACTTCAGTCTCTGAGGAGGAAAGTTTAATCCTCAGTCAAACCAATTAATTTATTTATTATTTGAAATTGTCACATTTAAAAAAAAACCGAAACATTAAAAATTGATGTATTTGTTTTTTATTGTGTTAGGTGGAGTCATTAACTCATTTAAACATAATATGGGTAATTATTGAACGTCATTACTTTTGACATTCATCAGAGAGCAGTTCATCACAGATATGTGTTTCTTTCGCTATATAGGCGCGGTGGGTAGTTATTTGGAAAAATATCACCACTCGAGCGAAGAGTAACATTTTACTCGTTTTTTTATGTGAATAGCGTACAAGAGTTCCAACTGCTCCCAACAGTCTGGACCCAATGAAATAACGATATTCCCAATTGGAGTATATTGTGACGTTGGAGGTGGTGACGAGGGGAAAGAAATGGGGAAGAGGAAGATGGGAAGTCTCCCAACCTAGTCAACAAATACAGCTAAAGTCATGTCAAGCAACGTTGTGATTCTTAATGTAAGTCTTTCACCGTTAGTCTCCCGCACCAACAAAATACTTGGATTTGTTTTTTGTAATACGAGATCATTTACTAATGGAATCGCAATTCAGAGAGTGAAGTCCTTGTTCACAGTTCCTGGAATAAAGCTCCATAATTCTAAACAAAACCACATCCTACAAATAGAAAAGTATACTCAAGGAAGATCCCATGCACTTTTTTTATACTCCGAAAGCGAGGACTTCTGCAAATCAGAACGCGCCAATAAACAAAGCGACTCAAATGCTTAACGATTCTGCATTGACAATCGACATTTTCAACGTCAGACAGTTCAGCAAATATCTTTTGAAGCATGAAACAAAATAGTAAAACTACACCCATGGCTTTTTATACTTACATGTACCTCAAATTTGTAATATATTGGTGCGTATCTTTTTTTTGGAGAACATGAATAAATAAATAAAAAGCTGCACGAACCCGTCAAATGTTTCTGGTAGTAGGCTGATTTGGAAAGTTATCAGACGAAAATTTCTTTACACAACAAAAAATATTTACGGGTTCAAAATCAAAATCATTTCCATTTATAAATCTCTAGAGTTCGTTTCAATTTTGTTTGAGAAAGTGAACGCTGAATGGAATTTGTTCTCACAATTTTTATTTATTTATTCATTTTTCATTTACGCCCGTCGTGCTTTTACATTAAATAAGAAGTACAAATTAATTACATAACATAAAAATAACATTAATTAATGTAATACACAAATACAAAAAAAGTATTATTACCTGCCTGGAGTAAATAACAAAAATCAACATAAAATAAAATATTTATATGAAAAAGTAAGTTACAGGATATATAAAGTTATAATGTTAGCGAAAAAAAAATAATAGAAAAATCAGTTTTATTTTATTTCCAAGCCTATGTAGCCTATGGACTAGGGAAAAAATAAAATAGTTGGTTTTAGATGAATGAACAAAGAACAACTCAGGAAGTCTCGTGTTACGATTTGGTGTTAGTATTAGCTTAATTAAATCAGTTGCAGCCATTATGATATTAACAAATTTTAATAAATGTACCAAATTGCTCATGGTTCTTCTGCAAGAGCAGTAAGTTAAATTCTTTAATAAAATTAACATAATTTGTTCAATGGGTGTGGAAAGCTCAAAATTTATGAACCTTAAAAAATTGTGTTGAACTCTCTCGATCTTAATCAGGTGTTCTTTATAGTATGGAGACCAGATAGTGGAATTTTTTTTATAAATTACTTCTTACCATGGCAGTGCAGAGAATCTTAAAAGAACATGGTTACTTTGTTCTTAAAATAAATCCCATTATTTTATTTGTTAAAAATTTAAAAAATTGTCAAATTAGATACCTTTGATTTATTATAAGACATCTTTAAAAGGAACATTGTTGATGCTATAATGAGACATAATAGGAATTTTATTTCTAGAGAATATAAATAAATTGACACTAATCAATAGTGGCGGAGGATTCTATTGTAATTTACCATTTTATTAATGACTATTTTGCGCAATGTATATAATATATTATATTATAGCAGTACCTAGTACGGCTAGTACGAATAAAAAATCCTCTTTTATATTTCCCTGAGTTATAAAACAATTATTTTTTTCTTCTTTGTACTTAGAATTTTAGTACCTACCATCAAAAGCAACTGGAAATCTTTGTCAAAAACAAAATATGAAAGGTTGATGACATGAAAACTGTTTCTACAATTCTATTTCTGTTATAGCGTAGTTCTGTAACAATATCATATATTTCAGAAAAAATACTACATTAAAGTATATTCATGATTACCTCATAATTAATTTGAATAATACACATCGTCCATCATCTGTCAGTTTAGAAGTCGACATTCTAACTGGGAAACACTACTTTATCGACAACGCGGAAGGCGGCAACATTAAAATTTGAAGAAGTACTATCTATATCTAAATAAATAAAAATTTTAGGACGGGTTGTTCCAGATAATTTGAACAATTCTTCAAATTTCAAAGTTAATTTTCAAGTTACGTGAAAGTTATTTTATTATTTCAGTCCTGTTATTTAACTGTCCTTTAATGATATAATAACAAAACTTGAATAGGAATTTCACGGAACCAGAAAATTAACGTTGAAATTTGATGGATTGTTAAAATTCTATGAAACAACCCATCCTTAAGGTTCATTTGCTTAAAATCTTAAATCTCCGAAAGTTCTTCACCGATTGCTTTTAAATTTTGACACAACGTTGCATTCGAATTTTTATATGCCTATATTATAAAGATGTCAGCTGTGTCAGGAAAAAACTTTTTTTTAAATAGCGCCATCTATTGAACGTAAAAGCAACACGCGCTATTGTTTCTCTGTCTGCACAGACAGACTGAGTCACAGAAACGCGTGGCTGGGTATACCCAGCTATAGCTAGTTTCCTTTATGTATGTAAAAGAAATCCTCAGTACGAGATATCCTAGTGAGGAGATAATTATCTCTTAATATTATTGTTTATTGAACACTTTGATTTATCTTAGAAAAACAGCTTTATGTTAATCTTCGTAAAAACCTTCGTTAAAGATTAAATCATTTCTTCAGAAGCCGAAAACGTGCTTGGGATAATTAATGATATCCGAAAGTTTAGTATTTTTTTCTTGAAATCTTAACATTTTAGCCTTACAGAGATATATTTTTCGTTTTCGAACTTGGCTTACTTAATAGTTAAGCGCGCTTCTAAACCAACATTGAAGGAATCCTGAATTTTTGAGACTGAAATTGAATAAAAACCATTAATGATGTACAAAAATAACAGAATCAACATTCTCCTCGCTTGATTTTCCTGCGCGCATCCTTTTTTGAATTTTCCTGTCTTTTTTCTTTAAAATTTCTATCGTCGGCAATTAGGAAAATGAGTTTTATTCAATAGACTTCTTAGGGGTGGATGTTGGAAAGATTTCGTTATTTTTAAATAAATTGCTATCTTGTCAGTGTAAATTGTACAAGTTTGTATCTCACTTGGGATCAATTTCGACACAGCTGCTTCAATATTTTTTTCAACTCAACCAGGTTAAAATGATATTTTCTTCGAAAAGGGTTCAGGAATCCGTTTCACGTGTACTTTGTGAAGAGATTTAGCAAGTTTATTAGACATTATATATATCGTAGGTATGTGGAAACACGATTGAACTTTTAGGCTCTATGCTTCGAACCCGATAAAAAACCCTTTTTCAGTAAAATAACAAAGCTTATACATGCTATAGGCGTTAACAAGGATGAGATTCACATGTTTGTATTAAAATTGGAAACAAAATTGAATTATTAATAATAATATAACAAGGGAGATGGGTCATAAAACTTCATTGATTTGAAACCGGGCGCGTAACGCATGTCGCTAACATCGTCTACCCTATACTGCTAGAAATCATATCTACGCACAACGGCGCCCTGATTTTTTAAATGTGAAACCGCACAAAAGTCCCCACTGCTCCAAACAGTCTAGAACCAGTGAGACTATGGCATCCCCGATTGGGGTATGTTGTGAGGCTAAAGGTAGCGGGGAAGGAAAAGAGGATGTGGGAAAGTATCTCCAACACGGCTAAAGCCATTTCAAGCAAAGTTTCAATTCTGGTGGTGTTGCACCAGCGCGTTACTGGGAGTATCTTTTAATGGAACTTGCCCCAAATATACCTTATATTATTTTACATGATCAAATTGTTAAATAGTCCAAATCAATCAAATCAAATTGAATTGCTTATGTCGGGGTTTGAACCGGCTACCTTCGGATTACTCCTCATCCAAATCGCATCTATGCACAGTGGCGCCCCGCCTTTGTTTCTACCAACACACGAAACGCATATCTTTCATTGGCTCCTTTGTTTCAATTATCAAGACATATATGGTCTTTTCTAGAAAGCAGGAGTTTTCAAAATTCAACATACATTCACAACAAACGCTCGTTTCTATGCACGATTATGAACAAAGCTGCATTATTAATGCATAAATTGAGTGCCGATCAGATTATTTATACACGCGCATATAATGCCTATAACAAAGCGCATTCTAGGAATGTTATTTAACTTCACAAATTTAGTGATTCAATAACATGAGATTACAGCAACTGAAATAGATTTACCACATTATAAATTATTACACAGTATAAATTCAAAAGTTTGTAGGAAATTTTAGTAGTACGAATTTTGGAAATTCTCTGAAAACTTAGTACTGGTTTTATTTATAATATGAAATATTCGTTCACTGAAACAATTTCTCGGAAGGTATTCAACCAAATTAAGATTTTTTTGTGTTATTTTAGTGTTAACGATCCTAAAATAAAGCCAGATTCATAGCAACGTAAGTGAAGCAGCCGTGCACAAAAGAACAGACCTGCGGTCGACTGCGCTAACAGACCTAGAAAATCGATTTTTCTGTTGGGTTTATTTTAATTATTTCTAATGAACGTATTACTAAAATCTCTATCGTTTGTAGAGGAATCATTCGGGAAGTTACTAATTTATTGACAAGAATCCTTTAGGTCAATTGGTGTTTGACCCCCCCCCAAATTATAAAACAACAATAATAATAAATTATGTGCATCAAAACAACTCCACTTATTCTTATTTTTTTTAAATGTACCACGAAACAGCAGAGCTGCGAGCGGCGGCGGCGAGTGACAAGAAGTGTTGTCTCTAATAGAAGCTTTCATTCAACTCCACACGATTCGCTGGGTCAATTTAAAGAATGTCCCCAAGTTGGCATCTTCAACGAGATGGCCGTACCGAAGAAAGCTTAGGGACGCTGAGGTCATGGCCGTGAGGGAGACAGCACGATGAATATTATATGTTTTAAAGAGATGATGACATAGACATATGTCGGTTTTTCATTTTACACGCGTTTTGTGTATGGAACATTTGTTGTTTTTCAATTGCTTCGCACCCAGTGGATCCCTACTAGAGCCATCTCTGCTAAAAAAGTTTGTTATTTTTAACACTATCTCCTCACAGAAGGCCCGAGGAAAATTATTTCCTTCTTATCTGTGGGGACGCTGGGTCGAGGGTCTGTTGGGGAGAATTCTAAGGGCCAGTGTATCAAGGAGTGATAGACGTATGAATCCATCCAGTCACACTAGAAAGTTCAAAAAGTTTCCCTCATCCATTATATCCCTATTGCGCAACGATGCTGGTAGGCAAGTTCTTCCGCTATCAAGACTTAGACAAAATTCACTCCATTAACCCGAACAATTTTTGTGTTCATTAACTTTATCTGGAGTTCTGAAAAGGACATTGCAGATCGTTCCATTAGAATTTCCAATAGATTTGTTTACATTCAGTCGTGTCTACGATACATCACATGCCCGCACTATATTTGGCATCAAGGATTCGATGCCCAAGGCGTTTGAATAGTGGAGCTTCTAATTAAATCTCATAGAACGCGAATCCTGTTACGTTTTCCTGGAATCTAGATTTTATTTACTATCCAAGTTCTAAGAAAATATTGGGAATAGTTGGAACGGCTTACTGACGAAAAGGGAATGAAAACGTCAAACGAAAAGTAGAATGATTCTCGGAAAATATTTGAATACGTTTTTCTCAGAATCACTTAAATGTGCTAAAGCTCTCAAGCTCCGAGTGCCATATTGTACAGTTTTTCCTTTAGTTTTTTAGATTTTAGTACTTAATTTCACAAGCTCTCTAAAGGGGCATCATGAAATCTCTCTGACCTTCAACATTTTTTAATAATTAGAAAACGTTTTTGTATTTGAAGTAGTGTAATTAATGATTTTTATCCTAGCACAGTAAAAAAACTTGTTTTCAACAACAGAACTATCCATCATAAATTTTGCTTATTTGAAACAATTTAATCCGAACGGAACCTTACAAAACCGGTCACGTTTCAACTGAGACCCTTTTCAAGATCTCACGATCAAATCTCAATATTGTTATGGTAGGATTATTAAATTTGATCCTTTTCGTCCTTTTCGTTTTTATTGCTTGCAAAGTAAAGCCCATTCAGGCCATGATCCTTTTGTTGCCGTGATGAAATTTCGAACGAACACCGCTGTCAAATAATGCTGGCCATATAGTTTTTTTCAGCAATTTGACATATTTTTTCGCATTTCTTAAACAAAAGATGCATTGCGTAATCCTGAGTTTACACTCACAAAAATATTTCCTTTTACCCAAGAGATAAAATATTCAAAAGTATGTGGCGGAAATAATATATTGGAGAAGAATAACAAATAAAGCGAAATAGAAAAATTGGGTGATTTGAGTGTTCAGAACATTATTTATTATCAAGCGAATATTTCCATTCTCAAGCGGATATTTTGACAATATGAAATGAACAATGACACCTAGTAACTCATTGCATTTCCCGATTGTTGTGATTTTCAGAAAGCCAAAAGTGGCAGCATTTTTACCTTATAGGTTAAGGATTATTTCTAATTCCAGCACTATTTATTTAGGACCATCTAAGGTCCCCGAGTTGCCCGGGTTTTTCTAATTTAGATATAGACAGTAATTTCCCTATTATTTTAAATGTCAAGTGTGCAATATTTCATCAAAACATTCTGTTTTTAGAGGTAGGAAAAGGGAATGGGTAGTTTTACAAAATTTTATCTTTCTTCCTATTTTGAAGGTTCCAAATTTTAATCAATTTCAAGATAAAATTGAAGATTAGACGACCTCCGCAGACACTCTTCTTGTTGCAAGGGCTTCACGCAGAGTTTTTAGAAATTTCATATAAATGATCTTCCTCTTGTTTTAAAGATAAAATGTGTAAAATTTCATCATCCTTGAAATAAAAAAAGAAGGAATTTTTTACCAAAACTGATTTCTGCCTAAAACTTTCATAATTGCAAACTTACACGGAAAAATTACAAATAACAATATTTTTATATTATTAAGAATCTCTTCAAATTATTCGTAATCCAGTTAAAAAGGGGAAAGCAGGCCCTTATCGAATGAATTGATATGTTTCCTGATATACTTTAAGTAAAATACCAATGTATTGTCACGATGTTGGAACACTAGTTAATTAAAATCCAACATTTTCGCATTTCAAAATTATTATATATTTTCTGACAGTAGAGAGCATAGATGCTCCAGTCACGTAGACAGTAATTTGGTTTTACATAGACAAATTAAGAACAATCCTCTATTAAAATCAAAGACAACACGTGTCATATATCTAATATCTACGGATTATGCTATAAGCCGCGCTAAGCTCGACATTCCAACCGAGCCTAACTTTAAACCCTCCTTTTGCAATATATCCGATCCAAAATAGCCCCCTATGATTTAATTAAAAGAGGTCACCATAGATTATTATATGGCTTGCTTTAATGTGATCCAAATAATGAATAGACCTTAATTATAACTAAACATCGTTCTATGCTTTTAGGTCATGGTTGAAATCGGGTCACGAAGCCTGCCAACTAGTTGACGTATGTGACGAAATCCGGAAACAATATGAAATAAAATTAACATAAAAACCGTAGTAATACATATTTACATTCAGCCTCAGTTGAGTGTTCCCGGTTCAGTATTTCTATAGCTTACTCTAGACGGGTCGCACAGCGCACCTGACCAGTCCCATCTAGCAAGTAAGTTAATAAATACTTGAATATTAATGGGAAGGCCCGTACAACTATTATAGTCACAATTCATTTAATACACTTTATTTTGCCCTTTTGATTGCTTAATTATTTATTTGCTAGTTGGGAGCGACTCACATGTTAATGCAGCCCGGTGTGATAAAATACTTGTCACGCTGCTTAAACATTTCTAACAAACGACACTAAAATCACCAGTAAAGAGGTGGTCGCTGTTTTAACAAAGGGAGAAGCGAAAAATCGAGCTCTATTTTACTTGTGTGTAAATGTGGCTGTATAAATGTAAATTATTTATGAGACATTTTTCATCATTGAAACCATGGAAATATCACTTTTAACATAACTTTAATTCAAAACAAAAAAGGAATATATTTTATAACTTATATATGTTACAACATAAACCTTTCTCACCCGCATTATTGTTTCCATATATATAAAATATGTAATGCTTGATAATACCTCAGAAAATTATTTGAAAATTTTTGGTATTTAATTTTTGTTTTTTTTTTTAATTTTTCTATGTTAATTTGGATTAACATTGGATGTAAGAGGGTATTTTTTAAATAGAAATGTGAAATAAAGGTACAAACAAATAACATTTTAACTAAAATTCATTCAGAAATAAAGAAATAATCTAAGAAAATAAATCATTAAAAATTCGCCATACTAGTCGAAAACATGTCCGTCACTACCAGTGTTAATTTGAATAAACATTGAAATTCATTTGTAATAATTTTGCACAAAATTATTACACTTACCGGGCAAGAATTTTTTTCAATCGACTACCTGAAGAAATTAGAAACATTAATGATAACATCCAAATAATAAACACTGTGAAAAAATATTTTAAAGACAAACTTACAAAAAATAAAAATGTTTCCAATTGAATTAATCTTAAGAATAACTCATCTCAATTAGTTTCCTTAAGTTACATTCCATTCTTCAAATAAGTTTAAAATCATTTTATTTTTAATTAATTACTTACTGTAATAAAACAATGTACACTCCTCTTCCAGCCACAAGCTAATGCTTCCATGGAGGAGGGGTCTTGAAATATTTGATCATATATTGTAACAAATAAACAAAAATGTACTTATATAATAAAAAAAAATAATAAAAATAAAAAAAAATATTCTGGCAAATGACTGTGAACAGTGAATTGAACTTATGTTATTATTATAGAACACATCTTACTGCGTTAAAATATTTGTAATTCGAGTAGAAAATATTGATATCTCTCCTTAAATTAAGTAATTAAACAATCAGCAGATGTCAAAATATGTATGGTTGTTGTGGCGGGAATAAGGATTTCGACCGAGCGGAAAAAATAGACGCCGCAGAAAAGATTACAAGCTATAAGAAAACAAAAACATAGTTTTTCTAAATCTCTACCGTTACGGTAAAAAAATCACAAAGTTCATGTTAATTTGAATTAACACTGGGGCTGAAAGGGTTAAAACGAAATAATACCCTATAATAAAGATTGAATCTTAAGGCCCCGTAGTAAACGTTCAAAGTATATATATATTATCTTCAAAAATAACATGTTTATTTTTTGGAAATTAAAAATTTATTATAAATCGGTAGAAATTGGGTATGCTAGGGCGGTCAGTGAAGCAGTCATGCACAAAAGTATGCGGCGCCCGGCCCTGGTGTATCGGAAAGACCTGCTGTTGAATTTGAAATTTCAAATCTAAAATTAAGTGATAATCCTAACGACATAAGTGTTGAAGTCGTGTAAAAACAATAATTGACGCGCGGCCCGGCGTAATAGACGGACCTATGGTCGACTTTGCGCCAGCAGGCCTTGAAAATCGATTTTTCCTTGGGTTTATTTTAATTATTTCTGATGAACTTTTTACTAAAATCTTATAGTTTCTAGAGAAATCCTTCGGAAAATTACTAATTCGTTGATAAATTCTGGTGCTTACTACTAATTTTCTAGTTGAAAAACGATTTATAAAATTTTCAAACCGTTTTACATGCTATATTTTACCAGTATGGCACTGTTTTTATTAATCTAAAATATAAATAACTTACATCCGTAGGAATCAAGTAGGAATCCTTCTAGAAACATTTGAGATTTTAGTTAATATATTCATCAGAATTAAATTAAAATGTGAGCGTGAAGGTTGAAATTCCCGCTTAACACCATCCGCCTGTTTTGATTTATGCAAGAAAAAAAGCCCAAAAAGTGCCTTTTATTTTATTTTGTGGATGTTCGGGCATAAATATTTAATTTTTTTTCGATCATTTTATAAATAACTTAATTTGCTACATTATACAATAAAATCATAACCGAAAATGGGCTCGTAAATAGGAGATTTTGAACTTTAAAGCAGTTTTGATAGGCCTTATACATTATTTTTTTCTGGGCTTATAAAAAGACTTATCTAAAAAATACTTGATTATTTCAAAGGCCAAGATGAATCCTACTCGCAGTATTTAATTAAAGCATTTGAAACATTTCTAGGCGACCAAATTTTGAAACCAAAAACCGCCTTAATACTATAATTTTGACTCTTTTATTCTTAGCAGTACAAAATGACCACAATGGAGCGCTGATACCTACCCTGATGTATGGCAATGAGTCATGGAACTGACAGAGGAAGGAAAGTTAAAAGTAACAAGTAACCAGTTAGACAAGCGTACAAAGAAAACATTAAAACTCCAACAGTAAATTCAACCTTTGGACAAAGACACTACCAATACCATGCTATAAAAGCTTTCAACAGTCTAAAAATTGAAATTAAAATTGAGGAAAATAAAAATAAATTCACACACAAAATTACAAAATGGATTAAACAACAAAAAAGACAATATTACCAAAATGTCATAGCATAAAATAAAAATAAAACCTAAACGTAACACACAAAACCAACATAAACACACATCACTCACAAACACACAAGATTATTTTCATTGTATTATTTTTTAATTTTAAATGTATTATTATGTATTTTTATTTTTAATTTTAAATTTATTATTTTCTTTTCAAATTTACTATCTTCTCTTTAAATGTAATATGTAGATTAGATTTTCATATTATAAAATGAAGGCCTCAGCACGGGCAAGCCACCCAGTGAGGCCTACATTACTGGAAAACATAAATTGTAACAAAATAATGTACCAAATAAAAAATAAAAAAAAGTAGACAGAATGCTGTACAGATGAGATTAATAAAGCGTTTGTGTGAAAAAACCACGAATTATCGTGTGAGAAAAGATTCGCAAATAATGCTGATGTGAGCATAATGGGTAAGATTAAGAAAAGAAGGCTTTGATGGTTTGGGCATTAGAGTATGGAGCGAATGAACAAAAACGAAGACAAGAATATGACGCTAGAAATGGTAGAAAAAGTCGTATGGAATGATCACGTGAACCAAGTACCTACAGAAGGGTATGTATGAACAAAGGAATGTGCGTCGAGTTGTTTAGCGGTCCATCCTCTCTGCATAACCTTGCGGCGAAACGGTGTGATGGTTGGTTAGCTTTTTAGACGTAACCCGACGTAAGTATTTTACTAAAATTTTTTAACCATTCACTCGCAACATATATTTAACTTTCACTCCTTTCTGTCTATTCATAAATTAGATGAGACAAAAAATTTACGCGTTTTGAATCCTTTGTTTCTAGCATAATAAAAAATCACTGAATTTTAATTTAATAGTTTTAATTTAACTTTTCAACGATATTCGCAAAAATAATTTACAACAACAATATAATGTTGCGAAAATTTTAATTTAATTTTTCATAGTAAGGTTGTATATAGGAACAGTACGTGCCAACATAATGGAACCTCGCACAATACCGAAATAATAGCGGATTCCAAAGTAATTACGAAATACCGCCGACTCACGGTGCCGACGCGATGGCGTATTTCTTATTACCGTTACTGTAGTGCACGAAAATGTATACACAATGAGATTTGTAATTGAATTTTTTTATGCAAAGCACTCAAAATAACACTTTAACAGATTTTGGAAACTGTTTATGATTTGAATTCGACGGAAAAGGGTTTATTAGAGACGAAATTGAAAAATGATTCGTTTTGAGATATTAAGCTTTTCAAAATTGTGAACCTGAAAAGGGTGAATAATGGCTAATCATGAATCAGTAAAAATGGTTTTGTTGCCAATGTTGATAGTTTTTAAATATTATTATTATGCATCTGGAAACCAAGCGATTGACATATTGAGATAACAGTAATATATAATGAAATGCAGAGGTCAAGTAATAACAACGCCCCGGGAATCATTTATAGGATAACGAACACCTCTGACATAGGTCACCCTGCGTAGTTATCTACGTTTGGTGATTTAGCAGGGGTGCCCGGCTTCATCGGGTGAGGTGTGTTCAGGATGTGTTTTGGGAGACCCTTTGACCTCTCCAACTGGTCACCTATCACCTTGCATCGCATTGGGAAGGATATATTGAAATGTCCGTCACTCTTGGACACACTGATTCCCACCCAACCCTCGTAACCTTTACGTTTCTAGTACTTCCTCTCCTTCCTTTCCTTAAAAAAGACTCTCCACACAGCATCCCAAAATATGACATAGGCCCTGAGGGAAATTATTTTCCGAGCAGGGTTAACGTAAAAAAAATCTACAGTTCGTCAGTATCAGTTATTAGCTTGTTGGCAAAGTAAATAAAAGCAACTTTAATATCAACTCTTATTTTAACAAGGGATTAATTCATAACTGCGCACTTGAAGTGAAATGACACTAAATTGCGCTATATAAATGCTGTTATTATTATTATTATTATATGACGTGTTTTAAAACTAAATAAACCACCAGCAAAGTTATAATCCTCGAACTCGTCTTGTTAATTCCCAGGTTACGAATAACCAAATCGAATTCCTCCTACTAGTATGCCATTTGACATATTATTATATAGCATAACAATATAATGCTCAGCGGAATGTTGCTTTTGACTTAGCTACCTGAATTGGATGGAACCCTGACGCATTGGACCACTTGACACAACCTAACCTAACCTAACCTAACTTAACGGGTGTAATGAGCTATTCCCCCACCACCTTAATACATTTCTTTATTGGGGCATTTCAAAATATTCGTGTTTTATATGTCTTTCTTCAGTTCATAATATACAAACAAAATATTATTACCAAAAATAATGTTTTCCACAGTAAATAAAGAGATGGTAGCAATATGTTTTACCTAATTATTTAGTACTGAAGGTGATAATCAAAAGGTAATTAATAAAATCCTTTATTTCTGAATTAAGGCCAGTTTTATGTATTCAAGAGAAACACGATATCAACCAATTAAACGTTGATTAAATACAGCAGTGTACATTAAACTCTGTCCATTCTCTAACTTTACTTACATCTATTGTCCTTAATGTTCCTGAGCCGAATGTGAGATATGCGTAATCCTTGTACATTTAGCGTTGCGTCACTTTACAAGTAAATAACAGTGGCGTGCAATACAAAATAACAAATTGTTAAAATAAAGAATAAAAATAATAAACCAATTGCTGAAAACAAGTTAATTTACAATTGTTTTATTTATTAGTGATTAAGTTAAGTGTCCCTTTCATTATATTTAATACAATCTTCACAGCTGCTGGGTAATGAAATCTAACTCTACACTTACATATTTTATATTATGGAATCTAACAGGACCTACATTGAATACAGTGATAAAACTTTACAAATATTAAATATTTCGTAGTGACCAAATAAATGTTTCCTTGTAACGTCTTACATGTGGTATGTTTTATGTATATTTAGTAATAATCGAGTGACGTGTGTAGTGTATACATGTTTGTGAGTATGTGTGTGTGTGTTTGTACACGTATGCACACAGAATAGTTTATATTATTGACATGATGCTCATTTTAAATATTGGCAGTGAATACGAAAAAATGTCGACATTAGAGTTTAGACAAATATTATTGAAGGGATGAAGAGCACGGATGATTGGCGAATTAGATTAGATAATAATTAGATACTGCATTTGTGCTGTAATTAAGCATGTAGAATGTATGTCGCGTACGTCAAAATGTAGTCAGGTATATTAAAATTTATTATGGACAGAAGTTGGGTATAGTTGTTGTTTACATATCTCTGGACGTGCCTTTCCCTATAAAGAGTGGTGAAATTTCAAATCAATCTTTTTATACATTTTTATAAATCGTAGAAAATATTAAGTGTTGAACGAGCTTTACATGAAACCCTTGTATTTTTGATATCATTACTTATCTTGCAAAAACCGCAACAGTTACACACAAACCAACCATAAAATAAACCATTTTCGCATATATATATATGATAACATATTCATATATATAAAGAACACAATTTTAAACTTTATGATAACATATTCATATTCAAAATTTAAACCTACAAAACATTATTTCTTATTCTTATTTCACTGAAAAAAATTGTCTGCGAAGTGAATGGGGGAAAGAGTACACATATTCGAATTGTCACTCTTTAAGACAAGCACAAGTTTGCAAGGATAAAATTAAAGTTTAAACCATAAGCAAATAAATTTAAGCGTAGAGCAAACAATATGTCTTAGATTTTTATGATAATGACAACGAGAAACGATTCAATCTTTAAATTTCATTAGAACTAACTCGTCACTTCTTCCATTCGCATACTGAAGTTGTCAGTAAGATTGTTTTATAGTGAAGATCATGTTTATAGTGCTATTTTTCATTAAGTACTTATTTCATTATTTTATCAATATTTTAACGCATGCCACTGACAAATGGGTTCTAGCAAAGCGCTTATTTAAACCCGAAGTTTGTCGAGTTCACCAGCAGGGTTGGACGTACCCTTAACTACCTGGGTTTAATCCAGTGAGACCCATCCCACCCTCGCCTGCCCCTATCGTACATCTATACAGAGTGTAACAATGACAAAAAGATTATACATGCCAAGGTATCATCCCCAGCTAGCTAAAAAAAAATCCAATTACTTCGTGCTTAACCTTTTAACCGATACGTTACAAGTTATTACTTTCGATTTATTTACATCATATTAATATGAATATATTATACTATAGCAATATGATACTAATAAACGATTATTTTATGTAAGTAAATCAAAATTAATAATGTTATCAAGTTGTGCAAGTATTTATTATTTTTGATAATGACAATAATTCGTGGTGGAATTCCATTATAATAATATGTATACTGAAACAATTAAAAAAAATTTCGACTTTTTTTAATTTCTGGCCCTTACCGATTTCATTTTATCACGGCTATCTTAAGACTGGAATATTTTTTTCCTTAAACCATGAAATATAATATGTACACCAAATTTGGAGTGGGGATCTGATATACAAATTGAAAACACTGAAAAAGTTTAATTTAGTTCAACGAATTAAACACTAAGCAAAAATAATTGAACAAACAAAGACAACAGAAAAGTATGTTTTAGAACAAACGAGCAAGACAGAAAGCAAGAGCCTGAGCATTCTGTTCCTGCTCCCCTGGTGTAAACGCCTAGATAATTAGATAAAAATATTAGTAGAAAACGTTGCTCATAATCACGTGCATGCATACTGCGTTTACTGGCCGTAATACCGCAATATTAGAAGCTGACAGATTTTTAACCCGCCTGACTCCCACGATTAGGGACGTATTACTATCGTATTAAGATGGAGATCGCGGACGGGTTAACAATTGGATTGATTTGATAAATATCGATCGGTCGCGCAATGAAAATGTTAAAAAAGCAGTAATATCCATTAGCAGCACTATCAGCGAAATATTTTAAATCAACAATCAATTTACGCATGATCAAATTGGCGAAATTTCGAAGCAATTCAAAGGAGACCGGGTCAATGACATAGCAAATGTTATCTGAAAAAACGTGAAGTTAGCAACGAAACGCGAAATGCGAAAATAACCGTGTGCAGCAAAGTGGTGCCAGTCCAAAAAAAACTTGTGTGATTATCTGACTCCTAAAAGAGCCAGTCTTTTTTTCTATGTACATATTTTTCGCGTATTCTAAAGGAACCTTTCCGTTTCGAGAAAACATTTTTAGATTTACGAGAGGCAAATTTTACACTAGAAAATCGCTTTTCATAAAATTATAACTTGCTAAAAATATCAAATTCTACATGGGCCTTTCGAAATTTTTAAAAATGACATTGACCATTTCAGAAGCAAGCCACATAGTTGTAAGTAAATATATCATTGAAGAAGAAGATAATACTAATATATCTAAATGAAAAAAGAAACAGAACAAGACACAGAAAATAAAAAGATAACCGTGACAGCGCTTAACCGCTAGACCATTGGAACCTAATTATAAAAAGTCATATTTGTCGATCTCATATTTCAAATTCAGAATTAACAATATCATCTTGCAACTATTTTTTCCTGTATTTTTGGCAGCTACCTTTCAAAATGATCACATTTCTAATGATACCGGTTTGTAACCTAGATAATGTCTTGGATAAAATAAACATCCGATTTGTATTTATATTAATAAATATGTAGGTAAGTTTGTTGTATTTCTTGTAAAAATCAGTAAACACTGTTTAATGTGTTTAAGACATGGGATAACACATTATAAAAACTTAATCTTAATATATCATAATCGACTTGTATGTTGAACGCGTAGCCATGAACAGACTGTACTACCCACTTGAATATAATTAATAATTATTTATCGAGTACCACAGGCTGTGACACGCTCTGTAAACACGTCCCGAGTTCAGAATGTATCCATCTCTCATCGCATAGCAACGCGGAGGGTTAATATTCACAGAATGCTAGTTTATTGGTTAAGCCTTTTTAATTATTACTCATAATAGAACTTGATAAGCCAGACGTAGCTCGACGAGCTTACCAGAGATAAATATACAGATTTGATCACACAAAAATTCTAATCAAAACTGAATTTTTAACTCATTTTTGACAAACTTTTTAACAGTTTAAATTAGTTGCTTTCAAAATGCATTTGATTTATGGAACCATATAAATTTGCATCAATTCCCGTAACCAATTTTCTCTTAATGAATATATTTGCACTCATAATTAGGCATTACGAATGCATGCATAAATAACCATTGCAAATTATTGTTCAAGAATTTATGAACACGCCTATTATTTTTCTGAAGCATAATTTATTCCTATTTGGTACTTACTTTCAGCAATCTAAGCTCATGCAATTATTATGCAAAGATGCAAAAAATCAACCCGCAAAAATCAAAGCCTTTTTTAAACTATAATACATATGTTTTTGTATATGGATGTTTTTAAAAATGTTATTTTTTAGTTTTACTGCGCATTGAACCTTCCCCACAGGGACTGGCTTAAATTAGTGAACCGCGCTATCACTTAAGCCAAATCCTAATTGGATGGTGTCGAGATTTATTACATGGTTAAATTTAGTTATTTATAAAATCATATTTTTGCAGTAAACACAAAAATTCTTTTAAATACTTTAATTGTTCAGAATTTTGAGCATTTCATCATACGTCTTAAATCATTAATACATAAAGGATGGGCTGTTTCTCAAAATTTGAACAATTCATCAAATTTCTACGTTGATTTGCAAGTTCCGTGAAGGTTCTATTCAAGTTATATTATTACATAACTATTGGCCAGTTGCTTCACAAAGCTAATATCACAACAGAACTTCAATAGAATTTTCACAGAACCTGAAAATCAACTATGAAATTTGATGAATCGTTTAAATTCTGTGAAATAACCCGTCCTAAGCAATATTGTAAATTTGTTTTTCTGTTAACATTTCTGGTTTCATAATTATGAATATTTGTACAAAATTCTATTCCATCCTTAGGGTATTAAGGCATTTGGTTTTTCATCATTTTATGAATAAAAATTATTTTTTTTCATTAAAGATATAAAAGTAATTACGTATAAAATACAGGGTTTTCCAATAAGAGGTGCTATTTTGATATTCAGTCGTAAAAGATCAATGGTTTCGTTGCTTGTGTGACACGCAGCACCGTTTTGTTGAAAGCAAACGTTGTCTAAATCAATACCATCTAATTCCGGCCATAAAAAATCATTAATCATCTCTCGATAGCGCAATCCACTCACCGTAACTGTTGCTCCAGCCTTATTTTCGAAAAAGTAAGGTCCAATGACTCCGCCGAACCATAAACCGCACCAAACATTCACACGTTGAGGATAGAGAGGCTTTTCAACAATAACTCTTGGGTTTTCCGAGCCCCAGATGCGACAATTTTGCTTGTTGACGAAGTCACCGAGGTGGAAATGGGCCTCATCACTCAAGATTATTTGCATTTGATTCACTCAAGTGAATTTTAATAATTTCAATGCGTTGTTGAAGCATGTATCGTTCCATTTTTATTAATGGCATAGTTTCTACTTGTCAAATGTCAAAAAATGACAGCTCCAAAAGTAACATCTACCGAAATAGCGGGCTATTCAAAATAACACCTCTTATTGAAAAACCCGTTAGTATTTTCATTGGTTTTTACATATTGTTAGATTTGAATACTACTCTTCCATAGAAGTGTTAGCTTGTGTTGTGGAAGAGGAGTGCACTACTGTAGTTATTTATAAGTAATTAATGCTGGCGTCCCACAGGGATCGGTTCTGTCTCCGACTTTGTTTTTGTTGCACATCAATGACCTTTTGACATGTGCACCGATTCATTGTTACGCGGATGACAGTACAGTTCATGATAGCTTTTTGTTTGACAAGCCCCCAAAGGACACACAAACTCCAACGGTTCGGAGGGCTTTGAAGCAGAGAATGGACGGTTATCTCGAGAGTATTTCCTCCTGGGGTAAAAATAATCTCGTCAAATTTAATGTTTCAAAGACCCAATCCTGTCTGATTACGTCTAAAAGGGATCTAAATGATAACCTAGTCTCCTTCAACGGAAGCAATCTTCCGAACAGGCCTTCCATTGATATGCTTGGTGTAACTTCATTATGACTTCATTATGATTTATACTTACATACTTATGTTACTATAAGTATTTTTTAGTTTTTTTATGTCATTGTTATTATTATTTCATGTATAACTACCACAACACGGGCATTAGCCTAGTATGGTAGTTAAAAAAAAATATCTAAAAATGTAACTTGTAAACATTTATTAAATAATAAAAAAAAAAAAAAAAAAAAAAAAAAAAACTGTAAGTGACCAGCTCAGGTATGGGGGCTCCATCGAAGCCAGAGTAAAGCTGGCCTCTCAGAAGCTGGGCGTACTGTACAGGGCCCGCAGATACTTTAATAGTACACAACTGCTGACCCTGTACAAATCGCAAGTGCGCCCTACTGTCGAATTTGGCAGCCATCTCTGGTCCGGAGCCCCTAAATACCTGAAAAAAACCCTTGACTCTGTGCAAAAACGTGCGGTCCGTTTGATAGATTCCCCAATCTTAACAAACGGACTGCAATTTTTAGAGCACAGGCGTCAGGTAGGTATGCTGTCCTTGTTCTATCGGTATTACAATGGAAAATGCTCTGAGGAACTAGCGTCATTGATCCCTTCGGCACCGGTGCGTAGTCGGGATACACGCCAAACGCGCGCCCAACATTTGTACACGGTTGACATTTGTCACATGAGAACGGGTCGCTTCTACGATTCGTTCTTAAGTTCAACAGCTCGGCTGTGGAACGAACTGCCAGCCTCTGTGTTTCCTCCCTCCTACAACATGGGACTCTTCAAGACCCATGTTCACTCCTTCCTCTCCACAAAAAGACCCTCCACACAGCATCCCCAAAGATGACATAGGCCCTGAGGGAAATTATTTTCTTCAGGGCCTCCTGTGTGGAGTTAATATAAAAAAATAATAATAATAATATGATAAGCTAATAGTTATAATATATGTTTGGTAAATGTGACATAAGTGTAAGTAGTAAAAGTAGATAAGTAATATACTTTAAACAGAAAATGGGTGATATGGGTTATTTTTAAGAGTAATTCAAGTGAAAAGAATTTTTTAAGATAAATTTACTATGTTTTAATCAATTAACACAATACATAGCAGTCTTTCTCGTTTGATTAACATTTGCACATTTGCCTTTCCATAGCACATATCTCTACTTTACAACTCACTGGTGCTAAGTGTACTGGAGTCGAATTGTATTATCTGGGCCCCATTTGAAGCATCCTATATTTTAAACATTGAAAGAGTTCATAAAAAATTCCTACGTTTTTTTTATTTTTACGCCTCTATGGAACGTATCCATATTTATATCTATCGAGATTTATTCTAGGTATGACTAACTACCATTCTCTAGAAACTCGTCGATGTTTTGCGTTACTAAAATAATTCTTTCAATTAATCAATGGCCTCGTCTCTAACGGTGAGATTCTGGCGCAAATCAATTTATTTGTCCCAGAGTCTCACTCTCGGGCACGTCACCATAACATATTATATTGCCGATTGAGTCGTTCAAATCTGTACCCGAATTCGCCCGTGGGAAGAGCGATACGCTATTTAAATATATTAGATAAAAATTTCGACATATTCTTCGGAAAATTCAATGAGTTTGTAAGGTTTTTGGCGCTACATTCTCACTGTGAAAATGGTACTTTTACAATTAGTTGGATAAAATATCTGTAATGTTGTAAATTTTTTTGTACACAAATAAAATAAAAATAAAAATAAAATAAATCTCATTTTGAATAACTTCCAGCTTGTTCAGGTTTCCTTTGTTGGCATAAGAAAGGGTCATTATAATTAGCTCAGTTGGTAGAGTGGCGCCTCGGTAAGGCGAGGGTCCTAGGTTCAAGTACTTGATGCGACAGTATATTTTTCTGATTTTTTGTATCAAATTTTCATTTAAGAATCGCTTATATTGTCTTCAACAACTAAATATTACAATTTTAATTTTAATTCATCACAGTTCCTAAGCCTTCTGGTTTCTTGGCTTATCAAAGTTTTAATAAGCCATCGAAAGTGGAAACAATGTTTTTTTTATTTATTTATGGGTTCCGCCTACCCGATACACTGAGCCACTCCTAACTAGTGAATAAATAAATATACATTCAAAAGAGGCAAAATAAAGTGTATGAAAACAATAATTACTTAAATTGCATATTCGGGTCTTCCCATCAATGATCAAGTATTGTTTGACTAACTTGTTAATTTAGAGCGGGTCAGGGCATTTTACGGGCGTCATATGGACAGAATCATTGCAGTTGCCAGAAATTATCGATGTTCTGTTTGCACAAATCTAAAGGTGATATGTTTGTTTTGGTAATTTGCGCTGTGCGAGTTAGCCATGTATTATAAACTGTTGGATAATTTATCCAAATATTTAATCCAATACATCCGAAAGTAGAGAGAAATTTCTTAAAAGATGTGTTCGTGTGTTAAATAACAATTTAATTTTAAGTTCTGCCTTGTAAAGTGTACGGTTAAATGGTGTTTGTCATGAAAATCTACTTCTAATGAACGCTCTAAGAAATGTAAATAATAAATTAAGAACTTTTTCGAAGTAATCCCAACTTCCAAGTTGTCTGAGAGTAGGTACAGGGGGTTTGTTGTCTAACTCCGTATAACATTAATCACTTTGAGGAGGCTAGATAAATGATCGGCTTGGATTTTAATATTGCTTAAAATCCGTTATTCTTTGAGCGCGAGAGCCTTTTTACTACCCCGAAGCCTTCGAAATATTTATTTTGCCATTGTGTAAGAACTTTGTAAAAATTGTAATGGTCCATTCATAGTTAATATAAATAAAGAAAGTATGTCGTAAAACCGTGCTGACTGTCGCAGCACGGATTATCAAAGTGGCGGAGCCAATGAAAGTTATGCGTTTGGTGTGTAGGTAGAAATAAAGGCGTATTGCCGCAGTGCGAAGATGCGATTTGTAGTATTCTGGGTGCCCGCGGTTTTATAATTTTATTATTCATGGCTGATCTCCATCGTTTCTATTATCTTTTATATTATTACAAACGTTATTTTAACCTCACTTTTTTGTAGTTCCGTATGAAAATTATTATGAAAAATTTTATGAACATATGTTTTTTTTAAATCTTTGCATTCATAAAGGTGTACCTTTATATCTTCTGTGGTTAACTTTTATATTTAAATATACAGCATGAGGTTTTCTCATTCTGACACCGTTTAGATCACATTTCTCACCAAAACAGTAAGGGGGGTTCAACGATTTCCAATGAGACCATATGAGCAGTTCCCAAAAGCGAAAAAAATTATCGCGAGGGGTTAAATAAATGTTGGGTATTTAATGAAAGAACCTTTTTACAATGTCAAGAATAGTTATGATTGGTTTATCTAGTATATTTTATTTCAAAGTATAAAGCAATTCCATTCTCAGGCGCGTGGTACTTTTTTTTCTCAAATTCTTCACGACTTCGCACTTTCACAATTGTCCCCACCAAAACCAAAACAAACATTAAAAACTAAACCTTTGATTTACGTTAAAGGATTTTTCTTTTTAACATCCAAAACAAAGAAAACCTTTATTCTTTAGCGCTTGCAAACATTTTTTATTTCTTAAAATGTACCTGCTGTTAAACGTAGAGAAATATATAAAATGAGCACCACTGTTGGCAAATCACCTTACTTCGTGACGTATGTCAGGCTGTTTTGTCAAGAACGTGTTTCTGTTTGTTGTTTTTTGAAAATCAACAAAGTAATTTAGATCTACTTCATCCATGGTGAGAACAAAATGCTTTATTTTTTAACATTCAGAAATGTCAGGTAATACGTTTTCCAAAACTCTTTATAATACGCCTCAGGAATTTCATTTCTGCGGCATTCCGTCCACTTTCACCGTTCCTGAGAGTTGCATCTCTGACATATATCTGGGTTGGTAGCATCACTCTATTGTAAACTTGGTAACATTTAACCATATTAGATTTTTTAAATTTAAAACACTTTATAATGAACATCCACTTGAAATCGTTGATAATTTTGATGTATTTTGAGTCACTGGGTTTCGAATCAACTCAAGAGCAACTAAAATATGTACTACACAAACACGCCAAAATACCATAAAAATATTTTCAACGTTAACAAATAAATAATACATCACAAAAGAGACGCAACTCCTACAGTAGCAAACGGAATGACCCATAGATACAAGCAACCAATTCAATTAGTAATGACCGTCAGCTCTTTGACGAGGGTAGAAGTAATACTAATAATATGTCCTTTATTACCCACATGGAGATAATCGCCGTATCAGCTCTGTATCGCTCTGTGTTAGCACAAAGACACACGCACCTATTTTCGACGGTCGGTGCTAGTTTGTTGGGTAATGGTCCCGGGTCGTGGACGGGGTAAGTGTGCCAGATTGTGTATATTGCTATACAAATTAGCACCGGTCGTCGAAAACAGACCGGCAAAACTGGTGAGTGTGTCTTCACGATCACGATCACAGTCACGATTCACACTTCATAACCAATAAGATATTAATAATTAATACAATAATAATACTGTTTGAACGATGGAAATAAATGTTGATATTTATAATAACACAATCGCAACACGTTATTGCGAACAAGATGTTATTGCGAGAGAAAATTTACCTCAATAGATTGCTGATGTATTTTATCCGTATGTGTTATTGGCAGATAAAGACGCAAAATACACTCGAAATTACAAGTTTTTTATTTATTGGTACATACAGACTAAAGTCCTAAATTTAATCTCTTTCAATGGAAGCAATCTTCTCTTGTACTGATATTTTTTTATTTAAAAATATATTTTTTTATGTAAATACATAAATATGTTATACTAAAAAAATTAATTACAATAAAAATGTTTTCTTTTTAACGTAACTACCCAATTCAATAGAGCAAAACTTTTCTCGTGTTTGAGTTGAGGAGTAGTACCATTATAATATACATAGGGTAAAGAAAAGAAAGAAAGTTTTTATTTATAAAGTAAGAAATAAACAAAATGTATATAGCAGGATAACAAAAGTATAGAAAATGAAAATAAACTAAAATAGCAGTTACTAAATTAGATACACAGTAAATGTAAATAAATTTAAGAATATATTTATTTACATTTAACATTAATTTAAGAATAGTAGTAAAATAAAAATAATATTATTACATTTCGATTATTCTTTGTATAACTCTAAGTGGCCAGCTCAGGTATGGTAAAGTTGGTCTACCAGAAGCTGGGCGTATTGGATAAGTCCCGCAGATACTTGAATAGTATACAACTGCTAACCCTGTATAAATCGCAAGTGCGCCCCAGGGTTTAAATTTGGCAGCCACCTCTTATCTGGAGCCCCAATAAAATACCTGAAAAAACCGCTTACTCTCTGCAGAAACTGGCGGCTCGTTTGATGGATTTTCCAATGATTGATAGATGCTCCGAAGAATTAGTTATTGATTCCTTCGGCACCGGGTAGTTTCTACGACTAGTTCTTGAATTCAACAGCTCGGCTGAGTTTTTTCATGGCGTCATCTACATACATGTTTCGATAGCATTTTCCGATATGCATATCCTCCTAACCAAACCTAGCAGATGGATTTATTATACAATTTTCAAAATCGGGCATTAAAAAAAATTAAAAAATCCTGTTACGTTAGTTTAGATTATGTTTAGGGGATATGTACTGTACAGTAACTACAATGCGATCATGGACACTGTCGAATGAATGAATCCTTTGGGAACACACAATCATTGGTGTCTGGCATGTGCTGAGTCAGCGTCCTTGCCGGCTGCCGGCTCAGTAGCTTGAGGAGTACAAAATCACAACACGCCTGTTTGGCGAAAAGTCCGTTAATAAACTGCATAAACAAACCACCCACATCTTGTTAAATAGGCGGAGGGCATCGCCACAACACAGTCGTAATCATAAACTTGCAGTTCCAATTAAAAATATTAAACAATTTATTTCAACTTTACAGAAATGAAATTCTCCACTCTCTTTTGTTTATGATTTAGTGGTGAATTGAAGTTACTAGCATTTGGAAAGAAAAAACGAGCAAATAAATTTTATTTGTTTAATTTGTGTTATTTCACAAATTACCCATTTAAAATAATATGCAGTATATTTGCGACACGTTCCAGAATGGAAGATACTCTCAGTATCGCCCTGGTGTAAGACCACCATTAAGGATCGGAACGTTGCTTGAAATCCCTAACCTCCCATCCTTCCTCTTCCCCATCTCCTTCTCCTCCCCGCTACCTTCAGCCTCACAACATTCCCCAATTGGGGATCCTATGGTCTCACTAACTCCAGATTGTTGGAGCAGTTGGGACTCTTGTGCCGTTTAACATAATTTTTTTAAAGAAGGTAAACGATTCATTAAAGTTCCATTTTTCTCAATCAAAGTGAAGTTTGAAGGTTAGGAAATTATTAAAATAACCCAAACTAACAACCTGAAAACCTATTTTTGCATGTTTACTTAGGACAGGTTGTTTCGAAAAATTAGAACAATTCATAAAATTTCAATGTACATTTTCGGGTTCTGAGAAAGTTCTATTCAAGTTTTGTTATTATATCATTATAGGCTAGTTGCTTTACAGAACTGAAATAATAACAGAGCTTGAAAAAATCATTCACAGAACTTGAAAATTAACTTTCTCCGAAACAAGCTGCCCTTAATCTCCCTGCTCAAATAGTTGTCTCGATTAGATATTTAAGTAAGAAAAGTGTGTTTTTTTCAAAGAGTCTTTCTATGTAGCAGAATTCGATAACTCTACCGTGATTCATTTTCATTTACAGCGAAAAAATGTACTTTAAAGAAACGTATAAATAAATGTTCAATATACGGGAACTGTCAGATTTGGATGTTGGTTATAAACGAAGAAACTTGTGAGTTTTATCGTAAGTTTTGTTAGTCCAATGTCACCTCTCCTTTTAATTTCGCAGGATTATAATAATTAAATGAGAATTGCTTCATGGTGTAAAAAAAATATCTGCACTTAAAACTTTCATTAATCACAGTTATTTTTTGGATAGATTGACGGTCTTGATGAAGATTTATTCCAATAGTCTATTATGAATATTGAAGCTTGCTCAAATCTTTTTTACGTAATGCAAATTAATTGCTTCATCACGGGTCTGTTAAATTAAATACCTACCTATCAATTTTAATGAGATGTGACGATCTTTCACGATATTTTTTTTTAATATGAACACTGTTTAAAAATTTTGTTGTTGTATAAACTAACTTAATAACCATCAGGCTGTTGTTATTAGGTGGAGAGGTGAGACCGCCACGCTACTCTGCTTGTGCACACTCTCCTTGCTTAATTCACATTCATACATTGTATTACTTAAACTCTTCTGTTATTCAGAACCTCAACATGACTCGACTGAAGTATTTAAAAAAAATATATTTTATCAATTTATAACCATAAATTTAATTACACAAAAATACAAAACGTAATTGATAGCAGATAATTCATATGTCGATAAAATATATTATAGTAACATTTAATTTTTATATTTATTGTTTTTGCGTTTGGAGGGGGGGGGGGGTTAATAATTCGGTAATAAAAATATAATTATAGCTTTCTGATTTGCCGGTCAGGTGCTCTACCAATATTAAAAAAACCGCCAATTTATTCAATATTTACTGGCATTGTTAGTTCAACAATTATTGCTTATTAGATATTTCAGTAGAAAACAAAAAACTTTATTTTTTCCCGTCGGCGGCATGTATTTTTTCTCGTAAGTAGGTATTTTTTAATATGGGTTTTTGTGCTTTGCATAAAAAACCTTGTCTCTTAAAACATAAGTTTGTCATTAAAAATTTTTAAAAACAATTTTCGTATTTTTGTTATATATTTTAATATGTATTTGATTCCTTTGATCGTACTGTGTCTTCCTCGGGTGTCTCCAACTTCTTCTACAATAATTACCACTATGGCAAAAAAAATCATTTTCGTATCGATAAACCTGTTGCCCATATTTAGCGGTACATAACAAGAAAAATGTTTTCTTTTATCCTCCTTCTATTACACATAATTAACAATCCGATCCTGCGTAAAAAACACTCGGTTTCAGAAGCTTTCGCTTCGGCGAGGGACCCATCTACGTCGAGTGCTAACTCGATAAGAAACTTCCAATAATTGATTTTGTATGGGAAGACAATGAAATCTCAGCGGAGCGGCGGTGCTCAACTTGGTGATAAATAATTCATAGACCATTTCTGATTCTGTAATTTAAGAGTTCAGATTGAGACATTATCGGGAAAACAAAAGGTTTCTTTAGTCTTCAAACGTTTTGTTCAATAGCATAAAAAATTAATTCCTCCTGAACTATTATTTAACCAAATAATAATAGCGTTCGTCCAATCGAATACGCTGTTACACAAACAGTGTCGCGTATTTAAACGCGTTCACAATTATTTTTTTTAGTTCTTGTGAACTCATTCGGCGTGTAGTTCTAAATATTAGTGTAAATTTGTGGTCAGAAATATGAAATTAAATTAATATTTAAAATTATTGGTAGCTACTGATATTTTTTATTTATAATTTTCCCTTTCAATGGAGTGGATAGACACTCTGCAATCAGTCAGGCTAATACATACAATCTGGAGAAGTCGCCTTATAACCCATAGGCGCCTCCCCTAACATTAGGAGCGTGCACGAGGAATGTTAGCACAAGTCTGATGCCCCCCTTCTAGTAAACCGAGAATCACTATATTTCCCTTAGAGTCTGCAAGACTTACTCCCCTCTTATTCAATTCAACTGATTTTTGGGGGTAAGCGTTTGACTTGTTCACTACCTGGCTAATTATAATGCATATTCGTGATGGGACAGTCCTGTGATAGGGAGTTAAACTGACCTAGCTACGAGTATCTTCTTATTATTTTGTAAATATGCACATTTATATATATATATGTATTTTTTAACTTTTTACTTTTTTTCTCTTTAGAATAGGCAATAACGAGGAGCAATTATTTAAAAAAAAAAATTTTTTAACATACTGCATATTTGTTATGGAGTGTAAATATGTATATGGACTACTACCTACCTACTACCGAACTGACGTTTGTCTATCATCTCCTAGTTTACTGAATATAAAAGTATTAAAATTTCAAGTAATAACAAGTGTAAAGTGCTAAATTCACTAAAACGACGATCGCGCTTCGCCTGTGGTTGGAGTTTTTTCGAAATAAAGTGTCTTTCCGGCATTATCTGCCATAAAAAAAACATACATTCAGTTACTAATCAAGAGAATAAACAAACTTATGGTTCTCTCAATCACAAAGAAACCAACAACAAATATTAGTGAAATAGTGAATACATCACATAAGTGAAACTTTGTGCTTAATTCTATTTCTAAAGAATATCACCTTCCGGCACTATCTGCATTTAAAAATATACATTCAGTGACAAAACAAAGTGATTGTTCAATCTTATGATTCTACAAAAAACAATTTAACTCATATCAGTGAAGTCCCTAGTGGACATACCATTTCAGTAGAACACATAATTCAAAAAAGAGTGCTCAAATCGATAAAATAATTAAAATATCAAACATTTAAATTTCGTAGCGTATCAAGGCGTCATTGTTTTTGTCAACACGCAAAGTACCTCTATACGTATCTCCAGGCTGACCGATAAGTTAGCCATATTGCCTACTTGCCAGTTGACAGGCGCAATATTTCTAAATCTAAGTGTGATTACAGTGCATCACTCCACAAGCTATTGGAATTATTTAATTGTGTCATTACAAACATCATGTCAGCAACAAGATCCGCAATTGAACATCAAAAAATCATGGACTCGCCACCGAATACATTGATCGTAAACTGGGTGAGTCGAAATCACAATTGTTTACAAAATTAGAGACGGAATTAGCCGATCTAAAAAAATCAACTCAATTTGTGAGCGATAGATATGATGACATAAATGAAAAATTAAATAAAATTCTCCACCTTCCGAAACAACACTAAAAAATAATGGAAGATTTGGAAAACAAAGAAAAAAGAATAGTTGCTCTTGAAACGAAAATATCCGAATCTGAACAAAGGGAATTAAAAACTTGTGTAGAAGTCAACGGATTCAGAGTATCGCCGAACGAACCACAACAAGAAATAGCCAACAGAATTAGCTCAGCCTTTGGAATTAATTTAGAAACAGTGGACCAATTCAAATATATAAAACCTACTGAAATAAAACCACCACGTCTAATATTTACCTTCAAAGATGACACAAAAAAAAAATGATGAATGCCAGAAAAAATAACAATGTCTCCCTTCTTTTAGCAGATGTCAATAAAAAGGTTTACGTAAATGAAGCCCTGACGCCATTCTACAAAAATCTTTTATGGAACACTAAAATAAGGGCAAAAGAAAAAAAATTCAAATTCATTTGGTCTAAAAATGGAATATTGCTAGCACGAAAATCTGAAGACTCTCCAATAATTGAAATAAAAAATCATCACGACCTAGAAAATAAAATCATGTAAACAAACAATAAATTCCATAACCATCTACAATATATTGGACACCTATACCAAAAATGGATCCATTAACTGATATAGAATTCGATTACCCTTCTCCCGAAACCATCACAACCTCAATAATACATGGAATTAATGACCACATACAAAACAAAAAAACAACAACATTAAAAATACTCCACCAGAATATTAGAAGCATCAACAAAAATTTCGTAGAGTAGACAGTGATGCTACAACAACTTGATGAGGAAATCGACATTATCATACTCACAGAATGTCGTATAAAAAAAGAAACATATTCACCAAAACATCTGGACAAATATAAGGTATATAACTCCACGCAACATAAAAGTCAGAATGACGGAGTGATAATTTATCTTAAAAATGAGATCCAAGGAATTGTAAAGGAAATTCTACTCAGAGACGCAAACTGTCTACTGATAAACATTAATAATGACATCTCAATATTCGGGATATACAGATCACCGTCAACGAGAGACATATCTCCCTTTCTTAATTCCCTGGATGATGAGCTAACCCTACTACGAGATGTTCGGAACGTGTACTTAATTGGGGACATTAATATTAATCTACTAAATACAGGACAGAAACACCCGCAGTGTGATGACTACCAACTACTTTTGCTGCATCATGGACTGATCAGTGCAGTTAATGTACCAACAAGATTAGGATATAACGAAAACGCTCAAACTGTATCTGCTACCTGTATTGACCACATCATGGTAAAAACAAACAAACCATACTGTACCGCCGTTCACCAATCCAATATTACTGACCACTTTACACTACTACTCACCATTCAACTTCAAAACACACAAACATATATTAAAAACACACTTGTTAAAAAAAGAATTAATGTTAACAAATTAAAGGATTTATTAAAATTGGAAGATTGGGGAGAATTACTTAAAATTAAAGATTTTCAAGTTTGCTGGCACTCGTTTACAAACATTGTCAAACAAATATTCATAAATGTTCAGAATCATTCACAACATAGACATCACACAAACGTAAAATAAAAAAACCTTGGATAACTCAAGGACTTCTAAAAAGTATAAGAATTAGAGACAAATTACACTTGAAAACTAAAAAAAACCCACTTGATCTTTCATTACTGAATCTTTAAAAATATAATAGAAATATGTGTTCCAAACTTCTGAAATATGCCAGAGGTAACTATTATAAAAGTCAGATTCAAGACTGTAATAACGACCCTAAACTTGTCTGGAAAATTATTAGGGAGATGACATATACTAACAACAATACAAACAGTGATATTTCCGAACTGGATACACCAAATCATAAATTAAATATGAAAGAACATCCAAGGGAAATAGTCCAATTTGTAAATGAATATTTCTCCAATGTCGGTTCTAATTTGGCTAAAAAAATCATTAAACCTCTTCGTACTGCTAATGAGAATAACAACGCACTTACTAATAATATCACCTTTAAATTAAATACAGTTACGGCAGATGACATTAAAATCATTATAGATTCATTGAAACCAACACTCACTTCCGGATCAGATGGCATTTCAATGAGAATAATTAAATCAACTAGAGATGAACTAATCCAACCACTTCTCTACCTTGTGAACAGATGTATCAAGGATGGTATCTTTCCTGCATCGCTTAAATTGGGTTCTGTTATACCAATCTTTAAAGCCGGAAATAAGGCGGATATAAGTTACTATAGACCGATAACAATATTGAATAATCTTTCAAAAATAGTAGAGAAAGTTATTAAGAAACAGCTCACCCGATATCTTGAAACAAACCGCATACTATCTGAAAATCAATACGGATTTAGAAAAAATATGGGAACTTCCGATGCCATCGCCTCTATTGTAAAAAGTATAAAACATAGTCTCGATAATGGTAATAAGTGTTTCGGAATATTTTTAGATCTATGTAAAGCTTTCGATACAATTGATCATACATATCTTCTAGAAAAACTCAAAAAGATTGGAATCGTAGGTCGTGAACTGAATCTCATTCAAAGCTACATGTCAGAAAGGTCACAGCTAGTCAGGATTAAAAATGAATCAAGTCAACCAATACCAATTCAATACGGAGTTCCACAAGACAGTGTCTTAGGGCCGATTTTATTCCTGATATATATAAATGATCTTTGTAATCTAAACTGTCACGGCTCAGTAATTAGTTTCGCAGATGACACAGTTCTTCTCTTCCATGGAAAGTCGTGGGAGACTGTATTCGTAAAAGCTGAAGAAGGGATGAATGAGGTAAAACAATGGCTTGATACAAATTCACTAACATTAAATGATACAAAAACTAAATATATTAAATTCAAAATTTACAACAAACAGACAGATAGATAATTTCAATTCAAACCTAAACATAAAAATTCATAAAAACTGTTTAACCGCGAACCATGAAATTCCTTGCAACTGCCCAAGATTGATTGAAATTCAAACAATAAAATACCTTGGGATAATTATTGATCAAAACTTAAATTGGAACTCCCAAATAGAAAATGTGAGCAACAAATTAAAAAAACTAACCTATTTCTTCAAAACAATAAGAAACATTTTAGATAAAGAACAACTAATTCAAATTTACTACGCACTAGCCCAATCTCAACTACAATATGGTCTTGTCGGATGGGGAAGCTCATGCGATTCCACTATAAAACCAGTCCTCATAACACAAAAGGCAATTCTAAAAATTATACTTAGGATCCCCATCAGAACTCCTACCGACTATGTTTTTAAAACCCTGAATGTAATGACACCAAAACAATTTTACGCAAAAGATATACTAATTTACGCATTCAAAAACCGGGACAACTTTACACGGACAAACTCAGACAGACTCACGAGATCCACATTACAACATATGTTACACCAACCTACAACTAAAACAACTTTTGGACAAAGAAATATGCAGTATTATTCTATAAAATTATTTAATGTCCTCCCCTTTGAAATAAAAAACATTAAAAAAATAACTGACTTCAAAAGAAACATTAAGAAATGGATTATGGATAAGGGAAGGATGAATATAGATATAATTTTGCAACCCAACAAAGACTAAAGCTTGTATTATGTTTTATTTTTCTCTAAATATTGTTTTTTTAATTTTCTATATAGTATTTTAACATATGTACTTATACTATTTCAAACACACAACCATGTACAATGTGTCCTTAGAACGGGGTACCCCAGTAAGGACACATTATCTTATATAAAAAAATAAAATAAAATAAAATAACAAACGCTGAATACAGACACTGGAGGGTAAAGAGTAGTTAACCTGTTAACCGGGGAATTCCGTTTTGAATTACGCAGCATAATATATAACGGGCGCGAACTCCTTCACTAGAACGTATCAGTACGTCACGCCCGGAGAACGTAATTTCATATTATTATTTTTTTTTCATTTATGCATTATAAAAATGAAAATATCGAATTAAAAAATTAGAAATTTTATAAACAATTATAAAGATTACAAATAATATAAAAACGGTTTTAAATACAGAACAATAAACAAAAGCACACAGATAAAAGAGAAATATTGAGTTTAAAAAATTAAAATATGTAAAAATTTAAAACTCAATTTCCGTGTGATATGCTCGGAAATATACGTCCCGCTCGTTCCAGGGCGCAACATATATTTCAAGGACGTATTCATATGTCCTACCCGTACCCGATACTGTTTACGTTTGACTTGTGTATACGACCCGTCCGGTTAACAGGTTAATAATAATTTAATGTAACATCGTTATGTAAAAAAAAAAATAGAATATTGACATGTAAACAATCAGTTTCCTTGTAAAGTCGTTGGGAAAGGGGTGGAGCCCCTCCAATGATAGTTTTTTTTTATCAGAGTCTATGTTACTTGTGGACAATTCAAAAGACAAGATGATCATCCTACTGGGGATAGAAGTTGCACAACGTGTTGTCATTGAGCCATAGGTTAGAATGACTGACTATGGATGTCACTAACTTCCCTATAACGTATGTATTATTATTTTTTTATGTTTTTAAAATTTCTTTGTAAATAATGTTTAATAAACATATGTTTTGTTACGTTATTGATTCATTTTAAAGACTTGCTTCTGGTCTTTCCATTTCTTTGAGTCCTAGGACTTTTTCTTCATTTTTCTCCAAGGATCCCGTATCTTTGCTTTTATTTGGATTTTTTTTTTTTAGGATAAAGTTTTGTTGCTTTAAATATTTAATTAACTCAATTAATTTTAAAAAATAGTTTTTCAGTTCTAAAATTTTTGACAGTTGATTTAATGAACTTTTTTGCGTTAAGTGGGTGGTTAAGTTCTCGTCCCTGCACCAACACTGGTAACTTTTGACCATTGCCATGTTTTCTTTAAAATTTATAGAATATTGATGATTTTAGTTTTGTACCATGGTATTGTTCCAACCGTCATTTTTTTTTTTCAAAGTTATTGTTTTGTTTTCTGCTGAAATTTTAATACCGTTACGTCACGGTTACAAGGTTACACGGTTACAACACAATATATATCTAGTTACTAAATAACACTATTAAACACAATATATATCTAGTTAGTAAATAACACTTTATTGAAAATGGAAAAAGCGTAGTTCCATGAAAAAATCACGACATCATTACTTTACTAGTGAAGATTAACCACAATAAATTTAAACCAAAGAAAAAAATTGTATATGGAATACATTAATAATTTATTAATAAAATCATTTTCTTGTAAAAAAAAAATATATAATATTATATAAATACAAAATAAATCCGGTTAAAAATATAATTTTACAGATTACTTTTTTGATTTATCGCATTATTGTGATTTTTCATTTCGCTTTAAAGCAAATCCAGAGATAGATAGACAAAGTTACAACTCGAAAACGGCCTCCGCGGTCGAAGAGTAAGGCTCTTGACTATCAATCCAGGATCACGGGTTCAAATCTTGGCGTGCGCAACTATATTTTATTGGCGTCATTTATATTACTCCACAACTCAATCATTGAAACTAATACAGAGTATATTTGCAGCGCCCTCCAGAGTGGAAGATACTCTTAGTATCGCCCTGGTGTAAGACCACCATTCAGAATTGAGTTGCTTGAAATGTCTTAAGCGGTGTTTAGTGACCAGATCTCAATAACCAGATACTTCTCCACCCTCCTCCTCCCCATATACTTCCCCTACCCACAACGTTCAGCCTCACAATATACCCCAATAATTGGGGATGCCATAGTCTCACTGGCTCTAGATGTTTGAGAAAAGTTAGGACTCTTGTGCGGTAATCACATTAAAAAAACCGAAATTAACGTTTTTTAAAACGTTGCTTTTTGGATTTGTTTTGTTTGTAATTTAGTTATGTTCATTAAGTACTAAAAACGAATATTTAACCGAAAACATTATAATGTATTATTCAACGAACTTAATTTCGATCTGATCAGATTCACCCTGCCATGGACATCCTCAGATTTGTGGCATTGGTCCAGTTTGGTTTTCATCCAGAAGATACCCATGGATGCCCATTAGTCCTGGGTCGATTGTGAATGACCTGCTCTTTTAAACCCGCTCATGAACTTTCGAGAAAGATGGTAGATTCCTAAAATCTAAAATATTATATCATTGTGGTTCCAGTTTCCAGGTACCGGAGATGTAAATATAACATAGAACCGCTTCTTCTTCCAGATACTTTTAAATCGATTTCCGATGTAATTGGTTTGATTAAAAAATATACAAATTCGTATGTATCTACCTACGTCAAACGAAATTAAAGGTAGCCGGGTGACGGGTAATCGGGTTTCGTGTTTCACGGTTCAGGTTTCGGGTCGTGTATGACCTAGTGGTACAAGAGCGGGTTTTTGCGATCCGCTCACGACGCTAGTCGGTCGTGTAGAGCGATCGATTGACCCAGATCTAATGCCCATTGCTTAATGTTACACTCCTAAATATTTCTATAGCCTGTTATGTATAATTTATATTTAAAAGTTTGACAAAACAACACAAAACCAGTTTATTAGGAATATTGTTAATGTTCAAAGTTTTAAGTTTACCTCGACCATTTTCATATTTATTTTCAGTTTGTGTATCACTTTATCGACACCTTAAATCCCACACTTAATCCGGCCCAAAGCCTGGAAATGACGCTAAAGGTTCTCACCACCTGTGGTAAAGTCTCCAATGCTAATCTTCCCCTAAAGTTTGCCGGTTTACAAGGCGCTGAAACCCTCCCCTAAGACGTGTTAATTAAATTCCACAACCGGCCTTGTTAATATTAATGCTTTATGCATAGTTTCTGAGCAATCAATGAACGCTAGAATTTGAACATTAATTATTATTGTGTGGATACAATAAATACTCAACCTTGATTCAATAATTATAACTTGACCCAATCTATTTACTCAAAGTAAATAACAACGTCTTGAATTACTATTACGTAATTAATTCTGTACCGATGATAAATACAGGTAACTAACTGTTACATTATTTACTTATTGATTCTATTTTAGAGAAATCAACAGCTTACAATTTAGTTGATTTATACACTTGCAATTTACTGAACTGAGAAACCAATTACAGATTTTCTCATTTATTATGTTTTTAACAATTAATTATAACAAGACATACTCCATAATGGCTATAAATGTGTTGATAAAAGTTTGGTTTTGTACATTTTTCGTTTTGTATAATCTTTTATTTTGCATAAATTTTTGAATTCATATTCCTTACAAATTTTATTTACTTATTCCTCATTATGCTGTCTCAGTAGAGTCACAAAGAGGAAATCCATAATTGCTTTTATTTTGGCTATTTAATACAAACTGAAATAAATGTAAACTGTCGATTTACCGAAAATTAATAAATGAATAATATATGTCATTTCATAACATATCATTTCATTTTAAGTGGTTAGGTTTAGTTAGAATATGAATACATTTTTAATAGATACTTTATATTTATTGTCAATTGAATTGCAATTGAAGATATCTAGACCAGAGAGAATGTTATTATATGTTGAACACAGTCATGTAACGCAAGCATTTTGATTTGAATTACTTAGTGTTTTTCAATAAAAAAAAGTTTGCACGAACGTATGTGTATGTACTTTCAAACCAAAAATGTTTAATAATGAAGGAAAGTCATTAATATTGTCTTAGATTTTATATATCAACATCGCATCGGAATATTTTCTATTTACACTCAATGAATCAATTTTGAAAAATACAGTTGCATACAGATAATTATTAAAAAACACGTATCGAAAGAAAATAATTCCAAAATTATAACCTGTGTTGTCTTTGATAGTATGAGTCATTACTTCTGACAACAATTAGTCAATTTAAAGCCGAACTTTCAATAATTTATGACATCGAAAAATATCTATTAATACTAAAGGCCTACAAAAATCTGGTCAAATACTGTCAAGTTTGACCTTTGGTGGGAGGAAATACAAAAGATAACTTTACGTTCAGATAAAAATTGCAGGATTCGAAATTCACTGGCATATAAAATCGAAAAGTTTTGAAAATTTCAGTTTATTTTTCCAAAACGTTGACAACAAAAAAATATTTTCCGTACCAACACGAGGTCATTTTAATTTGTGGTTGCATAAACACATACCCCTAACATACACCCTACCTGTACCTTTTTGAATCCTTCATAAACTTCGAATATTAAACTTAGTTTCCCTCCCAAAAAACATTTATCACAGCAACCCCAATTCTTTGGTTGCTTAACCAAAGTACGTTTACTTTTTAAAAATAGAACACACCCTTACATGGGCATCGCCAGCTTTTTAAGCTATGGGTGGGGGGACAGTTTAATTTTTTATAGGGCTTACAGAGAAGGAACAAAAACGTAGTTAGAATAAATTAGAAATATTTGCTAATAAGCTGATGTGTACGCGATGTTGCTCGCGATACGTTATATCAGGGCCGTCATAAGCCGTGAAAGTGCCCGAGGCCATACTGAGTCGTAACTCCACAAGAAAATAACAAACTATTTTTCATTCTAAAATTTTATTGAAGGGATTCATGAATGACAGATTAATTTACGGTAGTAAATCGATATTTATTTATTATTTATTAACGCCCTATCGGGCTTTTACATAGTAAGTTGACAGTATATGTATATAAGTGTAACATGTACATGGATAAAATAGCTAAATATAATTTACTCATAAGGTAATTAGAAAATAATATGGTAAAGTAAATCAAAGTATGAAGGCTAGACCCTTTTTTTTAAAGCTAATAAATATTACAAGTTAATAACTAGCAAAAAGGTCTAAAATTAGTTGCCTTTTGAAACTCTCAAAGTTATTAACACCAAATATGTCGATAAGTTTACAATATTTGTTTGCAAGGTTTTTTTTATTTTTTATTTTTTATATTAACTCCACACAGGAGGCCCTGAAGAAAATAATTTCCCTCAGGGCCTATGTCATCTTTGGGGATGCTGTGTGGAGGGTCTTTTTGTGGAGAGGAAGGAGTGAACATGGGTCTTGAAGAGTCCCATGTTGTAGGAGGGAGGAAACACAGAGGCCGGCAGTTCGTTCCACAGCCGAGCTGTTGAACTTAAGAACGAATCGTAGAAGCGACCCGTTCTCATGTGACAAATGTCAACCGTTTACAAAACTATGCACCGGTGCCGAAGGGATCAATGACGCTAGTTCCTCAGAGCATCTTCCATTGTAATACCGATAGAACAAGGACAGCATACCTACCTGACGCCTGTGCTCTAAAGATTGCAGTCCGCTTGTTAAGATTGGGGAATCTATCAAACGGACCGCCCGTTTTTGCACAGAGTCAAGGGTTTTTTTCAGGTATTTAGGGGCTCCGGACCAGAGATGGCTACCAAATTCAAGAGTAGGGCGCACTTGCGATTTGTACAGGGTCAGCAGTTGTGTACTATTAAAGTATCTGCGTGCCCTGTACAGTACGCCCAGCTTCTGAGAGGCCAACTTTACTCTGGCTTCAATGGAGCCCCCGTACTTGAGCTGGTCACTTATAGTTACACCAAGCATATCAATGGAAGGCCTGTTCGGAAGATTGCTTCCGTTGAAGGAGACTAGATTGTCATTTGGATCCCTTTTAGACGTAATCAGACAGGATTGGGTCTTTGAAAGATTAAATTCGACGAGATTATTTTTACCCCAGGAGGAAATACTCTCGAGATAACCGTCCATTCTCTGCTTCAAAGCCCTCCGAGCCGTTGGAGTTTGTGTGCCCTTTGGGGGCTTGTCAAACAAAAAGCTATCATGAACTGTACTGTCATCCGCGTAACAATGAATTGGTGCGCATGTCAAAAGGTCATTGATGTGCAACAAAAACAAAGTCGGAGACAGAACCGATCCCTGTGGGACGCCAGCATTTATGGAGTGTAAGGAAGAGGTGAAACCGTCAGCAACCGCCTGAATCGACCTATCCCTTAAAAAGTCAGCAATCCACGTACACAGGGATGCGGGAAGTCCGTAAGAAGGCAATTTGTTGACAAGTCCTCGGTGCCAGACCCGGTCAAAGGCCTTGGATATGTCTAGTGCGACCGTTTGGGTCTCACCGTGACGTTCCAGGCACCGCCCCCAAACATGCGTCACATACGCGAGAAGATCGCCGCACGAGCGGTTCCGCCGGAATCCGTATTGACGGTCGTTGATAATTTTGTTCTTCTCGAGGTATGTGAGCAGTTTGTCGTTGATCACACGTTCCATCACTTTGGACAGAACTGATGTGATCGCTATGGGGCGGTAGTTGGCCGGGTTGGAGCGGTCACCTTTCTTGGGAATAGGGTGAATGACCGCTTTTTTCCAACCAGAGGGCACAGTGCCACACTTCAGGGACATTTTGAAGAGCTTTGTCAAAACTGGAACTACTTCCGCAGCACACCTCTGCAATACCAGGGCAGGTATTCCATCAGGTCCACTAGCTTTGTTAACATCGAGCCCCCGTATAACGTGGAGTACATCCCGATGCCGGATCCTCAGCTTTTTCATAAAGAAGCCGCAGTGAGGAACCGACGGCGGAACAGCACCTCCGTCATCGAGGGTCGAGTTTTTCGCAAACATTTTCCCTAATAAGTTAGCCTTTTCGGTGGCGGTGTTTGCTAGTGAGCCGTCAGGTCTGGTAAGAGGTGGCAAACTGGGTTTGCAAAAATTCCGACCTATTGAGCCCGCAAGCGACCAGAATGCTCTGCTGCCATGCGGGCAGGCAGCCAGCTTTTTGCTGATCTGCAGGTCGTGTTCGAATTTTGACCTATTAATGATTCTCTTGCATTCCTTTGCCGATTTGTTGTATGCTGATCTGCTTTCGGACGTTCGAGATGTGTTGTAGGCTCGGTAAGCCGCGTTTTTTCGTCGAACTGCTTCGGAACATTGTCGACTGAACCACGGCTTTGAGCCCACACCAGTTTCTTTAGTAGTCGATTGTATGAAGCCATCCATCGCCGATTTGATGACTTCACCAATCTCCTGGGCACATCTTGAAGGGTCCGAAGTCCGAAAACAAACAGTTGACCACGTAAAAGCGTTAAAATGGGCCCGCATGCCGAACCAATCTGCTGACCCATAGTGCCACACTTTTCTCCTCAGCCTCTCATTGGTTGGTCTGAGGTTAACGGGGATTGATGTCGTCACCAGGCAGTGGTCAGATGATCCCAGAGGCGCTGTGACGTCAATCTTATAACCGTGTGGCACAGTAGTTAAGAATAGGTCTAACAGATTGGAGCGGTGAGTCTGGACATCAGGAACCCTTGTAGGCTCCTGAACTAGTTGCTCTAATCCGTAGCAAATGGCAAAGGATTCCGCCTGATTCAGGTGATGAATTCTTGGAATTGGTGAGTACAAAGAGTAGTTAGTATTGAGGTTATTGTTACATTTAAAAGTGTCTATGCTTCGAGTTTGTCTGGCAGGTACATTCATATAAATTAATTCCAATAATTCAGGGCTGTCAATGAGAGATTTGATAATTTTGAATAAAAATAACATATCAGTTAGAACTCTTCTATCCGATAGTTTGAGAAGTCTGGTTTCGGTACGTAAGTTATTATAATTTATAAATTCGATGGGAATATTCATTTTAAAATTAATGTACCGAAGAAATTTATTTTGTACCTTTTCTAAGGCTTGAGAATGGACTTTGTAGAACGGTGACCATACTGTTGAATTATATTCTATTTTACTTCGTACTAGTGAGCAATATAAATGTTTTAAAGTTAACACATTTTTAAACTTTGCCCCCATTCTCAAAATAAAACCGAGCATTCTCATTGCATCGCTAGTAGTTTCATCGATGTGTAAGTTAAACTGTAGACTTTCGTGGAATAAGATACCGAGATCTAGAATCTGTGAAACTCGAAGAAGATTAGCGCCATTAATGAAATAAGAAAAATTAAGAGGATTTTTACCTTTGTAAAAACTAATAATCTGGCATTTACTAATATTTAGTTGCAAATCATTTTCTGAATACCAAGCAAATAGTTTATTCAGATTCGACTGCAAAATAGCACGATCATTATCATCTTTAATTATTCTGTAGATCTTCAAATCATCGGCAAATAACAGAACTTTGACTTTGCTAAAAATATTTACTATGTCATTGATGAACAAACAAAATAATATTGGGCCCAGATGAGATCCCTGCGGTACTCCACTTGATGCCGCAATTTTGTAAGAAGTGAATGAATCAACCTTTACCGCTAAGTACCTTCCCAACAGATAACTCTTAAACCATTCAAACATGCTCCCTCTCACTCCCAACAATTTTAATTTACGTATTAAGATTCTGTGGTTTACTTTATCAATATGAACTGATTCCTCTATTATTGTGAATCGTTTCGTTTTATTCTTTCATATAATTTATAAAAAAGGGGAATGAGCCTTAAATTTTAATTTTCTTTCTGAAATTCTGTATTCTGACAAAATAAAAGTGTTAAAAGCGGATATTAAAACATTTAAATCGATAGAAAAAAATGTATTTATATTACAGCTGCATTTAAGATTTGTTGCGTTTTAAACTAACTCGGTCTTGGGATCTAATTATTTTACGTCATTTTTATCAATCCAAAAAAATATTAAAAAAAACGCAAATAAAATCGAAAATTAATTCAGATTTTTAGGAAAGTCATTAAAACTTTGTAATCATTCAATCAGACGTAAATATTAGTTGAAGATCAAATTGTGTAATTTGAAAATGAGACTTACCAAAAAAATATGAAAATAATTAAGTTCCAATTGCTCAAGTTGGTTGACGCGTTGTACCGATAAGACAAAGATCATGGATTCATACCGTTCAGATTGTTACGTTTTTTTAATTTTTTTGTGCTTGTTCTGTTTCATGTTTCGTTCAGATAAATAAGTATTATCTTCTTCTGAAAATGAAAGTTAAAATACAGAAATTTCGGAAAAAACCATAATCATAACTTTCATTTATCTTTGTACAGGAGTATTAGCATTATCTATATTTTAAAAAAAATGCCAAAAGTAATATATTATTATATGACGTTTAATAACCAACCTTTCAAAATTCAATATTACGAATAATAACTGTTATTATCTTATTAACCACCAGTGATACTTTAGAATTGCGTAAAAGAATTTTTTTAAATATATTTTAGAATATTAGTTACAACAAATTTTGTTGTATCTAATTATTGTGTAATGCATGTATTTCGGATATATTGGCGTTTTAAATGCCCCCCTTTAACAAAGAGTTTGAAAGGGAAGTTGCTCTCTACTCAGTGCCCAGTGAACAAGAAAAGATTAATACTCTACTTGTACTACCACAATTTCAACCCCTGTATAAGTATTATATGTTCACTGTTCACCCTTATAAGTATATATAAGCACCCTTATGTCAAATACTATAAGTTATATATATATATATATATATATATATATATATATATATATATATATATATATATATACCTTACAGTATTTATGTATAATAAGTTTAGTCAAAAACGTGAAAGCTAGTATTTTAGATACAATTTTTTTTGATTGAGCCTTGCTACCAAATGTTCTCTGTAGTTTTCTATTCGACGATTTGTTTTGGAAAGCTAATAAATTTCTCATCATTATATGAATTCCTTGTGGTGACCGATATTTAATAACATCGTTTTGCATAAAAAGTACATTTATTTTCTAATAAGAATAAAAATCAAATGCTGTAAATTTATTTATTTATTTATTTATTTAAACGCCCATTGGGCTTTTACATACATTGTTATTAGTGTTATTACATTAACTATGTGACATTTAAAAGTTTACGTACATATATAAATAAAATAGTTATTATATCTGTAGTACATAAATGTTTTACAAATGATACAGAATACCATTATGGAGAACAGTTTTTTTTTTCTTTTTTTTTTTTTACTTGCTTAAAAAAATAAATGGATTGAAATTAATCAGCATTTATAGGGACTTAAAATCATATTCGAATTGTTATTTAAATTACAATATTAATTTGTAAAGTTAAAACATATATATTAAAGTTAAAAGTCATAAAAGAAAAGAGTGAAAAAACAGAAGCTAAAAAATGGGTTTTTCACTATGGAGAGGAGAAGTCATACATTTCAGCAAAGTGTTTATGTAGATTTCGTTTAAGCACTGCTACAGAATCTCTAAATATATCAACAACATTACCAAATTTATTACCAAATTTTTGTATTCGATTTAACGATATGTGCGTTTGATAATTAGATTTGAAATTGTCACAGAAAAAGGTGGAATTTTGTCTCGTATTTTTGGAAGGTACATATAATTTTATTGTGGCAAGAATTTCAGGGCTGTCGATTCTATAATTAATAATTTTATTTAGTAGAACAAGGTCGGAGATAATTCGCCTATCTGACAGCGTAATCAAATTTAGTTGATGCATGAGTTGGATATAATTTATATTTTGGATTGGAATATTCAGTTTAAAGTTAATAAATCTTAAAAATTTGTGTTGTACCTTTTCAATATTGTTGGAATGTACTTTATAAAACGGGGACCAAATAGGCAAATTATACTCTACTTGACTTCTTACTAAAGATGTGTATAGTGTGTTCAAACATTCTAGTGACTTGAAGTCACATGCGGTTCTACATATAAAACCGAGCATTTTTAGGGCTTTATTTGTGATTTCATTTATATGCGGATTGAATGTTAACTGTTCATCAAATATAACACCCAAGTCCCTGATTTGAGTGACAGCTGTCAATTTTACATTGTTAAGCGAATATTTATAAATTGTATGATTTCGTATTTTACAAAAACGAATGACCTGACATTTTTTAATATTGAGAAACAGAGAGTTGATGATGCACCAACGATATAGTTTATTTAAATTAAGTTGCAAAGTATAACAATCGTCTAAACTGCGTATTGTTTTATATATTTTCAAATCATCTGCGAAAAGAAGAACTTCTACATCTTTAAATATGCTAACAATATCATTAATAAATAACAAAAAAAGAATTGGTCCCAGGTGAGACCCCTGAGGGACCCCACTTGTGGCTTCGAAAATGTAAGATTCCACAGATTTTATTTTGACACATAGCTCTCTTTTACTAAGATAGCTATCAATCCAACTTAACAGATTACCCTTGATACCCAACATACTTAATTTTTGTACAAGGATATGTCGCCTAACTTTGTCAAAAGCTTTGGAAAAATCAGTATATATTGAATCCACTTGATGCTTCAAGGCAAGAGAATCAGTTATGTAATTTTCATATATGATCAAGTTACTTAGGGTGGATTTACCTGTGATAAAGCCATGCTGGTTGGGTACAATAATATTATTAATTTGTTTACATATTACATCTAGGACTAACGATTCAAATAGTTTGGGAATAGCGGATAATATACATATTGGTCTGTAGTTTGATACATCGCTTTTATCTCCCTTTTTATGAATAGGCGTAAGATAGCTTTTTTTCCACTGTTTTGGAAAACACCCTGACGACAAAGACTTATTAAATAGTAAAAATAATGGATAAGTCAAACTGCGAACACAAGATTTTAAATATATTGGAGGGAACCCATCCGGTCCAGCGGATTTATTAGTATCTAATGCTTTTATAGCCTTTTCTATAGCGTTTATTTCAATAAAAGTAAAGAAGATGTAAAGAATATTTTGGTGGGGGGAGGTCAAGGAGGAACATCTAGGTCAGTAAGCCAGTCTAGTACCTCAGGCGTCGCCCTGTGGACCTCATCCATCCCGCCGGTGAATGAATGCAACGGGCATTATATGACCACATGTTGGGTGGTCTTCACCGCACCATAATCACACATTGCGGACCCTTTAACCTCTATTAATTATTTGTCCCACCTGTGCATCATGTGGGCACATCGGCTGTGGGAGGACCTTATCATATTGATGGCGGACCAGAGTTTACGAGGCAGCGAGAATCTCAGTGGGGACGTGCAAGAGATGGTTTTCATTTCTCACGTCGCACACTGGGGCCAAATACCAGAAGTTGATACAATAAACAAAAAAAATAAATTCAATAGTACGATGTCGCTTCATTTGTTTCGAGGAACCTCGATAGTTGTAGCATTATTATATAGTAGGTAGAAACCTTTGACCATACTCTTCTACCTGTGACACCGCTCAGTACAGAGCGAACACTCGTGCAGATAATACGCCGTTTACAAGTGCCAGCATAAACCTCAAGTTCAAGTATTTATTTCGGAAGACACCTATTACGAATCCCAAAAGTGAGTATGGAACCATCATGTTCAGGTATTTATCTTATTTTTTCACATTATATTTTGAACATTATTAATTATTTTAATAGATAAAATTGTTTATCAAATATATACAAAAATTTAGTCGTGATTTAAAAAAAAATTATATTCTTTTAGAGATTAGTTGAGCTCCGGGCACCTCCGGGCTATCATTCAAACACTTTTAGGACCAATAACTATTGTTATTTACGAATCACTTTTAAAATCTTGCACATATGTACACTTTTTTAAGTAATGAATTATTTTAATGTGATCGGGAGCTATAATTAAAATGAACAGTTTTTTTAAAAACTCGGGATCAGACAATTTAATATCATGTGAGTTACAAAACCTGTCAGAATAGAGATTTATTTTAAAATAATCGTTACCGACATTCAATTTCCATTTTTTGGACGTAAGGTGGTAAAGTGTAACTCAAAGATAAAACTTCATGGTCTCCCTTCCTAAAACTGTTTATACCACATATCTGGTCATAATAGAACAAAGATAGAACGCGTTTTCGGAGAGAAAGAGTCGTGTCAGTTGGTGATAGATATAGCACAACGCAATTCAGCGGTTTTTTATGCTTCGTGACAAATACAGCACTACGTGAACCGAGCGGAGAAATTATTCATTTTCTTTTTTTCACACAGGTGTGAATTCTGATACCTTATTCATGACGAGACGACAATTATTCACAATAATGAAGAACTCTGGATACCTACACATTCCAGATCAGCTAAATTCGCTGCAAAAGGAAATGGAGTTGAGGACAGGATGCATCGGTGATCCCAGAAAACATATTTCGAGAAGGATAAATCGCTTCAAATCGGAACACTATTCACGATGGGTGCAGCGCACCGGATTGAAGTAAGATTTCTGGAGAAAAATAAAACATTGCTGGATTCATCAATTTATTTTCCGAATCTTACACTAAAACGCGGTGGTCCCGGTCGCCTGAAAATTACCTTTGATCAGAGTACAAAACGAATGAAACGACAAAAGACTCTGGATTTGAGAAAGTCTACTCCTCTAACTGAATTAGTTTATGCCACACATATGGAACTTAGAACTACAGGACAGACAGGGGCGTCTATAGCTATCACTGATATTTTATCGGATTCATCAAGTCCCAGTAAAAGTAGCTAATAGAAAGTCTCTTGAAACAGTTACTATGTTAGGAGAGGATGCTGTAACACTCGTAGTGGAAGCGGGATTATCTCGACATCGATACAATGTAATAAGATCAAATGCTCCAAAACTATACCCGTCTTATAAAATTGTACAGGCCGCATAAAAGGAATGTTTCCCAGTACCCAGCAAAAATCAATGTTAGTGATATTTCAGTTCATGATGATTTGCAGACAATACTCAATCGTTTGGTCTTCGCTCAGGGCAATGTAATACGTACACTCAAATCTAAGGAATTATAAAATATATTTTCAATTTGTTGTTTTTGTTATCAGATCCCCTGCGAGCAAAAGGAAGCAGCCAAAAAAAAAATGACCACACTCCCCATAGAAGCGGTAGAACTGTCAATGGCTCCATCATTACATCCGACAGGTGAAAATTATTCAAGTACTCAGGATGATGATGATGATAGTGACGATTACGATTATTATGATGATCGTGATGATGGTAGTGTTGATGATGGTGATGATGATAATGATTTTGACTCAATCAAGTCGGATAAAGAGAAATGATTTTTTTGTTTTGTTATTTATTTATTTAAATCGTGAATATAAAATACGTACATAAAAAAGTTTACATATATTATGTATTTAATTTTTTTTTATAACCTTCCTTTCCACATTCAAATTTTCTCTTAAAAACGTCCCTGTGAATAAAGGGCGTTTTTCATCACTCTTGCCCCAGTGTGCGTCGGCCGATTGCCACTCAAGTTTCCACCTATCTTCTGAAGAGAGAGATAATCGAAGGAGCCTCTCTCCCTCCTTCCAGAAGGGTTTTCGGAAGATACAGAGAAGATATCATCGTGCAAAGGTATTGCGCATTTTTTGCACCGCCTTCTTGAAAAGAATACTTAAAAAATAGGTATGATCTGTGAAGGTTCTAGTGATCTTTTTATTTTCCAAGGGAAAGTTTATTTTCGACACACATCACTCTTTTGTATACCGACCATTTGAAAAACTTAACTTCCGATCTGTAATTCAAGTCGGAAACTTTTCATTTTAAATTATAGAGATGGTAATACATTATATAAAATCCTTTGCAACGAAAAAACTCACAGAATAAAAGATACAATGTCTACGTGCATCCGAGTGGTTCAGAGTTCTTGCGTTTTGTCATTCAGTTATTTGACTTTTTTACATTGACGTTGTTTTATTTTTTAATGGTATTTAATCAAAAACATGATTGTTAAATAATATTCTTTAGGATCACAAAAATAATTGATAGATTTCGAAAACATACAATAATAGTATATTTTTGTTGAAAAAATAAGTTTTATTCTAAGAGGATTGCAATATTTTCATTTTGTTAAACGGATGGGTCTATTCTATTGAAATCCACTAGTTGATATTCTACCTACGTCTAGAGAAAACCATAAGTATAAAAACATTACAAAATATCCTCAACAACAACATTTTCCCAGTAAAAATCTCTTTTATAACATATTTTTTCACATTTATAACATATTTTTTTACATTTACAACGTATTTATAATATTATATATTAACATATGCTAGGTACAAAAAGGCTATACTATCATATCTTCTCAATTCATTATTAATTAATCTAGCATAAAAAAGTCTACTCATACTTGTTTATAATATTTTCTCTGCTCTTGTATGTCCTTCTAGAGCTTGTATTAATTTTATACTTTCAAATGCCACAGTTAATTGTTATTTTAGTTTAAATTATTACTAGTTTTGGATTATGCTTGTATTCTGTGACATGTAATTATTTTGTATGGTATATTTATACCGTCGATATTAAAAATAAAATTAATACTAGTTTTTTTTGTTTTAGCGTCCAAGAAGTACACTTTAATACAAGTTTTGTTTCAGCGTCCAAGAAGTGAACGTGAATATAAGTATTGTTTCAGCGTTCAAGAAGAAAACGTAAATAATACAAGTTTTAAGGAAAATTCTGAAAGTCTTCCCTTAAATACTCTGGTTTTGAGATTGTTGAATCACGAATCTCGCTTTTAGCATAAGTCTGCCAATAAATTCAGCACAGCGGCATAAAATTCGGACGAGAGTATTAGTTCGTACGAATGACGTATGATCCGGAGAATGTTTACTCAATTTCGGCGAAATCGGTTGCTCAGAGCCGGAGAAAATCACTTACATTTAACTAATCAGCACAGACATGAATTCATGATGAAAATACACACATGAAGATTTGCCTTTACAGATCTTTTGAGGATCTTTAATCAGAGATGTGTTTAAAAAATCATTAAAGTCAACCTTCCAAACAAAAAAAATGTGTTCCAAAAAAAATCTGTTTTGTTTTTTTTTATTATTGCTGCATTCTTGTAATATAATAATATTATTCTTAAATCAAATTACGATACGGTAAAAGCGATTAAGACTCTCGACCACCAATCTGGAGGTAGCGGGTTTGAATCCCAGTTGGTTTTATTATCACTTTTTATTTCATATTTAAATTATGTATATACGTTCCAGAGTTGCAAATACGTTCAATAACGCCCTGTTGAAACACCATAATTCAGAATCGACACGTAGCTTGAAATGGCTTAATATGGTGATATACTTAAATGGCTGTATATTGTGATATATGAATGGCCCGGTACTTTCCACACTTCATCTACCCCATCTCCTTCACTCCCCCCAATGGCTTCACAAATCCCCAATTGATGGTTTTCTAGCATCACTGGCTAGCATTTCTAGCACTATTGGGCGGTATTCACATAAACTGGTATCAGACACAACCTTAAAACAAAATGTATTAAATAATGTTTTGCATTATAATCAGAACGTTCTATTAATGATTATTGGGATGGGATTCTGCACACTTAACGTTCAAAATAAGAGAAAAATTAATATTTAAATATTGAAGACAATATTAGTGATTTCTAAACGAAAATCTGAAACAGAAAAATCAGAAAAGGAAACGGTCACATCTGGGACTCGAACCCAGGACCCTTGTCTTTCCGGGACAGTGCTCTACCAACTGAGCTAATGGGACCCTATTCCCCTCGGTCACTTTTAACTGTATCATACTTCGAATAAGAACTACTTACATTAGCGGTAGAGCACTGTCCCGGAAAGACAAGGGTCCTGGGTTCGAGTCCCAGATGTGACCGTTTCCTTTTCTGATTTTTCTGTTTCAGATTTTCGTTTAGAAATCACTAATATTGTCTTCAATATTTAAATATTACAATTTGAGGTTTTACTCAATGAAGTTATTCAGAAAAATAAAGAGAAAAATTAATGTTTACATCTGATTTATAAAATTTCGGAAACGCCGGGGGCTTACAGTTAGAACTACAATAATTATTTCATAATTATGCAATACAACCTACTACACATTTTAACAACATCTGAAAAGTAGAAAAAGTGGTATTTTTGCAATCTGGGATCCCAGCTCATCATTACCGCCATTCAGTTCTACCGTGATTCATTTATAGGGTGCTACACCGTGTTGCGCTTCTTCCTTCTTAAGCCAACTTTTCGGACAGTGTTACAGTGCCCATCATCGTGGCAGATTGATGAAGTGTGTATTTATAGATGTAGAAGTTAGAGTTACAGTATTTGGCGCATTAATCTTCGAAGCGCTGGTATTTCAGCAAATTAATTTGTTAAGTAAATGTGATTTTAGTATCGTCCAGTTCTTTCATAGCTATACAATATGAAATTTTCACAAGTGAAGTGTGTTTTTATGTAGGTTGAAGTTACAGTTACAGTATTACTTTTTGGGTCTGTTTGTCAGTATAATAATTCGTTAAATTAATGTGGTTTTCGGCGGTTAGTTTTTGCGTTTATCAGTTATTTTTACAGCTCCGGAAAATAATGTGTTCAGTGCTGTTACGAAATTAGTTTCAAATACAAAATGTATTGAAGACACAAAGTTCCAGCAATTCGTGTTAACAAATCACTTTTATACGAGAAAATTCTATATCTAGTCCATTGTAGCCACCAGTCACTGCACCTGTAACAATGCAAGTCTTTCAACTCACCGAACAAAAGCTCGAGCGTTTCCTTTTAAATTTATTTGCTAACTATTGAAAGCGTTATCTTGTTTCTTGGCGGATATGGGAATGGAAAAGTCAAACAGGAAATCCTTACAATGATGCCACCCTCATAATATACATAGAATATAACACACGAGCCGTTGTGTAACCATTGCTCGTGTTTATGGATAACTCAATGTTTTATTGTTGCATATTTCAGATCAGGGTTAAGGCAAAGCACTACGTAGTAAGGAAAAATTTTGTTTTGAAAATTCTATCGCTTAGAAATATTTCAGATTCTTTAATTAAATACTGCTAGTAGAAAACATCTTAGACTTTGAAATAATCAAGCACTTTTTTAAGACGAGAAGTATCAGACCTATAAAAACTGGATTAAAGTTCAAATTCACCTACTTACGAGCCTATTTTCGATAATGATTTTATTTTATAATGCGGTAAATAAAGTTCTTGAAAAAACGATCTTAATGCAATAAATATTAGTGCTTTGCAACATGTGATTGATTCGTACTAAAAATGTTTTTAAAATTAAAATATGTGGTTACCCCAATACGTGTTAATTTACATATACATCCTATTCACACATATATATACATACCTGCCACCACTGTACTGATAGGATTGTTGTCTTTTGTCCTAATTTCCTATCTATTCCTGTACCTTTCTCTGCACTTTGCAATTAGTGTCTTACAAAAATTCCAACCGCATAGCTCACTATATAAACCTCATCTGCGTGAGATCTTATCTCGCTTACCTTATTACATTTTCATCCGCGCGGATATCGTGCAAACCGTTGTGTTCAGTGCCATTGCTGTGAGGAGAATAAACAGGAAGAAACGAGTGCCCTTGTTCCTAATGGTGACTCCTTCCTTCCATACAACATATTATTGTCTTATGTGCGGTGGTAATTACACTAACATTCAAGGTCCTTCGACTAACATTTTTTACACTCCTAAAACAACATAACATAACACCTTTTACACACCAATATGTATAAGAATTGTTTTAGGATATATATATATATTAAAACCCGTAGAATAGGGGTAGGTTGAGCTTACCTATTGCATTTTAAATCAAACATATGTACCATCTACGAACGAAGAGGTTATTTTGTATATAACTTTTTATTGCAAGCCTTTCGTTCTAAATTCGGGCTCGCATTCGGGCTGCTCCAATAATATTAAAATGATCAATCTGTCACACGAGATGATATCAAATCCGCTTCTGAATTAGAGTAAGTGATTGCCGAGATTTAGCTTAATACGGATGATGGAGATGGATAAAACAGAACTGTATAATAAGGTTCTGTGAGAGCGAAGACGAATGTGTTTTTATTTTATTTTTATTATGTTACTGTGAATAACGCCCGGGCTACTGAGGAAAATTTACGAGTAAAAATAGAGGAAAAATACAATAAGGAGTTTATGTGTTCTTTTATTATTATTTCCGGAATTTCTGTCAAATAACCGGGATGTGATTCATTTACATAAGAAATATCGATTCAGAGAATCTTTTTGAATTGCAATCCATGAATATACGCTTAATGTACTAAGCAAAGCTTTAACTAAAAATCGGTTGGAATTACAAAGTTCCAAACAAAGAAGGTTAAAAATTCACTACGTGCTAACCCGTGAGAGGGCGCGCAGTGAGCATTTTGCTCGGACAACAATTGATATTTTTCGATTTTAGCGATATCATATCGCCTCAGTGTTCAAGGTCACTTTCAAACTATTCAACTCCTCTCCTCCGGTGCAATCAATTGAAATGCAGCATTTTGTTCATCGCCTGTACAGTTTTTTTTTCTAAGGACTGCTTAGGTTAAGGCCAAAGTTTTGAAGAGTTTTTGTTTGTGTTGAAAGCTGCACGTATGTTACTTAGTCTTAATAAAACGCTATTATTCATGCTAAATAGATATAATAGTGATTGATAAAAATAGTTATTTCATTATATCAATCGGTTCTTATCAATATAAAGTACAAATAGATAATATTTTAAATAGCGTGAGCATTTTGCTCACGTGCGCCTTTTTGTGCGCGGGATAAAAAACGTCTCTTCAATCGTCATATATTATAATATTACAAAGCTTCTTTGCAATTTTTAGAACCTAGCAACATTTTAATCACTCTGCGTCATTTCTATCATGAGTTATGGAGTCCATAAGCATCCGTTTAGAAGTCGGGCAATACAGCCAAAATATAAGCCGTTGATTTTGTGAGCCATTTTGCTACATCTCGAATAGGTAGGTAACATAATAATAATGATGTTTGGATCATTTCTATAGCGCTGTTTTCATGAGAAAATCATCTCAAGGGCGCTTAGCAACTTAATTGATACATTTATCCTAGATTAAGAATTTAAATTTGTTACTATTGGCTTATGTAACTAAAATTACTAGCTACTGACTTACAACCAAGTTTACAAATACATATTCTTATCTTATAAATTCATGTAATGTTTGCAATCCTTTTAAAAATGTTGATCAACCAAGACGGTAATGCATCATACTCAACCAGTTACGTCAATTTTGCAGAAGTGGCGAAAAATGAGAATCCAGACTATTAGTAATCCATCATCGATGCTTCCTCTGGCGATTTAATGAGATTTTGAAGAAATAAAATAAAACAGATCAGACAAATAGTAATTTCTCAATATAACACATTTTCTACCACATTGATAACGGCACCACCGCTCGCATTATCCTATTCTGTTGTCAATTTATTCATGTCCAGCGACCTAGAAAATCGTTTGCGGTAGTAACCAAGCTACATCTCTTTCATCTCGGTTGTTTTCTTTCAGCATGATCTTATATTTAGATTTGGACATATGTGTGTTTCATCTAAATGTCAGTAAAGGGGAGAACTTTATTATCGATTCGTTCGCTTTCCTACCACGAGCAGTAGAGCTGCTTTCAACACTGGCAGTAAAAATGAGAGCCGTTCTCCGTGCAGGTCAATAGTAGGATAGTTCGTAATGACAAATAATCTGAAACGCAAGTATCAGCCTTTGGTGCTGGTGTAGTCGGCAATCACGCCAACTGTCAATCTTGATTTATTCGTAATGTAATTGCGAAAGTATTTTTACAATAAACATGTTTCTCAATCAGAACAAATGATACCTCTGGAATCTGATACCGTCGAATACATTTAGCTGTTAAGAGAAACGACTGCACGACTTTTTAACGAAAAAACAAAAAAAATTGTTAGTGAGTTAATGATAACAGTTAAAAGACAATTTTACTCAACTTCTACTAATGTAAATATGAAAAAAACTTTTAAAATTAAGAGGATTACAAAAAGCATTTTGATATGTTTAAATATATTTACTTTGAAATACACATTTGCCGTATGGAAATTAAAATTTCGACCCAAAAAAAGTCCAATACATTTAGTCTTTTTGCAATGTGATTTTACATTACATTACCTTTATTTTTCAAATGGTAGTTTAAGTTTGGTAATATTTTTTATATATATGTGTAATTATTTGCAGTTTTTAAATAGTTGCACAGTTACCTATATCGTTTTTAAGACAATCTAATCTAATATTCAAATATATATTATGAATCATTCACATATTGACGAAATTTAAGATTTTTTTATATTCTTATTATATTTATTAGTCTCCGTGGTCGAGTGGTAAGTCTCTCGATTAGCGATTCGAAGTTCGCGGGTTCTAATCCTGGCGTGCGCAAGTTTATTTTATTTGTGTTATTTCACATTTTATTGATTTAAAATATTATATTGTATACTTGCAGCACGTTCCAGAGGGGGAGATACTCTGAGTATTGCCCTGGTGTAAGACAACCATTCAAAATTGTAACGTTGCTTGAAATAGCTTTATGACCACATTCGAATAGCCAGGTACTCCCCCACCTTCCTGTTCTCCATCTGCAGCCCTTCCCCACTACTTTCAGCCTCACAACATACCCCAATTGGGGATGCCATAGTCTAACTGGCTCCCGACGGTTGAGAGAAGTTGGGACTTTTGTGCGGTATACACATAAAAATAAAAATAAAACATTCTTCCAAATTTATTTCCTTTGGTTATTCGACAAAAATCTTAAGTGGTCCTTACATCAAGAATTTCTTAATTTTGGTTTGTTTTTTCTAAAGTGGGGTGTTACTTTAATTCTTTTCCTCATCTCACGTGTGTAAATACTAATTTTAACTCAAAATTTTCAACTAAAATCATGAAAAAATTAATGTTTAATGGTTTTTATTATATATTTTAAATAATAGATGAAAAAAATAGCTCAATTCCGTCCTGGAAATTTGCTAGACATTTTGATGTTTTTAAATTATTCAGTTCGGTTCGGTGTATTTGTATGAAAAACACCGCACTGCCGTTCGTTCCTCTTAAAACAAAGTATTTATTTCGCGTAATTTAAAACATCTGTAAATAAACAGTACGAGTGATCAGAAGTCGCAGATAAATAACATGATGATTTTCAGTGAATTCATCACTTGCCTACGTGCAAAGCTAAGCGTAGATGGAAATCCTTATTCGAGATGTGATTGAAGATTTCCACGGTCAACGTTAATTTTCTTTTTCTTTCTTCGGTTTCTTCTTCTGTAAGAGTTTTTCTATTGTCAGGGAAATTTTCGTTCTTCGGTAACTTCTCCTATAGTAGTTTGTCTATCGTCAGGGCAATTTTGTTCTTCGATTACTTCTCCTATATAAGTTTGTCTATCATCAGGACAATTTTCTTTCTTCGCTAACTTCTCCTATAGGAGTTTGTCTATCATCAGGGCAATTTTATTTCTTCGGTAACTTCTCCTATATGAGTTTGTCTATCATCAGGGCAATTTTCATAAATATTTAGATAGAACTAAATTAACATTCTCTTCAGTAACTATACTTAAATTTAAGATTCGCTACATTTGCATTCATCGTCGCCTCCATGCTAAAATTGCGAATCTGCCATTTTCGCGAAAATGACTTCTTGATGAAAAAAATCTCTATTTGATGATAAACTCTGTGGTAAATTGACAGTATTCTATCCCCAGCGGTTACGAAGTTATCAAATATCCTAACCTTAATTATATTACGAGTCATTCTAATCAAATTATGGTAAAGTTTCAAAAAATATATAGAAGCATTTACTAAGAAATATGAATTATCAATAAATTAATGATAAATTAAATTGATTATAATAAATTGTTATTGGAATAAAATTGTTATTATTAATAAAATAGACCACAAACGACTTGCAAATCTAAAATTTAAAATAAAATATTTTTGATATCATAAAAAAGATGATTTTTGCAGATTCGCAAAGGAGGTAACGAATTATGTATTGATTTTTGGTTGTTAGGACGCGTTGAATTACTTTTACATTTGTGAAGCAATGTATCAGACAGCTTTACAGTGCCACCGGATAGCGTATATTCCAATGCTTTCCGGAAAGATCTCTCAAAATGAGAGGATATTCTAGCACATTATTCCAAAAATAATATAAACAATCAATTCCTGATAAGAAACTGGAGTGAAAAATATGATGGCTTCAAAAACATGTATTCGTATAGATCAACAATCGCTGATTCTGAATATATAAGTTTTATTATCTATATGTATGTGTGTATAGACTTAATAAATCGTCATTTAAAAACCGTTAAAACCGTAACAGGCTTAAACGCCCTGTGATTGGTTGGCGAGTTTGGACAGAACTTACACAGCTGAATGCGGAAGATATATTGCCAAGATGCGCTGCATAGACTTGCACGCGGTTTACCACTGCCTGCGGTGTACAAAATATTTCAAAAGAATTCATGTTTTTTGGAAATATTTAAAATGGGATTTGTAGATTTCATACCGACCCAAATGGGATTGACCTAACTGTTAACCCACAAAACTGAGGTGTGTATGACGTCACGTGTACCCCGCAAGATTTTCAACGTTTTGGCGGGCTTTGAAAAATACAAATTTTTAAAATGATCTATTTACTATGAAATCGACATTCGTAAAAAAAAATTAAAAATGTTGCTATTTAAGGTGAAAATTCATAAAACATTTTGAAATTGACTGGAATTTCTTATACTCCTTTACAGGTAGAATGTTTCTATTTGCTTATTAAATAAGAGTTCGATGAATTATCTTAAGATAAGCTGGTATTACCATAAATCAATAATTTAGATATATGGTGTTTGTATGTACGCCCCCATGCTTTACTGAAATTGCGGTATTCACAACAAACAATATTTTATTGTGTGTCACTCGGATATACCCGTATTCCTGTAATAATAAATAACTCGCATATGCATAATTATGCAATAATACTACAAACGGCATACTTCAACCGTTAGCTTTTTGTTTTCTTATTTAATAAGGGGTTGGCACGGTAAAGGGTTTCAATGGAAAGGGCTTGGTCTAGTGAGGGGTAGTTGTGTAGACAACTGGCGCCTTCAAGGCGGTTTCACCCACTCTACTTATTATATCCCTGATATAAGGGAAGACAAACATTCTTCAATTATCAAATGTTTTCTTATCCTGAATAATTATTTACGTTCTCTCGTATTTTATGAAAATTCTCTACGGAGAGACAAGACGCTGGAGTCGAAAACTAACGGTAGAGAAGATTTAACTGAAATTGTTTAAGTGATAGCACTGCGGTGAAGAGACTGTCGCGTCGACTAACCATTATCACAAAACTTCACGCATTTTGTGTAAAATATTATAAAATTAAAAGCAGTTTATTGTTCTGATTCCATGAAAAAAATCATTTATATGCTTATTCACGAAGGCCCTTGAGGTGATAATTCAAAAACAGCGCTACATAAAACGATCCAAGTACGATTATTACCAATGAAATTAGCTAATCATATCAGCAGATATACTATCGTACCTACGTAGTACAATGATCATCAACCCTTGCATTTGAGTATTAAATCGCTTGTAAGAAGTGGCAACATCAAAAGAAAAATTCCAACCCCAGCGTTTTAAATACCATTTAAACTAAGTCAATTTGTTCATGATCAGATGCAGAGTGATTTCTTTAGTCGTTAAATTTAATTAAGCCAAATTATTTTTTTTAAATCATTTTGAAAAATAAAAATAATCCTCTTTAAAGGTCATATTTTTTACAAAATAGACAATTGAAAAGACACTCAATTAAAAAGACACTCTATTAAAAAGAAACTCAATTAAAAAGACACTCAATTAAAAAGACGCTCAATTAAAAAGACACTCAATCAAAAAGACATTCAATTAAAAAGATACTCAATTAAAAATACACTCAATTAAAAAGACACTCAATTAAAAAGACACTCAATTAAAAAGACACTCAATAAAAAAAAGTTTTAATTAAAAAGGCACCAGTAAAAAGACACTCAATCAAAAAGTCAATCAATTAAAAAGACCCTCAATTAAAATAGCCTGAAGTGCATTGTTTTTTACTTTAACTCTTACCGAAGACTTACCGTTCAGATTTTTAAAGGCTCAATCTATGCACTAAAGGAGGACGTGTTCACATAAAAATCATTTCAACATAATCGACACCAAATATATGTTATACTTAACCGACTACTGTTCTAGTATTCTCAATCTTAGTGTAGCTTAAAAAAACTCAAAACAATCCAGAATAGAGTGATGAGATAAATTTTAAATTGTAATAAATATAAATTAAAAAAAGAAATTTCTAAAGGAATTAGATATAATGAGAGTTAAACAAATAACTTTTTATAACGTTTTGATTATGGTTTACAAAGATTTTTTCAAACTACCAAACTACGTTGCAATAAAGACTTACACGAAAACCATACAAGACAGAACAAAAACAAAAAAAATAAGAAAACATAAACACAGAATTGTTTACAGTATAAAGAAATCCAAATGTATCGCTTAGTTTCTATTGAAATTAAAAATATACCTTGTTCAAGAAAATTCAAAGAAAAACTGATGTATTTAATTAGTATTAGAAGTTTAAAATAAATTGTTAAAAGTTCCTTTATTTATATTAGAGTACAGGAAGTGGAACACTTTTGTTCAGTTCGCAATGTTTTCTGTATATTTCAAATGCGCTATATAAATGTAATTTTTTAATTTTCCGTAAAAACTTATACTGTTTTAGAAACTAGACAAAATTATATGTGCTCGCAATTAAAATAAACATTACTATTTTTAAATAATAAAATTTTAAGATCAAACGTGAAAGATGTTGTCAAAAACGTTAACCACGTTTTAACTTAATTTTTTACTCCAATCATAGAAAAATTGATAAAACTCGATATTTCGAAAATACATTAATTTTGTTTGGTGAATTTGTAAAAAAACTGTACTTTAACTTTTTTGTCGTTCATAAAATAAAAAAATAAGAAATAATTTTTAAAGTCAAACCTATTGTTACAATAGCGACGTAAAATATGAATTATTTATTTTGGCGATTTATAGGATTTTATTAATGGCAATCAGAATAAATATTTGACGCAAACTGGAAAGAATTATTATTTTCCTTTCTAACGTCATAAAAAATTTAAGTATTTCCGCATGGTAAAAAAAATACTTATAAAATCATATATGACCCTAAAACACTGGAGGGGTTAAGTGCAATAAGGCCATAAATAGTAAAAATATTTTACCTCAAAATCCCAAAACTTGAATATCTCTGATTCATCCTATCCTCCATCGTGACGACATACCGACGTTATTTATGAGCTACTTTATGAATAACAGTTTGCAGAGCGAGTCCCATAAGGAGCTAATGTCAACGATAGCTGTAACTGCGGGTGACTGCTGGGTAGGTACTGGTTTGCCCTTGTGACCTTCCGCAATGTCTTATCGCTTTGCTCATGTCAGATTTAACTGAGGACGACTTTTATTCTTGTCAGCACTCTTCACTCGTCCTTTATGTGATGTTACTTCTGTCAAATAAAAAAATGTACTGTAGTCGACAATTCATTATTATTTTAATGTCGTTCGCTGAGGTTGATTTGATAAATTGCTGTGACACGGTGCAAAGCAAAAACATTATTGTATAACCAGTTTACTAAGATTTACCATTGAAGAAGTATATAATACTAACGAATCTAAACGAAACATCAACCAGAACAAGACAGAGAACATAAAAGGATAACGATCAAAGCTAGGAATAGAACCCAGGATCTCTCTTTTACTGACGTTTGGTTCATGAACTGTTCAACCATGCCGTTTTGGTATACGAAAATATTTTGTAGGATTTTCAAAATGGATTGCGTATTTGCCTAAAGTGAACATTTATTAACTGAAATGTAATAATTCACGATTAAAAGATTTGTCCATAAAAATCGTATTGAATCGTGAAAAATTTGGCTGATTACCATGTCGTTTGTAAACGGAGAAAAATCAGTACCTACGGCTTTTCTTATCAAATGACTGCATGACCATTTCCTAATAAAATATTAGTCACTTTGAATACATCTGAACACGTGTTCACGTAGGTGACATTGTTTGAATAAATATAATGGACGAGATGCGAAAATATTATTATTTTTATGAACACGTGTTCAGAATTCCTCATAGCATATTAAAATTTGTCAATTCATGCGTTGTAGGCCTCCAGTCCCGTTTTTAACAAAAAAAAATAGTAATTTGATCAGTTTTAAAAAAAATGAACATTATTTCATATAAGTAAATTTTTTCCGTGTAACCTGCGCATAAGAATCGAATTAGTAAAACGGTAAGAAAGGGAGAAAAAGTTAAAAAATATATGTATTAATTGGAGAGATGCTATGATATTATGTCATTCTTACATCTACATCTGCCATAACATATGAATACGTATTACATGCATGCAATCTAGGTACAAGCGTGTATCTTGAATGAATGAATGAATGAAGCATGAATTGATTCTGATATTATTGTATACGATTTTATTTTGGATCGTCTAGTTATCGTTGGTATGTGAAGAGTAATAAGGGAAACTCAGGACGGTCTATAATACAACAAAATGTTTTTAAAACAACAGACAAGTCGAAATTAAGTCTCCGTATTTAGATAAGGAACTCACCTGTCTAATTCAATTAACCTTACGCGTTATCTTATACAATTTGCATTTTCTGCTATTTATTCAAAATATAATTATGATTCCTACCATGTTGCAACTAGAAACTAGAAGCTAAGACGGTAGAGGATTGGACAGAGGAAGCATTAGCATACTGGGTTTACCCGGACTCGCGAAAAGAAAATGCAAGCTCGGCAAATCGCCCTCTATCTTGTTAGGAGAACTTTATAAATTACTTTGTTCAAAGGGAAGCTAAAAAGTCAACGTGAAAAGTGATATCATGGAAGTCATTCATGTTTCTAAATTACTTTTTAAATGTACAAGCGAAATTTTCAGTAAGATTAGAGATACAGAAAATATTTCGTCCGATTATTATTACTTCATAGAAGGAAAAGCTGAAAGAGATAGCTTGAAGGGCGACTTGAAAGTCATTCAGTTTTAAAAATATTTTTCACATATTCGCTGCCAGGAGCTTTCGTTACCATTAAAATTATATATTATGATTGGTCCGCCCATGGGAGAGATTGGCACTGAACTGGTTAATGCGGTAGTTGAATTTTCCTAGTAAGTAGCCCTCTGGAAAAGATTAATATTGTGTTTGCTCTTTCATATAACATTTGTCACAGAAGTCAGAAATTTCTGATGCCAATCCTTGAATAATATCGTTATGAGGAATGGAACAGGCAGAGAAAGGAAGAAAGGAAACTGTTTGTATTGGTAAATAGAACCCCTTATGTAACTGCGAATATGTCGACAACCGCATTAAAAATATATAAATACATGATTTCCAGACTGACGTAAGCGTAATGAATATGTTTTAACCCTTAGGATGCCGAGGGTAAAATTTTAATACATACACTATTTTCGTTATAACTTACTTGTTTTTTGAAATTTTTTATTACTAAATAATAAGCTTATATTTTTTATAATTTATTTACACATCTACCCTTCGTTGTTTCCAGGATGTCTACAATGTATTATTTATGAGCCAGTGAGACTATGGCATGCCCATATGGGGTATGCTGTGAGGCAGAAGGTAGTGCGGAGGGAAAGGAAATGGGAAAGAGGATGGTTGTGGAAGTATCTGGCTAATCAAATCTGGTCACCAAACACGGCTAAAGCCATTTCAAGCAACGTTTCAAGACTGAATAGTGGTCTTATAATGAGAGAATATAATAAAACTAATATAACTTATATTAATTCAAATGATTTAATCGTGAAATAACATATGTTTATCAAATAAAATTTAGCTGCGCTCACCGGATTTAAGCCCGCGACCTCCAAATTTGAAGTCTCCAGGCCTGAAGACATACGAAAATATCCTGGAAATATAAATAAAGATTAATTATATTTCTAATCAAATAAGCGTTCTGTACAATAAAAATACAGTCATATTATGAGGCTTTCTTTTTACTAAATACAATTTGTAATAATATGACTGAAAATGAGAAATTATGAATTCGACATGGAGTTTTGCGACCCACTTTTTCACAGAAAAAATTAACTTATTTGCAATTGACGAAACTACAAGCTAGAATAATGGTAAGATACATTATGTTCTTGCAAAGCGAAATAACAAAATTTCGAAAATTCAAGAACAATATTTTAAGGTTCAAAATGCCATAAAGTCAAGTGCGGTGAACCAGGAAATCCACGGTGGATTTGCCAACAAGAGTCCCAACTGCTACCAACCGTCTGGAGTCAGTGAGATTACCAGTTGGCTTATTAACAACGACAACAAAATCAAAGGCTCACTTCGTTTCCAAAGAGTTAATGCTATCTTCAAAAACTATTGCTCACATTCTCCGTATATACAATACCTGACGAATTAAATGATATTGAGAAATAACGTATTTAACCCCTCCAGCGTTTTAGGGTCATATATGACCGGGCGCCCATATTTTATTTTATTTTATAAATACATAATTTTTTTGAATTTAGAAAGAGAAATAATTATTATTTCATGTTTGCCTAAAATACTTACACTGGAATCCATTAAAAAAACCTAAAAAAAGCCAAAATGAATAATTTCGCGCCGCTATCGTAACAATCGGTTTAACTTACAATTATTTCTAATTTTTTTTATTATATGAACGAGATAAAAGTGAAGTTACAGTTTTCTTACAAATTTCCCAAACAAAACGAATGTGTTCTCTCAGTTTTTCTATTTCTCGTTTTTCACTTTGATATTAAAATTTAATTATTTAGAAATAGTAATGTTTATTTTAAATGCATACACCTAAAAGAAAAAATTATCTTATTTCTAAAACAGTATTTGTTTTTACGGAAAATTAAAAAATAAGATGTATATAGCGCATTTCAAATGCACAGAAAACATTGCAAACTGAACTATGTGATGAAACTACTGAAAAGTTTGGAAACAAAATCTGCGAGACTAAAGGTACATCCAATTAACATTTATATAGTTGCTGGAAATAAACTGACCTGGCTCGGCCCTCTTCGTGCTGAAATACTGATTTATTGAACTTTCATCGGAACTAGTGTCTTGAATATATAAATCACTTCTTGTTCTTCTGTGCTCCGGGCCGGTTTTATAATGCGGCCACGCAGTTGGGTTCAGTCAAGTGTTCAGGATACAGCCTTAAAGCCTACTTTCAGGAAATTGAAAGCTCCTCAAGGAAACTTTACAATTTTTTCCCAAAACTAAACTTGGAATTAATTTTGAAATATCTATATCTTTTTCAATATTATAAAAGTAGACTGAACGAAATAGAAATAAGATTTCTGAGGCATTTGTTTGGTAAAACAATGTATGTGGATAATAATGTGGATATCCGCAATTAATTCAAGGCTGTTATGGCGTAATGATTTAAATTGAGAAAGGGACGCTTATGATGATTTGGGCATCTAGAGCGAATGAATTAAGAAAGTGAGCCAAATACTTGACTCTGGACATGTCAAGAGTCAGAATAACAGAAGGGAATATATAAAAGATTGAAACAAGGTTTCAATGATTCAATTTCGATTGATTATAACGATTGTGTTGTATTAATTTATTTATTTATTTAACGCCCATAGGGCTTTTACAGATAATAATGTACATCTTTATTTATTGTATTTGCGCGAATACGCCAACCAGTTTCGATCCAGCTAAGAAATCAGGTATAAGGTACACAGAATACATCGGTGTTAATCTATTCTGGCGGAGGAACGGCTATTTAGTATCGTTGCTTATAATATACTCCTACGAAGAGAATTGAATTGATTTGAACGGTTATCATCTGACATAATATAATAGACTAGCGAATCCGGATACAGAGGCGTTTAAAAGATTTAAAAACCGATTCGTTACTACAATAACAAACCCTTGTATTTTCATAGGAATTCAAATTTATACAAACTTCGAAAGGTTATTTAAACTTATTTATTAAAAGAAATAAATAAGTTCAAATATTTCTAGTAGAATCATATTAATTCTAAATACCGCTTGATTTTAACTAACAAACTAATCATAATCAGGGGTTGGCAGAGAGAATGGACCGCCAAAAAATCTGTCTCATTACGTTTGCATCAATATTGCATTATTTGCGAATTTCCACATTTTTCACGATTTTACATTGTATCACCACTTACCTACCATACGCCTCAGGAATCTCATTTTTACAGCATTCAATCTACTGTCATCCTTCCTCTGCCAGTTCAGTGCTTTGCTGCCACACATCACACATCAGGGTGGGTACCACTTCACAGCACTCCATTGTGGACTCGTAGCTGTGGACAATTGTTTGTTAGAGCCTCGTTCCTCAAAACACTCATGCTCGTTCCTCAAAACACTAAAAAGACCATATCTGTCATTTTGACGGCTGCCGATATTTTGTTTTATATTTTTTGTACTATTTTTTTTTTTTATTTTTACTTTTGATGATTCTTGATTAAACGAATAAAAAAACAGGTACGTATCTTATTTGCTTTTTGAAATACATACTATAATGATTTAACCTTACAAAGACGACCCCATCAATATGACGGTTAGGGACATTAAGCTGAATTTGTTTACAACATTTTTCCTCCAAGCTTACAACATACCCATTTCACCTCGCAAAATGATATTACAAATATGTTTCTATCTTTCTTTCGGTGTCTCATATCAGTCGAACTTGATATGTACGTTGATTGGTCACTGTATTTTGGTGTCAGTTGTTAGTATACTATCTCATGTTAATTCGAAAGTGTTTTTAAAGTCGCCGAATATTCGTTTCGTTTGTGTTTGTTTGTGTAGATCTGATCAGCCGTCAATATGACGGCCGCGGTCTTTATAGGTATGGAGCAGTACCCGGTTGTTCTAGTGTTAATGGAATTAACTGCATTCACCATTTTTCATTGTCTATATTGATATTGACGTGAAAAATACTCACTTGGACCAAAATTATGTTTTTTAAAGCCGTGTAAATATTTTTTTTCTTTGAATCATCATGGTTTTTCCATTTAAAATCATTTGAACGATCACAGCGCCCTCCATTTAGGTATCTGAATTTTGTTGATAAAGTAGGTAGGTACCACCTTTTATTCTCTTTGGTATTTTTGTCGCTTGTTTCATAGAGGCCATTACATTATATTATTATCTCTGATTTTATTTGTAATTTATGTCATCAATATCGAAACTAAGATACATTTATGACCCTTCTTTACGCACTAATGGATGTAGTAAAGATATTTGTTCTCAGATTCCATTCTTCAAATTCGTTATTACATGGGTAAATGTTATGATTTTATCATTTTACTTATAAAGGCGATGCACTACGTAGTAATGCAAAATCAAATGTTTTTGGTTTGAAAATTTGGTCGCCTAGAAATGTTTTAGATGCTTTAATTAAATATTGCGAGTAGAATACATCTTGGCCTTTGAATAACTCGATATTTTTTTAGGTAAGTTTTTTTATAAGCCCAGAAAAAAATAATGTATAAGGCCTATGAAAACTGCTTTTAAGTTCAAAATCTCCTACTTACGAACCCATTTTCGGTTATCATTTTATTGTATAATGTGGCAAATTAAGTTATTTATAAAATGATCGGAAAAAAATTAAATATTTATTCCTGAACACCCACAAAATAAAATAAAAGGCACTTTTTGGCCATGTTTTTTTCTTGCATAAATCAAAACAGGCGGATGGTGTCAAGCGAGAATTTAAACCTTATCGCCATCTACGTAAGGGGTGTTATTGATAACGGCTCGATTTAAAATATTACACGACGTAGTGCATCGCCTTAATATATATAGTTGATGTCCATACGCAATTTTTTTGTTACTCTATAACGTAAATCTGTATAACTTATGTCAGTTGTGGCAAATAGTTCTTATACTATGGAATTAAAATATTAATTAATTAACTAAATCCCACTCTCTTTCAAAAATCACAACAACGTACAAACATTTAAAACCAATGACATTACAATACACATAGACACGTCATTGTTTCAAAAATTAGCCAAAATGTTGCAAGTAACAAACACTCTTATGTTTTCAGTAAATTCTTAATTCAAACGTTGCTCATGTTACAGCATGCAAAGATAGAATATGTATGTTTGAACGAAATAGACGTTTACGTACTTAAAAGTTGCAGCGAATTACTACATCACGGGTGTGACTGAGATGAGAATATAATTACTCGCATGCACTAAGGACAAATACGGAACTCTACATGAGACTAGCTATATGCTACTGCCAGTAGGTTGTCCATCTTATAGTTATGTGTTGGTACGTTCGCTATCACATTTTATTTTATCACGACGTAAACTGTTTTCGGGTAGCTAAAAGCCTTTCGAATAATTGTATTTATTGAAATATTAAGTGATTTATGTTTATTTACAAATGGAAATAAACTCCATGAAATCTGTTATTGCTTGTGAATGATTTTTGGACTTCTCAAAAGTACATAATGGCATTTTTCACAAAAAAGAGCTTATAGCGACGTGTTCGTGGCAGCTAGTGATAGATTGCCTGACGAACGAAGTTATGTGCGATACTGAACGCAGTAAATCTCAAGTATTTCCACTGGACCTAGTTCAGTGAAACAACCTATCCTAATAACCTTTCTTTCCTTTTAAATTTTTAAACTCAAATAAAATCTGCTTACAATAATAGTTTTTTTTTGGGTAATAATGTTTTTAACCGAGATGTTAAACAGGCAATCAATCCTGTTTAACAATAAAAGAAACTCCATGCATCCGTGGCAAGCAGATTTCGCCTTAGTAATTTTTTATTTATTTTGTTTTTAAAATAGCTTGCAATTAAAAAAAATGTTTCGTCTGTATTGCCGGCGTTGAAATGGCACGGCAGATTCGCGCTGAAATTCGTCTAAACATTTCCTAGCGTCATAATTTCACGGAGAACTTGTAAGAAGTGGCGAAGTATTCGTAGAAATCCCGGCTAATTTACAACTACCTATGGATTGATATTTCTTCATAATAACTGATGACGTAGAAAAGGACGCACGCAAACTATACTGGCATTTGTATTTTAAGTGGTAGATATATAAATAGGTGTCCCATAGACATATGAATATTAGTAGACCTGCCCTAAGTGATTAAAAGCGTATTATTCCCCACTCCCCATACCAGTTCCATTGGAGCCGGCTGTGCTCGCGTATGGCCTCAAGTGAATTTAGAAAACGTGACGTCATCATTCTTGTGCGAACTGTGGTCGAGGCATCATCGGTTAATTTTACGAAATAACACGGCAGAATGTTGACTTGTGCTATGAAAACTTGTAAAAATAGATGTGAAAAAGAGAATAAACCCAATTGTCGTATTACATTCCATATATAAGCATTATTTTACTTTATTTTAAGCATATTCACATCGTATAATATGGATCAGTTGTAGAAACATATACTATCACATTGAGATACGTCTGGACGTGAAACACAAAGCTGGTTGGTTGCTGGGAAGTAAATTATGAACATTTATAAAAGTGTCTTAACTAAATACATAAACGAAATATTCGACTCTGAAAATAGAAGAAATTTATTTTGCCGAATTTGGATTTCGCAAATTTGTTCATAACGTGGCGAGTAATTTGCGCTCCCATGTAAAAATGTCCATTAATTCAAAAGCAGATTTTACTTTTAAGAACTAAATGGTGATATTATAAGGCGAGATGCCTATATACTATCAGATTGATTTATTGACGAATCACAGTCAGCTTTACCCTCTTCGTTCTTCAACAGTTGATTTTACCCCTCATCCTTAATTTCTAGTCTATTAATATTCATATGTCTGTGAGGTGTCCATATTTTAATTTTTATCACAATAATAACTCCCATTTCTCAATAATATTTTCATTTTTTAAAAAGTGCAGGTAATTTTTTTATTGAACACACAAATGCAAATGCAAATACAAATACGAATACGAATACGAATACGAATACGAATACAAATACAAATACAAATAAAAATACAAATACAAATACAAATACAAATACAAATACAAATACAAATACAAATACAAATACAAACACAAATACAAATACAAATACAATAATACAAATACAAATAAATACAAATACGGGTATTACCCGACAATATACACTACTGCATAAGACACATTTTTGTTTAAGACTATATAAGTCTTTATTCCTTAGACTTTCTTGTATAATTTCCAAACAATTAATCAAATTCCCGACTTTCCCGACATTTCCCGAGTTTTCCCGAGCCATCTCTGTATTAATTTGACTCCATAAATCTTCTGATACGCACTGAGAAAGACAGCTCTTTTGCGTGGAAAAATTATTATATACACAAAGGAAAGTCTCGTGGCGGGAAGCTAGCGTCACTTCCTCCTTTACATTTACAGCGATTTTTTCGTTTTCACGGAAAAAAAAGATTTTATGAGCATTGTAAAAATGAAACTCAATCCTAAAACTTCTCAAAAAGCGAAACTACCTTCAAATAATGTTTAAAAATTAATTTTCGCTTCACCACCCGACATTGACTGAGTTTTGACTTATTAATCTTTTACACGTTTTTTTTACAGTTTTCTATATAATGTAAGCTATTTAACCATCGCATATTAGCAAATAATGTATTTATTTATATAATATCCACCGTATAAATATACCATACAAAATAATTACATGTCACAGAATACAAGCATTATGAACGGATTGCGGAAATTACACTAACTGCCCCAGGTTAGTCTGAATTTAAACTCTTTTGGTTAGATTATACATTTTTAGTGGAATATCTTAAAACTTAATTTTTTTTTATGGAAACATTGTTGCATTTTTGTATTTTGAAATTCGCTACCCTTAGCTATGACTTATAGACAGAATAGTTGTTTTGTCACCAGGTCTAACTACAGAGTTTTGCTTATTATTTTGGTCAGATTTCTGGTTTAGAGCCCTTACGAGGAATAACTTGTATTCAAATATATTCTTGTTTCGAGAAAGATAGAAAAAAAGATACAAGTTATATTTAATTACATTTTATATTTAAAATACAATAAACGCACAATTCTTAAGAGTTTTTAATGAAAAGTGGTGAAGAAAAGTAAATACATTAGTATTGATAGTTTTATTGTAGACAAACATTTTCCGTGCACAGGCTCAGTTATTAACGATATCACAATTTTGTATTATTCGACGAAGATTTATATTTTCTATACTCGTTAGTCACCAGATTATTGTGGTGTATTGTGAAGTTTAATTAAGACATACATAACATATACTTAAGCCCACGGTTTTAAGAACATTTATTGACAATTGTATATGATAATACAAAATCAATTATCAAGATTATGTACAAAAAAATTAAAACTTTCCGTTTGAAACAATTTATTTATTGCATCTCACTATACATAAATCATGTTTTTTCTCATAAAAATCAACCTCACTAGGACTAATCCTGTATCGAGGTTAACAATTTACATTTGAGTGAAGCAAACATAGAGTAATCACAAACATAAAGTAATTCTACATACAAACATAAAATATTTCAGAAAGAAAGAAAAAATATGTATTAGAATTGCTGACGTGTACCCGGCGTTGCTAGGGGTTATCCTAAGGAGATAGACATACACTATCTTTAACTTTTCTGTAGGCATTCTTAAGATGTACAAGTCAGTAGTACATTATTTTGAGCTATCTCATAAGGTTTAGCCTGCGTTAGTAATGTAAGCGAATATATGTTTTTTACGACTTGATTTCAAAACATCGCCTTTTTTCACAAAACATTACTTTCTATAAATATAATATCCTTTATTATATATGTAAACCTTCCGGAAAAAATTCTCTAAATGATAATGAAAACCCTATCAAAATCCGTTGTATATTTTAGAAGAACAAAGCGCACAAACAGACAGACGCGGATAGCGACTTTATTTTAGACTATTAAGAGATGAGTTACCAGATGGGTAATTTGATAGTATATTGTTACAATATTTGAACTATAACTAATCATTAATCATTATTCCCAAGAAGAAACAAAGTAGACAATAAAGACAGCAAGGATAACATTCAGTTTTTAGCAAATGGGACTTATATAAAATCTTATTATTTAAGGAAGGACAAGGATGAAAAAATATTAAGACATATTATTATTATTACATATTATTCTGTCAATACAAAAATATTAACTAACTTTTTTTAGAGAAGGAAATATACTAACAATAAGTAGTGCCCGATATAAATAGTTTCTTTTATCAAAATAAATTTTATTATCTACCGCCACAAAATTCAATGAAGAGCCAATTCTAGTTGCACGAGTGTGTTGTATTCTTTCTGCAAATTTGACATTGATAAAAAATAGAAAAAAAAACAAGAAAGTGATATTTTGGACATAAGACATGGCACTCGTGTACATGCAGTACCCCATTGCAAAACCAGGTTGGCATAAAAACATATTAATTTTTACAGTCAAAATGTTAACTCTTCCTTGTTCTTTAATATTTCAGAATGATGAAACTCATGGTTTTAGAACATATAAATAGGTTGCGACATCACCTATGTGTAGCCTACGCACAGCGGCCCGCGAATACATTGAAAATTAATAAATTGGCCCTTTTTTTTAAAAGGTTACTCTTCACTGATCTTTACTACACAGCATTTTTTCCTAGACAGAATTCGACCATATTTTTCATTTTATTAAAATTTTATCTCGCTTATTAGATTTTCTTATTCTATATATAGATTTTCTAGAAAAGTACGATGTTACGTAATATTTAATATATTATTAAAAAAATCTTAAATTGTTATGTTAAAAATTATTTTAATACCCACACATCTTTATGGATTTTTTTTCTTACCCTTATTTTATTTATTGATTTGATATTATAGAAACAAACAGAACACGAGCGACATTGATGAAACAATATACAGGAATTAGGTATTTCATGTTGGGTACCTATGATATGATTCCTTGTAATTCCTGGTAAGTGGTATGTATTTTCCTTAATTATCAGGTGATGTTTGTAGTATATAGGTGTGTATGTGTGAATATGTCTGTGTATATATATGTATGCGCATTGAATTTTTTCCGACTTTATGTCCGGGTTAAAACTTCCCCACAGGAAAAACTAAACCCTTCTACACAACTTTCATCTAGTTAATCCACATCATACAAGTGCATTATATAAGTATACTAAATACAAAACAATACAAGAACAACACGGCAACTCACCAGAGATCAAATGGGAAAATAATTCACCGACTCTAGATATATTCATATCAGAGGGTTCAGCTCGGTAGAACTCCTAACAGGGCCTATACATCCTACTGATCCCTCAATATAAATATTTTAAAAATCTTTCGTAATCCTACATGTATTTGAAATGACTGATTTTTGCATTTTTATATATAAATTCTTTAACAGATCTAATACGCCTAAATTTTGAATGAGAGAGCTAGGTATAATGACAGTAGCCGAAATAACAAATGGTAATAGTTTTATAGTGTGAGAATGCCAAATTCTTTTAATCTCATTTCCTGAATATGTGTATTTTCTTATTTTTCCAGAAACAGATTTTTAAATAATATATTTATTTATTGTTTATATATTTATATTTCTTTAAATATTTGCTTTTTTGTATTTAAATAATATATGTTTATTTTTATTTTACCACATATTTTATAATCACTCCAAAGTATCAACACTTTTCAAAAAAAAAATTAAATATATTTTTTTAAAATCACCATCATCTAACGAAATGTTAAAATACTGTCATAGATTACAGTTGTCTTTTGATAATCCCATGGTACAAGAACCATACAAAAATCATCTAACAGATTATAATCGGTCGATAGCCAATAAATTATGTGTATATTATTGTACATTGCATATTAGTTCTCTGTGAAATAGTCTTTGTTGAATAAATTTAATATCACCGGTAACTGGAATCGTGTCGTATATCACAGAACTCTCCTTCAAAGCAAAACATTTATTAATTTATAATAACATATTTATGATGGCAGTTTCAACCTTCTGAAAATAGGTGTCATATGTTTTTGTATGTTTATTTATACCTGGGTTGTTTTTCGTGAGTATCGCACAGGAGTCCCAACTGCTGCTTCCAAATGTCTAGAGTGAGATGCCAGTGAGACTATGGCATCCCCAATTGGGATATTTCATGAGGCTGAAAGCAGTGATGAGGGAAAGGAGATTTCAAGCAACATTGCAATTCTTAATTATGTTCGTACACCAGGGCGATGCTAAGAGTATCTATCACTCTGAAACGTGCCGCAAATCTACCACATTGATTTAAATAAATGATTTGTAAAACAACAGAAATGAATCAAATATAATTTACTTGCTTACGCCGGGATTAGAACCCGCGATCTCTGGATCGGTCTTACCTCTCAACCACGGAGGGCGTCATGTACTGTGGGTGTGAATGTTGGTATAGTCATGCTGCTGAGAGATGCGTTGTGAACTCTCTTTCTTTTATTGTAGTAGAAAAACACTGAAATTATAACGGAGCTATCAGGAGTGTACCTTTAATAAGAATGGTAATTGCGGATTTTGATATAATTTTTCAGAATTTGAATTGCTGACTGACAAAACTGAAACTACTAGTCAAATATTAATCTAGTAAAAAGTTGATTAAAAAGTAATAAAATCATTATATTTATTGCATATATTAGGCATTTAAATTATTCTGAGACGCTGTTATTCTCATTGATGTATTATAATTAAATGAGGCAAGAAGCGAAAAAATAGTTTCCCCTGTTTTTACTTCTTATTTAATATTTAGTTTATTCACCCCATTCTACCACAGTATCATGACGTCAATATTCCAGTTGACCAACGATTACAAAAAGATCACCAAATAAAAGTCACATCCTTACATAAATAAATTATCCGGATTATTTTCTTAGTAATTCCGGCAAATTTAAAAAATGTATTTACAAGTATTTCAAATTAAACGTAGATAAATACCCACACACCGAAACGGCCAAACATTTGCGGTACGATTTGGCAACACATAAAATAACATTATTGACTCACGTCACAGGATGGGGTAGGTACTTTATGTCGTCAGATAGAGCAAGCCATAAGTAGGATATGTCTACAACATAAATCAACAAGTTTACTGATAATATATACTTTCCTGATGCATAATATACGAGTACAGCCTGTTAAATTTGGAAGATGTTTTAATCAAACAAACATTATCCGATAGTAACGTTAACATGTAGTAAACATTGATAATAGAAACACAGAGAGATATGGCGTGGATTTGTGCCGACCGTTTGCGATCTACGACCAAACTGCACCGACTACCAAAAAGTTGGTAAGTAACGCGTTGTGGGCGTAGTTCACTCCTTTGAACCTAACCTAACCTAACCGTCGCGTTGGATTGAATATATCCGAAGCCTTTGATAGGGTTAATTCCAGCTTGAAAAATAAAGGATATATTTTGGACCCGATAGGTGGCGTTGTTGTCCAGACCAAAAACATATAATTTTTGAACGATTTTTTTTTCTCATTCAAAAATACACACAACCACCAAATTTTACTTCCCTATCCTGAAGGCGGTCTGTGGCAGGTCAAGTCTTACGAGTATATCATAAAATGAATTCCAAATGGATGAGTTACATTGATTCAATCTGTTTTCTAATCTTATTATGTAAAAATTCACCCTGCGTATGTTTGTGCTCTCAAAATGAAAACAAATCAACCGACATCGCTGAAAATTTAGAACTTTGTTGCTATTAGTGGATTATATTCAATGGTGAAAGAATTCGAGGACGTCCGAGGAATACTTACGCAATATCTATGCACTGGAAAGAGATACGAAGTCGAATTTAAGTCGAAATAATGTAGTTTTTTAACAGTAACATTGTGGTATACAGTAGTGAATGGTGGAAGAAGTCGGAGGAGCCCGAGAAAGACATTAATAGTTTAAGTCATTAGTTAAAAGTCTTAGTTGTAGATCATTTGACATTAATCTGAGTTATAAGCCACTAGTTATAGTCTCTATCTATGAAACTTAGTTATAAGCCAAAAGTAATTAGTTATAAGTCTAAGTGACCAATGCATAAATCAAGTTGTTAAGCGCCCTTGAGGTGATTTTCTCACGAAAACGGCGCTATACAAATAATCCAATCATTATTATAAGCAATAGTGAAGCATTGCTGGCGATCCACTAGTACCAAACTAGTACTATATATAAATCGCGGTGGACTCTCTCGCTGCAGCAGCTGTTCAAGTTTTTTCACCACATAGGATTCTTGCTGCAGAGTCTTCATCTTCCATCTTCGTCGAACGTCACAGCGGTGCTGCCAAGGTCTGGTAATCTACATAGATTGTAAGGATATTGTGTCAGCGCTTTATTAGCAGTAGACACATACCTGGACGGATGACGAACCTCGTGCTGGTGCTGTTGGTGGACGCGGAGGACTCTTTCGCTGCAGCATCTAGTCCAGTTTCTTCACCACCTAGGATTCTTGCTGCAGAGTCTCCATCTTCTATCTTCGTGTCACCTGTTCCTGTTTTCCTTTATTTTACTTATCTTAACTTCACTTTATTTTCGTAATATTTATATTTTTTGTAATATCTGCATCAACTGTAAAGCGCCCCTGAGGTGATATCTCATAAAAGCGGCGCTATACAAATTGTCCAATAAATTATTTAATTAATTAACAGGTTGCACTATTCTCGCAGCAAAACATTGATTGCACAAGATAGCGACAGATTGGCTGATAACATGTCTGAGGGCCGAACAAGATCTCTGGTGATTGTGATCTCTCTTCAGGATAGGTTTTGCGATAAATTCACCGGGGACTGAACGAACATGCTGACACAAGCAGATCACGTGGCAAGCATTCATAATTAGTAGTTAAATCAAACATGATTTTACCATTATTAATTATTTTTTACTTTATCAATATGTATAAATGATATGGCGCCCTGTAGAACCAATAGCATTATTAATCTGACTGTATGTTGTTCCTACAATTACTTTAATAACTTAACTGATAAAATCTCTTCGAGTTTTGGTCCATCCATTTAGAGTAATTTAGATGAATAATTAAATAGAGTCTATAATGCGTATTATAATCCTACATCTACTTTTAATAAAAACAACATTTTGGTGCCCAACGTATTTTTCTTTGGTTATGAATCATTTATTCGAAAATATATACAAGATAGGTACTTATATTCGTCTTCGTAGGTACTTATGAAGGCTTCGTTTGTTGATGTCGATAAACTACCCTTGACAGTATCCCTTGACATGTGATATATTTGTACATTCCCAAATCGATGAGGGCAATTTATTATTTAGTTTATTTATTGATAACCTCCGTGTTCAACGGGTAAGGATATGGACTAACAATCCAAAATGGAGTAACTATCCAAGTTCAAAATTTCGGGCGCAAAAAAATGGATTAATTTGTGTTATTTCACAATTTCATAAATTAACACAATATTTATTTATTTAGTATTTATTTATTAATTAATTAACGGATTTACGTCGAATATATTACAAAGTGATACGAGATTTTTGATAGTGTACAATGCAAGAGTAAAGATGGTATATAAAAGCATAGACAACATAAGAAAATAAAAATGAAATAGAAGTGTCAAGTCAAGTCAAGACCTTGTTAAAACTAAAGTGATACAAAATATCCTCAATTGCACAGTGAACGACAAAAAACATTCTGACTTATACCAAAAAAATCAAGGTCTTGATGTGAGTTGACCATTCTACATATTCTGGACAATGGTGAATTATAAGCATAATTAGTCAAGTGTATATAATACAAGGTACAATTTCGGCACGTTCCCGAGTGCAAGCTACTTTCATTATCGCCCTGGTTTAAGACCACCATTCAGAATGGAAATGATGCTTCAAATGGCTTTAGTCGTGTTTGGTGACCAAATTTGAATAGCCAGATACTTACCCACCTTCCTCTTTCGCATCTCATTCTCCTCCACACTACCTTCAGCCTCACAAAATACCTCAAATGGGGATGCCATAGTTTCACTGGCTACAGACAGTTGGGACTCCTGTGCGGTATTCACATAAAAAAGATTTGTGTTCGTTCTCATACTGTTACACAAAAGTTATGTTTTTAAGGGTTTTCAAGTGTCCATTTGAATGCTGTACTTGATTTTATCAAAATTTTGCACAATTCTATCGACAACCGTAATTTGTTAACGAATCATGCCCACGCTCTAACTCTGGATCCCATTAATCTATGTTACATGCATGGACCAAAAAAATGTTAAAAATGATACCGAAACTAAAATTGTTTATTAAAAAAATTGGGTTAAGAAATTTTTTTATAAAAAAGTGAATTATTTCGCAATCAAAAGAGCGCAAGAAGTTTTGATTTTTATCTTTTATTATGCTTTCGTAGCGAGAAGACGGAATCAGATGGGTTATAAAATTACTCACAGGTGGAGGACTCGCCCTATCTAGAGTTGATATATCGATGGTTGTATCTTTAAAATTTATGTAAAGTTTCAGGTTGAAACTCGAACATAAGAATAAGAAATCGTGGGGCACTGATTTCAAATCGGGACCGAAAATAATGAATCGAAAAAATCTTGATATTTTGCTTTGTTATAGAAATTATTTAGTTTCATCATATGATATGATTCAAATGTAATAGTGTCAAAAATATCTAAATTATATTCTTCTTATGGACAATGTTCTTATGAATTCACCTGCAAATTAAGTAATAAATTAATAGTTATAAATCACTTAAATGCTACATAAATAAAATTTTTGTTTTATTTTATTTGGTTTTACTCCCAGCCAGGCTTTTACATGGATTTTAAGAACAAACTATGCCTAGTGAGCCAACGAAAATTATGCAAAGTTTGTAAAGCAACGTTGAACTGATAAACTGAATATGGAACAATATTAGTAGTACTTGTAACAGTTACATAAAATAAAACAAAACTAGAATAATACTACATATTAGACAAATCACTAAAACTACATTAACTAACGCTACTACAACTGTAGGCTTCAACAAAATGCTGGTAAAGATTACGCTTAGACCTATAAATTGAGTCAGTAAATATATCAATAGTCCCCCAAACTTCTTGCACAGATCATTCATGCTATTGTTTAGTGAGTGTGTCTGATAGTTGGTTGTGTATGTATTGCAGAAGAATGTTACATTTTGTCTTGTGTTCCTAGTAGGCAAATGGAAATAAATAGTGGCGACGGTGACAAGGCTGTAAATTGAGTTATTAATGACTATCTGTAACTCATCCATGTCTTACATAATCTCTCATAAAATGAGAATGACAACGTTTGGCGTAGTATAGCTCGTATATTAAATATTTTATTTAAATATTTATTATGTGATTTCAACGACTAAAAACATAGTAAAATGATTTGCTTACGTGAGCCACTAATCTTACATGACTCAAATCGATTTTACAACATCGTGTTTCCAAAAAGCTCTCATTCGGCTCGGTGATCTCGAACATAAATAAATCTAATTGAATCCGGAGTCCTTCATACGGATTCTCAGTGGAGTGAATTTTCTACCTCTTTGGAGTTTACCAATCGTATCAAAGCCGCTTCTGTATCAACCCAACCCGGCGTCAATTATACGGTCTGTGTTTTGCATACTCGAATTATTCTCCTTAGAAGGGGCAAATTTGTCACTAAAAAGATATTCAAACTAGTACAAATTAAATATCTATTGTGAATTGAAACTTTTAAAAGCTAAACTTTCGCAAAATATAACATTTTAATGAAATTATTTTATTACTTTGATTGAAGAATTTACCTTTGTGGTTATACATTATAAATAAACTTGATGACATCTACCTGGCTTTGCTCGGGGACTTTTTGTTTTACAGTAATTTTTTTTACTGGTTTAGGGTAAAATTTTGACATTGTTTAGACCGCGTTAGCAACGTAAGGATATTTTGTGCGACTTGATTACAAAACACCTTATTTTCTCCACTTTCTATAAATTAAAGATGCATCTATTATAGATATTATACAAATTTCCGAAAAAAATTCTCTTAAAGTTAGAGAAAAACCCTTTCAAAATCCGTTGCGTAGTTTAGAAGAACTAAGAGCATAAACAGACAGACGCGGATAGCGACTTTATTTTATAATATTTATAGATGAAACAATATTAATTTGTTTAAATTATATTAATTGATATTTAACCCTCTAAGAGCGGACAGTAAGTATAATTTTAAAGTGGTCAGAGCTTGTAAACACGGCCACTCTGACAAATCGGCAATTGTTGAGCATTTGATTGAAACCGGGCATTACTTTGAATTTGTTTCTGAAGTCCTCTGGAGACCCAAAACTGATTAAACACGGCTAATTACGGAGGCAATTGAAATTCACGAAAATCCCGTAAATATTAATAGGGACGATGGAGTTAAGCTCAGTAGTTCTTGGTATCCGGTAATTGACAGCTACACCAGAACTAAAAAAAAAGCAGAAACGAAGAAAACTACTTTAAAATTATACGTTACTGTCAGCTCTTAGAGGGTTGGAGCTGGCAACACGGTATCACATCTTCATACATAAGCAAACATTTCATCACAACCTTAAATTACACATCTGCCCTGATGATGGAAACTGCAATGCTGTCCAAAACGTTGGCTAAAGAAGTAGGTAGTGCAACACGGCATAATACCCAAAAAACAAATCACTATAATAAAGGCTAACCGGTTTTGGAATAATCGTTCCTTCCTCACGGAAAATGTATACTAAGTTAACATTACAAAATAATGAGTTTTTATATTATATTTCTAGGTATTGTAATGGGGGTGGAGGCTGGACTGACGATTAATGGAAACATATTTAATGAAACGGTTGTTCCGAAATCGGTCGGTGTTTAAATAAAAAATAAATACGTATACTAAGAATGAAAGATTGATTTATTTCATTACATAAATTGAAGTCCAACCACAAAGTAGTCGCTAATAACAAAATTAAAACATATATTTCCTGGTACTAACATGCCGAACCAAGTAATGAACAAAAAATGAGATTAGAGAAACTAATAAGAGAAACATTAAAACAAACACGGCAAGATAACATCAACGAGTCGGGCCATCTCATCAACAGTCAGAATAACAGAAAGGTATGAATGTGAATGAAGGAGTGTTGTGAGTCTCTCTGCTCCCCTTGTGGGAAACAGCGTGATGTTTAGTTAGTTAAAACATATAAAAAGTAAAATCACAAAGCTTTACAGAATTTGAAATACATACTTTCCTTATAAAAAATACAATTATTTTTCATACTCATTCAAAAGTTTATCCTTGAAATTCTCCACAGTAGATTTAAACATTTAAATTAAAGCCCTGTCTTATACTATCTTACATTTAAAACATAATACTCCATATTACCAATGGAGTAACATGTTTTAAAAACTGTTTAGAAGAAATTGGAAAAAAATATTGTGAAGTTCACCATCTTTAATTAGTTTTAAATTTGTCTTTTATTCAATTTTACGAAATGATTCGATTATTATTTTTTTTTTTAGAATTTAACAAAACAAGGTTTTATGGGAAGCACAAAGGATAACCAAATTATTAGCCTTAACAATACCTTTCCTACAAGCATAAAGTTGGCTGTTTTCAGGTGAAAAAAATCAAAAAACAATATTTTTTTAATGAAATACTAGTATTTATATAATTATTTGTCTGTTAAAAATAAGCTGACGTAGCACAGTGGTTCTGTGCACCTGACCGGCATTCAGAAGGTGCGGGTTCAATTCCCGTAGGCAGCATTTTTTTTTCTCGTAAGATTTTTTCAACTTATATTTCTGTTTCAGAGTAATATTTATAGCTTATAATTTATTTTATTTATTTTATTTATTTTATTTATTTTATTTATTTTATTTATTTTATTTATTTTATTTATTTTATTTATTTTATTTATTTTATTTATTTTATTTATTTTATTTATTTTATTTATTTTATTTATTTTATTTATTTTATTTATTTTATTTATTTTATTTATTTTATTTATTTTATTTATTTTATTTATTTTATTTATTTTATTTCTTTTATTTATTTATACGCCCATAGGGCTTTTACACACATAGTTAAAAAAAAATAATATTCTGAAGATTGCAAGTACACAAAAGTAATAATTTATTATTTATATCACCATTGATGGCATTACGAACTAATCTTACACACGAGTGTTAGACTCTCGTAAAGGTAAATATGTTTTAATTATAATTTGAAATATGTACTTATTATGTTTATTTAAATAATTATCTTGTATGTTAACATAAATTTAAAAAAAAATTAAAATCTCTCTAATATTTTATTTATCCTTGTAAATACACAAATAACAGAAGCGTCGAGGATGTGGTTTTAGCATCGATTTTTAGCGTAGAACGGGGAAAATACTCAGCGCAGATAAAATCAAATAAGAAAAGGATTTTATAGAAGAAAATAAAGAAGATAAAAACCATGTTCACATTATTTATATATTAATTCACACCTTGAAGGCTTTTACGTACATTGTTATAGGTAAGTTGTTCAGTGGTACAATAGTAAGTATATAGTACATAACACAAGTTATAATAGAAAGTTCGGTTGCACAAATTAATTTTGAATTATGAAAATAAAAGGATGTAAAAGACAAAAATCTGTAACGTGTAGAATTTTTTTAGTCCATTTCGAACGATAAGAATCAATAACAATACTATTTTCACCGGCGGCGCTTTCTCTTTACGCGCTTTGACTGACGTTTTGAATGGATTCCGTTTTATAGGGGTACACGACGAAATTTTATTTATAGATAGTGGGGAGCCTTGAAAAAAGTGGGCAATATGCCCAAAAAGGTTGGGAGCCTCTGGTTCAGAGAGTAATGGGCTGGACTTGAGATCGTTTGTGCCAAAACCTTGCAGTGTAAGTATTCGAACATGTATGCAGATTTATAGTGATTTATTATGGGGTATTGTGCCGTGTTGAGCTACCTCCTTCTAGCCAACGTTTTGGACTGCATTACAGTGTTTACAGTATTACATCAGAGAAGATGTGTTAAGGAGGTATCACGGCATATTACCCCAAAAATAAATTACCATAATACTTTCAGCACTGAAAATCTTTAATCATGTAGGCATGCAGATTAGTCGATTTGTTGTTAGTTAAATTTGCCGATTATTTTTTCACCTTTCCCGATTTTATGTCCGGGTAAAATCTTCCCCATAGGAAAAACTAAACCCGTCCACACACTTTTGCACAAATTATCATCTAGTCAATCAACATTATGCTAGTGCATTATATAAGCAAAATAAATACAAAATAATACAAGAACAACACGTCAATTCACAAGAGATCAAATGGGAAAATAATTCACCGACTCCAGATATTTTCATATCAGAGGGTTCGGCTCGGTAGAACTCCTAACAGGGCCTATAAATCCTACTGATCCCTCAACATAAATATTTAAAAAATCTTTCGTTATCCTACATGCATTTAAAATGACTAATATTATTATTATGTTATGTGATTTTGACTCAAAAAATTTATAGGACCCGTATAGCACTTGATTTTAAGCTCAGCTTGATTGTAATGTCAAGCTTAGCATTACTAGATATAACCAGTATTACACGTATTGTCTATGATTTTAATAGATAAACGTGTTTATATTTTCTTTGTTAAACCAAACTACTGTATATATAAGTGGTATATCCATAGTGTCTGAAGTCATCAAGATTTAAAATGACAAAAAAGGTTTTAGGCTGGTTTAATTTACGAGTTGATATTTTGATTAAGTTCCCCACTCAATCTGCATGGTGTTATATGCGAGAATACTTATTTTAAATAGTTTTTGTTTTGTTGGAGTCAGAGCACTATTCATTAAATTATAACGAACAATCCGCTGATAACAAACTGTCCTGACGTTGAAAAATACATCATCAGACTATTTAAGATTAATTGTCATTTAATAACATCAAAATCCCTCATTGCTAGATGAATCTAATGGTCCATACATAAAATTTTCCCGAGATGAAAGTATGTAATTACTTACGTAAAGGTCATATTTGACATATTTTACTCCTAGCGCCTCGACGCCTGAAATGGGAACTATACTGCGACTCACCAAGGCTTGAGCGGTGATTTAACCTGCTTAAATTTGAGTGAGGAATGTTGCACATAGCGAGGATACGGATCGACTGATATACCGGACCACAGTCACATTGAAAGAACTGAAAATGGCATTATGTGTTATTTACAAATGAAAAATGGGGGATTATAAGTTATGAGAAAAACTCAACTAGAGAAGTAAAATATAAGAACCAATGAGTCTGAAATGCTTCAAAACTCGGAGAAGTTCAAATAAAAAGTAACTGATTTACATGTAATCATTATTTTTAAATTGGTTCATTTATTTCTTATTGGAAAGTGATCTCATGTTAACTCACATTTGAATCAAAATTTTATTGATTTGGTTAAACTACTATGTTCAGAAACTTGATCTGGAGAAGTCACGTCCTTTCTATCACCACACTCTTCATCATCTATTCGACTTCTTCCTTTCCTTCAAAATCCTTCCACAGCAATATTCGTAACAGTTTTAATGGCTCCCAGGTTTTTTTCGTGTGAATGTAAAAATAAATTTTCAATTGATTATTCAGTCAAGGTTAGTGCAGAGTCAATTCGTGCATATAATAATCAGTAGAACGCTGAAAGCTCCTAAAAATAGCGATTCTTTCTCATGAGTCTTCCTTTGTCTCCCCCACATTGAATCTATTTTAACATTTTTGTTTCAAAATCCCGCAATTTTTTTATTAATAATGCCATTTCAGATAACATCAAAATCAAATATTAAATTACTGCCACGTTCGCTTTAAGAGCATGTAAAGAACTTCTCAAATGTTTGTTTTTTCTATCAAAAACATGTTAACACTAGAAAGACCTTAGCCGTCATTTTGACGGCTGCCCGATGTGACGTGACGATATTTTGATTAAAATTTATTGTATTCATTTGATATTGTTTAAAGTTTTCATGTTTCCTTGTTTTAACGACTATAGTAGAATAGTAAAAAAACCAGGTATGTATCTTATTTACTTATTGAAATATAATGATTTATACCTCCAAAGACCGTCGCCGTCAATGTGACGGCTAGGAGTACTACACTGAGTTTGTTTTTTTTTCCTTTAAGTTTGGAACATAACCATTCCACCTCGCAAAATGTTAGTACGTTAGTAGTACCTATCTCTTTCTTTCTGAATCGCATATCATTCGAGTTCGATCTGTACTGATCTCATGTGAATCTCTGCACAAATATTTCAAGTCGCCGAATATTCGTTTCGTTTGTGTTTTCGTCGATAATAATTTTTATTTTTACATGTAGGTGGTACAATTTTAATGACAATTTTGAAACATAAGAAAGAAATACTAAAAATAAAATTACATTAAAAAATACAGCTATTTGACTGGTTTTCAAAAATATAACTTCCATTTAGAAATAGTGTTGAAATAAGTCTTTTACGTAATCCACAAAAATAATCGACATCACCCAAGTATTGGTTTCCCATAGTGTGAAACCGTTGTATTGGGGAGTTCGCAATGTAATTGCGCGTATGTGTGTTGCAATGGCATCGTGTATTTTGTCGTGTTGTTATTGTAGGTATTCGTAAGTTTATGAGTTGCAGAAGTTCACAACAGTCGAATTTAGAGTTTAGAATCTTGAATAAAAAAGTTACGTCGTTTATTTTACGCCAGTATTTAATAAAAAATTATATTGTAAGTCTTCTAGTGGGATATTTAATTTAAAATTTATAGAAATATTAATATTCTAACAAATGTATACCTATTTAAAGAAAGTAAGAAATTTAATTAATAATTGATTTATTTAATTTATATTACTCAAAATTACACTTACATCTGATTAGCCGTCAATATGACGGTCGCGTTCTTTATGGGTATTGAGCAGTACTCAATCGTTCTAGTGTTAAAAGAAGTGGTTTTGATATTTTGTATTCCGCAAACACCATGGGCGTGCCGAAAATGGCAATTTAAAACACTGGATAGCAAACGCCCGAGAATGAGAATTATTTTTTGCTCTAAAGAGGATTTTGTTTTCTTATTTTCTTGAAGCGTTTAAAAGCTGAATGATTCAGCACTTACTGCTCTGGAAGTGTCTGGGTGTGAAAATTGGCTAAGCTCATGATAGGGTTTGGACTTTGGATCATGATTGCGTTTTTTTGTATTTTTCTTTCTTTTTCCGTTTTTTTTTTTATTTTAATTATTATATCTGTCCTGGGTAAAAGGGAAGTAAGATACATTATTTTATGATATATATTTATATATTAAATTACCATGTTTACGCGTATGCATTACATAGAAAATAATCATGACGATATTATAGTAAAGTACATATCATTTTGTTTATCCTAGGCAACCTGTAAAAAGTTTGTTATACGTTTTTTTGTTGTTTGTTTTTGGGGTGTTATGCCGTGTTGCGCTAACTCCTTCTTTAGCCGACGTTTCGGACAGCGTTGCAGTGTCCATCATCAGGGCAGATCCGGTAGATCCGAAGATCTACCGGATCTGCCCTGATGATGGACACTGCAACGCTGTCCGAAACGTCGGCTAAAGAAGGAGTTAGCGCAACACGGCATAACACCCCAAAAACAAACAACAAAAATGCTTTTGGCCGTGAGAATCTAAAAACTTACTTGTTATACGTTTGTTTACTTGCTTGACATGTCAAATAACGTCTGTGAACAAAATACAGTAGCGAAATAATATCTCTTACGGCGAATATTAGAACATTGTTTTATTTTTTTTTATATTCATCGTCGTTAGTCATGATAGAATAAATAAATAAAATCGTTACAGAGATTCAGTTCAAGGTAAAGAATAATTGAGACAAAATTAAACAAACTCCCTATCAATTATTTGTTTCGTCAGACATTTCACGTGACAATAATTGAATTTAAAACAATAACTACAAAATTAATCAACAGAATTTAATTGACGTTTCTGTTTTTTTTTTTTATTTAGGTGTTTATTTTTAAATTAACTTTTTATACTTTTGGAGTAACACTGTTTTTTTCCCTCAGGCGACCATTATAATTTTTTGGAAAATAATTTATTTTTTGTGAATAACGGTTCCATGATAACTCAGCACAGTGACAATTCAACACACCTTTAAAAAGCGATATAAAGTCATTAGAAACGATGAAAAAAAAATTAAACCTAACCTAACCTACTTAACACAGTTAATAAAGTTTTTGTTTCATCACTTTATATAACTTTTCTATGACTTTATATAACTTTTTAAAGGTGTGATGAATTATCATTGTGTAGATTTATCCGGTCACCGAATAATTTGTGTTCTGTCTGAAAGAGCATTATATAACTTATTCTTCTAAAATCACGAGCAGTTTGGACATTATCAAAAACAGTTATTTGCTTGGAAGGTATGCCTGTTTTTGGCGTAAATTTGCCTGATGTTTAAAACACATGTTTTCCTGAAGATTTCGTTTGAACTGCTTGTGATCAGTAGTTTTAGAAAAATCCTTAAAATTTGTTACATAAAAGATTTGTAACAAGGTTTGTGTGCATCACTTTACTTACATCGCATCTATGGTCTTGATGTGTGTGACCTTTAAGTTGTAACGTTATATTTTTAATGTGAATAAATGTAAGAATAATGAGGATGATAATCTAAATAAAATATTCATATTTAAGAGATACAATTTATTGTAAAACAAAACATAGCAAGAGACTCAATGAATAATTTAAATATAAATAATCTCAGGGTGCGACTAACCTCGAAGATGCGTTAGTAGGTCGGTATTATTACGTAAAAATAATTAACATGGTGATTGAAAGTTATGCTAAATTGTAGGTAGTAAAATGAATTATAATTTTAAATATCATTACTATAAATATTAAGGGCGCCAGTTCCATATATAATCGATAGAACAAAATTTATGAAATTATAGTAAACCAATATTGCAACCAGAAAGAGAAACTAAAGATTGAATATTTGAATTGAATATTGAAATGCATAATGATAAACTAAAAACTTCCCGATTCCGTGTTGAACGTCATACGCGAAGAGTCCTTTCTTCCCCGTACGTCTGATTGCTGGATCCGCCACCCGAATATTGAAGACGACGCTCCTCTTGTTCCGTCAGCCAACTCCGAACCTTGTCTCATGGTGTCGCCAGTTGTCGGACATCCACACCAAATTATATAAATCAACGGGTACTTAATTTATCCCGTTACAAAGTACTCACACATTTTCGTTTTGCTATTGGTCAAATTGACAGCCCTGGAATTCTGACTTGGAGAGTTGCCAAACCTGAGGGAGCAAGGATCTGTGATTTGCATTGGAAGCAGTCGCCATTCTTTGATCACCAGCCGAGAGCAAAGGGCATTTCTCTTGGCTGAGGTTCGACGAACACATTCATATGGAGCATTGACCATTGGATTGATGGAATCGGATGGCATCTGCCGATCCTCATTGGTTAAGAGGGACCCTTTTGTAGACCAGCAGTGTGAGGCTTTTTTTCATTGGACTACAAGATTATTTTTTGGACAAATTATATAGTAAGATACTAATTAATTTCTTTTTTATTATGTCTTTTTTGTGGTAATACATTTTCAGTATTCTTAAATATATTTTTATTTCTAGATAAAAAAAAACCCATCCTTACTTTTATTTGTTGCCACTTAATCCCACGGACAAATTAATTTCTGAGCTTTAAAGATAGGATCAATAGTAACGGTTATCGGTTATACAAGTTTCTTCTATAACTACTTAAAGTCTATCAACAATAGCCATTCACATGCAGCGTGAGAAGCTACGCGACGTTAAGTCGGTTATCCGTTGAATCCAGAATTTCACCGGAATAACTAAATTGATTTGCGTGACCCAAATTCAAATAGCGATCTAACAAAAGAGCCTAAGTCAACTGAGTCCTATCAATCTATTTTCACTATTTGCCAGCTCATAGAATATAGTGTATAAATATATTGAAAAAACCCAAATTATTTAGATCATTAAATATTCTATTTATGATAGGATATAAATATTTCATTATAGATCTCATTATATTTTGTGAATGAGAACAATATTTCATTAAAAAATTCAACTGTACTTCGAATTTTCCTTAATTGAAAAATGATATATACCTTCCTATAGTGAATATATAAACTGTAGATTTGTACAGACATCGAACAAACGCCGCCCGCCCGGTGTCCTCCCGCCCGCAGGCCGCCAAATATATATATATATATATATATATATATATTTTTTTTTTCTTTTTTCTGAAAGATAGCTTACGTACATTATGTATGTCACTGCTTGTGAAAGAGAAAAACAAGTCAAAATAGTCGGTCGGTTAGTGAGGCGATATTTTTCCAAATCATGATCAAATTCAAAATGCATTAGTTCGAGCATTATAGGCAATAATAAATTATAGTGTATCTCAATGAATATTGTCTTAAGTTTTTATGCATTTTATGTATACCTAGGAGTGTAATATTCAATCATTTATTTTTTCATGCATTGAAGGCTTTTACTCATATCTTCGCATCACCTGTTCCTGTAATTCATCACCTGTTCATGTACTTCATTTTATTTAACCTATTTTTGTAATATATATTTTTTGTAATACCTGTAGGTATCAACTGTTAAGCGCCCCTGAGGTGATATCTCACAAAAGTGGCGCTATATAAATTTTCCAATAAATAAATAAACAAATTGTTATAGGTAAGTTGTTCAGGAGTACAATTATTGTACATAACGTAATAATTCGAGTATAAAGCAGGTACAATACAAGTTACAGTAGAGAATTCTGTTGTTCAAAGGAGTTCAATAATTATTGTAGATAATATAATAACACAGTACAAAATAAGTGCTTAAGGTACTATGAAAGTAGTTACAGAGTAATGTGTAGTAACATTATTGATGTATTTTTATTTTTTTTTTTATATTAAATATTTGAAAAAAATATTTTTTTTACATAGATAAGTATACAGGATATAAACAAGATATAAAACAATAGAAATTAAAGTAGCCTTTCCTCACCCAAGAAAAATAATTTAATCAAAATAAACTTGAATAGTTTGATGTAAAGCATTTTTTGTATTTAGCAAACTTTTATTATGGGGATATAAGTATTTTATTCATACGAAACTAATAATATTTGGATGATTTGTATAGCGCCGTTTTTGTGCAAAATCACCTCAAGGGCGCTGTACAAATATATAATACATTTCTACAATGATCTATGTTATTACTTACTATATACGGAGATAATATACAGTACAATACTTACCTGGTAGGTCACTTGAGATTAACACTTAATTAACATTAACTAATTGTTTATTAGCGAAATTTAGATACAGGATTTTGGACATAATTGGATATAACTGGACTTTTCTCGGGAATGGTATATTTAATTTAAGATTATGACATCTTAAAAAGGTAAGATTTTAGTTTAGACCTGAATTCTTTTGGACTTGTTATGGATCTTAGTTCTGGAGGGAGATAATTCCAAGACTTTGGCCCAGATACTCCGATAACGCGATCACCAAACTTAGTATTTGGCTTGCGCTTAGGTTCCATCAGTCTGCCTACAGCTGCTGATGTTGCTGATCTAAGAGTTGACTACCTCAGACCAGTGTTTTCCGGGACGCATAGTTCAGAGAGTAAAGTACTAGATATTAATTAAAATATTAACTGGCTATTCAGATCTGGTCACCAAAAATTATTAAATTCGTTTCTCACAACAATGTACAAATTATGAATGGTTTACTTTCGCCAGGGCATACTTTAATAATAAAATGAAAACAATACTGTTCGATGTTCATGATTTTTTTTAATATATCTAAAATAAAATTATTACACATTGCTCTGTACTGTAATTATGCACTCGGTATTTTTATAGTACCTTCATTCCTTATGTTTTACTTGTTATTAATGCGATGCCATACGTAGTAATGAAAAATCATGTGTTTTTGGTTTGAAAATTTGGTCGCCTAGAAATGTTTCAGATGCTTTAATTAAATACTGCGAGTAGAATACATCTTGGCCTTTAAAATCATTGAGTATTTTTTAGATAAGTCTTTTTATAAGCCCAGAAAAAAATAATGTATAAGGCCTAAGAAAACTGCTTTAAAGTTCAAAATCTCCTACTTACGAACTCATTTTAGGTTATGATTTTATTGTATAATGTGGAAAATTAAGTCATCTATAAAATGATTAAAAAAAATTAAATATTTATGCCTGAACATCCACAAAATAAAATAAAAGGCACTTTTTGGCCATGTTTTTATCTACGTAAGGGTTGTTATTGATAGCGGCTCAATTTAAAATATAACACGACGTGGTGTGCATAGCCTTAAATTACAATTATACAACAACCTACAATTATTGAACTTCCTTGTACAACATAACTTTCCATGACAACTGGTATTGTACCTGCTTGTTGATACTATGTTTATTATTTTGTGTATTATAAACTTATTATTGTACTCCTGAATAACTCAAAATAACAATGTATACATATAAAAGCTTAATGTATACATATGTATACAATGTATACATATAATTGCTTTTTATGGGAGAACATTGAAAAATAATAAATATTAATCATATCATAATATCTTATCTTATTACTAGTGAAATATATATATGTATATCACACATTGTAAATTTGTTTATTGAATAAATTGAATTTGTTTAAAAAAAAAAAAAAAAAAAAAAGCCTTCAAAGCGTGATTGAATAAATTAAGTTAATTTAGTACAATCAACTGTGAAAATATTTTTTTGGAATCATGCAATGACCCATCAATTGATTACTTACCAAAAAAACTGTTAAATTAATTTGTACTTGAACACCCCTGCACGCTTAATATTTGACACGGCGCCCGATGTGACGCCAAACGCCCTCAGTTTGCAAAGTGGTGTCCTTTTGTCTCGGTAGCGTCGCGGCATCGTGAAGCGTCGCACCGTGTCGCGTATAGAGGATATGCTTAATTTGTTTGTATAATATTGTTTCTAAAGCGGCACACACCAAACGGCATACAATTGTGGTTCTCAAAGTGGGCTCTCAAAATGTGAGTGGGTTTAGGGTTAATTGAAGGTATTCCCTTTCAGCCTCGCAATAGTGTTTCCACTTATAGAGCATATTTTATGCCAAGACAACTATTTTAAAAAAAATTAGTCAATTTTTTTTTATAGTTTTGTCAATAGCTTAGACTTTTTCTAGTTATTATTAGTAATTAATTTTTATTAGTGATTCAAAGAGTTATTTTTTATTAATAAGAAAAAGACTCAACAGAAATAGATTTATTTCATCTAAAAAAATATTTATAACGTGACATAAATAAATGTAAAGATAACGTAAAATAAAATAACGAATTTCAGATCAAGACCGCCTAAATAAGACCGTCATCATATCTGCGGTTTTTTTCTCGGAAATGCGGATTGCGACCTTGTAGAAAATTGTTTTTATTTACATTTATCCCACATAGGAGGCCCTGATGAAAATAAATACCCTTTGGGTCAATATCATTCTTGGGGAATGCTGTGTGGGGGGTTTTTTAAGGAAAGGAAAGAGAGGATTTTTCGATAAGGTTAAATGTATGAGGGTTGGGTAGGAATATAGTGATATATTTGTATAGGAGTGGCGGACGTGTGAGATGATTCCAAAGCACTAGCATGTGAATACTTTACTTTTAAAGATCTTTATGTTTACGGGAATAAAATCACAATGTTGACGTTAATTTGAATTAACAATGTGGTTCAACGAGTTAAGATCGAAAAGAATCAGCAAGGCCAGTAATAAAGTAAGCAAAGCAAACACTCTCCTCCCATCCAGAAGAGTTTTCAGAACCTGAGGCTGTTTGCAGGGTGAGAGACGTCATCCTCGGTACGGTATTGAGCTATTTTACAGTTGCGCTATTATGCTATTCCCCTTCAAATTACACATAATCCATTCAATTCTATAACTTCAACTCCCTTCGACGTTTAATTTTGATCAAATAATTTTATTTAAAAGTTTTATGTAAGATCAACCCGACAAATCATTTTTTTTTCATTTGTCCGCATGTAGAAACAACGTTATAAAAAATTCTTCAATTTCCTTCGTTGACGCGACTATGTGCATCTCCCTCTAACATATGTTCCTGAATTCCCCATTTAACTTTTACCAAATTACCTGTCCCTATCTGACAGGGTGTAAAGGACACAACTAAGTTTCGCCAATCATTTCCACAAAATTGTAAACAAAGGCATGAAAACACTAGGCTTCGTATAAAGAACAACTAAAAACTCAGTAGTTTGGTCTCCCTCTTACAAAATTCACATTAATAACATTGAGCGAATACAAAAAAATTTTCTACGTTTTATAAATTTTAAATTAAATATCCCACTAGAAAACTTACAATATATTTTTTTATTGAATACCGGCGTAAAATAAACGACTTAACTTTTTTATTCAAGATTCTAAACTCTAAATTCGACTGTTGCCAACTTCTGCAACTCATAAACTTACGAATACCTACAATAACAACACGACAAAATACACTATTCCACTGAAACACACATAAGCGCAATTACATTGCGAACTCCCCAATACAACAGTTTCACACTATGGGAAACCAATACTTAGGTGATGTCGATATATTTAATATTAACTAGCGAATTTTGTGGATTACGTAAAAGAATTATTTCAACACTATTCCTAAATGGAAGTTAAATTTTTGTCAACCAGTCAAATCGCTGTATTTTTTAATTTATATTCTTGTTATTTTTAATTTTGTTTCTTGCATATTTTATTTTTTAATGTAATTTTATTTTTATTATTTCTTTCTCATGTTTCAAAACTGTCATTAAAATTGTACCACCTACATGTAAAAGCCCTCTGGGCGTTAAATAAATGAATAAATAAATAAAAACACACCTATCTTAGTGACATTACAACAATTGTAAAAACCAGTCTGTTAAAAAATCCTTTGCCGTGAACATGTAAGTGCTCAGGTATGATTTGAGATTTTCACGGCCAAAAGTATTATAGTGATTTGTTTTTGGGGTATTATGCCGTGTTGCGCTACCTCCTTCTTTAGTCAACACATTTACATATCTGCCCTGATGATGGACACTGCAATGCTGTCCGAAACGTTGGCTAAATAAGGAGGTAGCGCAACACGGCATAATACCCCAAAAACAAATCACTATAATGTAAGTGCTCCCTCAGTCTGTATAATATTGAATCTATTATGGAAATTTATGCAGTGATTACCACCATTGGTATCCCTCAGGGCCACAATTTTGATTCGCAAATCAAATCAAAATACTAGAAAAAAATTCTTGACTGCAGAAACTTATGGTGCGTTTGATAGATTCCATATCTTAACAAATTGAATATAGTTTTTAGAGCACAGGTAATTAATGTGACACAACGTACTGTACGGAGTTAATATTTAAAAAAAATAGGTAATGTGGGGGAGTTTTGGAAACTCTGGAAACAACCCCACGCGATACATACCCCTAAGTTGTTTCAAAGGCAGCGTTGTATTAATAGAATTATCATCTCGCTCGCAGTTAGACTGGATACATTGGAGAATTAGAAGTGTTATTTTACGTCCGATTAATCGCGTTAGACTGGGTGTGCATCATCTAAGCGAATCTGGCTCTGTACGAAATGTACTAATATATCTATTAAGATTAATTTTTGCAAGGTACATAGAATCAAACATAATTATTTCGGTTGTAGGTCTGTAAATCCGGTTGAATGAACTATGATTTGCTTTGAATTTAAGTGGATGTAAATTTTAAAAAATTAAAACTGCAAATAGAATTTTAAGACAAGCGATAAAGAAGGTACTTATCTACTTCTAACAATATCATATTTTAACAGAAAATTAATTTAGTTTTCTTTTTCAAATTGGAATTAAAATACCCCGTGATTTTCCATGGGTCTGCGATAGGTATTTTTTATAAATAAAATGAACGTCAAATCATGAATCAGTCTATAGGAATAACATACCAGGATCATAGAAATGCCAAAGAGTAATTTGTCTTAATTTCCGCATTGGCGATAATGTTACGATTATATAAAGAAAATATCAAAAAGTGAACCTGCCGACAATAATAAAATACCAGAAGCACAGAAATATGATTTGGTTTTTATTATAAAAATGAATTGCACAGTGACAGATGTTAAAAACAATATAACGATGAAACTGTGAACCACAAAACTCGAAAAAGAATTCGAAAAATAAACGGTCATTATGTTTTTTTATAGGGTAAATAAAATTTAGCATATTTTCAATTTAGGCCCTTCTTCCACAAGGGAACGCAAGTATTCGATTCTTAAAGTATCTAAATTTGTACACAATAGCACGTTTACTATATATGCAGTCGAGACTTTAAATATGGCGTATCTTTTGTCAGACATTTTGCAAAGATGCATCTGCTTTAGATCAATGCTAGAATGGTATATAGTGTATGAAATAATGACAACAGCAGCAACAGCTGTTTGGTGAGTGAGGTTAATAAATAAACCACTCACTAGATCGATATCTTCTGGCTTTTTGTATGAAACAAATTGGTTTGACTCAAACCATAGATATGTCAATATATAGACCGTAAAATTCTCATTCGGAGCCTACTTATTATACTTTACACCAATGAAAAACTCTGTAAGCTTATTCCATAGACAGAGTTTTTCATTTGAGGATATAGTTAGGCAATCATATGACGTCACAATATATCGGTTCCAATTTTTGATCGGAGTTATACCCCCTGATGAGGTTATTAAAGTATTCTAGTTTTGACGTTTCCAGAAATCAACAATTATTATTAGTGGCTAAGCGGGTCTCTTGTTTTCAGTAGCGACTTATACGGACTGGGCACGACAAATTGTTTCCGAGTGTACACAACCTATCATCGTATCCTTGTGAAAGAAGGCCCTTACACTGCCAACATAAAAATAAACCAGTTAAGTCCTTGACTTTCATTTTTCTTATTCTACATTTCGTGTAATGTAGTACATTGTAATTGCATCAGAGTCTCTAAACAAACGACAAATAATAATAACACGGTGTACAATCACAACGTGAAGAAGAAATGTTTTTTTAAATTTTTTTTTATATTTACTCCACACAGGAGGCCCTGAAGAAAATAATTTCCCTCAGGGCCTATGTCATCTTTGGGGATGCTGTGTGGAGGGTCTTTTTGTGGAGAGGAAGGAGTGAACATGGGTCTTGAAGAGTCCCATGTTGTAGGAGGGAGGAAACACAGAGGCCGGCAGTTCGTTCCACAGCCGAGCTGTTGAACTTAAGAACGAGTCGTAGAAGCGACCCGTTTTCATGTGACAAATGTCAACCGTGTACAAATGTTGGGCGCGCGTTTGGCGTGTGTTCCGACTACGCACCGGTGCCGAAGGGATCAATGACGCTAGTTCCTCAGAGCATCTTCCATTGTAATACCGATAGAACAAGGACAGCATACCTACCTGACGCCTGTGCTCTAAAGATTGCAGTCCGTTTGTTAAGATTGGGGAATCTATCAAACGGACCGCCCGTTTTTGCACAGAGTCAAGGGTTTTTTTCCAGTATTTAGGGGCTCCGGACCTGAGATGGCTGCAAATGTATTCAAGTTTATTATTATATTACAAAATAAATATTAATAATTGTGTCCGTGAACCCACACGTATGCACTTTTGCAAAGCGATTCCATAAAAATTTCATAAAAAATGATAAAATGCCTCCCGATGCGAAACAAAGCCCAATAAAATGATTGTATTACGAGTTGATATCGCAATCTCAGAGCGTGTTACGACTTCCAGATATATAAGTTTGAATCGTATCTTTGAACGGTAGACAAAAACTTTGATAAACTTGTACGTGATATCGATACGCATCTGATCTGATAGTAATTATTACGCTAGCGTCTGGACGATCTAGGCCCTCTGATTGGTCGAATTCAAATCGTATGTTTCGGGTAAATCCCGCATAGGGGGTCTGCAGGCAAAATTAGACGACTCTGTCCGTCAATTTTAACCAACCGTAAGGTTCATTTCGGTTTTGCAGGCGACCGGATCCAAAAAAATAAGACTTTAAACTTAAGACCCGATTTCATACTGAAATAGGAACATCATGTAATACGAGATTTCTTCAAAAACATCGTTTCTGCTCATGCAATTTTGGATAATATCGAAGAAAATATGATTTAGAAAGTTCATAATACATTGGATTAATTACATTACAGTAAAAATTATCCACAATTACGTAAAATTTGACATTTGTCATTATTCACGCGACAGACAGTAATATGAGTCAGTTTTGCCAGCGTATATCGATTTCCTATCAATGTAAAAAGCTTTTCTAGTTATTCTTCTCCTATTTCTTCCTATTGAAATCTAACACGTATTTGTTATTTTCTGAAGATTACGTCTAATAAAGTACAAAAGCTTCCAAATAACCATCAAACTTTGACACGACCAGTCAAAAGCAGTTGTAACAGAAGGGTTCCAACTGATCCCAAACGATCGGAACCACTATGGACTATGTCATCCCCAAATGGGGTGTGTTTTGAAACTGAAGGATGTAGGAAAGGGAAGGAGAAAAGGTTAACGAAGTACCTTAACCCAAAAGTAATGAAACTATTTCAAGCAACGCTTCGATTCTAAATCTTGGTAATCCAGTCAAAAATATCAATAATTGCAAAAAGATTACTCAAAAATTTTACCGAAATTTCATTAGTAATTTATGGTGAAATTTGTGGGAAATGTGCTATATAGTTTCCACTACATAAACATTAAATCTTCAGAGAATTGTTTTTTTGTTCTTGAGTTCTTAGCCCAATTTGCTGCACGGATTTATTACTAACAGCTTTCCTGGATACTGGGTCAGATAGACAAGATCAAACAGTTTCCAAGAATATGGATGTTATTCCCTCACTTTCAAAGAACACTAACCTCGCTTGAGAAAATCTATTGCTTTATTAACTGTTTCTGATTCATTGGATAGGATCTTAAGTATAACCCGCACAAGATCTAAAATACACAAAATATATTATCTAAAATAAAGCTCTTTTTGATACCGGTAATTTTTTGTTTATATGGTTATATTGAAGTAGTATGCTTTGCAAGTTGTATCAGTATACTTTGTTAGAACGCAGAAGTGCGTACTAATCTTGTATATATTCAAATCTAAATCTATATAAATGTTCGTTTGTTCAAAATCTTAAATCTCCGAAAGCTCTTCACCGATTGCTTTAAAATTTTGACACAACTTTTCATTTGAATTCGCGTGTGTTTTCATATACCTATACAATAAAGATGTCACCCGTGACAGGTAAAAACATGTTTTTTTTAAACATCACCATCTGTTGGACGTAAAAGCAATACGCGCTATTGTTTCTCTATCTGATAGACTGAGCTACAGCAATGCGTGGCGGGGTACACGTATTATCTATTAAAAGTATGCTGTATTGTTGCACAGCAATCGTTTATATTTTCTAAGAATATGTACCAAGAGATTATCTCTAAAATATACTACACCGAGGCCTCGATTCTCGGCGAAGTCATTCAACTAGAACAACGAGTGGTTCTACCCACCCGTTGTTCCAGTGGAATGACTTTTAACGTTTGGCGAATGTAAGTGTATACCGTCGATGAGACTCAAGAATGAGAATGTCGACCAATGTATGTACTTTCGACGGCGATTGCGAGCGGCCTGGATTGGAGAATCGATACCCTGTACCATTAGGGTCTCTACTAAGCACATCGTGTACGCTCTCCGATACTCATTTTTTTAAGTAGGTTATAGATTTTTGATTTTATTTTCTAAATAAACTAATGTATTGCCTTAAAAATTATTTTTTTTACTGCCAAAGTGATTGTATCTAGTAAAAGCGAATCCAATTTATATTTAATGCAAAACAGATTTTCAGTTTATTTTTTTTTTAAATTTATTTTTAATGGTAAAAGAGTTATTTAATTCTACCTCATATATCTTTTTTAAAGTATAAAGTGTTAGAACGCATAATTTATTTACCAAAGAATTTATTTTTTAATACACATCTGAAACTATACAGGGCACTGCAAGTGAATATTGACCTTGATAACTTTCAAAATACGCGTATTAAGAAGTCGGTCAGTAAATTAACAATGTCGGCACCACCAGCCATGACATTTGTCAATTGACCGGAATCCGATTAAATGACACTTTCCTGCTCCCCTAAAATCTTATATCTCTAAATAGTATAAAACAAAGTCGCTATCTGCGTTTGTCTGTTTGTGCGCTTAGTTCTTCTAAATTAAGCAACGGATATTGATAAGTTTTTCACTATCATGTAGAAAATTTCTTCCAGAAGGTTTATTTATACAGGACACGTATATTATATTTATAGAAAGTAAATTTCGATGTTTTGTAAAGTCGTTAAAAATATATTTTCGGCCACTTACATTGCTAATGCTAGCTAAACCTAATGAGATGCTTCAACATAATGTACTCCGGAATTGTATACCTTAAAAAGGCCTACAGAATGATTCGCGATGGTATGTGATTATCTTCTAAGGATAGTCCGCAGCAACGCCGGGTACACGTCAGGTAGTTAGTGAATAAACTTGTAAAGAACATTCCAACATCAAATTTTATACATAATATATACAATTATAACAATTATAATTGTATATATAATTGTTATAATTGTATATATTATGTATAAAATTTGATGTTGGAATGTTCTTTACAAGTTTATTCACTGACTACCTGACGTGTACCCGGCGTTGCTGGGGACTTCCTTATAAGATAGACACATACCATCGCGAAAAACCAAAATGGACTTACAAACTACATACTGGAAACAAGCGGACAATTAAGGACGCACCTCATCGAAAGGGAAAAAAATAATATTGGATTTAACAGAACACGTGTAGAAGATGCAAACCCAACAAATATGTAGACATCTATAGTGCGGTTTGTTAGAAAGCTGGCACTCTTCCCAGACTAAAAGATAGACGACTTGCTCTTCGCTATGGTGAAATTAAAATTCTGTAATTTGTGTAATATTTACTGCTGCAAAGGTCGGCTCAAAACGTTGATTTACATTTTAATTAACCAATTTAGGGGCAATGATTGGGATATCTCTAGAACACCGAACTTAAGACAAACATGGTATCAATTTAGTTTTGGACTGCAGTTATGTGGTACAGTATAGTATCATCTAATTATATTTTTTTCCAATTTTTTTTATCTAAATATTTTTTTTTTTTTCGGGAAATCGACAGTTTACATTTAATCAGTTTGTACATGAGTATTATATAGTAAAATAAAACCAATTATGGATATCCTCCTTGCGACTTTACCTCTACTGCGACAGCATGATATGGAATGAGTAAATTAAATTTGTGAGAAAGGAATATGCATTAAAAAATTGATATAAAACGAAAAATTCACAAAACAATACATTTATAGCCATGGAGAGAGGTTGTAGATATAAATCAATTCATAATAGATATATAAACAATAGAGACATAAATACAGGGTTTTCCAATAACAGTTTTTATTTTGAATAGCCCGCTATATCGGTAGATGTTACTTTTGAAGCTGTTTTTTTTGACATTTGACAATTAGAAACTACGCCATTAATAAAAATGGAACGATACACGCTTCAATAACGCATTGAAATTATTAAAATTCACTTGAGTGAATCAAATGCAAATCATCTTGAGTGATGAGGCCCATTTCCACCTCGGTGGCTTCATCAACAAGCAAAATTGTCGCATCTGGGGCTCGGAAAACCCAAGAGTTATTGTTGAAAAGCCTTTATTTTCTCAACGTGTGACTGTTTGGTGTGGTTTATGGTCTGGCGGAGTTATTGAACTTTAATTTTTCGAAAATGAGGCTGGAGCAACAGTTACGGTGAATGGATCGCTATCTAGAGATGATTAATATTTTTTTATGGCCGGAATTGGATGGTATTAATCTGAACAACGTTTACTTTCAACATGACGGCACTACGTGCCACACAAGCAACGAAACTATTGATCTTTTAGGATTGAATATCAAAGTAACACCTCTTATTGGAAAACCCTGTATTATTCACAAACCACCAGAGAAATATTCTTTTATGGACCTCTTTTATTTGGTAAGTTTGCAACTGAAAATATCAACCTCGGATTATTCGCTATTGTAATTATTGTATTGTCTGTTCCGGCAAAAATTCTGCTTAGAGATCGTTTTGCTTTGATCAACCTTGAACAGGACACAAAAGCGTGTTGAACGCGCAGGTACATTGAATGGAATCTTGTTTAGCAACTCTGAGCATTGAATATTATTGTTAACTACTTTATACAGGAATAGTGCATCCTTATGATGCCTCCGTACACTCAGTGAATCAATTTTAAAGTATGAAGCTGCCTCTGCTTAATTATTAAATCTTACAAATGACTTGTTATAAAGATATTTTAGGATTATTTTTTGTATAATACTCAATATATATCATGGTTACCCGACATGTTTAATACATTATACTACAATGAATTTGCTGGAATTAGTAGAAACATTAATGTGACAATATCACATAGCACTCTTTTTAGGGTGAATTGCCTAATACAAAAAAAATGTGACAATATTGTGCTCTCAATATATAATCTGTAAAATGATTAACCTAAACACAGGCTTCCTAGTGAGGTTAAAAATTCTAACGCTAAAAAAATATACAATGTAAAGAAACAATAAACACATCTACAGTTATTATTTTTTTACTGTTGCCTTGAGGTAGAACTGACAGAATTGGCATTTTTCTTTAGTTAAGTTCGGTGTTGATAAATAGGCGTTAATTGAAATATAACATTTAAATTTTCAAGCGAACAAAAAAAAAACAGTATTACAAGTTACCATAACAAATCATCTATATTATGTTATTGTATGCTTTGCATTACCAACCTCACTATTTATAAACCTGTTCTGAGGTATGTGACAATAATTTTAAGTAAAAAAAAATAATTTCAATGTTTATTACAGATTTACGATATTTTAAATTTAGAAAAATAATTATGAATAAAAATTAAGTGTTTAGGAAACTTGGATTGGATATTTTCAATACGATCAATGTATGTTTGATATTGAGGATTCCAAATGACTGAGGCAAACTCGAGTTGTGACCTTACATATCACATATATAGCAGAATTATTGTGTTTGCTACAGTGAAAGGCTTTGTAATGCGTATAGTAAATCCTAATTATAAGCTTTTTCTAAAGTATGTTCAATATGGTCCTTATATAACATTTTAGAATCTAGCAGTACTCCAAGATCTCTGATTGATTCTACTCGTTGTAAGGGTACATGGTTTAATTTGTAAGTATAATTTATCGGCTGTTTTTACGTGAAAATGTAATAATATTACACTTGTAGTGTGTAAAAAAAGAAGAAAAACAGCATTTTTTAGATACTTGGTAAAAAAGACAACGATTATTTAGTATTTGAAAATGCAAGACAGTACCATAAGCGTTTTATTCAAAATAAATAAAATGCAAGACGGTACTATTAGCGATTTCCTCAAAGTTATTAAATAAAATGCAAGCCAATACTGTAAGCGATTTCTTCAAACAAGTTCTTAAATAAAATGCAAGCCAATATTGTAAGCGATTTCTTCAAACAAGTTCTTAAATAAAATGCAAGCCAATATTGTAAGCGATTTCTTCAAACAAGTTCTTAAATAAAATGCAAGCCAATATTGTAAGCGATTTCTTCAAACAAGTTCTTAAATAAAATGCAAGCCAATATTGTAAGCGATTTCTTCAAACAAGTTCTTAAATAAAATGCAAGCCAATATTGTAAGCGATTTCTTCAAACAAGTTCTTAAATAAAATGCAAGCCAATATTGTAAGCGATTTCTTCAAACAAGTTCTTAAATGAAATTCAAGAATTACAATATAAGTTAAATTGTATTAATTTCAAAGAAATTATCAATTTTTCCTAGTAAAACATTGTAAGACATAACACCTAGATTATTATACCTAAATTATGTGTAAAATATTGCTTAGATGGCACTTTGAAAAGCTAAATATAACGTAATGCCAAAGACAAATTTCCATTAAAATACCTTAATAATACTTGTTATTAATTAACATTAATCAAATGAGGAATTATAAACTTAGGGAAACTTGCAGTTTACAAATTAAGGCCTGGGATACATGAGTGACTTTTATTACGACAAAAGTTTCGTCACTGTTAGAAAATCCATAAAAAGTCACCATAATGTCACGTTTCCACGTGCGTGCACCTTCATGTTATACTGCAGTGGACTTCAACCCATAGAAGACGGTTATAATTTTTTAAATATCTCAAAGCCAAATATAATATTGAAAATTATATTTGAAATAATTGACGGGCATCTACAATATCAACGTTTTACTTAGGAATTTTCAATATTGAAATGCGTTGAAAATTTCTCAAAACCCAGACTTATACACTGCACATTGCAGTGCACCTGAAGATAGTCATGATTTTACTGAACTGCTATTGTAGTTGGTCGTATCTTAAGCGTTAAAACAGAAAATTGTGGCATTTCATCCCCCTCGCCAATACAACGGTAACATCAATGGTAAGTTGATCACTAAATAATGAAAGCACATGCCTCTGAATTTTGTCAAACTATTTCAAATTTAGCAGTAAAAAAATGAGTTATTATTGTTAAAAAATATGTATAAAATAGTTAATTATTAAATTTATACAACACAAACGTTTATAAATTAAGACAGAAACAAGTAATAGCAGGCTATTTAAAAAAATATGATTAATAATAGTTTATTGAATATTGACGCTTCTTATATTTTCTAAAAATTTTAAAGAAATCTAACTATAAGCCCATTGTATTGGCGTTTAAATTTTTTATCCTTTATTTAAATCAGTACCAAAAAAATGTGGTTGGTAAATTCAGAATAATTATTATTAATCAAACAACTTAGTTGCTCTTTAACAATGCTCCCAATGCTCCACAATGCTCCCGTATTGAAAATTGTAAAAATCTTACATATATAAAAAAAGTTGCGATCAATAAATATAGTTTATTTACGATCAAATTTAAGTTTTTAAGGCGATCAATAAAAATATTTCAAAATCGGGAGGACGCTCTATGAGGGATTTTAAAATACTTGAAAAGACTCGACGAGACTTAACGACCAATAAAAATAAAGCCCCCGTCAAACATGTTAACTTCCCGTTACGCCCTTAACCGCACACTGGTAAAATTTGTCTAAAATACAAAAAATATTATCAAAATAAACTGTAAAACTCAAACATCGACGGATTAATTCGTAGAATGCGTAATTTACATTTATCAAATTTTACAGAAGGCACAAAGAACAGTTTTTTTAAACTATCATGAATTTTAAAATTAATAATTATTTTTACACCTCATAAGAGTGCCTCTTTCATTGTAAAGACGGGGAGCTGAATCGCCACCGGTTGGGCAGCGTTGTGGGGCGGGTTAAGGAAGGTGTTGTATGAAGGGATTTATTAATGTGGGTTTTGAAGAGGTCCGGAATAAATCAAGGAGGTATAACAGTTTCCGTTTTGAAGCGGGTTAAGGAAGGTGTTGTTGGACGGGATTTATTAATGCGGGTTTTCAAGAGGTCCGAAATAAATGAAGGAGGCATAACAGTTCGTTCCGCAAACCAGCCGACTTACTCGAAAACGAGTCGAAGAAACGACCCGTTCTCATAAATCAAGATCAAACTGTGAACGGGTAACAATACAAATTCGGGCATAAACCAAGCGATACGATCCAAGTCCTTCGGTGGATGATAGAGATAACATTCTTATTAAAAAAAATCATTCGGCGCCACCCATACTAATGCGAGCAAAAAAACATTGCCAAAACGCATGTTTTATTTTATTTTATGAAATTCAAGCACACATATCAAATTGTTTTCCGATCACACATTCGAAAAGGGATTTTTAATTTGGAGATTTTTGCTTATAACCATACTTAATTTTTTGTGACCTAATTTTCAATCCAAAAACCGATGATTTCGCAAATTTTTGTATTACTTCGCCTTGATTTATCTGAATTTTGTAAGCTGATCATTGTATTTCTAGTAATTAAACAATTTTCGTGCCCAGTTACCATTTTGATTTTAATAATTTCCTATTTGATAAATGTTTATTTATAAATCAGTTCAAATATATTATAATCCTTTAATAAACACATGTATTTACACGAAAGCTAACTCTATGAAGCCTGCAAAAAAGAAAAAGGTTTAACCAAACTTAAGTGTAAACTCTTTGCATTTTGCGAACAGGAGCGCAGAAGTGTGAGGGTGTTATAACACGTCCATTCAAACAAGCATGGTAGAACGGTATGGAGAACAGTAGAGCGATCAGCGTGTAGTGGGTACTAAGAACCATGTAGACATTGTATACTGTAGACAGTGTAGACGGTAGAACTGTAGACTGTAGTGTTTCATCCGGCCATCACGACCAAAGCAATCTCACATCCCTTTGTTCCGAGCTGACACTATTCCTCGTGTTCCCATGTATGTCTAATGATGGGAAAGCTACAGAAGATGCTCTACTTTGGTCCGAGGAATAATTTGTTTTGGAATGCTGTATTCAAATAGTTCCAAACATTGAAGGAAAGTTAAGAAAAATAACAAAAAAATAACCAACCTAACCTAACCCATCCCAAACTAGCCTAATCTAACCTAACATCATATAATCTTTTATAGTGTTCTGTTTTATCCGTTTACCATTTCAAATTACACATCCCATTGCTCCCAGCTGTCCGCAATCAGCGGGCCCATGGTATACCTAATTTGGGTATGCTTTTTGGCTGAAGGGGGTGGGGAAGTGGAGGAAAGAGGTGAACAAGAGAAAGGTTTGAACCTGACTATTCAAATGTGGTAGCTTTACATGGTTAAAACTATTGCAAGCGAGGTATCGATTCTGAAATGAAGTTTATTACCAGGGCAATATTTGGAGTATGTTTGAGTTCCATTTTTTAACTCCCGTGCCAATTTTTTTCACTTAACCTTGACTTCAATAATTATTATTCCAATAATTATTGAGGTAAGTGATAAATATATGTTTTTTTTTAAATATGAGTTGAATATTAAGCTAATGACAAATGCCTTATACTGATTAGTTTTATTAATACCGATTACCAAACAAGCCAAGTCATCTAGAGCAATTCATTCGCCCATTTCGCACGACTGCTGTGTCGTGAGAAATGGAAAATGGTGAATAAAAAGTAATATCCTCTAATATCATTTGTACTCTCGACTCCGACGCATCTGAATGTGTTAAAATAATAAGTGAATTTAAGATAATATGGTAACTAAGGAATCTTGAGTAATCAAAATGTATAAAATAAGTAATTGATATTTAAATTATGCAAATTTCGCACGACATTCAGAACTTGAAATTTCTCTAAAGAAAAAAACATTGTACATTTTAAAATAATCTTTAAATGTTGTTTGTGGTCCTCGCTACCGACCAAATACCACGAATAATATGATTTTATTGGAGGTATACGCGACCAATCCCAAAAATATGGATATGAAACTCGGCGACTGTCAAAAAATATATTTTGTATCTATTGCTACGGTTAATTACTAAATGTTATTCGCTAAATTCCCTTTGATAAAAGTTTTTAAATTCTCCGGTAACCTGGGATATGAAAGAACACGAACTGAATTTGAAGTTGTAAACAAATTTTTACATAAATCATTTTAAAACTCCATAGCTCGTGACGAAAATAACGTTACAAATAGAAAATGAAAATTTACCTACAAGATTTTTTGAACTCAAAATTTTTCGAGAGTTTTTGCTGACTACTGTTCTACTGCATGGTTAGGATGTGCAATGTGTCAATGTTCATAGTAGAACATGAAATAACGAATTAGTCAGCGTAATCAATATTTTAATTTACAGAATTCCAAACACTAATATATCATGTCAGTGTTAAAAGTAGACTGGGTTTTGTACTTTTAATAATGGAATGTACTAAGTTTTAAAATTCTACTGGGTTTCGGACGCTAAATAATGGAATACCTAAGTCGTTAATTAACGGAGATTTCCAGTGATACTGTTTTAACGGCAGAACAATTTGATCTCCCCAATTACGTATTTCTTGAGAATTTCATAACTTCGGCGGGGAAAATCTTTAGATATTTTAAACTTTCCAAAGTACTGTGCCAGGTAATGTAGCAGAATAATCACAATTATAATATCATATTTTTGATGAATTTAAACAGCCGTTACGCAAACTGTGGTGCGCAGAACTAATGGTTTATGCTCCTCTCAAAATATATTAAAAATGTTGAGAAAAAGGTCTTAGATTTTGAAATGCACGATACGATTATTTAACTTGAGACCTATGATCTTTATTAGCCTTCAGGGAGTTTAGCACAGCCATATAGACAACTAAGCAAAATTTATACAACCTACAAGGTTTCTCCATTTAATTCTCCAGTTAATGATTTACATTGTTTTTTTTTAATTACTGTGTTTTCATCAATAATTCAATAAATATCTGGGTCTTTAATTGTTTTCTAACAATAAAACCTGTGATTTCCTGAATAACCCTGAAACCCCCGATTTCCAAAGATCAAATCTGTATCACAGTTAATTTCTCGCTAAAAGAATAATATTTCTTTATAATATTTTTCGATTTGTAGACAGCTTTATCGAGGAGCGAACGGGATCGATAAACTAAGAAGCCTTTAAATTTCAAAAGCCATTGGCGATCGAGCATGCTAACGAAAGTCGACTAATTGCCGACAATGTTGCTAAACAATTTTACCTTGTCAATGTTGACAATGTTAGATGATCGTACTAATATTAAATATTGCATTATCGAAGGAAGCAAACACTTTGTGGCTTGACATTATTACACAAATGAAAGAATATCTTTGTTTTAAACCACTTTATTACATTTATATACGTCGACCGGTTTCGGTTGGACTCAACCTTCATCAGGACAGTACAAATATAAACTAAAATATAATACAGAGGAAGATAATTAAGTAAACAATAAAGAAAGAGAAAGTATATAAATGTGAGGGAGAGAGCATCAGGGCAGCGGAGTAGGTAGTGGGTTCGGGGAGGGGTGGGGATTACCCAGGGAGAAAGTATGTATTCAATAATGCCAATGTGTTTTTCCCCAAATACACAATTAAGAACTCTATGGAACTAGTGAACGATTTGAAGGATCTAGTACTCCCAGCTAATTCTAAACTTATTTCTTTTGATGTTGTCAATTTGTTCCCTAATATACCTATAATAGAATGTAAATCTTTAATAGCTAACTTACTAAATAATTCCAATTTACCTAATGACTTCTCTAACGATCTTTCTCGCCTTTTTAACCTGTGTTTAAACCAAAATTATTTTAAATTTAATGATGTTGTTTTCCAGCAACGATCTGGTCTACCGATGGGCGCTCCTACTAGCCCTGTACTAGCTGATATCTTTATGGATAATATAGAAAATAAAATATTTGCATGTAAATCCCCATTATTAAAAAATATTCTCTTGTGGAAACGTTACGTGGATGACATTTTTTGTATTTGGACGGGCACAGAGCGCCAGTTAAACACTTTCCTGACACTCCTTAATTCCTTCCACTCACAAATCCAGTTCACATTAGAGATGGGCATAAATTCCAGCTTAAATTTTCTAGATCTTTCTTTGTCTATCGTTAAAAATAGAATTAACTTCAACATTTTTAGAAAACCTACATTTACTGACACCGTAATCCATAATACCTCCAATCACCCTATCTCACATAAACATTCCTCCTTTCACAGCATGATCCACCGGCTAGTCACCATCCCATTATCTAATAATAATTTTTCTAACGAACTCCTTACAATAAAACAAATAGCTAATAACAACGGTTATCACTCTGATCTTATTGATAAAATCCTTTCAAAAAAACTTCGCCGAATCGCAACAAATAAATTTCTATATAATGCTCTACCAACTATTAATAATAATAATTTAACCACCCAATGGCGTAGAATTTTGTTCATAAGTAAATTCTCTTCCCGTTGCACATCTAAACTTCCATCAGAAATTAGGCCGGCCTTCTATACTAATAATAACTTAGCCAAATTTTTAAATAATTGTAAAGATAAAGAAGATACGTTTAGCCACTCTGGGATCTACAAACTTAATTGCAACGATTGCCCGGCAATATATATTGGTAAAACCGCGCGTAATGTAAATATTCGAGTAAAAGAACATGTCAGGTGTTTATCAAATACCGGTTTTTCAGAATTCGCCGAACACCTAATTAATACTAATCATACATTTAATAGAACGACGGGAGTTCAAATACTACATAAAAATAAAATAGGAATACGTCTCAATAATTTAGAATCATTGGAAATCTCAAAAGCAAATAAAAATAAAAATAATTACCCAATTTTAAACAAACAGATAGAACTAACTAAAAGCCCTATTTTAAAGATGTTTCCTTTCTCCCTGGGTAATCCCCACCCCTCCCCGAACCCACTACCTACTCCGCTGCCCTGATGCTCTCTCCCTCACATTTATATACTTTCTCTTTCTTTATTGTTTACTTAATTATCTTCCTCTGTATTATATTTTAGTTTATATTTGTACTGTCCTGATGAAGGTTGAGTCCAACCGAAACCGGTCGACGTATATAAATGTAATAAAGTGGTTTAAAACAAAGATATTCTTTCATTTGTGTAATTAAATATTGCGTTTTACGAACACTGTACTTCATAAGGGTGGCCACACATTACGCTACACGCATCATGGCTTGGTCTATTACAGCATATCACTGGCCATACACTACCAACGGGAATGTATGGCGAGGGATATACTAAAATATGCCAAGCCACTAGGCATTGTTGCTGAAAACATGCCAGCCGTAGTTAATTCAAAAGTTTTAGATTTATAGACTCCGATAGATCATCAAAAGATTTTCCTTCGAAAATATTGAACAAGTCAAACACTAAAATGCTAAACAAGGAGTTAATTTCTCTGAATAATTCTGGGCTCTGTATTTTACTGACTTATTATAAGCAGTAACGTTTTAATTATAAAACTTGTGTTTTTCTTCGAAGTGGACCAAATCTTTTTGAAACCACCCCGGGAGTATTTTTTTAAAGATTTTCTAAGCATTATTATTTTACGATAATTTACATTTTTTTGTATTTTTACGGTGCGTACATTTAAGCTTTTTTTAGTTTTGGGTTTTAAGATACCAACATTTTTGCAGTACTCAAATAACAAATACTGTACAAATTGAAAGATAATTTAGTTTTGGTTGAAATTCTATAACAATATTTCAAGAATTCTAACCCACATAACTTATCGACGGTAATGTCTCAAAAGCAAAATAATTATTGAAACAATTTAATTTTAAAATTATTAAAAACATTCTAGGTCTTCTTCTACATAATTCTCTTCTTCTAGGGCGATTTACCATAGTAGAACTTCGCTTTGTGGGCTGCCGCCAAAATTGACTTAATCATGATACGCCGGGGGAGCTAGCACGGCCTCGATAACGAAGAAACATCATTTATCGATGTTCCAAGAAAGACCGACGGTCGATCGATTGATTTGTCTAATAATATTTGATTAATAGAAGAACGTTTGGGCCAGATGTTGGAACGCAATAGTGCCTCTAAATATCAAATGCTTATCGGTATACTAACAATATCGTAGTCGATGACAAAATCAAATTATTGTTATACTTGTCGTGAGTGCGAATATTGACTAATCACAAATATTGTTAGCTATCATGCTAGGGTTCCTGTTCTTCAGTTTTCATTAACAACCCCTTATTAAAAAAACTCTATGGCTCTCCTAGTTTTTGATAAGATCCCATATTTATGTAAACAATAAAGAAAATATTTCGAATACTATGTATTAGGTACTGTAACTAAATCAGCAAGTACAAAGTAATTTGATGGGTTTCAATTTTTTCAAATTCTAATTTTTTCTTGGAAATCATTATTTTTAATGCAACTGTTTTTGTTTAGCAGTCCTATGAACATTCTTAAAAAAAAATTTTCCTAAAAATATGCCTAATGCGCAACATTCGACTTAAATTAAAACATAGATTTTGGCTTCGAAGCAAAGGGTTTTTTTAATACATCATTTTTATCAATAATTATTCACCATTCAACGTAGAGTATTTATTTAGAACAGAACAATCAAAGATCATTTTTGTCTTGGAAATGGAATTAAACTTTGGATATTTTTTTTTTTTTTTTAATTATATTTATTCAATAAAAAAATTTACAATGTGTGATATACATATATATATTTCACTAGTAATAAGATGAAAGATATTATGATATGATTAATATTTATTATTTTTCAATGTTCTCCATATTGTCAATAAAAATTTTCAATATTGTCGTTGTAATTTGATTAAATCGAAGTAATTAAGTTTCTGTCGGTAAATTTATGTTTTAAGCGGAGTCATAAATAAATAAATGTGATTGTGGTAAACCATTGACCAGCCAAACAAATAAAAATAAATAAAAAAAAACATGAGTACTGTTTCTATTCGAGCACAGTTGGTTATCAAATCCATTGTACTTAATTAGTACAGTTGGTTTTAAAAAATGTGTATATCAAAACATCAAGCGTTACATACATTACGTTTTGAACTTACGTTTGCCTTCGTTCATCGTACTAATCCAAAGATCCAAATATTTAATTTCACCTTCACGTGGGTGCTTGAAATAAAGTTTTCCAAATTCAAATAAACGTTCCTTTTGATAGCCCAATGTAAACTGATTCACAAAAGTGAGCTTTTATTGAACCCCACGCACTTTTATGTGCAGACGTTCCATTCATAAAAGCAGTTTTACGATGAATGCCGTATGGTTGCAAATATTTTTTCTACCAGATTTTTATTTTCTTTTGAGTCATATTCTTGCAAATATCTGAAACTATCGCAAATGTTTTCAGTACATTGTGACTGAGGAATGTATACGATATATTTTTGACCTTTACAAACAAAGGACATTCTTCTAAGGACATGAACCGTTAATAATATGAAATCGTCAGCATTAAAATGGATCCATCCAAAATAATAACTTCCGTTCCCTGGGCAATCTATTACATTTTTGAATGCAACTTTCATGTCTTGTTTAATTTAAAAAGCATTCATACTTTGATGAGAAATCCAAACTTATGTCAACGGAAGATCATTCTTCCCACTAAATAACCAGCCATGCATTAAAAAAAAACAGGTCGGGATGTTCAGATTCATAGTATAAACAAATAATTAACTTGTACAAAATTTTATTGACGCCCTCTGATTCATTTATTAATAATCATAATCCAAAACTCGTGACAAAACTTAAATTTCTATTCAAAGTATTACAACTTGGTTCCACACATTTAAAAAAAGCTGTTAACAAATGTTTACTTTTGACCAACGCAAAACTTAACGATTATTATTTTCTTCGTGTGAAAATGTTATTTAACGATATTCCCATTGAAGATTACATTAAATAATTATACTCATTCCTAAAAGATCTACCAACAACCCGGCAATAGGAATTAATATAATAAATGTGATTTGGGTGTTCCACAGGGATCACATTTAAGTCCACTTCTGGGAGAATTATTAATGGGGAACGTTAGAAACAAATTTCTAGGACCCTCGATAGCTGATTGTTATTATTTCAATTTCAATTTTCATTCATTGAAAAAGCAACACCTTAGTTTAGACTTAGTTAAAACGTTGCTACTGAAAGGTAAACGGAAGTTTATATAGTTGTAAAAATGAACGAGATGTAAAAAATTACCATTTACTCAAAAAATGTTAATATGTTCCTATATTTAAATAAGATGCAAGCAAACAGATTTCTGTTTTTATCGTTATTTGGTGGCAGACTAAAAGAAAAAAATGTCCTCATTGATTAATCAGGGCAGAAACGTGATTAAACAGTAGCTGCAACGAACATTGTGAACTACTTAATTTATTTTTCAGATGACAATATGTGTGCTTTCCAAGAATAGAAAGTATTTTTTCTGTATTAACTGTGTGTCAAAAGTAAATATATTACAGCAGTTTGTAACCTAATTATTGAGCAAGTGAATCAAATAAACTTCCGCCACACAAATATGAATACTTTTATTTTACCAAACCATCTGTTTTTTCTTAGTGGTCTACATTTTTTCCTACTTGTTTGTAATATTTATGTACCCACTGTCCATATTTGTGTATAACCTGAAAAAGGCCATCACGGTTTATGTAAATTTGCGTAAGATATCGTATTTGCTATAAACAAATATGAACTACACCCGAAAATGTTGAGTTAGTAAATAAAACTTTATTTAAAGGGAGATTTTGAAAAATAATAGGTACAGACAATACATTATTTATACATAAAAGTTAATAAGGAAGTGATAGTGCTTACTCCACAACTTCGATATTATGTAGATAGTCTTTAGAATATTTTAATGGATATTTATTTATTTTTTTGATTTGTTTAAGTTTTTGGAAAAAAATAAAAATAATTTTCTTCAGAGTACTTAAATACATGGAAACATACGATTTCATTTTAATTATAGTTATCACACTTTGTTCACAAGATGAATATACTTTTTTTTAACTTATATTATTTTCAGCATTGAATTTGTGTAAGCGGGTTCTATCTATATCTAAGTAAACCAACATAAATATTTTATATTCAAGAGTCAACGCAAAAGATCGTCATACGTATAACGACATAACAGGCAAATGGTCAAGCCCGGAAAGTTTGATTTTAACGTAAAGGACTACTCAAAGAAACGATTTTTACTGAAGGTTTTTATTCTATTTTTGTGAATTTAACACAATACTTAGGGCTGGGATAAGTATAGCCAACGGCCCCTCAAGTATTTCTAACCGACACACAGTGGTCCCAAATCCCGATCTAGCTAGACAAAAATATTTTTTCATGGCATTTGATACAAAAGGGTCACAATGTAATAAAAAAAATACTTAATAAAATATACATTTATTTTAGCCATTGTTGCAGATTTTTTAAAACAAAATTAATTACTAATAAAATGTCCATAGTATAATAGTTCGGTTAAGTCATAACGAAGCACTTATTTTAGGTTATTAGTTAAAAATATTTTTTTAACATAATATAAGAACAAAACCGAATGACATTTTTTGTTTATGAATTACTAGCCGAGTCGCTATCGTCACTATTATTAAATGCTAATGTTCCAACATTGGCTTTGTTAACAGACTTCTGTATTTTCTTCGCTAGAACTTCTGGAATCCATAATAATTTTAAGACACCAGTAGGTAAGACATTGCAATGTGTTGTTGATATTTTGGCAGCATCCCGTTTTCCATGTGACCTCAAGTTGATTTGAGTAGTATGAGAGAGTTCTTGTGGACTTCGAGATTTTCTTGTTTTGCTTTTTGACGAGCATAAACCAAATTCTTTTTCTGGTCTACCATGTAGTCTCTCATCACGCGTCTCTACAGGAAGAATAAATACTGTGTTAAGCCATTTTGCGTGTTTAAACTTCAATTTTAAAGTACTTCTTCCGACTTCAAACCATTTTCAAAATATTAATATTAACGAAGGGATTTTTTTCTTAAGTAAACTATCCTCGAGACTTTAAAAACTGTTTTTCTTCAATAAATATTTTAAATGTTCATAAACACACTGCCGTATTGCAGCACAATTCAACTTTGACGTGCCCTTTACTTCTAGAATGTCTAAAATATCTAATCGATAGATTGTAGGTAGAGGCTCTGTAAAAGACAAAAGAGCAAGTTTGAGCAAACAAATTTTATAAGATATTATACATAAAGAATGGTTTTATATGAAACTAGTTTCGTTTGGTGGTACAAATCGGTACACGATTTTGAAAGTTTAATTAAACTTTGGCAAATAATTTTAAATATTGATACTTTTTTCACGATTTTTAATTAATAATTAAGTAATGTTGAATAGGCAAATTATAAAATAATTAAATTAATTTGAAAGAACATACCATAGACTTCAATTTTTGTATTTACATAATTTCTCTCCGATTTCAAATAACAACACTAACGATCGAACAGCGTGCACACCCGAAAGCGTCCGACCGCTGGGCGAACGATTGGCACATCCGAAGTGTCGTGTTTACAACGTCGCCACGTATCGCGCGTATTGTTTTAAATTTTTTATCGATGTGAACATAATACTATGGACATTTTTCAATGTTGTGAGAATATTTTTGTTCATAAATAAAAACATCGTTGAAATCTTTTTGTCTAGCTAGTTTCCTCAAAGGGGACCATAGTGCGACACTTGGTATCGGAAATAACTGCGGGCAAATCTGTTGTGGCGCGAATCAATTTAAAAATAAGATGAGGATTTAAAAGTAGGTATAATAATTCAATTTATTTGTTCAACGTATAAATTCGAATCGCAACAACGAATGTTTTTTGATCAGTTTACAGTCTGGTAAAATTGTTTCGTAATAATGGTCGTAATGATGAATGAATATGTTGTCATTAGTTCAAATCAAAGTGTTCTGGAAACGGGAAGAAAGTGTGCATCTGGTGAATTCATAAGAGTTCAAGAGTTTACTGAATAAAAGCAGGTTATTCAATTTTTTTCAATCATGAAATATCCTGAATAAAACCGCGGGAATAAATTTAACAATTCTAAAAGGTTTTATGGTTTTAATGTATCACTAATTTCCTCTGTATAATATACTAACTATGTTAATATTTTTAACCCCATCAGACACAAATTATGAGATAATCGAGTATTAATTTTTTTGAAGATTTTAAAATTTTGTATTTATAAGATTAAACATTACTGTATTAATTAAACGAGAGGTTTTAAAAATATGCACTTTTCAGTGGAATTAATCAATGAGAAATGTCCAAAATCAAATGTTATTTCGTCGTTATTCACATGCATGCACTTCTTGCATTTTACAAAGTCTTTGCCTTGCAGTTAATATCTCCCTACCTCATTTATGTCATTAAAAGTGTAGGTAAACGACCACGAACATCAAATCGGGAAGAAGTTCCTTTTCATTTATGTATTCACTCTCCGGTGTTCGTATACATAGTCATCGTCGATATTGGATAAGTCGGACAAATCTCCGTCGATGAATATTATAGATTTCAGCAACATCCTTAGGAGAAAATATTTAGCGCGGCTCGACCATTTTGTTTCCAAGACACTGTGTCCTTTGTACGGGGCAGATATTCAGTTATTTCATATTCATCTAAAAGTACACGATCTGTTGCCAAAAAAATGTGTGTGTTCTAACTCACTCAACTCAGCCTACCTCGGATTTAAAAATACCCTGTACCACAACACAATGCAAAACACAACAATAATAAACACCAAAACCACGGCACAGTAGCACTCACTTTTCCAATCAGACATCAACTATAAAAGATTGGTCTACAGTGAGCTACAAGTTTAGTGGTTGCTGACAACTCTTGTTTACTGAGGTAACTAGTTCAGCATATAGGACAAAATTCCCGTGGAATGCTCCATAATTTATCTTTAAAATCTTGACTTTTCTATTCACTTTAAATACACATAAATAGGTACATGAAACAACAAAAACTGGTATTTACATATGACCGACATCACAGGTTGCAAAATGGTATAATATTTATAATTAAAAATGAATGATAAGCTTATAAATATAATATAAAATGAACATCAAAACAAAACGCTATCCAAAGTAATAAATTGCCGTTCCCACAACGTACACTGAACATACTCCGTAAACGTATACACAAAACCCCGGCAGGATTGAAAAGCGTGGAAATGGTTGTCCGTAATTGAAAAATTATTCACATATAAAGCATGCACTTTGTCAGGGATCATAACCGAGCCTTTGTGAATCCACTCAGCTAAATTTCACTTAGGTACAGCGAGGGTGGAACGGGTCTCCGTTATCCGAAAATTAATTGGTTACAAGGGTAGTTATAGGTACTTGTATAAGGGCTGGGAAAAGCTTTAATCTCTTCGTTAATAAAGCTGCAAAGCAGGCGGTAAGACGCCAGTGGAAATGAGGATTAATCCTTGATACATGAGTACTTATTGCTAGTTAGTTTCGAGTTGATTAGATGGAAAATGGGAGATGTTTTAAATGGATTGATGGTCTCAATATCGTTTGTCTTAAGATAGTTTCTGAAAATATTGAAATGCTCACTTAGTAAACTTTTATGTATTTTACGTAAGTATATAGTGTGTTTTCTACTATTAAAGATATTGGATGATCAATAATGGCCAATTACCTTATTTTTTTATAATTAGTTAATTTTTAGGTACGATTATATAATAAAGAACCTGAGTGAATAATATGTTGGCTTAAAAAACATACATTATTACATACCATTGAACAAACTTCGCTTTATTCACACTAATTTATTGATATATTACGTAAAACATCCGTTTCTTTTAATATGTTCTTAACATCCGCATTTAAAAAACATTCAATCGTGAGTTATTTTACAAATATGCCGACGCGACGAACGCAATATTATCAAGTGAGTTGAAAAATGTGAAACGTCAGAGATGATGTAAATTCTAAATGTTTATGCTGAGAAGCGTTTCACTAAAACTAGCTGCAGGCAATATTTTCCGAAGAGGATGCCAGTGCTCATTTGCACGACAGAGAATTATTAGATAAATGCAATAAGATGAATTATTCACATGTCTTCTCCCGATTGTTTAGTTAAACTACTTTTTAAATATTTATACTTCTTTACAGTTTTTTAGCAGCTCAATTTCACAATATTAATTATATAAAAAAGCACACATAAAAAAAGAAGCTACAATATAGAAAATAAATAACGAAGAATAACATTTCAAATGACTACAATACAAAGGAATAAAAAATATATATGTATATACAGGGTTTTCCAATAAGAGGTGTTATTTTGAAATTTTAATACCATCCAATTCCGGCCATAAAAAATCATTACTCATGTCTCAATAGCGCAATCCATTCACCGTAACTGTTGCTCCAGCCTCATTTTTGAAAAAGTAAGGTCCAATGACTCCGCCGGACCATAAACCGCACCAAACAGTCACACGTTTAGGGTAGAGAGGCTTTTCAACAATAACTCTTGGGTTTTCCGAGCCCCAGGTGCGACAATTTTACTTGATGACGAAGCCACCGAGGTGGAAATGGGCCTCATCACTCAAGATGATTTTTCGATGGAATTCAGGATCATTTTCACGCATTTCAAGGACCCAATCAAAGCGTTTATCGTTTCATTTTTATCAATGGCGTAGTTTCTACTTGTTAAATGTCAAAAAATAACAGTTTCAAAAGTAACATCTACAGAAATAGCAGGCTATTCAAAATAACACATCTTATTGGAAAACCCTATAGATATAACATAGTCAACATACTCACAGGCATACACACAATCAAAGGCAGACAACATACTTAAACACACTCATAGGCATATTTATACAATTACATGCATTCAATCAATGGATACTAATGTATTTAAAAACAATCTAAATAAATAAATAAGTAAATGTTCGTTTGTTCAAAATCTTAAATCTCCGAAAGTTCTTCACCGATTACTTTGAAATTTTGACATAACATTGCGTTGAAATACGCATGCGTTTTTATATACCTTGTTTTTACAGTAAAAAAAAACAGCGCCATCTGTTGGACGTAAAATCAACACGCGCTTTTGTTTCTCTATCTGCACTGACAGACTGAGCCACAGCAACGCGTGGCGGGGTACAGCTAATACCAAGATAAAAAAATACAAAATGCATTTTTTTTTGGTTCAGTGTTGCAAGTTGATTCGCTTTTTACATCCATTGACAACTTATTAAATATAGGAGGTACAAGATAACCTTATGTTTGTTGGCCGTATTTATTAGTAATTTTTGGCATCGAAATTTCTTCCCTTTACCAAATTTTTTTATTGAAATGTTGTGCTAATATTTGGCAATAATATATATATTTTAAAGTAAATGTAGGTACAGATAAACTGTAATTACGAAGAAATTATTTTTTATTTATTTATTTAAAGCCCAGAGGGCTTTTACATGTAGGTGGAACAATTATAATGACAGTTTTGAAACATGAGAAAGAAATAATAAAAATAAAATTACATTAAAAAATAAAATATGCAAGAAACAAAATTAAAAATAACAAGAACATAAATTTAAAAAAAAAGCGATTTGACTGGTTTACAAAAATATAACTTCCATTTAGGAATAGTGTTCAAATAAGTCTTTTACGTAATCCTCAAAATTCGCAAAGTTAATATTAAATATATCGACATCACCTAAGTATTGGTTTCCCATAGTGTAAAACCGTTGTATTGGGGAGTTCGCAATGTAATTACGCTTATGTGTGTTGCAGTGGAATAGTGTATTTTGTCGTGTTGTTATTCTAGGAATTCGTAAGTTTATGAGTTGCAGAAGTTCGCAAGAGTCGAATTTAGAATTTTGAAAAACAATCAGAACTAACAACCAGAAATAAGTATTTTTGTCGCCGGAAATGGTAAAGAATGTATTGTAATAGTTATTTCGTTAAAATTTAATTTTTTCTTTCATTTAGCCGACATTGTAAGTAATTGATTGACTTGACACGTAATTGATGTGAAAGTTTTAAGGTTTGTTTTTTCTTCTCTATTTCTCCCAAGCTATGAAACAATAGACCTAAAATTGGGTTTTTAAAATAAATAAAAAAAACTGGCCCAAGAAACCTATTTTAATAATAGTATGTCAAAACATGACACGAAGAAAGAACGTCAAATTATCAGTAATTTGAAATGAATATTAGAAACTTTTTTTTTCCATTTTCGGTTACTAAAATGTTTTAAAATAAAATTACCATATTTTGCTACGAAAACTCGTGGTATTAATTTATACGATGATATTAATACATAATACGGTATTAATACATAAGATGGTATTAATAAATATGATATTATTAATGCATACGATGGTATTAATACAAACGATGGAATTAAATATGTAGAAATACCGACACTTCAGCTTAATCTTAATATAAGTTTACGCGAACATGATTACAGCTATAGCAATTTGGGAGGCGAGTTTGCGTACCGCCGCCCCATGAACCTTTGTTTGGATAACCAACACCTCTGCCGTAGGTCACGAAAAGTGGTTCGCTGCGTTTGGTGATTTAGCAGGGGTGCCCGGGTTCATCAAGTGAGGTGTGTTCAGGATGCGCCTGCCCACCAGCTGCAGGCGTGCCGGATCGGAAGAGGCTAGTTTGGGAGATCCTTTGACCTCTCCGAAGGCTCTTTCTTGACCCATTTCCTTGCGTCGCAGCGTCACTCCTGGACACACTAATCCCTAGATCCCTACCCAATCCTCATACTTTTTTCCTTCCCAAAACTTCCTCTCCTTTCTTTCCTTAAAAAGACCCCTCACACAGCATCTTCAAAGATGATATAGGGTCTGAGGGAAATTATCCTAGAGGCCTCCTGTGTGGGGTCATTTTAAAAAAAGTTACAGTTTACATAATTTAACCACGTCAGTGGTAATATTGGTTCACCGTTTTCACATACTCCTAAGAAACCAAGTTTTTAGGAGTATGTGAAAACGGTGAACCAATACTGTCCTAAAATGGGAATCCCTCCTAGTTGGGCAGTCAAAGTATTTTTTTATGTATATATACATGTGTCATTGTATCATCACCTGTACTAAATAAATAAAAAAAAAATTTAAAAAAATACTACCACTGACGTGGTTAAATTTTGTAAAAAGTTACAGTTTACATAATTTAACCACGTCAGTGGTAATATTGGGTCACCGTTTTCACATACTCCTAAAAACTTGGTTTCTTTGGCTGGTAAAGGAATAACTTTTTTAGAAGTTATTCCTTTAAAAAAATCTGCTCTGAGTTGATGAGATTAAAAAGAAATCGAAAGTTCTTTGAGAATAACTAAGTAAACAGTAATGTTTATAACAATATGAATACAAAAAAAATGCTCGAGTGGTTATAGTGGATTAAATCTATTTACTATTATTATTTCCTCTATAATGCCTATGTTCACTACATCATGTAAAAGCCTTTTTAGGCGTATAAATAGATATTACAATATTATCCACGAAAATGTCTGAGATTAAATTTCTGCCTCATCCTGTATAAATTTAATTATTATTAACTTGTTTTTACAACTGGTAATATCTAGCTTAATAAACGACTTCTCATAAACATTCGTTTGCGAAACGTCCATAAGAATACGATTGTTAAGTTCGACAAGTCTCTTCCGTCTTTTTTGATTTCATACAAAACGTGTGAAAAGGAAGATTTTTATTAACGGCTTTTAGGACGATCGTCGATGACGTGCAAGTGATATCTGCCTTGTTTGGCCCTATCTCACTTGAATCTTTGTTCTAGCACAAGAGAGCAGTTGCACTTCCTTCAGTTCTGGCGGTAGAAAGGAGAACCCTTGAACCAATCGGTAAAAATAATGGCTACATTAACATTCGGTTTTCCAAACTTTATTTCAAACAAAAGCGCCGATATCCCCGAGCAACCCCGGATACATGGCAGATAGCTAGATAAAAGAGAAAAATGTTTCTCAAGTACTTATATAATTGTTATTCAATTGTAAATTTTGAAAGCACCATTGAATATTGTAAAAAAAAACGAAAATCGGAACCATTCCCAAAAAATTCTAAATGTTAAAAATTATTTACGGCAATATATCAATCTCCGTTTAACTCCAATTCATAATTTGATCAAATTATGATCAGCCGTAAAAATAACAGTTATGTGTTCGTCATGTTTGACTGATGATCAAAATTAACCGAATAGTTGAAATGGGTTGAGAATTGACTTTTAACGATGATGGTTTTAACTTGGAAATCTCAAAATGATGCTGATCGTCGAGGTGGTTGTCGATCAAATGTGACAAAGTTTGAAATAACCTAACCTAAGATTAATAATTAAGACCCTATCAATTAGATTAACTTACCACGTCAAAAACTGATAATGCACCGAGAAAAAATACTGATAAAAAATTTTGCAAATTTGTAATCTCTTAAAATTATTCATTTGTAATCCAGTTAAAAACGGGTTTGTAGGCGATGAACTAATGAATTGATAGGTTTCATGATAAACTTTTTGTAAAATATCAATGGGTTTTCAAGATGTCAGAACACGTGTTCATAAAAACATTTTCGCATTTCCTCATTATACGTTATCAAGACAAACGTAAGTTCGTGAATACGTGTTCTGATACTATTACGAAATTACTAAGTTTATCGGGAAACGGCATGCAATCCCGTTGTTAACCGGATTACTAATTATTTGAAGAGATTTTTTAATTAGCAATTTTTATTTTTCTTCGTGTGGAAAGGTGCCCGCTGTAGGTACAAAACTTTATTTTATTATTTGAGAAACAACAGTACATAGATAAGATGAGTGTTACAGTTTACAGGGTTTTAGAAATAATTACCAGGATCGGTACCAATGCCTGAGTGATTATAGTAACGGGCGGGGTTAGTAGGTAAGTACAAGCTAGGGTATTCTCAAATATTGATGTAAAGATACAGATAAAATCATTCAAAATATTAGGTGGTGTATTATAAATGTATGTGTGTGAACCTATGCATCTGAATTGGTAGCAGTACAGCCTTGTGAATGCGCAATGATTAAGTTATCAGTAATATTTTTCTTACAATACTTAATACACAAACCAAAAATGTGTATAATCTTAATGTGCCTTACATCACCGCGAATATAGGTAATAGGCATAAAAATCGCTTGGCAAACATAATATTTTTGCCTCAATAGCGGTTTTTGTTATTTTATTAAAAACAAAAAAAGTAATCAAGAGAAATTGTCATGGATAATCTTGGCCATAAATTAATATTCTATTAAAGTTGTTTTATATTAAATTTTATAATCAAATTTTTATAAAGATTAATTAAAAATTAAAATTTCACGTTAAGCTTCGCCTTACCAGAAGCGTCCTATTCAGCGGACTATCGAGCTCTGATTGTCAGAAATGTTTTTTTTTAAATTGTATTTCTTTCTCTCATTACCAAAACTGACGTGTGAGAAAGCCGTATTATTTTAAATAATATGTATTTTTAAAATATTTTTCCAGTCTTTTAAAATATGTTTTCTAATGTCACAATATTGTCAGCTGCGCAATTTTTACATGCGTTATAATATACCCGGTATATATTTACCTTCACCATTACTGCATAAACGAGGAATTGCAAAAGTAAGTAAAGAAAAATGAAGCTACCGCAAAATAAGAAAGTGAAACTGTATTGGAGTGTGATTTTCTAAGGCCATAGTCATTTCGTTTCTGAAGATTGCCGCTAGAGGCGCTATTTTCCCGTCCATGGGGAAATTTAAGAAAATGGAAAATAGTTTACCAGATGAGAATTTTAATAATATTATGATTTTGATGACACTGATTTGCACTTAGGATGGGTACCTAGTCATTTAATCAACTAGAAGTTAAAACGGTTTTGAAAATAATGAACTCAACGTGAAATAACAGCGCCAATGTTTTTTGTTTGTTTTTTTTTTTTATATTGATACCAAATTAATTTTGCAAATATATTAAAATTTAATAAATAATTTTGTATTGATTGCTTTTTAATGAAAATAATCTACATGTTTCAACCAAAAAGAAATCGATATTTTTCAACCAAAAACAAATCGACATGTTTCAACCAAAAAGGAATCGACATGTTTCAACCAAAAAAGAATCGACATGTTTCAACCAAAAAAAGAATCGACATGTTTCAACTAAAAAAGGGTTAATAATTTACACACAAATACAATGGCTTTACAATTAAATAACTTTTAAGTTTTATAAATTAGAAAAGTGTCAACAATCAATTAAACATTATTAATAACAAATATATATATTTTTTGTAGATCCATCTCTTAACTTTATTTTCACATTTATCCTTATATTGATGTCAAAAATGTGTGGCGTCGAGAAAAATCAAGATTAATTCATTAATAATAAGCAGCTCGACGCTACTTAGGTACGTACTTGCTACTTGCTACTTAGGTACGTACTCGCAGTCGAAATCAAAACAGATCGACCTACGTACTACAAGCACCTACTTGTCTACCAGGTGACAATACGTCACCGGCCGTCTTTTCACATTTCGAGAACTCGCCAGAAGGTTCGAGTCTACCGCCTAGGCATAATTGCCGCGCCGTCGAAACTTCGCGAAGGAGCCAGACCAAGCGAGTGGCTTCGATTTAGTTGCCATTTAACTACCTGCTGTTGCCACCGGCCCAACAGTATAAATAAGCCCGACACAGCGAGTCAGTCAGTCAGTCATCAGTCCGCCGAGAATCAACGAGTAAATGCCCGCGCTTCTCTTACTACGCAAAGGACAATTTACCCGGCTTCGCGCGTACCATCATGGACTCTATAGGGACATCATCTTAGCGCCTTGTCCAGATCGCCGTCCCTGGCAAGCGCTACTCGGATTACAAGCGCCCTGGTTCTAGTGTCTCTGACCAGCGCTTCTTCCACGCCACCATGACCACCACGAGGACACGCAGCATCCTCACTGGTCTACGCCGCTCCCGTTCAACTGCCTACAAGGTCCGCCGCACCTTCGGCCTCCGTCAGCACTGGAGTATTGATTCCCCAGATCGCCAGTGCCTGACAGTCATCGAGTCCCGGTCACCAGCGCCCGGCGTCGACTCACTGACCCGCGCTTGACCTGCCAACACAACCAGCATCCGGTGTATACATCTGTCCTACGTCATCTCCCCGTCACGGCAACTGACTCATCAATAAAACACATGTGACCTTCAACAACCTCTTTCATTTCGTGCCTCACCATTGATCCCCGAAAATGTATGAAAGAGAAAGCATGATTATGACGACTAGTAAATGGGTATTTCTGCTTTCTTATTAGTATTTTTAACAGTAAACTTCCTTGATATAACTTGTACCAGTTTAGTGCGACAATAAACAGTAATTAGATATTAGTGTACCTACACTCGGTATCATAACTCTACCCATCCTGAACTACTCAAAGGTCGTTCTCTTAATCTCTACCAGAAGAACGAATAACAGAAAGGAACCAGTCCATCACAAGTTGATGCAGTTGAAATCACCACAGATAATTAAAACTCAATTTGTTATATTTAACTATTGAAGCCAATATTAGCGATTCTTAAATGAAAATTTGAAACAGAAAAATCAGAAAAAGATACTGTCACATCGAGGACTTGAAACCAAGACCCTAACCTTGTCGGGGCGCCGCTCTACCAACTGAGCTACCTTATCTTCTTCGGTCATATTTAACTCGATCATATGTTAATAAGAACTACCAACATTATCTTAACTTTCTCTCCGCATATTGTTATTGGTTGCTATCTTTATGTATAATCACAATAATCAAATGGAACTAAATGCAATCTAGACAGTGTCTTGGATAATTTATTATTTTTTTTAAATTAAGACATATTAGTTACTTCTTGATTCTGTTGTGTTAATTCACAAAATATGTTCATGGTACAAGAATACAATAATTACCCATTTTACAAAAAAAAATATTATTTCATAATTTAAAAAAATATATATATTAACTAATAAATCACCGCTCATTGGAATATTTTTGAGGACAGGTACTTATTTGTCCATTCCTACATTTGTTAATTTTTGTTATACGTTTCTGAAGAAGAAACCATTGGATTAAATTGAGGTGTATACAAAGTTATTCATTTTATTTAAATTAAAATTACGTCGCAGAGTGAGTTTGCAATTATTGAATAAGTTTTTTTATGTGTCCGTCTCACTGGAAAACATTTTATTTCCGGTTTTGGCATGGAGTCTCATAAAATTTATGGCGCAGAATAAGAATTTAAGAACAATTCGGGAAGATATGACACAATCAACGTATTCAAAGACTTTAGTTGGCGTTACGTAAGAGTATAAATTAATACATAAGGTTATATTTTAAGCCACAATCCTGGATCAAAGAAAGTGTATTAAATGTGCACGATGGATAATAATTATTAGACACGTGTTTTCAATATTGAAGTTCTCCTTGTTTGAGTCGTTACGATTCTTGATAACGAATCCGGAGGTCGCGATCAAAATTTCAGCGTGCTCAAGAAAATTTTATTTGTAAATGAAACAATATTACTTTTTAAATCATTCCATTTTTTATATCAAACCCGAGCGGTTTCGAAACAACATTTCCTTCCTCAGGGCAACATATTTATTTACAAAAAATTACAAAATAATGGCTGAATAATGTGTTGAAGTGGGGGTGGAGGCGTGACTAGCAATTACTGAAGAGTGGGGGAGGAGATGGAACGGTGAATGGGGACATATATAGGATGAGACTGACAAATAATATATTTTTGTTTATTTAGTGTTATTTCAGAATTTCTTTATTTAATAACATGTAGGTACTATATTTGTAACACGGTACAGAGTGGTAGATACTTTCAGTATCGCCCTGGTGAAATTTCACCATTCAGAATCAAAACGCTGCTTTAAATTACTTTAAAGTACAACCGTGTTTGGTGACCAGACCTGAATAGTCAGGCACTTCTCCACCGTCCTCTTCCCACACTCCTTCTCCTCCCCACTTCCCTTAGGCTCACAAAATACCGAAATTGGAATTGTAGTCTCTCTAACGTTTGGAAACAGTTGGGACTTTTGTGCGGTACTCGCATAAAAACAATATATTTAAGAAAATAATTTTTTTGTGTGTATTTTCTTTGAAAACTAAAACCCGAAACAGTCCTGCTCCGAATTCAAAGTTAAAATATAAAATTTAACAAAGTTAGTACCTACCCATATTTGAATTGTGGAAAACTTATTAAACTAAAATTTTAACTTAAGTTCCCATTGCTCTTCATATAGAGTGCTCCAAGGTGCAAATGCATCTGAAGAGATCTCGCCAGCGAATTCTTCGTCGCAGATTTTGGCAAAAGCTGTGAAAGCTTTTCACTTCAGAATTTGCATCGCAGCTTAAAGTTGTGCATACGAAATTTCAATAAGCAACGTTCTTAAGGCGCAGATGGCCAGCGCTCAAGTTCTTTGCAAGTTCCTACCTAAATTGGAAAGTTTTGACAGTTTGCCTGTGTTCCATTATTTGCGAATATAAGGCAGTCTTAAACAAAACAAAATTTTATAAAATAAGTTTTTATCTCAACGAAAAATTGTAAGCTTAAGTTATGAATATTTCCACAATATATCTTAACTTTTTATGTTTATTATAATATATCTGTGTGTACCATGCATTTCAGATGACTCTTAAATCGTGTTGGCCACTAATAAGAATACACGATCCAGATATTAATAAAATTGCTACAAAGCTGTCAAAGCGTTGATTTTTTTATTTTTTTTATTTAGTAAAAAATTATACATTTATATACATTATTTAAGAAATTTTTTGACTGCCCAACTAGGAGAATTCCCGTTTTAGGACAGTCAAATTAGGATGAGTATTAACATTTTGATAAGTTGTTTGATAAGTATAGTATTAAAATAAAAATGAAATAATAGATATTTGTACTTTTAACTGGTGCCTAAGCCTACTAACATATTTTGTATAAATATGAAAAACAAAGAGAAGAAATACAATAAAATAAAATATCCAATTAAACATAAGATTAACTGCTGCTTGGATAGCATTCTAATTTAAAAGTACTAGGTAGGTACATATATACACATAATGATAAAGATTAGAACATAAAGGTATCTTTTACATGGTTTTTTTTTTTTTTGAGTTTTTGTTGTTGTTTTTGGGTTTGTGTTTGATTTCATTTTTTGTGTAGTAAAAGTTCACTCACCTTTCTACCTAATTGATGAAACCGATTAGTGGTGATTTAATCGAAATATTCACATAGAGCTATGCAATTAGTCACTATTGCGTAAAAGTATCTCGTCGAAACGTGTGTCACTATTAAAATGCGATAAGCGGTGAGCGTAGACCGGATTCAGCAGTTTCTGGTCGTTCGGCGTTAGTGCTGGGAGCATTGGAGGTCAGTTTGAGGCAAAAAAGTGGAACCTATTTTGTTCGCTTCATGTCTCATCTAAAAACAATACATCAATGAATAATATTTTAACAAAATTAATTATTTTTAAAATCAAAAACAAAAATTCAATGCAAAGGTAAGAAGTCGTTTTAATTGCTTGTTTCTGTCTAAGGGGTTTCTTGTGGGTAAGTCATGAAAAACAAAACGCTGTTAGATTCATGTGTGACCTTTCGAATCTAAAAACGCCTCAGGAAATGCAGGAGTTGAAGCACGATTGCTCGAATGCAACAGAAACCAAAGTGGGAGTAACAGTAATATAATTGTTATAGCAAAGCGTATTAATAATTCCTGTCCATAATTTCCTGGAGAACTCCCGAAATAGATTAAAACCGGTTATTTCTTTGGTACGTGGGAGATTTGGCTTCCAATTGTTACAGACATTGCACTGAAACGAATTAATTTAAAAAAATAGCTGAAGACCCCGACATTTGCCGGGCTTTACACAGAGTTTTTCGAAATCTAATGTAGACAGTGACCTTTATCTTGTTTTGAAGGTCAAGTGTAGAAAATGTATTTTACATTCCTCTGTATTTTAATCGATAGACATTTACCTGGAAACTCTAAACAAGCCGCAAAACGATGTAAGTAAGAAAAACACATTTTTTTAACCTGGCCAATAGACTTTTTTTAGTCTATACAAAGATTTAAATTCTAGAATTCTTCAACAGTTACAGCAACGTCTAATTCAATTTACTGTTTATTATCAATTAGAAAACCAAATGTAAAAAATTTTACACATGTTACATGTTTTATATAAAAACTTAAGAACCCAAAGAAAGTTTTCCTCAAACAATATTAAAACAACAAAAAATAATAACAGGCAAATTGAGAATGTAAATGTTTTTTAATCTTATTTCGTGTATTCGAGTAAACAGTGATATTTATTATAATTCAAACTCCCGTTGTTTTATATAGAAAAATAAAGCAACCCGTCTTTAAGAAGAGATTTTAAAATAATAATACCACATCAAACAAAATTCTGTTTTTAACATTTTTCCTTATTCTGCGTAATTCCGCCAACTTTATTACAATCTTTAAAAAAAGATAAATGATGTGTTATTATCAAAAAAATAAGTCTAGTTTACTTTTATTTTCACTTCCTTCAGTAAAAAAAATATTTCACGTTGTTATATGCCAGGCGTCCCGTGACGGATATTTTTTTCTTCTTTTATCCGACCCTATTTTAGGTTCTTAGTTTGGATTTAATTTTTTTAAAAGAAGAAAAAACCAATATCCATGTTATTACGTCATCAAATTTACGTATTTCGATCGAAATAGTTATTAAAATGCATTGTTTTCCTTTCCGGTAGCTAGAACAGTTGTTTTTTCTTTGTTATTAACCAGGTTCAAAGTGTTTTTAAAATAATTTATGCGAAGTGTGTCCAGTAATTTTGGATATGACCCAACTTATTAAAAATAGTACAAAGTTCTGTAAAATCAAAACCACAACGTTTGATACTCCATTTACATTTATACGGGTATTTTCACTTCACTTTTGTATGTAATACATCAATTTCATCTCTTGGGCCGGCTAGTAGCAAAGATCAAATAAATAATTAAAATGGTTTGACTGAAGATTTAACCTTCCGCTCCAGGGACTAAAATTAACACCGCTAACACCTACGCCAAATCCAATTTTAATAGTACCGACATATATTTCGTACATTAACTGCTGATTTTTTTTAAATATTTGATATTAATTATTTGAATAATGATTTTCAACACATGTTGATAGAAGAAGATGAAAGCATTGTCTTTGATAATGAGTCGACCTGCCGATTTTTAGCTAGATTGAATGTCGATAAGTGGATTAATTTCCACTTGCAAGATTCCAATACATTTTATCAAGAAAACAAAATAGAAAATCAAATTTTTGGTTTGAATAAAAATGTATTTAGAACATCACCTATTTATTCGATTGAAAAATCCCCTGTTAGCGAGGCGAAACTTAATACCCATCGAGTTAAGAGTTCAACATCAAGAGGTCAATAAAAAAAGAAAAACCTTCAATGTGCTGTGCACCCAACCGTCATAAGCCTTAAGCCCGGAATTCATGGGCAAGCTCTGTAGAGCAAAAATTGAATTATTTTGAGCACTTTCTCTTACGATTGTTTACTTTGTTTCATTTCACTATTTACTTTAATGGATTCCAACAAAGTCCGACTCCTTAATTAAAAGATTGACTCACAACAGTAACGTGCGCAGTGATTTCATGAAAAAGTGAAGTTAAGGGTTTTCAAATTGTTAGTTTTTGATTAATATTAACATATCATTTATTTATTTCACGCCTATTAAGGCTTTTACATACACATATTAAAATAAAAATATTAAAGAAATTGTACACGCAAATAGTGCAGGAAACGACTATTTAAAACAATTGCATAAAAATAAATAGAAAGACAAAATATCACTGAACATGATCCACACAGCATGCAGGCACAAAACATAAAAAATCCAAAATATTTTTTTTCCTTTCACGACAAAATTATTATGTGTTAGTCAAATTAAATACCTTTATTAAAATATTCCACTTCTTGATGAAAAAAACTTCAATAAGGTATGCTTATATATTGAAATTGATGTACTAAATATATCAACAACATCGTAGTATTTGTTTCTTAGCTGATGAATCCGTCGCATAGGAGTGTAGTATTGGGACATTGATGTAGAATTGCTAAAATAATACATTAGTATATATCTATATATAATAAATCAGGGGTATCAAACATTGAAATAATGATTTTATATAATCAGGTTAAATCGGAAATGATTCTACGATCAGATAATTTTATTAAATTTAATGAACAAAGTACGTTATCGTAATTTATTCATTCTCTAGGAATGCACATTTTAAAATTAACATATCTTAAAAATTTATTTTGGATTCTTTCAATCGCATGTGGAATTGTATTCTGTGTGACTACTTACTAGTGACATATATAATGTTTTTACAGTATTTACATTTTTGAAATCACTAGATTCTCTTAAAATAAAGCCCAACATTTCCAAAGCTTTATTGGTTATTATTTCGATATGCTTGATAAAGTTGAGTTTCGTGTCAAACCAAATACCTAAGTCGTTAATTTCTGAGACAGATACTAACGACATATTGTTAATGGGATAATCAAAAAATATTGGATTCTGTTTTCGATAAAACCTCATAATTTGACATTTGCTTATGTTAAGTTGCAAGCGGTTATCACGACACCATAAAATAAACCTCAATAAGTTATTTGACAATATATGTCAATCGTTAATGTTTCTGATTGCTTTGAATAATTCCAGGTCGTCTGCAAACATTAATAATTGAACATCATTGAAAATATATAACACATCATCAACAAATATTATTGTTAACAAAATAATATTTCATTGGAAATTGCTATGTCTGCCTCACTAGGAGAGTTCTAGTTTTATAGAATTCAGTACGGGAAATTCAATGTTTTTTTTTCGAATCTTTTGGGCGCCATTTTTTTTTAAAGTTAGGTTGGGTTTTATTACGGACATTTTTCAATGTGTTGTTAGGTTTTTAATTGTTTTTTCTTCGAATCAAAAATGCCCTATGCAATTTCTGAATAAACGTGTCCGTTTCGTACACGCTATTCAAGTAATGTACTTTATAAATGTATTAGTATTTATTACATAACGTTTTTAATACATTCAAAATTTATTTTTCGTCTTGTTTCTTGGTTACACAATTACGCATTATTCAGCCCTAAGTTCGTAGTAAATTACTATGATTTTTGGTGCATCAAAGTAAACATAATTTTTACTCAATAATTTTATTTTTCTCTAATGTAGTATAATCAATTCTCAATGTTATGGTAATGTAGTCATTCTAATGTGTAATGTTTATCATTTTTTTATTTAATATATTTTTAATAACAAGTTTTAAGCTATTTCCATTAACACTCAAGTTATTGTATACGTATTATTATAAATGGAATATTAATACAGCATTGTGTATTACACAAACACAGTTTATTTAAATCCCGAAGCTCTTTGCCGCCTTTACATGAAACCACCCACGTCACTGCCTTTGAAAGTAGCATTATTTAAACTATTATTATTTCAATCCGAGAAAATATTCATTATTGCCCATGAAAGAAAATAACTGTTAATTAAATAATGACTTATTTAACGTTTTCGCCTTTTGTGAGGCATTCCATCCATTCTTTGTGTGGAGTTCAGAATAACAAGAACGTCCCAAGTCTTGTAATAAAACAACTCCAGTATAAAATAATCGTAACATCTTTCGCAGCCTCCTTGTTCAAGGGGTAAAGCACTCGACTATCAAGCTGAAGGTCACAGGTTCAAATCCCGGCATGCGCATGTAAATTTTATTTGATTAATTTGTGTTATTTCACAATTTATTCATTTAAAATAATATATAGTCTACAGAAGATACTCTCAGTGTCGCCCTGGTGTAAGACCACCATTTTAATTGTTATATAAAAGATCTAAACACCTTGCGATTGGTCATTACGACATTAAATGAGACGATTAATTGATTAATACAGATTGTTGTACTTGTTAAAAGTTATGGAAACTGTCAATTGTCAGTTTTTTTTGGATATTAAAAAAAAAATAGTTTTGAAAAATAGAATACCTCTTTGGATGAAGGATCTATGAGAAAAATCAATTTTGTTCAGAGGAGGCAATAAACAGCATCATACCTTCATATTGAAAAAAAAATAACAACACAGATTTAATTGCTTACTATATGTATTGGAAAAGGTTATTTTTTGGCTACATAACAAGAATGATCTAAAAACATTAGCGTTTAAATGATGTATATGTTACATAGTGGAATAAGGGTATACTATACATGTCACATTTTTGAACATGTGATGTAAGAGATTTACTAATTCTTTGTGATTTCCTTCGAAATATTTAACATCACAGACACGATGATGAAAATAAACAAGAGATTTACTGAGACACTTTATTATAAAATAATTTCTGGTATTAAAAAACATCAGATAAAATATACATACATTTTTTTTCTTTATTCAGTGACGTGGTTATTACAATTATTAGGTATGTTTAGACCACCAAGCTAGGCACATGCCCGTGTTATGGTTTGTATTATGACATATATCATTTTATGTATAACATATATCCTTATTCCAAATACCAATTTAGGAGCGATTTTTGCTGTTTTAATTACGTCTTTCCTTCTAACATATTCTTCCTCGTAGTTTCTCTCAACCTTAAGCACATTATTCTTCTAGTTGTATTAATTAGACATCCGTTTTTGCTTTTGTGTAGGGCTCTAACAGCCATACAGAGATGATAGTTCAACCTTATGATGGCCCCCAATCTTGGGTAACATAAACTCTTATACCAACGCCTAATGCTAATTGATCACTATTCCATTGATTTTGGTCCAGTACCTTCCTAATGCTAATTGATCATTATTCCATCGCTTTTTATCCAGTACCTGCCTAGTGCTAATTGATCATCATTGTATCGCTTTTTGTCTAGTACCTGCCTAATGCTAATGGATTATTATTCTATCGCTTTTTATCCAGTACCTGCCTAATGGTTATTGGTCACTATTCCATTGATTTTTGTCCAGTACCTACCTAATGCTTATTGGTCACCATTCCATTGTTTTTGTCCAGTACTTGCCTAATGCCTAATGGTTATTGATTCCATCGCTTTTTGTCCAGTACCTGTCTAATGCTAATTGATCAATATTCCATCGCATTTTGACCGAATTTACTTCTCATAAATCATTATTCCTAGGAAAGTATTCAATTATTATTGATATTTTCGTAGAAAGCAATCACTTTGTGGTTTAACATTTTAATGAAATAAAAACAATATTTTTTGTTTAAAACCACGAATTTTTATTAATTTTAAGACCGACCGGTTTCGCTACACTCGAGCATCGTCAGTTTAATTTTGTACCCTGACGATGCTCGAGTGTAGCGAAACCGGTCGGTCTTAAAATTAATAAAAATTCGTGGTTTTAAACAAAAAATATTGTTTTTATATCATTAATTATTATTGAAATATGAAAATGTATTTTAATTATTATAATTTTTCTAGGAGTTGTGACTTCTAGAATTTAGGGTTAACGAATTTGCTATATGATTATATAATATTTCAATCACTTTGAAATTCGACATTGTCCATCCAATAATTTTAATCAGTCCATGATTTCTTGGTATCCAGAATAGAGTCAATATATCGGCAAGGTCTACGCTGTATTTATTAATAAATTACTGAAAATTATGTTTTGCGAGAATTTCGAATATCCCCTGTTTCATTTGATTAATGGAAAATTTGTAAATATGGAACACAATGGTTAATTAGCCGAAACCAAATACAAACAGCAGAGGCCAAAAAACCAGTATGACCACTTTGCCATGTAATCAAGAAGGTACCTATCTACATTTTTCGTTATTAAAATTTTAGAATTTTCATAACTGTTTATTTTTTTGCAGTTGTTTATACGCAGTTTTACGACCTTTGTCGTAGAATAATAAGTTACTTGGTTCTGGAAACAGATTTCATGGATTCTAACCCAGATAGGGTGAATAAAATGGGCTCCATGATTACATGATTGACTACAAATCAGGAGGTTGCGGGTTCAAATCCCGTCGTGCATTTAACTTGTTGTACTTTTTCACATCTAATTCATTCAATGCAACGTAATATATGCCTATATAGTACACTTGCGGCACCTTCCTGAGTGGAGAATACTAGCAGTACCGCCGTGGTGAAAAACCACCAATCAGAATTAAAAAGTTGCTTGAAATTGCTTTAACGGTGTTTGGTGACTAGGTTTGAATAGCCAAGCACTTCCCCATATTCGTATTTACACCCCATATCCTATCCTCCCCGCTACCATCAGCCTTACAAACCCCAATTTTGGAAGTTCGAACGCTTTTGCGGTATTCGCATTTGATAAAAATAACACATTTTAATTTCAACCTAACCATAATACGAGTAATATAATTTTTTGCACTAATTACAAGAAAGGGTAGGTGATTATAGGTAGATTTAAATTAAAGCATCCCTATTTACCTAATTATCTGAGACTGAAGCGTGAGGGAGGAAACGAGATGTAACGAGGATAGTTAAAAAGTATCTGACTATTCAGACGTGATCGCCAAACATCGCTAAAGTCATATCAGGGCACGGTTCGATTCAGAATAAGAAACTGAGAGTATTTTTGGCTCTGAAAACAGCTGCAAATGTGTCTACTATATAATTAAGTTTAAACAAACACACAACATTAAGGTCAAACAGAAAATTCTGTAAAATATTCGGTCACATCTAAGGATTGAATCAGCCTTGCAGGCAAAGTTGATGTGAACGAATCTTTTTACGATTAAATATTACAATTTGAGGTTTTACTCAATTAGATATTCTACTAAAGAAAATAAATTTTTTTTGAACTTGCTAAAAACCTTTACTAAGGCCCCCCTAATACCCAACATGAACCAATTTCCAACAAATTTATCGTTAACTCTTTAAGTTCCTAAGTTCCAAAAAAAATTTATATATAAATATATATAAGGCCCATAAAAGTAGAACTACAAGATTCATATCAAGTTAAGCAAATAATCATAAATAAATATAAACTGAAAAATGGCATCAAAGTTAAACAAGATCTCACGGAGCTGCAAAGGAAACAAATGACGGATGTTTGGAAAGAGTTTGAAACGAGAAAAGCGGATGGGGAAACAAACATAACAATTAAGTACATAAACTCTGTTCCAAAAATAATAAAAAACGTGCCAAAAAACTTAAACAGCACCTAAAATTGTTTGGGTACTACCAAAATGTTCGCGGAATGAGAACCAAATTACAATAACTTAAAATAACTTCTCCCACATTCCCACATGATATTTTGTTATTAACAGAAACATGGTTAAATGAGGACATCAATTCATCGGAATTAGGTCTCAATAAATACAACATCTATCGTCTTGACCGTGACCCCATTACAAGCAACAAATCAAAAGGAGGAGGTGTAATGGTGTGTATATCAAAAAACATTTCATCTAAAAAATTGCCAGTTAAACACAAAAGCGTTGAACAGATGTTTGTAATGCTAAATATTTCATCCACAAAAATCATTATCTCTTGTACTTATATTCCACCAATGTCAGATCTGCAAATATACAAGAACCACATCGAGGATGTAGAAACACTAAAATACAAATATCCTAAAGCCAAATTTATAATTGTAGGCGACTACAATCTTCCGAAAATTGACTGGTCTTTCGATAAGAACAATGAAGTGATTATTAACGAAACAGAAGTGCAATGTGTCAAATCTAAGGAAATGCTTGATATGTCTTTTTTCCTAGGACTAAAACAGTTAAATAAAGTGCATAATTCTTATAACCGTATGCTTGACCTAGTATTTTCTAGTGACTTAAGGACAGTGGTTGAACAATCGGATGAATTGTTGTTACCTTTAGACCAACACCATCCGGCGTTAGATATTATTATCACAAATGAGTCTAGAAAATTGCAGAAATTAAAAACTTCATCGTACAATTTTAAAAAAGCTGACTACCCAAATATAATTGATTATCTTGACCATATAGACTGGTCATTTCTAGAAGATGAAAACAATATTGTGAATCAAGTCCAACAATTTTATTCAATCCTAAACACTTCAAAAGAACGTCATGTTCCAAAAGTTAATTTTATTGCATCCCTTTACCCTACATGGTTTTCAAAAGAATTAAAAGAATTGATTTATACTAAAAAACAAACTCACCGAATATATAAGCAATCTAGAAACGTCGATGATTATATAATGTTTACTAACATAAGAAAGCAGTGCAAAGAATTGTCTAAAAAATGTTATAATGATTATATTAGTTTAATAGAAATGGAGGTTCATGATAATGTTAAAAAATTGTGGAACTTTTCTAATGCTCAGCGTAAAAATGATTGTAGTTTACCAAATATTATGTATCTGAATAACAATTGTGCGGATAATACCGAAGGCATTGTCAATCTTTTTGCAGATTTATTCAAAAGTGTTTATGATGATAATATTACTGATAATGAAATCCCAAATGATATATCACTTGAAGAATCACTCAACCTAAACCATTGTTTTATTGAAATAAACGCTATAGAAAAGGCTATAAAAGCATTAGATACTAATAAATCCGCTGGACCGGATGGTTTCCCTCCAATATATTTAAAATCTTGTGTTCGCAGTTTGACTTATCCATTATTTTTACTATTTAATAAGTCTTTGTCGTCAGGGTATTTTCCAAAACAGTGGAAAAAAAGCTATCTTACGCCTATTCATAAAAAGGGAGATAAAAGCGATGTATCAAACTACAGACCAATATGTATATTATCCGCTATTCCCAAACTATTTGAATCGTTAGTCCTAGATGTAATATGTAAACAAATTCATAATATTATTGTACCCAACCAGCATGGCTTTATCACAGGTAAATCCACCCTAAGTAACTTGATCATATATGAAAATTACATAACTGATTCTCTTGCCTTGAAGCATCAAGTGGATTCAATATATACTGATTTTTCCAAAGCTTTTGACAAAGTTAGGCGACATATCCTTGTACAAAAATTAAGTATGTTGGGTATCAAGGGTAATCTGTTAAGTTGGATTGATAGCTATCTTAGTAAAAGAGAGCTATGTGTCAAAATAAAATCTGTGGAATCTTACATTTTCGAAGCTACAAGTGGGGTCCCTCAGGGGTCTCACCTGGGACCAATTCTTTTTTTGTTATTTATTAATGATATTGTTAGCATATTTAAAGATGTAGAAGTTCTTCTTTTCGCAGATGATTTGAAAATATATAAAACAATACGCAGTTTAGACGATTGTTATACTTTGCAACTTAATTTAAATAAACTATATCGTTGGTGCATCATCAACTCTCTGTTTCTTAATATTAAAAAATGTCAGGTCATTCGTTTTTGTAAAATACGAAATCATACAATTTATGAATATTCGCTTAACAATATAAAATTGACAGCTGTCACTCAAATCAGGGACTTATATTTGATGAACAGTTAACATTCAATCCGCATATAAATGAAATCACAAATAAAGCCCTAAAAATGCTTGGTTTTATATGTAGAACCGCATGTGACTTCAAGTCACTAGAATGTTTGAACACACTGTACACATCTTTAGTAAGAAGTCAAGTAGAGTATAATTCGCCTATTTGGTCCCCGTTTTATAAAGTACATTCCAACAATATTGAAAAGGTACAACACAAATTTTTAAGATTTATTAACTTTAAACTGAATATTCCAATCCAAAATATAAATTATATCCAACTCATGAATCAACTAAATTTGATTACGCTGTCAGATAGGCGAATTATCTCCGACCTTGTTCTACTAAATAAAATTATTAATTATAGAATCGACAGCCCTGAAATTCTTGCCACAATAAAATTATTTGTACCTTCCAAAAATACGAGACAAAATTCCACCTTTTTCTGTGACAATTTCAAATCTAATTATCAAGCGCACATATCGTTAAATCGAATACAAAAATTTGGTAATAAATTTGGTAATGTTGTTGATATATTTAGAGATTCCGTAGCAGTGCTTAAACGAAATCTACATAAACACTTTGCTGAAATGTATGACTTCTCCACTCCATAGTGAAAAACCCATTTTTTAGCTTCTGTTTTTTCACTCTTTTCTTTTATGACTTTTAATTTTAATATATATGTTTTAACTTTACAAATTAATATTGTAATTTAAATAACAATTCGAATATGATTTTAAGTCCCTATAAATGCTGATTAATTTCAATCCATTTATTTTTCTAAGTAAGTAAAAAAAAAAAAAAAAAAAAACTGTTCTCCATAATGGTATTCTGTATTATTTGTAAAACATTTATGTATTACAGATATAATAACTATTTTATTTATATATGTACGTAAACTTTTAAATGTCACATAGTTAATGTAATAACACTAATAACAATGTATGTAAAAGCCCAATGGGCGTTTAAATAAATAATTTAATATGTAATGGGCATGAAAAAATCACAGTTTATCTTTAAATGCAACAAAAGCCTTTGTCGAGAAGTTTTTTCTCTATTTCAAACCAGTCGTGTTTTATCAAATATTTTCACCATTTTCGCTTAATTATTATCGTTTTATAATATTCGCGCGCTCCCTCTAATATTCGTATTTACATATCTCCCTTTTTAACCATCTTTGAAAACTTACTACGGGGCCTTTAGAGTTTCTGTAAAAGACCGGAAAAGCCCAAGATAATTAATAATTATCAAAATATACGAAAAATATTAACAAAAATAAAAATGGCACAGGTATAATACGAAGACAAAGAGTAAATAAAAAAAAAACAGATTAATAAAATTTTCGCGAATTAATTAATTTGTATTCAAAGAAAATGCATAAAAAATAATCTACTAGGTACCTATATCAAATATGAAAATTTAATGAGTTAGCCTACACACTAATAATAATCAAATAAACAAGTTGCTGATAAATTAAGTGAGAAATATTATTTTTTAATAGTAGGGGTACCAACTTATACATTTTTTAATAGTAGGGTTACCAACTTGTACATTTTTAATAGTAGGTGTATCAACTTTTACATTTGGAATATTTTATTTGAAATTTAGTATTACCAGGCAATTCTGTATTACCTGTCAATCACCACGATACTGCAAAATTACCTAGGTAATCCATGATTCAATCACAATTATTTCGCTAGTGAAGCAATCTTACAATTTCCAAGTATGTAATAAGAGAAGAAGTAAGAACTTATTTCAACTGATAGTCCTTCAATCAGTGCTTAAATTGTATAAAACCTTGCAGGTTGCAGTAAAATATTGCAATGTTGGCCTTGATTAGAATCGAAGGAAGTGTCGTATGAGAGGGGGTGGAAGTAGAGATTGCAATCCGAAAAATCCGGATTTTTACAAATCTGGAAATTCCAATTTCACTCAATTTGGATTTTTAAATATGAAATTTGGATTATTTGAACTGCAATAACCTATGAAATTAGCGCATCAATAACAAGCAAATATACTTTTTTATTTAGGCCTTTAAATTTTCTTACATTCCATGGAAGATTGGTACCTACATAATAAAATATTAAATTAAAAAATACGAGTAAAACATACTTATTTCAGTTATTGGTGTATGGGTAAGTAAGTAATTGGAAATATTTCTGCGTAGTACTTAGCATTGTTTAAGTTCAATGAAATAATAATATTCAAAATTGTTACTACTAAAGCTATTTAGTTAGGTGCCAACATTATTGTATGAATTAATAATTCTTCATTAGAATTGCGTTTTTTTTTCAAGTGTGTGACAGATTCTTAGATGAATCAATAGAGTAAAAATACGTTACTAAAACATACTTTGGCGGCCTGTTCGAATAGGTAAATTTCTTCTTTCGAAAGACAATGATCCTATCTGTCTAGTAAGTAATTAGAAACAAATGCAATAACATATCCGGGACTGTCAATAATTACATACAATTACATTTATTATAACATTATTTTTTTTAGTTGTTTATATCTCAATTCCCATTGTTTATACCCGTTAGATATCCTTACAACTTATTTACTGAATTATGCGTTCGATTCATGACGGAATTCAATTCTTTTCTTTAATTTCTTATTTAATTTCGTCCCTGTATCTTTACAATGGTAAGTTACCCTCAGACGAACAATTCTATTTCATACATGAAAGTCAATCAACCAAAGAAGTTCAAGGGAGGGGTTCCATGCTGTGAGCGATTTTATTGAGAAAAAAATAACCCAGCACATATTTGTCTTTATTTTGATGTGGCAAATTTTCTAGGGATGATAACAAGGTACATATCATGTAAGAATACAAGATTTATTACAAAAGTATAATTCTTATTAAGAAAATTGCAATGGGGCACCTTTCTAGTGAGTCTACAATTTGGGAAACAATGACGGGTTTAAAATTTTTTTCATCTTCTTTTTAAATTATCAATAAAAAAATATCCGGATTGTGAGTTTCATGAAAATTGAAAATCCGGATTTGCCATCCCTAAGTGTGGGTGGGTGGGTTCCTCCCTCACAAGATTAAGGCCGCTTAAAGAGGTTCTGAGTCAAGTGCATACTTTAAATTTCTTCCTGGATAAAAGAAATTGCATTTCCCGTGTACTGATTTTTCACGGTGAATCGAGAATTACGAAATTGGATTCAACTGGATTGGACTTCAGGAAGCTGTATGGAATGATCAAACGAAATGAGGATTTGCTCCATAAACAGAGCTTTGACGTTGAACACAAAGAAAATGCTTGGAAATTTTCATATAAACATCAATTCGTGAAATTGAAGAATACTTTTTTTTTAAATCTATACATATTATCAAAGTAGAGGTTGGCAAGTAGTTGACTACGCTTCATTTGACTATATTACAACTACAATCATCGGTACCCAGTACTGCCTATAAACTTTGACCCAAGGTCCAGACAGACCGCCAAATTACGAAGTCAGTGGTGTAGCTATTTAAAATAGTCTCATCAGTAAATCACTCTGTTTATTTAATATACTTGTGTTAAAACAACACAAAAAACAGTAGTATCAATAACAATCGCCGCCATTGATGAATCGATGGCACTGATTCGATAACGATATATGTACTTCGAAATCCATCGCACGCAAAGACTTGTGCCGTAATCGGTCTCGAGGTTTACCGATGTGATTTCACAGTCGCCATCCGCGTATAACATAAACATAAGTAATACGCAAAAAAATACAAATACAGAAATACCCACCATTATATCCGTAATTTTTATCAAGAAAAAAGAAAACAGAATAGTTCCCTACTCATAATGCTAAATAACGATGAATGCACTCGTAGCTTATAAATTGTATTAGATTGATCCATCATTGACGGGTTGGCTAGTGTCTAGGGGTGCCAGCAAAAGTTCAAATCCAACTGAAATCCTCTTGTCAGTTGCAAATTAATCACATTGCATTTGCGCGGGTGATTTTTTGGTAACTATTTGACAATTCGCCGAACTAAAGTAAAAGTCGCTTTGATTGGACGAACTACGCTATTTCAGTTTGTGCACTTCCAACTGCATACATCGGGGATGCTTTAGTGAAATGTAATTCACTGGTGGCTTTTAGGGGTAAAAATTTGTGTTCGACTGGAAAAGGGAGATAAGTGAATGAATCATGTTTTGAGTTCGGAATCCAGAGCTCTAATTACATAATAGAAAAATAATATGTGGAATAGAGGGTTTTTATGATACGTTTAACTTCAGTTATTTTATTGGAAAAGGGCACATTTTAGGAACATAGAAATAAAAATATTTATCTCATTAGGACAATAATTTCTATCGCATCCAGAAATCGTAAAGACCAAACTAAAAATAAAAAATATAGCTTTTATATAGCGCAGTTTAGTGTCATTACATTTCAAGCTCACTTTACATATTAAACTTAAGAACGATAATTTAGTATTAGTGGTAATGCTCTGAAAATTATACCTACAGTGCGCCTTACCCAATACAGATCTAATAATATAACATCAAGTATCAACATTTTTCTGCGAGTTTGTATGCAAATCTGTTTCGGTGACGAAACGCTCGAATTTTGGAAACCATGTTGGTATTTCTTATCTTTCATTGATGATAGTAAAAGAAACATAAGTTTTTATACGGTAGTAAGATATCTGGAAAATACTAGAAGGTTACGGAAATGCGTTTACCCCGGAATTTCCCGCTAAGATTATTATTTTATCAATGTTATTTTCAAAGCTGTCAAATAGTGTTCTAAATGTTTATAAAAAATATTTTGTAATGCGTTTTTATGTTGAAACATTTGAGAAAAAGCCTTATGAGCAGCAACCTATTTTAGCGAAAATTTAAAAAAAAATAATTTATACTTCTTCGTCAATATTGCTGTCTTAGATCTTAGATGTTGGTAAAAAAAACACGAATATTTAATTGTATATCAAGAATTACAACATTCAGTGCTTTATGGTATATGCAATTTACCTTGTGTTAACGGTATCTACTTAGTAATATATTTATACGGCTATTGTATGTTATATTAATGTTTTACTGTTAACAATACATTCTATAGCTGTCGTACTAAACATCGAAATTTAATACGAGTTTGGCCAGGTAATTCTTCACTTTTTTATAACTTTGTTTCAAGGCTACCACGTTTTTTATGAAAATATGAACTTTTTCTTTTGATCTACTCGTAAGATGGCGTGAAAACCTTTTCTTTATTCAAAATGTCAATCAAATTTAAAAAGCCAATGGCGTGAAAATATTAGGAAGGAGGCTTGAATGTCAGCCATGTCTCGAGAATGTCAGGACATAATCGTCAAAAGACCGTGTCATTAAACGCCTTTTCTAGGAATAGAACAGAATGTTGGGTAATGAAAGAAAATATAAAAGAAGCTTCTATCAAACATAATTGAAGGGATTCCCGGCATAATACTCGATTGCTCGTGCTACTTCTTTTGCGTCTATGGAATATTTCTACCTCTTTCATCTCGTAGTTTTACAAAGTATTCTTTAATATATGCGACTGAAATATTTTAGAATTTGACGTGGCGTGTGTTTCACATAGAAAATCTCACGTTTCATGGATGCTTGTTAAACTTCACACTAAGAAAAAATATTATATTACATCCAACTGAGAAGGAATAAAATGAATTATTTTTTTTTTTTTTTTTTTTTTATAATTATTTTTTATTTTTAATAATATGTTTTACATGGGACATAATTCATTTTACATCATTGGTTTTTTACTACTCTTCCATTGAAAGCATTTGCTTGTGTATGGAAGGGGAGTGTACATAAATGTTGTTGTTAGTTAGTACTTAAATAATTCATTGTACATAAATGTATGTTTGCTGTAATATTTCTTTGGAAAGTAGTGAAGGATAATATATTATTTATTAAATTTTTAAAAAGAAAGGAAGCTATGGAAAACTAAGGATATTTGTGAGATTAATTAAGTGACAGTAGTTTTTTTTTTTTCAGAATATTTTTAAAGTGTCTCTTGACAGAGAGCAGTATTCGGGTTTTATCATTAATGCTTCTGATTTCTTCTGGTAAACGATTGAAAAAAGTTCTTCCCTGGTAAGTATAATGATGTTGTGCAAAAGACGTATTTAGTTTTGGGCATAGAAAAACATGTCTAAGTCGCGTTCTGTTTTCATTTAAAAATTGATATTTATCTTTTTCTTTTATAATTTGGATTAATGAGTTTTTAATATATAGGTCTTTAAATGTAGGTACTTGAAATTCTTCAAACAGGCGTTCTGTTGGGTAGTCAAAGGATTTTTTTAATATAATTTTAATAATTGTTCTTTGTATAATTTCAATTGGAAGAAGGTTACATTTATACGCGGATCCCCAACTAATAATAGCGTATTGTAAAGTGGATTGAACTAAGGCATAGTAAATTAAATATAGATTTTTTATCGACAGAAAGTTTCTAATTCTTAAAAATATATATATTAATTTTCTAATTTTGTTTACTACTTGACTTATTTGTTCTTTCCATTTCAGATTTTTATCAATAATTACTCCTAGATATTTAATTTTATTTGTTGTTTTTAGTACTGTACAGTTTGATTTGCAATAGTTTTGGCTGTGAATTTTAGTATTATTATGTATGACAATGTTAAAATTTTTAGGAGTATCATTTGTATGTATTGCAAATGGAATTACAAATGTCTTTTCATTATTAAGTGACAGTAAATTAGTGTCGAAAAAATTCTTGAGCGTGTTGATGTCTTCCGTGGCCTTTAATTCTACATTTTCCCAAGTCTTATCACTTATTATTAATACTGTATCATCGGCGTATGACGTAATTTGACCGTGTAAAGGTTGAAAAAAAATATCGTTTACATATATAGTAAATAGAATTGGTCCAAGCACTGTACCTTGGGGGATTCCAAAGCTTGTAATCTCTTGATCACTATTAACACCATTGATTTTTACTAATTGAGGACGGTTTTTTAAGTAGTCGGTGATCCATTTAATCGCGTTGCCTTTTATGCCGATATTATTCAATTTTTTTAATAGCATCTCATGGGATATGCTATCGAATGCCTTTCTAAGGTCAATAAATATACCCGCACATTTTTTACTTTTATCTAGTGATTCGTAAATGTATGAAGTTACGTTAGCAATAGCATCTTGTGTGCTGAGTGATTTTATAAAGCCAAACTGGTTTTTGTGTAATATTTTATTATTATCTAGAAAATTTACCAATTGTTTTTTAACTATTTTTTCAAAGATCTTTCCTATATTAGAAATTAGACATATTGGGCGATAATTCGTTGCTTGATGTGGATCTCCAGATTTGTAAATAGGTGAGATTATTGTGGTTTTGTAGTTCATTGGAAAAATTCCATTTGTTAAACTTAAGTTTATTAAATGAGTGATAGGTTTTATTAAGTGAGGTTTCATAGTTTTTAACATGTGTGTCGTAATAGAATCAAAACCGGGGGACGAACCTCCTTTCATATTTTCTATTATTTTCGAGATTTCACATTCTGTTGTTGTTTCAAACATTGAAAGTATATTACGTTTCTGTATATTTTTATTTTTATGGTTTTCTTGGTTTGAAGGCTTATGAATATTTTTCGCAAGATTTTTCCCAACATTTGCAAAGAAGGAATTAAATATGTTTGCACATTGTTTAGGCTGTATATTGGCATCTATAATTTTTTTATCATGTTCAATGTACTTAATGTTTTGTGTTTTTTTTGTATTTTCTATGGCGAAATTAACAGTTTTCCACATTTGTTTATGGTTATTTTCTGAAGATAATATTTTATTTTTAAAATACTCTTCTTTACTTTTTTTAATATAAGATGTTAATTTATTTTTATATTTTTTATAGAAAATATATGCTTTTTCATCTTGGGGATTTTTTAAAGTTATTTTGTAAAGTTTTTCTTTATTTCTGATAGATATAATAAGTCCTTTGGTAATCCAAGGTTTTAAACATCTTAATTTTGATTTTATGTGTGTTGTTATCTCAGTTGTCGAATTTTTAATGTGTTGTGACATAATATTTTCGAAGTTAGTCGAACAAATTTCAGTATCATCACTGTTTAAAACATTATTCCAATCTTCCTTTTTTAATTTTTCAGAGAGAATAGTCATATCTATTGTTGATTTTTTGGTTAATAAATTATGTTTTTTATGTTTAATATTATTATTATACAGAAGTAAGCATGAGTGATGATCAGTTATGTTAGTTTTCCAAACAATTGATTTTATTTTGTGAAGATCTTTAATGTTTATATTTGTCCAAATGTGGTCTAAACAAGATGGAGTATGTTCTTTTATTTCCCTAGTATTTTTATTTATGCAAGATATAAAATTTTGTTCAGTCATACAATTGATGTATTCATTTTTGTTATTATTTTCTATTTTTTCATTAATATTAACGTTAAAATCTCCTACGACGAAGCAAAGTTTATTTTTTAATTTTAATAATATGTATTTGAGGTCATTAATAAATGTAATAATACTCGAGCCATGCGTTCTATAGATAGCTATTAGATGGTATATGGATTTGCCGAGTTTGAAATGTACTTCGATGCAGTTTACTAAGTGTATTGGATGTTCTAATATGTTAACAATACTAAATTTATTGCTTGCAAATATTATTATTCCCGAATTTTTATTGATGTCTACTTTGGTAGAAATATAGTTGTACTCAGGTAAGTGGTAAGACGGTGACTCAGCGTTCGTAAATGTTTCGGTTAACACTATAAAGTCCGGTTTTTTAATTAAATTATTTATTTTTAGAATTAATTCATCTAAATTTTTTTGAACGCTACGGATGTTTATGTGCATAATAATTATATCATTGATGTTTTTAGAAATAATTTTGTTACACGAATCGGTACATATACATTCATATTCTTGAATTTTAATATTTAACTCTAATTCGTTACTTAAGAAATCATCCATTTAATGCATTTTCGGTTGTATTTTACAAAATTATTTATAAGGTTTTTATTCAATGTCGTAGTTAATTCTTTCTTTGGCTAATTTAAGCATGTAAGATCGGAACTTACATGTTTCGCTGTTTGTTCGGTGGTCTACTTCATTCATTTTACTGTTCAAGGAGTTTATTTCTTTCTTCTTGTTAGCTGAGTTGCAGTTAGCGCATTTGGGTGGCAGTTCCAGGGATTTACACTCGGAGATGGGATGATCTTCTGAACAGTGCTTGCATGTTGGTTTATTCATTCTATTGTAGCATTTTTGTGCTGTGTGTCCAAATCTTTGACAGTGGAAACATTGGGTAAGAGGACTGCAGTCTTCTACATATATAACAGAAATCCACTAAAGGGTCTTCTGTTATAATTCACCATTATAACGGAAATACCTGAAATTGAGGATTTATGAACCGGAGATTTGCATTTTTATAAATATCTCTGAAACGTTCTCTAATGGTTTTTCTGTGTAAGCATTTCTCAGAGTGAAACCTTTCCAGGTTGCAGTGAATTATTTGTATTTTTAATTTAGTAGTACGATGTGACCCCAAGTCACTTCGTTTCTATTTCACTCTACTCGGATCGAATTTAAAATTTAATTTACATTGAAGGACTTTGAACTCTAATAATTCAATAAAAAATAATGATCGCTTATACAAAATAACTTCTCCGTTAAAAAGGCATTTTCAGTTCTTAAAACTTAATGTTATTAACGTTGGGCAAAGGTGTAAAAGAATTTTGATAATTGAATTTGAAAAAGAGGGAGACTTCACTGCTTATTTAAGCCATCAAAAAACATTCAGTAATTGAATTTATCAAGTGAAACGCTCTGCTCTGGCGTAATGACAGGGATGATTTTATGACAATAAATACATCCGAGGATTCTTTGTTTCATGATTTTTCCAGGAAGTATGTTTGACTTTGAAATTTAAAATAAAACGTGTTTTAAATACAACTTGGCGATTGCAGAAAGTAGAAAGTCTTCTCTGTTTTTTAAAACAATTTTTTTCCAAATGACTGAACTTTTTTTTCAAACTGTGTTTAAACTTGTTTTGTTCGCAAGTTAAGTTTTCAGAAACTTTATATCTTTTTCAATTTCTTTTTTTTTCCGCCGATTTGTTGTTAGACCTCAGGATGGATAAATGTAAAGCTATTAGATGTGTTCATTGAACAATTTATTTTATTTTATTTTATTTTTTTTTTTTTTTTTCAAATTAGAAACATTAAATGAACATCGTTGTAAAATGACATCAAATTTATTTTCAAATTTATAAATAACCGTGTAGAATCTTCCTTTTTGGCCACAATCAAAAACAATACCAATATCTTCTAAGAAACCCCCTAAGTTTTCTATATCCCTTTCCAAAGAATCTATTTAATCTTCTTCCAATTTTTTGTATGAATGTGTCAACTATATATTATAACATCCCACTGTAGTGGCAAAATTCTAGACATATTTAGTGATAGCCCCCATAATTTCTTGAATCTCTTATTTTAAATGGAATTCACTCGACACAAACATTTTTTTCTCTTGTTTTTGTTGTTGTTGTTTTACACCCTCAGGCCTTTACTTATAAACTTTATGCAACTGATATACAAACCATTTATCATACACAAATGGTTTAGTAAAATTTAAAATACATTCATTATTAAGAGGGTTTTTATTTATTTATTTTTAAAAGATACATAACATTATATGGAAGGAAGCTTTTGACTGTCCAACTAGAAAGGTTTCCCGTTTTAGGACAGTCAAATTAACAGGTTTCAAATTATCATACATGTACACAATTACATAACAGTAACATTACTAAATACATAATAGTAACACTATCTTGTTGAATAATATGACAAGCAAATTGAGTAGGTAATATACTAATGGCGAATATAATAAAATAAAAAATGGGTAAAAAATTTAAAATTTGAGAGAAAATAAGTATCTAAAATCGATGATACATCTAGGCGTTTGCGATAAATAATTTTCAAATTACATTTTTTAGTAATATTTCGGAATCAGTCCTGACTAGATCTAATAAACATTTCGTTATTTTTGGACCGATGGATGAAAATGCACACAGTTTCAACTGTGAAGGGATTTTGTGATTTTGGGATATATTTCAGGACCAAGATATGATAATAGTTTTTGATAAGCCGCTCTGTTGCTTGTCGGAACGGAAAGGTCATTTTCCCTTACTTCTGGTTTCATGTTCGGCTGTTTTCATTCTGTTTTTATTTTTATGATCATAGATAACTATATTTTTTTTATATACCTACTGTCGACATCTAGTTCATTAAATTCCTCGAAAAGAACGACGCTCGATTATCTGAAAGGTTTCTTCATAATAACACGTAAAACAGATTTCTGTGCCTTCAATAACGGGTTTAATGTTATTAATTATTATTTTTTTGTAAACTAATGTTTAAGACAAGATTTTTTATGCATAGCACAAAGGATAACAATTATTTTACAAGCAATAATTATTCGCCTGAAACACTCATCCACATTGAAAAATCTCCTGATAAAAGATACATGACGCCAACGGGACTCGAACCCGTGTCCCTTCGATTTCCGGTCGACAGCTCTGACCACTGAGCTGTCGACCGGAAATCGAAGGGACACGGGTTCGAGTCCCATTGGCGTCATGTATCTTTTATCAGGAGATTTTTCAATGTGGATGAGTGTTTCAGGCGAATAATTATTGCTTGTAAAATAATTGGGTTTAATGTTGTTCTTCCTGTACCTCCCCACCCAATGCAACCATAGGTTATGATTGAGTTACACAGCCCGTAGTATATGTTTTTATGTATTTTTTTTTAAATTTCCAACAATTAAATAAATATGTGAATCAGTTTGCGTACTCTTTTAGCCTTATTTTCAATTTGGTTCTTCCATTTGAGGTTATTATCAACTATAACGTCTAAATATTTAATAAATTAAACACACTCGAGGGAATCACACTTACATGGAGAGTTATTATTTCCAAAGCTACAGTTAATTTTATATATTGTAAGGTGGTGAGGTGTTTAGGGATGCCCTACAATAGTAGAACTGAATGTTAGGTATTTGGTTTTCGATAAGTTTAATGTAAGCAAATCGCTGTCCAGCCATTGTTTCACTATGTTTATACCGGTGTTAGCAAGGTGGTGTGTTTCTTTCCAATCGTTTCCTTCAAACAATATAACGGTATCATCTGAGAGCATAATAATTTTCCCACTTATATGTTGATTATACAGTTCGTTAATATATACCTATAATAAAGAGAAGAGGACCTAGAGTACTTCCTTGTGGCACTCCAAAATAATATTCTAGTGAAGTGCTCATAGCCTCATTAATTATTGTTTTTTTTTTTTTGAAATCGATTAGAAATATAACTCTGTATCCATTAAAAAGCTTTTCCCGTTATTCCTATATTCTACAGTTTTTTTAGGAGTATTTTATGAGATATTGTGTCGAAAGCCTTGGCCAGGTCCAGGAATAGGGCAATGGTTTTCTTGCCACGGTCCATATTTTCAGCTATAGTTTTCTTGAGACCTGCGATGGCATCGTCCGTTTCTTTACCCGACGAATGCCGTACTGGTTTACGCTTAGAATTTTATAGTTCTCAACATGTGCGCTTAGCCTTGTTTTAAAGATGTTTTCAATAACTTTGGATATTGCGCTTAACAGTGTTATTGGCCTATAGTTTTCTTCGAGAAATTTTGGTCCACTTTTGTGAATTGGGACAATTATTGATTTTTTGAAGTTTTCAGGAAATATTCCCGAAGCAAAGCTTAAATTATAAATATATGAAAGCGTAACGGCAATTTTAAATTGTATTTTTTTATTATTCGTGTATTTAGACTATCTGGGCCCTTTGCATGTGTAGTTTTAAGACTGTTGAAATTATTTTTATGATCTCTTCTACAGTGGTTGGTTTAATTTCAAATGAAAAGGTTGGATTGTTTATTTTAATTTCCGACGCCAAAGAGTCTTCAGTTTTCTGAGTCTCTTTTAAAATATTTTTTGCTAGTTTATAGCCAACAGATGCAAAATATTGATTAGTACGACACGCAATTATCGGAGGGTCAGTTATAGTCAAATTTCCAATATTTAATTCATTCATAGATGTACCAGTATTTGGTTGAGTTTTTGTTATGTATCTGACAACATTCCACATGTTTTAGCTGGAATTATCCTTTTCAAGTAAGGATTTGTTTATGCATATATTTTGGTATCAGTGATAGTTTTCGGTATTAGTGCTTTTTAGTTTCGTTCCATGGGTTACTTTTCGCTATTTTATGAAGATGGTTCTTTTTATGTGTAGATTTAACAAGGTCGTTACTAATCCATGGAGTAAGTTTTACTTTATTTTGTGAAATATATTTTTTTATTGTGTGTTTTGTTATGCATATATTGATTTCATCAATAAAATAGTTTACCGCATAGTTAACTTCAGTTTCTTTATAAATATATTCCCAATTTTTTGTATTAACATGAGTAATTACGCATCATAATCAATAATTAATTTGTGTTTTATTTTCTATTTTTTGGGTGGTGATTTTGGGATACTGATTGCAATGGTGTAGTGATCAGTAACTGTAGTCTGAATTACAAATGCATTTGAACTTTTTTATGTTTCTGGTATAAATATGATTAAGACATGAGCTTGAATTACCTTGTACCCTAGTTGGAGAATTAATATTTGAAATAAAGTTACATTCCGCCATAGCACAATAGCTTTACAAGTATAAAAAACAGTGAAAAATACCTTGTTGAATTTCAACTAATATAAGAATATTATGATTTTAAATTATAACCTGTGCGTTTCCTTCTTTTCAGAGCCTTCTTGAGAATCCTCTGCGTGTGTTGTCCCCGAAGGGTTAGGCGGAAGTATCAACCAGCTCTGAGGTCCAAAGCATCACAGGTAATTAAACAATAAATACAAATACCTTAATAGACAGCAACATAAATAATCATGGTGTGCATAAAACATTTAAATTTCTATTTACAAATAAGGTTTTCATATTTGATGGCATTAAACAACACTTTATTACAATTATCTACACAAAGAAACCAAAACACACAACACAGTCATAAAACTCTATTTTCTGTATTCTCTTATTCGCCATCATTTAAATTATGAAAGTGTTAAATGGAATGGAAAAGCTTTTGGATATTTTAAATGCGAGCGAAAAACACTGGCCTATAAAAAATTCCTGTGATAAGGAAAACAAAAACAATTTTTTGTGGTAATAGTGAAATATCATCATCAAATTATTTATTGAAATATTAAGGCGAAGCTATCAGTAAAACCACTATTATTATATTTTTCGATTAATTTTTACTACGAATCGGCTTACATTAAAAATACCAAAAAATGTTTATTTATTGTGACGTCAGAAGAGATAGACCTGTCATAACCTCAGAAACCTGAGGAACCAGGAACGAAACCACGTTACACTCATTTAGGAGCCGGAGACTTCCAGCATGTCTTGAGTAAATAGGGGTGGGTCCTGTGAGTACTTTTCGTTACTTGGTACAGTGAGTATAGTTACAAAAAATACCTGTTACAAAATACTCACAAATATTTTAAACCTACCTGGGGATTGTAGTATCTGGGACTGGGGACGGAAAGTAATAAATACTCGGTATAAAATACTTACGAGTATTTTGTAACTGGTATTTTGAACGGGTATTTTTTACTTCGGGACCTGTGATATTTACAAATACTCAGGAACCAGGTATTTTAGAGTTTTGTCACAAGTACAAAGTACCGCATGTAAATACCCGGTGATTTTACTGGGAACAATAAATATGCCTCTGCTCCAGAATAAACTGCAACATCATTTGACCGCCGGCGAGTGAACACCGAAATAACGAGATCTTCCACAGAAAAATAAAGTTCGATAAAGTAAGATAACGATTTGCAGCACAACCCGTTGTGGGACTTTTCTCCGCAAGATAGCCGGTTAATACTGACAAATCGGTTTGTGTAGCGATACAAAATAATATTCATATTACCAGAGATTTAGGCATGTGCCTTGTGCACTTTAATAAAATACACAGCTAATTGTTTCTTTTGCTTTCGTAATGTTATGTTTTCCTCCGTGTTATTTATTCAAGGTAAAATTATTGTAACCTTAAAGAATTATAACTTATTTTTAAATACATTTCAATTGATTATCGCTACACACTTAGGTGCTTATGGATTATTATAATAAAAGTATGTGTGAGATTTACAAAAATCAATTATATTTAAGAGGTTCCTTACTATGGCATTACCACTAACGGCTATGTTGTGTGACTGGAGGCAGTGAAGACAAGTACCTGGCTAAGCAGATCTGATTACTTAACACGACTAAAATCATTTCAAGCAATCAGGGCGATACAAAGAGTATCTACTACGCAACAAAATATTCGATAATGGAAACATGCGGAACTTTCTCGCGGGATTTGGAATTAGGATTACTGTTCCTAGCAATTCGCGCGCTATTGTACAAAAGGAGTAGTAATTCTTAAACAGTTAAATTTGTAAAACTCCATTTAAATTTAAGTTTTAATTTTATATATTCAGTAAAATTACAATTCATTTTTTTTTTTAAACTGTTTTTTTACAAGTTCGGCCTTATATTTATTATTACTCGTGATGCTGTCACAACTTCTGAAGGCATTATAAAGCCTTCAGAGGGAGAAACAGCAGTAACGCGTTATAATAATTACATAGCCAGAACTCGGTTTTGAAAAAAAAACGGTTGTTTTGTTAATTGAAAAATCATATTATTGAATATATAAAAGAAAAACTTAAAACCAAAATAATACTTTAGTTGAATCGAAGCTTAATTTAAAATAAATTATTTGTTTACTACATAAAAAATATAAGCGCAAACTACTAATAATGTATTGTTAAAATATTAAATTATGAACTGATATAAGAAACAACGTTTAAACAATACAATTCAATGGCTAAGATTATTTTTGACAGTTTCCCGTGATTAACTTTTTGTCTTTTCTTATAAAATTATTTAAAAAAAAAAGAAAATCACTTTTGTGCTTAAATCGAACATTTCCCGACTCCATTTGCCAAGTGATTTTTTATGCCTGATACCCATATCCGTGGTGATATAAGACACACTAAGTAAAGACTTATTTTTTACTTCTGTGTTCATTCTAAAAGGGAAGTTAGCGCGTATTTGTATGGCACTGAAAATAGACGCTAAATATCCAACAACCTTTTGCGTATTGATTTTATTCACTCTTCTATTTTTGAAACTCGTTAAATATTTATATTGGAGAGCAGTTTTATCTGGAACGATTGCATTTAGAATATTGGGGAAGAGAAGCATTGGGTATGGGATGGAAATTAGCGAAAAATACTGCCCGGAGCCAGTGAGTCTATCATCCATTTTTTTTTAAATTATCAGGCAATGCGAAAAGGAAGTAATTGGATTTGCACAAATGGTCGTTAAACATAGCTAATGTAATTTCTAGCAACGTTTCTCTACAACAGTCGTCTGTCACTAGGGTGTGAGTATCTTCCACTTTCGAACTTAGGATGGTCCGATGCTCTGTAGGGAACCCGTTTGCACAGCGCGGGTGTAAACTGTGCACCCTGAAGTTTATGTTTAGACTTATGAAATTTAATACTTCGTTTGTGTGAAAGCACCATGAAATAATACACGAACGAAGTTAATTTTTTTTTAAATTTAAATTGAACTTTTAAAAAGCCATTTTGAATGTATTAGTGACCCGTGACCTTCGGGCCATACTATTCGATTTATGCGGTGTATTACAGGTTTGGAATATTATATACATGACACGTGATAATTAAATTATGTTCTGATTTACATGTGTATAGAAAAGTATTATAATTCAAATATCAAAAATTTTTGGAGAGCACATAAATATTATCGTATTTTTTTACTGTTTCTATTTTCCGCTTTCACATACATACAACTATAATAAAGCAAATTAATCCGTGATTCAATGCTTCCATAGCTTTTATGAAATGTACCGTTTTTTTTCCCAGTTAAATTATTGATTTATTTCCTAAAATAGTACTACTGGGAAATCAATTTCTCTTAAAGCACGTTGCAATATTGTGTCCAAATTAGGAATTTTTCGTATATTAATTTTTGTTATTTTTTTGTCTGGTCATTTCGTTAATGATATTTGGCAGATTTTATAAAACGACCGAATTGCTTTTCATTTAGTCTTCATATATCTATAAAATCATATTCATATATCTGATTTCAGACATCATAAAATATGTTGGGCGATAAATCAATATATTACATAAAACAAAAAATTGCGGTCAAAGCATCTTTATTTATTTGGATTACGTTTGCGAGATGTTTTTGAAGAATATCATAAAATTTTGATTTTTTTTTGGCTCCTTTTATTCGTAGGAAAGTACTACCTTTTTTTTAATAACTCTGTTTCAAGTTTTTGAAATAACAATATTCTTTCAAACCCCACGCGAAATCTGCTATAAACGTTCCTACCTGCAGTACTTACGCACGTTATAAATTTCAACACATATCCAATGCGGCAAATAATGGGAACATAATAAATATACCGTTATTTATTACAGTAAAATTAGTATGATTTCTTTTTGATACCTTTTGAGGATCTGCTTGACTAATGATAACATCACCCGATCAGTGGCTGAGTTGGCATCGCGTCTGTTTTCATCCCACACGGAGAAAACATAGTAATATAAAATATTGCTAGTTTATTAAAAATCTGTTCCAAATATTCGTATTCCGGTTGAAAACGGGACTGCAGGCCTTTAACGAAAGAATTGACAGGTTTCTTAACAAACTATCAGTAAAACTCGACTATGTTATGGGAATGTTAGAAAAAGTGCTGATAAAAAATTCTAATATTTTTGCATTTCGTTATTATATTTATTAGGATAAACGCAGATGCATGAACACGTATTGCTTAGTTTTTTTAGGAAATAGCCTGCCATCACATTTTTAAAAGAATTTTAATAAATCAGCAATGCTCATTTTTCTCTGTGCAGTCGTCGTGAGTTCAATTTCCAGGCTGGCTAAGTCCTTCATACGACACAAACAACATTTTGTCTGACTGTGATGGTAGTAGCAGATTTTCAAATACTGTCAGCTTATTCATAACCCGGGATTATTTGTCTTTCTTTAAAAAGAATAATAAATTACCTTTCATCAGACCACATAAAGTAAACAAGTATGTACGCAAATCAATATTTTATGCTCCTTCACGTATTAAAAAGGTAATTTGTTAAAAGTTCCGTGATATGTATTTGCATATTTTTCTCCATTTTGAATGAAAAAGACTGATCAGTATACATTTCCGGAAAAATACAATTTAACAATTTTTCAGACAAGAATGTTCTCGAAAAACAAAAATTTAGTTTTTAAAATGTCACGTAACCTCGCCGCCACGTGTATCATAAACCATAATGTATTGCATTGTGAGGTCTATATTTCGGTTTCAGAGTGCACTGTTTGTGGTTCGTTAAGTTTTATAGTTTTTGTGGCGAACGTCCATCGTTTCCAAGTTCTGAGCATCGCTTCACAATAATGCAATTATATTTTCTACGGCCGCGTTTTCCTCACAAATGATACATGCATTATGAATTAATGTAATAATTATCTAGATTTATTTGTATGAGTTTAAACCGCCAAATACGTGCATACTGGTTCCTACGTAGTCCCCTGAACATCGTGGCGGTGCGCAATCGAAGATTCAGTATTAACTAACTAACTAACCATCACGCCATTTCCCCGCAGGGGTAGGCAGAGAGTAGGTATCGCCAAACAAATCGGTCTTGGCACACACTTTTTGCCGCATTCACATTCATACACCGTCTCATACATACTCTTCTATTATTCTGACTCTTGACATGACCCAACTCAATTATCTAATTCACTTATTATTGGGGCGTCCTCAACTTCTTTTACCATTCACATTTACGTCACATATTCTTCTTACACTCCTTCCTTCGTTAATTCGCTCAACATGCTTATACCATCTAAGCCTCCCTTTCTTAATTTACTCAGACTTGCATTATTTGCGGATCTCCAAATTTGTCGATCATACATGGTTTTACCACACATACGCTTCAGGGATCTCATTTCTGCAGCATTCAGTCTACTTTCATTATTCCTCTGCCAGTTCCATGCCTCACTGTCATATGTAAGGGTAGGTACCAGCACTCCATTGTGGACTGCTAGCTTCGCTTCTTTGAGGATATTATACCGTGTTGGGCTACCTCTTACTTTAGCCAACGTTTCGGACACCGTTACAGTGTCCATCGTCGGGGTGGTTGTGTAATCTTCTTTCACAAATATTATAATTACATAATATAAATAAATTGGAGGAAAAAAATCAACAGAAATAATGTTTGAATGGAGAAGATATGTCATCTGCATTTCCGATTTAAATGATGTGCCGGTGGAAGCCGTTAATTTCATATCTCAAATTCTAAGCACGGTACAAATGTCGTCACAAACACTTCCATATCTTTTTACTGATATAACGGTAAACGTTTTAAAAACAGAGTTTCTGTAAATACACTAACGTACTGACACGTATGTAATGTTATCAGTATCTTCAGCCTATTATTATTGTTTATTGCGTTCGAGGTGCAAACCAAATGTTCGTTACACATTTTTGGTGTGTAAAAAACACGCTAAACCAAAACAACTTCATATAAGATTATCACGGCCAAAAGTATTTTTGTTATTTGTTTTTGGGGTGTTATGCCGTGTTGCGCTAACTCCTTCTTTAGCCAACGTTTCGGATAGCATTGCAGTGTCCATCATCAGGGAAGATGTGTTATTTGAGGTTGTGGTGAAATGTGAGCTTATGTATGAGGTTGTGATACCGTGTTGCCGGCTCCAACCCTCTGAGCTAACATTAATTATCTATCATTTTTTATTTAAAGTGGTTTTTTTCGTTTAGCTCTGGTGTAGCCGTCAATTACCGGATACCAAGGACTATTGAGCTTAGCTCCATCGTCTCTATTAATGTTTACGGGATTTTTATGGATTTCAATGGCCTCCGTAATCATCCGTGCTCTATAAGTTTTGGGTCTCCCCAGGACTTCAGGAACAAATCCAAAGTAATGCCCGGTGTCAATCAAATGCTCGGCAATTGCCGACTTGTCAGGGTGGCCGAGTTTACAAGCTCTGAAGTGTTCTGAGATCCTTTTGGACCACAACCTCAAATAACACATCTTCCCTGATGATGGACACTGCAATGCTGTCCGAAACGTTGGCTAAAGAAGGAGTTAGCGCAACACGGCTTAACACCCCAAAAACAAATAACAAAAAAACAAAACAACTTCCACCAAAGCCCGGATACAATATATATTTTATTTTTTAATCTTTAACGTACAAGAGTTCCAACGTTGCTTGAAATGGCTTTAGCCGTGTTTGGTGACCAGATCTGAATAGCCAGGTACTTCCCCACCTTCCTCTTCCCCATCTCCCTCCCCTCCCCAATACCCTCAGCCTCACAACATACCCCAATTGGGGATGCCATAGTCTCACTGGCTCCAGACGGGAGCAGTTGGGACTCTTGTGCGGTATTACTGTAAAAAAAAAAAAAAAAAAAAAAAAAAAAAAAAAAAAAAAAAAAAAAAAAAAAAAAAAAAAAAAAAAAAAAAAAAAAAAAAAAAAAAAAAAAAAAAAAAAAAAAAAACTGTTCCCAAACTTCTGTAGCCAGTGAGACTATGGCATCCCCAATTGGGGTATTTTGTGAGAGTGAAGGTTATGAAGGGAGGGGAGGGAGATGGTAAGAGGAAGGTGGGGAAGTACTTGGCTATTCAGATCTGGTCACCAAACACGGCCAAAGCCATTTCAAGCAATATTTCAATTCTGAATTGTGGTCTTACTCCAGGACGATAATGAAAGTATCTTCCACTCTGGAACGTGCCTCAAATATAATATACAGGTTGTCCAAAAAAGATGTTACCACTAACATATGATTGACTTTCATTTTAATAACATAATAACATAGACTATGATTATTATTTTAATAATATTGGAGTACCATAATTATGATAATGTTAATAATAATAATATTATTTGTCTTTTTTGATTTTCCGATTTTATGTCCGGGTTAAATCTTCCCCATAGGAAAAACTAAACCCTTCCTCACACTTTTCCACAAATGATCATCTAGTGAATCTAGTCAATCCACATTATATAAGCATAATAAATTCAAAATATTACAAGAACAACACGTCAAATCACCAGAGATCAAATGGGAAAATAATTCACCGACACCAGGTATTTTCATATCAGAGGGTTCGGCTCGGTAGAACTTCTAATTGGACCTATAAATCCTACTGATCCCTCAATATAAATATTTGAAAAATCTTTCGTAATCCTACATGTATTTAAAATGACTGATTTTTGCATTTTTATATATAAATTCTTTGACAGATCTAATACGCATAAATTTTGAATGAGAGAGCTAGGTATAATGCCAGTAGCCGAAATAACAAATGGTAATATTTTTATAGTCTGAGAATGCCAAATTCTTTTAATCTCATTTACTAAATCTGTTTATTTATTTTTTTTTTTTTTTACTGTGTTGTAACCATATGAGTGGCAACCTCGACCAGTGGTATCGACCATTAGCTTGCTAGTCAAGAGCCTTACTTAAAATAACAAAAACAACCATACACTTAATCAGCTATGAAAATCGCTTTACTTTTAAATTAATCCATTTCATAAAACTTTAACGACAACGAATAAAATACAAAGAATCCAATAAACAGATTTTAACGAAGACAGTAAGGAATCCTCAGGGTTAAAATTCTATTGTTTTTTTTTTAATTCTTAGAGGCGCTTCAAAATTAGGTTTAAGGACCCATAACATTTTTAGGGATATTTACGTGAAAAGAAATTCTTAGTACTCTCTCTTGTACAATTATCTTTAATTAGACTGGCAAACACTTCACTTTTATTTTTACGCGAAACGAATGAAATGCCATCAGCCTTTGTGATGAGAGAACGGATGGAACAAATAATTGAAAAGTTTTTTAAAAGATTTGACAGTGAAATTTCTGACCGTCGCGTTACTTTTTACTGATTGTACAGTGAAATTTCTGATCGTTGCGTCACTTTTTACTGATTTGACAGTGAAACTTTTGATCGTCGCGTCACTTTACACTGATTTGACAGTGAAACTTCTGACCGTCGCGTCACTTTTTACTGACTTGACAGTGAAACTTCTGTTCGTCGCGTCACTTTTTATGGTAACGGAAAGTTATCTTTATTGATTGAACCATTTTTTAGAACTCTATTTGATAACCGAAATGAAAAACATGGCCCAGGCTTAAATTTTTCTACAGTGAAAAATTAACTTCTTGATTCATTTCCGTTAAAAATTAATTTTATTAATTGACTAATGAAACAATTTTCTTTCTTCGCATCCCTTAAAAATTATCCCTACATCAAAGATTCCCTAGTCTTAATGTAGACAGTCCCACCACGGTATCTGTATTATAAAACACTTATTGTATATCTGAAAATGGTACTCGAGAAAACTATCGAATGTCTGTCATTTCAGTTAGCTAGAGTGATAATATTAAGAAACGATGTTGTAGCTTTTAATCAAAATTTTAAATTTTTATGGAGGTTTTTCTATTTTGCCTTCCTCAAACTGAAATAATCGTGAAAATTGTCGTACACAAAATTGAAATGTTGAAAGAAAAAATATATCAGATTTCAGCTACAACAACATGAATATTGCAGTATTTTTCAATCTTACGAGTCTAGCTCTCCGAAAAGGCACGGACCGCCACTTTTACCTAACTCAAAATTCGTGGACGGTAATAATGTTTCCAGTAAAATGTTCTCTACGAAAATATCCCCGGTCAAAACGTTCCCTGCTAAAATATTGCCAGTTAATAGTTGCACTTAATTAATGGTGGAAAGAACCCAAATATATAAAATAATAACAATAGTGAGTCACGGGAGTCTACCACAACACGGACATTAGCTTATAGATAGTCAAAAGAAAATGTACTGCATCATCTAAATATATATTGAATAAAAAAAAACATTAAATATTATAACTGTTGGTTTCCAAATAAAGGGAAAATTAATTTATTTAAGTATTGGCTAGGAACATTTAGGTAGGGAATATTATAACTGGGAACATTTTAACTGGGGACATTTTGACAGGGAACATTGTTAGCAGGAAAATGATTATTGGGAACATTTTATCAGGGGACTTGGTGACATGGAACATTCTTAGCAGGTAAATTATTACAGGAAACATTTTAATTGGGGATATTTTATCATGGACATTATTATTGGGAACATTTTAACTGGGCATATTTTGACAAGGAACCTTATTAGTAGAAACATTATTACTGGGAACATTGTTAGCAGGAACAGTATTACCTACACAATGATCTCGTCTATCGGAAAAATAATAATAAGACACCAGAAATAATCTTTCGACGACTGCGTCCGAAAAATACAATGCGTAATACAATCTTTTTCCTCAGATCTCAATCATTCTCGTATCTCTTCGTCAGACCCCATTATTATTTCTACCCTAAGCAATATTTGCGCGAAAGCTAGACTTAACCCCTTCCCTTAAACAGAAGCAGCTTGTGTTGCTAGGAGATCAGCGAAAGCAATTGCCGTGTTTATTGAAGGATAACTCTATTGTGGGGAGATTTCTTCCCATCCAGAAAATCTTCCCGGGATTTGGCGAGATCATGGCTCCACGGTGGGAGACTGGATTTGTTTTGAAACAGAAAGAAAGATATAAATAGAGATTGAGATGGGTCTTGGTTGGAATGATTTGATTTGTATCCTAACTCGAATAAAAAAATAACATACTTGAAAAGGTTAAAAAAATTACCACCCTTTCAAAAAGAATTAGGTTAATAATTTTTATTTTATTATAATTGCTAGTATTCTTTACTAGGTGCTTGGCGTAGGGGATAGACTAACAATATATTTTAGCTCATCACCCATTTTTATGAGTATATGACGCCACTGACCACCGCTGGTGGTTTATCATACTATGATATAAACACTTTGATCTGGAAAAATATTGTCTCTTCAATTCGTCTCGGTCCATACTATTATTTCTACGTTTCGTGCTTTTATTTAATTATTGTTTTATTTGAATTACAGATGAAACAAAAACATTATTTGATGTGGAGTGAGGACTTTAATATACATTGACTAAATAATAACACAAAGTCTATTTTAAGACGAATTCTATACCAATGGCTTCCTGCGACCATAAATAATATACCTAGTGAAAATTTAACACATTCGTTAAGTTTTTAAAGAAAGCCAAAGTAAAAACAGATAACTTCATCTGAAACTAGAGTATAAATTTTCTTTCTAAGCTTACTCTAAGCTTTCTAAGTCCATGATAAAAGGTAGACATAGATTACACAAAAAAACGTAGCAGGCATCTTTATGGCATTTTATTTGTATGAATTCCTGCGCTATCCTATTTATATACCTAAAGAAAGTGCCTGCTGGCTAAAAGGATTAAAATTTCCTTAGATACCGACCAAGGCTGTTCGACAGTGCGTGTCCGGCGCAAGTTATCACTTTTCGGTATGCATATACGAGTATTAACAGCATGTTTCAAAACATTTTTATATGGTTTGATTTAATCACCTTACTCTAATTTACTAGAATTACAACAATTCTCCTTGGAGTGTAGGACCTACTCAAGATAGTAGAAACAAGGTATGTAGCCCATAAACCATTATTATCAACATCGTTCATCCATACTATTGCAAAACAGCGACGATCCGCATCAAACGAATAACTTTCATTGTGTTTCACCGCTTGGGGAAATTGTGAAAAAACAGTTTTTTTTCTAAAAACTTTTCAGTTTTTAGAAAAGGATAGAGGGAAAATTACAAATTTCCTGAAATGCGAAAAAGCCACAAATATACATTTTTTTCGTTTTTTTCTGATGTCCACTCCCATCGGTGCAAAGCAAATAACGGTAGATATTCCTGGTCGCCCTATTGAAAGATTACTGCGTGAAATGGCTTCATCCGGTTTGCTGATCATATCTGAATAGCCAGTTACTTTCCCACCTTCCTCTTTTTCATCTCTTTCCCTTCCCCACTCTCTTCAGCCATAGAACATACCCCAATTGGAGATGACATAAACCCGCTGACTCCTGAGAGTTGGAAGCATTTGGGACCTATTCATATTTAAAAAAATATTAAAATCTTCACCCTGCAGACTGTAGCATGGATCCACATAGCGGAACGCACACAATAATAAATAATTCAAATTAGTTAAAAGTAAATCAATTAATTCAAATTCAAATTTCAAAACGTAATCACAAAATCACTACAAACTACAAGTCAATTGGCATTTATAAATTCTATCAATTGTGTTGTTGTGCTGTTTGCTGACTTGCATTCAGCAACCATTAACTGCGGAGTTTCTTGAAGTACTGCAACGGTGTTGATATTCGAATAAACAGTGGTATTTCATTCTAAAGTTTTGTTGAATATTAATAATATAGAAGTTTGATGTCTAGGGAGAGCAAGTAAATGGTTTATTTGGCTTTATTGTGTGATTGCGGGTCACGAGACCACTGCAGTCTATCAAACCGATAGGCAGGAACCTTCGAATTCATCAAACTGAACATTTAACACATTCAAATAAGCAGAAACCTTCGAATTCATCAAACTGAACATTTAACACATTCAAATAGGCAGAAACCTTCGAATTCATCTAACTGGACATTTAACACATTAAAATAGGCAGAAACCTTCGAATTCATCTAACTGAACATTTAACACATTCAAATAGGCAGAAACCTTCGAATTCACCAAACTGAACATTTAACACATTCAAATAGGCAGAAACCTTCGAATTCATCTAACTGGACATTTAACACATTCAAATAGGCAGAAACCTTCGAATTCATCTAACTGAACATTTAACACATTCAAATAGGCAGAAACCTTCGAATTCATCAAACTGAACATTTAACACATTCAAATAGGCAGAAACCTTCGAATTCATCTAATTGAACATTTAACACATTCGAATAGGCAAAAACCTTCCAATTCATCTAACTGAACATTTAACACATTCAAATAGGCAGAAACCTTCGAATGCATCGAAATTCAAAAACAGGATACATGATAAGCTCAACCTGTAAAATATTTCCTCTCCATGTACCCTTACAAATTTCAAATAGCATCATGCAAATCCTGATACAAGAGAAATATCTTGGACTGTGAATTGATAAGTACCTAACATTTTAACTGCATATTCCAAATATAAAAGATAAAATCACCTCCTTAATTAGCGTATAAAGCCGGTAATCACATCTGTTACCAAATAAAAAATTTAAAAAGGTCTATTTTACAGCCTCATACGTTCAAATTAAACTACTTTATGGAAATCTGGGGAAACGCAAATGAAAAATACATAAATGAACTACATGTAAGACAAAACAAAGTAATCAAAAAGCTATTTCACTTCAAACCCAAAACATCCACAAAAAAAATATAAATGGAAATAAAACTGTTAACATTAAGAAAACTTTATGAATATAATACACGTCTCCTTATATACAAAATAAATAATAAACTCATTCATACTAATACAGAACTCATTAAAACGTCCCAAGTACACATACACACACACACACTTTACACGATAGCATACATTTAAATACCATCCATACTTACTATCGCAAGCAATCCATTGGTTACGAGGGGGACAACATATATAATTGCCTTCCAGACCTAATTAAAAATGAATAAAGTGTGGTTGCATTTAAAATTAATTGTTCACCATTCAAAAAAAAAAATCAAACTGAACATTTAACACATTCAAATTTTGATTCCTTCTGTTCGACATATTCAGTACTCTTGGCCCATATAGTTAGGCGAGATATACACTCTCCACTCAGGACATTAAAGCAATATCGGACATACATTTTAGACACGTTGCACTTTTTTTTATTTCTTTTACTTTACATTTACATTCGACGAAGAACCTCATTGGTCACCCTATCGTTGCATGATATTTTTAAATATCCACTTTTCAAAAGCTTCCCATCTTTCGATGAAAAAGAACTTCGTATAAAAGACCATTTGTTCATTGAATTTATTTAAATATAAAAGTAAATTTCATATTACTATCCAAAATACTATGTAATGTTGAGATATTCTTTGTGCCTGTATTATGCATAGATACCGAATTACTTTCGCCTCGTATATTCTTTAGAGACATTCGTATGCGAGAATTTTAAATCGGTTCTAGCATGGAAGGTTCTTAGGTAGTTAGGTGCTTAAAGACTCAAGACCCATAGATCATAGAACTTCTCAGGATACAGTATCAGTACGATCAAAATGCGAAATGGAAAATGGTTGGAAGGAATCAAATTATGTTCCAGCTTTTATTGGGGTTTTTGCGATAACTTAAGATGTTTTTTGTGATTATTTTTATTTTTCTTTTATATTATAGAAACATACAGTACATGCTTTTCAGTAATGAAACAATATACAGGAAATAGATACTTCATGTTGGGTACCCATGATATGTTTACTTGTAATGTCTGCTAAGTGGTATGTTTATTCCTTAATTACCAGGTGACGTGTGTAGTATGTAGGTGTGTGTGTAATGTAGGTGTGTATGTAATGTATGTGTGAGTTTTTGTGTGTGTGTGTCTATATGTAAGCGCATTGAACAGTTTATATTATTGATATGATGCCACGTTTGAATTTGGGCAGTGAATCCGAAAAAATGTCAATGTTAGAGTTTAGAAAAATATTATTTATAGAATGAAGAGCTCGGTTAATTGGCGAAATAGATGCTGCATTTGTTTTATAATTAAGCGATTATGTTAGATGTTTTTTTGCGATCATGTTAGATGTTTTTTGCAATCACGTTAGATGTTTTTTTGTGATAAGATAAACAAGTATTATTTTAACAGAATACTACTAATTTAAAGGTAGTGGAAAAAATCGTTCATATTTGAACGCTTACGTCAAACAAAACGTTAAAATTTGCAATAATCTGAATCTTTTACGATTTGTAAAAGAAGTTGAGTTTTTATAACAGTTTTCCAAGTTCCGCATAAAGAAAAGTTAATGCTGACGATTTCTGATTAAATTAATCATTTTTAAAAATCGGGGTAAGAGGGGACTTTAAAACATAAAAATACAAATACAAAATATTTCAAACCAATTTGAACTATCTATAGGTATTTACAAAATAAAGTGATTTGCGATACGTTATTTGTTTGAACTTTTACGCCATCTCGAGTGAATTTTTATCCACTATTTAAAGAAAATCTTATAGCAATCTTCAAATGTCAACGCAAATATCCCGAAAATCCTTAAAAATGTATGCTGTTTTTGCGGTGAACTTTATAACTGAACCACAATCGTTATCAATTCTTGGTACTAACTTTATTGCTGGCCGCAGACCATGCATTTCAAAAGAATATTAAAATAAAACACAATCTTTTACGATTTTTTCATCATCCTTTAAAGGGTATTTCAGTAAAATTGGTCTAAATATAAATATTCCGATACGTCTCCAAAGCTCCCGATTCTCCATAATTCTTTGGGACATCTCCTTCGCAGCGTTTGGTTGGCGTATAATTCTTGCGTTAAATAAAAATAACCCGTGTTTGCCGATACCAGATATCTCTTGAATGTTGGAGTATTAGAATAAATTTGTATTACTCAGCAATTTGAACAATTCATCAAATTTCAAAGATGATTTTCAAGTTCGGTAAAGGCTCTATTCAAATTCTCAGTGGTCAGTAATGATATAATAACTGAATTTGAATAGAACTTCAAAAACAACATTGAAAATTTATGAATTGTTAAAATTTTTTGAAACAACCCATCCAAAATTCCTTTTTAAACTATCTAACCATCAAGTCTTTTCCCCGTATATAACTCGGTCTAGGTTCGTATTCCCTGCTTCATTCACATTCATAGATTATCATACATACTTCTAAAAAGCTTGTTACATACGCTATCGCTCACCATATTCCATACAGTCGTCACAGATGGGTAATATAATATGTATACGAGTATATGTGACGATTGTACGAGATTACATTATGACCACTGGCCTCCTCCACAAACATTTATATATTACATCCCTCGTGTGTAACGAGGTTTATTCTGAAATTTGACATGGCCCAAACTCAATTATATGATAATGGAATATCTTTCCGGGGCGTCCCCGACTTCGATTATCATTATTAAATTGAATTTGTAACCATAATTAAACAATCATCCATTTATATTTTTTAAAAAAACAGGTATGAGAATATTTTTTTATATTTGTATAGTGTTTTCGTGACATATAATTTTATTTTGTTTAATGCAGGAAATATTCAGGAGACTAATTCTTAATATATTTAATGAATTAATTCATTAAATATATTTTCAGCCAATTATCGTGTAACCATGTGAAAATGTGTCGTTACAGAAATACGCAAAAAAGGTTTTTTTTAAGGTTTTTCTGTGATATTGGACTGACGAAATATTAGTCAATTAATAATATATTGTTAACACAATGCATTTTCTCGGATGACAGATAATAACGAAGACAATAATTATAATAATGGACAACCTCTCACGCTCTTATATACTCTAATGGTTGTCTCTCTCTTACAAGACCTTAATCGCACTTTAGTTACAAGAACATTTTTTTTTAAATATTATCGCTGGTAGAATAAGCTTTTACATTTTTTAAATAATCATTTACTTAATAACTATGCGTAAAAACACGAAAAAATTATATGTTTTTTATTGTTACTGTACTTTCACTGTATCTGCAATGGTTACAGTGAGCACCCGGCTCTTTGCATATTACAAAAATTTTCCATAAATAATTAACAGTTTCAAAAATATAAATTTTAAACCGGTTTCTACATTAGGATTCAGTTCTGCAAAATGCACAGCAAAATGATAATCCAATTATGTACTAATAAAAAATAATTATTATACGTAGCTTTTCTACCCAAAGAAACTATATTTAAAGGGTTTCAACATTCCTACTTTATCTACTTGTTCTACATTAAATTGACCAACCGCTCCTTGAAATTCTGTAAACGTCCCCTAAAGCCTTACGCTCAATCAACAGAGCCTTTTGACAATATTGGGGAGCTTTGGGATTTCCCCGAAGGAAAGATTTTTATTCTCCTTCATTTGATCATAGTACACTTTCAGATTAGCAAACCTACTGCTTTATTTAATCCGCATTAGCCCAAGAAGTATAACCTCGTTGAAAGTCTAGATTTATAGAGATTGGTATCATAACAATACTTAAACGTCTTGTTATATAGATAGTGTTATCATGACAATACTTAAAAGTCTAGTTTTATAGAGAGTGGTATCATAACAATACTCAAAAGTCTATTTTAATTGAGTGTTATCATAAAAATACCTAAAAGTCAAGTTTTATAGAATGTAGTATAATTAAGTTTTATTGAGAGTGGGATAATTGAGTTTTATAGAGAGTGGTATAATTGAGTTTTATAGAGAGTGGTATAATTTAGTTTTATATAGAGTGGTATCATAACAATACTTAAAATGAAATAATTCACTTATTCAGCATTTGAATCATTACCTATATACTTATGTGACTAATTTTACTTTATGTCACTTTTCAAATCTGCATTGATTTATTAAATACATCTATTTGAATTTATTTGTTGCTTACGGTAATGGATGAATGCAAATCTTGGAAGCGGAAATTAACCCACTTCCTGACATCCGATTGAGCTGAAACTCAACAGATAGAATCCTTTTCGATGACAATGCATTCTATGCAATCACCTATACACACGCAGACATAAATGCATTTCTCTGAAATCGGTCGACATTATAGCAGTTAATATACTAAATATATTGGAAAGCCCTGATATATTAATGTTTATTTAACTTCACGTACATACTATTAGATTGTGGTCCTCTAGTATGTATTATAGCAGTTAATATACTAAATGTATTGGATAGACCTGATATATTAATGTTTATTCAACTTCATGTACCTACTATTTGATCGAGGTCCTTCTAGTATGTATCATTGTGACAATTATACCACATTCTCAGGATATAACTCATTTATAAATAGATTGCACACACTTGGGAACTTTTATGCTAAAATCGCAGATACTCTAATATGCCCCTCATGAAGTATAAAGCTGCACTTTTTAACGTATTTTATTTTAATGAGGTCACTACATAACAGGTTTATGTTATTGCTTCTTTCTTTACTGTTATTTTATTTGTTTTTCACTCATCAAAAATTTAATAATGTACCTACCATGTGTGTGTAAAAAAAAAATATTTATGTGTTTAGTGTTGAAATAGTTTTGGATAATAATACCGACCATTTTTCCCATCATATATTATTCATTTCCTTCCTTAAAATCAGCCTTACCCAGATTTGGAAAGAAGAACATTTTTGTTGCATTGTAAATTGTCGCAAGTACAACATTCGAATTCGTGTCTAAATATAAGTGTCTAAATTTGTTTCCAAATATCAAAATCATATTAAAGATTATCTCGTTTTGGAGGAAATTTAACCCCGTGAACAGTGCAAGTTCGTCGAGAGCCCTATTGCCGGGTTCTTGGGAATTCAAGGTAGGCTGTTCCTTCATTCTACTTTTCCCGTGATTTTTTTGTGGATTTGATTTACAGTTCATTTAAGTGTAATAGAACACGTTACGGTATGTAAATGGCACTAGTGCCGTAACTTCTAAATAAATGTCGGTTCTACCCGCTCAGGGTATCAGGGTAGCGCTGTTGGGTCCTTGGGAAGGAAGGTTCAATCTTCAGTCAGACCGAATTGTGCAAATCTCAGCCATCAAAGGATCCACTAAGAAAAGGGTGAAAGCCATTGACTAATTACAACACATCAACGGTGTGAGGAGAAAATATGACGCGGAAGTGAATGATACATAATGTAGAATAAGTCTGAAACGCCCGTTGAAGATATATCCCGAGCAGATGAATCTAATACTTGTGTGACATTTCGATGTGTACCTACGCATAAGACGACGTGAGAGTGTTAATGAGGCAAGAACAGATTGTGTGCCAAGGCAGAGTTGTGTGGCGGTCCATCCTATCTGCCTACCCCTGTGGAGAAACTACGTGATGATAAGTTAACAAATTTAAATACGAATTTATATCAACTAAATTTTAAGATTTTTTTCTGAAGAAGTAAACATTTTACTCGTATTTTGGAAATGGAATTCGCAGATGTGTTCAATGATTTCTTCCTCTGGGATTTCCGACATCCCTTATACCGCTAGAATCCCTTGAAAGAGACTACCGCTCTCCAGAGAGACCGCGACCCCTATTGATTTCGTGGTCACTCCGCCCCTGAACCCCCGGTTGACCCCAATTTAATAAGGGTTTCCATTGATACACCATATACAATATAATAACACTTATGCTGTGATCGGTTCCAATTATTTTCCAAGTGGCGTAGAATTATTTAATAAAATTGTATTAACATTGCGTTTGTACATATTGTGAGATTTGAATACTATTCTTCCATGGAAGCGCTAGCTTGTGGTTGGAAGAGGAGTTAACAGTAAGTTATTGTAAGTAATTAATAATATAGTAGGTATATATATATTTCGAGATGTAGTCAGTACATTGCAGTGAGAAATTAAAACAAATAATTGCATTATATGTTTGTTAATAATTAAAAAGTCATTTTATTATGTATAAATTTGAAGAAGAAATTATCACTTATGAGAAATTAATTAAATAGATTTAGATCAATTCGCGTGGAAAAAGTAATTTTGTTGATAAGATTGTTTTTAAAATATTTTTTCACGGTGTATTTTCTAGGTATTTTTAAATGAATCTATTTGAATTTGAATTTTGTTTTCTTGGATAAACGAAAAAATAAATTAATTAATGGAATTTGAAAAAAGTGAAAATTAACCCACTTCCCAACATACGATCAACCTGAAACTCAACATATGGACTCGTTGTCAGTGACAATGAATTCTATCAACTTTTGGTGGTAGTCACGTACACACACGCATTTATCTGAAATTCAATGACATTGTAAAAATTTACAGAAGTTGATAAACGATATAAATCTCAGTAACATCCAATTAGGATTTGGCTTTTGATTTAGCGCGGATTACTCATTTTAGTCAGTTCCTTGGGAGTAAAGTTCAATCAGCAGTCAAACCATTTTTTTAAGTTTTAAAAGATATTTTAAAAGTTCACAGCCAGTCCCTGCGGAAGAAAGTTCAATCCTAGGTCAAACCAAAAAAAATAAATTTTACACATCTTTTTATAAAAGCAGAAGAATTGTAGTAAAAAAAGGTTTTACACATTTTTTAAATCTATCCTTTTTTGCGCTGTAACGGGTAGGAATTAGAACGAATCGAATTATGTGATATTTCTACCTATAATAATAATATATATATATGTAGAATAATGTTCTCGGTTTACCCGCGTAAAGTAGTCCTTAAAAGGACTTTTTAAATTTCTTACGTTTCGGACAGATCTCACTGTCCATCTTCAGAGGCCTTATGTCCTGAATTTCGTCTCAAACTGAACGTCTCCAACTGTCTCCAACAAGTTCAAAGCAACCCAATCAGGTCGCTCCACACATACTGCTTGATATTGCCAACCCCGCCCCCACCCCCTCTACCTTCAAATCACTATCAACACGCATACTTCGTCCTAGACATAAGAATCGATAAGCACCCACTTGTATCTTGACTTCCGGACCGAACAGACACGCGAAAGCGTTCAGTTTGAGACGAAATTCAGGACATAAGGCCTCTGAAGATGGACAGTGAGATCTCTCCGAAACGTCAGAAATTAAAAAGTCCTTTTAAGCACTACTTTACGCGGGTAAACCGAGAACATTATTCTACATCTTACACCCGTGAAAACCTTAACCATAACATATATATATATATATATATATATATATATATATATATATATATATATATAAATAGAACATATTGTATAGAATATTTTCTATATAACATATTGTATCGGGATGTTCGATATTAGCACCGTCCGAGTATACATTTAGGCATAATCAAGTTTTAAAAATAATTCACAAAAGTTTGGTAATTATTGTTTGACTGTCGTAATATAATACCATATTATGAATACGAACCAAATTCATTTTTAGAAAACGAATTTTATAAAAAGTAATATGATAAAACTATACTAATAGACCGAACGATTTGTCATAATAGACCCGATATAGTTTTACATGTCAAAATTAAAAAAATAACTTATATCATTGTTGTCGCTATTCCAAATTCCTGTAATATTCAAAAATATGTTAATGAAAGAATAAGAAAATACACAGATTTAGGAAATGAGATTAAAAGAATTTGGCATTCTCAGACTATAAAAATATTACCATTCGTTATTTCGGCTACTGGCATTATACCTAGCTCTCTTATTAAAAATTTAGGCGTATTAGATCTATCAAAAAAATTATATATAAAGATGCAAAAGTCGGTCATTTTGAATACATGTAGGATAACGAAAGATTTTTTAAATATTTATGTTGAGGGATCAGTAGGATTTATAGGCCCTGTTAGGAGTTCTACCGAGCCGAACCCTCTGATATGAAAATATCTGGAGTCGGTGAATTATTTTACCATTTGATCTCTGATGGGTTGACGTGTATTGTTTTGTATTTATTTTGCTTATATAATGCACTTGCATAATGTTGATTGGCTAGATGATCATTTGTGGAAAAGTGTGTGGAAGGGTTTAGTTTTTCCTATGGGGAAGATTTAACCCGGACATAAAATCGGAAAAAAGATAAATATTTGGATTATTTATATAGCGCCATATTTGTGCAAAATCACTCCAATGGCGTAAACAAAGTGATTAATGCAAATGCTGCAATTCTGTTATTCATTATTCGATCAAACCCATGAAAACTAACGGGATATTATAATTGCTGGAATTGTGAATCTCAAAACAATATTTTCAAATTTCTTTATTGTTTTTTTTTATTGTAATGGTCTCAATAGAATTGAAAAATAAAATAGGAACTGTAAATCATCTAATGTGCAATATTTTAAACTTATTCTCCTCTTCGTGCATGGTCGTATCTTCTCAAAGATTAAACTTTCTAAAAATAGTGTGTTTATCTGAAATTACCTGCCAGGTAAATCTGTCAAAAATTTTAACAAAATAAATAAATAATTCAATTTTTTTTAATTATTAAAATAATGTAGGTACCTACCTACTTTATCCATTGTCTGATATGAATTATACTTATCAATTACCATTTTTGAAAATTTAAAGAACTGTTAACTATTGCGGTAAATGTAATTTCAAATAACTTATGCACCCATGCACAGACAACAGAAATTAGTATGTTTAATTAATATCATTTTATCTATTCACCTTTCTTCTATTTCATCCGTTTGAAAAAATCCGAACTGTTCGTTAATGGGGCTATGGCATTCTTGAATAGGGACCGTAGTTGTGTGGCTGTAGGAATTTAGGGGGAAGGAGACAGAGAGAAGAAGTTTGGTAAGTATCTGGCTATTCAGATCTGGTCATTAAACATGGTGTATACAACACATGCATTGAGGAATTAATCATTAATTCCATCTCATATTTGTAACTGATTTAATGCGTCAAACAAGGGAATGTTGTGTGACCGCAGGGATTTAGGGGGAAGGAGATGGAGAGAGGAAGTTTGGTAAGTACCTATTCAGATCCTGTCATTAAACACGGATATGCGAGACATGCATTGATGAATTAATCATTAATTAATGGTAACTGCTTTAGTGCGTCAAACAAGTGAATTGTTTCTTTGGACACATTTAAAGAGTTTCGCTCATATTGAATCTGTAAATTAATAACAGAAGGATCCAGTGTCCCATATCCCCCAAAAATGAGCCTGTCATCACATTGCGTCGTTAAGGGTTAAGGAAAGTTTTTAAGGAAAGTCTAGCAACGGTTTCCCTGCAAACCGTAGCGAACTTTAATTTTCTGCACAGGGTCTATAGCACTCGATCTATGTCAATCACTTACCAGACCGTGAGACTCATCGTATGTAATTTTTATTTAAAATATGAAATTTAGGCACGAAATTTCAGAACAATTAGCAATATACGTCGCTCGTATCTGTACTTCCCTTGTTATCCTCATTAAAGTTCGCCCCAGTACCCCCTTTCAGACGAAGAACATTTCTATGGAAAAGACCTGAGCAGGTCCTTCGCTTCAAGAGAGATCCTTTGACGTAACCCCTGTTCCTGGAAATATCGAACCATAACCAATACTCCTACTTATGAAAGAGAATATCTTTGACGGATATGGCCCATTTATGCTATTTGGCTAAGAACAATGAAACCCCCAATTTCAAAGTATACAAAATGCAATACGTTTATCACAATTTTCCCAAGAAATTTTTGTCATCTTAAAGTTGTGAAATACGCGATTAAAAGTTATTTTAATCAATTATTATTATCTTTTGAATAACCCTGGGCTAGTCTTGTATAAATATTTAATTGTTTGAATTATTTATTCATATATATACAGTCTCACATCATGAATATTTACATGATGAATAACTAAATCTTATAACTTTCAAGAAAACAATCTATATAAATAAAAATGAAAATGTTCGCATGTTAAAAATCTTCACCGATCGCTTTGAAATTTTGACACAACGTTGCATTTGAATAGACGTGTGTGTTTTATATATTAAAAAGATGTCACCTGTGATAGGTAAATAATGATTTTTGAAAAACAGCGCCATCTGTTGGACGTAAAAGCAACACGCGTTATTGTTTCTCCATCTGCACAGACAGACCGACTGGGGTACAGCTTGTAAGTTAATAAACACTTGAACATTGATGAAAATGAACACTAATGATCTATAAAACATAATTAAAGCAAAATTGGCTATCGGAAAAAAAAATTCTATTTCAGGTTTCGTTTAGATTTGTTCGTATCATCTTCTTCAATGACGTATAACAAACCCTGATTCCAAATATTAAATTTATGTAATATTTGGAATCAGGGTTTGTTGATCTATAAGAATATATATGTTTTGCCATTGAAGAAGATGATACGAACAAATCTGAACGAAACCTGAAATAGAAAAAGACACATAAGAAAAAAAATAACGATCTCAACTGGGAATCGAACTTTTTTTATTTTTTTTATTGAATAAATAGTTAATACATATCAACAAACAAGTCCTGCTAAGCCAATTGAATTGGCTTGTCAACAGGTGCTTAAAGTTTAGTTACATATACATTTTTTTAATTTACATCTTATATCTACAGAATCAACAATTTTTTGATACAATTTTTCATACATATTAAAGTAAATATTTTTTTTCCGATACCCAATTTTTCACTTACTTTGCTTTACTTACATTGCTTTATAGTGTCAGGTAATAAATTAAATATCTTCGGTATGTTGTATTCAAACGTTCTCTGTCCGTATTTATTATTAAATTTATGATCTCTGTCTTTCCGGGACAACGTTTTCATTCACTCGACCACTGGGACCTAATTATTACATGTCATATTTGTCGTTTTCATCTTTAAATATCAGAATTAACTTATTTATCCCATATTTTTCGCAGCTATCTTTTTTGAATAATCACAAAGTTCTAAAGAATTGGTTTGTAACCTAGATAGTGTCTCCGATAAATCTGATTTTTTTATTTATAAGGGATGACTATTGACTTTTTAGATTGATTTGTTAGTATTATATGCCTCTTCAATGATAAATAACATTGATGGATGTAACATTCAAAAGATAAAGAAAGTTTCAATAAAAAATTAAATATATTTTTAACGGTTCCACGATAACACAACACAGTGACAATTCAACACACTTTTAAAAAGTGATATAAAGTTATTGGAAACGATGAAAATTTATTTTAATTTAAGCTAACCTAACCTAACCTAACCTACATAACCCAGTTAATAAAGTTTTTGTTTCATAACTTTCAATGACTTCATATAACTTTTTAAAGATGTGATGAATTATCATTGTGATGATTTATCCGGTTACAATTTTTAACAAACTATATTTTTTACAGGAGTTTTTTTTCTTTATGAAACAAAATGTTTGGAAAACATTTTTTTTAATATCAATTTGAACGAGAGGTTTTAGAATCATGTATTACCATATAAGTATATAAAAACATGATACTGGTTTGCAGGCGCAAAACCCTCGTTGTCAAAAAGCAGGCAATCACAAACTCAAAGCACTCGAGATGTGAATCCTGAGCTTAGGATTTAATGGGATTCCAGTGTGTAATGTTTTGTCCTTTTCACCATTTTCTTTTACTTGTTTAAAACAATATAAAATTTTCTTCTCTCTTGGCTATGATCGATATTTCTTTTTTTTTCTAAGGCTTTGCATATGTGTTCGCAGGGATGGAAAATTCCTCCCCTACAACACATAAGCCTCCATGAAAATTGGACCCTTAATTTCTTTGATAACTTCAGAAAGCTACTTAAAGCTCTCTTGTACTGTATATCTTTATAGACATATGTACTTAACTAATTAATACGATATTTACGAAATTGAACGCAAATATTTTCGTATTTATATTGTAATTAAATTCCATCAAACGTTGTGTAATTTTTTGATTTATGATATAGGATTTTAATTACCTTCATTTTTGTGGTAACCCCCTTGGTTCTGATCGAGGTGTTGAGTTTCACAATTTAATTGGTCTTTCCATTGCAAACCTAGACTTAAATGAATTCCCTGAATGAGCTAACTTTCCTATTGTAATTATCCTGATTCCCTGCACCCTAACAAAGTCGTAGTTAAACGCTGATAAAAGATATTATACATGTTTATTTGGACAGGTAATTTAATATAAACTCAAATGGTTAATTGTTAGTAAATTTGATTTTGGTAAACTCTTGTGTCTGTGTGGCGCCACTCCTTAATGATTCTGCTGCTATAAGGTACATGTAAAATTGATTTAGTATGGTAATGTTATTAGTTAATTGTATATTTGACGAACTCAGAATAACCCTTCGCTAGCAAAAATTTGGCTCCTTCCTCCTGCAAGTAAACGAGATGATCGTGAGTCGACAAGAAATTCGCACAATCTTTTGACACGGCTCTTTGATTGATACCTTAGTTATCGCGTCCCAAAAAGCCTTCCACGTCATCATGCACTGCCTTCAAGTCTTCCCTCGGGTCCCGAAACCTCCAAATTCCAACACCTCCTTGGACTACAATTTACTTAGGGCGAACCGGTTTCGTCCTATATACAATCATATACTCACGGTTGGTGTGGACTTACGGGTCGTGAATCCTCATTCCACGTTTAAAAGAGAATGCGAGAGTGGTCTACCGACCTAAATGCAAGCTGTATGCAGGTCCGCATTCTCCAGTAAACAGTACATACGAATAAATATATGTATACATACAGTTTGGGAAAGGTTTATAACTCGCAATACGAGGCTATCTACCTCGCATTCCGAGCTCGGATCTCGCACGAAGAGTTCTGCGAAACTCTAGGATTGGTAACCGAATATATACGTACTAATAAGGTTATACTAATAAATACTAGTAGAATAAGAAATTATTTGATAGTTTGTTTTGGAGAGCTATCGAACTCCAGGCTTTTTGTTTGGTTTTGACGTTTTTATTTAAGAGAATCGTCATCTCTATTTGGTTTGGTCAATGGTCTTGTTGTAGGAGCGACCACTGCCTCCTGTTTGATGAACTGTATTTGTTTTAAACTTTACCTCCAGGTTTCAACATTAATTTTGTTCATCCTATCCCGTGATTTTCCAATTGTTTCAAGTAGTTGATTGCCACATTAGAGAGTACTCGACCCTCAAATGTCTCCGGCAACTGATGGGGTTTTGTATGAGCACCCAATCAATAACATTCAAATGTTTTGTATAATTATTCGATATAAATCTTACTAACCCGTGATTTTTTTCAATTGTAGATCGTGAATGGTAGGTAATTGTAAGCACGCAGCTTCTAGCTGTTTCAGGTAACTAATAAAAATCTATGCGACTATCTAATCAATGGTATTCAAATGTTTCATGTAATTTCGATATAAATCTGGCTAACCCGTGATTTTTCAATTGTCGTTTGTGATTGATAGACATTTGAGAGCACGCAGCTTCCAGCTGGTTCAGGTAACTAATAAAATCTATATGACTATCTAATCAATGGTACTCAAATGTTTCATGTAATATTCGATATAAATCTTGCTAACCCATGATTTTTTTCCAATTGTAGATTGTGAATGATAGGTATTTGTAAATGACCCATATCGCTGCACATTGCACAATGACATCCTGATGGTTATCCTTATAACCCTGATAAATTTTCTAGTTACGGCCAAGGTCGTTTTCAAACTATGCGGTTGGCCCAGATCTTCAGCGTCTCTATTTGTAAACAAATCGAATAATATAAACACCTTCTTTGACACACTAACCTAGATGCGAGATTGTTTATTTAAGGAATATTTCTACCTCTCCCTATAATTCAGTTATGTTACCTTTTATTGTGCATAATTAATTAGAATATTTTTAATTCCTTTTGCAGTTAAACTATTTTTCATTTTCCGAATTTAGTAAATTTACTAGAAGTTAGGTGAAAATTAAATATAAATATATATATATATATATATATATATATATAAGTACACATATCTCGATTGTCAAAATATGTTAAAAAAAGAGTACATATATTAATAAATAAATATAAAATATATGATTCTACATAGCCTGGAATATTAATAAATACATATTTTCTTTTTCAATAATATAGATATGTCCTCGGGTAGGTATTAAAAATCGCTACCATTTCGATGCTTCGATTAATAAGTAAAATACATATATATAAATACATTACTCATATATTTATTCTTTATATACAATATATTACTTTATTTTATATAAATAAATACATAATATACATATATTAATGTGTAATGCTTTGTTTTGTTGTTTTTAATAATTTAATTGATATACCATAATCAGCTGTATCTCCTCACTCCTAGGTCCTGAAAATTATTTATAAAAAGAAAACTTACCCCCCGTCAAGGTATTTCCGGTCGGGTGTACACAACAACCTTGATGAAGAAATCCTACCTAATTAATTGTATTTTTCAACTAATTTCAAAATAAATCTTTTCGACTATTTATTCCTATTTAATATTTTATTCTCGCTTGAATCATATAAATTAGCTGATATTTAATTTTTCTTCCGAACGAAATCCTAATTCAGAAAACCCGTTGATTTAATAACACCTTTCTAGTTTAGGCTTTTGAATGATAGCTGTTTCAAATTCTTTTTCGAAATGATAGACTGATGATTAAAATTCCGGTTAAAACGACAAACACTTTTAACACTGTCGCTATACGCACGATGGATTTTAATTGAACAAATTATTAATTCTAAATTTCCTTTTATATAAATTGATAAGAAAATTTATTCCGAATTGTGCAAACTTTTAATTAAACTCGACTCTTAATAAATTAAATTTTTTTTCTAACTGTTAATTTTAGAACAAAGGTTTAAACGTTTATTATTATCGAATCCTTTTTTTTGTTTTTGTGTTTCTTTTAACCTAAGATGAAGTATTTACTATTAATAATTTTAAACAAAATTATAATCTATTTTTAAATATCAATTCACGAGCACATCCACTTTAATTTAACGATAACAAACTCTTAAATTTAATTCGAATGTTTTCACTTTGAATGAAATAATTATTTTTAAATTTTTAATAATTCACTTTTAACACTTTTTGCACTATTCACTTTTAACACTTTTAAGCACTTCGTTTAAATTATATTTATTTTCACTGTTTAATTTAATTTAACTGACTTATTAAATTTCACTGACTCTAGCACTTGTATTTTCCACAAAATTTTCCTAAGTCAGGGACTTATTTAAAATTTAACACTTAAAGATTTTTCACTGTTAATCCTACCAAAGAACGTAGTACCGCCACGTAACAACTTTTCGAATCCTCGGCGCGACTGCCTCCTGACTGATGTGTTCCATCTTTTATATCCCTCTCAGGTCCCAAAAGACGTATCTGAATTTCTCTTGATGCTTAATTCTATTTCCTATCAACTCGTAAACTTGAATATCTCTCTCACTAATATTGTTTATACATTCATACGATCTTTCGTCGTCCAGCTTTGGGCGGCGGCCAGTTTTTATCTCACGTCGCTAACTTGATAGGGTCCGAATCGGGTAAGTCTGCGTTCATTGCCCAAGCTTCCTTTGTTCTATGGTTCATACAAAATGTAGTTAAAATATCATGATTTTGCGTTCCCTTTTTTTCTCAATTCGCGATAGGTCCGTCCTCAATAATATATATATACATCTCAATTTTATGCATCTCGTGCGAAAATTGTTTAAATCCATGTCGAAATCTTTACTACGCATTTTTGAATTTCGATTTGTTTAAATTCTACTTAATTTTATTGTTACTTATATGAGCTTTTCCATTTCCACCCGTACTCTCTATCTCCCTGTCGCAGATTTGAGTTTTTCCTTTATCTTTGAATTTTATATTTATCCGCGACGTTTTCTTGCACAATTTCTTCTTGATTCTTATGTCATTTCTCATAACTCTTATAATTACTCATTTTCCAAGTCGTATTTATTAATTTCACGGATAAATTCGAATTGTATCGCTTTTCTCCACATGGATCATTTCCTATCTCCGTTCTTTACCCTTCCTTTTATCTTTTCTTCACTTTTCCCGATGTGTGTGGTCTCCAGGAAAATTTCATACTTCATTTATTATTAATTAATATATAGTTTTCCACACTTCTACGGGAGATATACCTAATTAGACTCTGGGATATCTGTCATTTTTATTGTTTTACCCAATCTCCGCCCATTCTCCATCCCTCACTTACAAGATTTCACATAAATTATACGTCTGGACATATGTTTACGTCTCAGATTTTATGTACTACGGCCGTAAATTTAGTTTAATTTTAGAGCCATTAGTTTTAATCTCTTTTCCTAATCTAAATACTTCATAAGCCCAACGTTAAAGTTAATCGCTTTTCTAATCATTTATTACCTTAACGTAAATAAAAACCATGTTCGGATTTCGATTGTTTACCCTTCAAAATATACATGAGACCGCCAACCTTTTATCTTGTTTCGATCCCTCCGTAATATTGGGTAACTCTAATATATATCTAACCTAATAAGTATGTAAAATGTCTACTTTTCCTGAATCTAATCTATCGCTATATGTTCAGTCTCACTGTCTTCTTCTGATACTCAATTTTTATGCCCCTAGGACCTTTGTAGCAGCTAAAATCTCTGTATTATCCTTCCATTCGGTCGCCGCACTTTTCTAAAATGTCTATTTTTTTTGCGAGATTTTCATTCAAGATTGATTTACCAATATGTCCGTTTCATCTTAAATTGATAACGATTAATTTCCATTGTTTCCAACACTCACTCCTCTCTTTAGTACGATTTTTATCGAACATGACACCCTCCTTCTATCATAAATAATTGCACTACAGTTGAAATTCCGCCAGCAACTTTCCTTTGCTTTTCCCGTCCTTTTTTTATACTATCACGTTTATAATTTTTTTCATTGCATTTTTGTGTGTGCGCTTTACAACCTGTAAAACTTCCAAGCACCCGATTTCAATGGTTCGATACCCCATAAATGTCTCAGTTATTGTAAACATTCCCAGGAGTTTGTCACCTTGAAAGTCGATGTTGACCCTAAAGTGCGTTCACCTCCAATTTCTGTGAGAATCGAAATGTCGTTAATTATCTTTTTTATTGCCTGATCCACAGTTCATTCCTTTGTCTGCATTTGATGTACGCCTCTTCGTTCACTGATTGGTTACTCAAAATTTTATAGCTCTTTGTTCAGATCTATTGGTTGACAAAATTCAATATTTTACTTTTAGGCCTAGGAAAGGGGAAGTACCAGTCGTCCTAGACGATTTTACGACCTCTCTGCTTTCGTCCCGGAACCTTGATTTAATTTCAACTATTACAGGTGTCTACTGCAAGCAAGCTGGATCAATTCTTTCTCCGCCAGATGTCGTTAGCATGTCCGTTTTCATAAATAATTTGCATATTTTTTTGCAGCTATGGTTTATCTGGTCTCACTGTGATTTTAGCCTTTCATCACAGTTCCCCCCTCTGAACTCAATTTGCTGTGGCTAACGTTGTATACTACTTTAGACATCGAAATTGTGTTCAAATGTAGTCTAGCTATCCTCCCCCCCCGTTCTGTTATTCCTTTTCCTACATCACTTCCTGTTATTTCCTTTCTCCCCCCCCCCCTCATTCTGTTATTCCCTTTCTCTCTCTTCATTCTGTTATTCCTTTTCCTACATCACTTCCTGTTATTTCCTTTCTCCCCCCCCTCATTCTGTTATTCCCTTTCTCTCTCTTCATTCTGTTATTCCTTTTCCTACATCACTTCCTGTTATTTCCTTTCTCCCCCCCCTCATTTTGTTATTCCCTATCTCTTTCTTCATTCTGTTATTCCTTTTCCTACATCACTTCCTGTTATTTCCTTTCTCCCCCCCCTCATTTTGTTATTCCCTATCTCTTTCTTCATTCTGTTATTCCTTTTCCTACATCACTTCCTGTTATTTCCTTTCTCCCCCCCCTCATTTTGTTATTCCCTATCTCTTTCTCCATTTTGTTTGGATTGTTAACAACCTTGACTCTGAATCTCATTGTATTTTCTATTTTCTTTTCGCGTAGATTTTACTTTATGGAATTTCCTCTAATTTTGATAAACTCAAAATTATTCTCTTTTTTGCTAGAACACGCCCCTCGACTCGCGTGTTTAGGTGGCCCTCAACCTAGTTGGACTAAGACCTCCCTTACAATGATTCAGATAAAGATTGTTTGCAATCTCGCGGTCTATTGACCAACTGAAAAGTGGATGGTCTCTTGGTGTGCAAATAATTTTTCGTTTTGTTTTTGTTTTGTAAGTATGATAATTTTTGTGAAATATGTATCTTTGCACGACCTCACCCAATCCAAAAATCAGTGGTATACATGTTTCATTTAAACTTTTCCAGCATTTTTTTTTTTTTCTCTTATTCGCAAAATTTTTTTTTTTTTGTGTAATTTCTAATTGTCTTTTCATAGATCATTCAAACAAGTTGTTCTAGCCTAGGTGTTACCCACCCTAATTTTTAAATTTCATAAGTGTTCTTAACTAAACTCCAATTTTCTCATCGTTCCTGTTTCCTTTTAAATTTTTTTTTTTTTTGAAAATTTAACCTAACCATATCGTAATTCTAATGTTCCCTTTTTATCTTTTACCTAATGTCTACTCTAAATCTATAGATAACCTTATTTCAAGTTTTCAAAAAAAATTCTAACTCTATGCATTGTCAATTTAAAATCTTGTTTTATAAAACGTACCCTATCCTATTTATAATATATGTATTTTTTTTGTTCCTTTTGTGGGTATATAACTCCCATACGCTTTCCTTCTGTGTTCTTACTTATCTAACAAAATTTTCCTACACACTAACACACAATTTTTTTTCCTAAACTAGAAAATCAATATTATCGAAAAATTTTTCCTCTTACTCTATTAGTAAATTAGAATATGATTGTCGCTTATTAAGAGATTTGTTCACTCAACCTTAAAGACTTAAGGACGACCCGCCCCTCGCAAACGAACTGATAGTCTAATATTTTAGTAATTTTCTTTCTCCTTAAATTATATCGTATCCTAACAGATTTTAAATTTTTCTCAATCGTTTATTTATTTAAAGTTTCAAATATTGTAAATTTCGCATTTTATTCGTTGATTTCCACTATCTCTAAACTCGGTTTTTGTACCTTATTACATGTATAATATTTCGCTAAATGAATTGCGCTATAATCTCCTTTTATTTCCCGAGTTACCGGATCAATTAGCGTATACGTGTTACTATAAACTTCTGACCCAATTACATAAGGTCCATCGTAAAGCAGATTGAATTTTTTTATTTCTTTTTTGAGTAGGTTTGATTGTGTAAATTTTTTCAACTTGACCAGGGTCCCAATCTCATAAGTTATTAATCTTTTGTTGAGATTATAGTATTTCTGTCGATTTGCAGCGCTTTTCTCTAAATTTTTCCGTGCTGCTAGTCTTATTTCATTTATTGTTTTCGTAGATTTTCCGCAGCCTTGAGTATACCTGTCTAAACTATAAGTTGGTGATTTCCCAAAAGCTATTTCATTAGGTGAAAATCCTGTTGAACAGTGTATCGAGTTATTGTAGGTTTGTTCTATTTCTTTAAGGAAAGCCGCCCACTTGGTATGTTTTTCGTGACAATAAATACGGAAAATTCTACCTAATTCTTTATTCACGCGCTCTGTTATGTTCGGTCCGGGATTTCGTATTGACGTATGTACGATTCTTATGCCCATCCTATTTAAGTTGTTTTCCCATTTCTTCGATGTAAATTGAGATCCGTTGTCCGTTAACAAAGCATCTATTTGTATTGTTTTATTAAAATCCTCTACACAATTTAACACGGTCTTAGTACTTGCTATCCTCAATTTATATAATTTTACAAATCTACTGAATGAATCTTGTATCACGAAAATGAATCTAACCCCTCCTATTCCTCTCGGTAAAGGTCCGTATAAATCTGCCATAGCTAATTGTCCTACTTCTTTGGTAATTATGGATTTACTCGGCCCTACAGTTGGTCGAATTTCGCGCTTCGCCAGCTGACATAGGTGACACCCTCTCACTATGCGTTTTATATCTCGGTGCATGCCTGGCCAATAATACCTATCTCCCAAAGCTGTCCCTGTTTTAAAACCTCCTCCGTGTCCAATTTCTAAATGTATCATTTTTATTAGTTCTTCAGTCAACTCTTGTGGTACTGCTAACACCGTTTTGTTTAGTCCTGTTGTGTAATATAAAGTCTTGCCTATTTTTTTGTAATTTTTCAAATACCTATTTACATCTTTTGTCGGCGGCCCGAATTTTCCTTTGCGCAAATATCCGAAAATTTCTCCCAAAAATGTGTCTTGTTTTTGTAGTTCAGTTATATTTTCTAAGTGTTTTCGAATCTGTTGTCTACCTTTAACTGCAAAAGCTGCTATCTCTGGGCACGTGCTTTTCTCCTCCTGTACATTTCTTGCATCACAAGAATAACGAGATAAAATATCGGGCCCTATATTTTCCTTCCCTTTGACGTATTCTACAGTGAAGTTAAATTGGTTTAAATACAAAATCCACCGTGTTAGTCGGCCACTGTACATCTTCCAGCTCTTTAAAAATGTCAATGCTTGATGATCCGTTCTAATTATTAAATGTACTCCTCTTAAATATGTCTCAAATTTATGTAAAGCATATATTATCGCCCATAACTCTTGTTCTGACGTGGTCCATTTCAACTCCGGTCCTCTTAAAGCTTTGCTAATAAATCCAATAACGTGGTGATTTCCTTCCTCATCTAACTGGTATAATTCTCCTCCTATGGCGAACCCCGAACTATCTGTCTGTAAATAATAAGTACTATTTGGGTCATGATGATGTAAAATAACTGTCTCTAAAAATAATGTTTTCACCCTCTCGAATGCGCGCTGTTCTGAGTCACCCCATCGCCAGGTTCTATTTTTCTGAAGTAAATCGCACAAAACCCGTGTTGTTTCCCCATATTTATTCGCGAATCTACGGTAATAATTGCAAAGTCCAAGAAAAGCTCTAACTTGTTTTATTTTCTTGGGTACCGGAAAATTTTTAATGGCGTCAATCTTTTCCGGATCCATTTGAACTCCCAAAGGCGTTATAATATGTCCTAACATACGTACCTCTGTGAATAAAAATTGACATTTTTCGAGTTTACAAGTCATGTTTGCTTCCTTTAACCTCTCAAGCACTGCGTTTACATGTTCAAAATGATCTTCTTGACTACCACACGTATATATTATTAAATCATCTAAGTAATTAGCGCAGAATTCCCTCACCCCTGGTCCTAGAATTTTGTCCATTCCTCTTGAAAAACTTCCTACTGATGTTTTTAACCCCTGCGGTAATACTTTGTATACGTACGATTTTCCGTTGTATACAAACCCAGTATATTTGCGACTTTCCGGACTGATAGGTATTTGAAAGTAAGCTGAATTAAGATCTATTGTGGTTATGAATTTTACACCATGAAAACGCTGTATAATTTCAGAAGTTAATGGCGGTTTTTCTACTTCAGCCTGCATCCTAGTGTTTAAAAATCTAGCATCTAAGAGTATCCTAACCGTCCCATCTTTTTTCAAGGTAAATGTTAGAGGACTAGAAAACTGTGTGGCCTCTCTACTGATGATTCCTAACGACTCTAGTTCTCTAATTTTCTCATCAATTTTATCCCTGTAAGCAAAGGGTACTGGATAGGATCGTTTAACGAAGGGCGTCTCGTCCGTCATTCTTATTTCGTGAGTGTACAAAGTAGTTAGACCTGGTCTGTCTATAAATACATTCTTATGTTTAATTAAAATCTTTTCTAACCCTTCTTTTCCTTTTGAATCTAAATTTAACTCGGACACAAAGGTCGTTATTCTACTCTCGAGGCACGCCGTATTATTTATTTCAGGGTTTACTTCAATATTAATTATTTTTCCACTTGTGCAATTTTGATTTCTAATCTCGTGTTTAGGTTTCCTATGAATTACGGTCGAATTTACTAACTCTATTTCCTTCTTCCCATTTCCTGTTTTTATTTTTAACTTTCTGTTTTCTCCACATTTAAATTCAGCTGTATATTCGTCTAACCAGTTGATACCCAATATAATTGGCCTAATTAACTTTGGTATTATTAAACATGGCGTATTTATTATAACATCTCCAAATCGCAATGGTACTAAAACCAACCTAGATATTCTCTGACTTTTATGTCCTATCGCTACTTTAATTTGTATAGTGGTTACAGGCATAATAGGATAAAGTGTTTGATCATTTAAATAACTTTCATAAAATTCTTGAGAAACGCACGTGATTTGACTTCCGGTATCTATTAAACAGTGAACTTCCGTGTTATCTATCTGTGCTTTGGCTTCCGGTTAAACGGTAAAGAGCTACCCTTTTCTACTTCCTCATAATCTCTGTCTTCGAAAATGTTGTTGAACCCCCTAATTTCCCTTCTTGTTTTCTCTTCGCTCATTTCCAATTGATTCCATTCATCCGTTATTTGTTGTAGAGAATTGACACATACTTCCACATCTATTTCCGCTTCCGTTCTCGTTTCTTCCGCTCCATCCTTTCGTCTTCTCACATTCCTTTCTGCTTTTATTGGGACAGTCATTCCTTGTTCATTTCTTCCCAATCCTTTCATTGGATTCCACCCCCATTTCATCATAATCTTCAATGCAGTGTTGTGTTTTGGTGCCGGCGTCCCTCTCCCTGTGTGAGTCGTATTCATGAGGGCTAATGAATCAACCCTCGGCCGTTTCCCGAATTGTTTGCGATTACTAGCTCCTTGCCGCTTGTAGTTATTGTAGAACCTCCCTTTGAAGATGTCGTAGTTTTGGCACACTTGCTGCAGCTAGCGCCTCCTTCCACACTCTCTATTGCGTGAATTCTCTTCTTTATAGCGTGGTAACGGTCACGGTATTTGTCCTTCTTGGTGAACTCCTCCCCACTCCTTTTCTTTGTGTTCCGTTCTTCCGGTGTGCAAACCATTGTATCTAGTTTTCGAAGAAACTCAGCAGCGACAATCTCATCTCCTGACTGTCCTGAAAACCATAGCGATTGAACTTCTTTAGGGTAATGTCTCATAATCTCGTCAACTACGCTCAACGGTGTCTCGGTAATTTTTAATGCTCTCGCTAAATCCCAATAATTTGCGAAATGAGTGAGCATGGATATATCTCTCTTGGAATCATATACCCCTTCCGCAAGACGACGGCGAACCTCATTCTTCTTTATATCTCCCCAATAGGTAGCTAAAAAATCTCTTTCGAAATCCAACATTGTTTCCCATCGCTTGTTGTATAACTTGGCCCACGTTTTTGCTTCTCCCTTCAAATTTTCCCGTACGACAATTAATGGATCTGTACGTTTAACTTTTCTAGTGTATTCTTTTAAATCTTCTAAGAAACTTATGGGGTTTTGGTTTCCACCGGAAAATGAAGGTCGTTCCTGCTGCGGTAGCATTTCCACTACTTGGAGAACGTTTTTCGGCGCACTATCCTCTCCTGTCACCGCTACTGTTGCTGGTCTTTCTAATTGTTTCTCAAGTTCCTGCATTTTGTTAACAAGTGGTGCTAAAGCTGCTTGAATTATTGTAGTAATATCTCCGATGTTCACTGTTGACGTCCCAGCTGTGACATTTTCCTCGATCGCCGTCACTAAAGCTTTTGGTTGCCTTCCCATTCCACGTTTTCCCACCATTTTCTTAGATTTTCCGAATGTTACCGGCTTATGTATCTATTTTTTTTTCTTACTAAGCGACAACCTCAATATTCCTATTTTAATTTTCTTAATTATTTATATATATGTTGCCTTTCTTATTCTATATATCTTTTTTTCAAATTTTCTCGTTTTTCTTATTATTTTTTTATTTTTTTGTTTTTCTAGATTTTTCTTGTATTTCATCACCTGATTGTTCCTGTAAATTTCCAAGTTCATTTAAGATTTCCACGTCACTCTCTCGTATATCTTTGACTTCGACATCCGAATATGTTCCAGTCTCCCCCTCTGACTGACCCATATTTTCACGTGCCTCCAAATTCTCGACTTGTAACGAACTTTTTCGCGATCGTTTGAATATTTCTCTCAGTTCATCAACTAAAGGAACTGTTTCGGTGCTTACCTTCGCGTCATCGAGTTTTCTTTTCTCTGCCATATTTATTTATTGTTGAGTTCAAGTTTATATTCAATTTGCAAAATTTGTAAATTCTATTATGATTTTGAAATACCTAACATGATTTTTTTTTCATATACCTATCACGATGTTTCCTCGAAATAGATATATATATACACATATATATATCCCATCATAAACATTCGTCAACGACATTAAAATCTCGAGCCAACTCTGAATTGTATTTTTTTCTTTGAGATTGAAGGTCGAATTCTCAACTAACATTTTGTCTTTTCAAAACAACGTTTATTTGTTTGGCCTATACTTGAATTCCTTATCGAATCCATTGACTGGGTTCTCTGTGTCTTAAAATATGTCTTAATAGTCAACAACCTGATCCGAATGTCAACAAAATTATCATGAGTAAATCTTACGTTATTTCAACTTACCCGTTTATATGGTAAATTATATTATGTAAGATTAATCTTACCTCACAAAACATCAAATGTTTCACCCTCATTAATGTCTCTGTCGATTATCGAAATTTGTGATCCTGACAACAAGTATCTACATTGGCGGCACGTAGCGCGACCATTTGAATCTAACACGTGGTCCTAATGATTAACTATGATGTAATACAATTACACTTCTCTATTTTGATATTATTGTTATTATAGATCTATCTATCACATGATATGGGTGTAATATTTCCTCTATTTATTATGTTATAACATGATCATAATAGATTACACCCCAACATCTCAAAATAATCGTTTTTTCTTTTGTTTTATAATGATATTAATGTTAATCAAAAAAAAATATTTTTTTTTTTTGTTAATCAATTGATATTAATCAATTTTATATTTTTCGTAATCATTATTTTTGCAAAACCAATAATATCTAGTAAGGTACATTGGGTGTTGTAAAACATTAATCAATTTAATTTGTCTAAACCTTTCTATTCTTCTAATAAATCTGTCGAATGTCTAGTGATAAAAATAATAATATCTTTTCCTGACTTTGTGAATAATTTGTTAAGTACCACGGCCCGCCGCTGGTCTGTATTTTTGAATATAAGATAAACAATAATTGTTTACGTTAATACTCCACGATATCCGAATGCAATGTTTATGTTATATTTGTTCCAGCTATCTCGTTTTTGTGTCATTATTTATTTAGTCTCGACGTTTGTTTATTTAATTTTTGTTCCTCAGAGTGATACGTGTTATTCAACGATGTTTCCTTACGCCCGATGTTTATCTTATCAATTTTTTTCGATGTTCTTTGTTTTCACAATAAGTTCGATGTTTTTCGGGCTTATCTGTTTATTAAACTTGCTTCATATCAACATTCCGATTTGTTCGATGAACCCAAAACATAAACAATGTTTTTGTTTACAGAACGCATTCCTTTTGACTGAATGACATCATTAACCTACATATCCTTTGTTTTTGTTTACATTATCGTATGAAAGGAATTTTTTATTGACTCTTAAGTTCACGGTCATTTGAATGAACACATTTTTATTTATAAGGACACTTTTTGTATTATAAGTTTATTCGTTAACACATTCTTTTTGGATTTATTGTTTATTTACGTTAATCTATTATTATTTTTTTTTATTTCACTGTGTATTTATGTAATGTCGCACTTTACTGATTTTTTTTTTTTTTTTGTTAATTCTTTAATTAATTACGTCCTATTTATTATTATTATTTTCTCCGTTTTTGCAATAGGTTGACCAATAAAACCTTTTTTTTTCCAATCTTATAAAACCTGAACCTCCTGGACACGGCTATGCAGTTGTAATGTTTTGTCCTTTTCACCATTTTCTTTTACTTGTTTAAAACAATATAAAATTTTCTTCTCTCTTGGCTATGATCGATATTTCTTTTTTTTTCTAAGGCTTTGCATATGTGTTCGCAGGGATGGAAAATTCCTCCCCTACAACACATAAGCCTCCATGAAAATTGGACCCTTAATTTCTTTGATAACTTCAGAAAGCTACTTAAAGCTCTCTTGTACTGTATATCTTTATAGACATATGTACTTAACTAATTAATACGATATTTACGAAATTGAACGCAAATATTTTCGTATTTATATTGTAATTAAATTCCATCAAACGTTGTGTAATTTTTTGATTTATGATATAGGATTTTAATTACCTTCATTTTTGTGGTAACCCCCTTGGTTCTGATCGAGGTGTTGAGTTTCACAATTTAATTGGTCTTTCCATTGCAAACCTAGACTTAAATGAATTCCCTGAATGAGCTAACTTTCCTATTGTAATTATCCTGATTCCCTGCACCCTAACAAAGTCGTAGTTAAACGCTGATAAAAGATATTATACATGTTTATTTGGACAGGTAATTTAATATAAACTCAAATGGTTAATTGTTAGTAAATTTGATTTTGGTAAACTCTTGTGTCTGTGTGGCGCCACTCCTTTATGATTCTGCTGCTATAAGGTACATGTAAAATTGATTTAGTATGGTAATGTTATTAGTTAATTGTATATTTGACGAACTCAGAATAACCCTTCGCTAGCAAAAATTTGGCTCCTTCCTCCTGCAAGTAAACGAGATGATCGTGAGTCGACAAGAAATTCGCACAATCTTTTGACACGGCTCTTTGATTGATACCTTAGTTATCGCGTCCCAAAAAGCCTTCCACGTCATCATGCACTGCCTTCAAGTCTTCCCTCGGGTCCCGAAACCTCCAAATTCCAACACCTCCTTGGACTACAATTTACTTAGGGCGAACCGGTTTCGTCCTATATACAATCATATACTCACGGTTGGTGTGGACTTACGGGTCGTGAATCCTCATTCCACGTTTAAAAGAGAATGCGAGAGTGGTCTACCGACCTAAATGCAAGCTGTATGCAGGTCCGCATTCTCCAGTAAACAGTACATACGAATAAATATATGTATACATACAGTTTGGGAAAGGTTTATAACTCGCAATACGAGGCTATCTACCTCGCATTCCGAGCTCGGATCTCGCACGAAGAGTTCTGCGAAACTCTAGGATTGGTAACCGAATATATACGTACTAATAAGGTTATACTAATAAATACTAGTAGAATAAGAAATTATTTGATAGTTTGTTTTGGAGAGCTATCGAACTCCAGGCTTTTTGTTTGGTTTTGACGTTTTTATTTAAGAGAATCGTCATCTCTATTTGGTTTGGTCAATGGTCTTGTTGTAGGAGCGACCACTGCCTCCTGTTTGATGAACTGTATTTGTTTTAAACTTTACCTCCAGGTTTCAACATTAATTTTGTTCATCCTATCCCGTGATTTTCCAATTGTTTCAAGTAGTTGATTGCCACATTAGAGAGTACTCGACCCTCAAATGTCTCCGGCAACTGATGGGGTTTTGTATGAGCACCCAATCAATAACATTCAAATGTTTTGTATAATTATTCGATATAAATCTTACTAACCCGTGATTTTTTTCAATTGTAGATCGTGAATGGTAGGTAATTGTAAGCACGCAGCTTCTAGCTGTTTCAGGTAACTAATAAAAATCTATGCGACTATCTAATCAATGGTATTCAAATGTTTCATGTAATTTCGATATAAATCTGGCTAACCCGTGATTTTTCAATTGTCGTTTGTGATTGATAGACATTTGAGAGCACGCAGCTTCCAGCTGGTTCAGGTAACTAATAAAATCTATATGACTATCTAATCAATGGTACTCAAATGTTTCATGTAATATTCGATATAAATCTTGCTAACCCATGATTTTTTTCCAATTGTAGATTGTGAATGATAGGTATTTGTAAATGACCCATATCGCTGCACATTGCACAATGACATCCTGATGGTTATCCTTATAACCCTGATAAATTTTCTAGTTACGGCCAAGGTCGTTTTCAAACTATGCGGTTGGCCCAGATCTTCAGCGTCTCTATTTGTAAACAAATCGAATAATATAAACACCTTCTTTGACACACTAACCTAGATGCGAGATTGTTTATTTAAGGAATATTTCTACCTCTCCCTATAATTCAGTTATGTTACCTTTTATTGTGCATAATTAATTAGAATATTTTTAATTCCTTTTGCAGTTAAACTATTTTTCATTTTCCGAATTTAGTAAATTTACTAGAAGTTAGGTGAAAATTAAATATAAATATATATATATATATATATATATATATATAAGTACACATATCTCGATTGTCAAAATATGTTAAAAAAAGAGTACATATATTAATAAATAAATATAAAATATATGATTCTACATAGCCTGGAATATTAATAAATACATATTTTCTTTTTCAATAATATAGATATGTCCTCGGGTAGGTATTAAAAATCGCTACCATTTCGATGCTTCGATTAATAAGTAAAATACATATATATAAATACATTACTCATATATTTATTCTTTATATACAATATATTACTTTATTTTATATAAATAAATACATAATATACATATATTAATGTGTAATGCTTTGTTTTGTTGTTTTTAATAATTTAATTGATATACCATAATCAGCTGTATCTCCTCACTCCTAGGTCCTGAAAATTATTTATAAAAAGAAAACTTACCCCCCGTCAAGGTATTTCCGGTCGGGTGTACACAACAACCTTGATGAAGAAATCCTACCTAATTAATTGTATTTTTCAACTAATTTCAAAATAAATCTTTTCGACTATTTATTCCTATTTAATATTTTATTCTCGCTTGAATCATATAAATTAGCTGATATTTAATTTTTCTTCCGAACGAAATCCTAATTCAGAAAACCCGTTGATTTAATAACACCTTTCTAGTTTAGGCTTTTGAATGATAGCTGTTTCAAATTCTTTTTCGAAATGATAGACTGATGATTAAAATTCCGGTTAAAACGACAAACACTTTTAACACTGTCGCTATACGCACGATGGATTTTAATTGAACAAATTATTAATTCTAAATTTCCTTTTATATAAATTGATAAGAAAATTTATTCCGAATTGTGCAAACTTTTAATTAAACTCGACTCTTAATAAATTAATTTTTTTTTCTAACTGTTAATTTTAGAACAAAGGTTTAAACGTTTATTATTATCGAATCCTTTTTTTTGTTTTTGTGTTTCTTTTAACCTAAGATGAAGTATTTACTATTAATAATTTTAAACAAAATTATAATCTATTTTTAAATATCAATTCACGAGCACATCCACTTTAATTTAACGATAACAAACTCTTAAATTTAATTCGAATGTTTTCACTTTGAATGAAATAATTATTTTTAAATTTTTAATAATTCACTTTTAACACTTTTTGCACTATTCACTTTTAACACTTTTAAGCACTTCGTTTAAATTATATTTATTTTCACTGTTTAATTTAATTTAACTGACTTATTAAATTTCACTGACTCTAGCACTTGTATTTTCCACAAAATTTTCCTAAGTCAGGGACTTATTTAAAATTTAACACTTAAAGATTTTTCACTGTTAATCCTACCAAAGAACGTAGTACCGCCACGTAACAACTTTTCGAATCCTCGGCGCGACTGCCTCCTGACTGATGTGTTCCATCTTTTATATCCCTCTCAGGTCCCAAAAGACGTATCTGAATTTCTCTTGATGCTTAATTCTATTTCCTATCAACTCGTAAACTTGAATATCTCTCTCACTAATATTGTTTATACATTCATACGATCTTTCGTCGTCCAGCTTTGGGCGGCGGCCAGTTTTTATCTCACGTCGCTAACTTGATAGGGTCCGAATCGGGTAAGTCTGCGTTCATTGCCCAAGCTTCCTTTGTTCTATGGTTCATACAAAATGTAGTTAAAATATCATGATTTTGCGTTCCCTTTTTTTCTCAATTCGCGATAGGTCCGTCCTCAATAATATATATATACATCTCAATTTTATGCATCTCGTGCGAAAATTGTTTAAATCCATGTCGAAATCTTTACTACGCATTTTTGAATTTCGATTTGTTTAAATTCTACTTAATTTTATTGTTACTTATATGAGCTTTTCCATTTCCACCCGTACTCTCTATCTCCCTGTCGCAGATTTGAGTTTTTCCTTTATCTTTGAATTTTATATTTATCCGCGACGTTTTCTTGCACAATTTCTTCTTGATTCTTATGTCATTTCTCATAACTCTTATAATTACTCATTTTCCAAGTCGTATTTATTAATTTCACGGATAAATTCGAATTGTATCGCTTTTCTCCACATGGATCATTTCCTATCTCCGTTCTTTACCCTTCCTTTTATCTTTTCTTCACTTTTCCCGATGTGTGTGGTCTCCAGGAAAATTTCATACTTCATTTATTATTAATTAATATATAGTTTTCCACACTTCTACGGGAGATATACCTAATTAGACTCTGGGATATCTGTCATTTTTATTGTTTTACCCAATCTCCGCCCATTCTCCATCCCTCACTTACAAGATTTCACATAAATTATACGTCTGGACATATGTTTACGTCTCAGATTTTATGTACTACGGCCGTAAATTTAGTTTAATTTTAGAGCCATTAGTTTTAATCTCTTTTCCTAATCTAAATACTTCATAAGCCCAACGTTAAAGTTAATCGCTTTTCTAATCATTTATTACCTTAACGTAAATAAAAACCATGTTCGGATTTCGATTGTTTACCCTTCAAAATATACATGAGACCGCCAACCTTTTATCTTGTTTCGATCCCTCCGTAATATTGGGTAACTCTAATATATATCTAACCTAATAAGTATGTAAAATGTCTACTTTTCCTGAATCTAATCTATCGCTATATGTTCAGTCTCACTGTCTTCTTCTGATACTCAATTTTTATGCCCCTAGGACCTTTGTAGCAGCTAAAATCTCTGTATTATCCTTCCATTCGGTCGCCGCACTTTTCTAAAATGTCTATTTTTTTTGCGAGATTTTCATTCAAGATTGATTTACCAATATGTCCGTTTCATCTTAAATTGATAACGATTAATTTCCATTGTTTCCAACACTCACTCCTCTCTTTAGTACGATTTTTATCGAACATGACACCCTCCTTCTATCATAAATAATTGCACTACAGTTGAAATTCCGCCAGCAACTTTCCTTTGCTTTTCCCGTCCTTTTTTTATACTATCACGTTTATAATTTTTTTCATTGCATTTTTGTGTGTGCGCTTTACAACCTGTAAAACTTCCAAGCACCCGATTTCAATGGTTCGATACCCCATAAATGTCTCAGTTATTGTAAACATTCCCAGGAGTTTGTCACCTTGAAAGTCGATGTTGACCCTAAAGTGCGTTCACCTCCAATTTCTGTGAGAATCGAAATGTCGTTAATTATCTTTTTTATTGCCTGATCCACAGTTCATTCCTTTGTCTGCATTTGATGTACGCCTCTTCGTTCACTGATTGGTTACTCAAAATTTTATAGCTCTTTGTTCAGATCTATTGGTTGACAAAATTCAATATTTTACTTTTAGGCCTAGGAAAGGGGAAGTACCAGTCGTCCTAGACGATTTTACGACCTCTCTGCTTTCGTCCCGGAACCTTGATTTAATTTCAACTATTACAGGTGTCTACTGCAAGCAAGCTGGATCAATTCTTTCTCCGCCAGATGTCGTTAGCATGTCCGTTTTCATAAATAATTTGCATATTTTTTTGCAGCTATGGTTTATCTGGTCTCACTGTGATTTTAGCCTTTCATCACAAGTGCCAAGTTTAAGCCCGGCCTTATGCACACGAGAGATCGTAATATTTTTTAAATTAGAGACTATCTCTTAAACGGGTTGTGAAATGACCCGAAAAATGACCTCTAAACTGTTCACTTTAACCCTGAAACAGAGATGGAGAACCTATTTCTACAGGTAACTAACTAAATTTTATAATTATTTTTATCAAATTAAGTTTTGTGAAGGTATTCAGAAGGTATGTGCAGGCCATAAGAAGACTGAGAAAGAAGGCCAAAGTAACTAGTTGCTTTGTGAATAGTGTAGACTACGCGTCCAAAAAAATTTTTAATAAATCAAAACCATGTGTAAGTAGGTACTTATATAATTATGCACAGTAAAATCTATTTTATGTAACATTTTTTAAAGAAGAAATTACAAAATTTGTCCAAAGAAACAGAATCTCAATGACAATTCTTTTATCAAACATTCTTTAGGTAGTAGCGATAATATAAAAAAATGCGAATAAGAAACTCCAAATAAACCCGACGATTCCACATTCGGAAAATAAACATGACAATTTCACATTTGAAAAAAGAATCTTTACTTAACCATAGTCTAAGTTAGCCACCTAGTCAAAGGTAACCATCTAGTAAATGTAAAGCTTGCTTGAATAATATTATAGTGGATTCCACAGATTTTCACAAACGGAAACGGAACGCTCAAACAAATTTACTGACCGACGAAACATAAAATGGTCGAATCAGAACAGGACTTAGATACGCTCAATCAGCTAACAACTATTTCACTGTTTTTTAAGGTATAGACAGACAGAGATGATAAATTGTGACAAATATCTGTCACTCACTCATCTTTTTCATAACAGCTGCTTCTACAGTATTTCTGGCATTCAATTTTGCGACATATATTTTCCTGACACTGACATTTGGATTAAAAAAATTCTTGAAAAAAAAAACAAATTTGTACTCTACGCACGTGTCAAAGGTTTGCCACCAAATGCTCTAAATCCCTAGTATAGACCATAGTATTATCTTATTTTCGCTTCGTAGAAATATGTTATTTCTTATAAATATGATATCCTTTCTTATTGACCTTTGGAGAATAAGGGGAGAATCCGTTTTAATTTAGTTTATCACTCCTGGGAACTTTGCTCTCTCAGAGGGATGTTTCTTGTTAGAGATTCGACTAACTTTCTAAGGGCCCATCATAAAAACTTCTTTCATATTTTTATCTTCGATATTATCGGATTTTGGCATCTTTCTTGTTTAGCGAGATAAGAATGAACTGCATACTTACTTGTGATCAGTGTTACTCTTTTGAAGCTGTAAAATGGAAAATATTTAGATGAATGGGATTTTCGCTTGTCAACAAGACAATTTATAACCATCAGAGTAGAAGATACGGGGATGGTTTTATTTTATGATGAACCATTAACCTCTGGCGTGCCGAGAAATCCATCGTGGATTTCAGACGTTTGTACCAGTCGTGTGTCGGCGAATCCACCGTAGATTTGCTAGTATCTCACAGCACTTGCCTCGATTTTATGATATTGTGAACCTTAATTATTAACCTTATTACTAAAATATGTTTTATTCATTTGGCAAAGAAATTATGTAACCAGCTCAGATCCTTAGCTTGTAACTTTTACTTTAAAATTTATTTTACCTCATTGCACTCTTAAACTCTTATATTTTTCTATGGTCGAATCCATCCTAAGATACGGAATTCGAACTTGGGGACACGCAAGCACTATTTACATTAAATATATTCAAAATTTACAAACTGCCATAGTAAAAAATATTGTCACATCTAATATTTACAATCAGAGACATAACTTAAAAGTACTATATGGATCAGAGAGCTTGCTTACAATAAAAGGTCTCTTATAGTTCACTATTATTATGGATAACATGGGGGAAAACTCATACAAACACCCACTGGTACACAAACATACCACAAGATTTAAAGAAGGAAAGGGTCTAATAACTCCTCGATTATTAAATAAATATGGAAGCCGTACTCTTCAATATGTAATTCCAGTGATTTTCAATAAAATCAATAAAAATCTTAAATTTGAAAAAAATGAGAGACTATGTCCAAAAATGGTAAAGCTGTGGCTAATGTATGAAAATTTCATGTATCCTTGAATTTTTTTGATGTTTCTACCTATATGTTAAACTTGTTTTTAGTAGAATGTTTAATTGGTCGAACCTACAGAGAAGCTGCCATATGACAGCTTTGTGGGACTACCTTAATTTTGTACAAAATTGTTTTTATTTATTTAATAAATTTAAAAAAAAAAAATGTTATTTCGTCACTTGCAAATATGTATGTTTATTTTATCTGTGAAAAAGCACGTCGCAAAATTCCATGACAAATGTCATAAATCCGATATTCAAGCCTCATATGACTATTTTTTCTAATAACACAAAACATTCATTTGGCTGGAACATATAATAAATTTCAATAAAATTGTCATCATTATATATTAACATGATTTTTTCATAACATCAGAGAGAGAGAAAAATCATTTATCTGAATATGCACGTAGAAAACTTACAGATATTGCTAATTTATTGGATAAATTATTCGTATTCATGTTGAACACGTGACTGCAGGCATAGCGAAAGAATTGACAGATTTCCTAAAAAACTATCAGTGAAACATGAACGTTTTATGAGGACATTAAAAAAAATAAAACAAGTAAGTTATTAAAAAAATAGTGTCAGCTGGCGAATTGCGGGCGATTGACATTTAAATCCTCGGACACTAAGAACTGTGGGTCGCGGAAGGATGGCATTCCAAGGGTTTATTGATACATTTCATACAAAACTGATGAGTATTCGAATAAGCTCTTGTTTAGCTTCTGTTCTCGAAGCAATAGTAATTATAATAAATTTCTGCTGACAAAGACCTAAAACAACGCTCGTGGCCCTCAAGAAGCTTCTCTTTTGGCTTTTGGCCCATCAGCACAAAACGGAACTCCTAATGCTTCTGGATTATACTCAAGATGTAGTAACATAGAATTTAACAGCCTCTAGAAATGTGTTGTAGCATGGGCGCAGGGTCATCGCAAAAATTTATTATACGATTATTTACAAATAATTTCTGCAAGTTTTTCTCGAAAATTTAAAAATGTTCGATTTTTGAATACGTCTATTTCAATTCACTTTTGTTTTCTTGAATGAAAAGGAATCTTGGAAGTGGAAATTAAGTCACCTACCGACACCTAATCAAGCTCAAACTCACTGTCCATGACATTGCATTCTATAAAATTTTATTGGCAATCACGCATACAGTTAATTTACGAAATAAATGTCGGTTTTAACCAATAGGAATTTGGATCAGTTGTTAGCGCAGTTGAATCCAATCCTTGGGGAGGAAGGTACAATCCTCAAAGTCCAACCAAAAATAAATATACATTCTTAAATACATCAATTCGATACACAATTTGGAAGGAGGGCTTGGGTGCCACCGCCCCGGGAACCATTTAATGGATAACGAACACCTATGTCCAAGTGGTTCGCTTCGTTTGGTGACTTAGCAGGGGTGCCCGGGTGTGGTGTGTTCAGGATTCGCCTACTCCCTAGTGCCAGGATCGGGAAAGGTTGGTTTGGTGAGACCCTTTGATCTCTCTAATTGATCTCTCTTGACCCATCGCCTTGCACTGCTGCGGGAGTGATAAATCATACGTCCGTCACTCCTGAACACACTGATCCCTAGATTCCTACCCTTTTTTATACCTTTTCCTTCCTAGAACTTTCTCTCCTTCCTTTCCTTAAAAAAACCCTCCACACAGTGTGAGGTTAATGTAAAAAAAAATAATTAAATAGTTGTATAATTTTAAAAAAATATTTAGTAACAGTTAGATTTTCTAAATATAAAAACTACACCGAGAAAACTTACTGATTTGAAAAATTATTAATTTATTAAGAAATCTTGTGAAATTTTTCGTTTTCCTGTTAAAAATGTGACTGGAGGTCTATAAGGAATGATTTGAGTAATTTCAAAACTAACTAGTTGGCTTCTCGTCAATTACATTTATTCGGACAAGGGCACATGCATGAACACTTGTTCAAAAATATTCTGAATGACAAATATTTGATTGGAAAATGATCATGTAGGATTTTTAACAGTATCTTGAAAAAAAAGCCGTACTCATTTCTTTCCGTGTAACGTAGCAAAGTAGTTTTTAGTGATAAGTACAGGGTTTTCCAATAAGAGGTGTTATTTTGATATTCAATTGTAAAAGATCAATGGTTTCGTTGCTTGTGTAGCACGTAGCGCCGCTTTGTTGAAAGTAAACGTTGTCCAGATCAATACCATCCAATTCCGGCCATAAAAATCATAAATCATTACTCGATAGCGCAATCCATTCACCGTAACTGTTGCTCCAGCCTCATTTTCGAAAAAGTAAGATCCAATGACTTTTCTGGACCATAAACCTCACCAAATAGTGACACGTTGAGGATAAAGAGGCTTTTTAATAATAACTCTTGGGTTTTCCGAGCCCCAGATGCGACAATTTTGCTTGTTGACGAAGCCACCGAGGTGGAAATGGGCCTCATCACTCAAAATGATTTGCATTTGATTCACTCAAGTGAATTTTAATAATTTCAATGCATTGTTGAAGCATGTATTGTTCCATTTTAATTAATGGCGTAGTTTCTACTTGTCAAATGTCAAAAAATGACAGCTTCAAAAGCAACATCTACCGAAATAGCGGGCTATTCAAAATAACACCTCTTTTTGGAATACCCTTATTTTGGGAGGGAAAATTTGTTGAGAAATAATAAGTATGGGATAATATTATAAACAACAATACTTCAAGATAATTAAAGTATGGGTAAAGAACACTTCGGAAAATATATTTAATCAGAACTATAAAGCGTTATGTTCATGTTATTGTTATTATTATTATTATATTCATGTTATTATTCATTGCTCATGTTCTTCACTTTTCCATAAAATTCAACGAACGATATTAGAGGTCATAGTAAAACTTTTTTACCTTCAATTTAAAATTAAAAGGTTTCTTTAACTCTATCGCTTCCGTGGCAGGCTCCAAGTCTAAATTTCAAAGCATTGGGTGAAGAAATTTCTTAGATTTCAGATTTTGAATAAACGAACTATAAATTTTTTATTTACATAGATTGCTATTTGGGAACGGGTCACGTGCGTTGTGTGGAGTGTCTGGACGAAGCTATTAATTTTTTTTTTCTTCAAAATTATATAATTTAGTTATTCATCATGTAAACTTTCATGATGTGAGACTGTACATATATAAATAATTTAACCAATTAAATATTTATACAAAACTATCACAGGGTAATCCAGAAGATATTGTGCGCCAATTCCAGCTTTTAAAAACATGTTTTGTAATAATAATAATTTAGTAGAACATTATTGCAGAAGAAAAAGAAATTATAAAACACATGCAAAAAAATAATAAAATCTATCATTCATATTCTGAGGCATGTTATTATGGTGACAAAATCAAAATGATAATTCATCACATCTTTAAAAAGTTATATAAAGTCATAGAAATTGATGAAACAAAAACTTTATTAACGGGGTTAGGTTTAATTTTTTTTTCATCGTTTCAAATGACTTTATATCACTTTTTAAAGGTGTGTTGAATTGTCACTGTGTTGAGTTTTCATGGAACCGTTATTATAGCTTTCTTGTAATTAAATTGCCGTGCAGTTGAACACGTTTCTTTTATTTGAGAAAATATATAACTGCTGCTATCTAGGTAAATGAAAATAACTCAGTCCTGATATTGTTGTTACAATAAATTTAAAAATTTGATCGAGTATTTCTAGTATTTCTAGTTGGCATTTGGAAGATAATCAGGCTGGTAATTAGGGCTGTTTATGATACCATTATAATTTTTAAAATAACAGTCATGTCGGGAACAAGTCTTTTATCTGAGGGTTTAAATAATTTTAATTCTTTATCAAGTGATTGTAATTTATGGTTTCTATGGGTAAACCGATTTTATAGTTAATATATCTGAATATAATTTATGCTGAATATTTGGAATTAGTGGATTTAAAAATGGGGGGACCAGATAGAACAATTACATTTTATTTGCAAATTATTGTTAAAGTCCTGTACGGAAGCTTCTGCAGTTTCCCATTTAAGAATGGAAGATTGGTACTTTTACATCAGAATAATCAATGTTAACAATTAAATTTGATTAGCTTGATTAATTTTGAAATTTGACGAATTATTGTTAAAGTTCTGTACGGAAGCTTCTGGAGTTTCCCATTTCAGAATGGAAGATAGGTACTTTTACATCAGAATAATCAATGTTAACCATTAAATTTGATTAGCCTGATTAATTTTGAAATTTGACGAATTATTGTTTAAGTTCTGCATAAAAGCTTCTGGAGTTTTTCATTTACAGAATGGAAGATAAGTTCTTTTTACATCAGAATAATTAATGTTTTTTACTGGCATAACTTTTTTAACAAGCTTTGAAGGTTATACCCATATAATAATCAGTGAAAAAGAACATAATTTTAATAAATCTAATTGAAACAGAACAAGACACAGAAAATTATAAGAAGAAGGTAACATAGCAACTGGGAAACGAACCCAAAATATCTGTCTTGCCAGGACAGGGTCTCGATCCACTTGATCATTGTGACTTACATTTTAAAAAATTAGGTCATAATGGCCGAGTGGATTGAGGAGTTATCTCGGAAAGTTTAATTTTTAGTGACTAGGACTGAATAGTTAAGTACTTCCTATTATTTTTCCCCTCCCTCCTTTGGGCCTAAACAGAATCCTTATTTTTAATAACGCGGGTCAATTTTATTCAAATTTTTTATAATACGAAATTTTTTTAACACTAAAAAAAATCAAAAATATTTTTTTTATTGATAATTTTTATTTTTAAATAGTGAAATTTAAAAAAAAAAATTGTGAACGAAAAATTATTTTGTGACAACCCTGTAGTTGGACGTCGGATACTACAGTATGTGAAATTATGTAACCTAGAAAAACCGCCCGACCCGCCTAATAAATAAGAATTTTCTTGCCAACAACAATATTACGACCTGTTTTCGCGACGTTTCAAATGAAACAAAGGGAAAACCGTTGTTATTTTTTCTTCCTAGAAATAGTTTCCTTAATGTTTTTTTTGTTCTCGTAATTTTGTCTGAAACTGTATCGAGCAAATTGCCAAGTCATTTAAAACTAATGCCAGTCGAGTAAGATGAGCTTTCTTGTACGCTTTAAAATGTATAAAGAAGAGGGTTGGATAATCAATTCTCCTCATTTAATAATATGTTCATGTTTCTTTGAAGTCTTTTTATGGTAAATCTTTATCATATAAAAACTATCCAAAATATCTTATCGCAAACAATATATGTTTTTAAATATGTTATCAAATCTCACAAATATCTTTATGATATATTCATGAAAGTCTTAACCCGTAGAGGCTGACAAGAAACTACAATAAAAAATATACCTTTTTGTTAGCCAACACGTAGACAACACAATCTTTAATGTCTAAATAGTATAAAATAAAATGGCTATACGCGTCTCTCTGTTTGTGTGCTTAGTTCTTCTAAACTACGCACCGGTTTTTGATTTTGATAGAGTTTTTACTACATTTAGAGAATTTTTTTCCAAAGGTTTACATATATAATACGTGCATATTATATTTACAGAAAGTAGAGAAAAATCCATGTTTTATAATAAAGGTGAAAATATATTTTCGGGCACTACATTGCTAACGCTGTCTAAATCTTATGAGATACATCACAATGATGTACTACGGAATTATATATATTAAAAAGGCCTTCAGAAAAGTTGATCTCTCTTATAAGGATAAACCCCAGCAACGCCGGGTACTCGTCAGCTAGTACTCAATATAGTGATAATATCCGGAGGCAAAATGAATGTACAGGGAGGACACTGCAGTTGCAGTGCATGGGCGCGATTATTAAACACTGCAAATGAAGGGCCCCGGCCCCTAGAGGGTTTATAAAATAATGTTGTAGACGTTAGTAGCATTTTTTGGTTTTCAAGACAACTTTTCAAGAAAATTGAAATTGAAAACATTCTAAATTTTTCAATTTGCATAAATTTCGCGGTTTCGCTAAAATTAAAGTAGAATCATATACAGTAATTTATACTAATAATTGACCGATCGGTGGCCGAGTTGACATCGCGTTTGGGTCCCACCCAGGCGTAGTGTGTTCAATTCCTCGGCTGGCTAAGTCCTCCATCCCATCACAAGCAACATTTTCCGCTTAATGTAATGGTATTAGGAAATTTTCAAATATTGTCAGGCTATTCGTAATCCGGGAATGTTTGTCTTTCTTTAAAACAAGAAAAAATCCTATAGTTCCGTTGATTTATTTAAGGCAACAACAACAACAAAAAACCACCGTAGCGGGATACTGTAATTAAATAACTACGTGGGTTTTAATGTTTCACTTAAGTTTTATAATTAATTAAAACAGTTAAACGTTTTAAGTACTTCGTGGAAATCATTGTTTAAAATATTCTCTCTATATCATACGCAAGCCAGTGTATAGATACCCACTCTTTCTTATTTAATGGTCGGCAAGGGTGGGAGTTATTTTATTTTTGTAATTCCTCACGAAAAAAAGTGCACATCCAAGGATGTATCAAAAATTCCTGTCTTGATAATAAGCTTAATCTTCAAGTGGTAGCACGGTCTCCAACGCATGAGAACCTTGCGGCATGCTTTGTCGGGGAAGGCATTTTCTCTCATCCTCGGCTCAAGAGTCCTTAAAGCTTCGAAGATCAGATTTCGTAAAACACTAATTTTCTCAGAAAACAAAGAAAAGCTAACTTAAAATTTATTTTTACCAGATTTGAGATAAAATCACTGCGCAAGGAAGAAGAAAGAAAAAACCTACGCTTTTTTAAGTAGTTCTGTCATAATTTACAAAAGTACTTAAGTAGATACGTGCTTCATTAACCTAAAAACTCACTTCTTTAAAAAAAGCAAGAGTTATTATTCCAAAAATAAGCTCGCCGTTTGTGAAAATACATAAATTAAAAACTCTATTTAATTAACCTTAAGCCATTCTTTCAATGGCCAAGAAAGAATAAGTTATTTTAAGGACGTTAGATAACAAATCGTCTTTTTTAAATGTTTGCTCGAAACCTTTGCAAATTATAATTTTTTTTAGTCTGCGTACTTAATTATTTCGAGAGAAAATTTAACACCTGGAATAACGAAATAGCTCTTTTATGAAACTATTAACCGTTTCCCCTCACATTAAAAAAAAACTTTCCAAAATTGAAAGTGCAATCAATCAATAGTTAGAGAGTAGGATATGTAGCCAAGCTCGTTCACGCTCGGTGGTAACGCTCATTCAAAAATGCTTTAAGTTCGATGCGAAAAAAATTCAAGGACCTTAATTTTTGCTCAATGTTTGACAGAAATTTACGATTTGACTGGGCGTCATCATGGTATATCCATTGCGTCTTGTGTCGAGCTGCTCGAGCGTGTAGACGCAACGACGAGCATAATTCCAAGTCAACATATTCGATCGAGTCAAAACGTCGAGCGTGAATACACGTGGTACTTAACTTAACACCTCAATCCCCCGCATATCCAATTTATACCGATTTTTAACAAGTTTCTCGTTAACTCTTTAAGTTTTTTAGTTAAAAAAACTCTTATTTTTGACTAAACATTTGTTATGGCGAAACGTTAATTATATGAAATTTTGGTACGTATGTTTAGTCATTCGGTAAAATGATTGAAATACAGAATCATCTTCTGATAACTCTGGCAGCAACAAACAATCTACAATTTATATTTATTTCGATGTATGGATGAATCCAGTATTTTCTTCGCCTGTTTCTTCGTCTTCTTATAAAATTTTATGCTATAATCACTTCATCGTCATCACTTGACAAAAGACGTGCTTTCTCGATGCTAGTTGAAAGAAAACTGAGACGTTTTGTAACGTGACTGACTATTGCATGAAGCAGCGTGGACATAACAAATATGCAAAATACGCCTATCTTCATTTCTAGGTTACATGCATCCTACAAAAGACGACTGTGTGGACAGTGGGCCTTACTTGCCTTACCTTGATTTTAATCAGCGATTCCTGAAATTATTTCTAGTAAAAAATGTTTTTTTTGTTTTTGTTTTCGAACATAATTTTTTTTTTTTTTAAATCTTCCATATTTCGTAACTGGTAACTAAGCACTCACATCGACCCTAGCTATCCAATTCCTACTGATTTTGTATGTCTTGTATTGAAAAGAAAACACCTGACACCAAAACTTCATTAAAATTTCTTACTCCAAATTATGTCAGGAATCACTAGTTAAAGTAAGTCAAGTGCGTCCCTTAACAAGCTGTATATTTATAATAATATTATCTAAATTTAACCCGGTACGCTTAGATATTTGTCAAATTTAGATAATATTATAATAATTCTTATTATAAATATACAAGTTTAACCCGGAACGCTTAGATATTTGTTAAATTTAGATAATATTATTATAAATATATCTAAATTAAATAATATTATTAAATTTACATAACATAATATTAATTTATATAATAATATTATTTAGATAATATTATTATAAATTTACAAGCTGTATATTTATAATAATATTATCTAAATTTATCCCGGAACGCTTAGATATTTGGTTTCAGTCCTGTACAAGCATAGACAAAGTCACATAATTACTATCGATAATCTGCATAAAATGAATACATCTAACTACCCAATATTTGGTAAATTGTACTCGAAACGATTTACAAACTAATATCGAACAAAAATAATTATGTAAATTCTTCATTATTTCAATCTGAAAGCTTTTTCTGCAAATTTAATGCTTATCTAATAAAATTAATAATTTAAAGAAAATCAATCAACTTTTACATTATAATAAATTCAAATATCATAAAATATAAATATACAAAAGTGTACACATCCGTAATATAATTATGTGTACATATTTATTTAATTATTGAAGACAATATTAGCTAGATTTTGTCTTCAATAATTAAATATTACAATTTGAGGTATTACTCAATAAAGTTATTCCAAAAATTACATATTTATTTAACACACACACCAACACCACTAGACAAACATGTTTTTATGCTTATTGCTTTGCTTGAGATTTCTACTTTTTTTCTGAATTTTTCCAATCCTTTTTTTTTTAAATTATGATCATTTTCAATTACTTATATATTTTGTGTAACCATATTATGTTACTTTTCAGGAAATATCATCTCCGATTAATTCAACAATTTACCTCTAACGATTTTTCTTTTCCAGCGCTATTCATCCAGATACTACTCGAACTGTTCACTGCACGGTATCCAGCAAGTCAGGCAGAACTCCTGCGAACAGACCTACATCTAGCGGTCGAATCCCAAAACACAATCCCAACCCATCCTGGATCCCAACCCAATCCCAATCCTGAAATACAACCCAAAATTCATACGAAAACCCGAAACAACGACAATTTCCAAAATTTCAAGCCATTTCCAGAAACTAATCTTGCAACTAACTCCATTACCACTATTTCAACTCTTCTCATAAATCGCTTCGATTATTCTATTGCTGAATTACTACGACAAATTCTAATGTTGTAAAACAGTAATTAATATTCCGTTAAACTATATTATCTGAGCAAGTAGAATCACTTAGTTAACTCCGCATTCATTGAACTTCTTCCGGTTTTCTGATACGGGAACCATAAATCACAATTTAATTTGATCGTGGAAAGACTGAGCATTTAAAATAGCTTAAAATAATCTTATTTTCTTTGTTAATATGGCGTGTCATAAATCATTGCATTCATCGCGAAATCTTATAGGTAGATTCTTAATAGGCACGAATAAAAGATCAGTTACCAACGTTTAAATATTACACTAACAAAGATTTTTATGAATTAAATACTTGGGTCTTTTGCCCCAGTTTCATTTTATTGATTTAATTATTAAAATCAACCTTTTTAAGTAATTAAATAAACCCAATGAATCAACGACCAGCCACACATTGACATCAACATAATTAGGGTCATGACCTGGCAAAATAATTGGTTGAATCTTACATGATTGTTAATCAGAAAGCTTACCAATATTTCATGTTTTTCGACCATTTCATCAACATTATTAATTTTTCTCGAAATGTTTACCTCTGTTCCATATTTTCACAACTCGTTTTGATAACTTTTCTGAAATGTGTGTAAATGTGTAAATGTGTTATAACCATAAACAAAATATAAGCTGAAACAGTAGTGAACCTTAAAAATTTTCACAAAACTTGAAAAACATTTAATTTCCTTCAGTTAATCTTAAAACGATTGATAAGTTTGAAACACTTGTTCCAAATTGTGAGTAACATGTGATTTATAACCATAGTAGAGTTGCAAAACGGGATAGTCACGAAAAACTTCTTGGAACACCTAGAATGTGCCTTTTTTGCTAAATACCAAAAAGCGAATAATTAATATAATATTTATTTCCAAAAGAGTTCAAGTACTTTTTGTTAATATATTAGAACTCATTTTACCTGTTCTGATCATTTTACTATTTATACTACGAACAATAAATTAATAGTTATGCCACGAATGAAACAACTAGCCCTTACTCAGTCGACCTTAAGCGCGCATTATTTACTTGCATCGCAATTACAAACATTCAATTATGTAAGAAACTCACGAATTCCCTTCATTGATTCTCTTGTTGAAACAATAACAAAGTGTGTATTACATATTTCGCGTCCTTCGAAATTCCTATCCTCCATAAAATTTCCTATTCCACAAATCTTCCCCTACTTCCCCCTTCCCCATTTCCCTTCCCCACAGACCAGGTTTCTCCGCACAATGAAGACCGCTAAGATTGTAACCAAATTATAGCTTTTATTTGAAGGTACGTGTTTGGAGTTAGAATGAGGTGGAATGAAGTGGAATGAGTTGGAACGATTATTCCTAGTTCAGTCCTGTTGTCTTCACTTGTTTGGATTTGGTATGGCACGGAGCGCACCCACACGGTGTTCATACTTTAATATTACACTTCTTGTACTTGTGCCGGTTTTCTCCGAGGAATGGTAATGTTTACAAAGGAATTGGAAAATACACACTAGTGGAACTAAACGATTCTCTAAGAAAATTTGCATACTGACAATTTTACGTGTTTCATTGTACTAAATGCGGAATACTAATGTCAAACAAGACAAGGATTTTTAAATGCATGGCGAAGCAGGGAGATATTTTATAAATGTTGAAATAATACGAAATTTCGAAGAAGTGCTAGTTATCACTACCAGTTTTTTAAACAGTAAACACTAAACAGTGAGCACTCAACTCTGTTGTTGTATATTATAACTTGTATTGAAAGTGGAATATACTGTTGCCATCACGCAGTTCGGATACTTTGAGGACATTAAGGTCATGGTTCCGTGACAACTCAGGACAGTGACAAATCATCACACTTTTTAAAATTGATACACAGTGATTAAGAAGTGAAAAACCCAAATATACCTATACCTAAATTATTTAAAAAAATCACTTCTCATAAATTTATATCACTTTTAAAAAGTGTGTTTATTTTTTACTGAATTGTTTGGTTACCAAATAATGAAACTACGTATTATTTCATAGACCGATTCCTCGTGCCCCTTTTGTGGGTAAACGACCTCACGTCAGATCATAAAATGATTGGCATAAATCACAGACTCTGTCAATACAATAAGTTATGCAAACTGGCTGGGATGCGAAGTTTAGTGGGTCAGACGGATCATTAAGTGGTCGTTAAAGCTAGTATTTTCTGCTGGCCTATTTGATTCTATTTTCCAACAAAAAATAGGCAAACTATTCACGTAGGTCCATGTTCTGCTTATTATTATTACAAATTTCAAACCAAAATGCAATTTTTACGTTAAAAAATCCGGTATCACTTTTATTAACCGAGGGTTAAGAATTAAGACACATTTTCTAACACTTGGCATTGTTTTAAAATCGGCATTTATCGCGATGTTTATTTTATAGTAGCAATGGCATTAAGAAAGCAAAAATTTATAAACCGTAAGGTTTATAGTATTGTCATCTTATTTTGACTTACTTTATCAATAAAAAAATAACTAAACCTCTTTGAGGTTTCAGACAAACAAATGTAACATTGTCATCAAATGGCTACTCAGCGCCGTCTCGTATTTTGACAGATGAAAGATTCCTGTTAAAAATGCCGATTCTAACTTCGTTTCAGCTTTTGAACAAATTGTGATCAGCAGAAAAGGACAACTATCATTTTGTTAAGCTCGTCAGCTTATAAAAAATTGATAGAAAGCTAAAACTTACCTAGAAAGGGACCTTTCATTTGATGACAATGTTATATTTTCCCCGAAACAACTGGACTCTCTTTTTCTCATAAATCGTATGCCTATGTGCTAATCGAAAATAAGTGTTTTAAAATTGAAAAGATGCTTCTTCGAGTATTGCGTGGCTCTGTGATAACAATCTGGACGCCACTTTTTAGTAGGTACCTAGGTATCAATGTAATTAGAAAATCATTTGATTGACAGCAAAAATTATAAATCTGTAATGTTTTCACAGTGTAAGAATCTTCTTAATTTTCCAACAAAGATTTAACGTGCCAACATAGAGGACACGAAATCCCATGTTTGTACGGGGAGCCTGCCTGAAAGTGTAAAAATATTCCCACACTAAGTACCAGGTTTGCCAGGACCCCATAAAGTCTAAAGTTAACACGCCGTACTTCAAATACTTGTGGGGACCAAACTCGATTCGTTCGATTCCTTTGTAAACATTATGTTAGGATTCCAACGGAGACCTCGTCACTTAGAAGCACTTGAATAACACTTGCCACTCTTCACCCACTAACAGCAACCAGTAACAGTAACTCGGTAACACATCCACACCCTTCGCCTGACATGTTCCCCTGGTATTCCGTACCAAATTCTATTCAATTTCTTCGTGTTTTGATCCTTTATTGCCATTTTAATGCGTAATTATTTGTTTAGATTTGAAGTTTTGTATTTTTCTACTTCGAATCTTGCCTGGTAACCAATTAGAGGAATGAACCATGACCACGTAATTTTCTTTCTTTTCTTCATACACTTTTTTTATTTATTATATAAAATAGAATACATATTTCAAAAATATATATCATAAATTTACTTTTTCTCACAACACATTCTATTTTCTTGCGCTCAAACTATTAGCAACACGTTTTTTTAAAAATGATTTACGTATAGCCAGACCGCAAGCACAAATAAGGTGCGCAGACTAACATATCTTGCCATGTGCAGAAAAGGTGTGATTTATTAATAGTTAACTAATGTTTGTTGGTGGCTTGTCACGGCGGACTCGCCTCTAAGTCAAACTCTAACAAAGCGTTATTATTGAAGAATAATAACATTGTAACTCTAAAAAAAAATCGTTAATTAAAAACAAGATATATAAATGTAAATGATCATACACGTTTATTTGTGAAGGTAAAATTATTATATTTATTTTTTTTTATTTATTTTTGTATTTTATATATATATATATATATAAATTACAAACAATACAAAACAAAATGAACCTTTGTCTATCCAACTGGGAGGGATTACCGTTTCAGGACAGCCAAATTGTGTATTTAGTACATAATATTCTTACAATGGAATGGCGATGCTGTCAAAACAAATTTTGAGAACATTGTTGATTGCATTCAAAGTGACAGGATGGTTTCTTTATCTTTAAAAGAATCGCAAAGATGTACAACAATACATTCATTTTGAAAAGTTAAAAATACTGGCATGGTATAAAAGTTAAAAATAATCACAATGAAACATCTTTTTTCTTTTTGTGCTGCTGATGCAATGTTTTAAGGGGTTGTCAGATAATACAAATTTGAAAAGAAAATATTATGCCCTTACTTCAGAAACAGATTTCGAGAAATTCAGCATAAGTATACACAGTATATATATATTTATTTAGGTAGTCACATTTCTTTAACAAAACATTCACTTAATGAAAACATTTTCATACCCCTGTCTCTTTCCCATTTTGGCACGCTTTAAAAATCCACAAATTATTTTTCGTGTCTGTCGCTGTGTAATCATCGTTCTCGTAAATAGCACTGTATCGACATGTCGCATGTGCACGCATTTAGCGAACTAATTTTACATACAATTACAAGAAGAAAAAACACTACATAACACCAGCTTTTTGGTTCTATACTGATAACCTATCACATTATAATTTATAACAATGTCATACTTATTTTCATGTAAGTTAATTAAAATTCAGTTTTTTAAGCGTTATAACTACGTTTTTACATAATGGCGTCTCTTTTGGTAGTAAAATGAATATGATTTAAATTTCCATTTGATGAAATTAACACTAAAATATTTTGTTGTTCTTGAAAATACAAATTGTAAAATCTGTGTAATTTTCAAATTGCAATAGCTTCACGATGATATTTTGTTGTTACTACAGACATAACACATTTGCTTTAGTATAGATACAATTATTATCTACATTTTTACTTACAACAATATACGTAATTTTATTTTTAATAAACTGATTTGATATAATTAAATTCCGAAAGTGCATACGTGGTCATGGATTAAAAATCAATTCATATTTTTTGATTCAATGTTTTGGTATAATATTTTGGGAATCAGCACAAAACAAACTCAATATCACTATTCATCTACATGAAACAAAGTTACAAAGTCACAAAGTCTCGAAAAACTTTGTTCATACTCTTGTAAAATACTGTGCCGTCCCGTGTGCGCATATGAACCTAGGGGTGGCTGCAACTATCATCATATTTCACTCTTGCATCGTGATCATCCTGGTTTGTTCAAAATACATTTTATTTGTGTACTCATTCGATAAAAATTGTATAGTTGATCCTGTTTCCTGTCTGACGATCCTGCATTCATTTCTGCTATGTCCTTCAATATATACTTTTTGGCTGTGTCTTCTAGGTTGTTATTCTGTGGTGTCCATGTTTGAAAACATCTCCATTCATGTATTATTCACCTGAAAACTTTGAACGAATCTTTGATTACTAAGTTATGATTTTTTTGTGAAATGTGATTTGAAAATGAAATATAATATGATGTTTTCTATGTTTTTATTTTTATTTTTATTTAGGAAAAAGGTAAGTTTGGAATCATTTTACTGTTTAATTTTACAGTTCATAACATTGTTACCCTTTATTTAATATTTTATCCAAACTCTGTCCATGAAATTCTTTACTATTTTTTTAATTCTATATGTACAAGTTTTCACCAATATTTTAACGGCATAACAGATTTCTGTCTAATCTAACTCTGTTACTTTTTATAGGTACCTACATTAATGATTTTAAAAATAACTTAATAACTATTACTTCGTTAAAACTATGTCTGATTTAACGGAGGCTAAGATTTTGTGCCGAAAAACTTTGAACATAGTTCCATCATTCTATGCACTCCTTCTGAAATAAGCTATATCCTTGAGCTCAAAAAAACTTTGAACATAGTTCCATCATTCTATGCACTCCTTCTGAAATAAGCTATATCCTTGAGCTCAAAAAAACTTTGAACATAGTTCCATCATTCTATGCACTCCTTCTGAAATAAGCTATATCCTTGAGCTTAAAATAGTGCATGAAGTCCATGAACGGAAACAAATCATATGTATCTGTTACGACAAGGCATAATAATTGTTCTAACGTACTCGTATAAACAAATTGAGAAAGTCCAAAGATATGGAGTTATCATTATTTTGTAATATTTCATCACAAAGTTACTATAAAAGAACATAATAATATAAGAAAGTATCTAAGTCAAACTAAGTAAAAGGTAAATTATTTTTACGTTGTAATCTTGGAGGAAACGTTAGGAAATAATTCCGTCATAATCTTAGCGTACAAAAGCCAGTCATTATCCGTAAAGCCTTCCCTTTTCCACAAAGGACTTTGAAATCATGGGACAGATCCTTTATTCCGCAGAGTTCATTCTCGGGCTAATGAAGACAAAACCGAGGTGAATTTCAAATACAAGGCAATCCCCGGGGATGCCCAACACTTCTCGACAATGGGACGTGGATCTTTTTATAATAAAAACCACAATTGGTTTCTCCATGAGGAACTGAAATTCTGTTCAGTTTTGTGGTTCAAAATCAATGACTTTGAGGGGCAGTAACTGTTCTACACTTATATATTGCAAGAATAAGATGCTTGGGTATTATTAGACTAATATTTACGTCTACTGAGGTGAGGTTTTCAATCTCGCTTCAAACTATGGTTGAATTCCCGCAATTACCCGTCCCCCTTTGTTAACCTCCCACTCAAACACCTAAATTATATTTTTTGTGTATATCTGTCAATATTTTGTATCATAGGTTACTTTTAATATTCTCCTGACGAAGGAAGGGTGCTTCCGAAACCGGTAGAGTACAATTAAAATTAAAGTGGTCTAAAAAAAATTTATATATTTTATTGTCAATAATTATTCGCTTGAAATACTTATATAAATTGAAAATGAATTATTTTTTCTCTGAAGATTTTTAGAATTTATATGGGTGTTTTAGACTAATAAGTATTGCTTATAATAATTACATTTACAAGACTTTCGACTGGTCAAAGTTTCGTCAGAATTTGATTACGGTTCCCTTGACGTTTGATCAAACAATCCAATTTATGAAAAATCACGTTGATTGGCGATTCGACGGCAATATTAAATTTGAATTTCTATGAAACGATTATTCCACAATGACAGCTAAAAAGTCATCATTATAAAGTTCATATAATTTTACAACCATATTAAAACAAGTTATGAAATATCTACCATCTCTCCACAAAACCCATTTAAACACACCGAGCTCTTTATTTGCCTTCCGAAAAGCGCACACATATGCATTACCCACGTAATAATAGATATCACTACTTACACTTGGAGCATATATGCGGCAGGTGTATTTAAGAGGAAGCTACAAGCCAAAAATGTGTGTATTCTTGGTATACCTTATACCGTAGGTAATAGGCATTAAAATCGCTTGACAAACGGAGTCTAGAAACGTTCAATTTCAAGCAAAAAACTGGTTTTTACTTAATTTGTAAATAATTTTATAAGAAAGCGAAAAAGTTAATCAAGTGAAACTGTCACAGATAATCTTAGCTATAAAACTGTATTTTTAAAGTTGTTTCCTTTACGCGTTCATACATTTCTATTAAAAAAATATTTTTTGTAGTAGTTTGCATTTATATTTTTTATTGAGTAATTTATTTTTTTATTTGTATTCTACTCAAAGGAAGCGATAGGAAAACCTTCAATTTAATTAAAGCATATTTTTTTGGTTTTCATAATGTACACCAATTCGTTATAAAGATTAATCAAAATAGTGATTTGGCATTAAGCTTCGCCTTAAACGTAACTGATATCTGTACTGTAACTCATAGAGCAAACAGACAGTCAAATTCAGGAGGATCAATATTGAAGTACGGAGAAGTGGCTAAAGTTTACTGAAATTTGACGGCAACTTGAAATTGTGCCTGAGCCGTGTGTGTTGACTCTGTGTTATTTTACTTCGAGAAGATTCAGTTAAAACAACATGTCCGCCTTCTACCTGACGGTTAACTAATGTATCTATCGTCGTAAATTAGAAAAGCTATAAGCCAGTTTTCAATTATGTTTATAAAATCAAATGTCTTCTTTTGAAACGTTAATCCGCCAATATTTAAATTTTATTCTTACTCAATTACTTTTTGTGACGATGGATCGAACTTCCTAACTTTTTTAAATTTCAAAAACATTTCAATATTTTTTGCATTTTTTTTAATTGTCTATTAGAAAACACAGATTCAGACAGAAATTACCAAAATAATATAAAACATTTATTTAACAATGTTACATTTTTATATCTAGTATAAACTTTTTTAACAAGTTATTTCTACAACATTAAGAACCCTTAGAATGCATCCTTAAATAATATAAAACATTTAAAAAAAAAAAATACTTTTTATATCTAGTATAAACCTTTTAACAATTTATTTCTATGACATTAATGACACTTTACAATACATCATAAACTTATTATTTATAGTATTTAGGAATAACCCACGAAAAGCAGCAAGGCTTTTAGTTTCTTTAACATCTGTCGGTAGTTCAGTAAAAATCTTAAATCCTTTAAAAAGAGATTATTTTGGGTTCCCAAAAAAATTGTTTTTGGAAGTCTAAAATTTCCACAGTTTTTGGTGGGGTAGCCATGTACTGCGAAATTAAAATTTACATTCTTAAACATGTATTTTGGCAGCATCTTATTTTTGAGCACAAATATAAATATTAAGGTATTGTAAATTATTCGCCATCTCACGATTTACATTCCTAGTTTTTTCTGCATAATAATTATCTTAGAATACTTACTACAATTCAATACTGCTCGATTCTCTCGAACACCATGCTAAACACATGCCCGTTTTGTGGTAGTCACATATAAATTTTATGTAATGTAATAACAAGTTTAATAATATTACGTAAAGACAAAAACGAGAATTAATATATCAAAAAAAGTGATCATATTAAAATTAAATTGATGGTAAATATATCTACATATCGGAAGGTTCATTGTGTTCAAAAATAGTATTCCTCACAAGATCAAAAAATGTTAAGCCTTATAACACAATCAAAACAACAACAGATAAAATCACACTTCACTTTTTAGTGTTGAGTTGTAACCAGAAGATTGTTTATAGGTGCTTACCTTTAAAAGCACCGGTAGATATTCTGTCAATCACCATCAACCTGTAGAAAGTATCTACTTTTACTATGCTGTTCGGTTTTTACTACACATCATATTTTATATTTTAATCTTCGGGATTGGTTTTGAGTTCACCTGATCCCTCATACGTTATGACCGCGCATTTCAAAGATTCACTCGCTCACCTGACCGGAAAAAATAATATGCATTACAATAATGTCAGAGAAAGGCGTATTGACTTGGCTGCATGCTGTATTGAAAATACTTTTCACTGCCGACAATTTTTTCGACGTGATTGTTCTACCACCCTAGCCGAGATAACTCCTTATAATATACTGAGCGATGAGAAAGTCCAGACAGCATGCAGCTAGTGGGACTATGATATTCACAATTATGGTAATAATGTGAATCTGAAGGACAGACGTGGAGAAGGGATGGAAATGAAGAAAAGATACGTTGGAAAATAGCCGAGCTTTTCAGATCTGGACAATAAACACGGCTAAAGCCATATAAAACGTCGACACTATTTTGAATCGTATGTCTCAACAGAGTGATACTGGGAGACCTATCACTCTGATTATGTGGCTTAGCACGACAATCTAGAACAAATATGGGAGTATGGTAGAGAAAGGTACCGAGGGGAGGATTAAGAAATGGGTGAAAATTTCGCCTTTAAATTTATTTCTACATTTCTTCTTTTCCATTTTTCGTTCTTTATCTTTTATTTCCTTTCATTCTTCTTCTTTTCTTGCTTTTCTTATTTTTCCCTTAGCCATTACATTTATTCTGATTTTCGCATCTGTTTCATTCACTGCGTAACATGTTCAATGTTCATGTCTCCTTGGAATATCCTTTAGTGCTATGCGTTCCGGTGAAGCGTCGCGGAGTGCGAAGTGACGGGCGTCGGCGTCGTTCCCGGCCAGTGCTGGCGTGCGCCGGTGCGCCTCAAGGCCGTGTTTACTAGCAGCTTCCGCCAGTTTCGTTCCAGCAGCGGCGGCGGAGAGCTTGTATTGTTGATGAATCTTAGGAATACATAGTAGGCATCCTATATCACAGGATGTTCCAAAAATATCTAGAGAAATTATTAGTTAATTTTTAACACGGATAGTGAAATCACGGAGAAGAAGGGGCATGAACTATTATTAATATATATACCAAAGAATATTTAACCGCTTTAAACGCATTTACCTGTACCAGCTCACCACTTTTATTTCTACTTTTATAATGAAATAACTTAACTTAGTAAAACCTCTAATAAAATGCACATACTTTGGAAGTCAGCTAGCAAGCCGAAAGCTAATAATTTTATAAAAATTCGCATACTTTAGCAGTCAGCTAGCAAGCCGAAAGGTGATCATTTTATCAAAAGCGCATACTTTGACAATCAGCTAGCAACCCGAAGGGTGATTATGTAACTAAATTTTTTTTTATTTTTTATAGTGAATACCTCACAAGAGTCCCAACTGCTCCCGTCTGGAGCCAGTGAGACTATGGCATCCCCAATTGGGGGATGTTGTGAGGCTGAAGGTAAGTGGGGAAGGGAAAGAGGAAGGTGGGGAAGTACCTGGCTATTCAGATCTAGTCACTAAACACGGCTAAAGCCATTTGGAGCAACGTTTCAATTCTGAATGGTGGTCTTACACCAGGGCGATACTGGTAGTATCTTCCACTCTGGAACGTGCCGCAAATATACTATATATTATTTTAATTAATTAATTGTGAAAATAACACAAATTAATCAAATAAAATTTATTTGCGCACGCCGGGTTCGAACCCGCGACCTTCGGAATGGCAGTCCAATGCGTTACCACTGGACTATGCCGGCCGTCAAAATTGTGAATATCAATGGGCATACAGCATAAATGGCAGTCAGCTAGCAAGCCGAAGAGTGATCATTTTATGAAAATGCGCATACTTTAGCAGTCAGCTATCAAGCAGAAGGATGATCATTTTATCAAATGCGCATACTTTGGTAGTCAGTTAGAAAGCCGAAGAGGGATTATTTTACTAAATGGGCATACTTTGGTAGTCAGTTAGCAAGCAGAAGAGTGATCATTTTATCAAAAACTCATACTTTAGCAGTCAGCTAGCAAGCCGAAGGATGATTATTTTATCAAAAACTCATACTTTAGCAGTCAGCTAGCAAGCCGAAGGATGATCATTTTATCAAAAACTCATACTTTAGCAGTCAGCTAGCAAGCCGAAGGATGATCATTTTATCAAATACTCATACTTTATCAGTCAGCTAGCAAGCCGAAGGATGATCATTTTATCAAATGGGCATACTTTGGCGGCCAGCTAGCAAGCCGAATGGTTATCATTTTTATAACCCTCCTCCTCCGCAACCCTCCGGCTCCCATCAAACAGAACCTGGTTTATCAAAATTCTTCAGAAAAATATAATAAAAAATTCTATTTCAAACCACCTTAAAATAAATAATTTGTTCAGCAGTGAAACAGACTGTACATTACACGCCGCCCCTAGTTGGTTATTTGCGCCTTTGGCTCGGCACGCCACTGGCTTCCATCGCCATCAAAGTGCCCATCCACTTGTATGCAAATTGACAGCATTCACGGCGTGAATGAGGACAGGTGGTCTAATGAGCAGGGGCTGGCTGGGGATAGTCTTCAATTTCTGTTTATTTCGTAACGAATTACATTTTATGAAGAAGTTTGCACTTCAAATTTTTTATATATTTCTTAGCCACTTTAAAACAATTTAACTCAATATATTTGACGTCCTCCGTGGTCTCGGAGTCCACTAACAAGCGGGTTCAAATACCGGCGTGCGCAAAAAAAAAGAGTTTTTATTATTTTTTTAAAAGAAAAACAAACATTCCTGGGTTACGAATAACCTGACAATATTTGAAAATCTCCTACTATCACCACAGTAAGCGGAAAATTTTGCTTGTGTTGTGATGGAGGACTTAGCCAGCCGAGGAGTTGAACACACTACGCCTGGGTGGGACCCGAACGCGATGTCAACTCAGCCGCCGACCAATAAAAGATACATAAAGTAAGTTGTACTATTTCACAATTTATTAATTTAAAATAATATATAGTATATTTGCGACACGTTCTAAAGTGGAAAATACTCTCAGTATCGCCCTGGTGTAAGATCACCATTCAGAATTGAAATGTTGATTGCAATGGTAGCCGTGTTTGGTGACCAGATTTGAATATTCAGGTACTCCCCCACCTTCCTATTCCCCATCTCCTTCTTCTCCCCCTACCTTCAACTTCACAATATACCCCAATTGGGGATGCCATAGTCTCACTGGCTCCAGGCGATTGGGAGCAGTTGGAACACTTGTGCAGTATTCACATTAAAAAAAAGTATTCTTATTTTTAACGAATAACCTGGCAATATTTTGAAAGACTCCTAAAAGCACCATTATATGCGGAAAATGTTGCGTTTGTTATGATGAACGATACCAGCACAGGAATTGAACTCACAACGCCAGACGCATTTTGCCAGCTTAAGCACTAATAATAATAAAAATGATTGGATTATTTGTATAGCGCCGTTTTCGTTAGAAAATCACCTCAAGGGCGCTTAACAACTTAGTTTAAAAATTTAATGTATTCCTATGACCTATAACTTATAACTTATTACTTATGGCTTATAACTGAGATAATTGTCTAGTGATTTACAACTAAGAACTAGTTACTTAAAACTATGCATATAGTTATGACCGAGTTAGTACCTATATACAAAATACCGCTATAATATGACTTACAACTACGGCTTAAACTACAGATTTATGAATAACATACATATTTATGTTTACAAATACAGATTGGTATGATATCTTCCCGTGGTGTCAGTGGTAAGGTATAAAATATTACAAAAATAATTTACTCATAATAAATGGTTATTACATTAAAGTGGGTAGTCAAGGAGAAACATCCCTTGGACTAAGCAATTAAATACTAGTGAAAAGAAGAAAAAATACGGTCATTATTCCTGGATACGACAAGTTGAAAAGGTGAGTCTTTAGTTTTACTCTGAATTCAGAGGAGCTGTTGATCGTACTGAGAGTCTCCCTATGGCTGTTGAAGATGCTTATCGAAGGATTGCTTGCCTAATATTAAAGTCGCTTGGAATGGACAGTTCCGACAAGTAGGGTGGCGCCATGTCAAGTACGGCTTTGAAAACCATCCAGCAGAGTTTGAATTGGATTGAAAAGTTTTTATTTTATTTTTTACACATACATAGTGCAGTATTAAATTTTGATGAGAAAAATTAAAGAATTAAACTTAGTTAAAATGATGTGAGATGTGGGACTAACTAACCTTTTATATTCTAACCTTGCTCCAGTTATTATACAAGGTGTTAAGAGATGAACCTGACTTACTTTAACCATTGATTCCTGACCCTATTTGGAGTAAAAGTCGTACGTGAAATTTTCGTCTCATGTTTTACTGTATTTTTTTTAACAAGTACAAAAAAATTCACATGGCAGAATAACCAGCGAACTCCCCATCCCGATCCTAACTGTCCAAATGCCCACTGATTTCTTTCTTAAAAACTTGCGTCACTGACTCATGATCTGAGGTCACCGGAGACCAAAATGCCATCTACATTTTTACTCCAAATAAGGTCAGGAATCACTGATTAAGTACTGGTTAATCACTGGTTAGTTACTGCAATCACTGATACGTCTCTGAAAAACCTGTATTATATAGTGAATACTAGTTCTTGTTAAATAAATACCAACTGTGATAACAAAGTCGATATATTTAATGGTTTAAAAACCCATTTATTTCTAAAGGAAAACGCAAAAAAATATTCGACTTTGTAAATGACATATTTTTCAATACTAGGATTAAATATTTTTGTGAAATATATTTTACATTTTTATTAAAATCAACAAGCTAAATAAAACACACACAATTTTTATGAACCTTTTTACAAGTATGAAATTTTCTCCAGAATATCGAAAATTCTATTGACGTTGCGGATTAAAAATTTCAAACAAAATATATTTCTTCTTCAGAGTAAATGACCCATTCCCAAAGTTTCAACGAAAAAAAACTTGTTAAACTCAGCAGGAACCTAAAGGCTCAGTCACACGGATCGATTTCGTCGCTGCTACATTGAAATGAAACAGTATGGACAGCTAGTAAAGACAGTTACATAGAACTGAAACTGCTAAGGCAGTGAGTGAAATGTTCTATGTACATGTCAAAAATACACGAAACAAAACAAAAACTAGTGACCGATCGAAGATTCGGTTTCGGCAACTCCTTTTTCAAATTTATATAAATGATATATGTCAATTAAACACAAATGGCGAAATCTTCTTATATTTAGATGATGCTGCTATATTTTACTTCGGCAAAAACTTACTAGAAAAATCACAACAGGATCTTAACATATAAAACAACTAGCTAATTAAAAATATATTAACAATTGATATTAAAAAACACCAGTTATATGATCTTAAACTCACCAAAAAGAAATACGCCATCTCATAAACCATTGCAAATAGAAGGAAAAACCTACAAATTTCAGATCTTGAAAAATATCTGGGACTACATATCGATAAACACTTATCTTTTAAGCACCACATATAAAAAATATCCCGCTAATTGTTATATTTGGTAGAATAGTCCATCTTCTACCTTCATAAGTAAACTAAATCTGAAAACTGTCCGAATATAACCTATTATTTTTAATCTACACAATCCAAAATGGATTTATACACACGAACACAACATTTATAAAAACATAAGTACATGAAAACTACACAAGACAACATAATAAACTATACACACGTTCAGCAAAGACTGAAAGTAATAAGATAAACATAGGCCACGAGTATACACATGTACAGAAGAAAGATACATTATGTATTAAATAAGCAGACAGGATCGAGCTTTGTTTCTTTAGCAACATGTATTAAATCTTCATCTTCGAAAGATTTAATTATATATATAACCTTCTGTTCCTCCACAATGACTGGCAGATTGTTTGAATTTGATCTAAATGTCTTGCGTATCGACGATTATTGATTTTACACCGCAAACTGTGGTTTTCTATGGTTTATTAAAATCCAGAGTGAATCTGTTATAAGCCATTGATTATTCCTAAGCTTTTACTAGGTAGAGGGAATTATACTGAATTATATGGCAATGAGGTGCTTAACAGAATAACAATGTAGACGTCGCAATTAAAATGATATTTTTGAGAAGAATAAAGATTTTCAGCGTTAAACCACAAAAAAACAGATCATTAGTAATGTCCATGTCAAACTTCAAAGTACTGCATTTATAGTGCGGGGTGGGACAAGTAAGGGAATAGACATACAAAACAATAAACCTGCCCATGAGGGAAAGGGGAACAAACCAAGTTGCGAGGAGCGGGGAGGTTTTGTGACCGTCTCTTATTAAGTTATTCATCAATAAATGAATCTGACATCTATCTACATATACAGGCAACTCGCATTTAAAGCCTGATATTAGCAAATTTATTTATTTATTTATTTATTTATTTATTTATTTATTTATTTATTTATTTATTTAACGCCCAGAGGGCTTTTACATGTGGGTGGTACAAATTAAATGACAGTTTTGAAACATAAGAAAGAAAAGAAAGAAATAATAAAAATAAAATTACATAAGTATATGCGAGAAACAAAATAAAAAATAACAAGAACATAAATTAAAAAAAACAGCGATTTGTCTGGTTTACAAAAATATAACTTCCATTTAGGAATAGTATTGAAATAGGTCTTTTACGTAATCCACAAAATTCGCAAAGTTAATATTAAATATATCGACATCACCTAAGTATTGGTTTCCCATAGTGTGAAACCGTTGTATTGGGGAGTTCGCAATGTAATTGCGCTTATGTGTGTTTGTAATGTTTTCGCCTTTTCACCATTTTCTTTTACTTGTTTAAAACAATATAAAATTTTCTTCTTTCTTGGCTATGATCGATACTTCTTTTTTTTTTCTAAGGCTTTGCATATGTGTTCGCAGGGATGGAAAATTCCTCCCCTACAACACATAAGCCTCCATGAAAATTGGACCCTTTTCTTTGATATCTACAGAAAGCTACTTAAAGCTCTCTTGTACTATATATCTTTATAGACATATGTACTTAACTAATTAATACGTTATTTACGATCTTGAACGCAAATATACCCGTATTTATATTGTAATTAAATTCCATCAAACGTTGTGTAATTTTTTTGATTTATGATATAGGATTTTAATTACTTTCATTTTGTGGTAACCCTCTCGGTTCTGATCGAGGTGTTGAGTTTTACAATTTTAATTGGTCTTTCCATTGCAAACCTAGACTTAAATGAATTCTCTGGATGAGCTAACTTTCCTATTGTAACTATTCTGATTCCCTGCACCCTAACAAAGTTGTAGTTAAACGCTGATAAAAGATATTATACATGTTTATTTGGACAGGTAATTAAATATAACTCAAATGGTTAATTGTTAGTAAATTTGGCAATGATTAATTATTGTGTCTGGTTGGCGCCACTCCTTCTTGATTCTGCTGCTATAAGGTACATGTAAAATTGATTTAGTAGGTTAATGTTATTAGTTAATTGTATATTTGACGAACTCAGAATAACCCTTTGCTAGCAAAAATTTGGCTCCAAATCCTCCTGCAAGTAAACGAGATGATCGTGAGTCAACAAGAAATTTGCACAATCCTTTGACACGGTCCTTTGATTGATACCTAAGTTATCGCGTCCCAAAGAACCTTCCACGTCATCATGTACTGCCTTCAAGTTTCCCCTCGGGTCCCGATACCTCCAAATTCCATCTCCTCCAAGGTCTACTATTTACTTAGGGCGAACCGGTTTCGTCCTATATACAATCATATACTCACGGTTGGTGTGGACTTACGGGTCGTGAATCCTCATTCCACGTTTAAAAGAGAATGCGAGAGTGGTCTACCGACCTAAATGCAAGCTGTATGCAGGTCCGCATTCTCCAGTAAACAGTACATACGAATAAATATATGTATACATACAGTTTGGGAAAGGTTTATAACTCGCAATACGAGGCTATCTACCTCGCATTCCGAGCTCGGATCTCGCACGAAGAGTTCTGCGAAACTCTAGGATTGGTAACCGAATATATACGTAAGAATAAGGTTATACTAATAAATACTAGTAGAATAAGAAATTATTTGATAGTTTGTTTTGGAGAGCTATCGAACTCCAGGCTTTTTGTTTGGTTTTGACGTTTTTATTTAAGAGAATCGTCATCTCTATTTGGTTTGGTCAATGGTCTTGTTGTAGGAGCGACCACTGCCTCCTGTTTGATGAACTGTATTTGTTTTAAATTTTACCTCCAGGGTTCAACATTAATTTTTGTTCATCCTATCCCGTGATTTCTCAATTGTTTCAAGTAATTGATTGCCACATAAGAGGGTACACGACTCTCAACTGTCTCTGGCAACTGATGGGATCTATGCGAACACTCCATCAATAATGTTCAAATGTTTCGTATAATATTTCTATATAAATCTTACTAACCCGTGATTTTTCAATTGTAGATTGTGAATGGTAGGTAATTGTAAGCACGCAGCTTCTAGCTGTTTCAGGTAACTAATAAAATCTATGCGACCATCTAATCAATGGTATTCAAATGTTTCATGTAATATTCGATATAAATCTTGCTAACCCATGATTTTTCAATTGTAGATTGTGAATGATAGGTATTTGTAAATGACCCATATCGCTGCACATTGCACAATGACATCCTGATGGTTATCCTTATAACCCTGATAAATTATCTAGTTACGGCCAAGGTCGTTTTCAAACCATGCGGTTGACCCAGATCTTTGGTGTCTCTATTTGTAAACAAATCGAATAATATAAACACCTTCTTTGACACACTAACCTAGATGCGAGATTGTTTATTTAAGGAATATTTCTACCTCTCCCTATAATTCAGTTATGTTACCTTTTATTGTGCATAATTAATTAGAATATTTTTAATTCCTTTTGCAGTTAAACTATTTTTCATTTTCCGAATTTAGTAAATTTACTAGAAGTTAGGTGAAAATTAAATATAAATATATATATATATATATATATATATATATATATAAGTACACATATCTCGATTGTCAAAATATGTTAAAAAAAGAGTACATATATTAATAAATAAATATAAAATATATGATTCTACATAGCCTGGAATATTAATAAATACATATTTTCTTTTTCAATAATATAGATATGTCCTCGGGTAGGTATTAAAAATCGCTACCATTTCGATGCTTCGATTAATAAGTAAAATACATATATATAAATACATTACTCATATATTTATTCTTTATATACAATGTATTACTTTATTTTATATAAATAAATACATAATATACATATATTCTTTTTCAATAATATAGATATGTCCTCGGGTAGGTATTAAAAATCGCTACCATTTCGATGCTTCGATTAATAAGTAAAATATATATATATAAATACATTACTCATATATTTATTCTTTATATACAATATATTACTTTATTTTATATAAATAAATACATAATATACATATATTAATGTGTAATGCTTTGTTTTGTTGTTTTTAATAATTTAATTGATATACCATAATCAGCTGTATCTCCTCACTCCTAGGTCCTGAAAATTATTTATAAAAAGAAAACTTACCCCCCGTCAAGGTATTTCCGGTCGGGTGTACACAACAACCTTGATGAAGAAATCCTACCTAATTAATTGTATTTTTCAACTAATTTCAAAATAAATCTTTTCGACTATTTATTCCTATTTAATATTTTATTCTCGCTTGAATCATATAAATTAGCTGATATTTAATTTTTCTTCCGAACGAAATCCTAATTCAGAAAACCCGTTGATTTAATAACACCTTTCTAGTTTAGGCTTTTGAATGATAGCTGTTTCAAATTCTTTTTCGAAATGATAGACTGATGATTAAAATTCCGGTTAAAACGACAAACACTTTTAACACTGTCGCTATACGCACGATGGATTTTAATTGAACAATTTATTAATTCTAAATTTCCTTTTATATAAATTGATAAGAAAATTTATTCCGAATTGTGCAAACTTTTAATTAAACTCGACTCTTAATAAATTAATTTTTTTTTCTAACTGTTAATTTTAGAACAAAGGTTTAAACGTTTATTATTATCGAATCCTTTTTTTTGTTTTTGTGTTTCTTTTAACCTAAGATGAAGTATTTACTATTAATAATTTTAAACAAAATTATAATCTATTTTTAAATATCAATTCACGAGCACATCCACTTTAATTTAACGATAACAAACTCTTAAATTTAATTCGAATGTTTTCACTTTGAATGAAATAATTATTTTTAAATTTTTAATAATTCACTTTTAATTCCGTAATCACTTTCTGCACTTCACTTAACACTTTTAAGCACTGAGTTTAAATTATATTTATTTTCACTGTTTAACCAAATTAAATTTCACTGACTCTAGCACTTGTATTTTCCACAAAATTTTCCTAAGTCCAGGGCTTATTTAAAATTTAACACTTAAAGATTTTTCACTGTTAATCCTACCAAAGACGTAGTACTGCCACGTAACAACTTTTCGAATTCCCGGCGCGACTGGCTCCTGACTGATGTGTTCCATCTTTTATATCCCTCTCAGGTCCCAAAAGACGTATCTGAATTTCTCTTGATGCTTAATTCTATTTCCTATCAACTCGTAAATCCGAACACCCCTTCCCCTAATTTCGATCGTTCTTCCATAAGATGTTCTGCTTTCCGGCTCAAGGCGGTGGCCAGTTTCCATCTCACAAATCTAAATCGATAGGGTCCGAATCGGGTAAGTCTGTGTTAATCGCCCAAGCTTCCTTTGTCCTGTGTTCATACAAAATGTAGTTAAATTCTCATGATTTTGTGTTCCTTTTTTTCTCAATTTGCGATAGGTCCGTCCTCAATAATATATATATACATCTCAATTTTATGCATCTCGTGCGAAAATTGTTTAAATCCATGTCGAAATCTTTACTACGCATTTTTGAATTTCGATTTGTTTAAATTCTACTTAATTTTATTGTTACTTATATGAGCTTTTCCATTTCCACCCGTACTCTCTATCTCCCTGTCGCAGATTTGAGTTTTTCCTTTATCTTTGAATTTTATATTTATCCGCGACGTTTTCTTGCACAATTTCTTCTTGATTCTTATGTCATTTCTCATAACTCTTATAATTACTCATTTTCCAAGTCGTATTTATTAATTTCACGGATAAATTCGAATTGTATCGCTTTTCTCCACATGGATCATTTCCTATCTCCGTTCTTTACCCTTCCTTTTATCTTTTCTTCACTTTTCCCGATGTGTGTGGTCTCCAGGAAAATTTCATACTTCATCTATTATTAATTAATATATAATTTTCCACACTTCTATGGAAGATATACCTAATTAGACTCTGGTATATGTGTCACTTTTATTGTCTGACCCAATCTCCGCCCATTCTCCATCCCTCACTTACAAGATTTCACATAAATTATACGTCTGGACATATGTTTACGTCTCAGATTTTATGTACTACGGCCGTAAATTTAGTTTAATTTTAGAGCCATTAGTTTTAATATCTTTTGCTTTAAATAAATATTCCATAAGCTCCACGTTAAATTTTATTGGTCTTCTAATGGGTTATTACCTTAACGTAAATAAAAACCATGTTCGGATTTCGATTGTTTACCCTTCAAAATATACATGAGACCGCCAACCTTTTATCTTGTTTCGATCCCTCCGTAATATTGGGTAACTCTAATATATATCTAACCTAATAATTATGTAAAATGTCTACTTTTCCTGAATCTAATCTATCGCTATATGTTTAATTTTTCTGTCTTCTTCTGATACTCGATTTTCACGTCCCTAGGACCTTCGTAGCAGTCCAAAATCTCTATATTATCCTTCCATCCGGTCGCCGCACTTTTCTAAAATGTCTATTTTTTTTGCGAGATTTTCATTCAAGATTGATTTACCAATATGTCCGTTTCATCTTAAATTGATAACGATTAATTTCCATTGTTTCCAACACTCACTCCTCTCTTTAGTACGATTTTTATCGAACATGACACCCTCCTTCTATCATAAATAATTGCACTACAGTTGAAATTCCGCCAGCAACTTTCCTTCGCTTTTCCCGTCCTTCCTTTATACTATCACGTTTATAATTTTTTTCATTGCATTTTTGTGTGTGCGCTTTACAACCTGTAAAACTTCCAAGCACCCGATTTCAACGGTTCGATACCCCATAAATGTCTCAGTTATTGTAAACATTCCCAGGAGTTTGTCACCTTGAAAGTCGATGTTGACCCTAAAGTGCGTTCACCTCCAATTTCTGTGAGAATCGAAATGTCGTTAATTATCTTTTTTTATTGCCTGATCCACAGTTCATTCCTTTGTCTGCATTTGATGTACGCCTCTTCGTTCACTGATTGGTTACTCAAAATTTTATAGCTCTTTGTTCAGATCTATTGGTTGACAAAATTCAATGTTTATTTTGAAGCCTCAAAAGGGGGTTCCTAGTCGTTCCTAGACGATTTTAATGACCTCTGTGTTTATACTATAGAATCTCAACATAATTCCAACTATTACAGGGGCCTACTGAAAAACAAACTGAATCAATTTTAACCTCAACAGATGTCGCTAGAATGACGGTTTTCATTAATAATTTGTATATTTTTAGCAGCTATGGTTTATCTGTTTTTCACTGTGATTTAAGCCTTTCATCACAGTTCCCCCCTCTGAACTCAATTTGCTGTGGCTAACGTTGTATACTACTTTAGACATCGAAATTGTGTTCAAATGTAGTCTAGCTATCCTCCCCCCCCGTTCTGTTATTCCTTTTCCTACATCACTTCCTGTTATTTCCTTTCTCCCCCCCCCTCATTCTGTTATTCCCTATCTCTTTCTTCATTCTGTTATTCCTTTTCTCTCTCTTCATTCTGTTATTCCTTTTCCTACATCACTTCCTGTTATTTCCTTTCTCCCCCCCCTCACTCTGTTATTCCCTATCTCTTTCTTCATTCTGTTATTCCTTTTCTCTCTCTTCATTCTGTTATTCCTTTTCCTACATCACTTCCTGTTATTTCCTTTCTCCCCCCCCTCATTCTGTTATTCCTTTTCCTACATCACTTCCTGTTATTTCCTTTCTCCCCCCCCCTCATTTTGTTATTCCCTATCTTTTTCTTCATTCTGTTTGGATTGTTAACAACCTTGACTTTGAATCACATTGTATTTTCTATTTTCTTTTCGCGTAGATTTTATTTTATGGAATTTTCTCTAATTTTGATAAACTCAAAATTATTCTCTTTTTTTTTTTTTTTGGAAAAAACACGCCCCTCGACTCGCGTGTTTAGGTGGTCCTCAACCTGGTTGGACTAAGACCTCCCTTACAATGATTCAGATAAAGATTGTTTGCAATCTCGCGGTCTATTGACCAACTGAAAAGTGGATGGTCTCTTGGTGTGCAAATAATTTTTCGTTTTGTTTTTGTTTTGTAAGTATGATAATTTTTGTGAAATATGTATCTTTGCACGACCTCACCCAATCCAAAAATCAGTGGTATACATGTTTCATTTAAACTTTTCCAGCATTTTTTTTTTTTTTTCTTATTCGCAAATTTTTTTTTTTTGTAATCTCTAATTGTCTTTTCATAGATCATTCAAACAAGTTGTTCTAGCCTAGGTGTTACCCATCCTAATTTTTTTTAAATTTCATAAATGTTCTTAACTAAACTCCAATTTTCTCATCGTTCCTGTTTCCTTTTAATTTTTTTTTTTTTTTTTTTTTTTTTTTTTTTTTTTTTTTTTTTTTTTTTAAATTTAACCTAACCATATCGTAATTCTAATGTTCCCTTTTTATCTTTACCTAATGTCTACTCTAAATCTATAGATAACCTTATTTCAAATTTTCAAAAAAATCTAACTCTATGCCTTGTCAATTTAAAATCTTGTTTTATAAAACGTACCCTATCCTATTTATAATATATGTATTTTTTTTTTGTTCCTTTTGTGGGTATATAACTCCCATACGCTTTCCTTCTGTGTTCTTACTTATCTAACAAAATTTTCCTACACACTAACACACAATTTTTTTTTTTTCTAAACTAGAAAATCAATATTATCGAAAATTTTTCTCTTACTCTATTAGTAAATTAGAATATGATTGTCGCTTATTAAGAGATTTGTTCACTCAACCTTAAAGACTTAAGGACGACCCGCCCCTCGCAAACGAACTGATAGTCTAATATTTTAGTAATTTTCTTTCTCCTTAAATTATATCGTATCCTAACAGATTTTAAATTTTTCTCAATCGTTTATTTATTTAAGGTTTCAAATATTTGTAAATTTCGCATTTTATTCGTTGATTTCCACTATCTCTAAACTTGGTTTTTGTTCCTTATTACATGTATAATATTTCGCTAAATGAATTGCGCTATAATCTCCTTTTATTTCCCGAGTTACCGGATCAATTAGCGTATACGTGTTACTATAAACTTCTGATCCAATTACATAAGGTCCATCGTAAAGCAGATTGAATTTTTTTATTTCTTTTTTGAGTAGGTTTGATTGTGTAAATTTTTTCAACTTGACCAGGGTCCCAATCTCATAAGTTATTAATCTTTTGTTGAGATTATAGTATTTCTGTCGATTTGCAGCGCTTTTCTCTAAATTTTTCCGTGCTGCTAGTCTTATTTCATTTATTGTTTTCGTAGATTTTCCGCAGCCTTGAGTATACCTGTCTAAACTATAAGTTGGTGATTTCCCAAAAGCTATTTCATTAGGTGAAAATCCTGTTGAACAGTGTATCGAATTATTGTAGGTTTGTTCTATTTCTTTAAGGAAAGCCGCCCACTTGGTATGTTTTTCGTGACAATAAATACGGAAAATTCTACCTAATTCTTTATTCACGCGCTCTGTTATGTTCGGTCCGGGATTTCGTATTGAAGTATGTACGATTTGTATGCCCATCCTATTTAAGTTGTTTTCCCATTTCTTCGATGTAAATTGAGATCCGTTGTCAGTTAGCAAAGCATCTATTTGTATTGTTTTATTAAAATCCTCTACACAATTTAACACGGTCTTAGTACTTGCTATCCTCAATTTATATAATCTTACAAATCTACTGAATGAATCTTGGATCACGAAAATGAATTTAACCCCTCCTATTCCTCTCGGTAAAGGTCCGTATAAATCTGCCATAGCTAATTGTCCTACTTCTTTGGTGATTATGGATTTACTCGGCCCTACAGTTGGTCGAATTTCGCGCTTCGCCAGCTGACATAGGTGACACCCTCTCACTATGCGTTTTATCTCTCGGTGCATGCCTGGCCAATAATACCTATCTCCCAAAGCTATCCCTGTTTTAAAAACTCCTCCGTGTCCGATTTCTAAATGTATCATTTTTATTAGTTCTTCAGTCAACTCTTGTGGTACTGCTAACACCGTTTTGTTTAGCCCTGTTGTGTAATATAAAGTCTTGCCTATTTTTTTATAATTTTTTAAATACCTATTAACATTTTTTGTCGGCGGCCCAAATTTTCCCTTGCGCAAATATCCGAAAATTTCTCCCAAAAATGTGTCTTGTTTCTGTAGTTCAGTTATATTTTCTAAGTGTTTCCGAATCTGTTGTCTACCTTTAACTGCAAAAGCTGCTATCTCTGGGCACGTGTTTTTCTCCTCCTGTACATTTTTTGCATCACAAGAATAACGAGATAAAATATCAGGCCCTATATTTTCCTTCCCTTTGACGTACTCTACAGTGAAGTTAAATTGATTTAAATATAAAATCCACCGTGTTAGTCGGCCACTGTACATCTTCCAGCTCTTTAAAAATGTCAATGCTTGATGATCCGTCCTAATTATTAAGTGTACTCCTCTTAAGTATGTCTCAAATTTGTGTAAAGCATATATTATCGCCCATAACTCTTGTTCTGACGTGGTCCATTTCAACTCCGGTCCTCTTAAAGCTTTGCTAATAAATCCAATAACGTGGTGATTTCCTTCCTCATCCAACTGATATAATTCTCCTCCTATGGCGAACCCCGAACTATCTGTCTGTAAATAATAAGTACTATTTGGGTCATGATGATGTAAAATAACTGTCTCTAAAAATAATGTTTTCACCCTCTCGAATGCGCGCTGTTCTGAGTCACCCCATCGCCAGGTTCTATTTTTCTGAAGTAAATCGCACAAAACCCGTGTTGTTTCCCCATATTTATTCGCGAATCTACGGTAATAATTACAAAGTCCTAGAAAAGCTCTAACTTGTTTTATTTTCTTGGGTACCGGAAAATTTTTTATAGCATCAATCTTTTCCGGATCCATTTGAACTCCCAAAGGCGTTATAATATGTCCTAACATACGTACTTCTGTGAATAAAAATTGACATTTTTCAAGTTTACAAGTCATGTTTGCTTCCTTTAACCTCTCAAGTACCGCGTTTACATGTTCAAAATGATCTTCTTGACTACCACACGTATATATTATTAAATCATCTAAGTAATTAGCGCAGAATTCCCTCACCCCTGGTCCTAGAATTTTGTCCATTCCTCTTGAAAAACTCCCTACTGATGTTTTTAACCCCTGCGGTAATACCTTGTATACGTAAGATTTTCCATTGTATACAAACCCAGTATACTTGCGACTTTCTGGACTGATAGGTATTTGAAAGTAAGCTGAATTTAGATCTATTGTGGTTATGAATTTTACACCATGAAAACGCTGTATAATTTCTGAAGTTAATGGTGGTTTTTCTACTTCCGCCTGCATTCTGGTGTTTAAGAATCTAGCATCTAAGAGTATCCTAACCGTCCCATCTTTTTTCAAGGTAAATGTTAGAGGACTAGAAAACTGCGTGGCCTCTCTACTGATGATTCCTAATGACTCCAATTCTCTAATCTTTTCATCAATCTTATCCCTGTAAGCAAAAGGTACTGGGTAGGATCGCTTAACGAAAGGCGTCTCGTCCGTCATTCTTATTTCGTGAGTGTACAAAGTAGTTAGGCCCGGTTTGTCTATAAATACATTCTTATGTTTAATTAAAATCTTTTCTAACCCTTCTTTTCCTTTTGAATCTAAATTTAACTCGGACACAAAGGTCGTTATTCTACTCTCGAGGCACGCCGTATTATTTATTTCAGGGTTTACTTCAATATTAATTATTTTTCCACTTGTGCAATTTTGATTTCTAATCTCGTGTTTAGGTTTCCTATGAATTACGGTTGAATTTACTAACTCTATTTCCTTCTTCCCATTTCCTGTTTTTATTTTTAACTTTCTGTCTTCTCCACATTTAAATTCAGCTGTATATTCGTCTAACCAGTTGATACCCAATATAATTGGCCTAATTAACTTTGGTATTATTAAACACGGCGTATTTATTATAACATCTCCAAATCGCAATGGTACTAAAACCAACCTAGATATTCTCTGACTTTTATGTCCTATCGCTACTTTAATTTGTATAGTGGTTACAGGCATAATAGGATAAAGTGTTTGGTCATTTAAATAACTTTCATAAAATTCTTGAGAAACGCACGTGATTTGACTCCCGGTATCTATTAGACAATGAACTTCCGTGTTATCTATCTGTGCTTTGGCTTCCGGTAATAACGGTAAAGTGCTACCCTTTTCTACTTCCTCATAATCTCTGTCTTCGAAAATGTTGTTGAACCCACTAATTTCCCTTCTTGTTTTCTCTTCGTTCACTTTCAATTGATTCCATTCATCCGTTATTTGTTGTAAAGAATTGACACATACTTCCACATCTATTTCCGCTTCCGTTCTCGTTTCTTCCGCTCCATCCTTTCGTCTTCTCACATTCCTTTCTGCTTTTATTGGAACAGTCATCCCTTGTTCATTTCTTCCCAATCCTTTCATTGGATTCCACCCCCATTTCATCATAATCTTCAATGCAGTGTTGTGTTTTGGTGCCGGCGTCCCTCTCCCTGTGTGAGTCGTATTCATGAGGGCTAATGAATCAACCCTCGGCCGTTTCCCGAATTGTTTGCGATTACTAACTCCTTGCCGCTTGTAGTTTTTGTAGAACCTCCCTGTGAAGATGTCGTAGCTTCTGCACACTTACTGCAGCTAGCGCCTCCTTCCACACTCTCTATTGCGTGAATTCTCTTCTTTATAGCGTGATAACGGTCACGGTATTTGTCCTTCTTGTTGATCTCCTCCCCACTCCTTTTCTTTGTGTTCCGTTCTTCCGGTGTGCAAACCATTGTATCTAGTTTTCGAAGAAACTCAGCAGCGACAATCTCATCTCCTGACTGCCCTGAAAACCATAGCGATTGAACATCTTTAGGGTAATGTCTCATAATCTCGTCAACTACGCCCAACGGTGTCTCGGTAATTTTTAATGCTTTCGCTAAATCCCAATAATTTGCGAAATGAGTGAGCATGGATATATCTCTCTTGGAATCATATACCCCTTCCGCAAGACGACGGCGAACCTCATTCTTCTTTATATCTCCCCAATAGGTAGCTAAAAAATCTCTTTCGAAATCCAACATTGTTTCCCATCGCTTGTTGTATAACTTGGCCCACGTTTTTGCTTCTCCCTTCAAATTTTCCCGTACGACAATTAATGGATCTGTACGTTTAACTTTTCTAGTGTATTCTTTTAAATCTTCTAAGAAACTTATGGGGTTTTGGTTTCCACCGGAAAATGAAGGTCGTTCCTGCTGCGGTAGCATTTCCACTACTTGGAGAACGTTTTTCGGCGCACTATCCTCTCCTGTCACCGCCACTGTTGTTGGTCTTCCTAATTGTTTCTCAAGTTCCTGCATTTTATCAACAAGCGGTGCTAAAGCTGCTTGAATTATTGTAGTAATATCTCCGATGTTCACTGTTGACGTCCCAGCTGTAGCATTTTCCTCGATTGCCGTCACTAAAGCTTCTGTTTGCCTCCCCATTCCACGTTTTCCCACCATTTTCTTAGATCTTCCGAATGTTACCGGCTTATGTATCTATTTTTTTTCTTACTAAGCGACAACCTCAATATTCCTATTTTAATTTTCTTAATTATTTTATATATATGTTGCCTTTTTTATTCTATATATTTTTTTTTCAAATTTTTCTCGTTTTTCTTATTTTTTTTTGTTTTTCTAGATTTTTCTTGTATTTTATCACCTGGCTGTTCCTGTAAAATTTCAAGTTCGTTTATGATTTTCACATCATCCTCTTGTATACACTTGCCTTGTTCGATATCCGACCTATTTTAAATTTTTTTTTACAATACCTATCAAGATGTTCCGTTTATCTATTTTCAATTTACAAAATCTATTAGGATTTTTTCAATGCCTAAAATGAATTTCCTTTTAATAGGTATATATACACATATATATAATCCCATCATAAACATTCGTCAGCGACATTAAAAGTCTCGAGCCGACTCTGGATTGTATTTTTTTCTTTGAGATTGAAAGTCGAATTCTCAACTAACACTTTGTCTTTTCAAAACAACGTTTATTTGTTTGGCCCATACTTGAATTCCTTATCGAATCCATTGACTGGGTTCTCTGTGTCTTAAAATATGCCTCAATAGTCAACAACCTAACCTGAATGTCAACAAACTTATCATGAGTAAATCTTACGTTATTTCAACTTACCCGTTTATATGGTAAATTATATTATGTAAGATTAATCTTACCTCACAAAACAAAACATCAAATGTTTCACCCTCATTAATGACTCTGTCGATTATCGAGATTTGTGATCCTGACTAAATCTATCTACTCGTGCATTGGCGGCACGTAGAGCGATCATTTGAATTTAACACGTGGTCCTAATGATTAACTATGATTTAATACAATTACACTTTTCTATTTTGATATTATTGTTTTCATAGATCTACCTATCACACGATATGGGTGTAATATTTCCGTTATTTATTATGTTACAGATGGTCATAATAGATAACACCCCAACATGTCATAATAATTGTTTTTTCTTTTGTTTTATAATGATATTAATGTTAATCAAAAAAAAAAAAAATATTTTTTTTTTGTTAATCAATTGCTATCAATCAATTTTATATTTTAAGTAATCATTATTTTTGTAAAACCAATGATATCTAGTAAGGTACATTGGGTGTTGTAATACATTAATCAATTTAATTTCTCTAAACCTTTCTATTCTTCTAATAAATCTGTCGAATGTCTAGTGATAAAAATAATAATATCTTTTCCTGACTTTGTGAATAATTTGTTAAGTACCACGGCCCGCCGCTGGTCTGTATTTTTGAATATAAGATAAACAATAATTGTTTACGTTAATACTCCACGATATCCGAATGCAATGTTTATGTTATATTTGTTCCAGCTATCTCGTTTTTGTGTCATTGTTTATTTAATCTCGACGTTTGTTATTTAATTTTTTGTTCCTCGGAGTGATACGTATTACTTAACGATGTTTCCGACTTTTAAGATATATAGATGTTTTTACGCCCGATGTTTATCTTATCAATTTTTTCGATGTTCTTTGTTTTCACAATAAGTTCGATGTTTTTCGGGCTTGTCTGTTTATTAAACTTGCTTCATATCAACATTCCGATCTGTTCGGTGAACCCAAAACATAAACAATGTTTTTGTTTACAGAACGCATTCCTTTTGACTGAATGACATCATTAACCTACATATCCTTTGTTTTTGTTTACATTATCGTATGAAAGGAATTTTTTATTGACTCTTAAGTTCACGGTCATTTGAATGAACACATTTTTATTTATAAGGACACTTTTTGTGTTATAAGTTTATTCGTTAACACATTCTTTTTGGATTTATTGTTTATTTACGTTAATCTATTATTATTTTTTTTTATTTCACTGTGTATTTATGTAATGTCGCACTTTTCTGATTTTTTTTTTTTTTGTTAATTCTTTAATTAATTACGTCCTATTTATTATTATTATTTTCTCCGTTTTTGCAATAGGTTGACCAATAAAACCATTTTTTTTCCAATCTTATAAAACCTGAACCTCCTGGACACGGCTATGCAGTTGTAATATTTTCGCCTTTTCACCATTTTCTTTTACTTGTTTAAAACAATATAAAATTTTCTTCTTTCTTGGCTATGATCGATACTTCTTTTTTTTTTCTAAGGCTTTGCATATGTGTTCGCAGGGATGGAAAATTCCTCCCCTACAACACATAAGCCTCCATGAAAATTGGACCCTTTTCTTTGATATCTACAGAAAGCTACTTAAAGCTCTCTTGTACTATATATCTTTATAGACATATGTACTTAACTAATTAATACGTTATTTACGATCTTGAACGCAAATATACCCGTATTTATATTGTAATTAAATTCCATCAAACGTTGTGTAATTTTTTTGATTTATGATATAGGATTTTAATTACTTTCATTTTGTGGTAACCCTCTCGGTTCTGATCGAGGTGTTGAGTTTTACAATTTTAATTGGTCTTTCCATTGCAAACCTAGACTTAAATGAATTCTCTGGATGAGCTAACTTTCCTATTGTAACTATTCTGATTCCCTGCACCCTAACAAAGTTGTAGTTAAACGCTGATAAAAGATATTATACATGTTTATTTGGACAGGTAATTAAATATAACTCAAATGGTTAATTGTTAGTAAATTTGGCAATGATTAATTATTGTGTCTGGTTGGCGCCACTCCTTCTTGATTCTGCTGCTATAAGGTACATGTAAAATTGATTTAGTAGGTTAATGTTATTAGTTAATTGTATATTTGACGAACTCAGAATAACCCTTTGCTAGCAAAAATTTGGCTCCAAATCCTCCTGCAAGTAAACGAGATGATCGTGAGTCAACAAGAAATTTGCACAATCCTTTGACACGGTCCTTTGATTGATACCTAAGTTATCGCGTCCCAAAGAACCTTCCACGTCATCATGTACTGCCTTCAAGTTTCCCCTCGGGTCCCGATACCTCCAAATTCCATCTCCTCCAAGGTCTACTATTTACTTAGGGCGAACCGGTTTCGTCCTATATACAATCATATACTCACGGTTGGTGTGGACTTACGGGTCGTGAATCCTCATTCCACGTTTAAAAGAGAATGCGAGAGTGGTCTACCGACCTAAATGCAAGCTGTATGCAGGTCCGCATTCTCCAGTAAACAGTACATACGAATAAATATATGTATACATACAGTTTGGGAAAGGTTTATAACTCGCAATACGAGGCTATCTACCTCGCATTCCGAGCTCGGATCTCGCACGAAGAGTTCTGCGAAACTCTAGGATTGGTAACCGAATATATACGTAAGAATAAGGTTATACTAATAAATACTAGTAGAATAAGAAATTATTTGATAGTTTGTTTTGGAGAGCTATCGAACTCCAGGCTTTTTGTTTGGTTTTGACGTTTTTATTTAAGAGAATCGTCATCTCTATTTGGTTTGGTCAATGGTCTTGTTGTAGGAGCGACCACTGCCTCCTGTTTGATGAACTGTATTTGTTTTAAATTTTACCTCCAGGGTTCAACATTAATTTTTGTTCATCCTATCCCGTGATTTCTCAATTGTTTCAAGTAATTGATTGCCACATAAGAGGGTACACGACTCTCAACTGTCTCTGGCAACTGATGGGATCTATGCGAACACTCCATCAATAATGTTCAAATGTTTCGTATAATATTTCTATATAAATCTTACTAACCCGTGATTTTTCAATTGTAGATTGTGAATGGTAGGTAATTGTAAGCACGCAGCTTCTAGCTGTTTCAGGTAACTAATAAAATCTATGCGACCATCTAATCAATGGTATTCAAATGTTTCATGTAATATTCGATATAAATCTTGCTAACCCATGATTTTTCAATTGTAGATTGTGAATGATAGGTATTTGTAAATGACCCATATCGCTGCACATTGCACAATGACATCCTGATGGTTATCCTTATAACCCTGATAAATTATCTAGTTACGGCCAAGGTCGTTTTCAAACCATGCGGTTGACCCAGATCTTTGGTGTCTCTATTTGTAAACAAATCGAATAATATAAACACCTTCTTTGACACACTAACCTAGATGCGAGATTGTTTATTTAAGGAATATTTCTACCTCTCCCTATAATTCAGTTATGTTACCTTTTATTGTGCATAATTAATTAGAATATTTTTAATTCCTTTTGCAGTTAAACTATTTTTCATTTTCCGAATTTAGTAAATTTACTAGAAGTTAGGTGAAAATTAAATATAAATATATATATATATATATATATATATATATAAGTACACATATCTCGATTGTCAAAATATGTTAAAAAAAGAGTACATATATTAATAAATAAATATAAAATATATGATTCTACATAGCCTGGAATATTAATAAATACATATTTTCTTTTTCAATAATATAGATATGTCCTCGGGTAGGTATTAAAAATCGCTACCATTTCGATGCTTCGATTAATAAGTAAAATACATATATATAAATACATTACTCATATATTTATTCTTTATATACAATGTATTACTTTATTTTATATAAATAAATACATAATATACATATATTCTTTTTCAATAATATAGATATGTCCTCGGGTAGGTATTAAAAATCGCTACCATTTCGATGCTTCGATTAATAAGTAAAATATATATATATAAATACATTACTCATATATTTATTCTTTATATACAATATATTACTTTATTTTATATAAATAAATACATAATATACATATATTAATGTGTAATGCTTTGTTTTGTTGTTTTTAATAATTTAATTGATATACCATAATCAGCTGTATCTCCTCACTCCTAGGTCCTGAAAATTATTTATAAAAAGAAAACTTACCCCCCGTCAAGGTATTTCCGGTCGGGTGTACACAACAACCTTGATGAAGAAATCCTACCTAATTAATTGTATTTTTCAACTAATTTCAAAATAAATCTTTTCGACTATTTATTCCTATTTAATATTTTATTCTCGCTTGAATCATATAAATTAGCTGATATTTAATTTTTCTTCCGAACGAAATCCTAATTCAGAAAACCCGTTGATTTAATAACACCTTTCTAGTTTAGGCTTTTGAATGATAGCTGTTTCAAATTCTTTTTCGAAATGATAGACTGATGATTAAAATTCCGGTTAAAACGACAAACACTTTTAACACTGTCGCTATACGCACGATGGATTTTAATTGAACAATTTATTAATTCTAAATTTCCTTTTATATAAATTGATAAGAAAATTTATTCCGAATTGTGCAAACTTTTAATTAAACTCGACTCTTAATAAATTAATTTTTTTTTCTAACTGTTAATTTTAGAACAAAGGTTTAAACGTTTATTATTATCGAATCCTTTTTTTTGTTTTTGTGTTTCTTTTAACCTAAGATGAAGTATTTACTATTAATAATTTTAAACAAAATTATAATCTATTTTTAAATATCAATTCACGAGCACATCCACTTTAATTTAACGATAACAAACTCTTAAATTTAATTCGAATGTTTTCACTTTGAATGAAATAATTATTTTTAAATTTTTAATAATTCACTTTTAATTCCGTAATCACTTTCTGCACTTCACTTAACACTTTTAAGCACTGAGTTTAAATTATATTTATTTTCACTGTTTAACCAAATTAAATTTCACTGACTCTAGCACTTGTATTTTCCACAAAATTTTCCTAAGTCCAGGGCTTATTTAAAATTTAACACTTAAAGATTTTTCACTGTTAATCCTACCAAAGACGTAGTACTGCCACGTAACAACTTTTCGAATTCCCGGCGCGACTGGCTCCTGACTGATGTGTTCCATCTTTTATATCCCTCTCAGGTCCCAAAAGACGTATCTGAATTTCTCTTGATGCTTAATTCTATTTCCTATCAACTCGTAAATCCGAACACCCCTTCCCCTAATTTCGATCGTTCTTCCATAAGATGTTCTGCTTTCCGGCTCAAGGCGGTGGCCAGTTTCCATCTCACAAATCTAAATCGATAGGGTCCGAATCGGGTAAGTCTGTGTTAATCGCCCAAGCTTCCTTTGTCCTGTGTTCATACAAAATGTAGTTAAATTCTCATGATTTTGTGTTCCTTTTTTTCTCAATTTGCGATAGGTCCGTCCTCAATAATATATATATACATCTCAATTTTATGCATCTCGTGCGAAAATTGTTTAAATCCATGTCGAAATCTTTACTACGCATTTTTGAATTTCGATTTGTTTAAATTCTACTTAATTTTATTGTTACTTATATGAGCTTTTCCATTTCCACCCGTACTCTCTATCTCCCTGTCGCAGATTTGAGTTTTTCCTTTATCTTTGAATTTTATATTTATCCGCGACGTTTTCTTGCACAATTTCTTCTTGATTCTTATGTCATTTCTCATAACTCTTATAATTACTCATTTTCCAAGTCGTATTTATTAATTTCACGGATAAATTCGAATTGTATCGCTTTTCTCCACATGGATCATTTCCTATCTCCGTTCTTTACCCTTCCTTTTATCTTTTCTTCACTTTTCCCGATGTGTGTGGTCTCCAGGAAAATTTCATACTTCATCTATTATTAATTAATATATAATTTTCCACACTTCTATGGAAGATATACCTAATTAGACTCTGGTATATGTGTCACTTTTATTGTCTGACCCAATCTCCGCCCATTCTCCTCCATCCCTCACTTACAAGATTTCACATAAATTATACGTCTGGACATATGTTTACGTCTCAGATTTTATGTACTACGGCCGTAAATTTAGTTTAATTTTAGAGCCATTAGTTTTAATATCTTTTGCTTTAAATAAATATTCCATAAGCTCCACGTTAAATTTTATTGGTCTTCTAATGGGTTATTACCTTAACGTAAATAAAAACCATGTTCGGATTTCGATTGTTTACCCTTCAAAATATACATGAGACCGCCAACCTTTTATCTTGTTTCGATCCCTCCGTAATATTGGGTAACTCTAATATATATCTAACCTAATAATTATGTAAAATGTCTACTTTTCCTGAATCTAATCTATCGCTATATGTTTAATTTTTCTGTCTTCTTCTGATACTCGATTTTCACGTCCCTAGGACCTTCGTAGCAGTCCAAAATCTCTATATTATCCTTCCATCCGGTCGCCGCACTTTTCTAAAATGTCTATTTTTTTTGCGAGATTTTCATTCAAGATTGATTTACCAATATGTCCGTTTCATCTTAAATTGATAACGATTAATTTCCATTGTTTCCAACACTCACTCCTCTCTTTAGTACGATTTTTATCGAACATGACACCCTCCTTCTATCATAAATAATTGCACTACAGTTGAAATTCCGCCAGCAACTTTCCTTCGCTTTTCCCGTCCTTCCTTTATACTATCACGTTTATAATTTTTTTCATTGCATTTTTGTGTGTGCGCTTTACAACCTGTAAAACTTCCAAGCACCCGATTTCAACGGTTCGATACCCCATAAATGTCTCAGTTATTGTAAACATTCCCAGGAGTTTGTCACCTTGAAAGTCGATGTTGACCCTAAAGTGCGTTCACCTCCAATTTCTGTGAGAATCGAAATGTCGTTAATTATCTTTTTTTATTGCCTGATCCACAGTTCATTCCTTTGTCTGCATTTGATGTACGCCTCTTCGTTCACTGATTGGTTACTCAAAATTTTATAGCTCTTTGTTCAGATCTATTGGTTGACAAAATTCAATGTTTATTTTGAAGCCTCAAAAGGGGGTTCCTAGTCGTTCCTAGACGATTTTAATGACCTCTGTGTTTATACTATAGAATCTCAACATAATTCCAACTATTACAGGGGCCTACTGAAAAACAAACTGAATCAATTTTAACCTCAACAGATGTCGCTAGAATGACGGTTTTCATTAATAATTTGTATATTTTTAGCAGCTATGGTTTATCTGTTTTTCACTGTGATTTAAGCCTTTCATCACATGTTGCAGTGGAATAGTGTATTTTGTCGTGTTGTTATTGTAGGTATTCGTATGTTTATGAGTTGCAGAAGTTCGCAACAGTCGAATTTAGAGTTTAGAATCTTGAATAAAAAAGTTAAGTCGTTTATTTTACGCCTGTCTTCCAATGTGTGTATTTTTAGAGTGTTTAATAAGAAATGATATTGTAAGTCTTCTAGTGGGATATTTAATTTAAAATTAATAAAACGCAGAAATTTTTTTGTATTCGCTCAATGTTATTAATGTGAATTTTGTAAGAGGGAGACCAAACTACTGAGTTATATTCAATTATGCTTCTAACTAGAGATATGTATAACAGTTTAATGGCTTGTATGGAGTTAAAGTTTTTAGTTGTTCTTAATACGAAGCCTAGTGTTTTCATGCCTTTGTTTACAATTTGGTGGATATGATTGGCGAAACTTAGTTTTTCATCCAAAATAATTCCGAGATCTCTCATTTCCGTGACTCTTTCTAAAGCTGTATTGTTAATGTAATATTCAAATAAAACAGGATTTTTATTTCTGCAGAAAGTCAGGGTTTTGCATTTGTCTACATTTAAAAACAGATTATTTTGTACGCACCAATCTTTAAACTTATTAATATTTGATTGTAGTATTTGGCAATGATTTACATCAGTTATTTTTTTGTATAGCTTGATGTCATCAGCAAAGAGCAATACCTCGACATCGTCGAAGCAATTTATTATATCGTTAATGAAAATGAGAAACAAAACCGGACCAAGGTGACTACCTTGCGGTAGGCCACTGGTCGCACAGTAAGCTTTCGATAGCAAAGATTTTATTTTAACAAATAGTTTACGATTAGTTAAATAGCTAGTAAACCATTTTAGCATGTTGTCTCTTACTCCTAGGGCAAATAGTTTTCGGGTTAGTAGTTTATGGAATTAATATATCTAAGAAAAAACTGTTTGCTCTTTAAATCAGCGAGCAAAATTAAAATGTACGTATTTAATGTGCACTTTTAAGTTAAGAAAGTGAAATGTGTATATTTTTATTAACTTAAAATAAAAATAAATAAATATAACTTACAAAAAAAAATCATTGAACATATTCTAATCGAGTTGTCGCTACGTTAAGTTGAATACTCGTAGCGAGTACATTGTCACATGGAGCAATTTTGTCACTCCTATTCAAATAGCAGCGACGAAATTGCTCCGTGTGACCGAGCCATAAAAAAAAATAACATCGTTATCAATCAAAAACAGTTCAAAATTCTAAGCAGTGTTAAAGCTCTACGAAAAAATTATAAGTAACTTTTGCAAAATATTCACGGTAAGGTCATATGAAATAATTAATTATAACATGGTAACTGGTAATGTTGTATTTCACTGAACCTGTGAAGCGTTTTTTCAATGAAATATTTTTCACATAGTCTTGTCTGATGTGATTACCGGACCAGATTCCCAATTTCTCCCAACCATCTGGTCCCCTGTTGTAGTATGTTGTGGGGCTGAAGGTGGTGAAGAGGGGAAATAAACAGGAAAGATGAATGTAGGCAAAATAAAGTACCTGATTCCAATTTTATGTAGTAACAGATAATGTTGTATTTTATCAAAGACCTTAGACTTTTTAAATAGTATATTTTTTTATAATGATTTAGTTCATGAGTATTATGCTTTGTTGCGCTACACTCTTTTTAGCCGACGTTTCGGACAGCTTTAAAATCTCAATAATCAGGGCAGAAGTTTAGTGTGTGCTTATGTATGTAGATGTGAAACCGTTTCACAAACTACAATCCTCTGATAGCTGCAAAGCATTATAATTTCAGGTGGTTTTATGCGTTTAGTTTTGGTGTAGTCGTCAATTATCGGATACCAAGAACTATTGAGTTTAGCCCCGTAGTTTTTATTGATATTTGTGGGATTTTTATGAATTCCAAATGCCCACGTAATAATGCGTGCTCAAGTGTTTTAGATCTTCCCACAACTTCAGGAATAAATCCAAAGTAATGGCCGGTTTCAATGAAATCCTAGACAATTGCCGATTTGTCAGGGTGGTCGAGTTTACGTGCTCGAAAGTGTTTGATATTCTTTTGGAGATCGTCCGTTCTGTCTGGACTACATAAACCTTGTCACATCCGGAACAGCTGAGTTTATAAACTACATCTATTTCAATTGGAAACATGGCTTTTGCAGGCTTGATGCTTTATTTTCTCAGTGTCTTGGCGATTCTGTCGGTCACATTTTGAACATAAGGCAAGAAAGTGCAGCCTTTTAGCTCTTGTTCAATTTTGTCTTCGTCTGTTTTGCGGGGTAACCATTTCTCTCTAATGCATCGGTTAGCATTATTAGTTCTGACCCGATTTTTGGTTCACATATTTGGGTTGCTCGGGTTACCAACGTAAAGATAAATCCTTTTTCTGCTCTGGGTATCGATTCTCCAATCCAGGCCGCTCGCAATCGCCATCGAAAGTATATACATCGGTCGACTTTCTCATTCATTCTCGTCGGAGGTACACACTTACATACGCCAAGTGACTCACTCGTTGTTCGAGTGGAATGACTTCGTCGAGAATCGAGGCCCTGGGTGTTGATGCAATTCAGGGTATAGATAACGATTCGTATGAGTTGGTCTTCCATACACGGTGTGCCCTAGGCTAAAAATAAATCACTCTAATTGAATATCTATTTAATAAAAATGATTAATATTTTGAATTACATTTTTTTTAAATAGCAGTCTTTGTAGCACAATGGCCAATGCGTTGAGTTTTCGGACGATTAGAATTTGCCACAAAAAATGCGAAAAAAGTTGACATTCGTAAACAAATTAAACACAATCAGATCAATCATAGTATTTTTTGAACAACACAAAAAATTATTCGCAACGATCAACAGTGCATTCGTCAAGACAGATGGATTTTTGTTGATGTGATATTCACAGAGGAGTCTCAACTGCTTCCAACTGTGAAGTTGAAGGAATTAGGGATGGAAAGGATATGGCAAGAGGAAGGTAGGAAAATACCTGGCTATTCAGATGTGGTCACCAAACACGACAAAAACCATTTAAAGCGAGGTTTCATTTCTGAATTGTCGTCTGTCACCAAGGCGCACCTGAGGGCTTCCACAATTTTGGCAAAAATACTATATAATTTAGAAATAGCGCTCGACCCCAGCTTCTGTTAATCTGAAATATTCTATCCAACATTTTTGCAACTTTAAGAATATGAATATAAAAACCACAAATTTATTAAAACTAAATAATTTATTTTCTGAAAAAAAAACATTACAAGAAATAAAATAAATGTATAAATAAAGTTTTAGCGAACCACCTGGTGCCAGCCAAGAGGATGAAAATTTAATAAAAGCGAGGGATACTTTTTATTAATTCATTCGTAAACCCCTTTCTAACTTTTATAAAAGTACGACAACTTTATGATTGTTGAATTGAACTCGTTTTCTTCCGATAAAACCTGCAAAAATAATGGATTCTACTATTTTTATAACGGTGATTCTGTACCTACTAATTTGCAAATATTTTGCATAAATTCTTAGAAACACGCTTCTTTTGTCATTGTAAAACGCGGTTCAACATAAAAATATTTAACAAATAAAATGATAACTTTGTTTACGTCGCTTTAATTAACCTTTGGTATGCTAATATACAAAATAAAACTTAGGTTGCCATGAGGGGGGACTCAGTTACCCCACACATTTTATAACTTTAATGTCATTTTTTAGCTTACCCATATTATGTGTTTTCGTGAAATAATAATTATTTTATAAAAATCACTTAAATCATCAACGAACGTGGCCACTAGCCAACACTGACGACGCGACGGATGGATTTGTACTGACTTTTTGCATAATTACCTTATCCCCTCACGCAACTTTGGTGAAGACGAATACTTTGCAAGGAAACACGGCGTTCAAGAAATAGTATAGTGGAAGGAATGGTTCCTACATATTTTTGTAAAGACCTGTTTTAATCAGGTACTTTAGTTAATTTTTTCAATGATAGATTAGGATAGGTTTTTTGGAAATATTGAAATATTCTTTATTTTTTCTTAAATGGTTATTTAAAATTATGTATGAAGAATAGTTATTTAGGATTTTTAGGTAAGTACCTAGCCTTGTTTTCACCGGGACGGTTAAAAATAAATGTATGCTGATGGTTTAATGGCAGTTGTTTTTATGCTTCAATTTATGTTTATTTCGTTCAAAAAAGTATTGAGTGAGGTTTTTGTTGCTCTGAATTCCGTTGGGCTTTTAATGCAACTTATATTATTCCAAGCTTTAAGTTCTTCTTCTGCAAATGACTCAGGTTGTTTGAAATAATTACAATGTATTTTTTAATATACAATAAAAACACATAAATTTGTTTTTGACCACTATAGTTTTATTTTCACTCTACAGGTTTCGGGAGAACCCTTCCTTCGTCAGGAGAGTATTAAAAACTGGATATTAAAAACTGAGCCACAAAGTGAATGCTTTTTACAATTACGTATTTTTTAATAATTTACTTCAGAGTTGTAGATACTCCCAGTTTCGCCCTGGTAAAATAGCACCATTAGAATTGAAAAGTTGTTTGAATTAGTATCAACCGTGTTTAGTCGTCAAATTTGAATAGGTACGTACTGCCCAGCCTTCCTCTTACAATCACCTTCTTTTAGCTACTGCTTAAAGCCTCATAACATATCCTAATTGGGGATGCCGTAGTCCCATTGGTTCCAAAGGACTCTTGCGCGGAATTCACATTAAAAAAAATCAATATCAAACAACCTTCCTTAGCTTCACAACGTACCCCAATAATTGGAGATATCCAGGGATAATAGAAACAAGGAAGATGGGTCACGAACATGATAGTGTCGCCAGCACTTCCATTGGTTCTGACGCTTTAGTCCGTGCAGTTTGGTTGTAGCTCGGCGACAGTTGGCGCGCTTTCTTCCATTCTCTCTTTGTTTCTATTATCTATGGGCGTTGAAGACTGATTGGAGTTAGTTAGTGAGATTGACGTATATAAATCACCATAATTAAGACTAAGATGAGGAACGAGTTGGCTAGTATTTTGGTCGCCTCTGTTACAAGGTAGATTAGGAAGAGATCCATATTCATTACTCCATTTACAGAACAAGTATTGTTTAGTGTGAAGGTCTTAAGTTAGGTAATCTAAGCATCATATTTATATCAGTATTAGGAAATAGTAAAAATAATATCTCAACTAAAGGAAAAAATGAGCTTGTTAAAAATTATGTATTTTAAAAATGTTTCCGAAGATCAATTGGTAGAATTTTTTTTTCCGACTTTATGTCCGAGTTAAATCTTCCCCACAGGAAAAACTAAACCATTCCACACACTTTTCCACAAATGATCATCTATTAAATCCACATTATTCAAGTGCATTATATAAGCATACTAAATACAAAATAATACAAATTATTAGACGATTATTATTAGACTATTATTATTAGACTATTATTGCTAGAATTCTATGTAAGATCAGTTAATTATGCAATAGAGTTCTGTTGAAAACTTTTTATATTTATTTTTTAACAACTTAGTTCCAGTTACAAAATTTTATTTATATTTTTTTGAACAACAAAGTTCTATTTGCAAATTTTACGGGCAACTTAGTTCTAAATGTCGTAGATAAAAATAATATTCTGCAGCAACATGGTTCGGTTTGAATGTTCGAGCTCATTCGTTTGGGACAACAAGATTCCAGCAGCCAATTGCGTGAAACTGAGAAAATAAATTAAAAATTACATTTATGAAAAAGTATATGCAGAACGTATTGAAATCGAATTATATTTAGGTTTAAGAATATCGTATGCAAAAAAACGTGGCATTTAGCTAAAAAAGTAATTAACCAATTAATGATTTTCAAAGCAACAAGGTTTTTTTTTGCTTAGTTGTTTGGCTAAGGTGATTCAATTCAATACGTTCTGTATATTCATTTTTTCGTCAATTTTAAATTAAAATAACTTCAGTTGAAGAAAGTCGAATTTCAGAAGAAGTCAGTATTTTAGTCGCAATTAATTTTAATTTTTTTATTTTTATTAACAATTTTCTTTTGTTACATGCATAAAAATATAATTACAAAAATCAAGTATTACAAAAACAAGCAATACATTATTAAAATTATTATAGTATTACAAAAAGCATTTCATTCACAGGTAAAGAAGGTACTATAAAAAATAAAAAAGGTAGCTTTAAGATAAAAAAAATAAAATGATATAATTAAATAAAAAATATAATAGAATAGTATGCATATATACCAAAAAAAAATCCCACATAGGCATCGCCAGTTCGTGGGTATACTTATTTTGTTTAGTGCAGTTTATAAAACAAATAATTCCGTTTTTACAAAATTATAATTGAGGAAAAAAAAGGTTAAAAAATAGAAAAATTAAGGATTTGTAAATTTAAAAAAGGTTAAAAAATAGAAAAATTAGCAAAGTTATAGCAGGTAAGTATTTGTGTCAATGGTAGTGATCCAAATCTTTATTACATTTTTGTATATGCTGTAAGACGATATATTTTTAGATCTAATTTCTATAGTCTGATAGAGTGCATTGTAGATTTTTGGGGCAATGAAAAAAGCATGTCTCTGCGCAAGCCTAGTTTTGCATAGTGGAACCTCATATGCATTATTTACTCTACTGCTAGAACGATTAAAATTTTAACCTCAATATCTCAGTAACAATGGCAGATAGAACTTTGTTGTTTCGAGGGAATCATTTAGAGATTATGCTTAAAAAAATATTATTATTTATAATTCAATATTAACTAAATGAAAATAAAATAAAACAAAAAATGTTTCCCTCCTATAAAAAACACTAGAAGAATGTAATTTATCTCTAGATGTCATCTCTTGGAAAAGCCTCGAGTAATGAAAAGCCTCAATGACACACCGATGCTCCTTATCAGGATATGTATAATCTATAAGAAACCTCGATTTTATTTTATCTTAATATTCCAACGGTTGAACTCATTCACACAACATCCTTCTTCCTCCGGATACTTTTTCATCTACTTCTATTCTGACCTTTACAAACTCCCCTTAGTCAATTCTACTCGTGTCGCTGCCGTTATACTAAATAAAATCATATTATGAAGCTTGGAAATAAGAAAATTAATGGATGAGTGCAGTGACGGACTCACCTCAGTGCCTAGCCAAGATTGGAAAAATTTAATTGATTATTTTTTACTAAAGGTAAACATATAGATAAACTGAAACACAAATATAAATTGAAAAAATCTTCCAAAAAAAAAATGTTATGTGGCCGACGCCGACGAAATAATAATAATATATAAATGCCACTAGGTGAGAAATTTAGTATTTAACAATACCTTACCAAACAAGGTAAGTAAAAAAAAATAACTTAAGATAATACCTTAACTTACTTATTTTTCGGTGAAATAATGAAAAATCAATAATCGTTGAATGAAATACTAGAATTTATTGATTTTTTAGCGGTTAAAAATAAGCCAACGTAGCACAGTGGTTCTGTGCACCTGACCGGCAATCAGAAGGTGCGGGTTCAATTCCGGTCGGCGGCATTAATTTTTCTCGGAATATTTTTTCAATTTATATTTGTGTTTCTGGCTAATAATTATTGCTTATATTTGTTTAATAAATATGTATTCAAACACTGGTTTGTACATTTTACAACTAGAATTATTTTCTTATTTGTTTTGATAATGCCGGTGATGTTTCTACTTTTTCTAAGATTACAGTGATAAACGTCATTATCACTGTAATCAGCCATCCATAATAAATTCCAAGCAAAATAAAACGGTTTGTATGATTTGTATTTATTTATTGATGATTTAAATGTTGAGAGTTTCTTATCAGAATGTTTGCTTATAAGATTGTTTTTTGTTTGACTAAGGATTGAACCTCCCTCTCCAGAGACTGGAGTCAACCGCACTAACAACTGCGTTAAATATCGATTGGGTAGGACCACCGTTATATATTAACTGCTGTGACCTCATCCAATTTCAGAGAAATGCGTACATGTCCGGTTGTGTGTACGTATTGCCGTCAAAAGTCGAGAGCATGCATTGTCATCCATTCAGAACTGAAACTTTTTAAAGATTATGCCGTTTTTTTCACATCGACAACGAGTCTGTCTCCCTAGTTTCAGCTTTATCTTATGTCGAAAAGTGGGTTAATTTCCACTTTCAAAATTTGCATTTATTCATTCGCGAAAACAACTTCGAAATTCAAATAGACATACTTAAAAAATATTGTTGACGCTTGTCACATGTTTTATACCTTCATAATCGGTAAAAATATTTTGTCAAATAAATTCGACTACCAGCTACCACAGTGATTTGAAAATACCATTTCGAAGTAATAATAAAAAATATTTTATTACTTCGAAATGGTATTTTCAAACCACTCGACTATCAGCTACCACTACTATACTCTGACCTCCATGTTACAGAACGATACACACGAAGAGTCCAAATCCCTGGAATATCGAAACGCGAAGGAAACGGAGGACTTTCATAAAACTCCAATCCCATTTACAGATTGGTGTCACGCCGCTATTCAATTTGTATAGAGACTTACGCTGAGGATTTAATCTGCTCTTATACAAATAATCATTTTCCTACTTATTTTTTTGCGAAGGTTAAATTATTACAAAGTTAAATGAGAATATGTCGAAATCAGTTAAATGATATATTTACTTACCTTTATGTTGTAAAATCGGTATTCAAAAATGTAACCAAAAGGTATTCAAAGTACAAACAATAATTTAACAACAGCGATAAAAATTATAAAAATCTTAGTTGTTGTTCACGTAAATTCACGTGACGTAACTTACTAAGACAAAAACTGAGTTTTTTTTCTGCAGAACCAAAAAATAATAATGAGAAATTTCAAATCTATATAAATACAAATTAAATGTTAGATTGTTCAGAATCTTTAAACTCCAAAATTCTTAACAGATTGCTTTGTAATTTTGACATAACGTTGTATTCGAATACGTGTGTTTTATATTCTTATAAAAAACAGAAATTAAAAATTAAAAAACGCCATCTGTTGAACGTTGAAGCAACTCGCGCTATTATTTATCTATCTGCACAAACAGACTGAGCCATAGCAACACGCGGCGGGGTACAGCTATTAATTATTACTAATTCTATTTTTATGTTCCAACTGCTCCCAACAGTCTGGAGCCATCGAGAGAATGGCATTCCCAATTGGGGTATGTCGTGAAGTTGGAAAAGTGGGAAGGGAAAGAAGAAAAAGGAAGGTAGGAAAGCACCTGGATATTCATATCTGGTCACTAAACACGGCTAAGGCCATTTCAAGCGATGTTTCAATTGTGAATTTTAGCCTTATACTAGGGCGTTACTGAGAGTATCTTCCACTGTGAAATATACAATACATAATTTTTAAATGAATAAATTGTGAAATTGAACCCGCGACCTCCAGATAGAAGCTTACTCCTCGACCGCGGAGATTATTTATTATGATTTCATAATTTACTTAACAGTCTTCAGTTTTATTTTGTAACCTTATGATGATTTTAATATAAACAGGAGGGTTAAATAAATAAATTCAAACCAAATAAATTCGTATTAACATAAAAATATTTGTTTGTTATGTTTCTACTATTATTTCATTGTCCTAATTCATCACATCTTCAAAAAGTTATATAAAGTCATGGAAAGTGATGAAACAAAAACTTTATTAACTGGGTTATGTAGGTTAGGTTAGGTTAGGTTAAAAAAAAATTTCATCGTTTCTAATGACTTTATATCACTTTTTAAAAGTGTGTTGAATTGTCACTGTGTTGAGTTATCATGGAACCTTCAAAATATCTATGTACTAATATTATTATTCTGTCGTTAAACGTATTCCAATTTGTTTAAAACAGCTGCGGTTCCTATTTCAACCCTATCACGAACAGTGTATATTTTATGGTACCCGAAGTTGGGTCGAATCTGACCCAGGCTTGCATCTGGCGCCTGAATTATGGCAATACTGAACCGGCCCCAACCACTCCCCCCCCCTCCGGTTAGGGGGTGGGATTGATGGCAGGGGGTAGGTTGAAATGGGAATAGGAATAGGAATTGAAAAACCAGAAAACCGTAAGGATCTAGGAACTTGTCACGTGGGACGGATATCTATTGGATTACTAAAATGTAAAGGTTTACGCGCTGTCATAAAAAGTATGAAATCCAAACATATTAGCATCCGGCTATGCTTGTTTTACAACACATTTCTCAAAAAAAAAAAGAATTTTAAACCGAATATAATATTGAATTATGTTAAACTCAAACATATGAGAAAAATTTCCTAGGTCTATAAATTCCAGGCAAAAAGGGTTGAATAAACTTCATATCATCAGTGCTCAACCATGTTGAAGTTTTGTTTCTTATCAAGTATGTTATCCAACAACAAAATAATAGGGATTCCACCTCACCGTACAATCCAAAACAATTTAATTTTCTTCGTGTTACATAATTAACGAAATCATTTACATAATAAACCATATTTTCTGCAAGTTAATGTGAGTTTCTCGTAAACTAATAAAAACTATTACTGCATTCAATCGTAAAAGATCAATGGTTTCGTTGCTTGTGTGACACGTAGCGCCGTCTTGTTGGAAGTAAACGTTGTCCAGATCAATACCATCCAATTTCGGCCATAAAAAATCATTAATCATCTCTCGATAGCGCAATCCATTCACCGTAACTGTTGATCCAGCCTCATTTTTGAAAAAGTAAGGTCCAATGACTCCGCCGGACCATAAACCGCACCAAACAGTCACACGTTGAAGAAAGAGAGGCTTTTCAACAATAAGTCTTGGGTTTTCTGAGCCCCAGATGCGACAATTTTGCTTGTTGACGAAGCCACCTGGAAATGGGCCTCATCACTCAAGATGATTTGCATTTGATTCACTCAAGTGAATTTTAATAATTTCAATGCGTTGTGTATCGTTCCATTTTTATTAATGGCGTAGTTTCTACTTGTAAAGTGTCAAAAAATGACAGCTTCAAAAGTAACATCTACCGAAATAGCGGACTATTCAAAATAACACTTCTTATTGGAAAACCCTGTATAACAGAATTGCCTCAGCGGCGCTGAAACTACCGTTCATTAAAAATTAAACGAACTAGGACAATTAAAATGCTCCTTCACACAGGCGAGTTTTTCTAGTGACTGTAACTTATTCTCCAAATGTATGTGATCCTAGAGAGCTCTCATTCAGATTGGCTCCCATACAAGTCGAGCCAAGATATTCTGCAAACGAGATAAAATCCAGAAGCACGGATAGTGTGAAATTTGCACAAGAAAGAAGCACTTTCAACCAACTTTTCCAAAAAGCTGCAAACATATAGCGTTTTGTAAAGACGATATAGGTATTATATTGGTTTTACATAATCAGCTTTCAGAAGTACCGTTTCTTTTTAGCACATCTAAAGAATGTAAGAAAATGTAAAAAAAAACTCCAATAATTTGATAGTGGTAGAAAAAGTCAAGGACGCCCGAGGTAGACGTGGCGTGATCAAATCAATCAAATATTTGAGAGGTGTGATGATGAAAGAGTGAGAATAAAAGAAAAGTATGTCTGAACAAGAGATTATGTATTGTGAATACATAATGCGCAACTGTCAAATAAATAATTAATCAGTCGAAAAGGCAAAAGAAAGGGTATCTAATCAATTATGACTATAATAATGAATTCAGACCTTTCCATCAATGTTCATATATTACGGCTCCCGTGTGTTTCGTGTAGTGTCTGGACGAAGCTATTGAAGCATATTCTGCCTACCCTGTGATATAAAAGTTACAAAACTACAATGTTCAAAATGCAACAGGAACGACAAATATAAGATAACCGAACTGAAAATGTATTTGGAAGATTTATTAAAGACGAAAACGGATAGATACCGCACCTCACACGAGTATGAGGTATCTCATACCTCAAGCTTAACAGAACTGATACTATGAAAGCCAATCTTCCATAGGAAATGGCAAAGAAATAAGAACACAGTTACATACATAATATTTACAAAATCCATTGAGGTATAATGTATGGAGTAAACATTAGCAACAACGTTGAGCCAATTGGCATTACAAAGATACACGAACTTCAGTCAATTGTGCAAGCGTTCGCCGTTACACTAAATGCTGCACAAATCGTTCTAGAAAAGGTATATAAAGCGATGGTAAATAGGAATAATTGATTTGAAGTTGGCCCGCCGGTAGCCCAAGTACTCCGGGCCGTCGCGCGGCGGGCTGTTAACGGAGACTCCGTTCGTTGAGTTAGCTCGTGGTCGGAAGGATTCGGGTTACATCGACAGCCGCCACACCCCCCTTTCTACTTCCCGCACGGGAGCATAATTTTACACTGCTTTTGCAACAAATTTAGACTCTATATATATAATTCAATGACAACATTTAGGACGAGGCTCTACACTTCATTCTGAACATCAAAAAACATTGTTTTTGGTCAATAGACCAGAATAGATCGTCTTAAGTTTGTTTTAAAATTGTATAACAACTGAAAATCAGAGAATAATTCATGTGACTGGCAGAATGCCTCGTAAGATATGGATTAAGAGGAAGCTACAAGCCAATAATGTGTATATTCATGATATGCTTTATATCGTCACGAATAAAGGTAATAGGCATTCAAATCGCTTGACAAACGGAGTCTACAAACGCTCGATTTCAAGCACAAAGGTGGTTTTTATTTATTTTGTACACAATTTTATAAAAAAGCAAAAAAGTTAATAAACAGAAACAGTCAGATATAATCTTAGCTAAAATATTGAATTTTTTTAAAGTTGTGTCTTTTATGCGTTTATACATTTCTATTGAAAAAAAAAATTTTTTTGTAGTTTACATTTATATTTTTTATTGACTGATAAATTTTATAATTGTATTCTACTCAAGGGAAACTATAGGAAAATCTTCAATTTACCTAAAACATATTTTTAGTATTTATAATGTAAACTAATTCGTTATAAGTTATAAGGATTACTCGAAAATAGTGATTTAGCATTAAGCTTCGCCTTAACAATAAGGGTAAATATTGCCAAAACGAATCTGAACCAAGTCCAAATGGTTCAAAACGCAATTGCAAATTTATCAGTAATCCCTAATATTTACAAACGCAAAAGAGACATATTACTTTTACAGAGTGCAAACATTTTACAGAATTATAATTCAACTTATATATAACCGGCAGCAGAAATTGGAAATATTTATAATACTAGGTTAACAAACAACAACGGATCAATAGTTCTGAACTATATAAATATGTATGTAGAAGATATAATAATTATTTTACCTAATTTTATACAAAGATGTACCACCATAATTAATCTAGGCTACGGGGATGTGTCATTTATCATTTGTAGATATATAAATATTATAAAGGATACAATCTTAAATGTGTAAATAATATTTTCTAGGCAACTGCTGACAAGACATATGTTTGGCTTAGCAATACATTATTGTATTTGTTTATTTCTAAATTTAAAAAAAATAACACAGAAAAAAGTTTTAAGAATAAACTCAAGTTATAGGCTGCTCTTTATACAGGGTGGTGCGTGGGCGAAAAGAAGAAATGAAATCTTTGTTAGAAACTGCTATTATTGCTGCCTCACCTTGACAAAGGAACCTTCTAGAAAGGGGAATACATTTAAAATCATTGAATGGCTCAGTTCTCTCCCTGGGGCATTTATTTATATAATTTTTGTACAAATGGATTTGTAAAATAAATGTAAAACTATCTCTGTTCTCGTAAACAAACAATATTTCTTGTTTTTTTTATTTTTTTTTATTCGGAATTTAAATTTTTCTCCGTCGTTTGTTTTTGTTTGTTTAAAAATTTACATTTTAAGTCTGGGATGTATTACTATAAATAGCGTAGGCGGACAATATACTTTGGCGCCTAGGGCATTCATTCTATCGCAACCTTGTGGCAAGCTAACGTTTTTTATTTGTTCGGGACCGCTTGTAGTCTTTTTTTTTAAAGTAGAAGGCGATTTTTTTCCTCCTTAAATAATAATTATGAAATATGCCAAAGTAAAACAGCGACGACTGAGGTTATTCAAATGTTAAATAATAATAATTGACATATTGATGAAAAATATTTCACCAACAAATGCAGATATAATATGACTCGATGCCATCTAGTGAGAAATTTAGCACTAACAAAGCCTTTCCTACAAAAATAAAGTTAGTTGCTTACAGGTGAAAAAAATATAATAAGCAATAATTTTTGATTGAGGTACTAGTACATATTGAATTATGGAAATAAGCCGACATAGCTCAGTGGTTCAGAGCACCTGACCGGACATCAGAAGGTACGGGTTCAATTCCCGTTGGCGGCATTTATTTTTAATCGGGAGATATTTTCAATTTGTATTGATATTTCAGGCGACTAATTATTTCTCATAATTATTTGTTAATAATAACATTGTTTATAACCAAGAATTTACTTAATTTATTACGACCGACCTGTTTTGCTTAACACAAGCATCATCAGGGTACAAAATTTTACTTATTGAAAAATACATAGTGTATGTTTATGCATACATATAGAAGAAGACAGAATATGACAAAGAGTAAAGGAACAGTGATACGAAATTAAAAAGAACCATAAAATTAAAAAATAACAACATGGTGATGAGAGAAAGAGACACAGCGCATTCTGATGAAGTGATTAAGGGATAATAGGAATTTTAGGAACTTGGGTGAAATATACCTAGTATTGGGCTATTGGACCCATTTAAATCATTATTATTTTTAAAACGTATAATTTTTTTTTTAATTGACTGGTGATAATTAATAATAATACAAAAGGAAAAATCTTAATTCTTTCCTTTTCCAACCTAAAACTCTTCAAAACTGACGAATTCTTCTGTGGATCTCATAATTCCTCTGGGGCCCACTACAATAAAAAATGGCTATCATCAGAACTATAACCTTTCAAATTGGCTAACGTCGTAGCAACCATATCTATAAAAATTGCTATAGTCAAATCAATCATCAGATATATAAAAATTGTTTATCATCACGGCAACTATATCTCTGAAAAAAGGCAACTCAATTGGTAAAGAACGATGGTAAATTAAGTAACAATGACAAAAATTTATTCGGAGTACCCCAGGGCAGTACCCTTGGACTAATACTATTTCTTGCGTATATAAATGAACTATGCAAAATAGACCTAGAAAATGTGAAAATTATATTATTTTATTTTATTTTGAAAATCAACAGTTATAATTATTACAAGGTATGGTGTAGTAAGTGTTAATTATTTAACCAATAATAGGTTTTCACTTAGGTATTTTAATTATTTAGTGAACATTATATAATATTTACGTAAGAAAAAAAGTTACATTAGCATATAGGGATGGGATGGCGGAAGGGAGGGGTATGGGATGGATCTAGTCTGTGTAATGTGTAGCAAGTACGTATGTGTATTAATAAAAAATAATAATGATAATATAATTATTTATTGATTTTAGGTTTGAAATTGTGGGGTGCTGAGTTAAATAAGTCTAATTCACTGTATGAAGTATTAAAATTGTATGAAGCACGGTGAATAAAAGCATTTTGTTTTGAGTTAGTGTTACATTGAGGGATGTTTAATGTGTGATTTTGTCTGGTTTGTCTGATGGGTACTCTTAATTGAATTATTTCTGGTAATTCCGGGCAATCTATCACAGAGGTAGCAATTTTTTGTAAAAATAGTACGTCTGCGGAGTTTCTACGACTTTCCAGTGACGAAATCCTGAAAAACGCTGCTGACTCCTCGTGACTCAGATGAGGACGATAGGCCCGAGATATTTATTTGCCGATGATACAGTTTTACTTTTCAAAGGAGAGACATGGAAGGTGATAAAATCAAAATCTGAAACAGGTCTAGTAAATGTATCAAATGGCCAGAATGCAACCTCTTGACATTAAATGCCAAAAAATATATATATATATATTTTTTTTTATGAACAAAAGAGGCAAACCTTACAGTAACATAAATATAAAAGTCCATTTAAATGACACGTGTACCCCAGGAACACAAAGACCTCACCCATGCGCATGCCAAGACCTTGAAAAGGTGGAAAAGGTCAAATATCTGGTTATTTTAATAGATGACTCTTTAACCTGGAGAGCGCACATTGAAAATACGGCCAAACGAATACGCAAACTAATGTTCTTCTTGAAAGATATACGCAACATTGTTGATAAGAAAACCATTAAAATTGTTTACTACGCGTTGTGCCATTCCATTATCAGGTATGGCATACTTGACATACAAACTATACCAGATCCATTATCCAAGGCACAGAAAGGTGTAATAAGAGTGATGGATAAAAAACCTTATATGTATTCATCGACACCCTTACTTAAGGAAACAAAATTATTAGACGTAAGACAGATTTATATACAAGCACTCATAATGTACTATACAAACAATACCAAGCTTCATAGTCTTGTAGATCACAGTTACACAACAAGACTAAGATCAGAACAAAGGATGATAGTGCCAAACATGAATACATCTTTTTGACAATATTTCCATGCATTCCTAGCTCCTAAGGTGTATAATGGGTTCAAGCAGGAATACAGTAAAATTAAAACAGACCCTCTTCAAAAGCAAATTACCGTATGGCTGATAGAAATTGGCAGAACGAAATCGGAAAGCTTCCCGAATGAAATCATTATATGACTGAAGAAAGAAACTTAAGTGAAATCATTCCGAATTTATCTCTATTATCGTACATATATATTTATAATTTTTGTTTTTGTTTTACCATTTGTATTACGATATATGTACAACATTATATTATTGTTTTTATGTGTTCTTATTTATGTTACCACCATAATACGAGCATTTGCCTAGTTTGGGGTATTATTAATAATAAGTAAAATAAATTAAACCTTTGAAAATTGGCCAACGTCGTAGCAACCATATGTATAAAAAAAAATTATTATCAGAGCAACCATATCTCTTAAAAAAAATTATAATAGCAACCATATCTCTGAAAATTGTTTTAAAAAATTTGCAATTGAACCTATTGGAATGAAAAAGTTCCTACGGTGAAAGCATACAAACCAGATTTTTTTCTTTAATTAATGTGTTTACGTACAAATCGATATGAGACAGTTCTCGAAGCCCTCCTATATCCTACATCCTTAACGTAGATAATAGAAACAAGAAAGATGGGCTAAGAACCATTATTAATATGAAGCAATCGTTCACCTATATTACTGCAAATCGCATTTATGCACAGCGCTGTGCTGGTCACTGCCTGGTTTCTACCTGAACACTAAACGCACAATTTTTATTAGCTCTTGATTTGGCAATGCTCGAATGATAAAATTGCAGGAACTGTAAATGTTACAGCTACTGTCCACAAGCTTCCACGCTACATTTCCCTTTGTTTTTATTATACATATATGAACTTCCCCCAACCCTAATTATTCTTTCCGTCCCAAAACTTCCCCGATGGGAGCTGTATTTTGTACTCTAGCCTATTTAAGCCTCCGCATTCGAAACTTCAACCGATTTATAAAATATTTCTCTTGAACACTCTAATTTTTTAAGTTCCTGAAAAAATATCTATAAATTTGTAGAGCCGATAATTATGTCAAATTCGATGGAATTTTTTTCCATCCGAAAATGATTAAATATTAATAATAAATAATTTTTGTTTTTTATATAACTTCTTATATGTACGAAAAAAATCAGTGTATCTTTAAATGCAAATTAAGCAATTTTGCGCTATTTTAAAATAGTTGAGTTTTGTTAAATATTTTCACAATTTTCTATTGTTTTTTTATATATGCGCGCTCCCTCTAACATTCATATTTACATATCTGGTCTTCTTCTTTTTAAACGTTTACTACGGAGTCGTGACATATTTTGAAAATGTTTATGGAATCGAATCAACGTTAACGTCCACAAAGAAAGGTTTTAAGTTGACATTTTAACCGTATTATTTTAATACTAAATGGCTCTTGCTTTTGTGTTACCTGCCAACATTGCGGAGATAAACTTTTCTAGGAAATTATCATATTTTCATATCCTCAAAGTAAAATGTAATTGTCTCCAGCAGAAATTGTTCGCTAAGACTTCGACGATTCGACAATTATTCCGCAGACCCAAGTTTTAATTCGATTCCATATCACACTTCTCTGTCGGGAAAGTCATCGGTTCGTTCATAATTCTAATGAAATTACATGGTAAAGGAATGAACACGGTATCATTTCAACCGAAACCTTTAGTCTAGCAGAATTATTATGTAAGTGCGCGTATTTGTGATTAAAATATAAGCATTATTGAAGAAATTAAGCTTTCGTAAATGTTGTACGAAAATAAACGTGTCATCTTTTTCTTTGTCACATTCATTTTCAGTATTATTAATCAGAATAGTGTTTTTGCGGTTTTATAAGTCTGAGAACATTACTTGCAAAGTATTTTGTACCTTTTATTTGCGACTCGTCCACCAATAACAGACGCGATAACTGACACGGTCTCCAGACCGAACCGATTCATTCAGGTTCCTGACTGCCGAGGTTATCTCTCCACCTTCTAGTTTAAATATCAATATTAAATTATGTTTGGTTAATTGATTGTAAATATAGTTGAAAGTATATTTGATTTGAAAACCGTTCTTATTTGATAAATAGCATTACAAACACCCATAGTGTGTACAATTACATGATAAAAAAACAACCTGTAATGAACAACATCTGGAGATTTGTTCTTCATTCATATCATTTTCCATTTACTGTCGTAGTAGAAAGATATTTTTCAAATATTGTCAGGTTATTCATAACCCGCAAATTCTTGTCTTTTTTTGTAAGAAAAATATTCTCGCTGAAAGCAAATACTGCAAATGAAAGGCGTTTTTTTAGGATTGGCATGGTTAATCTAAAAAGAGTGTCTCGGCGCGGGTTTTTTTTAACAAATTTATAGTTTTATTCTGAGATCGGTCAAATTTTAATCACTTGAGATTTCAAAAAACCATCCTATTCCGTTTTTCCATCCCTTAAAGGCAGAACTTATCGAATATCGATTTCTAATAAAGTTTTGCACACGTAACGTTCAAAATAAGAGGAATATAGATTTCTAAAAACTGAAACCCGAGCAACGCCGGGAACTTCTGTGTGTTACAAATAAAATTGTCAAATCAAACACACAAAATTTTGTAGGAACTATAAAATTAAAAGATATTATTTTTTAAAGTTTAATTCAATCAAAATAACTAGGACCAAGGTTGTAGAGTGTATGATTTTTCGAGTTTTTAAACATATCAACGGTAGTAGATATAGAGAAAGAAACAAGAGAGATGGGCCGTCTACCATCTTAAGTGTGATAAGTCGCCAACTTGCATCACCCAAACTACACTGGAAATCGTACATATGCACAGCGGCCCCCGCCTTTGTTTCTACCACACACCAAATGCATTACTTTTATTAGCTCCACTGCTTTAATAGCTTTGTAACTCAGCGGCAGTTTAAACGCTTCCATGCCGTATCTTCCTGTTTTTACTTTATCTATGGTTTCACCATAAAACAACATACCTCAGTTTTTTTTAATCAGCAAATTTCGTAAAAAAAACTCCATTTTCCTATAAGCGACACATAGTGTACAATACGTGTATTTTGATCGGTCTTGTGTTATTATCGTGGACCGCTGAGGAAGTTCCGGTAAACGGGAATTGTGGTGACTACGGTGTTAACCTACTTAGGAAATAATTCAAAAATCCCTCCAATTACCCATTCGCTTTAATGTTACTTTGAAAACTAATCATCCACTTCATCGGCGAAACGAGCAAATCCAAAAATATAACTTGCGGAGGAATGAGTATTGATGGTGGCACTTTGAGTTCTTGGCAGAACGAAGGTGAAACCGTTTATTATGAAATTTTGGTTCCTAGATTATATTACTTGGTAAAGTTGATGGAGTTTTAATAATTATCATTTTTAACATAAATTATTTTTAACTTAAGGGACTTACGATGGATCTTAGGTGATTTGTTTTAAAGAGGACCGCTTCCAGATGTGTCCGTTTTATAAATACCAGTGTATAAAAGGCCAGCTTACAGCAGCGCCTTTAGCGACAGATGATTTTTTTTATGTGACACCTCACAAGGGAAACCACCTCGCCACCGGATTGGCAACGTTGCGAAGTGGGTCAAGGAGGTGTCAGTAAGAAGAGATTTCTCAATGCAGACATTTTCCATAAAAAATTAAATCAAATAAAATCGGGGAAGAGTTAGTTTTCCTGTATGACAATTTGATGCTTTTGATATTTGTTATTCTTCCTTGCTGTAAATAATAGATATGTGACGAGTTCGACTTTCAAAAATATAAACCTATCCCTAGTAATATAATTTATTCATTTTTTATTTATAATAAATCATCACATCTAATGTTTTAATTTATACTACACTGCCATTAAAAGCATTTGTTTGTGGATGGAAGAGGAGTGTACATTTGCGAAAAAATAATACCTATAACTTGGTTACAAAGGAAAAAATAATTATGAAATTAAAAACCATACAAATTGTTGTATTTGGAAAGAAGAAAAAAAAACACATATTATGGAGAATAAATAGAGTATTGTAAGATTATTTTGTGAGATTTTTAAGTGATACTAGGGGAATCACTTTTTTTGTTAATGATTTCCATGAAATATTTTTTTATGTAGTTCGATATTTGTTTTTAATCATTAATGCTTCTGATTTCTTTTGGTAATTTATTGAAGAAATGTTTTCATTGGTGGGTATAATGGTTCTGGGCAAGAGAAGTGTGTAGTTTAGGGCATGCAAATATATATTTAAGTCTGGTTTGATTTTCAGTTATGAATGAGTTTGATTTTCAGTTATGATCTATTTATTTTATAATTTGAATCCTTGAATTTTTCATAAATAAGTTTTTAAATGTAGGAACTTTTAATTCTTCGAATACGCGTTCAGTGGGGAAGTTTGGAGGTTTTTTTAGTATTATTTTTATTATGAGTTTTTGAACAATTTCTATGGGGGTCAGGCTAGTTTTATAAGCTGCTCCCCAACTGATGATGGCATATTGTAGAACAGACTGTACTAATGCATAATATATTGATTATAAATTTTGCATTGATAAGAAATTTCCGATTCGTAAGAATATATAAATTATTTTCCTAATTTTCTTCATTGTATGGCAGATGTGATCTTTCCATTTTAGGTTTTTATCAATGATTATTCCTATATATATATGTAATTTTATCCGCAGTTTTCAGAAATGAGCATGTTTTTCGTCAGAGGTTAGTGTCGTTTTGTGTGATAGAATGATCATGTAGGATTATTTGAAGATTTGGAGGTATACTGTTGGTATTTATTTCAAAGGGGATGACATCTGTTTTTTCACTATTTAATGTCAGAAGGTTATCGTCAAACCATATGTTTGTATCATGGGCTCTCAACTCTCTGAAGCCAGTGAGACTATGGTATGTAATGAGGCTGAAGGTAGTCTGGAGGGGAAGGAGATTTGGAAAAAAAAGGTGGAGAAGTACTCGGCTATCAGATCTGGTCATCAAACACTTTAATTAAATTTACTTGCGCACGCCAAGATTTGAACCCGCAACCTCGGATTGTAAGTCGGGAGCCTTTAGACAATGTGATGACGAAATTATTGATCTTAGTTAGAGGAGAAAAATTACGGAGTAGTTTGAGAATCGTAAACTTATGACAGTTAAAGCAAGTAAAGATGATTGATGCCACAGAATAAGGTTTAGATTAATAGGATTACTGAACGTGGCCTTTAGACATCACTTCTTGAAAGCTCGCCAAGTACATTTAGATTGTCTGCAGATAATGCTGAACTTTAAGCATTTTGGTAATCGGCAATAACACCCGCAGCCCGGTCATGTAAAGATTATCTGCGCATAATCGCACTACCCGCATATAACTAATATTAGACTTAACCTGGTTTTAACACCTTTCAGCCTAACTCAACTTGTATCCGAGTAGCTTTCGTGTTTAATTTACATAATGTCTTGTGTACTTGTTAGTTAGATCAACACAGATTATTTTTTAATCATGATTAATTGATAATTTTAACGCCTTATTTGATCAAAGCATAATATTGTACCAACAGTTTTTTTCCAGAAAATTTCTGGTTAAGTTATGTAAAAAACATATATAATTGTATGTCACTAACTAACTAACCATCACACTGCAGGGGTGGGCAGAGAGGATTGACCGCCACACAACTCTGTCTCGGCATGCACTATTTTTTTTTTCATTCAGATTCATACTTCGTCTCATAAATTCTCTTATGTTATTGTGACTCTTGACATGACCCGAATCTAGTTTTGCGTATACAGTGTGTCTTTATTGCATATATTGCAAGTGCACAAACTTCGGGAGGCGATTCTACGTGTTAGTACAAATAAAAAAAAATTATAACTTGTTGCTGGAATTTCAACCTTATTGCCATTTACATAAGAATTGCGTGATTTCACTTTTTTCAGAATGTTCCATGCCGCGGTGCATCGCTTTAACAAACCACTACAATAATTGTTTGTTTTTATCGTAAATTAAAAAGTTTTAAAATTGAATTTGTCATGTTTCATGTCAAATCACAATTAACGTAGGTACATATAATGCTACGTATACATACGCGAGCCGAACTGCTGAACTGAACCTCAACTTATGGGAAAGAAACAAAGCAACCGCAAATGGCATCCGCGTACAGTTGCTTCGTTCCTTTCCCGTAATTCGTGGCTCGGTTCGTGTTTAGGTTCACAAATGTATAAGTACCATTATAAGACATTTTGTATCGTGTGCGCGTTTCCGTGTAAGCTGCGAACGAGAATCAGTTAAACCATTTGTACTTAGAGGACACGCGCCAGATAAGGTGGGAGGATCGTGCCAATGACAACAGTAAGGGTTGTCAGAGAATTTTTATGTTTCCGGTATTCCGAAACAAAACCCCTTTACGCGTACTTTACGGTGGAAATCACTATGTGTTTTCCATTCTAAACTCCCATTTAATTAAGAGTAAATGGCCCCTTAATTTATCAGGTAGCCAACCGTGCGCCCACGCACAAAACGTGCACAGAATTTTTACCTCTTTAGAATGGGTGAATTATTTCACGGAATTAATGAGACTAGATAAAGTTAAATTGAGTTAATTGAGGACCATGTAATTCTCCATTTTTTACAGATTTAATTGATCGATTGACATTACAATCTAAAAATAAATAGAATTAATTATTATTTATTACATAAAAAAGAATAATTACATTATGCATTCATTTGACTAGAATGGTTGCCTAAATTGCATTACAATACAATGGTTAACCAAATGCAAACATTGGTTTGGTTGGTGGTTTGGTTGGTGGTTTGGTAAAAATTTTCCAGACACAAAATGATGAAAACGAATATTTTGCAAATTCGTACAACTAATTTAAAATCTTGAAGTTTATATTTTTTATTTATTACAAAATAAAAACAAAGTTATAATGAACTATTCCCAGTGGGTTTACAAAACTCATTTCGGGAAAGACAACATTAGATTAAAGACAAGACAACATAAATTCATTAAAATAAATAAACGCAGATGTTATTATGGAGTTCCAAAGATAGATTGTGTTAGTCATTAATAAAACTGCTGAGGAAATAGCTTTGAAGAGCTTTTGCCAGTGTTTTTTGTTCGTTGCCGGAAGTTTTAGATTACTAGGTAATGCGTTCTATTGCTTATATGAAAGTTTTATTTGTTTTTCAAAATGTTGTTTTAAAATATTGCAATTCTATTTAAAATTAACTATCCGGATTTATGGATTGTCTCATTTGATCAACGGCTGTATCGAAATAAGTTTAAAAATAAATGCGTATAAATTTAGTTCATAGTATTATTTTTTTTATGAGAATCCGCCCAAGAGTCCCAACTGTTACCAACCGTCTGAAGCCAGTGAGAATATGACATATCCAATTGGGATATGTTGTACGGCTGATGTTAGCAGGGATGGGAAGTATATGGGGATGTTCTGGTCACCAAACACAACCAAAGCCATTTCAAGTAACGTTTCAATTCTGAAGGGTATTTTCACTCTGGAACGTGCCGCAAGTATTCTTTAAATTATTTAATATGAGTTATTTGTGAAATTACACAAATTAATCAAATAAAATTGACTTGCGCCCACCGGGAGTTGAAACCGCAACCTCTCGATCACGGATATCGTCAAAAAACTTTAATCAGCAAAAATAATTTTACAGTACAAATTTTTGAAGAATATTCTACATGAAACCACTGAAAGTAACATTCCCAAGAAATGTGGCCTTAAGGGTCTTACCAAAAAATAGTCGAATGCGTGTTACTTAAGGCGAAGCCATACGTAGTAATGCAAAATCATGTGTTTTTGGTTTGAAAATTCGGTCGCCTAGAAATGTTTCAGATGCTATTTTTATAAGCCCAGAAAAAAAAATTTATAATGCCTATGAAAACTGCTTTAAAGTTCAAAATCTCCTACTTACGAACCCATTTACGGTTATGATTTTATTGTATAATGTGGAAAATTAAGTTATTTATAAAATGATGGAAAAAAAATTAAATATTTATGCCTGAACATCCACAAAATCAAATAAAAGGCACTTTTTGGCCATGTTTTTTTCTTGCATAAATCAAAACAGGCGGATGGTGTTAAGCGGGAATTTAAACCTCATCGCCATCTACGTAAGGGTTGTTATTGATAGCGGCTCAATTTAAAATATTACACGACGTAGTGCATCGCCTTAATGTTAATTATTTAGTTCTTTAAAGATTATATATATTTTTAATATTCTTAAACTCATTTGTTTTGTGATATCGTCTATATAGTAATTATTTAAATTGCCCCCCTCGTAGCCAATGGATTGCTTGCCGTATCGTGTATTTGACGTTTTTAAATGTGACTTTTTGAAATAATGGCATACAGAGCTCCGGGCCAAAAAGGCCCCTTTCTCTTTCAACATGAGTTTAGAATTGGTTGTAGGAATAGATTGTAGATTTTTTAAATGTGTGTTGTTGTGAAAGTGTGCGTGGCATTTGAATGAAATCTGTGTTTGTATGTGAGTATATTATTTATTTTACATAATGATTATCCTATCGCTCAAGCGATATACATTTTATTTTTAACTTATATACCCATCAATGAAATATATCATTGAAGAAGAATATAATACTAATAAATCTAAACGATACGTGAAACAGAACAAGACACACAAAAATAAAAAGATAACTAGGAATCGAACCCAGGATCTCTCGTCTTACCGGGACAGGCGTCTTAACCAACTTGACCATTGGGACCTATTTATTAAACGTCATATTTGTCGATCTCATATTTCAAATTTCGAATATTATTTTTTTTAAAGGTAGACAAACATTCCCGGGTTACGAATAAACTAATAATTTTTAAAATCTCCTATTACCACCACAGTAAGCGGAAAATGTTGCTTGTGTCGTGATGAATGACTTGAAGAAGCCAGTGAAGAATTGAACGCACCACGCCCGGGAGGGACCCAAGCGGGATCAGCCCCTGACCGTCCAGGTCACTGAACGATGTATAACGCCAATATGTCATAGGCCTGAAGGGTTAAAAATTTCAGTAAAATACATAAAAAAGTTAAATTGTATAAACATTAGAGCATATTATAATCTAATATTTTGTACTTCAGATACAAAAATAATAAATTAATATCCACGGTAGCTACTTGTAGAAGTGATGTTAAAAAACTTGTTTAAAATTCGTTTCGGAAACTTATTCGAGCGAATAAAACTGAATAATTTGTGGAACATCACTCTCTTTTGGAATCGGGCTAAAAAAATATTCTGGCATTTGACAAAGGTTACATTCACTCATTACAAAGGCATTACGGAAAATTTAAAGTTACAACCTCCAGTTGATAATAACTCTGTAATTATAACGTACCTTCGTGATTTACTGTCTACTTTGATTATTCTGAAATAGAGCGAGAGTTTAGAAGTAATTAGGAATGCTTTGTAAGGTGAAAGGCAATGAAGGTAAAGCTGGTGTCATATTATTTGGTAATAAACTTCGGCGGGCGTCGTCAAAATACGCACTAATTTAGCAATTTGTTAAATTTTGGCCTATAACAGATAACAGAAAAAATGAGGAGGGCTATGAGCCATTAGTATAGTCACAGGTCAAATACAATTATATACTCCCCTTGTTCCTATTATCTGTGGCTCTATTCCGTGCACCTATTTATTATCACATTGCAAACCCTCTACGCTGATTCAGTCGATATTGTAAATCGTCAGTTAGAGGCGCAGTCGGTCAATTTACCGCCGTCGTAATCAGTGGCGATATACATATACAGTGAAATCGATAACTTTACAATGTCGGATCGATAGGCGTAACTACCGACGATTTTATACCAATCCATAAAGCCCTGTGTCGATACGATATTCATGAAATCCATTATAAATGGTCAGTTAACGATATTTTATTTTATTTTCTTTGGTCGGGTTTTTACATGCATTTTAAAACAAAATATATCTAGTTAGCTATCGAAAATTATACAAAAATAAATTTAAAGCTGATGAATATAAAATAATATCAGTAATGTGTAACAGTAAAACTACATTACCAACGCTACTCTGATTCTCAGGATTCAACAAAGTGCTGGTAGGTATAGATTACACTTTGTTCTATAAATGGAGTCAATAAATACATCACTTGTACCCCCATACTTGTTGCCCAGATCATGCATCCTATTGATCAGTGAGTGTGTCTGATAGTTGGTTATGTATGTATTGCAGAAGAATGTTATATATTTTGTCTTGTGTTCCTAGTCGGCACATGGAATTTAACTCTTTGCACGCGGCCGTATCAACTGTTGTTACGGCAAAAAGTCTATACTCACACGCGGCTGTATCAACAGTTGATACGGAAACTTTGACGGCCGATATTCCAGCGCTCTTTAGTCATAAATGTATTTCTTGCTCACTTGGACATTCGTAGAACTATCACGATGCTGACATCTACAAGAATTTCTCAAAAATAAAATTGTATTTCATAAAAAAAGTAGTTTACATTTTTGTCAACGGATGGCGTTACTACTAGTATGTCATTCATAACTTTTCATAACTAAAAATGATAAGTGATCATGGTGTCCCACTTGTGTCTATTACCTAAGTACACACACGCCGAGTGAATGGCGGGACCACATTCAAAAGATACGGTACGTCTTTGTATAAAATTTTATGTTTTTGTTTTTATAAACATCTAAGAGTGTTGACACACGAGGATTTGTTTTCATATTGTGGAGAATAATCTGTTCTGTCTATATAGTCCAATAAATCATGCCAGAATGCTAGAATTTGACATTTAATTGCGTGCATAGGTATTTGAAAATATGTAATATTTAATAATAATAATAATTCTGTACGAACACGGTCAAAATATGATTTAGTCAGTTCAGTGTCAGATAGGCTGTAAATATACACGACTTTTTGGATAATATTGTTTGTTATTCAAAATAAATTACTAATTAATGAAGGGAGGTAAACTAACTAAGCCCTAAGAGTTGAAAAAAATTGTATACACGATCCATGGACGATCGAAACGCGATCAATTGATTCCGTTCCAACTTGGAGAAATAAAAGTTGTTAGTTGTAACTAAACACCTCATGAACTGCATAACTTCCATTTTAGTCTCAAAAAGTACAAATGGACTGACAATGTATATTAATGTTTTGATTTCAATTTGCAATTTAATAGTATTTTTTAATTTTGCATAGCCGTCTGACGTTAATTCACAAACAGATGTGCCAGTATTGCCATCGCATGTCGATTTCAATTATCAATATCGGTATGCATATTAATTATGCGACCGTGCTCGGTAAATCGATGTAATATCGTCAGAGATTCAGGGTATCGATCCGATATTATAAAGTTATTGATGTATACTTGCAACACCTTGAGTTATTTGACATTTCGAAACATCAAACGTTATTCAGTTACGTAAAAATATTAATAAATTGTGAATTTTTAATTGAAATACTAACCTACATATGCATTGGCAGTCCTTATTTACTTTTTGAACTAAAAAAGAAGTTATTTAATTAATGAGGTTTTTATTCACAACAGAGTTAAATGGTTGATGATATCTTTAGCCATAATACGAGATATATCAAACAAGTGTCCGAATTTCCTCTCTCCAAGTTCAAACAGATTTAATTGATCGCATAAATGGAGTCTTTTAATTCTACGAACTTCGTCAATCTACCTCCGTTCATTCATAAACCAGAAATTTTGCATAAATTAGGTTTAATGTTTCATTGGTTACTGGGACGATTACAATATAAAAAAATATATTCCCGTGAAACTAATATATTACAAAGGAACTTCGCAAACTACTTAAAACTATACACTGTTATATTATATGAAACAAGTTGTGTAAAGGTACAAAGGTTCTGATTCTGTTATTTTTTCTTTAATTTTTCAACAAATTTTCATTTTTCCTTCTGAAAATGTATTAGTAATAATTAATACGGCACAAAATAAAGTCGGAATCTGAACGACGGAAGTGAGAAAGACGTGCCTAAAATATAAGACGCGCGGCCCCGGCATATTGGACGGACCGGTAAAATTTTCCCTAGCAAATACTTAACTACCACCACTAATAAAGTTTGATTCGTAATGACGTAAGTGAAGAAGACGTATACAAAAATATTCGGCGCGCAGCCCAACATTTTGGACTGACCTACGGTCGAATTTACCCTAGCAGGCCTAAACAATTGATCTTTCCGCGGGGTATTTAATTAATTCTGATAAACTATAATTCTAATCTCGGCTTCTAATTAAATACCTCGGGAAGTTGCTTATTCATCATCTAGAAAAATAAAATCTTTATACAGGGTTTTCTAATAAGAGGTGTTATTTCGAATAGCCCGCTATTTCGGTAGATGTTACTTTTGAAGCTGTCATTTTTTGACATTTGACAAGTAGAAACTACGCCATTAATAAAAATGGAACGATACACGCTTCAACAACGCATTGAAAATATTAAAATTCACTTGAGTGAATCAAATGCAAATCATCTTGAGTGATGAGGCCCATTTCCACCTCGGTGGCCTCGTCAACAAGCAAAATTGTCGCATCTAGGGCTCGGAAAATCCAAGAATTATTGTTGAAAAGCCTCTTTATTCTCAACGTGTGACTGTTTGGTGCAGTTTATGGTCCGGCGGAGTCATTGGACCTTACTTTTTCGAAAATGAGGCTGGAGCAACAGTTACGGTGAATGGATTGCGCTATCGAGAGATGATTAATGATCTTTTATGGCTGGATTTGGATGGTATTGATCTGGACAAGATTTACTTTCAACAAGACGGCGCTACGTGCCACACAAGCAACGAAACCATTGATCTTTTACGGGAAAAATATCAAAATAACACCTCTTATTGGAAAACCCTGTAGTTGAAATACATTTTAGAAATTGTTTTTATATTGGTGAGGTACTATTTTTATTAATCTCAAATATAAATAACTTATCTCCCCAGATATTGGATTAATAAAAGATTTTATAATTTTACGTAAGAATTATTTAATATCTGGGCATCGATCAAACCGCATTTATTAGTCTTGTGTCGTCTTAAGCTCAGAATTATTGAATGGTTTTTGAGGTAAGTAAGTAACACAAAAGTCTTGTTGTGTCTAGCAAAAATTAAAACTGTTACAAACCTTACTGCAAAACCATGATGTGATGCATTGACACATTATCGCATTGGTCCAGAAAAAAAAATTTTGGTCAAAATTTTGGATCCGATTTTCTAGAAGAAGATTAAAAGTGATTTTCAAGTAAAAGCTAATTACACTTTGGTTCAGTTTGAACATTTTTTTTTGTTTCCTTGGTGAAGAAAATAAGTCATTTGGTAAATTTACAAAAATTAAAGCATCCGTTCACTTAAGAGGTTGGATATTGTGAACGGTTTTAATTTATTTAATCTGTGAGAAATACTTAGGATACAGGTGAATTCTCAAGTTAATAATGATTTTTGAGGTGATTTTTTTGAAAACGGCGCTATACGACTCAGTCATATATTAATATTATCAACATTTAAATCGTCTATTAATTATTACTAGCTATTCGTGATTTCTCCTTACATAAAAAAATATATAAATATAATTTTAAAAAGGCACATTTCAAATCAATAGCTTCCCCACAGCAGTAAGGAACATGGACTAATAAATCAACTTATTTTTCCATTGGCGTAACACGTTATTATTATAACTACGTAGGCCTCTTATACGAACATTCGTATTACGTTTGATAAGTATGTTACATATATGATTTGTAACAAGGTGTGTGTGCATCACTTTACTTACATACATTCTTGGTGTGTGTGACCGTTAAGTACCTACACATTGTCATTTTGCTATTGGTCAAATTGACAGCCCTGGAATTCTGACTTGGAGAGTTGCCAAACCTGAGGGAGCAAGGATCTGTGATTTGCATTGGAAGCAGTCGCCATTCTTTGATCATCAGCCCAGAGCAGCGGACATTCCTCTTGGCTGAGGTTCTACGAACACATTCGCCAACTTTGTGAGCTTCGCATATGGAGCATTGACCATTGGATTGATGGAATCGGATGGCATCTGCCGATTGGTTAAGAAGGTTCATTTTTGAGACCAGCAACGTGAGGCTGTTTTGCAATGGACTACAAGATTATTTTTAGGATAAATTATAAACTGGGAGTTGCTGTGAAGAACCGGAATCTACTATTTCGCATCAAGAACTAACTGACATAACACCTTCATTTTACCTATGCAAGCCCTTTGCCAGACTGATTATATAGTAGGATGAAAATTAATTTATTTTTTTATTATGTCTTTTTTGTGGTTTGATTTTAGTATACTTAAATATTTATTTTATTTCTAGGTAATAAACCCATCTTATTATTATTAATAATATTAGTAACTTAAAAAAACTTTCAAGGTTGTAACATTTTATTACTTTTTTTATGAAAATGCTACAAATTATACATCTTATAAGTAAGTTAAATGGTTACATTTTCCCAATATCCCAACGATCTACCCGATTTATTATAAATCTTCCCAATTTCCCTCCCCATTATTATGACCCGCTCATAAAAACCAAATGGGAAAAACCGGCCATCAGGGAAAATGTTGCGAAATGAGTTAAGGATCTCTGGAGTACCTATATTGCAATTGTAAATCCTGCTATTTTCAAATAACATCCTTCTTACCCTTGTAGCGGGTGGGGAACGATCTAGCCAACATCACATAGGTACCTACATACAACACAAATACAACCTTTTTTAGGCTTTATTACGACGCTAGTTCCTTAATAAAGCGGAATAAAAGCCATTTATCATTGATATTCGTTTTAATCAAGACTTACGAGTATATTAGATAATATCTTTTTAGTTGCTTTTCTTTTAAAATGTGCCTACATCAATAAAATTTAAAAAATAACGCACTCTCCAAAATTCAAATTTCAATAACTTTAAATATTGAGCAAAACCTATTACTTAGGTACTTATACCAAAAATACAGGGTTTTCCAATAAGAGGTGTTATTTTGAATAGCCCGCTATTTCGATAGATGTTACTTTTGAAGCTGTCATTTTTTTGACATTTGACAAGTAAAAACTACGTCATTAATAAAAATGGAACGATACACGCTTCAACAACGCATTGAAATTATTAAAATTCACTTGAGTGAATCAAATGCAAATCATCTTGAGTGATGAGGCCCATTTCCACCTCGGTGGCTTCGTCAACAAGCAAAATTGTCGCATCTGAGGCTCGGAAAACTCATGAGTTATTGTTAAAAAGCCTCTCTATCCTCAACGTGTGACTGTTTGATGCGGTTTATGGTCCGGCGGAGTCATTGGACCTTACTTTTTCTAAAATGAGGCTGGAGCAACAGTTACGGTGAATGGATTGCGCTATCGAGAGATGATTAATGATTTTTTATGGCCGAGATTGGATGGTATTGATCTGGACAACGTTTACTTTCAACAAGACGGCGCTACGTGCCACACAATCAACGAAACCATTGATGTTTTACGATTGAATATCAAAATAACACCTCTTATTGGAAAACCCTGTATATATACATTTTAAAGAACATCTATTTTGTACACAATTTGGGAGGAGGGTTTGGGTACCGCCGTAATACGTCTGCCCATCAGCTGCATGGGGGGCCAGATCGGGAGAGGCCTCATGAGAAAGACCCTTTAATCTTTCCAGCTGGACTCTCGACCCCAATACCTTACATCGCAGTGGGGGGATGGATTTATTCGTTACTCCTGGACTTCCAGATTCCTCCCCACACCTCATACATTTTTCCTCCCCAGAACTCCCTCTCCTACCTTTCCTTAAAAATATCCTCCGCACAGCATCAACAAAGATGACATAGGCTCTAGGGGAAATTGTTTCCTCAAGGCCTCTTGTATGAGTTAAATAAAATCAACTTTATTTTCTTTAGCATATTTCTCTTTAATTATTCATCTATGTTACTATACTATCCATCTCGGAATGAAACTTTAGATTTGTATAAAAATCAAACAAACCCCGCCAGCCTACCACATAAAAATGTCGTACACGTTATTTTTCAATATATCTACAATAAAGAGCAATTCTCACTATATTGTTGATGGTGTGGTTGGTACATAGATAAATACCACCATTAAAAATCTAAACATTTCATCAAATAGTCATGTTTGGTGACCAGATCTTAATTTCCAGGTTCTTCCACATATTCCTCTTCCCAATTCAATTCCCCTTCCCAATACCTTCAACCTAAAACCATTACCCATAAACCAGCCTTAAACCATCCCCCTATCAGGGGACATGTTCTAAAGACATCGAAAACTATGGATAGGATGTCAGTCCCATTTTCAAAGTGATTATGATCCCATTTGAGACATTTCCTTTTCGTCTCAACTCTAATGCTACCTTTCCTGAGACTAACTTTACACGTTACTGTAAAATGGTTAAAAAACATATTTTTTTACTAACCTTTCATTCAAAATTCCGTGCAGAATGATCTAAACGACATTTAGTTAAGCTTTAAGTTACAAGGAATGTTCCGGTCCACTAAAAAGGAATACAAAAACACCACATTGCTTTATAAAATATACGAGCACGATGGGACATTACCTAATCATTTTACGGCAGTTTCTCTTTTAGAAGATCATTTTCTGCACCATGAGACCCATTTCTTCGCAGTAAACCCGTTGAGGATAAAATCCCAGAGGATGGCATTCGACGGTGAACGTAGTAGACAAACAAATACTCCTTTTTTAAGAAGTATGAACAGTTGGGTGCGTATAAACAGGGCTCGTTTATGCGCACCCTTAGGTTGGGATGTTTCATAAAAATTCAAATGTAACATTGCCATCATTTGCCGAAACATAACCCTTTTTTCATTTGAAAGCTCCCCGTTGAACCCCGAATTTCAGAGGGGAAGAAGATATGAAAGGTGGGGAAGTACGTTGCTAATCAGTTGTGGTCACCAAAAACCATTTCATGCAACGTTTCAATTCTGAATGGTGGTCCATCACTAGGGCGATATTGAAAGTATCTACCATTCTCGAATGTACAGAAAGTATAAATATATCAATAAATTATTGTGAAATAACACAAATTAACAAAATAAATTTAACTTGCGCACGCTGAGATTTGACTTGCGCAACTTTGGATTTAACTTGCGCACGCTGGGATTTAACTTGCGCACGCTAGGATTTGAACTCGTGACCTCACATTTTACGTATTCGTATATCACATTTTGCAGATAATTTACTGGTATAACTTTTGTTAGGTGAAGCTTGTTAGCTCGATGGTTAATATCAGCTGTTTAATATCTTTTAAAACTCAATTGTCTTCAATTTAATTTTTTACCTTTAGTTGCCGAAAAATATTGAAAAAATGAAATGCAGAGATACGTATATGTTCAACGGTTTCCAACTTTTACTGCGAGAATTTTTGTTAGAAACATTTTCTGTGTTAACTTGCACTTATCACGTATTTACCTGTAAACTGTATTTAAGAGCATATAAATAAATCAAATATTATAAGACGAAGCAAGAAGCGCTTACTAAGTCAGAAATGCATGAGGTTTCCATATACGTTTCCATAACACGCATCATTTACAATAATTATTTCATCACCTGTACGTAGCCCATTTTCCGCAAGTCAAACACCTCAACCATAAATAGCTAAACAAAAAACGTTAAGCGCCGTGAGACGGTTTTTACTAGCTGTACCTTGCACCACTTCTCCCTTATTAATTCTAAGGGTCTGGCGCGCCTAAACCTCCTAGAGGGAGCGCGGTGCCATTACGGATTAAATAACGGCGGTTAAGCTGAAAGGGGAATTTATCAAATGAGATTTCAACTTGTTTATCACTTGATTTTTTTTAAGTCTCTGAATATGCACCACAATCTCTGTGATTCTTGTATGAACCTACTAGGGAAAATATTTATTAACTAAGTAAAATGTTCTTTTATTTTTTTATAAATTTTAATAACCAAGTATACGATAGATATAAATACCATTTTGGATTAACCACCTCACTGGGATGAGCCTGTTCCGAGGTAGCAAAAATTTATTTTTCTATAACATATTTTCATTTTAATTAAAGTTTTTAATAGTTTATTATTTTAAATTTTTATTCTATTATCTATACATTTGTAAGAGCCGAAACGATATTTTTTTTTAAATTTTCTTGTTAGAAAAAAAATCGCAAAGTAAGCTTTGAAAATTATTAAAAACACTTTTCATCTGTTATGTAATATGTTATAGGTATGAAAACAGCACAGTGTATCTTTAAATCCAACCTATGCAATAAGGAAGTTGAGTCCATTTTTTTTTTATCAATGTTCGCATTCAATCTTAAATACTAATATTTTTTTTTTTAAGTCTGTTTTCATAATTAAATTAATTCTCAAAGTTTAAATTTTATTAAGCCCGCCAAAACGAGCGGAATCCGAGCGGTAAGAGGCGGGGTGTGGGTGTGACGTCATTCAAACTGTGAGAACCACGTCGCTTAAACATTTTGTATGGAAAAAAATTTAATTCTTCAATAAGGAATTCCAGTAATTTTTTTACCAATGTTAACCGTCTATTAGAATTGATGTTATTAAAAAAAAGAAAATTGATTAAGATTTCATAGTTAAATTAATATTTTAAGTTAGAATATTTGCTTCTCCCGCCCGCACGGTATTGAAGACGCTATTTGTTGACCGCCGCGCAGAAAAGTAAGACCAAAAGTAAAATAACGGTTTACAGCCCAGTTCACTGTGAGACTTTTCTGCGCGGAGGCCTGAAGTGTAATCACATGTAATGTGACATGTATAATAATAAAAACTTCTAAGCGATGCAATAAACAACATATTATTATAAAGCACTATACGAATATATATCTTTAGAGATCCATTTTATATAATAATAACAACAAATACCTACATAAATATTTGACAATAGATGGGAGCTATTTTTTTCACATAGATCCTATTGACAAAGGGGTTTCTCCGGGAATGCAGCTGGTTTTCAGCAGTGCCTTATTATATGGTAAACAAAAGATGAAATATTTAAAAGTCATCACCACATTATAATATATATTATAATGAGTAGAGAATAATTATCATGTCATGCGAAATCAATAAATATACCTGCACAAAACTAGTGGTTATGGCGAAATGTCAGATGGGTAGATACGCAATGATTATTATACTGTAAAAATGTATTATATTTATCGTAACGTACAAATGAACACAATTAATAATTTGATTTACTTACTTGGAAGCTTTAACTCCACGACCGGCTGTGATTTGGCCCAAATAAACGTTTGGCCTATACACCTCTCTCATCTAAACCGACCATCTCTCATGTAATAGAAAGAGATGCACCATAGACATTGCGGTGATACATTGCGGTACGTACAAGCCACGACACATGTGACGTCAGAATTCTTTCGACCAATCGTGGAGCGTATTCAGTTTATTGCTATTTAATGCTTTTTCAAGAACGTTTAACTAATTCTAAGAATAATAATATAGAAATATATTTATATATTTAGAATCGATATTTTTTGATCTACATGAACATATTTTTTATAAGTCAAAATATTTTTCACTCAACTTCCTTATTTTCAAGAGATTTATGCGCAATTTTAAACGAGTCTAGTTATATTAAATATTTTCCTTAATTATTTTTTTTTAATATAAGCGCGCTCCCTCTTCTTATCTGCTTCTTCTTCTTTTTCAACCTTTACTACGGAGCCTTATTGTCAGGAAATGAGAATGAAAACATAAACTAAGAAATTTAAAATAAAGTAATTTTTAAAAAAAATTAAAGAAAAAAAAATGAGAAAGAATTTAAGAGAAATGGTATTCGAAGAAAAAATATAGGCGAGGAGCATATTGTTATATTGTAGAAGTTGCAGTAGATAATGCCTTTGTCGGCTATCCATGTGCGAATTTTGTGAATTAGATTTTCATAATGTATGTTTACCTTCAATGGTTTTATCAAGTAAATTTCACATTTTGGATTCAATTAGGATAATGTTGTTGTCCGTAGGTGGTATTAGTCTTCAATGTATATTACATGTATAATTATTATCTGTTCACATAAATATTGTGATTTCGGAACCGCAATACCACAAGATGTTTTCAAAAAAAAAAATTGTTTTTTGTTAGTAGATACCGACTAAATTTTTTTTGTGATGTTCTTTTTCCGGCTTAAAAATTTGTTCACTGAGAGAAATCGATTAAAATCCTTACTCAAGACAAATAAATAAGCTCTACAGCTCAAGATGGAAATACACCGTGGGCTGAAAATAGCAGCGCTTTTTACTGGAATTAAAAAAAATAACTTTCTTTTTTTATTCTATTTAGGGTGGGTTTGTTTATACTTTATAGTATGAGATGATTTTCCTCAGTATTATAACCGAAAAAACAAAAAAAATACTTCAACGAATCGTAAATAAAACCGCAATCATATGCATTTGCACGTAAAACCAGCAAGCGGGAACATTTTTTATATATATGAGAATGATATTATTTTTACAAATCCATCTGGTGGACGTACAACATTTGGTTTCCTTGGAACTTCGAGGTTCTAGTTGCCATTTGTTTAAATGAAACTGAATTATTTTTGTTGAAAGTTTGAACTTTCCTTTATGTTTAAGAACATCGTACTACAAAAACGCGTGGTATTTGGCCAAACAACCAAGCGAAAAGACAGATAAAAGCTTGCAGCTTTGAGAGTCAGCTAAATTCTGAGTTTTTTTGGCAAATAATGTTCTTAAATATAAAGATAATTCAATTTATTCGTTCTGCGTATTAACTTTCATAAATATCGTTAGTTTTTCATTTATTTGTCGTAGTGTCACGCAATATTCAGTCAAAATATTTGTAGTTCTGTTAAAAACAGGACTGCAAGCGTTTAACGAATGAATTGATAGGTTTCCCAACAAACTGTCGGTAAAACACGAATATGTTATTAGGATGCATTTCGTTATTATATTCATCAGGAAAATTGCACCTGCTTGAATACATGGTCCAATATATTCTGAATGGACTAATATTTTATTAGCAAATGGATTGAAATCACGTTTTAACAGTGTTTTAATAAATCAACCATTCTCATTTTTTTCCGTGCAGATGGAACCTCGTTGTCTCAAGCGAATGATCTCGAAGTACAATGCAAACGGAACCATATTACTTCAAAATGTTTTTTCTATGACAGATAAATCAAAGTTGCCCATAATATTTGCAATTGAATCCTTGTTGTTCTAAAACAATAAAAAACAATTATTTTTTTAAGTGGAACCATGTTAATTTATCAATTTTTGTAAATAAATATAAATTATATTTAATAGAACTTTGTTGCGTCTACGAGCGTACATATATGTTTGACATATTTTAGATGGGGTTTTAAAGAGAAACTTGGTGCAAAAAAGTCCGTTTTGACCAAAATGCCAGATAGAACCTTGTTGGCCCAAGGGCACGATCTTGTGCTGCCGCATATTGCGGCAAAACGTTTTACAGTAAACATTTAAATATGTCCCTGCTAATCCCTTGGATACACACACCATCACGAACCAAACATGAACGTCGCATTTTTCCCACAAAAACCTGCAATATAGTGGTCGTATTTTCGCACCAAAACTTGCAATATAGCGGCCCTGTTTTACAGAACCGGACTTGCCGAGCACCGAAAAGGATAACACATTCAATTTTAAACATTGAAATTAGGTTTTAACTGAATTTCAACGAATCTGATTAATTATACTGCGAGTGAGAAAATTCGTTTATGTAAATTTTTATTCGATTTGCATACGACTTTGAATTTGAATCACAAATAAAACGTTTTATCGAACGCGTGTAACGCGTAAGTTTTTTTAGTACGTTAATTTTTGTAAATTATCAAGAAAACTCCACAATATACAGGTATTTCGGGGCAAAGTGCGCTAACTTCGGGAGGTGATTCTACATGATGGTAGAAGTAAAGAAAATGAATAACTTTTTTTGAAATTCCAATGTTCATTTTCCCGTACAAAAATATTTTTCCATAGAAGATGTATGTTAGGAATGATATCATGATAACATAGCCGTTCTGTACTAATAATTTAACAGGAAACGTTAACAATTAAAATTTATAGTAATGATTTCTAATGAGTCACACATCTAAAAAAAGTAAATACGTAAATATTAGTCATGTTAACCCCTCAAACCTCTGGAATATTACATAATAAGGTTGGTATATTTTCGCTTTGCAATAAAATCCAAACAATTGGAATATTTCTGAACGTATCCAAAAACTAAAAACTAATTTAGATAAGTGATAAAATACACTTTCAAATTTTATTATTAGAAATAAACATATAATTTTGGAAATATTTAAAATTTGAATGCGAACATAAAAAGTTTTTAAAATGGTTAACCTTGCGTTTCGTAACTTAAATTACTGATAATGAAAAAAAACATACATGTGTTATTGCACAGATGTATTACAAACTTTATCTTCACCTTACTTTTTTGTATAAAAAAATCACAAAGGTTTTTAATTTTTATTTAAATTACGTTTGGAATTTTTGGTTTCATAAATGTTAAAATGTACATTTTAATTATTCTGTGATTAATTTCTAGGTTTGAATATAAAGCGTGGTGTTTTCTCTTTTTAACATCGTTTAAATCACATTTCTCACCATGACAGGGAAGGAGACACAATGATATTTGTGAGACCATCCGAGCTGTTCCCAAAAGCGAACAAATTAGCCCGAGTGATTAAATAAACAAAGCATCCAAATAAACAAAGCTAACGAATACCTTGTTATGAAATTGTCAGAATAAATTATCATCCATCAGATTGAATCCATATATTGTCACAGCAGATCGATAATATATCCTTATGTTTTATTTCCTATTACTTCACTAGGGAAAACTTTGCGTAAATGTGTGTGCTGCACGGAGAAAAATACTCGATTTTTACTCTAACCCGAAAATAACTTTTTTTAAATGTTTATTAAAAAAAATAATATTACATAATTTACAGAAAATAATGCAATTATTTCACCAAATTTTATAAGATGTGTGGTTATCTTGGTGTACAAATAAAAGTCTCGTGCAACTCTGATACAGTGTTTATTGATAAATTAAAATTGATTTTTTAGACGCAATATGTACGCGTTTACTAATCACAATACTGGCGATATCTAGGCCAACTTGGCTGGCGGTTTGGAGACGGAATACTGACTAGTTCCTTCATACTGCCGCTTTTATAAGTTAAAGAAGATTCTAGAACAATTTGGTTGCTATGTATGATTTTGTCAAACAAAAATGAAAAATAATAAAAGAACATCTAAGAATCTTGTTTGGAAAAAAATCGAAACTTCTGGAATTCCGTTCAAATGAAGTAGTGGCGTACCACTACAGGACTCCCCTTCCAGCGGCACGGTTGAGGGCCGCGATAGAAAGAAAAGCTGAGTAAGATCTTGCTTATTGATGGTCTTAAGAAGGGTTGGTCCTGGTGTTGTTGCATTTATCTCACGTTAAAATAAAGTGGTTAGAAAAAAACAAAAATTATTATAAATTACAAACACTGTTCACGACACACTAAAATAGATAATAAAAAAGAATACACTAAAATAACTATTGTGAGCACTATTATCCGCGCTTGTGCGGAGATGGTCTGGTGCACGCACCTCCATGGTGCCTCAACCGATCACTACCGCACTCCGCTTTCATCAAAACACATAATGTTGCGTTTAGGGTTGAACGTGCCTTTAGGCGTTAAAGTAGTCCGGAAAACGAACACGCCTACCGGAATTTGTGGTCGTATGAGTGCGATCCGGGTTGGTAGCGGGCAAAGGAAGGGTTGAACTTATTCCTTGCGTAGTTTCCTTAGTTTCCTGGGCAATGTACGCAGGTTTGAGGCGGTCTATAGTCACCGTTACCTCTTTGCCTCTGTTTAAAATCGTAAACGTTCTTTCGTTCCGGCGTACCACTTGGTGAGGGCCAGTGTAGGGTTTCTGAAGCGGGCTTTTTACGGTGTCGTCCCTTAGAAACACATGGGTAGCTGCGGGAAGGTCTTTAAAAATGAAGCATTTCCTTTCGCCATGTCGGGAACCTTCAACCGGTCTTAGGTTATTAAAATGTTGCCTCAGTTCTTTGAGGAAATCGCTGGTGCTGTCGTCGTTCGCTGGCCGAGCAACGAGGAATTCTCCAGGTAGGCGGAGTGGCTCGCCGTACACCAGTTCGGCCGAAGTGGCAGCGAGATCATCCCTCCAAGCTGCCCTGATTCCCATTAACACTGTGGGAAGCGCCTCAGTCCAGCGGTCATTTTGATGGCATTTGATCGCTGCCTTAAGCTGGCGGTGTAGCCTCTCAACCATGCCGTTAGCCGCAGGGTGGTAAGCCGTGGTACGTATTTGAGTCGTACCTGCCAGGCAGTTTAATTCTCTGAACAGCCTTGACTCAAACTGTCTTCCTTGATCAGTTGTAATTCGGAGCGGAGTACCGAACCTAGTAATCCATCCCTGGTAGAAAGCACGCGCCACAGTTGCTGCTTCCTGATCCCTAATCGGGAAAGCCTCTGGCCATCTTGTAAACCTGTCTACGCAGGTGAGGCAGTATCGGCATCCTTCAGATGAGGGCATGATGATGATGTCTATGTGCACATGCTCGAACCTGGCTGATGGACTGGGAAACGTTCCTAGAGGTGCTGACACGTGACGTGATACCTTGCTGCGTTGGCACTGTAGGCAGTTGCGTGCAAATTTACTCGCGTCCGCCTTAATGGCCGGCCAGACATAACGTTCAGTTATGAGCTTAACCGTTGTCTTGACGCCTGGGTGAGCCAGCTGATGGACTGCATTAAATGATGCGAGCCGAAACTTTTTCGTGACGAAAGGTCTCGCTGTATTTGTAGAAATATCACAGTACAAGTCCGTGTTGATGCCGGGAATGCGCACTTTCTTGAGTTGTAGGCTAGAACTTCCCTTTAAGCATTGCTCTAGTTCCGTGTCGTCCACCTGATCAGCTGCCAGTGCTGCATAGTCCAGGGGAGCGTCGACTGACTCGACCCTGGAGAGGGCATCTGCGACAATATTATCCCTGCCCGCTACGTGGCGAATGTCCGTGGTGAACTGGCTAATGAAGTCAAGGTGTCGAAACTGCCTTGGGGAGCATTTATCAGCCTTCTGGTGAAAGGCGAAAGTGATGGGTTTGTGATCCGTGAATATGGTGAACGTCCTGCCCTCTACCATGTGTCTGAAGTGTTTCACAGCGAGGTAGATGGCCAGGAGTTCTCTGTCATAGGCGCCGTATTTTCGTTCAGCCGCACTAAATTTCTTTGAAAAGAAACCCAGCGGTTCCCAGTGACCTGCGATCAGCTGCTGGAGTGCGGCGCCGGCTGTGGTGTCAGACGCGTCGCTGACTATAGACAGGGGAGCTTCGCACTTTGGGTGAGCTAGTAAGGTCGCCTGAGCAAGGGCTTCCTTGCACTTGTCAAAGGCTTCCATGGTCGCTGCTGTCCAGGATATGGGCTGCTTGCCTTTCTGTTTTCCGGTCAGGAAATCATTGAGCGGTGCTTGCGTCTCTGCTGCACTGGGGATGAACCTCCTATAAAAATTGAGAGCTCCCAAAAATCGTCGTAGATCTTTCACCGTTTCGGGCCGACTGTAATTTTTGATTGCGTCGACTTTCTCTGGCAGGGGGCATTCACCAGACACCAGGTACCCCAAGAATTTGACTTCAGGCAAACCAAAACGACATTTGCTGGCGTTGACGACCACCCCATATTCTTGCAGGCGCTGGAGCAAGGTCTTGAGGTGGTTCATGTGTTCCTCTTCTGATGATGAGGCAATGAGGATGTCGTCGATGTAGGCGTAACAAAAGTCCAATCCTCTGGTTACCTCATCGATGAAACGTTGGAACGTCTGGGCTGCGTTACGGAGGCCGAAGGACATGACTGGAAACTCGAAGAGTCCGAACGGCGTGGATATGGCTGTCTTCGGGATGTCTTCAGGAGCTACAGGAATCTGGTTGTAAGCTCGTACCAGGTCTATTGTGGAGAATATCTTGGTATCCCTCAGTGACTGGGCGAAATCTTGAATGTGTCGTACTGGGTACCGGTCAGGTATGGTCCTGGCGTTCAATCCGCGGTAATCACCGCATGGTCGCCATTGGTCGTCCTTCTTAGGAACCATGTGAAGTGGGGATGCCCAACAGCTCTCAGAAGGCCGGGCAATTCCTAATCGGACCATGGTCTCAAACTCCTTCTTGGCCTGTTTGAGCTTGTCAGGGGCGAGTCGGCGGGGACGCTCTGCGACTGGAGGACCTGGAGTAGTCCTAATGTGATGAAGGGTAGTATGGCGAACTTCCTTCATGGCGCCGTTAGGGCGCGTAAGGTCCGGATATTTTTGCAACAGTTTGTGGTACGGGGATGTCCCTGTGACAGTCTTAATGGAAGCGGTCATGTTGTTACTTCGCCTGCCTGTAGTTGTCAGGTTCGTCACCTGATCCAGCAATCGCCTATTATGGACATCAACCAGGAGCTCGAATCGTGCCAAGAAATCCGCTCCTATGATGGGCCTAGAGACGTCAGCAATGACGAAACTCCAAGTGAAATCACGACGCAGGCCTAGATCCAGGTTGAGCGTCAGGCTGCCATACGTCGCGATGGTGCTTCCGTTTGCGGCCGCCAATTCGTAAGACTGCTTGGTTGGACGACCTTGGACTAGGCGTCGTGGGTAAACACACAGGTCAGCGCCGGTGTCCACGAGAAACTGGATGCGAGTTACCCGGTCCGTTACGAAAAGGCGACTTAATTGCGCCGGGCTGTTGGTGCTGGTCGCCATCAGTGTGAGCCCGGGGCGTTTCCCTCAAAATTGCAGGGTTTGATGCAGGAGCGCGCCTTGGTACCAAACGTAGGATGACCCCTGGAATGACTGCGCGAGTGATGGTTCCGCCGACGAGGACTGGTACTCCTGGGTGGGCGTTCCTGTGTGCGCAGAGTTGTTAACTCCCGTCGTAGGGTGTTTATTTCTTCTTGGAGCTGTAGCACCATTTTCTCCATTATATTAAGCACGCAACCTTCATAACTTGTTGTTGATGTTGTCGTAGCGCCGGGCGGGAGAGACATTTTTTTAAAATAACTATAGTACACGATAACACAAAATATTTAAACTCACGTCGTAGGTCACCACTGTGGTTATCTTGGTGTACAAATAAAAGTCTCGTGCAACTCTGATACAATGTTTATTGATAAATTAAAATTGATTTTTTAGACGCAATATGTACGCGTTTACTAATCACAATACTGGCGATATCTAGGCCAACTTGGCTGGCGGTTTGGAGACGGAATACTGACTAGTTCCTTCATACTGCCCCTTTTATAAGTTAAAGAAGATTCTAGAACAATTTGGTTGCTATGTATGATTTTGTCAAACAAAAATGAAAAATAATAAAAGAACATCTAAGAATCTTGTTTGGAAAAAAATCGAAACTTCTGGAATTCCGTTCAAATGAAGTAGTGGCGTACCACTACAGATGTACTACCATAATAAAGTTAGGCTTGTGTATATATATTATATATTATGTGCTTGGGGGATGTGTCATTTTGTTATTTTTATATATTATGCCGAAGTGTTCAGTTTATATTTTCAGTGTGTTTTTAACGTGAAGTTTAAAATCTTTGTTATTTATATTTTAGATTCAAACTGGTAAAAAAAAATTACTCCAAGATAATTTATAGTTGAATTGCCCCATTTTTTTACATTTTGGAGTTCGGTGTATTGACGTTAGTCTGAGTAATTTATTGTTATTAAAAGGTGAATTTTTATTTAGAATATTAACTTTGTAAATTTGTAATGTTGTATGATAGAAGTATAATGTATTTAGTTTTCTGACATTATATTTTAATGATTTTAACATTTTTAATTAGACCTGTTAATTTGGTGACCGGACAAATCATCACAATGATAATTCATCGCATTATTTAAAAAGTTATATAAAGTCATGGAAAGTGATGAAACAAAAACTTTATTTAGTGGGTTAAGTAGTTTAGGTTAGGTTAGGTTTAAATTTTTATTTTTTTCATCGTTTCTAATGACTTTACATCACTTTTTAAAGGTGTGTTGAATTGTCACTGTGTTGAGTTATCATTTAACCGTTGATTTATCATTGGGGCAAAAATGAAATGCTCGCTGTGCAGCACTCATATTTACGCTGATTTTTCCCTAGTGAATAATAATTATTAAATTATGCGAAAAACAAGGAAACGAAGGCTGCAATCTACGCATTTTGGTCACTTTAAAACAGAAATATAATTTAAAAATCAACTGATAATAGAAACAATGTAGAACTCAGCCCTCTGGCGGGGCAATTGGAGCAGTCCGCTCCGGGCTCCAAATTACCAAGGCGCTGATAATACCTAACACCTAACAGTTCTAACACATCGTCATTTGGATTATTTTTCATAAATACCGCATTAAATCTAAATAATATTTTTCTTAACTCTAACATTGACATTTTTTCGGATTCACTGCCCAAATTTAAACGTGGCATCATGTCAATAATTTAAACTATTCAATGCGCATACATACAGACACACACACACAAACACCTACATACATTACACACGTTACACACACACCTATAAACTACACAAGTCGCTGGTAATTAAGGAATAAACATACCACTTAGCAGACATCACAAGGAAACATATCAAAGGCACCCAACATGAAGTATCTTATTCCTGTATATTGTTTCATCTCTGTAAATCATGTAGATACTGTTTGTTTCTATAATATAAAATAAAAAAACTAAAAAAATTACCCAAAAATTCACATCATCCGAATATTATTGATTACAATTATTACCTACTTAGGCGTTTACTGGCTTTGATAGTAGGCGCCAAAATTTTACTTGCGTAAGGCGCCGTTTGACCAGGGCCGGTCCTGGATGAGCCATGAACCATTGTTAGTATGAAACTACTCGCACAACTGAAAATCGCATCATCACACAGCGGATCCCGCCTATGGTTCTACCTATACACATCATTTTTTTTAAATGTGGTTCTTTTTTTTCTATAAGTTTTTCAGTAATACATATTTTTTCTCAAAAAAATAATGTTTTCACTCCGTTGTTTTACTGGCCTCAAAACAAACAAATGTTAATGGAATTTTACGGGTTCCCCAATATTTGCATAGGCATCTAACTTTCCCACGTATTTTCTATTTTCACGTTGTCTTTTCTCTATTTCCTTATCTTATTACAGCGTGTACCGTTTTATCAATACGTAAATGTCAATATGCGCGCAGTAAAATGAATAAGTCATGTATTTTGGCGACGGAACAAAATGATTTATTCATTTTCAGCTACCTGCCTAGTTCAAATATTTGTTCTTGATGAAATCGTCGTGGATGATGTGTTGCTAATAGGTAAACAGTTATATTAAACACACAGGTTAATACAGGATTTATGTTTTTTGGATATTGGGTGGAATATTAATTTGAGTTTGAGTGGAAAAGCAGGAAATAATTTCAAGTTTTAATACTAAAATTAATTTTGGATTTGAGAGCAAAATAAACAACAATTTTCAATCAAAAAGCATAGCAAATATCTAGGACTGCTATATATATAGGCAATTAAAGAAATCGATTTTCCATGGTTTTAGAGGAAACTTTCGAAATTGGTTTCCTGTTCTGAGGCGCCCTGTAGTTTAAACTGTTGTTTTTAGTTTCAAGTTGTCTTTACATCGTCTTCATAATGTGTGTAAGTTAAATATCACTTTATTCAGCCATGTTTTTACTTTTGTTTAAAATATATTCATTTCCGTTATTTTTGTTTGATTTGGTAGAGCATTGTTTAATTTCGTAGCATAAAATTAAATAATTCTCTCTCCAAAAGATGTTTTCAAACTGGGAATAACCAGTATATTTTGGCTTATTGCTCTGGTTGAGTATTTATGTTGGGCAGTGGAATATTGAGATATATTTTTATAAATTTTAAATAAATACTTTTTTACTAAAGTTTTTGTTCATTGTAGACTTTTTAAATATTTCTTCTGTCGGAGTTCTAACCGAAACTTTTAGAATTGTCTTTGGTACTGCTTTGTGGGCTGTGCTGAACCGATCTGTGTGAGCGCTCAAGGCAGACCTCCAACCGGTTATCCCGTACTCTATAAGTGATTGACACAAAGCGTAGTAGGTACACTTTTTGTTATATCTGCCTTACTTTGCAGATTTTCGTATTGGAAACTCTTTGTTAAAAGTAAAAATAAATAAATAGGTCTGGATTTAGCTGTACTGTTCATTACCCGAGGGTTGGTAATTCTCTGGTTCGAGAAGCTTGTTCCCTGTCAACATCATCTCACAAGTACTTGTTACACTCTAGCGACATCTGACGGACTCTGGAGTAAGCTTTATGATTAGCGCCATCTATCGCTTAAATACTCAACCTTATTACCATACATCACCCTTTTTAAATGTCGTTTATGTTTAGGATTTTAGGATTATGTACGACAAATTTGTGTTACAACGTAAATTGATCGTTTTTGATTTAATTTTAAGCCCATCACAATGTTTTATCAAATAAATATTAATAAATCATTTACATAGTGGACGGTACAAAATTATTTTTTAAAGAATTAACTTTAACTGTATTAAAATTTGCACGCCAACATTTTCAACCCATGTTAAGTACCTGTTTGATCTTCTGCTCGTCTTAAGTAAATAATGATGTTTCGAGTAGATACCTCTAAATCATGAACTAAATCATTTTGAATGATCTGAAATAATACCTCGAATATTTTATCTTATTAGAAAAATGAGTAATAATGGGGTTTTGCACTTCACTGCAAGCAGCTTTCTGATATTTGTTTAGTAAATTCGTAATAATATCCGAACACGTGTTATTTATTTTATTTATTTTTTTAACGCCCAGAGGGCTTTTACATGGTTGGTAGTATAATTTTAATTTGACAGATACTTTGAAACATAAAAAATAAGAATAAAATTATATTTGATAAAAGCTATGCAACAAGTCATACAAACACAAGAAACAAAAACAGAAAATTACAGCTATTTGTAGGTTTACATGATGTGTTTAGGAGTATTGTTGAAATAAATGTTTTAAATGATCCACAAAACTTGCCAAGTTGGTATTAAATATGTCAACATCACCCAAGTAATGATTTCCCTTGGTGTGAAGTCGTTGTATCGGAGAGTGGGCAATGTAGTTACGCTTATGTGTGCTGCTGTAGAATATTGTATTTTGTCGTGTTGTTACTGTGGGTGTATGTATGTTTATAATTTGCAGGAGTTCACAACAGTCGAATTTAGAGTTAAGTATTTTGAATAAGAACGTTAAATCGTTTATTTTACGTTTTAACTTAAGGAATACGAATAATTTGAAGAGATTCTTAATAAAGTAGCAATATTTTTTTATCGGGACGTTTTCTCCGTGAAGTATAACTGACTCCAGACGGTTGGAAGCAGTTGAGACTCTTGTACGATTTTACATTTAAAATAAGAAAGAATGACGATATTTGTTTTTTTTTTATTTCACCGAAATAAGGAACAACTAAGCTTACATTTGGCCCACCGACATGCCCACTATACACATTATCATATGTACCTATTGGCTAAAGTATTTGTTGCATCATCATGAAACTGTGTTCCCACATTTTAGTGTCTAAGACCCAAAAACTAAACCAACAACATTATTCGCCACCGCAGCGCCTTCAAAACAACTTTGAGGCTGACTCAACGTTAATTAACATTTTAAGCCCGTACATTTTGCTTTAGATACTCAATAATATAAATTTCTATGGGGTGCAGCTCAATTCGATATAAACTGCCCCTGACTAAATAAAGGAGTTTTAAATTTTAAACAACTGATAAACAGCCATTTACCCTACATTAATGTTTGTTTTTCAAATGTGTTAAATTTCAAATATGTTTATACGATTTCTTTACTTCTTGATTAATATACATTACACATTTTCTATTATTTATATAAGTAATCTTTTCGTAAAGTTTCACTTAGAATTACTTAAATAAATAAAAATGTAAATGTTGGTTTGTTCAAAATCTTCAATCTTCGAAAGTTCTCCAACGATTGCTTTGAAATGTTGACACAACTTTGCATTCGAATACACGTGTGTTTTTATATACTAATGTTATATAGATGTCACCTGCGATAGGTAAAAACATGTTTTATTTAAACGGCGCCGTCTGTTGGACGTGAAATCAAAACGCGCTATCGTTTCTCTATCTACATATACACAGCAATGCGTGGCGGGGTGAAGCTAGTTGTTAAATAAAAACACCGTTTTAGTTTATTTTAGAACAAACGAAGTTTTTTTTCCAAACCAATATATTTTTCTAATCCTTCACAATCTATCCTGACGACGCCACTGACTGCAATGTTATCTATTTACTAGAATCTGAATTTATAATTCGCAAATAATTCAACATTCCCACATGAAACAAAAAGATTTTTGAACTTTTCAAAACTGTGTAACTTTTTTCAAACAAACCTCAACTGTTTTGCGGTCAGCTTTTGTGGGGTTGTGAAACAAAACTCACCTATATTAATATTTATATTATGTTATGCTGCTTACCATTACTGCCAATTCCGTACTTAGACCTAGGCAACACAGGCAGCTGCCTAGGGCGGCAATTCTAAGGGGGTAGCATTTCAGCGAAGCTCAAAGTCTATGTAATTTACATATTTTTAACAAAATCTTATTGAAAAAGATTTTAAAAAGGATTTCAATAAAAAATAGTACTTTCTTCGCAGCGTTTCAAATAGAGATGGCACCAACTCGCGTAGGATGCGTGGATGGATTTGATATCGATGGTGTATGTACATGTTAACAGTCATAACGAAATAACGAATAACTGTGTCAAGTCTAGCGAACTTATTTAGTATTTTTGTGTTTAATTCGAAGTAATTCGTAAAAAAAACACATTAGTGTCATTATTGAGTTCTGGGAAGTATTTTTTTACTTTTAATTACTGTGGCAGCTATTTTGGCGTTCAATGCCATTATCAAACTGTGGTTATGTCATATTAAGATTTATGATTTTATTTACCTCCACCCGATTTTTTATATGATATTAACAGTGATTAATTCATTTTTTCGTTAAAAACCGATTTAGTTAGAACATCAGTTGTGTGAGGCACTTTCCGCATACAGTTGTAGGTGCCTACTTTCAAGTTAGATAGTACCATTTTGTAATTTTATAATTGGCGGCTTTGTTTGCTTAGGTCGGGTCGTTTCGCAAAAACGGCCCTGATTGCTGCGTAGGAAAGACTCCCAACGACACTATTACACTAAATAACTTGTGAGTAACTTGTGGTGAAATATTATTAAAAATAAATAAATATATCGTTAAAATCTATGTATCCACTGCTTTTCGTGTTGTAGAATGTAATATTTAAACATGAAACAAAATGGACACATTTGGAAACTAGCTTACCTCGAAATATTACCTTGTTTCGTCAGAAAATATTATATTGGATGGCAATAGTATTTTGTACTTGTTTAATTTACGTAATGTTTTCAGATTTTTACTCTTTACGCTGCAAACATTATTGTATTTTTACCCCTCCTGCCCATTTTACTTTCTGTGATTGTAGGAGTAATTGGATAAAACAGGGCACGATATAAAAATAGGCTGGGTTTGTTGTTTGATTGTTTGTTATTTTTCTTCCATGTACCGCTTTGTCACTGTTTATTTTCACTCTTATTGATTATCACCAGCCCGTTTTGAGTCAATATTGAACATTTCCTTCTCATTTGCAGTACCCCGTGTCCACAATGATGGCTCCCTCCAGCAGTTCAACAGTCAGCTACACCTCCGTCTCCCAACACGAATTGTGCTCCATGTGACGTCACGCCCGCCAGGGTCATCCGGCCACCAAGTGCCGCCGCAACAACAACAGGCAACAGAGGATCACGTGATCCAGGGACCCGGGCGGAGAATTCCGCCCAACAAACACTAAAGCCACGATTAAAACCATCGCCGAAGACGCCATTGTGAGCAGCGATTGCTTCTACGACGAGGAAATTGAAAAGGGCTGCGTTTTGAACAGTGGCAATACTGGTGGGTACCAACATGGCGGACACGGTGCCAGCTGTTCTAAAATTCCCGCCAAGAAGCGCGTCAGATATCAAACTTCCGCTGACGTCATAATGCTGTCTTGATGTCATAATTCCGACAGAAAAAAACACAGCGTCAGTTACTTCTGAATGCAATTTAATACATTATTATAATTAATCACAAAAAACCATCACGGAAGACGCCATTGTTGACCGTGGTTATTTTACTGTCCGGGTTATCGAAACGGGCTGTGTTTTGATCAGCGGCAACTCTGGGGCGTACCAACATGGCGGATACGGTGTCACAGATTCACGCCAAAAAGCGAGTCAGATAAAATCAAACCTACGCTGGCGTCATTATATTGTTTTCTTGAAAAATAGTTCCGACAAGAAGTAATACATCGTCAGTTTCTTCCACGTGTAAATAATACACATTATTATATTTGTAGAATATTATAAATGTAAATAGTAATTTATAAGACAGACCTCAAGAAAGTATAATAGATACCTGTTAAATATGATATTATAATGTAACCATGTAAGGTCCCGCCAATGAGAGCTCTGTTGTTAACACTACTCTTAGATAGATGTTTTTTTTCATTAATAAGATTTATAATGTATGAGAATGAGATGTTACAACCGATCTATCAGCGGTATGCCCTTAGATTAAATGTAAATTATAACACATAAGTCCATATTATCATCATTTATGTACTTATGTGTTTCGTGTAAGTTCTAGATGCCAATCGTTTGTAATTTATGTAAACAACTAGTTTCACTTTTGCTGATTTATTTCTCGGGCATCTCTGACTTTTTTACCATTCACTACTGTTACAATGTTACTATTAAAAAACTACTTTAATTCGATTCCGTATCTCATTCCAGTGCAGAGATATTCCTCGGGCGTCCCCGACTCCTTATATCATTCAAATTTCTCTCTAAACTCTTCATTAACAAGAACAAACTTTGAAATTTTCAGCGTTATCGGTCTACTACTTTTCTAGTTTTGCGAGCAAAAATATGCGCAGACTGGATTTTTATATATCAAAGATGAGCTATGATTTTTATATATGGAAAATTTACCTACATCTATACTATTATTTTTTTTTTAAATAATGTATGAGCTTCCAGAAGAAAAACATAAAATTAATACTTGTAAAAATCCTATTTTATTATTTCCAACCGTAGTACATTCGTACAACCGTCACTTGCGTAACGCACTCTGTAGCGGAAACCCGTCCAGACACATCTATTGAAAACAATGGCTCTCGACTTTGACGGCTAACATCTCTTCACGGCGCATGCTTACTTGTGTCGTTTTTCAAATACCTTGTTCTTAATTGATAAACGCAACATTTTTTTATATTTCTCAACTTCGTAATAAATAAAGAAGCATTCCTTCGTAACACCATTAAGAATTTATTCCCGCGTAGATATATTATGTAATTATGTAACACTCGCATTAAAAACTTTTTTTGGCGGAATTCATTCCAAAACTTGTAAATCTCCGGACAGAACAGCACTGAGGTATAGTTATATTTAAAGATCCAGATATAAGGCAGGCTGGAGTCTGAAAGTGAGTAAATGAAACTATAAAGCTCTCGGTTTATCCGCATGAAAGTGTGCGTTAAACAAAGCTGGCGGTGGCACTTCAACTTTGCGAAACGTTTCGGCGGGAATTTCGCGTTTTGCAGTCAAATTTTCAGACCTATTTTGTACAGAGAAATATTCATGTTGAAATGAATGCCCGGTCCAGGTTTTTCAGCGCGATCCTATAAGGAACCGCTAGAAATAGGCGCAGAGGGAATTTTTTTCCTCAAGGCCTCCTGTGTGGAGTTAATGTAAAAAAATGTTAATGTAAATTGACAAATAATAAACATACTTGCTCATATTTATGTTTTTTCAACCCGGCTCTGTCCGTGGTTAGATTTTTGAATAGTTAGGTACATATCAGTTTAATTTCATTTTCTTTATATGTCACCCAAAAACGTAAAACGAAAAAGAAAAATCCCAAAACAAATCACTGCCTTTGCATGTTTCTCTGCTTCTTCTTTACAAGTGCGTTCAATGGTTAATCATTGAAAAAATTTATGAAATTTTAAAATCGCAATAGCTCGTGATTCAAATGATATTGTTTTCCGAAATATATAATTCAGTCAATAAATATATTCTGCGACAATCGATGTGTTGTCATTACTCTATGCAGCGAAAAGCCTGCCGGCTGCCGACGTCCTCACAATAAACTCAGCAACAGTATGTATTCTTTAGTTTATTATTTTATTATTAAGTTCATATATGAATTACAGTAGAAGAAATTCAATTCACGAGAGCTCACCGTTTGAGAAGTTTTGTGTTATAAACTAACAAATAGATTTACTATTGTATAAATTTAAGTAAATACCATAGATAATAGAAACAAACGGAGGTACGGAATGGAAGCGTGCCGACTATCGCCGAGTTACTTCTATTTCAATGAAATTAGGTCTTAGACACATTACGCAATATTATGCGCGCATAAATCGGAAGTGGTATGTGCGTATTGTATGTTGGCCTGACACATATAATACACGACGCTACAATCTTCCTCGGGAGAGGGGGTCAGATTAATTGAGGGATTTATTTATTTATTTATTATGTGCATCTATATAAAAAGGTTTACATATTGCCGCGGAATATCATTTCTTTGTATGGGATCTGTCACTCGGCAGATGACAGCCGCGTAGTTATGGCGCTCCGTAAATTGCTCTGACCCCTTCTCCAGCCGCAGGTAGGAAAGGGGGTTGCATAATTTTCAAATATAGTCTGGCTAGCAGATCATAACGCATATCTTCGCCACGCTCACACTTTTAACACATAATCTTTTTAGGTGTGACAGGTCTGTCTATGGCGAGCAATATGGAGTTATATAAAACGCTTTGAACTTATCGCGTAATATGTCATCCCCTTTATGCATAGAATCAAAAGCGTGTTTTCATTTTGGCAGGCCGCTATGGGTAGACACCTCTGCCGTAGATCACCCCAAGTGGTTCGCAACGTTTGATGCATCTACCCGCCAACTGCGTGGCGGGCCGGAACGGGAAATTTTGTTTGATGTCATTGTTGACCCCTTCTGCGGGACTCTCTATCCATCGACTTGCACCGCAAATTCCTACCCACCCCTTCATATATGTCCTTTCCTTTAAAAAAAACCTCCACACAGCATCCCCAAAAACTACGTAGGCCCTGAGAGATTATTTTCCTCAAGGCCTACTGTGTGGAGCTTTTGTAAAAAAAGGCGTGCGACGCACCTCTTTTCATATTAGTCTATAAGCTTTTAACTAAGTTGGCGAGACTATCTAATAAAGGCTCATGGTTCCACCCCTATTGTTTCTATTATGTATGGTTGATACCAAACGAAGTTATACGAAACAGGCCCTCATAAGGGAAAAAGGGCACCGCTTACCAAAGATATTTTTTAAGCAGACTTTTGAGTTACGGCTATTCGGTAGTCAGTATTCGGTTACCGCTAGTATTTCTCTAGTAATTTTTCTTTTGTTTTCATTATACTCAAGGGTTGATTTAGGACCCCGAAGCTTTTTACCGTTAGCAGATTTTTTAGGGTGCCATTTGCTTAATGCTTGGGGTATTTTGGAAATAATTTATTATTGGTCTCGTCGAAACGGAAATACGTAACACTAATGATCAAAATAACGTACCTATATAAATAATACTTCTTTTAAGTGTCGCTACTGCCTGGAACTAGTGGGACTCTGGCATCCCCAAGTTGAAGGAATGAAGTGGAGAGGGAAAAAGATAAGGAATGGGAAGGTTGGGAAATATCGGATTATTTATTATTTAACCAAGCATAATATGTTGATTGTTGAATAGATTTTACGAGTCGGTCCTCCGTTCGCCATTTGGAGGCTCGGTGCTTCCGTCACACGCCCAAATCAATGTCCTGTCACCGTGAAACTAAATTGACAGAAGATATGGAAGTAATATAAGTTTCATGTCCTCCACGCGTACCTAGGAACATATCGGTAACCTGAATCTGAAATGGTAGTCATTTTTTTTTCATTCCGTGAAATTTGACGTGTATAATTTTTTGTTTAAAAAAGGACAAACATTCACCGATTAAGAATAACCTTACTATATTTTCATTCTGCAATGATGAAAGACTTAGCTAGCAATAGAAACACCCGACGTCTGGAGAGAAGCTCTCGCATTTGTCCACTCGGCTACTAACCGTTCATACATTTAGCATAAGACTTCAGCCCCTGTTCTTCGGATCTGGTATATAAACATAGCTAAAGCCATTTCTAGCAACCGCGTTTTAAACCGATCTCTCATCAGGGCGATTGTTAGAATACGTTAATTACTCTGTGAGTTGTAAATAATTTTATAATAATAATTAAATTATATTATTTTTAATGTCCTCGCAGGGTGCCCTGAACCGAGGAACTTACCGCCCTCACGCGTTAAGTCATAGATATTGATATTGAATCGTAGATATTGAATCATCTATCAACTGTATCAAATATAATCGAAACCAAAACATAGTTTATATTGTAGCAATTAAGTATAAGTTACCTTCCCAATATTGTATAATGATGTATCATTTGAACTCCATTTTATGTTTTTGTGTATAAATGAATCATGTACATTTTCAAAAGGGAATACAAAACGCTTTTACTGTACATAAAAAAGTAGAATGAAGTATTTGTAAATAAGTAGTCAATTTGATTTTTTTTTTCGAAAACATTCCAAAACCAAATTATCCACAATTTTAATAATTATAAAAGTGTATGGCAAAGTCAAATAATATTGTAGGTACACAGTCTATATTGTAAAATACTTAATAAGGAAGTCATAATAAACATATTTTATTTAGTACCTAGTTAATCTACGTATTTTTTATATTATTTTTAAAAATTAGACATTTAAAAATCCCAACCGAATTTACAATAAAATTGAAGTAGGATCCTAAAGTAGTAATGTATGTAAGTCATATTTTTACTACAAAATTTTAAGATATGTCCCAAAGTTTTCAATACTTCAGTCATCAATTTAATTAATAAGTATCCTATAGTATAAATCAGTGCTTGTTAAATATTGATATCAAGTTGGTAATGAAGTTTATTACGAAATTATTCAAATGATGAAATATAAGAATTTGTATTATAGTAATTTAATATTGTTTTAACTTTGTAATATATTTATGTTATATATGTAATTTATGTAATGATATGACATAAGTAGACACCTCTAAAGAGTTCCACTGTCCGGAACTAGTGATATTGTACCATAATTGGGGATTTATTGTGAAAATAAAGGAAATGAGCGATCGGAATTAAAAGGTGAAAGAAAAGGTTGGGAGTGCTTTATTTTTCCTAAACACAGCTAACGATATAAACAACCTTTAATTGAAACGGTCAGCGCAGAAACTGCGTTTAAAGTTTTAAAATGTGGAGGAGGTTCAAGTGAAAGTTTTAACAAACATTATCTTCTTTTAAGAATTTTTTGGATCAACTAATTTAATTCAGCCTCAATTTTGTATGGATAATAATTTTCAAGGCGATAATTGAAGCAGTATCGAAAGTTTAAAAAATATCGTAATATTTTTTAAATGTGTAAAATTACCTATATTAATTGATTATTTTTTGCGCTTTCAACCAAAACAATTTTTCGTTAATTTAATAAAATACAAAATATCCTATCGCGTAGTTTAGACCTAACTGATTTTGTATTTTTTTATTTTATTTTTCCTTAATGGTAAAGTAAATTTACTACAATGCGTTTTCGGTCTTCGAAGGATTTCAGGAACAAGTGTCAGCCACCAGGGAGACAAATATGTTAAAAACATCAAAAGATTCATACTAAAATAAAATAATTGTTTTGATTTCTATGATAATATGTTTGTTGTGATTTATGGTTAGTGGAAAACGCAATAATATTTCACCCTTCAAATTTCGAATTGCAATAGAAATTGTTTAAATTCCAGTGGAAAAGATGTACACAATATATTGAAAATTAACTAATTATGTAATAATTTGTGAATATGTGTGTATAAATATATAATTTATTATTTCGTGTCGGTTGTGAGATAATCTTTTGCCTGTAATATATTGAATATAATTGAGTAAAATTTGTATTAAAACATTATTACGTTTTGAGAAATTATTTCAGTTAGATACTTTCTTAAATAAAATGATGTGTTTTGCAAATCAATACTGGAAAAGAGATGTTTCAGACTCTGCTCGCTTTTATTGTGAAATTTGTTCAAACTTCTTGAATGTTTTGTTAAAATATTTTCTGCAAGCAAATGTGATATTTTCACATAAAACTGACTAAGAGAGAAGCAAATTCTGGCTTTAAAAAACGTAGTTCGTTGTTGTTTTCAAATGAAACTTCAAAGACTCATAGCTCTGAATGGAAACGACTTTGTGAGCTGAAAATAGTTGCGTGACTCTAGAAATGTGCAACAGAACGATACGCAATCAAATTTTTTTGAATAACTTTGTATACAACAACAAATTTATTCAATTTTTTATTTATTTTGTACCATCACGGTACAAAAATTGAACTTTTTTGATTTATTTAATTTAATCGTTTTAAACAGTTTAATATTATACCCTGATCATGCTTGTGTTAAGCGAAACCGGTAGGTCATAGTAAATTAAATAAATTCGTGGTTATTTACATAGTAATTATTGCATTAACATGTTAAACCACAAAGTGACTGCTTTCTACCAAAATATTTTTTGAGTATACTATTTGCGTGTTTTTAATACCTAGATACAAACATACAAATAATAGAAAGACAAAATAGGAGTTTGACTTGTGGGTAAAGAATTTATAAGATGGTATTTTATTTACTACTATTAAATTAAATATCAAACCGGTAAAATCGATCTATATCTAATCAGTGTATTGTTTAAAACTATTTATCCAATGGGAAGTTATGGAATATTTTTCTATCATAATATAATGCATAAACTGTTTTCGTTGTTGTAATAATATGCTATGATGTATAACTATTTTTGATGTAAGCCACCTGTACTACTCACACAGTAATCTTTTTGACTTACTACAAATTATAACAAAATAAGATATGTATTTGTGTAATGTAAAATATCATGTCACCTGTATAGTATTAATTACTGATGTTGTTATTTAGAATATTTATGAAATTAACAGTAATATAAATTAGTGACATTTTAATATTCATTTATTATTTAAAATAATAATTGGATTAGAAAATAACCGACAAATGACTGTACAAACTTGTTAAACATTATTTATTAATTTTATTTATAAATTTGAATGTATAGAGTGTCCGATATTATGTGAAAATAAATTGAAAATAATGTTTTATAAACTTTTCGTTTTATTGAAGTAAATTTTCATTTGATAGGCACGATAAGGTTTTGTATTCATCATCATTTCTTTACATCAGGTGGGAGACCTTTCCAAGCTGGATCCTAAGATCCTTCGGTAACTTCTTTAGGTGCAACGTATTTAATACCATCTCTACCTTTTCCAAATGGATACTGTGTATTGGTTTGTAGATAATAATTACCTTGACTTCTGAAAATCAACACGATCAATTATTGGTGATTGGCAATTTAAATAAGTGACTAAAGGAAACATGAAAAAACTCTTTTGTAAACTTTTATATTTTCCATTATTAAACGCCCGAAGGGCTTACTCAAACATGATACTTATGGTACTGGTACTTGATACTTATCGCAAGTTAGAAGGTCATTATTTATTTACAAAAAGGACTGAAATTCCTTTATCCTAAGTTATTGTTAGTCATTGCAAGACAGATGGAAATGCAAAAAAAAATATATTCATTGACAATTCGGTGTTTGGAAAAACTGAAAGGCTAAAAACCTCAAATTGTAATATTTATTTTAATGAAGACAAAAATTAATGTCGAACTAAATGCAATCTAGATAGTATCTTGGATAGATATATCATTTTTTATGTGCGAAATCTATCGACTTTTCTGCAAGTCTAGGATGAATATTTATTTTTAGTTCCCTAGTCCTAGATGCATGCAGATTTCAAATTTTTGTTGTCTTAATAAAGCAAACAACAATGATAAGCTAGTAAGGCTAGTTTTGCGACGCTAAAAATAACAATATACTTGCCATGTACTTAGATTTAGGGAAACTGAAACTGTGTGAATAAATAATTGGTATTCAACACTTCTAATAAATGCATTAACAAATTCAACACTTCAAATACTTTTTTTTTTAAATTCAACACTTCTAATAAATTTGTTAATAAAATCAAAACTTCTAATAAATGTATTTAAAAAATTAAAACTTCTAATAAATTCAACACTCCTAATAAATTCAACACTTCTAATAAATGTATTAATAAATTCAACACTTCTAATAAATGTATTAATAATTTCAAAACTTCTAATAAATGTATTAAAAAATTAACACTTCTAATAAATGTATTAATAAATTCAAAACTTCTAATAAATGTATTAAAAAATTTAACACTTCTAATAAATTCAACACTTCTAATAAATTTATTAATAAATTCAACACTTCTAATAAATTCAACACTTCTAATTTCACATGATGTTGATTTGTGATGTATGTCGTATTTGTAATTGAAAAATAAATTAAATAATATGAATGTTAATCATTAAGGACAATATTAGAGACTCTCAAATGAAAATTGTCTTGGATAAATATAAAATCAGCTCAGTGGTAGAGCAGAGCCCCGGCAAGGGGGTTTTCTGATTTTTCTGTTTCAAATTTTCGTTTGAGAGTTGCTAATATTGTGTTCACTAATTAAATGTTACAATTTGAGGTTTAACATATTAAGTTATTCAAAATATAATAATATGAGTATAATTACCCTGGCAAAGCTCCATATCCCATGTAGGCAACTTCGTTTTTAGAGCATTTATTCAGCATAAATTCATCATAGCTTTTACATTCCACTCCAACAAAAGTTTTTGGATTTATGACTGAATCTGCGTAGAATTTCCAAGCTCTCAGATGACTGCAAGCCTCTGAAATATAGAAAATCTTGACTCTCCTTTTTTTAATTTATGTGTAATTCAATGGTGAATGTATAGTATTTACTAAACAAACTGCCTAAAATTAACGCAAAAATTCAGATAAAAGGGTTCCAATAAAAAACAGAAATTAAATGTCGGTATGCTGAGTGTATAAGTAGAGCACTAGAGCGCTCTGAATTTTCTTGCATCGCAAGGTAAAGGTTAATTTTACAGAAATGTATAAATATTTTTAAAACGATGGATTATACCGAGATTAAAGATTTTGAAAAACTATCTTTAATCGTCCAAAATAAAACCTGCAAGTCTTCCATCCAACATACCATTATCGATTTAATGTGCTTTACATACATATGTTTATTTTAAATCAAGTGTTCCATTCAACAATCAACATACCACTATCGATTCATTGTACCATACATATATTTATTTTAAATCAACTATACAAGTGCTATTTACATACAAGATTCAAAGTACGAACAGTATAAAATATGGAAACAAGAATAATTATACAAGTAAAAAAAATAATAATAATAATACATTGGTACAAAGTAAATGAAATCAAATGAATCTTGCTAATAACATGCGATGTACAGGGTTATCCAAATAGAGGTGTTATTTTGAATAGCCCACTATTTCGGTAGATGTTACTTTCGAATCTGTCATTTTTTGACATTTGACAAGTAGAAACTACGCCATTAATAAAAATGGAACAATACACGCTTCAACAACGCATTGAAATTATTAAAATTCACTTGAGTGAATCAAATGCAAATCATCTTGAGTGATGAGGCCCATTTCCACCTCGGTGGCTTCGTCAACAAGCAAAATTATCGCATCTGGGGCTCGGAAAACCAAAAGTTATTGTTGAAAAGCCTCTCTATCCTCAAAGTGTGACTGTTTGGTGCGGTTTATGGTCCAGCAGAGTCATTGGACCTTACTTTTTCGAAAATGAAGCTGGAGCAACAGTTACGATGAATGGATTGCGCTATCGAGAGATGATTAATATTTTTTTATGGCCGAAATTGGATGGTATTGATCTGGACAACGTTTACTTTCACCAAAATGGCGCTACGTGCCACACAAGCAACGAAACCATTGATCTTTTACGATTGAATATCAAAATAACACCTCTTATTGGAAAACTCTGTACTTAACAAGTACGGCTTTATACTTCAATAAAGGTATATTTATTTATTTATTAATTTTCGGGAAATCGACAGTTTATATTTATTTCAGTTTATTCACAAGTATTATATAGCCAAAATAAAACCAATTATGAATTTACCTCTACTGAGACAGCATATTCAAAATTCAAAGATAATATATAGATTATAAATAGATTTATAATATTTAGTGGATAGTACATCACATTTGCTTTAAATATTTAGCGAGAATTTTGCTGAAAACCAAAAAAGGATCCACGTATTCTAAGATAGCAACTATTCCTCGAGGTGCTGTTTTTTTTCAAAAAAATTTGGTTATTTATAAATGACAACTACAGAAAAATTAAAATTTTGAATATTGAAATTGGTAGATAACTTTCAGCTTTATAATACAGAAATACGTACCTTGCAATTTGTATTTATTTATTATTTATAAATAGGTACTCCTACCATTGAATGCGTCTGCCAAAGTGATAGAATAGAAAAGATTGGACACCCGACACCCTGGCTGAGGCCTCACTCCTCCGTTGGGCCAAAAGTTGGCATGGCCCTCGCTCAAGGGGATACCGAATCTCTTGGCGTCCGTGTGGATCGTGTCCACGAACAGCGCGTCCTCTGGACTCAGTCTCCGCACTGTCAAAGCTGGGAAGAACAGGGGAAAGGCGCAGTCTAGTCCTGTTATTCTAAAAATCAGGTTTGAATTTATAATTGTAATAGTTAGCTCGTCGTCCAAAAGGTCGGTAAGCAATCGACATAAACCAAATGCTGTTAGACCACTCACAGAAAAGTTTCACGCTAAACTGCGCTGCAGACCTTTAACTTTCTGTAACGAACTTAGTTTTCTGCGCAGGGTCTTACAGCACTCGGTTTATTTCGATTGATTACCGACCCGTGAAAGATGTGAAATCGTGCATTATAGGAAGTAGAAATTCCAAACCTCACATAAAAGGGAAAACATATCAATAGAAGTCATCCGTACTTTGCTGAAGAACTATGTTGAGGTAAGTAGCCGCCTGTCTATCGTGTAAGCTTTTCCAAGGAGTAGATAAATTAATGACAACACCATCGATTACGTAGAGTGTATTTTTTTTACTATAAATCAACTTCTTAACTACCTACTGAATTAGATGACCTAAAATTACGCCGTATGTATGGTAAAAAAATATTTTCCTCCTCACGTCTATAAGGAGATATCCATAATCAAAGACGAGTTATTAAAATAAACTCAAACATGCTAAAACGTAGAAGATTATTTTGAAAAAAAACAGTATTTAACCCTGAACTTGATCACTTACAAAAATTTCTCGTTAATCCTTCTTGTTTCCTTCGTATTTTTTATGTTATTCTACTGTGGTATTAAATTACTGTTAATTCTAGATTTTTTAAATTGTTTACTGATTGCCATCTATCGGATAATTACACACGGTTTTAACCACCGTCAAACTCGACTCTTTTATTTCTTGAATTTTCTTTTATAAAAATGATATTTTTTTGAATTTCTTATGTATATTTCTGACATGCTTTAAAACGTAATTCAAATTAATATTCTCTCACGCATTTATATTTGGCAATCTAAAGAAAAAGACACAATCTGGAAAACCTACTAACAATGATATTTTCTAAAATAAATTTCAAATAAAATGCCCAATCTAGAAAACCTTGCATAACAAATATTTTTTATTTGAATATTTCTGTCCTTGCCAAGTTAAGGGTTAAAGAATTCGAGTGCATTCCAAATGCGCCCACCAAACGATTTTCGTGAAGGTATACTCCAAGCATGGCTTCTTCCATATTCACGGTGGGCACTTATAAGGAGGTGCCAGGAATGATGACCATGATTTACAAATCTTAGAATGCCTCCATAAAGAAGTTCAGTCATAGTTCTGTGAATGAGTGAGTAAGAAAGTCTGATCTCATATGAGACCATGATCACTGACTACCATGCCATTGCTAGGCCGAAAGCAAAATAAAGTGCACAGACACACGTCTCTTGTCATGCTTAGAAAGGGCGTGATTTATTAGTAGTTCGCTAGCGTTCATTGGTGGCTTCACCGCATCACACTTCATTTCGGATGACCGGACACTAGGCCCTATAATAACTGATAACGAACTACATAATAGTCAGGGCCAGCCCTGAGAAGCCGCAATCGGAGCAGTCCCCTCAAGACGCATACTTGCCAAGGCACCAAGGAGCCAAGGCGCTGATAATACCTAACACAGTAACACAGTATTTGGCTGAAGGACGGCCCTGATAAAATTATATTATTCCGTATAAATATAGATGATACCTAAGAATAGAAAATCTATAATTGTCCTGAATATTTGCAAATAAATATACAACTAACTAACTAACCATAACCGGTCACATCTAGGACTCGAACCCAGGACCCTTGCCTTGCCGTACCCCGGCCTGGACACGCTGGCCCCTAGATTACTTCCCACTCCTCATACATTTTTCTTCCCAGAATTTCCTCCCCCACTAACTAACTAACTAACTAACCATCACGCCGTGTCTGCAGGGGTAGGCAGAGAGGACGGACCGCCAAACAACTCAGTCTTTGCCACACACTTCTTGCCTCATTCACATTCATACATACTCTTCCATTATTCTGACTCTTGACATGGCCCAACTCAAGTATCTGATTCACTTGATCGTGCCATGTCTTTCTCGGGTGTCCCGACTTCTGCTAGTCCTCCGACAAAATAAAAGATTATAATTATAATTACTAATGTTACTTTTAATTTCTACTTAAATAATATTTTTTTAGCATTGAAATCCAAAAAAGGGGAAACAAACTATTTAGTAGATAATATTTTACCCTTGTAGTTTTGAACAAAAGCATTTTTATTAAGAAATTAAAACTGTGATTCAAAACTACATCGTGTGGTAGATTTTGTGCAGCTGAGAAACAACCATTTCTACATTAATGGTTGATTATCAGTTGTGTAGGATTTAAAACGCGTTTATTAGTAAGGCCCAAAATCTTACATTATATTTCTTACACTTTATACAAAATAATGTATTGGTCACCATGAAACAGGCAGTTGCCCAGTATGGTGATTCAATATACCAACGCTTTTCAAATGTCAATTGAATACCATTTATTTAATAAACACATAAATAAAAAAATATAAGGGGTTTATACTAAGCTGGTAGGTAATACAAATTCATGTTACCTATGTAACATAACCCCCGATAACTTGGTAGTCCTGGCTATATTCCCAGCGACGTGGCAGCCGAGGGAATGGCCAACTAAATGCAGATTTCCTGGCTGTAGTCCCAAGGCTATGACTTGCAACAAATAATACGCAACGGCCTTCGCCACCTGTAAATACAATCTTCATATAAATTAGTACTGGTAAAATCAATAAAGGTCAATTGAATCTTTACACATTTTAATAAGCCTAATATACCAACCCAGATTCCCACAGTCGTTCGAAAGTAAACAATGTATGTTGTCCATTCAATATTTTCATACAAAAATATTATTTTAAGTTTCTTTTATATATTCAACAATATTACTATTCAATTTATAAAAAAACTATTCATTTATAAACAAGTTCTGCATTGTAATTATTATGACAGCTGTTTCGCCTTTTGAAACCATTAACAAACTGTTTGTTAATATACTCGGCGTTACAAAAATCGCACCTATTGCAATAATCTTATGAAAATTATTATGACAGCTGTTTCGCCTTTTAAATGCATTAACAAACTGTTTGTTAATGTTAATATACTCGTCGTTACAAAAATCGCACATATTGCAATAATCTTACGAGACTATAAAGCAACCGTTTCTTTCAGTGCAGCGTGGTCGCCATGATCACATTGATCACGCCTCCGGGAGAAGCCACCAGTCTCTTGAAGCCGTTTAACGACTTAAGTTTAGTTACCGAGCAACATCACACTGCCGCATCCCTGATTGCAGTAGTGCCACCACAACGGCTTTGTGGTGTCCATTTTAAGGGGTTGTTTTCTGGCGCTAATTATTCACTTATATCCTCTTTAACGTTCGAATATTTAATGACCTACATTTGACTTAAACTGCTCCTTTTAAAGCCCAGGAAAATGACACAAGTTGTGGAAACTCTATAGAGTACATACGTAACATTTATACGAAAGTTTGTACCGTTTATAAAATGAAACTATTGTTTAGCAAGGGGTCGCTAAATGTATTTTCAATATTGTCTGGGTTAGATCGTTAGATGTATTTGCTCGGGCAAACTTACTTTCGAAGATGTTCGATTTTTGTGACGCCGAGTGTACAATAATTACACAGCAGAACTTGTTTATAAATGAACTGTTTATTTGTAAAATGAATAATAATCTTATTGAAAATATAAAAGAAAAAACTTTAAATTGAAACGGAGTTCTACAATTTAAACTGGATAACATAAAACAAAAATATTATAACTAAAAAGCTTTGTAAATTCAAATTTCTTCTGAAAAATCCAAAAGTCGGAAGAAATATTTCTGATATTTTCAAGTAATAATACGGAGCAAGATAATTCGATCCTCATTTTTAGCACAATTTCGTTGAGTGTGCCATCTATTGGAATAAAAACAATGTACCAAGCAGTTCACATTTTATATAAAAGGTTTCGTATTTGGCCAATAGGGGCGATAGGTAGGATGCGTGGAGAGGGATAAATAAGCGTAAACGCAACGTACCTTATAATCTACGCGTTCATAGATGGCGTATCTTATAAAACACACTTTTTCCAAGTTATGTTCAATCCAATATTGTATTTGAATCCCTCTCTTGAAAGAATTGAGTTTTTATACAGACAAAACGATTTATACATATTCATATTACGTATGTTTTGGCGCAAACAAATAATTCATCTTTATATTTTAAAGCATAATCTTGCAAAAAGCCGTCTATGAATGTGTAGATTAAAACAAACGTTAAGTTTGTTGAAAGATCTGCAAAATGCAAAGATTTATTGTAAATATTTTTCGAAAAAATTAAAAGAAGATAATCATTTTATTTATTGGAATAACTTTTGAGGAAAACCTCAAATTGAAATATTTAATTATTGAAGACAATATTAGCGATTCCTAAACATCACATCTAGGACTCGAACTTAGGACCCTTGCCTTTCCGTGCCCCGTCAAGGAAAGGGTCCTGGGTTTTCTTTGACCTTAATAACTTTACTTTTTTACATTAGCTCCAAACAGGAGGTCCTGACTCCTGAGGAAAGTAATTCCCCTCAGGGTGGGTCTTTTTACGAAAGGTAGGGGAGGAAATTCTGAGAAGGAAAAATATATGAGGGGTGGGAAGTAATAGGGGCCAATGTGTCTAGGCCGGGGCACGGCAAGGAAAGAGTCCTGGGTTCGAGTCCTAGACGTGACCGTATCTTTTTCTAATTTTTTTGTTTAAAATTTTCGTTTAGGAATCGCTAATATTGTCTTCGATAATTAGAAATTAATCATTTTCATAATGTGCCATATCTTTGTTTGTAATATTATACAAAATATTTATTTACCGTTTCTGAATTAGGTGCAGCATTTGTCATGTAGGGCCCCGTACACATGTTTATCCAGTCCAGGCAAATGATATTAGTGTCTGGTCTGGCTCTCAGGTAAGCATTGACCACCAACTTGACAGAAGCTAACTTGGTGGAATCTTCATATCCGTGAATATACAGTAATGTTTTCCCATTTATATTAAAATTCTTAGCATTCACAATTTTTGTGAAATTTGCTAATGTGTATGTGACGTGTTCATTTGCGGTTTTTCTGAAATGATCATAATATTGTACTTTCGTTTATGTTAAGTGTAGTAACTTCCATAATAATAGGTGCCAATAATATGACATATTGGCTGCATGGATTATTTTATTTATTGGACAATTTGTATAGCGCCGCTTTTGTTAGATCCTCAGGGGCGCTTTACAGTTGATGCAGGTATTACAAAAAATATATAATTATTACAAAAATAAAGTAAAGTTAAGCTAAGTAAAATGAAGTACAGGAACAGGTGACACGAAGATAGAAGATGGAGACTCTGCAGCGAGAATCCTAGGTGGCGAAGAAATTGGACCAGCTGCTGCAGCGAGAGAGTCCACCGCGTCCATCAACAGTGCCAGCACGAGGTTCGTCATCCGTCCAAGTATGTGTCTGCTGCTAATTAAGCGCTGACAAAATATCCTCACATAGATAACAGACCTTGGCAGCACTGCTGTGACGTTCGGCGAGTCCTTCATTCATCTCCATATAATGCTGTTCCTGGTGATTGTGTTAGTTAGTGGTGCATTGTGCCCGCAGTAAAAAGCGACGGTCGGAATAATAAATTACCCTGGGCTTAGCGAAACACTTGCTAGTGCCTTCAGAGTTTCCGAGATTTCCTTTGAAAACATCTGGCATACAGTACATCTGGTGTCCCAAGTTCATCGCGAGCAAATTTCGAATATTTTTTAGCAAAATTTTCGATTATTCACTTTTGACCCACTGCACTCAAATCAAATTACTATAAAGTTCTGATTACTGGTTGTTAAGTTAATTTAAAATGTTGATTGATTGATTTTAAAAATAATTTCAAAGGGATGTTGCATCATTTCCCTTGAAAATACAAAAAAAAACACAAAGCGGTTGGGGATGCAATAGAGCAGTGTTCCGCAAAGTGTGCTCCGCGGCACACTGGTGTGCCGTGGCCATTTGTAAGTGTGCCGCGAGTCCCCCGTCACTTCTCACAAAGTGCTTTGTAAATCTGTCTTTACTTTTCTGTGCGGCGCGGCGGCCGGAGGTGGCGTGGGTGGGACTCGATCGCTGCGAAGTGGCCGTGTGCTACGCGCGCCGCTACGCTTCATTATCACGTGTGCTACACTACATAAGTGGGGTGCTATTGCTACATTATCACGTGATTGCGCACGAGCTATCGGGGTGCATGCGCGTGACAACATAACATTACGAATTCATGGAGCTTAAAACTGATCGGACACTAAAATTAAAATTTTCTGAAACAGAGTTAGCACATTTTTGGCTCCACGTAAAAAATGAGTATCCACTGCGAGCTATTGCAATTCTATTACCATTTGCCACGACCTATTTATGCGAATTGGGGTTTTCAACTCTCACAACGATAAAGTAAAAAAAAGAGAACGCCTGAGGACGATCGACGAAGAGATGCGAGCAGCGTTATCAACGATTGTTCCAAATTTTGATCGTCTGTGTTCAGTTAAACAGGCTCACATTTCGCATTAAACATCTTTTCATGTTATATTGATTTTAATAATAAATATTAATAAAATATTGTTTTTGGTAAATTTTGGTTCGGAGTGGCCACGCTTATTACGAATAATTTTTAGAAAAAAACTTTAGATATGCCGTAATTACTATAAAAGGAAACTTTTTGAATTGCGTAAAATTAAAATTCACTTCTCGAACCGATTCGGTGACAGTTCGCGGTCATTCTGTCACTGTTATGTGATAAATATCAATCATAATTACACAAACCCGGCTAGACAAACCCTGCTTTGCCAAACAAACCATTCAAAAACTGGGATGTTTTTTTAAATTATGACGACATGCAGCTTTCGTAGTTTAACCTCAAAGTTCGCCGTTATTCGTAATAAACCTAGCCAATACTATCCAAAATTTACCTTGTTTTTTTTTCTTTGGTGTACCGTTAAAATTTCTTGATTAGTTAGGTGTACCGTGAACATAAAAAGTTTGCGGAACACTGCAATAGAGGACGCATCCGGCTGCCACGAAGGGAGCTATACAACGCTATGCAGGATTGTATTGGATGCTTAAAATATTTTTAAATAAATATAGATATTAAAATGTATTTGAATCGGTTGTGTGGATATGATTACTCCTATGTATTGTAATACAAAGGGATAAAACCTCAATATCCATTTTTTGCCAGTTTTATCAATTACTTTATGCTTTTGAACACAAAAATACTTGATAACAAAACTTGTAGAATAATACAGTTGCCATTATATATTATTATTGTTATATCAGATATCTGAGGGCAACAAGTCTTATTCGGCGGACACATATCTTCAGATATTTTAGATTTAAGGAAAAGTATGATCGCAAATTTAACTCTCCGCCGGGCGCACCTGATCTGACAGGCACAGGCCGGCATCTTTCATTACCCCTTCCTCGCCAGAGCGGCAACGGATCCTGCCCTTCCCAGTACCTTACTGTCTTTAGGAGGCACATTGAACCCCCCTACTCAGTACATATGTCACTCTCTCTCTGGTTTCAATCCTGGGATTGGTTTGCAGCAATTTCATCTAATCTCCTCTTCCATTCTTCCTTGTCTTGTGCGGCTCTTTTGACTTCTGCATATGATGAGCAGCGTGTCCTCCAGGTACTCTCGGCGTGGGTATCCCTTAGAGTTGGTCCCCTCGGTCATACCCTCCATTATGACATGCAAGAGGCCTTCTTGTCGTATAACATGGCCAATCCATCTTGCACGCCTTTCGGACAAGGTCCTGAGCAGGTACCTTCCTCCTTCGATTCTTTGGAGAACCTCCTCATTTGTAATATGGTCTCTCCAGGAAATTCCTAACAGTCTTCTATAGGACCACATCTCAAAAGCCTCTAGTCTCCGTTTATCTCTTTCGGATAGGCACCATGTTTCGCAGCCGTACATCAAGATACTCCATACATAGGTCTTGATGAGGAGTATTCTCAGTTTTAGGTCTATATTATTCGATTCTATTATTTTCGACCTTTTATTGAATGCAAGCCTAGCCTGATGTATACGGCTGTCGACCTCGCTCTTAGACCGACCGTCCCATGTTATTTTGCTCCCGAGGTAGACAAACTCCTTGGTGTTCTTTAGAGGAACTCCTGCCATCTCTACTCTCATCTGATGTTGCGTTCGGCCTACAGTCAGCAGCTTTGTTTTGTCTTTATTTATCTTCATGTTGTAGTTGTTTTGAAGAATGTTTTGCATGGTTGTTAAGGCCTCTTGCAGTTCTTCTTCGCTTTCAGCAACCAAAGCGATATCGTCAGCAAACCTTATCATATCCACCTTTTGCCCGTGTATCTTTACACCTTTTCTGTGACTCATTCTCTCTCTCAAGTCATCAATCGCACTCTGTATATAAGCATTAAAAAGAACAGGTGACAGAGAGCATCCCTGTCTCACCCCTTGTCTTATACTGGCTTCTTTTGTTTCATTGTCACATCTAATTATAGCGGCCTCATTCTTGTATAGCGCCTGGATTATTCGTTTATCTCTATATTTTATATCAATTATCTTCAGAATCTCGAAGAGTCTTTTCCATTCTACTTTGTCGAAAGCCTTCTCCAGGTCTATGAATGCGATGAATGTGTTTTGGTTTCTTTTTATTCTTTTTTCTAGTAGTATTCGTAGCGACAATATTGCTTCTCTGGTTCCTACACCTCTTCTAAAGCCATACTGGTCTCCAGAAAGGATGTTCTCTACTTTTGGTTCGATTCTTTTTAGAATGATATTAGTCAATATTTTTGAGGCATGGGATATTAGGCTAAGAGTTCTGTGTTATTATTATTATTATTGTTATTATCTCACTGTGGGTGGTTTATTTATGTACTCACCCTACAACTTGGAGAGTAGTAACTGACTTCTGTATTCTGTTAGGCTCATTGCACCAGATTTCATCATATTCATAATATCACATAAGGTAGGTGGTACTCAATCTATTCTAATGAACATGAGATGTCGAATTCTGATTGAATATGGTTCTAGTAACATTTAAGTGCCTTACAATATATGTTTTTTTAACCTTTTTATAATATTTGGAAATTACTTTAAGTTTTATTACATAAACTATAATATTACGTATTATTATTTAGTCACTAAACCCTTTTCATCAAACATTTCTTCTCTTATAATTCATCCCTATAAAGGTCAGTGATTTCCATTGGAGAGCTGAAATTAACATGGAAACCATAGCCTGCCAGACACACTGTGCCCGAACTCTGAGGTCCAAAGGTATGCCCGATGGAGGGTTAAAATAAAGTGACCATAGCAACTTATTTTAACACCCTTTATAAAACGTGTATTATCTACACGGGTGGACGGTTGTATGAATCCATCCCTCAAACTGCAGTGCAAGGGGATGATCTGAGAGTCGTGTTGGAGAGGTCATAAGGTCTCCCTCAACCAGTCACCAAACATAGCGAATTAAATGAGTTCCTACTTTGGATGCCTGCACAGATGTGTGTGTCAATTTATTAAGAAAACTTGATTACTACTTACCCATTGTAGAAATTTAATTGTAGGTCTGACACATCATTTTGTCTTCGACACACAGCTGCAAATCAGTTTTATTTAGAATATTTATTTTAGTTAATTTCTGTTAAGCAAAGATTACTATTACGAACTATTACTAGTACAAAATGGAGAAGGAATGAATGCAATAGTGACAAATGAAACTGTAATGGAGAAGGACTGAATGCAATAGTGACAAATGAAACTGTAATGGAGAAGGACTGAATGCAATAGTGACAAATGAAACTTTAATAGAGAAGGACTGTGAGCCAAAGCGTTCTAAGAGGAATGGGCTATCAATAGAGTTCTGCCAGGTTACCACACTTGAATAAGTAGTGGTGATGACTACGGCCGAAGGCACCTAGGTGTGAGCCAAAGCGTTCTAAGAGGAATGGGCTATCAATAGAGTTCTGCCAGGTTACCACTACTTATTCAACTTGAATAAGTGGTGGTGATGACTACGGCCGATGACTCCTAGGTGTAAACTCTTTAATAAGACGTATCTTTAAAACTCACAATGCCTCTAGAGATGTAGACATTTTCAACTGTAACTTGGAAACATATAAAATGCAGCTTACTAAACTGAAAACTTCATTTTTTATTTTGTGAAATATGTAATCCTATCATCGTAGTTTATTTTAGTGTTTTTAGTATAATCATGCGAAAACTGTATAACTATTTATTTGTTTCTACTTATTTTATAACATTTTGTAATTCTTTATAATGTTTATTTATTTTCATATTTCTTTGTCATTTATAAATCAATAACTAAACTTAATGGAACGTTATTGGTCTAGAACATAAGAATAATTACTGTTTATGCTTAAAAGTTGCACTGTTTGTTTCCTAAATAAAATAAATAAATAATAAAATAAGCCAAAGCATTCTAAGAGGAATGGGCTATCAATAGAGTTATGCACATATTAACCTTCCAGCGGGCGCGCTGTCGTAAAATTTACGACAGACGCGCCATATCGCTTCCCCCACTCTTACCACTTAGTCGTAAGCATCGAGCTTCGAGCTATGCTAGAGTCAAATCAAATGTCAAACATTTATCGCAAGATATAAGTGCTTTTCTCAAAGTTAATTACGGTCAGACAGTTGAACCGATAACAGAAGAAGAAAATAGAAGCTTTCCAAAATGCGGTGTTTGTCGGTTATGTGCACTGGATAAGAAAAGATCCTCAGCATCAATGAAGTGTTGCCGTTGCCAATCCTTTACATGCAAGAACCATTCAGTTGAGGTGGTTTGTAACAATTGTAAGGATGAGAATATTGATTCTGACTAAATAAGTTGTTTGGAAATACTAACACGTTTAGAGTGTTGCTTCGTTTTTTTTTAAGAAAATCAAATATTTTTTTTTTTTAAGTACTGCCTATTATAATTTTTCATAACCTTAAAGAAATTCCCTAACATTTGCATTAAGAAAACACCACTTACATGGAGAAAACTCGATGACGTAAAATTTACGACAAGCGCCCGCTCAAGGGAAATTTCTCAACGCGCCCGCTGGAAGGTTAAAACTATGTATTCCAAGATTTGCAGAACGTCTGATTTCTAGGCTAAATCTATTTGTTGCCTCGAGTAAGTCCATACGGTGCATGAACCTCTGATATAGTTCCAGGCGTCCGCATAAAGATATACGTCTCTAAGAATTTTTTCTTGGATTGTTTCAGCATATTTATGTATATTGTTCGGTGTGGAGTCCATACACCACTATTGTGAGATATTTCCTGAATTATTCCAGCTTGTTGTATGGCAAGAAGGCATGTAATTACTAAATTGGTCTGATAATGGATGATTAGATGTTTTAGACACACTTCAATAAAAATCACAAACCTGGAGAAAAAACAGCACAAAACATAAAATAAAATATCACAATTGATAAGTACCGGCACATCACTACTGTTAGTTTATTTATTCTTCAAAATCACAATTGATACTGAAGCAAATAATTGGTCATATACATTTCACAACAATATTATTGTGTTGCCTCCATAGACATAAGAAACGGTAGACATGCCATAACACAACATCTGAGTATCATTTCGACGAGCTGGAGGCAAACCATGTGACAATCATTTTGACACCAGCGGGGTTCCAGTATATTTTGAATAAACTAAGGTATGATTCGTACACTGACGCCAGCGAGTGAACATTGAAATAACAAAACCTTGCGCAGAAAAGTAAAGTTCGCTAACGTAAGGTAACAGTTTGCAGTGCAGCCCATGGTGGAACTTTTCTGCGCAGAGTCTTAATGTACGTTTCTAACCAATCCGACTAATATATCACATCAGTTTGCGTAACGATACAAGAATAGAAATATATCTCCAGTGAATTGTGCCTTTAATTAAATACACAAATAAATTGTTTATTTTGCAATCATTATATTATGTATTATATATGTAGAAGTAAAAAATAAAACTATTTTTTTTTTCGAAAATGTGACGCCTAAGCCACCTCTATGCTCTGGGCAACTTTTGTTTATTGGGTTTGTTCCCTCACCGTTATCGGCATGTCTATGGTTGCCTCTAATAATGGTTATTAAATAGACGGACAATTTAATATACATTACCTGCAGGCTCCAAAAACCATTATTTGAACATTTCAATCTGTAAATAAAAAAAACTGCTTTGATGATAATTATTAGTTTTATCTACAATCTGTTTGATATCTGCCTCCATTTTCGATTTTACCATAAAATAATGCACATATCTTTCTGTTTTATAAACATATTACGTTGTTACTACAATAAAATGGTTACAAGGCTTGAATTTGAAAAACTAACTGACTGGAACGCTAACATACTGGTTATAGCAATACATTAACCATTTGATTGGGTACAACCATTGATATATCAACTCTAAATATGGCGAGTCTTACAAATTACATATAACCGAACTCCCCATCTGATTCCCTCGGCTCGCTTGGAAAGCATAATATCTCAGGAGACAAATTTGGACAAACAAAAGATAAAAAAACATTACTTCTTATGCTCTTTTGATTGTGAAAGAATGCACTGTATTTTTGATAAATGTTTTCATAACCCAATAATTTTAGTTTCATTGTCATTTTTAGCATTCACTCGCCTCGTCTAGACTTTGTTGGTCGATGAGTTCAACACTTTCTGCTTGCCGGATGTATGACAGAGGTCATTAATTATTACCAACATTGAATCAGTCAAATTGATATTAAATTTCTTGTAAAAGGTGATTCCACTTGCGGTTGCTGCTCGGTCTTCTTTAAAATCCAATTATTTTAGAAACTTTGTACTGACAAAGACTTTCATGTATTTTCACCTTACTTAATGAATGTGTTTTACCATTATTTATTATTTTTTGGCTTACTGTGATATTATCTCGATCTTCATGTTTAATGTATACATATTTTGTGAAAAAAGCTGTGTTTCAATCAATGCAAAAATCTGAACCCGCATGCACCGAAAGATGTAGGCAACTCAAAGAGGATAAAGAAAAACCCACTCATCTCTGCTGCCAATGTCCTATTGCAGTAATAAAAATGCTCAGATGCCTGGGCAGTCATGTTGTGGAAGCAAGAGATATTGCCAATTGCTGAATAACAAGGATGGGGAAATATTTAATTTAAATTTAATTTTTTTTAAATAGAAAGACAAACATTCCAGGGTTGTGAATAACCTGACAATATTTCAAAATCCTCTACTACCACTATAGTCAGCGGAAAATGATTCTTGTGTCGTGATGGAGGATGTAGCCAGCCGAGGAATTGAATGTACGATGCCTGGGTGGGACCCAAACGCGATGTTGACTCAGCCACTGACTGATCAGTCAATGGGTTATTTTTATTATTTTTTTACTATGCAAGTGTAGAAATTTTAAATTGTGTAGGAAGTGCATTGTATAGCTTAATGCCCTGGAATCTGTAATGATTTTGTCCAAAGGATACATTTGTTTTAGGTATTTGTAGTGGATGTGAATATCTTGTTCTAGTATTGCAAGTGTTTTGTGAGAAGTTAAATGTATTTATATTATTGTAGAGGAAAAGTAGTATGAATTCGGAATGCAATTTTTGTATTGCCAGCACTGCGAATTAAAAAAATATATAGTCGTAGCGGGTGTTTACATTGGTCCTTAAAGAAAAACAAGTGCATCCATCGACATTCAAATTCATAGACTTACCCTAACATCAAATCTGGGTATTATTTCGATGAGCAGGAGGCATACCACGTGACTATACATGAATAAACTACAACATCAGTACGTTGACTGCCGAAGAGCGCACATTGAAATAAGCAAACCCCACACAGAATAGTAAAGTTCACTAAAGTAAGGCAACGTTATAAAGTAAAGTTTGCAGCGCAGTCCGTTGTGGGACTTTTCTGCGCAGGATCTGAATGGCCTAGCGTAGCGAAGATAAGAATGATGTCAGGTTGGTAAATTATAACACATTAGTAAAAGTGTCTAACTAAACTAAAGTGTGCAATTCAATTTTGGAAACAAGCCAGAACTTTTGTTTACCCAATTTGGAATTTTTAGTTAAGTTCTTTACACAGTCAGCTATTGGCGCACCATTTTAAAAAGGATCAGTAATTTGTAAGCAGATTTTATTTTCAAGAACTAAATAGTGATATTATAATGCGAGTTACCTGTATACTGTCAGATTAATTTATTGACAAATCACAGAAAGGGAGACAGTTATGTCGCCTCCTCGCTCCACGCATTTGGTTTGTTCCTCTTTCCTTGATGGGTTATCAATTTAGATGTCTACGAGTGCACCCATCACATTCATTTATATTAGGTTCTTGGGTATAATTTTTATTTGTGTTAGTGCCCTACTCCTTCTGTAAAATAATTACCATTGTTTGCTTGTTATAATAAAGTTTAAAATATTTTTTTCTTCTAGTAAGTTTATTTATCTTACCTATGAGTGGTACACAGTCTGTCTCTAAATGAATAACAATTCTAAAAGAGTAGTGATACAAATTTAAAATAAAACATTGGTTACGGATTCTTCAGTTTATTTACCATATTTACGTACACTTAAATACAGTATAATAGTACATAATTACATAGACAACAGAATTTCACAGAATTCAATATGTAACTAAATTCTGTGACAATCAACAAGCTTGGAATGAGATAGTTATTATTCTTTATACGATTATTACTATCCAACTTTATTGGGACCTTTTAAATGAAATATAAAAAATTAACAAACATACCAATTAAAATCTTTACACAAAAGGATAATTATAAATTATGTTTACCATATCGAGTTCACAATACATATTCATATATTATATGTTTGAACATATTCTAAATTAAAATACATATTATTATATAGAAATAATAATGAGCATGTTGTATTATTGACACCAATTATTATGGATAAGTCATACTATGACATGTCAAACAGGGGCTATATAAATTAAATATAATATTATAAAGCAAGAGGAAGCATTTTCAATGTATTCTGTTGCCATGCACAAATCTAGTGGAAAATAAAATCTCAAATATCATAACAAATACATATTTTTATCAATATATATTAAGTGACTTTCATTATAGCTATATTATATGCATTTATGATACACAAAGTATAGAAGTTTGGACTCACCAAAAGAGAAAAGACATATTTATAATATTATCATAGACAACACCTAGAGATAGTTCCCAAAGATAAATTACGTTTAGGATATTTTGCCTTTATTATGAAAAACAGTATCTTTCAATTTTTAAGTCTTCACGTTGCTTAACAGTTTGCAATTGTCGCACCGACGTGAAAATATCTGCCAAAACAACAAGTATGGATAGATATTGGGTTAAGACCATAAAAATTCTCAAGAAGTTCCCAAAAATTTGTATGGAATTTTCAAGAAATTTGAAAGAGAACAAGATTCCTCTAACAAAATCAGATGATTCCAAACATCTTTTTGTGAAAGATTTTTTGTCTAATACATATAAAACACATTTTAAGATACAGTTTTCCAGTAACACCAAGAGGAAAAATTTGAAGACACAATAGTGTTTTAACATTATTGTACAGAATATAGTTTAAATAATGATTAATATTATTATTTAGTAAACATTAACAATATGGTAAATTTACATCTAAATGATGTGTTTTTTGTTATTAATTTCGCTGAGGCCTTTCTTATATGTCTGCTAAGAAATTGTGATACAGAATAATTTTTATTATTGAGAATTTCCCAGATATATCTCAAGGATTCCCGAGAAAATCGAGAAAGCAAATCCTCTACCACAATCCCTGTCTGCCATAATTTACAAACAGACTTCCCACGCATTTTGCAAACCAGGAATCACAAAAATGAAAATTATAAAGTAATTTTTAAATAATCAACACACAAGGGGGTACAGCTATAAAATATATTACCTATAACTAGCTAGCATAAGATATAACATATTGCCCAACAGTGTACATTTTTAGGGTAAAATGATTCTGAGTAATATTAATATACATATTTTGATAAATTAATTATTAGTAAAATTAAAGTCTTCAAGAATTAAATTATTCTATGCTAATAAATGGCTTACTGTTTTCAGACATTTTGCAAAATGATATGTTATAATCAAATAATACGAGACAGCATTGGCAAAGTTATGAAGCAAACAAAATAATGATAAGTTTTCACAAAGTTGCATTGAACGCATGAATTACTGTGGAATCCAAAATAAATATTGTATTGTTATATCTTGAGACTTTAATATGGTGCTTAATTTACATTTTACATCGGACAATAAAGTTGCAAAAAGCCTTTTAATAAGTTGTTTACAATCTTTTGGATTGATTGAAAGATTGTTTACAATCTCTTGGATTGATTAAAATGTTGTTTACAATCTTTTGGATCGATTCAAAGGTTGTTTACAACATTTTTGATTGGTTCAAAGGTGGTTTACAATCTTTTGGATTGATTCAAAAGTTGTTTACAATCTTTTGGATTGATTGTTGCATAAATCTTTCGGGTTAATCCAAAAGTGTCACAGGATATTTTGGATTGATTCAAAAGTTGCACAAAGTCTATAGGGTTAAGAACAGATTCATTTGAGATCGTCATCATCTTCCCCGAGTAAATCTTGACACTCCTTCTCCCATTTGATGTCTTCAGTTGAGGTCGGCTTGTCACCTGCCAACACCTCATAATCTCTTAGTTCAGCTTCCAATTCCGTCTCCCATTCTTCCTCTAAACAATTACTAGCATGAGGAAATAATACAACTACAGACACATACACATAATGGCAACGCTAAACTCTCCTAAGCATTTGAACCAGAAGACCAAATTAAATTTTTAGATCAGAAAATTTAACATTTGACTACATATATACAATTAATAAATAACTCCAAAATCAGCTTTTCCGAGTTAAACAAAAAGCCATAACTTTATTAAATAAATAATTTTCATCTCCCTTGTAGGCAGGGGTGGCCCTGAGCCAAACGGCGCCTGGCACTAGTAAAAACCTCGAGGGCACTGTATTAGTTATTAGTGTGTGTGTGTATCAGTGCGTTTTGACTCTTTGGCCTCTTGGCGCCTCGAGCGCTGCCGACTGCTCCAACTGCGTCTGCACAGGTCCGGCTCTGCCTGTAATATACCACAACACATAATAGTATGTGTTTGTGGCGTACATAGGTGAGGAAATTAAGGTATGGTTGTGTGTAACTCGAAAAAGCTTTAACTTTAAAAAGAGTTACCAGTAGTTGTACAGTAATTACTCCACGGTATGTCCGAACATCCCTCTGGAGACAAACAACTTCTAAGAAGAAAGAAGACTCAAATAGTGAGAGACATTATCACCATTAAGATATCTGAAAATAATATTTCGTGATATTGTTTGGAATCTTTGCATCATTTGGTATGGTCAAAATACTTCAGAAAATTTTAGCAAAATAAATGACATAAAGAAAGATTTAATAAAGTCTTCATGCAAAGGGTTGATATTATCGACACATCTGAATTTACGTCGTAATTATTTAAGAACCATAAAACTTGCCAACATAAATGTCTCATAAAACAATATTCACAAGATTATTGCCCAATAAAATTGAATGACACATAAAAAGACGTTGGATTACTTGATTAAATAAATGAAAGAAGCTTCTTCTCTCCACATTCCCCTCGTACTTCAACTATTAGGTAGTGTTTCTCAAATGTATTGTCAAATTACAATGATACTCTAACTTTGGTGATTTGCAATTATTGAAAATGCAATACCTACATAATATCATCTAAGTACATAACCATTATATTAATATAATCATGACAATATAACTATTAATTACATACGTACACATGTTTATAACAACTTAGGTCGTCAATGTAGCCCCTCTTCAATGTTAACTCCGTCCCATATTTCTCAATCTTCAAAGGAAGCTTAAAATACTGATTAGTCAAATTAGTTGAATGCTCGAGAATCGCAATACCAATACATACATACATACAATATCAGGGTCGGGAGATTTGAATATTCCTATGCCACTCTAGGTTAATATCTTGGGGTCAAAATCAGGGGTTAAAAAGCATTTAGAGTACACCCCTGGATACTCATTTTAAAATGAAGGAAATATTACAGCAGTTTCCAATTTATTCCAATATTCCAATTTGGTAGGCGGTTATGGGCACCACCGCCCCGGGAATCATTTATTGGATAACCAACACCTCTGCCATACGTCACCCCAAGTGGTTCGCAATGTTTGGTGACTTAGCAGGGGTGCCCGGGTTCATAGGGTGAGGTTTAACCTACTTGGCGGCGGATGCGTCTGTCCACCAACTGTGTGACAGGTCGGATCGGGAGAGACTGGTTGAAGGAGACCTTTTGACCTCTACAACGGGACTTGCACCGCAGTTCGTCACTCATCGACTCACTGACCCCCAGGGAATTATTTTCCTAAGGGCCTCCTGTGTGGATACTGGATGCCCCAGACACCAGAATATATCACGCCAGCTCCGTATATTATATGTGATGTAAATAATGGTTTTGTTAGTCTAATAATCTTCACACCTTTGATTTATTCAAAAACCCACAGCAAGAAAATTAACATTATGTTTATACCAATCTTTAGATAATCTCACAAAGTTAGATTTATACGACCTATGTATTTGTTCCTCACAAATTTGAAAATACTTATCACTTAGATACAAACCTATCTAAATCATTCCCAAACGTTTTTTCTATTCAAGATTTATTTTTATTAAGATGTTAATACTATTTGAAGCATTCCAGTGAAGATTTGACTTTCCATTTACCCAGCTTACTATGAATCAATACACCGATAATATTTAATGATAATAATAACAGTTTCAATAATTTTGAACACAGCTAGATAATATTAAGTTAACCAAGTTAAGAAAAATGTGATTTCTTTTCGTTCAGAGATTTTCAAATGCTTTTTAATCTGAACAAACAGATGGTCAAAAAGATACTCATTAAAACAGAGATATCATTTCTGAATTCAAAACTGTTTCTGTTCTGAACAGAGATGTCTGTATAATTTGTTCTGAACATGAAAATATTCAAATAGCTATATTTGTGAATATACAAATCTTTGAACGGTTCCCTCTGAAAAAAATGGATGTTGCCCAGTTGAATATTTACATTTTTCAAACAATACTGATTTCATATTGGGGAATGTCTGATATATCAGTATAATAATAAATCACTTCTAAAACAATCAATAAATTTTATTATTTAAGATGTTGGTATATATTTTTTATTACTTGAAGTCAGCGAAAGTTGATTTAATGGTATACTTAAAAGAATTCACAATCTGCTCTTTCATAGATGGCATTAATTTAATTATTTTGTTAAATTACTCTTTTTGCGAGTTATGCTTTTAAATATTAAGACTAATTAATTGTTTGCGCCCGTACACACGCAATATGAATATGAATAAATAGTTTTGTCCCTATACAAACTCAATTCTTTCAAGAAAGATACACAAATACAATATTGTACCGGTGATCCAATTCAATATTGTATCTGTATGCCTTTCTTGATATAATTGAGTTTGTATAGGGACAAAAATATTTATTAATATATATTGGGTATGTACAGGCGCAAACAAATCAAAATCAAGATTCATCTAAATATTTGAAAGCATAACTTGCAAAAGTGTTTTTTTTTTACCCAAAAGAACTAAATTAGCACCATCTATGAAAGAGCAGAACATGAATTCTTTTAAATATATCCTTAACATAATAATAATATGCATGAGAAAATTGTCAAAATTTAACCTAAAATTCCTACACAGTAATGAACATGTAAAGAAAATATCTACAATTTGACATTATAAACTAAATAACTCTCAGCAGAAAAATAGCAATCTGTCTTTTAAAATGTCTGATAAATCACAAATGAATATCTTCAATATATATGATTTATGGAACAGAACAGATATATTCTAGAATATTCATTAATTTAACATTAAATGTGGTTAAAGTAACCCTAGAATTTTTGATTGATGGAAATGGACATAAAATTAGTATGAGTTGGAAGAAAAACTGTAAAAAACATTGTCCCCATGCTGTTAAAATGGTTTGTTATGAAAAAGCGAGTCATTAGGTTATAAATACATTACGTGCTTCCATAATTTAATACAGTGCAATAATAAGCATTGGAAAATCCAATTCTTACGATGTATCAATCCTAACCACTTAAAATTACAATAAATGAACTCATTAATGATAATAATTAGGGACAAATACAATCAATATTAATGGAAGAATTTATTGTTGTTAGACATTATTGATTGTTTTTTAGAGGAAATTACCATCAATCAATCATAGATGTACTTAATAATACCATAGATGCACTTATAATCAATGAGTGGTTTAATTCTAATTTTTCACTAACTGGAACTTAAATGCAGCTGTATCGGAGTTTCGTCTTATACTTTTCACAAACCGGGGCTGATTCCAATTTCATCAGGATGAATTTGAGATCTTATTATAATATCAATGAAACAGATTTGAAATTGACAGAGCAGATAGAAAATTAACAACCCTTTATTATATCATCTATCTGCGGTGATAAGAATATTACAGTTTTCAAAAGTTAAAACATTAAAATGACAAAATTCAATCTAGTCATTCAAGTTTTAGGTTAAGTTAGTTTATTCTTATTTAACAAACATTTAAGGTTTGGAAATTAAATCATAAAAAGTATCTCCAGCATTAGTACATCTATGATTTTAAATGAATGACAGAAATAGAGTATACAATGTTTGAATAGAGTATTTTTTTCATTAATACAGTGTTTTGTAGTGTAATTATTCATTAACATGTGGGGGGTTTGTTTGAGTGAAATGAATGATTTTTGTCATCAGTATTGTTAACTGGTTAACTTGCTTTTTAGAACACCGCTTCCTTAGGCTGGGGTCACCACCGAAGAAGAAACACCACCAAGAACAAAATACAAAGCATGAGCCCAACGGGAATGTTAAAAGTTTTAGATGCCCTAGTGGCCGGAAAATGTTAATAATTAGCACAACCCATCAGTAATTAATTGCTTTATGTAATGAAAGCAATTGAGTAATTTTTTCAAGTAAAGCCTAGATGAAGATTACATTTTTTGGGTACTTGCTATGATTTTGAATAGATAAAATTAATCCAAAATGTTTAACGTTTCGATTCAACCAAAGGATGCCTATCAGTGTTGTAATAAATAATAGATAACTTATTCATGTGATAAAATGTTGGAACTCCGGGTGTGTCTCACAACCCTTTAAATAAAACTCCGGAGTCAACAAAGCACTTTGGACTTCATTGTGATAGATTCAATGAACACTGACGGCTTCTTTAAGAGGCGGTAGAAATTATTCTCGACCTCGACCTTAAGATTGAATACTACTTATTATAGACTCAAACCCGGCATTATCGACAGCCATGTCATCTATCGGTAGCCTCTTAAACTACTATCTAGTGCCATCTATGAGTAACCTCTAGGATATCACAAAATATTATTTGGCATCTAGATTATATGTGGCGGTAAATTTGAAGGTTTAAAAAATGATCTTTACTATGCAACATCCACATTGTATTATAAGCTACAAGGGTATCACAAAGCGGGTAACCGGATAAAACAGAACGGTGACAAAACAGAACATCAGAAACTAATAGGTTAGATTTGACATTTCTGGTTATATCTTCACATTTTTCAATGTTCTATTTTGTCACTGTTTTGTTATGGAACCCACAAAATGGAGAAAAAACAACACATTATTATATCAAGAGGTACATGTTGTGAATAGTGCAAGTCATGCAATCAGGCCAATATTAATGATACTAGATATGAGGGAGTTCTATAAACCTCCAGTGAGCAGTATAAAGACATTAAAAACAATGAATGGAGATGATAGTGAATCTTTTTCATTGTTAATAAATGAGTCATGTTTGTTATGATTATGTGGCATTTTTCAATTTCAATAAAAATATCTGTAAAAAAAACAATTGTAAATTCACCAAAATTATGTATCATTGAATGACAATAAAAAAATGTTCCTACCTATCTATCAAAAATATATTTAAAAAAAAAAGTGAAATGTAAATCAGCTTTGTCTCTGGTTATTCAAAGAAAGGAATATCTCACCGTCTTTGTTATTTTTGTCTATGGACATTCCGCAGACTCTTTCCTCCAAGTCTTCCTCCTTGCCATCTTTCTTTTCAGTTCTTTTTTCTGATTCAATCAGATCTGCGCTCGATTTCTTTTCCTCATTTTTCTTATCAGAAGGTTCAGCCGTACTTTCTACTTTGTGCAACAGATGGCAGTGTTGAACGAAGTTTTGTGAAATGGGGAAAATAATAAAAAGTAAATAAAACATAAGCATGCAGATACATAATCAAATTACAAACAATAATAAGGAAGCCTTGTAAATAATTGTTTGTGACGAATAGCTTAAATTTTCTAAACTAATAAAGGTCTGAAAATGTTGTGGACAAGTTGGTACAAAGTTCTATATTTCAACATAATTCCTTACAAAAAATAAAAAAAAAAATAAATTAATCATTCAAACTCGAATATCGCTACCACAATTCAGAAGTGTTCAAAAACACTCATTTTGTCAATGTTGATTGATTTGGTTGAATAATATTTTTTTTACGTCCGTAGATTTAACACTTTCAGACCTTTCTATATTTGATGGTTCATAGATACTCAAATGATAAAGTCTCCGAATTCCGCTTCATGCTTAATATGCAAAAAAATTAAAAAGAGCACTAAGTTTCAACTTAATTACTACAAGAAAAAACTATTTATTCCCTTTACACACGAGTGTTAGACTCTCGTAAAGGTAAATATGTTTAATTATAATTTGAAATATGTTCTTATTATGTAAATTTAAATAATTATATTGTATGTTATACAATAAATTTAAAAATAATAATAATGTTGGGGGAGAGGGTAAAAGATGCATTCAAGTCCCGTACTTCTCAATCAAAGTTAGTCTGAAGGTTAGGAAATACGCATAAATTATTAAAATAACCAAAACTAACTAAAAAAAACCCATTTGTGCATGTTTTACATCTCCCCTGACTTAAATAGTTGTTTATACTAGTAGAAATTACTAGTAATTAAGTTGAATCAAGCTTTTTTTTTAAATGCGTGCTTGAGGGGGAATTCGGCAACTTTAGCATAATAATTATACAGTTCTAATTTAAGTTTTGCCAGAGTGATGGAAAAAAAATAATAATATGCCATAGGAAGTGTTGTTTTCGGGGCAAATATTGCGGCAAATGTTTGGGCAAAATAATAGTTCAAATTGGATGTTTTTCTTTCTTTTTATTTCATTAACTTTACGAAAGCAAATAATTCACTATAAGTAATATATGACAGTCCCGGATCGAACTAATATTGCAGAAGTTTGGCAGTCAGTTTGGCTAATGAAAACCAATTATTTAAGGGATTTTTATTCCATGATTCATTAGTGTTGTATATACAGTTACTTAAGCAGATTTTCAGATCAAGCAATACTGGCCTGAATATTATTTAAAAGTTTATGCGCACATAGTTCTATTCGAAACAGTCAATTTTAATAACAGAAATAAAAAAAAGCCTAACGAAACAAACTGCCTTATGGGGGACAACATCAATAGCTTATAAGATCGAAGCATAAGAACAATATTCACTATTATACATAAGTTCAGTTGCAGAGACGACTTACCAACAGATAATACATAGAAACAAAAGGAGATATTGCGTGGTTCACGGACCATCTCCCTTTTTCCTATTACATATGAATCTATACTTTTACACTTATGAAACGATTCAGGAAGCTTAAAAAAAATATTTTCTTTACGAGAAACAAGACCTCATCCTATGTATCAATTGCGTGCTTTGTCGTCCATAGAGGTTATAAAACTGCTTTAGTATAGAATATACTTATAAAAAAAAACAGATTAATTTTTATAATAAGTGTTCAAATAAATTACTCCTCAGTTTTTCACAAATTTAACGTATTTTACTTCCATCTTTTCTTAGGGTAAGCACAGATTTACAGCATCTATGGTTGCCGCATCCCTGATTAATCGGTCAATGTTTCTTTATGGCAGCATTAAAGCCGTATTTACTAGGTGCTTCCAAACACAATAATTAAAATCACAACAATACTATTTATTACCGTGACAGGAATCGAACCCGCAAAGATGAACGACAAGTCGAAAGCGTAGATAATAGAAACAGAGAGAGATATGGCATGGAACTAGGAACAAACTGCACACTGCAAAACGGCGGAGCCAATGAAAGTTATGTGTTTGGTGTCTAGGTAAAAACAAAGGCTACTATGTGAACATGCAATTTGTAGTATGGTTGAACGATGTTGGCGACACTGTTTCGTGTGCAGTTTCATAATAATCATGTCTCATGGCTCATGGCCAATCTCGCTTGTTTCTAATATCTGTCATTTTGCCTACTCTGCATCTAGGTAAAGTGGGGTAAATGTACCTTGGGGCTCGTCCACGCTGGCAAGCCGGGAGCCAGGCTGGCTGTCGTTGAGCCCCTCTGTGGCCTCCGAGGCCTGGCAGATCAGCGACACGCGGTAGAAGTAGTTCCTCCAGAAGTTTTCTTCCGTGATCCTGGAATGGTGCACGGTAAGAAGTTCAAATAAAAGTCAAGAAATTGCCATAACAATGGCGATGATTTTTGATAATTTAATAACAGAGTACCCTCCCTATGCTCCTCGACTCTGTGAAGCAACGAATGAGATTCAAACTGACTAAATTGTGAAATAATTAAGTACTTAAATTCTCGCTGACTAAACTGTGATGCAATGAATGATATTCCCACTAACTAAACTGTGATGCAATGAATGATATTCCCACTAACTAAACTGTGATGCAATGAATGATATTCCCACTAACTAAACTGTGATGCAATGAATGATATTCCCACTAACTAAACTGTGGAGTAATGAATGCGATTCTCACTGACTGAACTGTGAAGTCATTAATGAGATTCTCACTAACTAAGCAATGAAGCAATGCATAAGATTCCTAATTTTTTTTTTTTTTTTTATATTAACTCCACACAGGAGGCCCTGAAGAAAATAATTTCCCTCAGGGCCTATGTCATCTTTGGGGATGCTGTGTGGAGGGTCTTTTTGTGGAGAGGAAGGAGTGAACATGGGTCTTGAAGAGTCCCATGTTGTAGGAGGGAGGAAACACAGAGGCCGGCAGTTCGTTCCACAGCCGAGCTGTTGAACTTAAGAACGAATCGTAGAAGCGACCCGTTCTCATGTGACAAATGTCAACTGTGTACAAATGTTGGGCGCGCGTTTGGCGTGTATCCCGACTACGCACCGGTGCCGATGACTTAAATGTGAAGTAATTAATGAGAATGGATTGCAATCAACTGAATTGTGAAGCAATTATTGATATTCCCACTGACTAAGAGAAACTAATGAGATTTTATCTATATTATCTTACCAAACTGTGAAGCAATGACACAAATGTGAAAAAATGCATTACAAATTGCAGATTCCCACTGACTAAATTGTGAAACATTAATAGATTTATTAATTTTGTTGTTTATTTTATTTGTACATTTACAGTAATACCAAAAATAAACATACATTATAAATAATTACATAATAACATGATTTTAAAATGGAAATGTCATATTTAATATGTAGTAGAATCATTCTTCGGAGCGGCATTACCAATGCTACCTAGGTTAGTTATGGTAGAGGTATAGGTAACGCAACGAAAGAAGGAAGCAATAAAAATGCTTAGAATTGATGTATTGGTCTATCTGTGTGAACGTCAAGCGCCGCCCACTAACGCGATAAGGCTCTCTGTCTTGCTTACGCTCACTTATTGTAACTAGTTAGAAGAGAGGCAAGTTTTAACAATACCGTTACGGGGTATACTTACGGGGTGTCCTATTCATTCAGTTCGTAATTTGATTTAAACATACGTGCACCTACATATCGCAACTGAAATAATTACCAATTTTTGAATTTGAAATAATAAATAGTTTTCATCATTTTTAATTCGAATTAGTAGATTTACAGAGTGTTTTTAAAGTGTGCAAGTGAATATTTATTACGACATCATGGAGTCCTGTTACAAAACGGGACGTGGCAAATCACTGAATGGACAAAGTCGTGAAATTTTATTCCGCGTGTTTAATTATTTTATGCATAATATAAAAAACGGTGGTCAATTTTTAAGCATGACTGACTTATATGATTTGACGTCTAAGGCAACTGGAGTATCGCAGACTAGTATTCGACGTATCGTAACTGGAGTGGCAAAGGAAGCAGAAACACAACCGTCATCATCGTCAACTCAACGACCAACCTTCAGCACACCAAGGAAGAAACGACGCAGACTATCAACCAAATCAGATGTAGATGATTTCGATAAGGAAGTTATTAGAAGATGTGTGTATGATTTTCATTTAGTTCATAAGTCTTTGCCAACGATGAAAAAGATTCATAGAGTTCTGAAAGGGGACATCGACTACGCAGGGTGTATAACTACGTTAAGGAAAGTTGTTCACAATTTGGGTTTTCGATGGAGAAAAACAGAAACAAACCGAAAGTTGCTTATTGAAAAAAATGATATCCGACTTAAACGTACCACATATCTCACTAAATTAGAAGAATATAGGAATGACGGACGTCCAATTGTGTATTCTGATGAAACATACATTCATAGTACACATACAACACCGCGTGCGTGGACTGACAACTCCAATAAAGGAGCTAAAGTTCCTGTGTCTAAAGGCAAACGTCTAATAATACTTCATGCATGCAGTGAAAATGGTTTTGTACCCAACGCACTGTTAACATTTAAATCTGATCAGAGGACTGGCGACTACCATGGTGCTATGAATTCTGCCAATTACAGAAAATGGATCACGGAAAAGGTTTTGCCAAATCTGGAGCCAAAATCTGTGCTTGTTATAGACAATGCGTCATACCACAATGAAGAATGCGAAAGGATCCCGACATCAAGTTCAAGAAAAGGAGTTATGCTGACCTGGTTGGAAAAGCATGGAATACCGTATCCGATTAAAAACACAATACCAATATTGTATGATATTATTAAGCTCCACAAGATACGAGTCAAGAAATACATTCTGGACCAATTGCTGGAAAAGCATGGTCACTCAGTATTGCGTCTGCCACCATACCACCCGGAGCTGAACCCAATCGAACTCTGTTGGGGAATAATAAAAGGACGCGTAGCTGTCAGGAATGTTACTTTTACGATGGATTCCGTCCAGACTTTACTTGGAGAAGAAGTTGTCGCAATTAATGCCCAGACATTCAAAGACATTTTTAGAAAGGTCAAGGAACAAGAGGATAAATACGAAAAATTAGAACCCAAGATCGATACTTACACTGATGAATTCACAATACATCTTGGGGAATCAGATGAAGATACCTCCGTTGGATCATCTTTGGGATCTTCAATCAGTGGGGAAATAAGTGGTATAGGTGAACTTTTAGATGATTCTGACTAATGTGCTAAAGGTCCAGTGGGATAGTTTTTATCGTAAATTATTGATATTATCTCACTGTTCTTAAAAATTTTGTTGCTTATATTTTCATTTCATTTATATACTTTTTATCTCCATCATAACTTTATTTATACTATTTTTTTCTCATGTTAAAGTATTTTATCATGTTAATATGTACTGCCTTTATTATTTATGTAAAAGCCCTCTGGGCGCAAAACTAAATAAATAAAGAAACAACTAACAAATTAATGTTCTCCAAAACGAGCTTGAAAAAAAAATCATTTGTCATATACTTGGTTTATAAATGTGTAAAATCTACTACTTAAGAAATTCTAAAAATTATAGTACTTTATTTAAAATTAAATATCTAGTCATATAAACATTGGGAACTCATATGTCATAAATATATTGGTTTATAAATGTGTACATTCTAATTATACAATTATAAATGTTCTCGAAAAAATGGTATGGAAAGAATCTCCTACTTATGATCTCACTGAAGAAACCACTCATTCACTCTGAATGCAATTATTGATGTTTTCCGAAATGACCCTGTAAAAAAAATCACATCTTTGCGATTCTTTCAAAGACATAAAGAAACCATCCCTTCGTTAAAATAGATAAATAAATATTCTAGGAAACGATAAAATTTTGGAAATGTGGGTTAATTATACTTCTAGGAAATATATCAAATTAACATTAAACATGCTTTGTAAAATAAATATTTCTGGTCAGAATAATAATTATTCCCCGAAAAACAATTAGGTATAAATTCCAATTGCCGTAATTTCGTGAATTAGGGTCATTATCGATGGAAGTTTGTTATGTATAAGAATTGTTAGCAATACCATTGTCTTTTTTAAGAATACCTACCCATTTGAATTCAATCCTGAAAATTATCACATTAGTTTAGAAAAAAAAATGATAAACTTCAATATTTCAATAACGATGTTGTAAAACAAAATAAGTTTTATGTGACCGACTTCAACACGCTTTGGCTTAGAGTTCTCAATTGTGAAATAATCATCAATTGTTTTTTTTTTCAATCTTAAATCGAAACACGCTGTATGTAAGTTTTGCATCTGTGTGAGTACTGTGATGAAGCCAACTTAACATGCGAGACCTATACCTACCTCCCTTGCATAGAAGGGCGGCGTGTGGCAGCCGTTTATGGCTTGAAGATTTTTTAAAATTTTTTTTTTTTATCGGTTTTCAAGCTACAATCCCGTTAAACTGCAATAAAGCAGTTTGTCAACAGGATGTTAATGATCAATTACATACATACACACATAATATTATTACTATAACTATACAATTAACACACCTAAATTAATATAAACTATCTCTATTTAATAACCAATGTTTCAGCATACATCTCAATCTATTTGTAGAATCGCAATTTTTTATATTAATGGGTAACGTTAAATTCTAGGGTTCGCCGTCCGTATTTATTATTATATTTTGGAACAAGCATTCCTTCATTCTTTGTAAACCTTGTATTATATTCATGTTCCACTTTCCTTTTATAATCAGACTCAGATATATGTTGAATCAATATTTTGTACCATAATAAGGCCTTCACCAGTAATATTGTTAAATTCTGATACAACAATGATATGTTTCGTCTCTGTGAAAAAATATGTTTTTGAGCTAATAACTTAACCATAGAATTTTGTACTGATTGCAGGTGGTTTAAATTAGTTTTACAAGAGTGACCCCAAGTAGTTAAACTATACCGTAAAGTTGATTCTGCGAGTGATAGGTAAATAATTTTTTAAATATTCATGGAACGAAACATTTCAGTTTGTATATCCTACCCACTATCGCTCTCAGCCGCTTGCAAGTTTTGTTTATTTGTGTATCCCATTTGAAATGACAATCAACAGTCACCCCCAAACAAACGTATTTATTTACCAGTTCAATACTTTCACACATACAGGGCTGTAAAATGTTTTGATGAATACACATAAATGTGAAATTATTTTAGGCATGATCTGAAATGAAGCATGTGGAGACCGTATGTGCATCAATTTAGTTTTCTTGGTATTAATGATTAGACCTGCATCATGTGACCATTTAATCAGGGACGTAAAGTCATGTTGCATATATTTAATCGCAATGGATAATTGTTCATCAGATGATTCTAGTTTTGTACTCTCGGAGAAAAAGTTCTAATACTGACTGTTGTAAACGTTAAATAATGTTTACTATTCCTGCAAACCCAAACCCCTAAAAGTATAAAGACGCTACACTAGTTCTGTATCTCGGAACAATATAAGTCCTCTGCCTGAACGCTAGCGTGAAATTGTCGGGAGCAAAAAACTTCAATTTTTGTATTATATCCGGAAGCTTGTGTACTGGTAATGAGATTTTCAATACACAAACTGTAAAGCAACTGTAAAGCAATGAACGAGAATCTTGACTAAGTGGCAAAGCGATTAGTGAGTTTCTTAGTGTGAAGCAATTAATGAGATTCCCATTACTACACTGCGAATAAGTGAATGAGATACTCACTGATTAAACTGTGGAAAAATTAAAGAAAAGAAAAAAAGGAAGACCAAAGTCCACAAAAACTGGAGGCAATCTTCTGAAATGAAATGATTCCAAATAAAAGTAGATATACCCAAATGAAACCACAAACAAAAAGATTTATTCAATTCAATAGTCATCCATCATCACCATTCATCAATCCTCATAAGGAAAAGAATGTGTCGGAGCCCAGAAATAGTATAAATTATTCTTCTTCTATTTACAAGCGTTACCTATGTATTACTTCTTTATTTTACATAATATTATATACATTATGTCATAGTAGTGTAATGGAGATTACTTCCAATTAGGTGGGTTTGGGTACCGACTCCCCGGGAACCAACACCCATCACTTAGGGTGATTCGCTACGTTTGCTGATTTAGCAGGGGTGCCCGGGTTCATCGGGAGAGGCTGGTTTGGGGAGACCAGCAACTGATCTCTCGATCCATCGCCTGGCGCCGCAGTGGGAGGGATATGTTTATATGTGCGTCACTCCTGGACACACTAATCCCTAGATTCCTACCCAACCCTCGTACCTTATCTAACCCTATTACCTTCCCAGAACTTCCTCTCCTTCCTTTCCTTAAAAAAGACCCTTTAAAAATAGAAGACGACATAAGCCTTGAGTGAAATTATTTTCTTCAGTGACTCATGGGTGGGGTTAATATTAAAAAAATAAAAGAAAACAACAAATTAAACTATGTTTTTGAGTTTAAACTTTTGACATTGGTCAATGATACTCTATGAGCTAGCTAAGGCGCCCAATAATATTCATCTATTTTTAGATGCAAAGTTGAATAATCTTAGAAAGTCTTAAAATATTCACGGAGACATTACCTACGCTCCACACAGGTGGCGCGAAAATCCTCACTCGACCTCCCAAGGCAGAAACTTTGGTCGCAAATAAAAAGAATTTGACACAATAGATATTCCATATCCTAGAGAAATATAGTAATCCATGGTTTGTCAAGTGTATTATGCTTCAGTTTACTTAACAAAATGTCAACAAAGTTGTGATTACAAGACGCCATTTGCAAAAATGATATTACCACCGATAGGATGATGACCCTGATGACTTTTCATATAATTATAGATTTTGATTTCTAATCTTTATTTTTGGTGTAAATTTATCTTTATTTTAATGTTGTTTTTTGTTTAAATGTATAAATTCGTATATTTTAAAATGGGGGCCTCAGCACGGGGGAACAACCCAATGAGGCCAACGTTGCTGAATTGAAATGTGAAGTACTGTAGAGTAATGTATCAATAAATAAATAAGTAAATCAACTTTTACCAATGTTGCATACAAACTATTTTTGTAGGGTTAATCAAATAATATAACAATCACTAAACCAGGTAGTGTGCCCCATATTATATGAAACCAAAAATTCGTGGCAATATGATTTTGATAATTAAAAGACGAATTCTTAACCCTATCAGCTGTTGCATATTTGATCCATCGGCGGCTATCCCCGTAAGCAGACGATGCATATTTGATACATGAAGTTTTTACTAAAAACACATTAATTACATTGTGTCAAAACGTGCTAGAAGTGTAGATTGCATTGAAAAGGCCAGCGTTGTTAAGGTTAAACCGTGATGCTACAGATATTTACATCATTTGCACTTTCCATGGATGCCATAATAAGGGTAAATGTAAATATGTTATAGATTGCGATACTTACACTTTGGGGACCAGGTCGAACCTCATCTTCTCTAGATTGGGGTCCTCAGCCATGATGGCGAGGGCCACGGCATATGACACGTCATAGTCGAAGTTATACTCCACGCCAGCTGGAGGGGCACGCACAAAGTTCCTCCGGTCCTGAAAGAGTTAGCAGCAATACATCAATTAACAAATTAACAGTCAATAGCACTACTATTTCATGCATAGGGTTATCAGAAGGTAAGTCATCCAAATCAAATTTGGAATCAGTCTTTTTTGTGCATGATGATCTGAAGTTAATTGAATTTGATTCAAATTTAAGTGAGTCATGAAAAATGTTGATTTATTTTATCTGTGAATAATAAAAAAAAAAAATTCATATTTTAACTTGAAGATAAGATGAGTGTTTTGCATTAATTTTAACAAATATTCACAAATTTTTCATTTTAATAATCCAGAATAAAACTTGTGTAACAACATGAGAAGGGTTGATTGATTAGCCAAAAATTTCCAGAAAGCATGCGGAAAGATCTAACCATGACTCAAAAATTCAGAAAACAACCAACATAAGACATAACATCTTAAATAACATGAGCGATTGCGATTTTTACTTCCCAGGCAGGTGAGAAGGTGGGCAGGTGGTCGGGCATCAAGCCATTACTCTTCCCTCCTATAAATTCTAACCATGAATAACGCTTTCCTACTAAACAACAGGTCAAAGAGTGGATAGTAAACTTGCGACCGGTGAGATAAGGGGGGACACCCACATCCACCCTGTTACAACCCCAGTAACCCCACCCCATCAACAACACCCAACATCTGCTGAGAGGTCTAGAGGAAATATCAAGGAAAACAAGTGGAAAGAGAAGGGCTTTACCTACATTCCAACTGGGTACAAATTACAAATACCGGCTGCTCACTATTTCGTCTCAAGTCGGGAATAAATAAAGATGCTGTAGTCTGGAGCAGTTTATATTAAACTGGGAATACACCATGTAATATGTATCAAACGCAACCTGCTTGAACTATCTCATATATTTGGAAAAAAAAGTTGGAAGAAAATCTACTAAAAGTTTGAGCTAATAATGTGACAATATCATGGTTTTGGAGGACCGCCCATGATTAGCAAACATGGAAAAAAAATTATAGAGGTCAATGTTTAACCCTTCGGCATACCCACCGCCAAGATTGCTGCACTTCTTTTGCATCGGTATATTGCCCGCCCCAGGGTGACTAAAACTTTTAGTACATTTTTATGTAGTTCCCAATAAAATTATAATCTATATAAAAGCACAAAAAGTGTTTCATTTGGGGTAATATGGGGTGCAATACTGCATAGTAAAAATCCTTCTCAAGTATGCACAGATGATGTCACACATAGTATGTGATGTCACGACAAGTCTTATTATTTAATTCGGCTGACTACGTCAAGATTAACGAGTTTTTGGAGCAATTTGACTGGTCGAATATTTTTAGTTCAAGGGGTACGGAAGAAGCAACTGATAAATTCTACGAAATTATTAATGTAGCTATTGATCACTACGTACCATCAAAAACCATTTATCTGTCTCCCAAATATCCCCCGTGGTACACTCCCTACCTAATCAAAATCATCAAAGAAAAGCTAAAGTATCACCGAAAGTTTAAAAATTATTCACACCCCTCAGATTATCATACCTTCTCATTACTCAGGACTCGCCAAAAAAGAACAGAAAAAGAGTGTTATACTAATTATATAAAGAAAGCCGAGTTAAATATAAGGAAAGATGTGAAATATTTTTGGACTTTCGTGAAATCAAAACAGTCATCTTCTGAAGTACCTAATAACATGTATCACAAAAACATTTCCTCAAGTGATGGTCAACGAATTTGCAATCTTTTTAACGATTACTTCCAATCTGTCTTTATCCCCGATAAAACTACTAATAATACTTCCACAAATATTGTTGATACAAGTAATGATGTTACCATAAATTCAATTAATTTTGATTCAATTGATATAACTGCACCATTAGTGTTAAAACATCTCAAAAATGTGGACACAAAAAAGAGTGCCGGTTGTGATAAGTTACACCCAATTTTTATTGTTAATTGTGCTGAAACACTAGTTACTCCTGTAACACTACTGTTCCAAAAATCTTTTAAAGAAGGTGTATTTCCTACCATTTGGAAACAAGCTTTTGTTTCACCCGTTTTTAAAAAAGGGGACAAACACAACATTGAAAATTATAGACCTATCTCTAAACTATGTATCATAAGTAAAATCTTGGAAAAAATCGTGTGTAACCAACTTTTTGACTCATGCAAAAATACTATTATTAGCCCTCATCAAAATGGTTTTTTTTCAAGGCAGATCTGTTGATTCGAACCTAGGACAGTTTACTGATTTTATTCTTAACTCTATGGATAGTGGGAAACAGGTAGATTCTATCTACACAGATTTTTCTAAGGCTTTTGACAAAGTAAATCACGACATACTGTTAAACAAGCTCTCGAAGATTGGTATATGTGGAAATCTTCTGAGATGGTTCTATGAATCTATGATATGTTAAAAATAGTAGTCAAGCTGTTGCTTTAAAAGGTTACATGTCACAAATTATAATTATTCCCTCAGGGGTACCGCAAGGCTCCCATCTAGGGCCTCTCTTGTTTATTTTATACATAAACGACATGAATCGTGTTATTAGTAATTCTTGTTTCCTATTTTACGCTGATGACATGAAATTATATAAATGTATTAGCTCCATAGATGATTGCGACCAATTACAAGAAGACCTTCGTAAAATTGAGGAATATTGCAAAAACAATCAACTATATCTAAACATAGATAAATGTAATGTACTTTTACACGAAATAAACATTCAATTTATTATACTTACAAACTAAACCATGTACCCCTACAACGAGTAACAATAAGAGATCTTGGAGTAATACTAGATTCTAAAATGTTATTTAGGGATCATATTGAAAATATTCTAAAAAAAGCTTATAAGCAATTGGGTTTCATTATTCGCATTACAAAGCCTTTTACGGTAGCACACACCCTAATTCTGTTATATATGTCATATGTACGGTCACAACTAGAATTCGCCTCAGTCATTTGGAATCCTCAATATCAAACATATATTGATCGCATTGAAAATATTCAGAACAAATTTATGAAACACCTATCGTATCGTTTTAGTGACCATCGATTTGTCCCTGTCACTTTATATAAACGCAGAAAAATCTCTGATGCATTATTCTTACACAAAATCGTGAACTGCCTTGTTGATTCATCATATCTGTTAGAAAGGATTGCATTTCGTTGCTCCAAGCAAAACACCAGATCGAACGATTTATTTAGAATACCACATTGTAAATCCAAATACGGGCAAAACTCTGTAATAGTACGTATCTGTGAAACACACAATGCCTTACGAGATGTAGACATTTTCAACCATAACTTAATATCATATAAAATTCAGCTTAATAAATTAATAAATTAAAATACTTTTATTTTATTCGATTTTTTTGTTGTGAAAATTACATTATTATCACCCGTAGTGAATAGTATAGCTATGCGAAAAGTTGTATTTTTCTTTTTGTTTTTAATTTTATGTATTTCTATAATATGGTTATTTTTTTGCCATTTAATATGTTGTGTAGGTAAAAAATACTAAATCAACATTTAACTCAATGTAACTTAAATGGTCTAGAACATATGAATGTTTATTGTTATAATGTTTTACTGTACGACTGTTTGCTTCCTAAAAAAAAAGAAATAAAAAAAAATAAAACAAAAATAGTATATTATGCCATAAATACCTAAATACCTAACACCCAATAAAGCGCTAGGCGCTGTTTGTCTCAGGACCGGTCCTGATTATTACTCATTATTTTAGCGTCCCCTATCGAACAAAGGCATGCAGACCAAGGTGAATGTAAAGCAATAGTTTTTTCATATCGAAATTAATTTTCCTTTTTGTGACATATACTTTAGACCCTTTATAAAAATAGACTGCACAGCGTTCGCCTGCGCTATAGATAGATTTGAAATCATTTCTGTGATGTTGAACAATCATCAAGTCAGAAAAAACACTGCCATTATAATTTTACGCTATGATGAGAATGGAACCATCTTTCCGAATTCGCACAATCTAACAACTGCTCCTATCCTCCAACTTCAATCATAAACAATTTATGGGAGATCCGGATCCACCATCAACATTAACGTGAGAAGAGAGAAGAAATAGTAGAGAAGGAGGGAGTGACTTACCGTAGAAAGAGAGAGGCACTCCTCCTTGAGCGCTGCCTCATCGGCCCGGCCGGCCCACGGCAGCTCCACCTGTCCCTTTCCCCCAGCCTGGTTGCGGATGAAGGCGTCCTGCTCCTTGTTGAACTCACCCAACAGGCTCTGAAACACAACAACGATTATTAATAATCATATTTATAGTTATATTTAAGATAAAAACATTTTGGGAAAAAATCCTTTATTTACTAAACATGAGCGCGAACACAGAGTCACCGGTTTTGTCGGCTTTCAACGGTCTGTACTAATTTGTATGGCAATATACACATGGTGTAACACTTGAGGTTAAACGCACGGTCCGTTATAATCCACGCGTTCGTAAATGGCGTTAATTTAATTATTTTATTAAAATACACTTTTTGCAAGTTATGCTTTAAAATATGTATTATGAATTATGACTAATTAATTTTTTGCGTCCGTACATACATATTGAATATGAACAAATGGTTTCGTCGGTATAAAGACTCAATTCTTTCAAGAAAGGCATACAAATACGGTATTGTATCGATGATTGGATTGCCAATAATGTATTTTATTTATTTATTATACGCCCATGAGAGCTTTTACAAACATTTGATAATATGAACATAATAATTCAGTGAAACAGTAATTAATATTGAAATTTGAATTTAAAATTATACAGAATCCATACAGAAGAATTGTATTATGCTAAACTTAATTGGTATTATTACTGAGGTATGTTATTATAGCCTTCTAGTAACTATATGTGTATTTTTATGCCTTTCTTGAAAGAATTGTGTTTTTATACGGACAAAACTATTAATTCTTATTCAAAATTTGTATGTACAGACACAAATAAATAATTCGTCTTAAAATTTTAAGGCATAAATTACAAAAAGTGTATTTAAATAAATAAATTAAATTAATCTACAAAAGAACAGAATAAGAATTCTTTTAAATAAATTTACCCTTAAGGGTAAACATAACATACATTAAAATCTACGCGTCCATAGATGGCGTTAATTTAATTATTTTATTAAAATACTATTTTGGCAAGTTATATCGGTGATTAAATTTAATAATGTATTTTTATGCCTTTCTTGAGAGAATTCAGTTTTTATATGGACAAAACAATTTATTCATATTGCGTACGTACCGGCGCAAACAAATAATTCGTCTTACTATTTTAAAGCTTAACTTGCAAAAGTATATTATGTTATCAAAGTATGTACCTACCTATTTCAGTGTGTACCTATTTAAATGTATTTTGAAGAGATTGTGATATATCAAACATAAAAAAATTATGTAAAATTATTGACAATAGAGAAGAGAAACCATATCTAATTAACCTGTTAACCGGGCGGGACGTATAAATACGTCAAACGTAAACAGTATCGGGTACGGGTAGGACGTATGAATACGTCCTTGAAATATATGTTGCGCCCTGGAACGAGCGGGACGTGTATTTCTGAGCATATCACACGGAAATTGAGTTTTTAATTTTTACTTATTTTAATTTTTTAAACTCAATGTTTCTCTTTTATCTGTGTGCTTTTATTTATTGTTCTGTAATTATAAACTTTTTTTATATATTTTGTAATCTTGATAATTGTTTGTAAATATTCTCTTTTTTTTAATCGATGTTTTCATTTTTATAATGCATAAATGAAAAAAAATAATAATATGAAATTACGTCCTCCGGGCGTGACGTATTGATACGTCCTAGTGAAGGAGTTCGCGCCCGTTATATGCTGCGTAATTCAAAACGGAATTCCCCGGTTAACAGGTTAAGAAATAAGAAATTATTCAACCTATTGTAATATTAAATTATTACATTTCTGTAAATTTTGTTTGTAAATTGTTTGTAAATTTTCGTCGTGTATTATGTTTGTAAAAGCCCTACGGGCGTTCAATCAATATAGATAAATAGATATCCCAAACAAGCGATTCCCACTATGACACAATCAAATATATTACCACAATATGGACCTATCTTTAAGACAGTAAACTAATAATTACCTCATTGGCACATCATTGTCGCTTAGTTAAATAAAACATCTAAAAAATCAAAATAAAAGAATAACATATTTCGCACTAACTACTTACCTACTATGAAGCAGTTTTAATTTATAAATAATATGATGCTTTCAATAAATTCGCAAGTCAAATAACAGGTAAATAATTCAAAGCAAACTAAAAACCATGACGATAGTGAATAAGATTTAATTGGCGACTGTAATCACATGGATCGTCACAGCGCGATCGTCACGCAGCGACAGCTGCGTATGTGGCACGTAATGGTAATCGCATATATGGTACAGCGACTTCGATCAGGTTAAAAACCAGTTAACAAATTAAATCTGCCGCCCTTTCCACGCAGGAGTAGGCAGAGAGGACCGACCGGCAAACAACTCAGTCTCGGCACACATTCCTCGCCTCAGTCACATTCATACATGCTCTTCTATTATCCCGACTCTTGACACACTTAGCCCGACTCAAGCATATGGTTGATAAGATCTCTTGACATCCCGACTCAAGTATCACTTGATCGTGCCATGTCTTCCTCGGGCGTCCCTCACTTCTTCTACCATTCGCATTTGCGTCATATTTCCCTACACTTCTTCCTTCGTTCATTCGCTCTACATGCCCAAACTATCTGAGAGTCCCTTTCTTAATCTTACTCATTACGCTTACATCAGCCTTGCGTTCATTGCGGATCTCAACATTTCTTACACAATCGTTCATGGTTTTAGCACACATCTCATTTCTAAAACATTCAGTTTACTTTCATCCTTCCTCTGCCAGTTCCATGCCTCACTTGCCATACATCAGGGTAGGTACCAGCACTCCACTGTGGACTGCTTGCTAGCTTCGCTTCTTTGGACAGTCCTACATTAATGGAGTTACCTGCGTTTACCTTTCTTTCAATATCTCTTATCAGCCTTCCAATTTCCCATCTCATAGAGATGGGGAATCAGAAATAGATACATTCAATAAGGTGAGTTTTGAGATTATGGTCGGTTACACAATGTTAATTTACTTCCTCACTAGGCTTGCGTAAGTAAATAATGGGGTCCGGATTAACCCCGCGCTAAAATAGATATGAGAATAATTATTATTATAACATTATAATTGAATGTGACTTCCATCCGAGTTAGATATATAATTTAAGCTCAAATCCGAACTCGGGATAAAGGTTAAAGTATTTTTTTCCAATTGGAAATTTAATCAAGTAAAATTGTATTAACTTTGTTCTTTGTTCCCAAGTATTCATTTTGTATTAAAAAAACCAGCGGAAATCGGGGCGTTGCCCGAGCTTAACGCAGGTTTTTTTTTAATCAGATGTAGACAGTCATTTTACTCTTATTTCGCACGTCAAGTGTGCAAAATTTCATCAAGGAGTTTCAAAATTCTGCTTTAAGGGGTTGGAAAATGCAATGAGATTCCAAATCTTTTGTAGACAGCCACCTTCCTCTCGTTTTGAAGGTCAAGTGCGCAAAAATTCATCAATCTTGGAATAAAACTGTGGATTTGTATAAAAAATCAAAGGTATGCCGCCACAGGCACTCTTCTTTATATATTATATAGATAGATTGAAGACATATAGTGGAATCGAGTACACTAGGTGAACCGTGTACCAGCTAAAAATGGGATAGAAAAATAATCGAATGCACTGACCCATTACACAAAAATAAATTAGTCATTTTTTCACAACTGATTGCTTTAAATCCACTGGACGATTTTAGGGTGGAATCAAAATGAAAAATATTCATTTTACACTGGCATTCGAGAAAACCTGCAATAATTGCCACCACAACGAATCGAATATCACCGCATCGATGCGCCTCTTTCCATTTTCACTTTTTTTTTTCAAACAAAAGAAAAATTTGGATTGGAAGCCAAAACACTCAACCAAACTGAATAATATTTTTTTTAATCAAAGGGTATAGCAAATATCAGTGCGGATATTTACTATACTATTTATTTGTGTTTTAAATTGAATTCAATTTTGCATGATTTTAGAAGCAAATTTGCCATTTTGTTGATGAGTCAATTATTAGATTCGATTTTACGATAATTATTCAATCCGGAAGAGAGACGCCACTGGAATAATGGCCGTCGGAGCCAGCGGCGGAGATTGCGGGTTTGATTGACAAAAAATAATTAAATTCATTATTACTAAATTAAAGCTGCACAACCCAAAAAGCTCTGCTCAAGGAGGACATCAATCAACGTAATATCCATAAAAATATGTGTAGGTTGAGCTGAGAACCTTATTTCAGTGCTAGCATTTTGGATAGGTACCTAAAATATATTGATTAAAATCACAGTTTATCCCACAGGTTCGATGCCTTTTACAGTCCGTGATCTGTAATCTGTAGATACCATTATTAATGCCTGATTGATAAACCTTCATTTTAATGAATAAATATAAATAATGATAAATCTTCATTAAAATGAAGGTTGATAAATTTTCAATTGCACTCTGCCAATCAATAATAGAATATGGAATTATTGCTTGGGGAGGAGCAACAAACTCGGCTATCAATTACATAGAAACTGCACAGAAAACGATCTTAAAGATAATACTAAAAAAACATAGACTGACCGATACAGACCAAATATTCAACAGCTGTGACGTACTAGATATACGCCAATTATACGTTAAAACACTACTAAACTACATTTTTAACAAAAAAAATAAATTTCAACATACACAAAATAACACTAACAGACCAGTTAGACAAGCGTACAAAGAAAACATTAAAACTCCAACAGTAAATTCAACCTTTGGACAAAGACACTACCAATACCATGCTATAAAAGCTTTCAACAGTCTAAAAATTGAAATTAAAATTGAGGAAAATAAAAATAAATTCACACACAAAATTACAAAATGGATTAAACAACAAAAAAGACAATATTACCAAAATGTCCTAGCATAAAATAAATATAAAACCTACAAGTAACACACAAAACCAACATAAACACACATCACTCACAAACACACAAGATTATTTTCATTGTATTATTTTTTAATTTTAAATGTATTATTATGTATTTTTATTTTTAATTTTAAATTTATTATTTCCTTTTCAAATTTACTATCTTCTCTTTAAATGTAATATTTAGACTAGATTTTCATATTATAAAATGAAGGCCTCAGCACGGGCAAGCCACCCAGTGAGGCCTACATTACTGGAAAACATAAATTGTAACAAAATAATGTACCAAATAAAAAAAAAAAAAAAATAAATAAAACATATACACGCAACACAAAAAAATATATAAAACACGCAACACGCACAAACACATAAATCATTATAAATGCCGATTTACATTCTCTTTTAATATTCTTCTTTTAGTGTGATAATTATATTTTAATTTTTAATCTTTATTTTCAGTTTAAATTTATCTTTATTTTAATGTTGTTTTTCTTTTTTTTCAAATGTATAAACTCTTATATTATAAAATGGGGGCCTCAGCACGGGTAAACAACCCAGTGAAGCCAACATTACTGAATTAAAATATGAAATAATTGTAAAATAATGTATCAACAATAAAAAAAATTTAAGTAAAAAGGCGTGTATTTTTAAAAGGGTAATTAGAAATAACCTAAGTTATATTTTTAATTACCCTTTTAAAAATACACGCCATTTTAATCTAAGTAAAAAGGCGTGTATTTTTAAAAGGGTAATTAAAAATATAACTTAGGTTATTTCCAACGTTTTTTAAATGACCATCTTTTTACCCGACTTTGCCTGAGAAATGAAAAGAAAAATATTAAAAAAATATATAGAACAAGCGTCTTGTAAAACTTGTTGACAAATCAAGTTAAATTAAAATTAAAAAATCACGATAGCTCATGATGAAAACGACGTTACTTCATGAAAAAAAAACGCCTTGACCTAGAAATGCCAAACATAGGTGGGCAAATTTAATGAGGCCAGAGATCACCGGGTCTTAAAAGGGCCCGGAATATAAGAAGGGGGAATACAGATGCCAGTAGCTGGTTCCACACGCGAGCCGACTTAAACAAAAAAATACAGTGTGTGGCAAGCCTACGCACGACGGAAGTGAAACTTTTAGTATTCTTCTCTCTCTCTTTTCATTTCATTCTCCCTTTTTTTCTGTCTATTGACATATTTATAAGTAGCATGTGATAAAAAAAAATTAAAAGTTATAAAAATATGGGATTCGAACCCGGGTCCTGCATAACGAGTGTCGAAAGCTCTGCCTCTAGACCGCGAGGAGAGGTATCTCGCGCAAATTAAAGTAAAGGTAAATTAACAAATTTATGTAATTTTTTACTACATTATTACAAATCATTGATAAATAAAAATAATTAATCAAAATACCGAGTGACTCTACCGGCTCGATTTGTAAGCTATATTTCGACCAAAATATCATATAGGTACCGTAAAGTAAAGTAATAAAAATAATAAATTAATATCATATAGGGCCTTGATTAGTAATTTTAATGATTCAAAATAAAAATAATTAATCAAAATACCGAGCGACTCTACCGGCTCGATTTGTAAGCTATATTTCGACCAAAATATCATATAGGTACCGTAAAGTAAAGTAAAGGTAAATTAACAAATTTATGTAATTTTTTACTACATTATTACAAATCGTTGATAAAAAAAATTAAAAGTTATAAAAATATGGGATTCGAACCCGGGTCCTGCATAACGAGTGTCGAACGCTCTGCCTCTAGACCGCGGTTATTACTTATTCGACCAAAATATCATATAATCAAAATATCTAAAAGTCGCAGCACGAGAGCATTTTATCACTTTTCCTCGTATTAAAAAAATCACAAAAAGAAAAAAAAAATAGTTTAAGCGGGGATCGAACCTCGGTTCTTCACGACGAGAGTCGGGCGCTCTGCCTCTAGACCGCGAAGCTGAGTTTGGAGGGTGACTTAAACTAGGTATATAATATTAGCTAGGCTCCTATAGCGAAATGATCCCCGTTTTTCGTGACGGTCATGAGTCGGTTATACTCCGGTCCTCGAAATTGCATGACGCGCGTAAAGAAATTTCACTTCGAAAACGAGTCGAAGAAACGAACCGTTCTTACAAAGCCAACATCAACTACTTAACTGTGAACGGGTGTTCCCGCTCGTATCGGTACGTGTACCGGTGCACGGGGTGTCAATGCTGCTAGCTCCTCTGAGCAGGATTCATTGTAATACCTGGAGAACAAACTCAGCGTGATTACATTGCGTCTGCGCATTAGAGATGGCCAGATAATCAATCAGACGAACCGCCCTCCTTTGTACAGAATCAAATAGGTATATCAGGTATGTTGGGGTTCCAGCTCAGAGGTGGCTCCCAAATTCGATTTTTGTTTCCAAAATAAATATACTTCGTTTTATTAACATAAATAATTTTTATTTGTTTCTAACCACACACCAAACGCATAACTTCCTTCGGTAGTACGTGCAGGTTGGTCGGAATTGGAAAGGATTGCTTTCATCAAAAAATATCACTCTTTCCAAAGCTTTTTGGTCAGATGTTATAAAAGTTCGACACCCTATCAGTCAACCCAAAAAGCGAAAAAAACTTATCAATAAAAATCTATAGGTTCCTACATACGTGCTAAATCCGTGGCATTATTAAATGAGAAGCAAAGATCCATCATGAAAGTCTTCTATTCTTTTTTCAAACCGAATTTGAATTTCTCCTCGAAAATTTTCAGGCGCGTCACGTAAAACGTCCTGCCTGATTTCGCAATTTGATTCTGGTTCCGTTTTCACAAAATATTATTTCGCGCGGGGATGGAACTTGTCTGTAGGACATAATAGGTATACTCGATGCGGAAATGGGATTTTTCGGAAAACAGAACTGATTTTATGTCGGGAAAGATACCTACGTGCAATGTTTGATTTAATTTAAACATCATTTCTACTGTCCGTCCATTAGGAGAGATTTGAGGACCAAATATATATACGGGGTTTTCCAATAAGAGGTGTTATTTTGATATTCAATCGTAAAAGATCAATGGTTTCGTTGCTTGTGTGGCACGTAGCGCCGTCTTGTTGAAAGTAAACGTTGTCCAGATCAATACCATCCAATTCCGGCCATAAAAAATCATTAATCATCTCTCGATAGCGCAATCCATTCACCGTAACTGTTGCTCCAGCCTCATTTTCGAAAAAGTAAGGTCCAATGACTCCGCCGGACCATAAACCGCACCAAACAGTCACACTTTGAGGATAAAGAGCCTTTTTAACAATAACTCTTGGTTTTTCCGAGCCCTAGATGCGACAATTTTGCTTGTTGACGAAGCCACCGAGGTGGAAATGGGCCTCATCACTCAAGATGATTTGCATTTGATTCACTCAAGTGAATTTTAATAATTTCAATGCGTTGTTGAAGCGTGTATCGTTCCATTTTTATTAATGGCGTAGTTTCTACTTGTCAAATGTCAAAAAAAAACAGCTTCAAAAGTAACATCTACCGAAATAGCGGGCTATTCAAAATAACACCTCTTATTTGAAAATCCTGTATATATATTTTTAAGGGGTGTTACAGATTGCGTCCATTTAGGTATCATTTTAACTCGGGTTAAAAATAATGTCATTTCAAAATAAAAGTAAGTATACAGGGTGGCCACAAAAAACGGATTTCAAAATTCCCTGATAATTCCAGGTTTTCCAGGGCAGTTTCTTTATTTTTCCCTGATATGTTTTATTTGGTATATTTTATTTGGTAAGGACATATTGTTCAAAATTTTATTTTTGAAACACTTTTTTCATCTACGCCAGAAAATTAGAACAGATGCCAAAAAAATTTAAGCAGAAAAATTTTTTCATACAAAATTTTTTTATTTCGAAATTCGTTAATTCGTAATTCGAAATTTATTTTTGTCCGCGCACGAAAATTTGTTCGTGAAATTCGAAAAAATTTTATTTTTGCGAAAATAAATCATAATATTTCGTAAATCTGAATCTAAAAGTCAGCCGTGGCGGTAAAACGCCAAAAAATGTATTTTTACGTGGTTATACATCGTCCTAATTAGTATTATTATTTTGTAAATCTGAATCGATTTACACTGGAATGTTGTATTTTTTCAAATTTATTTCGAATATCCGAGTTTGAAGGGCCGAGAAAATACGTTTTACGCGGATATATGTCGTAGTTTTACGAGTTTCCATCAAATATCTGTATTTAAAGGGTCGGCCGCGACGAAACTCGGCCGCGAAATTTCGATTTACGCGTAAATGTATCGTATATTTACGAATTTATTTCGAATATTTGAATTTAAATGGCCCGCTGCGACGGAAATCGGCCGCGAAATCTCGATTTACGCGTAAATATATCGTATTTTAACGAATTTATTTCGAATATCTGAATTTTAAAGGGCCCGCCGCGACGGAAATCGGACGCCAAATTTTAATTTACGCGGAAATATATCGTATTTTTACTAACTGTACTTCGAATATCCGAGTTGGAAAATACGGCGCGACGGAAATCGGCCGAAAAATTGGATTCACGCCGAAATATGACATATTTTTACGAATTTACTTCAAATATCTGAACTTAAAAGGCCGGCCGCGACGAAAAACTGCCGATAAAATTCGATTTACGCGGAAATATTTAATATTTTTACGAATTTACATCAAATATCTTAATTTAAAGGGTCGGCCGCGACGGAAATCGGAAAATATATCGAATTCGACGGAAATCGGCCGCGCATTCTCGATTTACACGGAAATATATCGTATTCGACGGAATTCGGCCGCGCATTCTCGATTTACACGGAAATATATCGTATTTTGCGAATTTTTTTCGAATCTGAATTTTAAGGGCCCGCCGCTACGGTAATCGGCCGCGAAAATAAAGAAATAATTGGTATTAATACGAATTTACAACTAAAATACCACCCGGATTTGAAGAGGCGGCCGAGAAAATCGATTTTCGGCGTATTTTTTTTTTTTTTATAAAAATTCGAATTACGTGGGAATTCGTTAATTCGAAATTTGATTTTTGATGTCCCGTGGATTTCGAATTAACGAGGTCCTACTGTATTGACACTTTGTAAAAATGTTGATAATGATGATCTTTAAATTTTATTACGACCGTACTGGGTGTCCGACCCTTTTGACACTTTGTTGTAACTTTGCTAGCTTTTTCTTTACAGATTTCGCACCAACATAGTACCTATAGGGGAAAAACCAAGGCGGGTGGTTTACAACATGATTGTGTTGCAAGGGCTATTTACGAAAATAATAATAAAAAAATACCTACTTATCTAGTTTGTCTTTGTCGGCATATCTTTTGTTACACACGCCGCAAGTAAAAGTAATAAAACACAACTTTGGGACTTCACAAGTCGTAAATAACGAATTTCGTTTTATTTTTGGAATTCCCTGATATTTTAAGAATATTTTAAAATTCCCTGACATTTCCCTGATAATTCCCGGTTCGGTAAAATTCCCTGATAATTCCCGGTTTTCCCGGTTTTCCAGGTCTGTGGCCACCCTGGTATAATATCTTTAGCCTAATACATAAACAGTCTTACTCATAATAGATAATATGGTGGGATAATAACGGGATAGTAGAAAACATTATTCATAATCACGCGCAAGCGTACTGCGTATACCGACCGTAAAATTACAGTATCAGAATTAGAACCCCCAGGAATAGAAAAGTATTACGGACTTAGGATGGCAGACATTTTTTACAATCTGGTTGTTTTGACAAAAAATATCGATACGGAAACCATAATCGAATTGGCCGAATTTCGAAGCAATTCAAAACAGACCGGGTCAATGACAATTAGCAACAAAACGCGAAAAATACCGTGTTTTTGAGGATCGGAACAAAGTGGTGCCAGTCTAAAAAAAAATTCCATTAATATTATTAATATATAATATTAATAATATAAAGATTTTAACCCGCGCAGCATACGGCCCTCTTCACCGTATAGCTATACCAACGCTGCAGCGGCGTATTAGTTATCTTTATAAGTAAGAATGAAAAAGTTTGATATGAATAATTAAGAGAAATTATTTACATGTTGAAGATATTTCGAGACATGTTGTTTAGCAGCACCATACCCGCGTCATGTTGAGCTGAGCAAATACGTCTGTACCGTAGCGATGAGTCGTTTATGAACGAGCCGCACAAATGAGCCGTATTCGTACGACTCCGGGTAAACCGTACCAAGCCTCAATTCAACGGTCACCTTTTTTTTCACATAATTTTTTGTTTTACAATAAATCAATTACTAACCTCACTACGATTACAAATAACTATATTACTAGCAAATTCTTTTCAAAAAATATAGCTAAAGGAATTATGCAAATGGCACGAGAGTGGTCATTTAAGAAAAAAAGTATTTTTACTACAATCAGCTTTTCATTTTTTTTTACATGGTAATTACATGTCCTGAAAGTTCCAGAAAGAAAAGCAGTACAAATTTGATTTCACAAAGTTCATTCTCTTTCATACAAACGAACATATTTCAACTAAGATAGTTTAGATTACGTAGTTGTACTTTTAAAATCACGTGTGTACAGAAATATGGTGAAAACATGCGACGTTAATGCGGTGAAACACAAAACGTAGGCGTAAACAAGTAACTATTATAAAATCAATTTCACGGAAGCTCTATTAATGTAAAGTGTGTTTAACACGAGTTTTCACCGCAAGATTTTCCTGGCGATAACAAAATAATAAAACGTTACCAATAAGCAAGGCTAATATCACGTAACAAAATGTTTGCGCACTACCCCTGATATGTGCCGACCCCTGGAGAGGTAGAGGCTGGCGCAGAGCTCGAACCTGTTTTCCGAAAAGACCAAAAAGTTTTTTTTTAAACGTTATTATTTCATCGAGCACCTATGAAATAATAACGTTTAAATCAAAATTTTAAATTCCTTTATTTTTATTATATGTATTACAAGCGCGGACCCGTGAAAAATCACGGGATATTATAATTATAGGATTTGTGAAATTAAAAGTAGGTATTTATAATAAAAAAAACATATTATTTATTATTATTTTTTTTTAAAAAGAAAGACAAACATTCCCGGGTTACGAATAACCTGACAATATTTGAAAATCTCCTACTACCACCACAGTAAGCTGAAAATGTTGCTTGTGTTGTGATGGAGGAATTAGCCAGCCGAGAAATTGAACACACTACGCATGAGTGGAACCCAAGCGCGATGTCAACTCGGCCACCGACCGGTGGTATATGCTTTAGTTTTTCACTTGTAGCAAACACTTTGTGGGTATACATAATTATAATAATTAAAATAAAATAACTTTGTTTGAATACCACTTTATTGTATATATTTATAACCAACCGGTTTCAGTTCAACCCGAACCTTCATCAGGGTTAATAAAAACATATTAAATTAATTACAGAGGTGTATGGGTACTTATAGTTAAGCTGGAAGAGGGAGAGAAAACATCAACTTTGGTGGGGGTGGAATACTTAGGTAAGAGAGAGGGGGTAAACATAGGTGCAGGGAATGGAAATATATTTAAAATGGGGCTGTTTGTTAAATCTAATTGTTTATTTAATAAATTGATTTTATTGACTTTAAGGGATTTTATTATCTCGAGTGCTTCTAAATTGTTGAGGCGTAGACCTATCCTGTTTCTATGTAATACATCTATACCTGAAGGCTTATCAAATGAGTGATCTTTATCTATTAAATGTGTTGCAAATTCCGAAAAACCTATGTTGTTTAAGCATCTCAAGTGTTCAACTACTCGCGTTTGAACATTTCTTGCAGTTTTACCAATGCTTTAGTATTATTGCCTTTCAAACGAAGAACGTACGTATCGAATAATTTTTGTTATTTATTTAATTTATTAAAATCTCCAGGCACTCCGTGATCCATAATATAGTTTTGATAATTCATAACCTATAAACCTATAACTCTTACTAAATAATTAAAAAATACTTATTTCGGTTAGTGGTACATGGGTAAATAAGTCATATGAAATATTCCTCCATAATGCGTAACATTATTCAAGTTCAATGAACTTTTAATTTTTAAAAAAAAGTTAATAAAACATTTATCTCTAAATAGTATAAAACAAAGTTGCTATCCGCCTCTGTCCATTTGTGCGCTTAGTTCTTCTTAACTACGCAATGGATGTTGAAAGGGTTTTCACTATCATTTAGAGCAAGGCTGCCCAACCCCAGGCCCGCGGGCCACAATGTGGCCCGCGAACGAATTATAAGTGGCCCGCGTGAAACATTTTCAAAAAACCCGCCAATCCGCCAATTTGAAAAAGTGTCGCGGGCCCGCGGTAAAACAAACAATGCAGCTTGCGCGCGGTCACCAGTGTTGCCAACGACGGCGATTTATCGCTATTTAGGCTACTCAGAACGAGAATCAGCGACGAAAAAATCTAACCTGTTGAATTTACTTTTGAAACAAAAATACACGGGTTTTCGACAATATTTTTTTTGCGTCGAAATGGAATCCTGTAGCCACCCCCCCCCCCCCCCCATGGAATTCGAAAAATTGCTGTGAGGTATCACATATGATGTTCGGAATTTTTTCTCAGCGATTTTTTTCTCATTTAGATTTTTTTTTGTGGGGAATTATGTTTTATAGAAATTCTCTAACAACCCCCCCCCCCCCCCCCCCCCCCCCCCCCCACTGTGACAGCGCTTTGGGAGTGTCAGGACCTAACCTTAGAATAAACTCGCACAATGATCACAAACTCGACAGAATTTAGAGCTAAACTTAAAACTCATCTTTTTTTAGGAATAATAATATCAGTAAAGTCATTAACCTTTCAGCTTTAAAGTCCGCGACATTGTAAAGAGCTAAATGTGTAAAAAATGTAAATAACTATTGATAATTTTAAATTAAAACTTATATAATAATTAGATAGAGCCTAGGAAGTTATATTTGTACAGCGGCCTAAGGATGATTATTCACAAAAACGACGCTACTAAATTATACAATTATTATTATTCTTAATACTAGGCAAGGTTAAGATTCTCTTAATCCAGAAAGGTAGTATGTCCCTTTCAAAGATTAGACGGTAACTCATCCCCTAGTCTGCTAATTGAAGTTGTTATTACGAAGGGATTGGGTTACAAGGGTTTTGTAACAACAATGCTGTAAGAATTTGTTGGTAACTTCAAGCACAGCGGGCTTTACATACTAACAAGAAAGCCTCCCGTTAACGTAAAGCCTTTATTGGATGACAAAACAACTCAACAAGGGGATCTTCAAAAAATCTTATTTTATAAGAAAGGTAGACATGATACTCGTATTTAGTTGAAAATATTATCGGAAAATATGAGGTTACGTTTCGACGAAAACATTTTTTTTAACATTTCGAGTAGTCTACCGAATTTTTTTTTAAACTTTCTATTATACGAGGGTGGTCTGAAAAGTTTCCGACCTAACAATGAAACAAGTTTTTTTTAATTTAATAACAGCTCGATACTCAATTTTTCCATTTTCACAAAAACACACACTCAAACGACTGTCATCTAAAAACTGCGCGTCCAAAATGGCCGAAACTTTGGTGAGTAACTGTCAAAAGATGCACAACTATATTCACTAGCTTTTGTTGACGAGTACCGCCATCGTTGCGTTGAGGTCGGAAACTTTTCAGACCACCCTCGTATTTTCCATGCTAAATTCATACAGGAGACCCTGTGGAAAATTACTTTCATTAAGGCCTATGGCATCTTTGGGAATGTTGAATGGAGAGTATTTTTGACGAAAGGAAGTAGTGTACCTGGGTCTTGAAGAGAGCAATGTTGTAGGAGGAAGGAGAGGAAGAAGGAGAAGGAATCCATACCTCTCCGCGTGGAGAGGTATGGATTTCTAAAGTGACTTTCTTAAAGATAATAAAATTTATAAAACAACATTATAACACCGGCCAGAGCCCATAATGTATTAAATAAAGTTACAATCAGACTGGTAGACCTTCTCAGTATCGCCTTGGTGAAAGATCACCGTTCTAAAGCGAAACGTTCACCTCCCCCGTCTCCCTCCCTTGCCAAGTATTGTTATGTTTGCAGTGCGTTGATGTGCGTAGATGCGATTGCACTAGTATTGATGAACGATGTTAACGGCACTTTTGTGAGGGCGGTTTAATACTAATAATGGTTGCTGTCCCATCTCCTTTTTTAACATTTACTTCAATATGTGGTAGAAAGTTATAAACGAGAATATTTCAAAGGGTATATATATATATACGGTACCAGACTACACAAATTAGTCGCAAAGTTCACCAAATTAGCCTTAATCGTTTCTAGACAGGTCTGTCGTACAACTTAATTAGAGGGAAAACTTTGAACGGACTTCCATGCAAACCATGTTACCTGGTTTATCTTCTCTCATGTAGCTACTAAATATAATGTTGTTTCCGATATGTAGACAAATTTATTGCAATCTTTAGAAAGGCCAGATTATGTCTATGTTGTGGTGTAACTTTTTTATGTGAGCTTTCGTTTTCGAGTAAATCGAGTCCGAAGTTGGATTTTTTTTGTCAAATTTAAAAAGAAAAATCGGTCGCTAGGGGTTAATAATACCAGCTGTTAAATGTATTTTAAAATTTGTTAAAGCATAAACCCGGTTCCAAAAGTTTTTTTAACCCTTTAGTTGCCGAAAAAAAAGTTTTAAAAGAAATCGAAATGCTCAAACAGAAAAAAAGTTTGTAGTGATAGACCTTAGACTAACTACGTCATATTATTCCTCCAAGGTTTAGTTAGATTCTTCCAATATATAAATAATAATTGGATGGTTCACTCTCAGCGCCGCTTTCGTAAAATATCATCCCAGGGGCGTTTAACTGGAGAATACTTTGCATTAAACAAAACTCATTGACCCGATTAATTAACAAGTGGCTGATTAGTCAAAGGTCAGGAAAAACCTTTATTTACCTTTTAATGGAAACTGGCCTACTTCATAATAAAAGCGTACCCACATGATAATCATAGCCATTTTTACAAATCACAAGTGGTTATTTTTCGAAAGCATTTTCTTTTGTTAAGTTGAAACAGAATAAACAAAATGCCAGCATGTCATTAAATAAGTACCTATTTCAAGGTGAATATTATATTTCGGGATCAAATAATTTGAGATAACCTAGAAAAATTTAATTTCAGCGTTTATGATGCAAAAGCACGCAGTTTATTTACTTTACAGAAAGTTGGCTAAAACAACTAGCTGCGAAAAAAAACATCACGGTTTAGATAGAATCTAATCAATAACTAAACTCGACTCCTCGTAGAGTATAAGGTCTTGAACATACGACGACTCCACCTAAAATTTTCGCTAATACATTTCCTGTTCAAATATAAAAACAAAACTCTCTTACAACACAACTACACCACCAGAATAATAACCAACGGTCACTACAAAGTACCTTCACTACATACCACGTCAGCTCAAAGACAATTTTCTTTCCTAGCTCCTAAAATCTTTAACCTTATCCCTGAAAACCTAAAAACAGTGAGTCAACCCCATTAATTTAAAAAACAAATTACGAAATGGATCCTTACACACGGAATACATTACAACTACAATACCCATTCATTCTACACTCTATCAATTTAATCACCTTTCAGACAAAACATAATATATCCTTATTCCCTAACTTAGCGGTATAGTATGTACATAATTAATTAGTTTGATCTATTTACTAATAATTTCTCAAATTTTTCATGTTCTTATAATTCTCTAACTTCTCCATCCTGTTCTTGCAACCCAAACTAGCTGTACCTACATCATTTTTCTTTTTATATTATAGTAATGTATAGGTTCTATGTCCGCAAACTGTAAAATTCACCCGCCATAACACAGGGTCATCCCTAGCATGGAGCGTGAAATATCACAAAAAACCACATGTACTCTCTAAATCATGTATCAATAAAATAAACATCTAAAGGTTAAAAACTTAACGATATTTGTAAGCTTCGTCCTTCTTTTACATGTAGATTGTAGACAAGTCCTGTCTAAAGTTCGAATGCTGAACTTAACCCCATAAAGCGTTTTAGACTTTATACCAATACACTTGACTTGAATACAAGTTTAGTAGCAGCTGTTCTCTGAATTCTCAGCTTAAAATTGAGCGAATGACGGGGGTTGGATAGTTTGTTGTACTTATTTACCGCCCCTAGGCGAACTCAGTAAACTTTCAGTTCGAAAAAAGTATAATTGTTTTGGGAAGTCTAAAGATTCTATTAACATTATAGTATAACCTCGAGTAAGTTGGAAAGGTTATATGACATTGGATTGAACTTGACGGAAAAAATGAATTATTACACACTTCTGAGAAAAAAATGTATAAAGAAACAACGATCTCATTTTTTTCTGAATGAGAAGAAGGTAATGTTTTCTCAGAATTTGAATGTATTGCCATTTTGAGATTCTTAGATTTATTCTTAGAAAACCAAAAAAAGAGGAGATGTTTGTGACAGATGGAATGTAGGACGGTAAATACAATTTAGGAGAAGTTCAGGGAATAGCAGCAGGTTAACAGTGAAAATTGAGTGATATGTTGTTGAAAATGTGAATTTTGAAGATAATAAACGGAACAGAAAGATAAATACGTAATAGTTTTACATTAATGAAAACAGTCTTGCTCTACAAACATCAACACCATAAATAGGTATCTTATGATTTTTGGTTTGATTTGATGTTTGGTTTGAACAGTTTTGTATGTTATAGGTAAATTATGAGATGGCGTCACAAATAAAAAATATTTCCAGCGTTGGCAAGTATGATTCGTCGGACAAAGTCTGACAAATTTTCAGTCCAGTACGATGTGTAGTTAGCGTATGATATGCGCAACTTTTGATCAACACTAAACACAATATATTATAACACAATACAATAAAAACAACGGGTCGCAAGACTACGCATTACTCATATTGTATAAAATATATTCAAAACAGCGGTGATAGTAATTTTCGACAAATACACGGAAATAAACAAGAAACCAAAAAAAAAAAAAATAAAAAAAATAAAAAAATAATAATTACTGTTGCTGTTATGAAATGTTTATGTAAGTGTATGTATGTGTGTATACATGTATGCATGTAGGTGCATACATGTACATTATTCTTTACTTACAGTGTTGTGTTCATCAATGTTGTGTTTGTCTGTAATTGGTGATAGTATCAACCAAGTTTAATTAATGTAATTGTATTTCGAGAGCTTTGATATGAATCACTGTTGACAAACCTAAGAGAAGAAAAAAAAAAAAAAAAAAACCGCTAACGGTCTGTTATCGAGCAATGACTATGAAAAATAGGATTTAAAAGTCATAAAGATAAATTATTCCCTAAATAAATGCACGTAACTGAGAGCAAGGGAGATTCAAGCGAGGATAGGTACTATCATTATATCAACTTGTTACGAAAGATAATAAAACATTTATCTGTTTATTGATAGGTAGGTCCTAGGAATCAAACCACTTCCAAACTCTAAAAGAAATATGTACTTTCATTTGGAACCCATAAACCGCAAAGCCCGGAAAACTGTTTAACTGTGCAAAAAAACTTATAAAGCGACGGAAGACTTCTAAGACTTCCGTCTTGCATAAAGATTTTGCACGATATAAAGTCGAAGCGCATGATTTTTATACGTTTAAAGCAGTGCTTCCCAAAAGCAGCGTAGCCAACATTGGAAAAGAGCCGTTTTTAAGCCAATATTTGTCGCAAAAGCACATTATCGGTGTCACAAATGCGACGGGGTGTAATTATTGTCGTTCAGCGGTGCACTAAAAGCTCATCAATTTGAATCGAATTAACGCTAACCGGTTTAGCTGTCAGAGTGACCAGACATCACACAATATTGATTTATGCATTCTAGGCGGGTACCTACAACAAGTAGTCGGGTCCCATACCAGTCGGGTCGGTAAGCAATCGGCATAAACCGAGTGCTCTATAGCGCAGTTGAGTGTGGAACTTCTCTGCGCAGGGTCTTGCAGCATTTGGTTTGGGGTGATTGCTTACTGACCAGTGGGATGACGTTTAACATTGAGAAAAAAACTTTGTTTAATCCTTCAGGTTTTAAAATATTTTTACCCACAAGTCCCAACGACACGATGATATTTCATGGAATTTCGAAACTACCTTTCGAAACTACCGAAATTACCTTTGAAATGATTGTATTTTTCACTTAACTTCTTATGCCGTTTATACAATAAAAAAATTATAAATAATATTTTAACTTTCAATGAAAAAATCCCGCCAATTTGTAATCACACATTTTGACTTTTTTTTTTTTGGATTTTATCCATGTAATTATGTACAAATATTTGAGAAACTGAGAAGAATCACATATCTACGTATAGAAAAAAACATAAAAAATCCTTTTATAATGTATCCCCGGTCACCTTCATAGCCTCTTATGGAATATTTTCGTGGCTAGTAATGTCCTTCCGAGGCTCGAAGGGTTAAATTAACTTGATTTATCCTTCTCCAAGTCGTCACAAGGTTATATTTTTACTCGACAAACCATTGGCGCAGTTTTGATTTTTTTAAAGCGGCCGGTGTTTAATATCTTATGAGTAAAAAATATCTATGGTTCTTGGTAATGAAGGAACACGTTTGGGAAGCACTGATTCAAGTCTCAAGCGCCCAAGATGCCATTGGAGTGTATGAAAAACTCAAACTCGATATTCCGTAATCCCGGCTTAACTGTGTTATACTCTCAAAGGAATCAAAATAGAACCATAGATTAGAGGTGGTAAACCTTTCCAGGCGAAGTGAAGGTGGGAAGGGGGTATTTTAATAAATTAACTCATATTACAAAGCACCTATTTAAAAGATATATATGCATCACATCTGACAAGACTTCTCCATACAAAAACATTGAAAAAATCGTGACCAAAAGTCGCGTACACAAATGAGTCTCAAACTAGAAATTTATAACTGAACTCGGAACGCGAGAATGGTTTCCCTCGAATTGCGTCAGCAGATAAGTCCGTTACACGTATATCTGACATAACGTCAAAGAAAACTGTGTCAGCAGGCCACACCAAAAGTGATCGCGAGCCGCGGTTTCTCTACCCCTGCCGTAGATCAATAAAGAAACCCAGGAGATAGAGGATGGATAGACGATATAAGAGAGGAAAGACTTGTTCGTAATCTTTTATTCATATAAGCCTATCCGGAAAATCGCTGGATCGCAGAAATAAGTCGCATTGCGCTGGGTGTTGTATGGAAATCGACGATTCGAATAAAACTCGATAGATGTCGTATGCTTGGCGGGTACGCGTGTAACTTTTAAGTATAGTTAATAATATTCTGATCGGTGTATTTGAAATTTGAAGGCAGTTTAGAAAGGAGTTGAAGGGGGTTGGAATACTAACGTACTAAACTTGAGATCAATCGAAAAAAACAGAGAGCTACCTACACCATTAAAATTCATTGGTGGCTTCAAATCATGAACATATATTGAAAACTTGATCTTACTCAATTTAACTATCGTCAAAATCGTTGATTCATTTATGTTTGCAAGATAAGACTAGGTTTTTAATTCATTCAATAAATATGCGATCATATTATTGTTGATTACATTTTTAAGGCAGCAAGACAAGTGCTTCATATTCAAAAAGCAATAAAACTTAAGGTTAGATAAACGTGATTAAGAGTCTATACGCTGTGAGATTAGAGCCCGATTTATACGACTGCTAGTCATTGACTAGTAGTCAAGTTTCAAGATTGTAGACCCCCTGTTCTAAGATGAACGGTTGCGCGGCATTTTTTGTACAAAACATAATTTTGAATTTGAGGCTAAAATATCCTTTCCTCTTTCCGCACAGTGTCAAAACAGAACAAGATAAAAGCATAGGTTAGGTTAGATTATAATAGTGTACGCAAGTTAGTTTAGGTTAGGTTAGTGTACGTAGGTTAGTTTGCGTTACGTTAAATTTAAAAAATTCTTCTTCTTCTTCTTGTCAATGTTCACTATTATTTTTGCCATGAAACCTTCGCAAAGTATGAATAGTACCTCATTTGGAATAAAGTACAGCTACCAAAAACCCACAATTTACGAGCATAGTGGCTAACAGGGTGGCATCAAATGGGAAGCCTTATGACGTCACAGCCGGAGGGTGGAAAAACCCGCTACCTGACTCGTCTACACGTATTTTCACGCCGTTATATAAACACGGTTAAAGTCCAGAATGAACGACGTGTGGAGTTCTAATAAAATCCGCAATGAAAATGGACTTTTTTCTATTGTGTAGAATTTTTTTTTATACAATCGCTTGTTTTTATTTTTAGCAGAAAATGTATGATATGGGATAGTTTTTTAAAATTATGTAACAAAAAAAAGGATGAAATGGGCTAGTTTCTAATTCTTTCGCTAAAACATGTATGAATTGGGTAGGTTCTAATTCTTTAGCTACAAAGCCTGTTTGAAATGTTTAGTTTCTATATATGTAGCCAAAACCTGTATGAAAGGAGCAGGTTTCTAATTGTGTAACTAAAATGGTATGAAATAGGCAAGTTTCTAATTCTGTAGTTAAAAATGTATGAATTTTTTTAGTTTCTAATTATGTGGCTAAAACATGTATGAAATGAGCAAGTTTCTAATTGTGTAACTAAAAAATGTATGAAATGGGCTAGTTTCTAATTCTATAGCTAAAACATGTACGAAATGGGATAGTTTATAATTGTGTAACTAAAAATTAATTAAATTCGCTATTTTTCTGAGGTGTAGCAAAAAAGTGTATGAAATGCAACAACTGTGTAATTGGTTCAGTATTTTATGAGAGCAGCTTCTACTAGTATGTTTTGCGTTTTGTGTAATGTGTGTGTAATGGATTTATTTCCTATTATGCATATAGGTAAATCCAGCAGATGTAGTGTATGCTGTGAGTTTGTTTTATGCATCTAAGTAACGATATGGACTAATTTTTAAAAAATTGTTTAACAAAAATTGTACGATATGCAGCAAATATGTATTATGTAAGTAGGTACAATGTTTAAGAGAGAAGCCCCTACTTGTATGTTATAAGTTTGGTGTGTGTACATACCTGTTTGGCCTTCTGTGGATTTAAAAAAAGATATATGTTACACAAAGGACACAATTTAGACAAACTAACAGATATATATCATTAACTTATAAAGTACATAATTGAAAAGAAAAAAAAACACACACAAAAATATTATATTACGTGATACCCGACATTGAAAAAGAAAATAAGAGACGAAATATTTATAATAACATTTTTAAAGCATTCAATATGCTCGTGGTTCATATAATTATGAAAATAAATCCTACGTCAAAAATTAAATTTTACGTTGTTTGTGTAAAGCCCATAAAAATTAAAACATGTAAATAAAAAATAAAATCAATTTTAAATACACGTTCGTGATAACAAATAATCATCGCTAATGGGATCAGCCGTTCCATTTTGAAAAGCTTATAAAGCAAGCTTGGTTTAAATTGAATTAAAAAAATCCATCAAAACCGAATGAAAATCGCTTCATAATCCTGTTAATTATTTTTCGATGTTAATCCCCAGAGAAAACTTTTATTCTTTATTTCTACAACAGTTGAGTTTTGGGGTCCAAAGTGAAATTTATTGCGGAGAATATTTGGTTGAAATTGGAAAATTTTGAGGTCTTTCTGAGCGGATTTTTCTAGACGCAGAAATATTGTCTTTATCGGAAAAACAAAGCCATCACTGTGTTGTTTAGATAAAATTATTAAACGCGATGGCTATTTTTCCTTGATTTTCTCAATTCGGTAGCTTAACTTATACAGTGGGGGTGGAGAAACCGAGAAAAATACTGACAGGTATTTAAAATATTTGGTGTAAGTAGATTCCTATCAATTAACATACCTATACATAAAATAGCAAAGAAATGTTTTTTTTTTTTCATTTTTATACCAGGTTTTTTTTTATTGAAAAATGAGGAAAAATGATAGCGCGCCCTGCCATATTTTTAAATACATCATGAACAAATGAATGAAATGGAATCTTAGAAGAGGAAATTAACCCACTTCCCAACACCCGATCGAGCTGAAACTCGGCAGAAAAACTCGTTTTCGATGACAATACATTTTATCAACTTTTGATGGCAATCACTCGGACATATACGTATTTCTCTGAAATTAGATGACATTATATTACAACAGTTAATATAGGTACGAAATAAAACTCGGTCCATCCAATAGAGATTTGACTTAGGTACCGTTATCGGTGTTCACTTATACCCGGGAAGGGGGGTCAAATTATCAGCCAAACCAAAAAAATTAAGATTTAAAAGACATTTCGAAAGTTCGCAACAAGAAATTTTTTAAATTGATGTATTACAGTAAAAATAAAGTTTTTACAGGTATATTTTTAAAGGTGGAAATCTTCATACTCATGCTGGAATAAATAACTCGGGGCAAATAGTTGCACTTACCTAGAAATTTCAGATAAAAAACAGCCAAATTTTACGACCGGATGTTCACCAATGTAGATAAGTATGTACTTATACCGTAAGCAAGCAATACACAATAATGAAAATCAAACTTTAAGCATAAAGTGAAGCTTTATTCACATTTTAATCCAGAAGTTAATAATACATTGATTATTGCGTCATTGTTCCCTTCGGCACCGGGACAGAGCCGGGACACACGCCGAACGCGCGCCCCTTATTTATACACGGTAAACATTTATATTTGATATATATATTATTAAATATAAATCAAAAAAAGTTTAGCGAGCCCTGTTATATAGCTTATTTGAATAATAATAGCACCCACATCTTGTCGGGTTGTTTTTTTTTAACGAGTGGAATAAAATATGAAATAAACAACACCAGCTTGGGAAACGTGATATCTACCACCCCGAAACATCCTTTGTGAATTACTATTACGGAAGGGGTGCTATAAAAAAGGCTTTAAAATGAGAGAACCCCGTTTAACGATGCTCCGGGGGTAGTTACTAAAAGTATCTCCCCCGACAGACAAGGCTTTGATTTTACGCAGAAACTTAGGATCACTTTAATCCACTCGCTTAAATAAATAACTTTTAGATATAATCAAAGCATAAAATTCAGAATAATTATAATTGCATTGTGCTACTTTCGGCCAACTAAATTGAGTTTGAATTGTTTTCTTAATCACTTGGATTTTTAAATAAGCATTCAAACCGCTTCCACCGCAGGGGTAAGCAGTGTAGATAAACCGTCACAAAACTCTATCTCGCCATGCACTCCTTGCTTCATTCTTCATCCACAATCACTCATCGTCTCATACATAACATACTCTTCTATTCCGACTCCTGAGATGACCCGACTCCAGTATTTGATACACTTGATGCCATGACTTCCTCGTCTCTGACTAAACTTATTCTAACAATAACACTAGCGATTTATACCCTCCTGTAAACTTAATAGGTAACGCTGCCCTTTCGTTAAAAATGTTTAACATCACTTAGACCTCCAGGGATTAAGCAATTTTCCTTTATTTTGCTATCTACTTAACACAACGCGCTCTATTGCTCTATAACTTCATATTAGTTTTATTTAATCAACGGTTTCTTTTCTTGGAGAAAAATTTAATCGGATAAAGAAAACCTTTTCGCTATTTCATAAATATACTAGCGCAGACTCGTAAAAATATCACGGGATATTATAATTTCAATTTTGAAAAAGTCAATTAAATTTATTTTTTGTGAAAATATTATATCATGTGTATTCTTCACAAAATCAGATCCAATTTTGAAAATGACAGCTTAAATTCATAGCAAATTTGAGTTCATTAAACCCGATTTCCCGCAGGAATAACACACATACAACCGAAATAAGTATGCTTGATGATAATTAAAACAAGATCATTCAGCACATTTCCATTGTATTTTAATTTATAGTGTTAAGGGACGTACTTGACTTACTTTAAAGACAATTTTAATTTTACAATTTCAAGACCGGTCGGTGGCCGAGTTGACATCGCGTTTGGGTCCCACCCAGGCGTAGTGTGTTCAATTCCTCGGCTGGCTAAGTCCTCCATCACAACACAAGCAACATTTTCAGCTTACTGTGGTGGTAGTAGGAGATTTTCAAATATTGTCAGGTTATTCGTAACCCGGGAATGTTTGTATTTCTTAAAAAAAAAAAAAAAAAACATTAAATTGTTAAATTTTTAACCAGTGATTTGGAGTAAAAATGTAAATAAAATTTTGGAATGCGGTAACTTTTTCTCATAATTGTTCAATACCTACTGATTTTTTAGTGTTTTAAATTGAAAAAAAAATTGTCACCGAATTCCAAATTTTCATATTTTACTCCAAATAATGTAAGGAATCACTGATTAAAATAAGTCAAGTACCTCCCTTAACACCCTGTATATTATTACTTCCATTTCGATGATTCAAAAATAATAATCTTGTTGTGTGATTTTTCTGCCGCCTTTGTTATTGTGTTTTGTCTGTTTCAGATTTTAAAAACATTTATGTCATCTCTTTCCATTTTACTTAATAATAATTAAACTTCTAAAAAAAAGAAGTGTAATAAATATATTTTATAATAAAATATTTTATAATATAATAAATATATTTTCTAAATCACTCACAACCGAACAGCGATCAATCAGTAGGTAATAAAATTTTTTTTTTTAAATAAATTTTAAATAAATCAAATTTAATAATGTTATAATAATTATTAAGTTCTGCAAGTATTTCTGTTATTTTTACAGTTTTTAATGTGACAGCTGTTTCGGCTTTTGAGGCCATTATCAAACTGTGGATATGTCCACACGGCGACGACTTATTTATATGATTTTATTTATCCCCACCCATTTAAATTTCTATGATGTTCAAAAATGATTCATTGAGAATTGGAATAACCAAGATATTTGGGAATCCAGCAGTGTTTGCACACCTGTTAAAATTAATGACCTAAGGGTTTTCTTAATTGTTGGTACGTGGGTGATTATGTTAAGGAATTATATTTTTTGGGTTTTTTGAAAAGATTAAGCAGGGGAGAATTGATCATTTTTGTTTGATTATTAATTAGGGTTATGTTTGGATCATTAGTTCTTTTATTTATCTCTAATTGTTCTAGTAAATTTAATCTAAAACCCTTTCTTTCTATGTGTAAAGGTTTAGGCTCGTTGTTGTCAAGCGGGACGTGGTTTTTCTCCAAGAGAAAATCTCTCATTATTAAATTTGATTTATTTTAAATTTATTTTTAAAAAATTAAATGGAGTTCTACGAATTAAACACCAAAACAATAAATAATAAAACAAAAAATGAAAACACAGGAACCCGATGGGCATCATATTTTAATATTCAAAAAGCGGGAACGAAACACGCTGAATACCACGAGAATGGGGTGACAAAATCAATACGGGCAATCTACACGTGGAATAAATGGGTGGACGCTAAAAGCTTTTGGGAAATGTCACAGGTCAAAGCGATTCAAACAAAAACTCTAAGGAGGTATAATAATCTACCGTAGGTAGTTAGGCACCCGTTCCAGTTTCGGAACATTAATCAACTCGGCGTATCGGATTACTTGTAGAATTACCCGTATTAAAATGGACACACATTTCATTAGTTAATTATGAGAAAACCAATGTTTTGCTAAATACACTACCTATATTAAATTAAACTGGTCATCAGTGATATTAACGTAACATGAGCATGTGTTTTTAATTTCATGTTTATAACTGTAATAAAAAAGACCATTAATTTATTTCAACCATACTTCTAAGAATATGTTTGATTTAATGTTCGATTCGTTTGCCGATCTACTACCAGAGTGCAGTAGCGCTGCGTTCACCACCGGCAACAAAAAGGAATTTCTTTTGCCTGTCAGTAAAAATGAAGACTACATTAACATAACTCAAATTCGATCAATTTTTAACTACGAGCAACGCCGGGTACACAACAGCTTATAATTTATTAATAGCTTACCTATATTAAATATGTAGCGGTAAAATAGTGAGCAGTCATGAAATTTGCACACCTTTAGGAATATCTAGTTAGTAAGGAACTTTGTTACTTTTCTTAATAATAAAGTATAAATACATAGACTTTTTTTTTAAATTTAGAAATACTGCATTTTCGGGTTACAAGTAATCTCAGAAGGTCGAAAATCCAGCACTTCATTATATGCTGAAAATTTGACTTGTTCAATGATGGTGGATTAAACAAAATAGGTGGATGGTGGATGGATGGTGGATGGGGTAATATGTCGTGTTGCGCTACCACCTTCTTTAGCCAACGTTTCGGACAGCATTGCAGTGTCCATCATCAGGGCAGATGTGTAAATTTGTGTATGAAGATGTGATACCGTGTTGCCAGCTCCAACCCTCTAAGGGCTGACAGTAACGTATAATTTTAAAGTGGTTTTCTGCGTTTCTGCTTTTCTTTAGTTTTGGTGTAGCCGTCAATTACCGGATACCAAGAACTACTGAGCGTGAATTTCAATTGCCTCCGTAATCAGCCGTGCTCTATAAGTTTTGGGTCTCCCCAGGACTTCAGGAACAAATCCAAAGTAATGCCCGATTTCAATCAAATGCTCGGCAATTGCCGATTTGTCAGGGTGGCCGAGTTTACTATCTGAACACTTCAGAGCTTGTATCAATATTTTTATCATTATTGAGGGTGGGAAGAGAACACAAATCAATACTTAATACAACATAATAATCTACAACAAAATAACGGTAATACAACAAAATAACCTTAATACAAGAAAATAGCCTTAATACAAGAAAATAGCCTTAATACAAGAAAATAGCCTTAATACAATAAAATAACCTTAATACAAGAAAATAGCCTTAATACAACAAAATAACATTAATACAACAAAATAACCGTCGACCAATCCAACTGAAAAATTGTGAATATTTAAAGAAATCTAGGACCATCAGCATAGGTACCTACATTTTCTACGTAAGAATTTTCCTTTCCAGAATAATCGTCCAAGCGCATAATTTACTGGGATAATTTTCCTTCATTCTATTCCTGGGGAGCCTATAAAATTACCTCAATTAATTTTTCCCCGTTAGCAAAGTTAATGGAATCTTCATAAAATTGTGTGAATAGAAGCCGAGTATTATTAAAACGGATAAAAAAATCCGTAAAACAATTCGCTAAAAGATATGTTCCTGAAATTCCAGGTGCACGTCAACGGTATACATTCTTTATCATGTTGTATTATATTAACTACTCCTATAAAAATATTTAAATCTTTTTTTCCGTCATGCGAAAATACATAATTTTTTTGACGTTAGAAAGAGAAATAATAAATCATTCCAGTTTGCCTCAAATATTTTTAGTGGATTCCAATATTAGATATAGATTCAATAAAATCTTAAAAATAGCCAAAATATAATTCATATTTCGCGCCGGTATTGTAACAATCAGTAAATTTAAAAAAAATATATATATGAACGAAATAAAAGTGAAGGTACAGTGTTCTTACAAATTCCACAAACAAAACTAAAGTTTAAAATTAAACAATAACTTTGTAAACATCACTTATAGGTAAATACTTAATGTCGACCGGGTTTCGCTACAACCGTAGCTTCATCAGGACAGTATATATGAAGAAACAAAACTAAAGTGTTTTCGAAATATCGAGTTCTCTCAATGTTTCTATGATTGAGATTAAAAAAAAATTAAAAATGTGTTTATCGTTTATGACAACATTTTTCACGTTTGATATTAAAATTTTATTATTTAGAAACAGTAATGTTTATTTTAAATGCACACACCGGAAAGATAATATTATCTTGTTTCTAAAACAGTATTTGTTTTTACGGAAAATTTAAAAATAATATGTATATAGCGCATTTGAAATACACAGAAAACATTGCAAACTGAACAAATGTTAGGAAAGTTCTGAAGGGTTAAAAAATCACAGATCTGCTTATGTGACACCTGTATATGGGTTCCTACGGGGCACCCTGTATAAGGTTAATAAATAAAAGTATATAAGTCCTAGGGCAATAAATCCGAAATGAGAGAATGAAAGTTGAAGAGTGAATGTAATTCAGCGAGAATAATACTTGCCAATAATGCCATCTCCCGCTGAAGCGCGCGGAGAGCGATGATATTCGAATTGATTATATTTTCATTTTACCTTCTCGTAAAGCTCGAATATCTCGAATCGCTGTCTTCAATCTCATTACTGTATTTTAATATCATCATAAGATACGGTGGGCGACTGCTTTAAACGTTAAGATCATAGAGCTGAATAGACTCGACATAAATGATAGTAATATTGTAGCTATCCCGGGAGATAAATGCTGGAGTTTTAAATAATTGAAAATTAACATACTTATGGGGCGTATTTCATCATCCTCTTGATAGCTTATCCACAAGATAACGTATATATTCAATTTTCGATTTAATTATTTATAAAGTCGGAGTTTTCTATTCGGTACTCGAAACGATGAACAGTTGCTTGCATCGGATAAGTAAGCCGAGTTGTTCTAATTACTGCGAGAGATTATTTATTAATATATGTTATCCTATGGATTATCAAGAGGATGGTGAAATACTTCCTTATTCTACAGACGATGACAAAAAGCTACTTTTAAAGTATAGCAAGATCATTTTCATCGTGAACTATGGAGATTTGAACTATCTACTCAACCCTACAGACGATGACACAGTATAATAAGTACTTATTTCAATTGTTCAACGAAAAGCAGGATTTCTAAAACAAGATTTGAAACTCGGGCGAAGTTACTAATAGTAATGTATACAAGTAAACAAAATGAAACAATTTAGCTTCCAAAAAGTCTTGCTTGGTAACCAATATACCCTTAAATGCATGACTTCTTATGACGCATATACATTTCTAAAACAAGATTTTAAACTCGGGCGAAGTTACTAATAGTAATGTATACAAGTAAACAAAATGAAACAATTTAGCTTCCAAAAAGTCTTGCTTGGTAACCAATATACCCTTAAATGCATGACTTCTTATGACGCATATACACTTGCGAGGCGAACCGCGAGCCTAACTACTAAACATAGGAAAGGAACTAACTGCAAACAGTTCGACCAGCCAACCTTTAGTGGTTCGGCTCGCAGTTCGGCTCGCGGTTCACATGATTAGATTGAAAAAAAAATATTTTTCATGAAAATAGAATCATAAAATAAATAATAGAAAATAGCAAAAAATATACAAAATGTTTGCCTATGTATATTATTTTCATAATAATAGGTTTTTTCCTGTGACAATCTTCAGTCTGATGATATTTAGAATTCAAACGATTTCGTAGATGGTAAAACGGCACGTTGTTTTACCACAATATGGACGTATCCTCGATATTTAATTCCGCCCCTAATTTAAAGTACTCGACTCGGTCCTCGCAGCGGGTAAGTAGTTCATAAAAATTCAATTTCTGAACCAGGAGATGGTTGATTAGTTCCGGTAAACTTTTCCGGCCCGCTCACTAAATTCCAGCCGAACCAACAAGGCAAAACAGCTCCAAAGGGAACACTATTTGTAGGTACAACAATTTGGTGAAATAATAACGCACAAACGCTTAAGGGTTGCAGACATTGCGGTGGCTTGTACAATTACATTAATTTATGATAACAATGTTTAATTTATTAAGGTTGAAGAGAAAGGGCTGCTTATTAACTGAAAATTTTAGAGTCAAACTAAAATAATTAAAATATCGTTAAATCAACCGTTGACCTCAACTATCTTTTACTAGATTTGTTTTTTTATTACACTTATTTGTCAAGGGTAAATTGAATCAGTAAATAGTGGAAGACTGAAAAATGACAATAGAAAAACAATTTACAGTAAAAAATAAGGCAATTTAAACAAAACAAAATTTCGACATTTTCAAGGGTAAATGGATAGATTGTGGAGGACATTTGCAAAAGGTAAATTGATTGATCGTGGAGGACATTTTTCAAGGGTAAATTGATAGATTGTGGAGGACATTATCCAAAGATAAATTAATTAATCGTGAACGACATTTTTCAATGGTACATTGGTAGATTGTGGAGGACATTTTTCAAGAGTAAATTGATTGGTCGTGGAGGACATTTTCCAAAGATAAATTGTGTGATTGTGGAGGACTTTTTTCAAGAGTAAATTGATTCAGTATATATAGTGGAAGAGTACAGTTTTTAATTGTAATTTAATATTGTAGATAACAATGTCAACGCAGTTAAATATAAATTATAAGTAAGAAAAAAATAAACTTTGTTTGCAGCTCTTTATTTTCTTCGGGGCAAATTTTGAAACACAAAAATATTTTTTTAAATTTATATGACTACACTAGTGGGACCGGGCAGAGGTTGTTCTGTAACAGACCGCCCGCCTTAGGGGAGTTAAAATTTGTGGTTGTATGTATTTTTGGATGAGAAATCTGAAAAAAATAAAATTTTGGTTGAAATTTTTTTTTAGATCTCGACAACAGCGATACCTATTGGGTCCAAGACTATCCTATATTTCAAGCTGTAACCAACCATACACATTCACAAAATTTCATTGCAATCGGTTGTGCGGTTTCGGAGATTAGCGTGTACGAACACAGTGTCACGTGATTTTTATATATTAAGAAGACAAGTATCATTATATTCATATAAATACTAGATAAAATATTAACATTAATAATTAATAGGCATCAAAGGCATGTTGAGCTAATTATATTATGTATCGCTCGTGTGACTTTTTGTGTATTTTGTGTTTCATGCCTCTCTTTGTATTTACTCTCTCATTTAATTTTGTATTTTTTATGTTTTTTTTTTTTTTAAAGAAAGACAAACATTCCTGGGTTACGAATAACCTGACAATATTTGAAAATCTCCTACTACCACCACAGAAAGCGGAAAATGTTGCTTGTGTTGTGATGGAGGGCTTAGCCAGCCGAGGAATTGAACACACTACGCCTGGGTAGGACTCAAGCGCAATGTCAACTCGGCCACCGACCGTGTAGATATTATATATCCTTTGACCGAGTAGGTTTTTGTAAATGTATGTACCTATTTGTACATTAACTGAATTTGTATAACTGGATTGTTTTCATGTAAGTGAAAACATCAGTAAAACCCAGAATAAATAAATAAAAAGTAAAATTACTAAATAATATCTGATGAAAAAGAGAGAAGCAACAGAGACAAATATATGCAAAGTAAAGGAGTCATGCATATACAGATTTGATTTCCATATACAGATTTGAAGTTCCTCTACTTTATAAATACTATCGATGCCTACAACTTTACTCAATTACGAAATAAGTTTTGTTTAATTTATCTAGCGGTAGTTTCCTACAGCTTGGGGAATCCAAAAATATGCCTAATAATATAGGTATCAATATGTATACTACCATGTACGGTAATCTCATCGAACCTGCCATGGTAAAAGGCAAACAACGTAACATACAAAACAAACAAGTACAACCAAACAAACTAATGAGTTGACATTGGAAATTGGAAACATTGGAAATGATAAAATGTTACTTGAATATATTTTGCTAGACGCAAAGTAAACACGGCAAACAATGGCCGGCGCATAGATAAAATATGTTTTCCTTCTGTCTACATCTGTGCAACTATTGTACCGCAAACCTCGATTGTAATTGTATTTTATAAAATTGTTTATACAGCCCATAGAGTAATGAAATTATGACATCGGTGATAAAAAAATAAAATACAGATTGTCTTAGAAGTCACATATACTTTGCGTTAGCCCCTCATTATAAGACTTAAGGTCATATTTTGTTCACCGATAAGATATAATATATGTCAAGTAATTACCATCAACAGCCTTGTGCATATAATCTGGCTTACAAAAAATCAAAAATTTATCTGACGTAACTCAAGGCTCACATTTCGGTCCACTTTTATTTGTAATATTTGAAATTGTATATTTTATCGAAATCTATCTATCGAAATCGAAATATTTTCTACAAGTATATTATGTATTATGGTTGTGATGAAAGGCTTAAATCACAGTGAAAAACAGATAAACCATAGCTGCTAAAAATATACAAATTATTAATGAAAACCGTCATTCTAGCGACATCTGTTGAGGTTAAAATTGATTCAGTTTGTTTTTCAGTAGGCCCCTGTAATAGTTGGAATTATGTTGAGATTCTATAGTATAAACACAGAGGTCATTAAAATCGTCTAGGAACGACTAGGAACCCCCTTTTGAGGCTTCAAAATAAACATTGAATTTTGTCAACCAATAGATCTGAACAAAGAGCTATAAAATTTTGAGTAACCAATCAGTGAACGAAGAGGCGTACATCAAATGCAGACAAAGGAATGAACTGTGGATCAGGCAATAAAAAAGATAATTAACGACATTTCGATTCTCACAGAAATTGGAGGTGAACGCACTTTAGGGTCAACATCGACTTTCAAGGTGACAAACTCCTGGGAATGTTTACAATAACTGAGACATTTATGGGGTATCGAACCATTGAAATCGGGTGCTTGGAAGTTTTACAGGTTGTAAAGCGCACACACAAAAATGCAATGAAAAAAATTATAAACGTGATAGTATAAAAAAAAGGACGGGAAAAGCAAAGGAAAGTTACTGGCGGAATTTCAACTGTAGTGCAATTATTTATGATAGAAGGAGGGTGTCATGTTCGATAAAAATCGTACTAAAGAGAGGAGTGAGTGTTGGAAACAATGGAAATTAATCGTTATCAATTTAAGATGAAACGGACATATTGGTAAATCAATCTTGAATGAAAATCTCGCAAAAAAAAATAGACATTTTAGAAAAGTGCGGCGACCGAATGGAAGGATAATACAGAGATTTTAGCTGCTACAAAGGTCCTAGGGGCATAAAAATTGAGTATCAGAAGAAGACAGTAAGACTGAACATATAGCGATAGATTAGATTCAGGAAAAGTAGACATTTTACATACTTATTAGGTTAGGTATATATTAGAGTTACCCAATATTACGGAGGGATCGAAACAAGATAAAAGGTTGGCGGTCTCATGTATATTTTGAAGGGTAAACAATCGAAATCCGAACATGGTTTTTATTTACGTTAAGGTAATAAATGATTAGAAAAGCGATTAACTTTAACGTTGGGCTTATGAAGTATTTAGATTAGGAAAAGAGATTAAAACTAATGGCTCTAAAATTAAACTAAATTTACGGCCGTAGTACATAAAATCTGAGACGTAAACATATGTCCAGACGTATAATTTATGTGAAATCTTGTAAGTGAGGGATGGAGAATGGGCGGAGATTGGGTAAAACAATAAAAATGACAGATATCCCAGAGTCTAATTAGGTATATCTCCCGTAGAAGTGTGGAAAACTATATATTAATTAATAATAAATGAAGTATGAAATTTTCCTGGAGACCACACACATCGGGAAAAGTGAAGAAAAGATAAAAGGAAGGGTAAAGAACGGAGATAGGAAATGATCCATGTGGAGAAAAGCGATACAATTCGAATTTATCCGTGAAATTAATAAATACGACTTGGAAAATGAGTAATTATAAGAGTTATGAGAAATGACATAAGAATCAAGAAGAAATTGTGCAAGAAAACGTCGCGGATAAATATAAAATTCAAAGATAAAGGAAAAACTCAAATCTGCGACAGGGAGATAGAGAGTACGGGTGGAAATGGAAAAGCTCATATAAGTAACAATAAAATTAAGTAGAATTTAAACAAATCGAAATTCAAAAATGCGTAGTAAAGATTTCGACATGGATTTAAACAATTTTCGCACGAGATGCATAAAATTGAGATGTATATATATATTATTGAGGACGGACCTATCGCAAATTGAGAAAAAAAGGAACACAAAATCATGAGAATTTAACTACATTTTGTATGAACACAGGACAAAGGAAGCTTGGGCGATTAACACAGACTTACCCGATTCGGACCCTATCGATTTAGATTTGTGAGATGGAAACTGGCCACCGCCTTGAGCCGGAAAGCAGAACATCTTATGGAAGAACGATCGAAATTAGGGGAAGGGGTGTTCGGATTTACGAGTTGATAGGAAATAGAATTAAGCATCAAGAGAAATTCAGATACGTCTTTTGGGACCTGAGAGGGATATAAAAGATGGAACACATCAGTCAGGAGGCAGTCGCGCCGAGGATTCGAAAAGTTGTTACGTGGCGGTACTACGTCTTTGGTAGGATTAACAGTGAAAAATCTTTAAGTGTTAAATTTTAAATAAGCCCCTGGACTTAGGGAAATTTTGTGAAAAATACAAGTGCTAGAGTCAGTGAAATTTAATTTGGTTAAACAGTGAAAATAAATATAATTTAAACTCAGTGCTTAAAAGTGTTAAGTGAAGTGCAGAAAGTGATTACGGAATTAAGAATTTAACTAAAATTTAAAAATAATTATTTCATTCAAAGTGAAGACATTCAAATTAAACTTAAGAGTTTGTTATCGTTAAATTAAAGTGGATGTGCTCGTGAATTGATATTTAAAAATAGATTATAATTTTGTTTAAAATTATTAATAGTAAATACTTCATCTTAGGTTAAAAGAAACACAAAAACAAAAAAAAGGATTCGATAATAATAAACGTTTAAACCTTTGTTCTAAAATTAACAGTTAGAAAAAAAATTAATTTATTAAGAGTCGAGTTTAATTAAAAGTTTGCACAATTCGGAATAAATTTTCTTATCAATTTATATAAAATGAAATTTAGAATTAATAAATTGTTCAATTAAAATCCATCGTGCGTATAGCGACAGTGTTAAAAGTGTTTGTCGTTTTAACCGGAATTTTAATCATCAGTCTATCATTTCGAAAAGGAATTTGAAACAGCTATCATTCAAAAGCCTAAACTAGAAAAGTGTTATTAAATCAACGGGTTTTCTGAATTAGGATTTCGTTCGGAAGAAAAATTAAATATCAGCTAATTTATATGATTCAAGCGAGAATAAAATATTAAATAGGAATAAATAGTCGAAAAGATTTATTTTGAAATTAGTTGAAAAATACAATTAATTAGGTAGGATTTCTTCATCAAGGTTGTTGTGTACACCCGACCGGAAATACCTTGACGGGGGGTAAGTTTTCTTTTTATAAATAATTTTCAGGACCTAGGAGTGAGGAGATACAGCTGATTATGGTATATCAATTAAATTATTAAAAACAACAAAACAAAGCATTACACATTAATATATGTATATTATGTATTTATTTATATAAAATAAAGTAATATATTGTATATAAAGAATAAATATATGAGTAATGTATTTATATATATGTATTTTACTTATTAATCGAAGCATCGAAATGGTAGCGATTCTTAGATACCTACCTATGGACATATCTACTTTATTGAAAAAGAAAATATGTATTTATTAATATTCCAGACTATGTAGAATCATATATTTTATATTTATTTATTAATATATGTACTCTTTTTTTTTTAACATATTTTGACAATCGAGATATGTGTACTTATATATATATATATATATATTTATATTTAATTTTCACCTAACTTCTAGTAAATTTACTAAATTCGGAAAATGAAAAATGGTTTAACTTCAATACAGGATTTAAAAATATTTAAATTAACAATGCACAATAAAAGTAAAGAGGCACATATGACTTCTAAGGAATTTTAAAATAAACAAATCTCACATTTAGGTTAGTGTGTCAAAGAAGGTGTTTATATTATTCGATTTGTTTACAAATAGAGACACCAAAGATCTGGGTCAACCGCATGGTTTGAAAACGACCTTGGCCGTAACTAGATAATTTATCAGGGTTATAAGGATAACCATCAGGATGTCATTGTGCAATGTGCAGCGATATGGGTCATTTACAAATACCTATCATTCACAATCTACAATTGAAAAATCATGGGTTAGCCAGATTTATATCAAAAAATTACATGAAACATTTGAATACCATTGATTAGATGGTCGCATAGATTTTATTAGTTACCTGAAACAGCTAGAAGCTGCGTGCTTACAATTACCTACCATTCACAATCTACAATTGAAAAAAATCACGGGTTAGTAAGATTTATATAGAAATATTATACGAAACATTTGAACATTATTGATGGAGTGTTCGCATAGATCCCATCAGTTGCCAGAGACAGTTGAGAGTCGTGTACCCTCTTATGTGGCAATCAATTACTTGAAACAATTGAGAAATCACGGGATAGGATGAACGAAATTAATGTTGAAACCTGGAGGTAAAGTTTAAAACAAATACAGTTCATCAAACAGGAGGCAGTGGTCGCTCCTACAACAAGACCATTGACCAAACCAAATAGAGATGACGATTCTCTTAAATAAAAACGTCAAAACCAAACAAAAAGCCTGGAGTTCGATAGCTCTCCAAAACAAACTATCAAATAATTTCTTATTCTACTAGTATTTATTAGTATAACCTTATTCTTACGTATATATTCGGTTACCAAGCTAAGAATTGTGCAGAATTCTTCGTGCGAGATCCGAGCTCGGAATGCGAGGTAGATAGCCTCGTATTGCGAGTTATAAACCTTTCCCAAACTGTATGTATACATATATTTATTCGTATGTACTGTTTACTGGAGAATGCGGACCTGCATACAGCTTGCATTTAGGTCGGTAGACCACTCTCGCATTCTCTTTTAAACGTGGAATGAGGATTCACGACCCGTAAGTCCACACCAACCGTGAGTATATGATTGTATATAGGACGAAACCGGTTCGCCCTAAGTAAATTGTAGTCCAAGGAGGTGTTGGAATTTGGAGGTTTCGGGACCCGAGGGAAGACTTGAAGGCAGTGCATGATGACGTGGAAGGCTTTTTGGGACGCGATAACTAAGGTATCAATCAAAGAGCCGTGTCAAAAGATTGTACGAATTTCTTGTCGACTCACGATCATCTCGTTTACTTGCAGGAGGAAGGAGCCAAATTTTTGCTAGCAAAGGGTTATTCTGAGTTCGTCAAATATACAATTAACTAATAACATTACCATACTAAATCAATTTTACATGTACCTTATAGCAGCTGAGTCATGGAGGAGTGGCGCCAACCAGACACAATAATTAATCATTGCCAAATTTACTAACAATTAACCATTTGAGTTATATTTAATTATCTGTCCAAATAAACATGTATAATATCTTTTATCAGCGTTTAACTACAACTTTGTTAGGGTGCAGGGAATCAGAATAGTTACAATAGGAAAGTTAGCTCATCCAGAGAATTCATTTAAGTCTAGGTTTGCAATGGAAAGACCAATTAAAATTGTAAAACTCAACACCTCGATCAGAACCGAGAGGGTTACCACAAAATGAAAGTAATTAAAATCCTATATCATAAATCAAAAAAATTACACAACGTTTGATGGAATTTAATTACAATATAAATACGGGTATATTTGCGTTCAAGATCGTAAATAACGTATTAATTAGTTAAGTACATATGTCTATAAAGATATATAGTACAAGAGAGCTTTAAGTAGCTTTCTGAAGTTATCAAAGAAATTAAGGGTCCAATTTTCATGGAGGCTTATGTGTTGTAGGGGAGGAATTTTCCATCCCTGCGAACACATATGCAAAGCCTTAGAAAAAAAAAAGAAGTATCGATCATAGCCAAGAGAGAAGAAAATTTTATATTGTTATAAACAAATAAAAATAAAAGAAAATTATGAAAAGACAAAAACATTACAACTGCATAGCCGTGTCCAGGAGGTTCAGGTTTTATAAGATTGGAAAAAAAAAGGTTTTATTGGTCAACCTATTGCAAAAACGGAGAAAATAATAATAATAAATAGGACGTAATTAATTAAAGAATTAACAAAAAAAAAAAAAATCAGAAAAGTGCGACATTACATAAATACACAGTGAAATAAAAAAAAATAATAATAGATTAACGTAAATAAACAATAAATCCAAAAAGAATGTGTTAACGAATAAACTTATAACACAAAAAGTGTCCTTATAAATAAAAATGTGTTCATTCAAATGACCGTGAACTTAAGAGTCAATAAAAAATTCCTTTCATACGATAATGTAAACAAAAACAAAGGATATGTAGGTTAATGATGTCATTCAGTCAAAAGGAATGCGTTCTGTAAACAAAAACATTGTTTATGTTTTGGGTTCACCGAACAGATCGGAATGTTGATATGAAGCAAGTTTAATAAACAGACAAGCCCGAAAAACATCGAACTTATTGTGAAAACAAAGAACATCGAAAAAATTGATAAGATAAACATCGGGCGTAAAAACATCTATATATCTTAAAAGTCGGAAACATCGTTAAGTAATACGTATCACTCCGAGGAACAAAAAATTAAATAACAAACGTCGAGATTAAATAAACAATGACACAAAAACGAGATAGCTGGAACAAATATAACATAAACATTGCATTCGGATATCGTGGAGTATTAACGTAAACAATTATTGTTTATCTTATATTCAAAAATACAGACCAGCGGCGGGCCGTGGTACTTAACAAATTATTCACAAAGTCAGGAAAAGATATTATTATTTTTATCACTAGACATTCGACAGATTTATTAGAAGAATAGAAAGGTTTAGAGAAATTAAATTGATTAATGTATTACAACACCCAATGTACCTTACTAGATATCATTGGTTTTACAAAAATAATGATTACTTAAAATATAAAATTGATTGATAGCAATTGATTAACAAAAAAAAAAATATTTTTTTTTTTTTTGATTAACATTAATATCATTATAAAACAAAAGAAAAAACAATTATTATGACATGTTGGGGTGTTATCTATTATGACCATCTGTAACATAATAAATAACGGAAATATTACACCCATATCGTGTGATAGGTAGATCTATGAAAACAATAATATCAAAATAGAAAAGTGTAATTGTATTAAATCATAGTTAATCATTAGGACCACGTGTTAAATTCAAATGATCGCTCTACGTGCCGCCAATGCACGAGTAGATAGATTTAGTCAGGATCACAAATCTCGATAATCGACAGAGTCATTAATGAGGGTGAAACATTTGATGTTTTGTTTTGTGAGGTAAGATTAATCTTACATAATATAATTTACCATATAAACGGGTAAGTTGAAATAACGTAAGATTTACTCATGATAAGTTTGTTGACATTCAGGTTAGGTTGTTGACTATTGAGGCATATTTTAAGACACAGAGAACCCAGTCAATGGATTCGATAAGGAATTCAAGTATGGGCCAAACAAATAAACGTTGTTTTGAAAAGACAAAGTGTTAGTTGAGAATTCGACTTTCAATCTCAAAGAAAAAAATACAATCCAGAGTCGGCTCGAGACTTTTAATGTCGTTGACGAATGTTTATGATGGGATTATATATATGTGTATATATACCTATTAAAAGGAAATTCATTTTAGGCATTGAAAAAATCCTAATAGATTTTGTAAATTGAAAATAGATAAACGGAACATCTTGATAGGTATTGTAAAAAAATTTAAAATAGGTCGGATATCGAACAAGGCAAGTGTATACAAGAGGATGATGTGAAAATCATAAACGAACTTGAAATTTTACAGGAACAGCCAGGTGATAAAATACAAGAAAAATCTAGAAAAACAAAAAAAAATAAGAAAAACGAGAAAAATTTGAAAAAAAAAATATATAGAATAAAAAAGGCAACATATATATAAAATAATTAAGAAAATTAAAATAGGAATATTGAGGTTGTCGCTTAGTAAGAAAAAAAATAGATACATAAGCCGGTAACATTCGGAAGATCTAAGAAAATGGTGGGAAAACGTGGAATGGGGAGGCAAACAGAAGCTTTAGTGACGGCAATCGAGGAAAATGCTACAGCTGGGACGTCAACAGTGAACATCGGAGATATTACTACAATAATTCAAGCAGCTTTAGCACCGCTTGTTGATAAAATGCAGGAACTTGAGAAACAATTAGGAAGACCAACAACAGTGGCGGTGACAGGAGAGGATAGTGCGCCGAAAAACGTTCTCCAAGTAGTGGAAATGCTACCGCAGCAGGAACGACCTTCATTTTCCGGTGGAAACCAAAACCCCATAAGTTTCTTAGAAGATTTAAAAGAATACACTAGAAAAGTTAAACGTACAGATCCATTAATTGTCGTACGGGAAAATTTGAAGGGAGAAGCAAAAACGTGGGCCAAGTTATACAACAAGCGATGGGAAACAATGTTGGATTTCGAAAGAGATTTTTTAGCTACCTATTGGGGAGATATAAAGAAGAATGAGGTTCGCCGTCGTCTTGCGGAAGGGGTATATGATTCCAAGAGAGATATATCCATGCTCACTCATTTCGCAAATTATTGGGATTTAGCGAAAGCATTAAAAATTACCGAGACACCGTTGGGCGTAGTTGACGAGATTATGAGACATTACCCTAAAGATGTTCAATCGCTATGGTTTTCAGGGCAGTCAGGAGATGAGATTGTCGCTGCTGAGTTTCTTCGAAAACTAGATACAATGGTTTGCACACCGGAAGAACGGAACACAAAGAAAAGGAGTGGGGAGGAGATCAACAAGAAGGACAAATACCGTGACCGTTATCACGCTATAAAGAAGAGAATTCACGCAATAGAGAGTGTGGAAGGAGGCGCTAGCTGCAGTAAGTGTGCAGAAGCTACGACATCTTCACAGGGAGGTTCTACAAAAACTACAAGCGGCAAGGAGTTAGTAATCGCAAACAATTCGGGAAACGGCCGAGGGTTGATTCATTAGCCCTCATGAATACGACTCACACAGGGAGAGGGACGCCGGCACCAAAACACAACACTGCATTGAAGATTATGATGAAATGGGGGTGGAATCCAATGAAAGGATTGGGAAGAAATGAACAAGGGATGACTGTTCCAATAAAAGCAGAAAGGAATGTGAGAAGACGAAAGGATGGAGCGGAAGAAACGAGAACGGAAGCGGAAATAGATGTGGAAGTATGTGTCAATTCCTTACAACAAATAACGGATGAATGGAATCAATTGAAAGTGAACGAAGAGAAAACAAGCAGGGAAATTAGTGGGTTCAACAACATTTTCGAAGACAGAGATTATGAGGAAGTAGAAAAGGGTAGCACTTTACCGTTATTACCGGAAGCCAAAGCACAGATAGATAACACGGAAGTTCACTGTTTAATAGATACCGGAAGTCAAATCACGTGCGTTTCTCAAGAGTTTTATGAAAATTATTTAAATGATCAAACAATTTATCCTATTATGCCTGTAACGACTATACAGATTAAAGTAGCGATAGGACATAAAAGTCAGAGAATATCTAGGTTGGTTCTAGTACCATTGCGATTTGGAGATGTTATAATAAATACGCCGTGTTTAATAATACCGAAGTTAATTAGGCCAATTATATTGGGTATCAACTGGTTAGACGAATATACAGCTGAATTTAAATGTGGAGAAAACAGAAAGTTAAAAATAAAAACAGGAAATGGAAAGAAGGAAATAGAGTTAGTAAATTCATCCGTAATTCATAGGAAACCTAAACACGAGATTAGAAATCAAAATTGCACAAGTGGAAAAATAATTAATATTGAAGTAAACCCTGAAATAAATAATACGGCGTGCCTCGAGCGTAGAATAACGACATTTGTGTCCGAGTTAAATTTAGATTCAAAAGGAAAAGAAGGGTTAGAAAAGATTTTAATTAAACATAAGAATGTATTTATAGACAAACCGGGCCTAACTACTTTGTACACTCACGAAATAAGAATGACGGACGAGACGCCTTTCGTTAAGCGATCCTACCCAGTACCTTTTGCTTACAGGGATAAGATTGATGAAAAGATTAGAGAATTGGAGTCATTAGGAATCATCAGTAGAGAGGCCACGCAGTTTTCTAGTCCTCTAACATTTACCTTGAAAAAAGATGGGACGGTTAGGATACTCTTAGATGCTAGATTCTTAAACACCAGAATGCAGGCGGAAGTAGAAAAACCACCATTAACTTCAGAAATTATACAGCGTTTTCATGGTGTAAAATTCATAACCACAATAGATCTAAATTCAGCTTACTTTCAAATACCTATCAGTCCAGAAAGTCGCAAGTATACTGGGTTTGTATACAATGGAAAATCTTACGTATACAAGGTATTACCGCAGGGGTTAAAAACATCAGTAGGGAGTTTTTCAAGAGGAATGGACAAAATTCTAGGACCAGGGGTGAGGGAATTCTGCGCTAATTACTTAGATGATTTAATAATATATACGTGTGGTAGTCAAGAAGATCATTTTGAACATGTAAACGCGGTACTTGAGAGGTTAAAGGAAGCAAACATGACTTGTAAACTTGAAAAATGTCAATTTTTATTCACAGAAGTACGTATGTTAGGACATATTATAACGCCTTTGGGAGTTCAAATGGATCCGGAAAAGATTGATGCTATAAAAAATTTTCCGGTACCCAAGAAAATAAAACAAGTTAGAGCTTTTCTAGGACTTTGTAATTATTACCGTAGATTCGCGAATAAATATGGGGAAACAACACGGGTTTTGTGCGATTTACTTCAGAAAAATAGAACCTGGCGATGGGGTGACTCAGAACAGCGCGCATTCGAGAGGGTGAAAACATTATTTTTAGAGACAGTTATTTTACATCATCATGACCCAAATAGTACTTATTATTTACAGACAGATAGTTCGGGGTTCGCCATAGGAGGAGAATTATACCAGTTGGATGAAGATGGAAATCACCACGTTATTGGATTTATTAGCAAAGCTTTAAGAGGACCGGAGTTGAAATGGACCACGTCAGAACAAGAGTTATGGGCGATAATATATGCTTTACACAAATTTGAGACATACTTAAGAGGAGTACACTTAATAATTAGGACGGATCATCAAGCATTGACATTTTTAAAGAGCTGGAAGATGTACAGTGGCCGACTAACACGGTGGATTTTATATTTAAATCAATTTAACTTCACTGTAGAGTACGTCAAAGGGAAGGAAAATATAGGGCCTGATATTTTATCTCGTTATTCTTGTGATGCAAAAAATGTACAGGAGGAGAAAAACACGTGCCCAGAGATAGCAGCTTTTGCAGTGAAAGGTAGACAACAGATTCGAAAACACTTAGAAAATATAACTGAACTACAAAAACAAGACACATTTTTGGGAGAAATTTTCGGATATTTGCGCAAAGGAAAATTCGGGCCGCCGACAAAAGATGTAAATAGGTATTTAAAAAATTATAAAAAAATAGGCAAGACTTTATATTACACAACAGGGCTAAACAAAACGGTGTTAGCAGTACCACAAGAGTTGACTGAAGAACTAATAAAAATGATACATTTAGAAATCGGACACGGAGGAGTTTTTAAAACAGGGATAGCCTTGGGAGATAGGTATTATTGGCCAGGCATGCACCGAGATATAAAACGCATAGTGAGAGGGTGTCACCTATGTCAGCTGGCGAAGCGCGAAATTCGACCAACTGTAGGGCCGAGTAAATCCATAATTACCAAAGAAGTAGGACAATTAGCTATGGCAGATTTATACGGACCTTTACCGAGAGGAATAGGAGGGGTTAGATTCATTTTCGTGATCCAAGATTCATTCAGTAGATTTGTAAAATTATATAAATTGAGGATAGCAAGTACTAAGACCGTGTTAAATTGTGTAGAGGATTTTAATAAAACAATACAAATAGATGCTTTGTTAACTGACAACGGATCTCAATTTACATCGAAGAAATGGGAAAGCAGCTTAAATAGGATGGGCATACGAATCGTACATACTTCAATACGAAATCCCGGACCGAATATAACAGAGCGCGTGAATAAAGAACTAGGTAGAATTTTCCGTATTTATTGTCACGAAAAACATACCAAGTGGGCGGCTTTCCTTAAAGAAATAGAACAAACCTACAATAATTCGATACACTGTTCAACAGGATTCTCACCTAATGAAATAGCTTTTGGGAAATCACCAACTTATAGTTTAGACAGGTATACTCAAGGCTGCGGAAAATCTACGAAAACAATAAATGAAATAAGACTAGCAGCACGGAAAAATTTAGAGAAAAGCGCTGCAAATCGACAGAAATACTATAATCTCAACAAAAGATTAATAACTTATGAGATTGGGACCCTGGTCAAGTTGAAAAAATTTACACAATCAAACCTACTCAAAAAAGAAATAAAAAAATTCAATCTGCTTTACGATGGACCTTATGTAATTGGATCAGAAGTTTATAGTAACACGTATACGCTAATTGATCCGGTAACTCGGGAAATAAAAGGAGATTATAGCGCAATTCATTTAGCGAAATATTATACATGTAATAAGGAACAAAAACCAAGTTTAGAGATAGTGGAAATCAACGAATAAAATGCGAAATTTACAAATATTTGAAACCTTAAATAAATAAACGATTGAGAAAAATTTTAAATCTGTTAGGATACGATATAATTTAAGGAGAAAGAAAATTACTAAAATATTAGACTATCAGTTCGTTTGCGAGGGGCGGGTCGTCCTTAAGTCTTTAAGGTTGAGTGAACAAATCTCTTAATAAGCGACAATCATATTCTAATTTACTAATAGAGTAAGAGGAAAATTTTTTCGATAATATTGATTTTCTAGTTTAGGAAAAAAAATTGTGTGTTAGTGTGTAGGAAAATTTTGTTAGATAAGTAAGAACACAGAAGGAAAGCGTATGGGAGTTATATACCCACAAAAGGAACAAAAAAAAATACATATATTATAAATAGGATAGGGTACGTTTTATAAAACAAGATTTTAAATTGACAATGCATAGAGTTAGATTTTTTTTTTTTTTTTTTTTTTGAAAACTTGAAATAAGGCTATCTATAGATTTAGAGTAGACATTAGGTAAAGATAAAAAGGGAACATTAGAATTACGATATGGTTAGGTTAAATTTTCAAAAAAAAAAAAATTTTAAAAGGAAACAGGAACGATGAGAAAATTGGAGTTTAGTTAAGAACATTTATGAAATTTAAAAATTAGGGTGGGTAACACCTAGGCTAGAACAACTTGTTTGAATGATCTATGAAAAGACAATTAGAAATTACACAAAAAAAAAAAAAAAAAATTTGCGAATAAGAAAAAAAAAATGCTGGAAAAGTTTAAATGAAACATGTATACCACTGATTTTTGGATTGGGTGAGGTCGTGCAAAGATACATATTTCACAAAAATTATCATACTTACAAAACAAAAACAAAACGAAAAATTATTTGCACACCAAGAGACCATCCACTTTTCAGTTGGTCAATAGACCGCGAGATTGCAAACAATCTTTACATGAATCATTGTAAGGGAGGTCTTAGTCCAACCAGGTTGAGGACCACCTAAACACGCGAGTCGAGGGGCGTGTTTTTTCCAGAAAAAAAAAGAGAATAATTTTGAGTTTATCAAAATTAGAGAAATTCCATAAAATAAAATCTACGCGAAAAGAAAATAGAAAATACAATGAAATTCAGAGTCAAGGTTGTTAACAATCCAAACAAAATGGAAAGAGAGATAGGGAAAAACAGAATGAGGGGGGGGAGAAAGGAAAAAACAGAATGGAAAGAGAGATAGGGAATAACAGAATGAGGGGGGGAGGAGAAAGGAAATAACAGAATGGAAAGAGAGATAGGGAATAACAGAATGAGGGGGGGGGGAGAAAGGAAATAACAGAATGGAGAGAGAGATAGGGAATGATAGAGTGAGGTAGAGAAAGGAAATAACAGGAAGTGATGTAGGAAAAGGAATAACAGAACGAGGGGGGGAGAATAGCTAGACTACATTTGAACACAATTTCGATGTCTAAAGTAGTATACAACGTTAGCCACAGCAAATTGAGTTCAGAGGGGGGAACTGTGATGAAAGGCTTAAATCACAGTGAAAAACAGATAAACCATAGCTGCTAAAAATATACAAATTATTAATGAAAACCGTCATTCTAGCGACATCTGTTGAGGTTAAAATTGATTCAGTTTGTTTTTCAGTAGGCCCCTGTAATAGTTGGAATTATGTTGAGATTCTATAGTATAAACACAGAGGTCATTAAAATCGTCTAGGAACGACTAGGAACCCCCTTTTGAGGCTTCAAAATAAACATTGAATTTTGTCAACCAATAGATCTGAACAAAGAGCTATAAAATTTTGAGTAACCAATCAGTGAACGAAGAGGCGTACATCAAATGCAGACAAAGGAATGAACTGTGGATCAGGCAATAAAAAAGATAATTAACGACATTTCGATTCTCACAGAAATTGGAGGTGAACGCACTTTAGGGTCAACATCGACTTTCAAGGTGACAAACTCCTGGGAATGTTTACAATAACTGAGACATTTATGGGGTATCGAACCATTGAAATCGGGTGCTTGGAAGTTTTACAGGTTGTAAAGCGCACACACAAAAATGCAATGAAAAAAATTATAAACGTGATAGTATAAAAAAAAGGACGGGAAAAGCAAAGGAAAGTTACTGGCGGAATTTCAACTGTAGTGCAATTATTTATGATAGAAGGAGGGTGTCATGTTCGATAAAAATCGTACTAAAGAGAGGAGTGAGTGTTGGAAACAATGGAAATTAATCGTTATCAATTTAAGATGAAACGGACATATTGGTAAATCAATCTTGAATGAAAATCTCGCAAAAAAAAATAGACATTTTAGAAAAGTGCGGCGACCGAATGGAAGGATAATACAGAGATTTTAGCTGCTACAAAGGTCCTAGGGGCATAAAAATTGAGTATCAGAAGAAGACAGTAAGACTGAACATATAGCGATAGATTAGATTCAGGAAAAGTAGACATTTTACATACTTATTAGGTTAGGTATATATTAGAGTTACCCAATATTACGGAGGGATCGAAACAAGATAAAAGGTTGGCGGTCTCATGTATATTTTGAAGGGTAAACAATCGAAATCCGAACATGGTTTTTATTTACGTTAAGGTAATAAATGATTAGAAAAGCGATTAACTTTAACGTTGGGCTTATGAAGTATTTAGATTAGGAAAAGAGATTAAAACTAATGGCTCTAAAATTAAACTAAATTTACGGCCGTAGTACATAAAATCTGAGACGTAAACATATGTCCAGACGTATAATTTATGTGAAATCTTGTAAGTGAGGGATGGAGAATGGGCGGAGATTGGGTAAAACAATAAAAATGACAGATATCCCAGAGTCTAATTAGGTATATCTCCCGTAGAAGTGTGGAAAACTATATATTAATTAATAATAAATGAAGTATGAAATTTTCCTGGAGACCACACACATCGGGAAAAGTGAAGAAAAGATAAAAGGAAGGGTAAAGAACGGAGATAGGAAATGATCCATGTGGAGAAAAGCGATACAATTCGAATTTATCCGTGAAATTAATAAATACGACTTGGAAAATGAGTAATTATAAGAGTTATGAGAAATGACATAAGAATCAAGAAGAAATTGTGCAAGAAAACGTCGCGGATAAATATAAAATTCAAAGATAAAGGAAAAACTCAAATCTGCGACAGGGAGATAGAGAGTACGGGTGGAAATGGAAAAGCTCATATAAGTAACAATAAAATTAAGTAGAATTTAAACAAATCGAAATTCAAAAATGCGTAGTAAAGATTTCGACATGGATTTAAACAATTTTCGCACGAGATGCATAAAATTGAGATGTATATATATATTATTGAGGACGGACCTATCGCAAATTGAGAAAAAAAGGAACACAAAATCATGAGAATTTAACTACATTTTGTATGAACACAGGACAAAGGAAGCTTGGGCGATTAACACAGACTTACCCGATTCGGACCCTATCGATTTAGATTTGTGAGATGGAAACTGGCCACCGCCTTGAGCCGGAAAGCAGAACATCTTATGGAAGAACGATCGAAATTAGGGGAAGGGGTGTTCGGATTTACGAGTTGATAGGAAATAGAATTAAGCATCAAGAGAAATTCAGATACGTCTTTTGGGACCTGAGAGGGATATAAAAGATGGAACACATCAGTCAGGAGGCAGTCGCGCCGAGGATTCGAAAAGTTGTTACGTGGCGGTACTACGTCTTTGGTAGGATTAACAGTGAAAAATCTTTAAGTGTTAAATTTTAAATAAGCCCCTGGACTTAGGGAAATTTTGTGAAAAATACAAGTGCTAGAGTCAGTGAAATTTAATTTGGTTAAACAGTGAAAATAAATATAATTTAAACTCAGTGCTTAAAAGTGTTAAGTGAAGTGCAGAAAGTGATTACGGAATTAAGAATTTAACTAAAATTTAAAAATAATTATTTCATTCAAAGTGAAGACATTCAAATTAAACTTAAGAGTTTGTTATCGTTAAATTAAAGTGGATGTGCTCGTGAATTGATATTTAAAAATAGATTATAATTTTGTTTAAAATTATTAATAGTAAATACTTCATCTTAGGTTAAAAGAAACACAAAAACAAAAAAAAGGATTCGATAATAATAAACGTTTAAACCTTTGTTCTAAAATTAACAGTTAGAAAAAAAATTAATTTATTAAGAGTCGAGTTTAATTAAAAGTTTGCACAATTCGGAATAAATTTTCTTATCAATTTATATAAAATGAAATTTAGAATTAATAAATTGTTCAATTAAAATCCATCGTGCGTATAGCGACAGTGTTAAAAGTGTTTGTCGTTTTAACCGGAATTTTAATCATCAGTCTATCATTTCGAAAAGGAATTTGAAACAGCTATCATTCAAAAGCCTAAACTAGAAAAGTGTTATTAAATCAACGGGTTTTCTGAATTAGGATTTCGTTCGGAAGAAAAATTAAATATCAGCTAATTTATATGATTCAAGCGAGAATAAAATATTAAATAGGAATAAATAGTCGAAAAGATTTATTTTGAAATTAGTTGAAAAATACAATTAATTAGGTAGGATTTCTTCATCAAGGTTGTTGTGTACACCCGACCGGAAATACCTTGACGGGGGGTAAGTTTTCTTTTTATAAATAATTTTCAGGACCTAGGAGTGAGGAGATACAGCTGATTATGGTATATCAATTAAATTATTAAAAACAACAAAACAAAGCATTACACATTAATATATGTATATTATGTATTTATTTATATAAAATAAAGTAATATATTGTATATAAAGAATAAATATATGAGTAATGTATTTATATATATGTATTTTACTTATTAATCGAAGCATCGAAATGGTAGCGATTCTTAGATACCTACCTATGGACATATCTACTTTATTGAAAAAGAAAATATGTATTTATTAATATTCCAGACTATGTAGAATCATATATTTTATATTTATTTATTAATATATGTACTCTTTTTTTTAACATATTTTGACAATCGAGATATGTGTACTTATATATATATATATATATATATATTTATATTTAATTTTCACCTAACTTCTAGTAAATTTACTAAATTCGGAAAATGAAAAATGGTTTAACTTCAATACAGGATTTAAAAATATTTAAATTAACAATGCACAATAAAAGTAAAGAGGCACATATGACTTCTAAGGAATTTTAAAATAAACAAATCTCACATTTAGGTTAGTGTGTCAAAGAAGGTGTTTATATTATTCGATTTGTTTACAAATAGAGACACCAAAGATCTGGGTCAACCGCATGGTTTGAAAACGACCTTGGCCGTAACTAGATAATTTATCAGGGTTATAAGGATAACCATCAGGATGTCATTGTGCAATGTGCAGCGATATGGGTCATTTACAAATACCTATCATTCACAATCTACAATTGAAAAATCATGGGTTAGCCAGATTTATATCAAAAAATTACATGAAACATTTGAATACCATTGATTAGATGGTCGCATAGATTTTATTAGTTACCTGAAACAGCTAGAAGCTGCGTGCTTACAATTACCTACCATTCACAATCTACAATTGAAAAAAATCACGGGTTAGTAAGATTTATATAGAAATATTATACGAAACATTTGAACATTATTGATGGAGTGTTCGCATAGATCCCATCAGTTGCCAGAGACAGTTGAGAGTCGTGTACCCTCTTATGTGGCAATCAATTACTTGAAACAATTGAGAAATCACGGGATAGGATGAACGAAATTAATGTTGAAACCTGGAGGTAAAGTTTAAAACAAATACAGTTCATCAAACAGGAGGCAGTGGTCGCTCCTACAACAAGACCATTGACCAAACCAAATAGAGATGACGATTCTCTTAAATAAAAACGTCAAAACCAAACAAAAAGCCTGGAGTTCGATAGCTCTCCAAAACAAACTATCAAATAATTTCTTATTCTACTAGTATTTATTAGTATAACCTTATTCTTACGTATATATTCGGTTACCAAGCTAAGAATTGTGCAGAATTCTTCGTGCGAGATCCGAGCTCGGAATGCGAGGTAGATAGCCTCGTATTGCGAGTTATAAACCTTTCCCAAACTGTATGTATACATATATTTATTCGTATGTACTGTTTACTGGAGAATGCGGACCTGCATACAGCTTGCATTTAGGTCGGTAGACCACTCTCGCATTCTCTTTTAAACGTGGAATGAGGATTCACGACCCGTAAGTCCACACCAACCGTGAGTATATGATTGTATATAGGACGAAACCGGTTCGCCCTAAGTAAATTGTAGTCCAAGGAGGTGTTGGAATTTGGAGGTTTCGGGACCCGAGGGAAGACTTGAAGGCAGTGCATGATGACGTGGAAGGCTTTTTGGGACGCGATAACTAAGGTATCAATCAAAGAGCCGTGTCAAAAGATTGTACGAATTTCTTGTCGACTCACGATCATCTCGTTTACTTGCAGGAGGAAGGAGCCAAATTTTTGCTAGCAAAGGGTTATTCTGAGTTCGTCAAATATACAATTAACTAATAACATTACCATACTAAATCAATTTTACATGTACCTTATAGCAGCTGAGTCATGGAGGAGTGGCGCCAACCAGACACAATAATTAATCATTGCCAAATTTACTAACAATTAACCATTTGAGTTATATTTAATTATCTGTCCAAATAAACATGTATAATATCTTTTATCAGCGTTTAACTACAACTTTGTTAGGGTGCAGGGAATCAGAATAGTTACAATAGGAAAGTTAGCTCATCCAGAGAATTCATTTAAGTCTAGGTTTGCAATGGAAAGACCAATTAAAATTGTAAAACTCAACACCTCGATCAGAACCGAGAGGGTTACCACAAAATGAAAGTAATTAAAATCCTATATCATAAATCAAAAAAATTACACAACGTTTGATGGAATTTAATTACAATATAAATACGGGTATATTTGCGTTCAAGATCGTAAATAACGTATTAATTAGTTAAGTACATATGTCTATAAAGATATATAGTACAAGAGAGCTTTAAGTAGCTTTCTGAAGTTATCAAAGAAATTAAGGGTCCAATTTTCATGGAGGCTTATGTGTTGTAGGGGAGGAATTTTCCATCCCTGCGAACACATATGCAAAGCCTTAGAAAAAAAAAAGAAGTATCGATCATAGCCAAGAGAGAAGAAAATTTTATATTGTTATAAACAAATAAAAATAAAAGAAAATTATGAAAAGACAAAAACATTACATGGTTAAATACTTTAAAGTTAGACAAGTTCTAGACTAGACAATTACTCACAACATTGTACGAGTGATTTTCATATTAAAATTTATACTATGATGTCAAAACAATAAAAGCCAAGGACGTTACATAATTTCAAATAACCTTCTTTACTGTGCAATAAATCCCATTGCCACTAAAAGCAATAAAATGTAACTTTACAGTGCTCTCAAAACGTATCAAAGAGCTCACATACAATATCCGTACATTCGAAGCGGCAGCACTTTATTTTATGTTTACATAAAATGGAAATGCAGTTAAAAGGAGGTGCATTTAAAGCGGCTGCAGCTACGGGGATAACGAGGTATCCCTCGGGTATTCCGAACTACTCCCGTTTCTCTTCAGGCTTTTGCTAAGCACTAGGCGGGCACCATAACTGGTTTATCTCTTCTATTCGGAAAGAAACGCGGTCTGCACATGAATAAGGGAATTGAATTACATCGGAACAAAACAAGTCAGGCCACATTATAACTAACATCTAGCAGGTAAAACGATATGCGTTGGTAGATGAATATAGCAAATAAAAAAACGCCGTCTCATAAATCTTTGCAAATAGAAGGAAAAAACCTACAAATTTCAGATAGTGAAAAATACCTGGGACTTCATATCGATAAACACTTATCTTTTAAACACCACATACAAAAAGTAAAAGAAAAAATTATCCCACTAATTGGTGTATTTGGTAGAATAGCCCATCTTCTACCAATACAAGTAAAGAGGGGATTATACTTTAGTTTAATTCAATCCCATCTAAATTATCTCATAGAAATATGGGGAAACAAAAACATCACATATCTAAACGAAATTCAAATAATACAAAATAGAGTTATAAAAAAACTTTTTAACTATAGACCAGATACCCCCACCAAAAGAGTATACCAAGAAACTAACTTACTTAAAATTAGAAAACTGTACGAATACAACATATGCCTATTAATTCACAAAATACAAAATGGCCTCATACACACAAATACTTCATTTATGAAAACATCACAAGTACATGACCACCACACAAGACAACATAATAAATTATACACAAATTCAGCAAAGACAGAGTGTGGTAAAAGAAACATAGGCCATGAGGGTGTACACATGTATAATCTCCTTCCTGATAGCCTGACAACTGTAAATAAAATAAGTATATTCAAGAAAAAACTGTTTGCCCTCAAGATCAATGAGCAAAACCAAAATGCTCTTACTTAATAAAAATATGATATAATTATTAATATACATATATATATATATATATATATATATATATATATATATATATATATATATATATATATATATATATATATATTATGTCTTAATCAATGTACAGTTAAGTTAACAAAGCGAAATATGTATTTCTTTTAACTTAATAAATAAATAAAAATATAAAAATCACAAACAACGAACAAACAACAAACGCGAATCGAAATTAATTACTATTATATACTTTAAGAATATATTTCTTGGTCATAAATTATTTTTAATATTTCAATAATATCATAGTAAATTATTTTTGTAAAAAAATCTCAACTTTACCAATTTGTAAGGTCATAAATAAATAGTCAAATTGAGGGATTTTCGTCACAAAACGCGTCCTCGGATTTATTTATTAGTAATTTTATTTGAAATAAAAACAAAATTCCTATACATAAAAAAAAAAAAAAAAAAAAAAAAAAAAAAAAAAAAAAAAAAAAAAAAAAACGCTGAAAAGTAGCATATAAAAATGAGGTTTCCTAGTTCTTTTATTAGATTTTATTTCTAGTCGTATTAACATTAATAGTTAGCATTGGGTTCTGTTAGTGACATTCAGATCAGAGAAAAGATATACATGAAATAAAACAAAATGGTGTCACAATTTTCCGCATCAATTAGCTGGTTTAAAAAATGACAATATTATTTTGAAACTTGCTTGGACGCTTTATAATTTGTATTTTTATAATTTTATGGAGTAACTTTTAATCATCACGTCCAATCATAATATTAAAAAAAGAAACAAAAACAAACCAAACCTTAATTTATATTCAACTGAAGATACTCTATCTGTGCAGCCATCATTATGAAACAGTTGTAGTAAAAAGTTCAATAACAAATCAAATTTCATAACTAAATAGCAGATTACATAATTTTTTTCTTGAATCATTGAAAAATATAATAAATAACAAATAAATATAAACAGAACACGTGACAGAAAATAAACAAAAAATAACCACTAAAAAACATTTATTTCGTATATTAACTGCAGCAAATTTATATTTATTACATATAATGTCATCCTTTTTCAGAAAGATTCTTGTGTGCGTGTGTGATGCACTGTAATTGACAGCGAGTCTATCTGCCGAGTTTCAGCTCGATCGGATGTCGGGAAGTGGGTTAATTTGAATTTCCAAGATTTCAATTCATTTATTCAATCAAGAAAACAACATCGAAAATTTAAATAGATGAATTTAAAAAAGGTAACGGTAAAAGTCTCAGCTGGGAATCGAACCCAGGATCTCTGTTTTACAGGGACAACGCCTCTAACCACCGGGACATTGTAAACTGACCTTTTACGTGTTTATTATGATGGTGTAATTTATTTTTGTTGTTATTTTTTTCTGCTTGTTCTATTTCGTGCTTTGTCTAGATTTATTAGTGTTATCTTATTTTTCATTGAATACATATTACATTGTTTGGGTACGATCTTCATAAGTTATCCAAATAAAATTTAACTCACTCTTGACTTTGAGTTTTTAATTCAAACTTGAAAAATAAAAGCAGATATTTCTTGTTTACCAGGAAATTTCGTTTACCAAGAGAAAATACTTTTACCGTACATTGTGTCACTAAACTTTTGGATGCATCTACCGATCAATATCACACAGCATCCCCAAAGATGACATAGGCCCTGAGGGAAATTATTTTCTTCAGGGCCTCCTGTGTGGAGTTAATATAAAAAAAAAAAAAAAAAAATATCGCCTGTTCAACCCACGTCCCTTTCGTCTCACCCTAATTCACGTTTATACACGCGTACATGCTCTTCTCTGGGGAATTTCCTCACTCTGTGGTGGCATGCCAAAATGCATGCTGGTAATGGCTTGCGCGGTATGTATAAAGGGGGGACAGATTACGCTATAAGTTTAAAACGTTTTATACAGGGTTTTCCAATAAGAGGTGTTATTTTGATATTCAATCGTAAAAGATCAATGGTTTCGTTGCTTGTGTGGCACGCAGCGCCGTCTTGTTGAAAGTAAACGTTGTCCAAATCAATACCATCCAATTCCGGCTATAAAAAATCATTAATCATCTCTATATAGCGCAATCCATTTACCGTAACTGTTGCTCCAGCCTCATTTTCGAAAAAGTAAGGTCCAATGACTCCGCCGGACCATAAACCGCACCAAACAGTCACACGTTGAGGATAGAGAGGCTTTTCAACAATAACTCTTGGGTTTTTCGAGCCCCAGATGCGACAATTTTGCTTATTGACGAAGCCACCGAGGTGGAAATGGGCCTCATCACTCAAGAAGATTTGCATTTGATTCACTCAAGTGAATTTTAATTTCAATGCGTTGTTGAAGCGTGTATCGTTCCATTTTTATTAATGACGTAGTTTCTACTTGTCAAATGTCAAAAAATGACAGCTTCAAAAGTAACATCTACCGAAATAGCGGGCTATTCAAAATAACACCTCTTATTGGAAAACCCTGTATAACTCCATATTGCTCGCTATTCAATCCCATACAGACCTGCAACACCTGAAAATTATTAAAAATTTTAATATTTCAAAAAACACATCTTTATTTCTGATTTCATTCGCTTTCCAAAATAGTTTTTAGTTTTCGACCTTCTGACAGAATATGCCAGAGGCCTGAGGGGTTAAAAAATATATATCTTAAATATTGATAACGATTTTTGAATAAATCCTGGGAATTCAATTCCAAAAACGGACCACTCATTTTAAAATAAAACTAATAAAAATTTCATAGTCATCGATGATGGCAACTCTGGCGATCTATTTTTAAAACATTCAGATAAGTAGTCAAGAAATTCCTGAATAAATATCTGAAAGATTATTTTATATTATTCTGTCACCCTTGCAGATAAAATCAACAGATGGCGTTAATCACAATCCATGTCCACAAAAAAATCGTAAATTTCAAAACAAGTAAAAATCACGTTCATTGGTTACAGGAAAATGTTGTGGCAATCAATTATAAGATTTTGTCGAAAAGTTGTTAGAAAATCATGAGAGTTTATTGAAAAGTTAGTCGAAACTTAAAACACGGATTAAACAAATAGATTAACACTGTTCTACGAGTAGCTTGGACTGTAATTGATTAAAATTAAGACCGATTTTTCGATCGATCAAATTTACAGACAGATGAAATGCCAAACGGTCGAGTTTAAAACACGACTTCGCTGCGCTGTTTCTTTGAAATTTGAATATGTTTGATAAATTTCACCATAAGTAAATACGAAGGAAAAAATAGCACTTTTCAGGCAGACACGCCCAGTAACAGTTTTATGGGTAAATCTTTAGATACTAACGAATTACAAAATAATAACAATAACAAAAAAGACACTAAATAAAAATCAAACCGAAAAAACAAAGTTTTTTTTTGGTTTGACTGAGGATTGAACTTTCCTCCCCATGAACTGGAATCAACCGCGCTATCATTTAAGCCGAATCCCGATTGTATGGTACCGAGATTTATTTCGTATTTTTAATTTGTTGTAAGTTTTTATAATGCCATCCAATTTCAGAGTACGTGTTTAAATACGTGTGTGCGCTTGTTATGCGTGAGCGCCACAAAAATTGATTGAATGCATTGTCATCGAGTCTATCTGCCGAGTTTCAGCTCGATCGGATGTCGAGAAGTGGGTTAAATTCCACTTCATTCATTCACGAAAACAAAATCGAAATTCAAAAAGATATGTATTTAAAAAAAATAAATTAAATGTACGTGACTGTTCGGAAAATACTTTCGTAAATAATATCTAAATATATTTAAAAAAAAAAAAATTATTAACCTACGTAAAAAGACGAAAATAATTTAATTATTAACCTACGTAAAAAGACGAAAATAATTTAATTATTTAATAAAAAAGAACGCCCCCGGGTGGGCTCGAACCACCAACCTTTCGGTTAACAGCCGAACGCGCTGCCATTGCGCCACGAAGGCTTGCGAGGAGAGCGCCATAATTTTGTATCATATGATTCTTGTGTTTTATCGCATACCTATTATGCGCAATATTTTCAATAAGATCGATTGTGACGTGTTGCCAAGATGTAGTATTTTTATTAGACAAAGAGTAGTGTGTGAACAGAAATCCATACTGCTTAACAGTTTATAAATAAATTCCAACTAGCTTAGTGAGAAGATAAATAAATAAATGAATACGTATTACATTTTTATCGATTTAAATTGCGTAGTTGTCTGCAATCATTGATGGTTTATAAAAAGTGGGAAATTAACCCACTTCTCGACATCCGTTCGAGCTGAAACTCGGTAGATAAACTCGTTGTCGATGACAATGCATTCTACCAACTTTTGGTGGCAATCACGTACACACGCGGACACGCATGACATGCAGCAGTTAATATACGGTCCTACACGATCCGCACTTGGCGAGGTTGTCAACTCCAGTTCATGGGTAGGAAGGTTCAATACTTAGTCAAACCATTTTTTTTAAGTTTTAAAGGATTTTTTTTAAATAGATATATTATAGTAAAAATATAATGATTAAGGGCCTATATATATATAAGTAATTTTAGTAATAGTTGGTATACGGCTTTTCTCGACCAATGTAGGTTTTTTTTTACTATCGTAGGCATTGATGTATATACAACTCAATGATCGTAGGTATGTTTCTACCCACCGAAGAGATAATCCGATAGAAGAGTGTTGGGGGCATGACGTCAGTATTCCAGAAATAAGGACAATTTTCCCTCACTTCGGGTGGAATTGATCAGAATCCTTTCAAACATCGTAAATCGTTCACGAAAAGATATTAAATTTATTTCGCCTTTCTGGGGCCTAGGAGTCGAGAGGTCTAAATTTTAGACATAAGTTATCTTTAAATTAGGTATACACAATTCTAGGTATTATCTGTTCAGTGTATCTACACAACAAAGCAACAATCAAGGGCTGAGACCATTGAAGATCAAATATAAAATAATTTTAATTAAATCTTTACTACCCGCATCAGATTTCAAATTTATCAATTGTAAATAAATGTACCTATACATATAATACTCTCTATGCATAAATAGGTTTAATGCGGAATTTAGACGATAAATCATACTATTATTATAGTATAAATTCGTTACCCGGAAGAAGGAAAGAGCACATAAACGAAGATTGGTGTTTGCAAGGGAAGACTAAAAGCTATTTATTATCATTAAAAGCGAACAAAGTAATGACCCAGTGACAGCTCGGAAACTTGATAAGGCGAGGAATTTAACTGAAGAATAATACACGGACTGGATTCATAATTCATCAAAGGGGAGAAGACTGTGCAGTTTGTATTGGCAATTTATCAAGCGGGAGAAAACTGCTAAATTTTAAATCATAAGTTATCAAATGAGAGAAAACAGCGAAGTTGGGATTAATAAGTTATCCAACGTGAGAAGACAGCGAAGTTTGGATTGGTAAGTTGTCGAACGGGAGAAGACTGCGATGTTTGAATCGATAAGTTTGTCAAACGGGAGAATACTGCGAAAATCGAATTGATAAGATATCAAACGGGAGAAGACTGCGAAATACGGATTGAAAAAATATCAAACGGGAGAAGACTGCAATACTCGAATTGATAAGATATCAACCGGGAGAAGACTGCGAAATTCGAATTGATAAGATATCAAACGGGAGAAGACTGCAATACTCGGATTGATAAGATATCAAACGGGAGAACACTGCGATACTCGGATTGATAAGATATCAAACGGGAGAAGACTGCGAAATTCGGATTGATAAGATATCAAACGGGAGAAGACTGCGATACTCGGATTGATAAGATATCAAACGGGAGAACACTGCGATACTCGGATTGATAAGATATCAAACGGGAGAAGACTGCAAATTTAGACATACGTTATAAAAAGGGAAAGTAAAAGTTATCAAACTAGATAATACAGCGAATTTCGGAATGAAGAGTTATCAAAACGGGGAGACTGCTTTATTTTTGAAGTTTCGCCTTTTATAAAAAAAAGCTGCAACTCAATAGACTTAAAACTAGCCAAATAAAATCGTTAATTTGGTTAATTTGCTTCAAAAATAAAGCAAAAATACTCACATGGATTACCCAGAGGATTGCTTGTGATTATCAGATATTCGAGATGTGGGAATTAATGGCGACGAAGAAAAAAATAATATTTATTGTTACACTTTATTTTGGAGTTAGTTGATTAATATTTTTTTTGGGAAAATGTGAAAGGTTCGAGATGTGATGATTAAAATACACGGTGTCCGGAAACTTGTGGTACAAGCGAGAAACTGGTAATTATATGTTCATACCAGCTACATATAGAGATACACAAATAAAATTTGTTTTCGCTTTTAATTTTTTTTTTTGCTATTTTAAACTTTTTTACTAAATGGTTAAAAAAATTGCTTAAAGGGTCTACGCATTTTAAAATACATTAAACAGCTGATATTAACCCCCTGCCGGCCATGTTATTTCAATTTTAAACTCTCTTAATATAGTTTATGTACATGAAGAAAATAACATAGAATTATAATTTCGGACTCGATGTATTCGAAAACGAAACCTCAAATCGAAAAAAGTTATAAAACAAAATCGACTCCATATGTCATGTATATTCACCGGCCTTCCGCTTGTATCACTAGATTCTGGACACCATGTATAAATGTGGGTATTTATCATTGATAATATAAACTAGGAAGACAAGCAATGTAACATTATAAGACATTGAAAATAACTAAATGAGTAAAAAATGTAAATAACAATGGATAATTTCATATTTTAACCGATGTAAATGTATTTATATCAATATAATAAGATGAAGCTTATGAATTCATCTTTGTTCAGCGCCTTTCAGATGATTTTTTTCACAAAAACGGCGCTATACAAATTATCTATTATCATTACTATTGTAATTAGTTAGTTGAATAGTGTGAAAAAATTATAATTAAAAATAGGAACGTAATCCAGAACGCGAAAAAAATAAAAATATTTATATAACGTGTAAACTTTCATTGCTCAGCTGCACCCTCAACCATTCAATCATCCAAGGGATGAATATAATTAATAGAGCCTATCTCTCTCTGCCTTGCTTGTGAATACATTAAAACAATAATGCTGTTATACTATATTATGTCAGAGTCAGAAAGTCCGGTATTACACGAATGATTTATTGAACATTAGCGGCTCGTGAAAACACGAGAATTATTACACCACAAAAAACGTGAAATCATATAGAGCAGTCTGAGTTGAACAAAACAAAATCACTAAATATTATCACTTTTATTTTTTTTAAACATGTTTTCTTAAGAGAGGTAAAAATAGTGAAGGTTTTTGCAGATTTTTTTTATGTAACGTTCTAATAGATATAAAGCAAAAACTAACAAATATAATTGCGATACATATTTATGATCGCGGTTTAAGCCCCCGCATACCTAATTTCTATTGTTTTATAACAAGTTTCTTGTTAACTCTTTAAATTTTTAAGTTCCAAAAAAAAAATTATCTAAACATTTGTTATGCCGAAACGTTCATTATTTAAAAAAATTTCGACAGAAAACAATCGCAAAGTAAGCTAAGAATTTTATTAAAAAACATATTGTGTTATGTTATAGGCATGAAAACATTCACAGTGTATCTTTGAATACAGCTAAAGCATTTATCGAGAGATTTTTGCTCATTTCAAACTAGTCGAGTTTTATTAAATTTGTTCATCATTTTCGGTTAATTATTATCGTTTTTTTTTATATTAGTGCGCTTCCTCTAACATTCCTATTTACATATCTCACTGAACGCTTACTACGGGGCCTTAAGTATTGCTCGGGCTTAAGGCTTCGTAGTAAGCGTTCAAAAAGAAGAAGAAGGTGGTTTGAAATAGAGATATTTATATAAATACGAATGTTAGAGGGAACACTCTAATATTAATAATTTCGCACTAATTAGCCTGACGAAGTTGAGGTCCTGGGTTCGATTTCTAGATGCGACCGAATCCTTTTCTAATTTTTCCGTTTCCAATTTTTGTTTGAGAGTCGTTAAAATTGTCTTCAATCAGTAAATATTACAATTTGAGGTTTCAATCATCAAGTTATTAAGGCGAAATAAGACGTCAAAATAATAACAGTTATGGGAGTTTCTAGTGGGCGCGGCTATAGCCCAAAACATTTCGTTTACGCCCCGCGTCGGTCAAAATGTCGCACAGTGTGACATAGTTTGATTTCACACGGACAAGTTTAATAAATTTAAAATACAATAATAATTTTCATAATTGTTGGCATCAGTTAATGGATTGCATAATTTGCATGGTGTTTTGAAAATCGTGGTATCTACGTACAGTATATAATCATCTGCAGTATGTAAGGCATCCCGAATAATCATAAATCACAAATCCTTTTTTGGTTATTATTTTTTTTCTTGATAAAACAATCCCGGTGAGTTAAAAAACTCATTGTAGGACGGGAGGAACTTACAATACATAGGTGGGAGTTAATAGGTACAAAAATAAATAGGTACAAAAAGAAACAGTACAAAAATAAAAAAAAATATAATATTTTTACTTTTGCATAGAAAATAGTTTGTACATTACAGTTTTTTTACATCTCAGATTTTAGATTTAATTATTTTTTTATTTCGTACTAGAGCAATCCCGATGAGTTACATAACTCATTGTAGGACGAGAGGAATTTACAATACATAGGTGGGATTTAATGGGTAAAATTTTATATAAGTATTTTGATATCAAAAAACCTTCACCGTCCAATGCTTTGTTTTTCTTTTGAAGTGGAAAAAATATGTCATCGGAAACCAAAATGAATGTACTTCTTATACTCCAAATTGAATAAGCTCAGGAATCACTGGAAGTTTATCTAGTGCGTATACATGTATATACCTACATATTTATAGATATATAAAATTAATTAAGCTTACATTTTACAATTATGTTCTGTAGAAAATTTTGCCCAAAAATTTACTTTTAAGTGTTTATTTAGGTAGTGCCGTCATTTTGTTCGGGATAAAACTCATTTTGTCTTCTGTTTTCCCATATTTAACTGAAACGTACGTATATATTAGCAAACAGATTTATTATAAATTGGTTAAATTATCCCTTAATTTTGAATATCATTTTAACGAAAGTAAATGCAGTAACTTGGGGAGATAATTCTACAATTCTATCTACAATAAATAATTTAACAATCTACACGATTGTACAATTTAAAAGATGAATAACCCTTTTTAATATTCGAATGACTTTAGGTACTTTAAACTTTATTGTAAATTTTATACCAGCTACTTTTTGTAATATCTTATACTAGGGCAGACCCTGTGAATTCTTGAAAAATCTGTTTGCAATTTAAACTAAAGCAATTTAATGTTAAAATCTAATATTAGGTATAGAAAGGTATTTATGGCATGTCTGAATTCTTCACATTCATTTCCAATTTTTCTGTGCCCAAAAATTGGCGTGACTGAAAGCCAAATAAATATAATTTATATGTAAAAAGAAAAAAATGTACATTATTTATAATTATTATATTTGAAATACTTTTTACATGAAAAAAAAGTTTTACTATATAATCATTTTTAGGCGCCCCCTTTACAAATAACAATCACACATAACAGCAGAATTTTTAATTGAAAATAATATTTAACGTAATATTTAACTATTAAAATAAAGAAAATTAAGAATTTTAAAAAATCTACAAAATAAACTGTTTTCATATTTTTTTTACTATGTCCAATTTTTTTCTGAAACTTAACCACCGTGCACTTTTTAAGTTCAAAATAGGTCTAAAATATAATGTTTTCTTTTTTATTGGTGAAACATACAAAAAAGCTTTACTCACTTGTGGAAGAGGTCAAATTATAAAAAAACAGAAAATTTCACTAATAACTTTAAAAGTAATCGTTTGATTAAATAAAAAAATACGTAATAGAAATTACTGGACATACCGTCCGGGAGTCAGATGACCTTTCCGGCTTAAGCTGTGGCCGTTACTAAAGAATAACGCTGTAAGTGCTTGGGGACCTGCACACGAATACAGTTACGTGCGCCTCAGAGTGTTGGAGTAACGTACGGCGAGTTTTCTTTATCGGAACAGAAGTTTGATATTTCCGAGTGTTATATTTTAATTCATTCTTATGAATACATTAATAAAATCGCTAATTTTTTTAGAGAGATTCCTCGGGAAGTTACTAATTCATCGTTTACAAAAATAAAATCTGGTGCTTCCCGCTCATCTTATAGTTGAAAAACGTTTTATTAAATTGGCAAACCGTTTTACATAAGATATTCAATGGTAAGGTCCTATTTTTATTAATCTTATACATAAATAACTTGCATCCCTGGGAATCCCTCTAGAAACATTTAAGATTTTAGTAATATGTACATCACAAATAATTAAAATGTGAGCGTCGGGGCAAATCCCCGTTATCAGGGTATTGTGTCACCTTAAAAAAAACTATTTTTTTTCAAAGTAAAGGATGTATTTATACAGGGTTTAATAAGCGGCGTTATTTTAATATTCAATCGTAAAAGATCAATGGTTTCGTTGCTAGTGTGGCACGTAGCGCCGTCTTGTTGAAAGTAAACGTTGTCCAGATCAATACCATCCAATTCCGGCCATAAAAAATCATTAATCATCTCTCGATAGCGCAATCCATTCACCGTAACTGTTGCTCCAGCCTCATTTTCGAAAAAGTAAGGTCCAATGACTCCGCCGGACCATAAACCGCACAAAACAGTCACACGTTGAGGATAGAGAGGCTTTTCAACAATAACTCTTGGGTTTTCCGAGCCCCAGATGCGACAATTTTGCTTGTTGACGAAGCCACCGAGGTGGAAATGGGCCTCATCACTCAAGATGATTTGAATTTGGTTCACTCAAGTGAATTTTAATAATTTCAATGCGTTGTTGAAGCGTGTATCGTTCCATTTTTATTAATGGCGTAGTTTCTACTTGTCAAATGTCAAAAAATGACAGCTTCAAAAGTAACATCCACCGAAATAGCGGGCTATTCAAAATAACATCTCTTATTGGAAAACCCTGTATTACGTTCGTCAATCTACATTAACGAAGAAAGCATTTCTTAATAAAATTGGCCCGCTAAACTTTAGAAAGTTGCACATCTTCGGTTTTTGCCCCAATTTTTTTTATTTGTTACTCAACTGTTCCCAACCCTCTGTAGCCAGTGAGTCCATGGCATCCCCATAATGTTTTGAGGCTCAATGTAGTTGGGAGAGGAAGGAGATGGGAAAGAGGAAGGTGGCGAACCACCCCCGGCTATTCAGATACGTTCACCACATACGGCTAAAATTATTTCAAGCAACATCTAGATTTTGAATGGTGTTTTTTTACCAGGGTTATATTGAAAGTATATACCATTCTGGAATATGCCGCAAACATGCTATAATATTATGTTTTAATTAATACATTGTTAAATAACACAAATTAATCAAATAAAATTTAGTTGAACTCGCTACCTCCGGATTCGTAGCCAACATCGACCAGCTAATTCTATGGTAGCTAAGGATCGTAACCACTCGACGACGGAGGCCGTCTGCTATGTTGCTTTGATCAAAGAACACAAGACTTGAGAGAGGTGAGATGTCTTTCTAAAAAGGCTCTTAAAATACGTCAAAGTGTTGAGTTTGCTTTGAAGGCGAGTGTAACACATTTGTCATGTATCTAAGCGGAGAGTAATAAGGTCGCATGTCTGTATAAATACTGTCAAATTCTGTGTAAGTACCAAAATTAATGCAAAACTAGTACTTGAGGTGGAGTTTCCACGGCAGTTTCGAGTTCCTCAATTAGCAACTAATGTGCGTCATATCATTTTAAAGAACTCAAGTTTGAATGTATTTTTGCACATCGATAGTCTTTCAAATTGTTTCGATAATAGTTTGGAGCACACGCCCACAGTAGTACAAAATAATCTTGATAATATAATGAAAAATGAAATAAAAATTTGTAAAAAAAAGAGTTTTTTTGTAAACAAATTTTTAATAATATACGAATAATTTGTGTTCCAACGTAATTGGATCGTTTGTAATTTTAATTTACGCCCATCAAAAAAGCTTTTCTAATCATTTTTAATTTTCATATTATATCATATTTGCATAGTAAATCGAGCAACATTTATTTTTTAATAATTATCATTAACTCACAAATAATTGCCAAATTTGCCACTAAATTAAGAAAAATTTAATTATTTAATTGCCTATATTTTATAATTTAAAACACAAATAAATAAAGTAACATATATCCGTCCGTACTAGATATTTGCTTTACCTTTTGATAAATAAAATAAGTATTATTTTTAAGCAATAATATTATTAGCCTGAAACACTTATATAAATTAGAAAAATCGATACCGCCGACGGGAATTAAACCCGCAGCCTTCTGATTGCCGGTCAGGTGCTCTACTTATTGCGGTACGTCGGCTTATCCAAAACCCGCCAAATTACTCAATACGTACAGGTATTTTTCATTCAACAATTATTTTTTTTGTTGTTTGTTTTTGGGGTGTTATGCCGTGTTGCGCTAACTCCTTCTTTAGCCGACGTTTCGGACATCGTTGCAGTGTCCATCATCAGGGCAGATCCGGTAGATCCGAAGATGTGTAATTGTTGGTCGGCTAAAGAAGGAGTTAGCGCAACACGGCATAACACCCCAAAAACAAACAACAAAAATGCTTTTGGCCGTGAAAATCTAAAAACAATTATTTTGCTATTAGATTTTTAAATAATACGTTATCCTTTATGCCATCCATAAAAAAACCTTGTCTCTTAAACATGTTGTTTGGTTGGGTATTTTAGCCTGAAATTCAATTAATTAAGTTTTGTATGAAAAAGGCCGCCAAATAATTCCTCTTAATTAAAATTAATACGTAGAAACCAACATAATGTCACATCATAATTTCGGTTACTTCGTTATTATTTACTTAAATCACACACGAATTTGATTGTGCTGTATCTTATTAATTTATTTTTCCTTCCAATGTAAACATTGTGTTGATATTATATATCGGTAGTCCATTTCTTTAATTAAATAATTCTGGTATAATTTTGATAAATGGAAAACACAACAAGCTCCCGAAACCACAAAAGCCAGTGGTCAGTAATATATTTCGTGAAAATACTGAAAATGACAATCATTCTTTATAAAAGTTTTCGAAAAAATACCTTTACCTTTTAAAGCAACGCACAATCGTAAAAAAGCTAAAAATAAAAATATTACTGAAAACATCGAAAATCGCTTTCTTTTATATGTATTTTGTCAGGTGGTACACGTAAAATGAATGAAATAGTATGAGTTTTTTTTTTACATAATTGCGAATGTGTTTTTTCCAAGTTTTTTTAAAATGTTAACTCACTGCATTTTTTTCATAAATATTGGCGTGTTATTTTCTATATAGCCGCAACACCATTTTTATGAACGCTATTCATTAAAATTACTTCAACGTACGACCGGAGACCGTTTTCGACGCCAATATCTCTAACCGCCGACGTTCTGACAGTGTCTGCAGCAATAACAAGCGCCCACAAACACCGTTGAGGTGAATTCTCACAACAAACTGATTATAATCTGAAGAAAGTCTCTCATTGCACCTACACTTCTGTTATTGTATCATTACTGACCAGTTTTTTCACAAAACTGAAATAATAACCGATCTAGCATAGAACCTTTACAGAACTTGAAAATGAACTTTGAAGTTTGATGAATTCTTAAATTCTGTGCCACAACCCGTCCTTCCAATTTGCTGCTCTCCAAGGAGAACCACGACCATAGATAAAAGAGATAAGGGAGATGGGCCATGAACAGTCATTAGTATGAATTCGCGCGCATAAAACGTGTCGCCAACATAGTTCACTCATACTACTGAAATGGCATGAAATGTACGGTGGCGCCCCGTCTTTGTTTATATCTATAAACATCTTTGTGTGGCCGCAGCTCGACGACAATCAACACGCTTCCATGCCATATCTGCCCCCCCGTTTATATTATCTATCTAAAGCTTACCTTGTTTATATTTTCTATCCTTGTCTAACATAAATATTGTGTATTCCATCGCCCATTGTGTATTAAACGCCGCTTTCAACTTTGTTTTCACGAAGGCTGCTGTGTGCTGGAGCGAAAGGATTGACTTTAATTTCAGGACAAAAGGCCTCGCCCTGTTTTGTAATATCATAGTTCCACAATTTATTAAATTAATTTAAAAGTTGAGAATATCACTGAGAAAGATCACGCTTAATAAAGGTTGATTTACGATCTATGTGGTACGCAATCACACTTCATTAGGAAAATGAAAAATCAAACAAACCACAATTATTTGCAGGGAGATATTTCAATGGCAAAATTATGAAAAGAAATTAAAGCCCCTTTAGGAATATAAAATACTTTGACATAGCTGGTTTTGAAAGAGAATATATTTTAATATAAAAGTTACAATGAAGAGCTTAAATTGAAAGAATTTAAACTGAAAGAAAAATAATTCAATTTGAAATCTGAAAAAACCAATTCGAAATCAGAAAGTATTTTGGGAATGAATTCTTCTAGATTACAAACAGAACCATTGTTATGTATCTAGTGGTTAGTAGAATCAAGAACTCTCCAACGGTGATCTGTATTGTCATAAAATTTAAACAGCTTTTCTGTAGAAATTATAAATTTCAGAAGAAATTCAACGCAGCATTTTCAGCTCGCAACGACCACGATTTAATTTCCACGACGACCAACGGAGCCTTGAAAAGTTCATGTGTCATGTTTTATTATTATTATTTATTATTTATTGGACAATTTGTATAGCGCCGCTTTTGTGAGATATCACCTCAGGGGCGCTTTACAGTTGATGCAGGTATTACAAAAATAAAGTGAAGTTAAGTTATGTAAAATGAAGTATAGGAACAGGTGACACAAAGATAGAAAATGGAGACTAGGCAACAAGAGGATTCTTGCTAGGTGGTGAAGAAAGTGGACCAGCTGCTGCAGCGAAAGAGTCCACCGCGTCCACCATCAGTGCCAGCACGTGGTTCGTCATCCGTCCAGGTATGTGTCTGCTGCTAATAAAGCGCTGACACACTATCCTCTCACAGATACCAGACCTAGACAGCACCGCTGCCACGTTCGAGTGTTGTAACATTTAAGATAAGGGGTGAAAACGGATATTAAAGCAACTATTTTATTTTTTATAAAGACCATTTCGATACTTCAAGAAAAAAACAACTTCAATTTTATCACAAGCCTACCTACGTCAATGTAATGTTCACAAATGACTAATAATTAGGTATACCCCGTTTATACCTACGCTGATTTATATTTAATGAAATACTACACAACGACAAAACAAAACCCCGATACGCGTGATCAGGCTGTATTGAATATCCCAAGCTGCACCTACGAAAATTTGATAAAATTATATTCGCAGCCCATAAAATGATGTCCGTACCCTATAAAATTATATTCACGGCCTAGGCGTGGATTGTTTCGCAGCCGGATATTATTTACAGCTGACCTACACAGAGGCCACCCTAGTCCCAGAAGGAGGTTTGTATTATTATCGCATGAATACAATATTTATGAAAATACCTACGACTAGCATAATGATGTATTTGGGTAAAGGAACAAACGATGTAAACGTATGGAAATTATAAATACCGGATATGTATTTGAATAAATCCATCAAAAGCCTCTCAGCGGAAGCGAAAATAAATGTTTTTCAAATTTGTTTTACAAATTCCGGTAACCTACATTGCAAAATATAGAACCTGAATTATTAACTCAAACATCAAAGGTATCCAGAATGTTTTTATTTTTTAAACCAGTATTTATTTTATTCTATTTTTATAAATATGTTTTCTTCTTGCACGATTAATCAGGCGTCTGGCATATTTACCGTTTTATTTCTTAAAGATGTTGGAAGAAATCGGAGAATTTTTGTGTATTTCAGCTTCTCAATAATATCTAAATATTTCTTATTAATATATTTAACTTATCGGAAAAAAAAACAAATAACTAAAACTATTTTAGAAAGGTGATGAAATACGCAATCAAATTTAATTATTAAAAATAAATATATATATATATATATATTTTATTATTTTAATATAGATCATATGGGTTACATTAATACATACATATTTTGCAAAATATAATATTAAGGTTCATAATTGGTCATGTATACCTTATCAGAAAAGAGGAGCTCTTGTGCCTGATAAGGGAGCCACGATTCTTACTTAGATTCAATGTTATAATATTACGTTATGTGTAAAATATATAATAATATATATATTTTTTAATATAAGTTTTTTTGGAAAAAAAGTTTGATTTTATTTATTTGTTCTTGTTGGTTCGTAATACAGCGCAATTCGGAAGGGAGATTATTGTAGTTTTTTATGGCTTGGTAAATATAATGGTTTTGCATTTAAGTTGTTTTAATATAATAATTAATAATATATAATAATTTATGAGATACGAAAATTTTGAAATCAAACATAAAAAGTTTCATAAATGGCTCATCTTATAATAATAATAAAAATAATAATAATAATAATAAATTCTTTATTCCAGGATGTGGGGAGGTTAGTGCAATCCCACACATCCCATAGAGGATATAAGTACAAATAGTATTTACATATAGTAAAATAAATAAAAAGAGATTAAAAAATAAAAAATTAAATAGAAAATTAAATTAAATTAAAGCCGAGTTGCACGGGAATCCATCGGATCTAAGATTGTGGGAGCAAGTATCTTTCTCCAATGGTCTTCAATGCTCGATCCTGAAGTCATATAAGGTAATGATAATTATTATTTATAATTCCCATACGTTTACATCGTTTGTTCCTTTACCCAAATACATCATTATATTATGGTAAGTATACATTTGCGAACCGAGGCACGAATTACGGCAAAAGAAAGAAGCAACTGAAAGCGGCGTTTCGCGCCATTTGCGGTTGCATCATTCCTTTCCCATAAGTTGAGGTTCAGTTCGGCAGTTCGGATCGCGTATGTATACGTAGCATTACATTTTTTCGTCTAAACACCGAACTAGCATTATTGATAACGAACAAAAACACACTGTTTGTTAGGCAAATGTATCATAAACATTACTGCCACCTCACTTTTTTGTCATTTCATATAAAAATATCATATTTTAATCAATTTTTCTCTGATATCGGAACCTTTAGTTTCATAGAGGTTTATATTTTATTCATTCTGTGGTTAACTTCTATATTTGAATACCAATATAGCTTGGTATGTTCTCTTTCTAACATCGTTTAGTTCATATTTATTAATCATACTAACTATGGCGGTAAGGGAGACCATACGAGCTGTTTTGAAAGGCGAACAATTTGAGTCTACGCGTAATAGCTGTTGGTTCCCAAAACCGAACAAATTAGCCTGACGAGTTAAAACATAAAATGGCGTCTCGTCTTATTTTTGACAGTGTCATGGTTAAAAGACAGTATATCGGTATCTGGTGTCATTTTTCTTTTTAAAATCATTAATTCCCTTATTGCAATTGATTTTATTTCATGTTCCTGAGAGAGTCACAAAAATTCTAAAGATAAGGACGATAAATTAAGTCATTCCGGGATTTATAAAATAAATTGCAATAATTGTTCGGCTTTTTATATCGGTAAGACATCACGTAATGTTAATATTAGGATAAAGGAGCATCTTCGTTGCCTCAATAATAACGGTTTTTCTGAATTCGCAAATCATTTGATCGATAAAGATCATACATTCTGTCATAGCACCGGTGCTAACATCTTACATAAAAACGGGCATGGTAACAGACTAAACAACTTAGAGGCACTAGAAATTAAAAAAGCTGTAAAAACCAAAAGTCAGATACTTAATAATCAATTAGACATATCAAGTAGTCCAATATTAAGTCTGTTTCCAATAAACCCATAAAAAATTCCCAGTTCTCCTTACCTCCTTACCACCATGCCAGTTGATGTTTTGTTTCTCCCGATTTATTGGTATAACCCATTAGTCTACATAATTATCTGGCGGTTTTTTCCATTACTTGTGCACTTATGTTAATGTATTTTATGACCGTCTTTGTGTTGCTTATATTTGTATCATGTTGTCTCCCTCTATATTTTGTTATATATATGCACACATTATGTACTTCTTGTTTAGTATTAATTTGTACCCTGATGATGCTTAAGTAAAGCGAAACCGGTCGGTTCTTAAATTAATAAATATCGTGGTTTTAAAACAAAAAAGTATTTTATTTTATTAAATATGTCAAACCACAAAGTGATTGCTTTCTACAATAATAAAAATAATAATAATTTGATTCCCGTAAAGCGACATTTCCAGGATTCTTTCAAAGTAACTTTTCATTCTAAATCGTCGAATTGGAGGAAAACCCCGCATCTATACGGAGAGAATATTCTCCCCATAGGTCACGGTGTGGATATGAATGGAGTCATTTCCGCGCTGGAGCACTGCGGCAGACTTCAAAAGCACTTTCAAACGGAAATGCAGTTAAATACTCCATAACATAGATAGCTGGCATCTACTCAAAACGGCACAACTATCCCACTTTATGATGTTTATAAACCAAGCAATGTGACCAGAATTTTGAGAGCTCATTACGGTTTAAATTGAAGATTCAACAAAGGTTCGCTTGCTGAAACGGTGTTTGGGGGAAATTTATGATTTCCTGTTCACATACTGCAACGGCAAGATGACAAAATCAATTATATTATAACAAATATTAACCGGAAAGTTCCACGAATTTCTCAGTATTCAATTGCGAGTAGAACAATTTTCACATAGGATTGCGATGGCTTAGTGGGAAATCTTCATTTTGGGAAGCGGGTGCGGGTAGATATCGCCGCCCCGGGAACGATTCATTGGATAATCAAAACCTCTGCCATAAGTCACCTCAAGTAGTTCGCTACGTTTGGTGACTTAGTAGAGGTGATGGATTCAAGGGGTTAGGTTTGACCAGGTCGTGGCGGCAGATGCATCTGCCCACCAACTGTGTGACCGAATCGGGAGAGGCCGGTTGAGGGAGATCCTTTGACCTCTCCAGCCGGACTCTCTCGACCCAACGCGTTGCACAGCAGTGGGAGAGATGAATTCATACGTTCGTCACTCCTGGACACACTGGACCCCAGATTCCTACCCACCCCTCAAACTTTTTTCGGTACAGAACTTCCTTTTCTTAAAAAGACCCTCCACATAGCATCCCAAAATAAGGGACATTATTTTCTTCTGGGCCTCGTATGTGGAATTAACGTAAAAAATTAAGTACATACCTACTGTATATACTATTTTTTTGAAAATTTAATGGTAAAATATAGACCATAAAATTCAATTGAATACTAGCATAACCTTGCAACCTAACTTTATGACATAACACGAAAGTACATTTTACAAATGCTATTATTATTTAATTACTTTATAAAACTGACGAAAAATAACTGAAATAAGTTGTAAATATGTTGAATTACACGCATAAAATGGTAAATTGACCATTTTATGAACAAAACATGATCTGTTAAGATATTTCAAGACGACATAAAAACAGCTGTCAACCGCGGCTTCCGCACTCAAAGAATATCATAATGCTTGAAGTCGCAAAAAAACATCGTTGCCAAATTTAAAAAAACAAAGTTCAAGATAGATTTTCATTAGTACTAACTCGAATATTAACTTTCACATTATTTATGTAACGTATAACAAAAACACCATGTAACGAATGTGAAATTGTTTTTTTTTTAGTTAGGCTGATAATACTTTAGAAAGGCTTTATTTTTACTTTATTTTGTGAAAGACAAACATTCCCGGGTTACGCGTAACCTGAGAATGTTTGAAAAAATCCAACCACTATAAACGATTATAAACGAAAACATAGCTTGCGCAGTGACGGAGGACTTAGATAGCAGAGGAATTGAACCCACAACGCCCTCCTACTGGGACGAATTTTACAGCTGGATTATTATTAAATTATAATTTGTGTATTGTATTGATTCGTCGATTTTTTATTTTATTGATTGAACAAATTTTAATTTAATTGATTGTTACTGATTTATCGTTTTTTTATTGTATTGATTATTACTGATTTATCGATTTTTTATTATATTGATGTATCGAATTTTATTGTTATTATTATTATTGATTTATCGAGTATTTATTGTATTGATTACTAGTGATCCCCGCAATGCTTCGCTATTGTCTTTATATGTATTTCTCGGGCGTTTCCGACTTCTTCCACCATTCACTACTGTATACCACAATGATACTGTTAAAAAATACATTACATCGACTTTAAATCGACTCCGTGTCTCATTCCGGTGCAGAGCTATCCCTGACTTTTTCGACCGTTAAAACCACTCTCTAAACACTCCTGGCACAAATATATGCAAGCTGTATATTAAGATTATTGATTCATCGAGTTTTTGTTTTACTGATTATTATTGATTTACGAAAACCAGACGACTGTATCCACAGTCACTAGCCCATAGGTTTAGTTCATATGTTTATCAATATATTACTTAGGCATATACAGGGTTTTCCAATAAGAGGTGTTATTTTGATATTCAATCGTAAAAGATCAATGGTTTCGTTGCTTGTGTGGCACGTAGCGCCGTCTTGTTGAATGTAAACGTTGTCTTAATCAATTCCATCCAATTCCGGCCATAAAAAATCATTAATCATCTCTCGATAGCGATCCATTCACCGTAACTGTTGCTCCAGCCTCATTTTCGAAAAAGTAAAGTCTAATGATTCCGCCGGACCATAAACCGCACCAAACAGTCACACGTTGAGGACAGAGAGGCTTTTCAACAATAACTCTTGGGTTTTCCGAGCCCCAAATGCGACAATTTTGCTTGTTGACGAAGCCACCGAGGTGGAAATGGGCCTCATCACTCAAGATGATTTGAATTTGATTCACTCAAGTGAATTTTAATAATTTCAATGCGTTGTTGAAGCGTGTATCGTTCCATTTTTATTAATGGCGTAGTTTCTACTTGTCAAATATCAAAAAATGACAGCTTCAAAAGTAACATCTACCGAAATAGTGAGCTATTCAAAATAACACCTCTTATTGGAAAACCCTGTAGTTCACTAGGAATTTAGATATTATATGAATTCAGAATTATCATATTTTTAAAGGGTTGACTGTTATAATATTTAATTATTGTATGCTTACCGTATTATTGAAAATATAGAATGGTAATAATTTGTCGTCTTATCTATCTCAAAAGGAGAAAGATGAGATAAATTGTCGGTAGTTTTCTGAAAGCAAAGAGGGGCTTAAAAAGCTTCAAATAGGGCAGTCAACTGTAAACTCAAAGGATCAAATCAGGGCTGAAGATCAATATTGTGCCCTCCCTCTATAGCTCACAGATAACCCAAGGTAGTCTATATAATGTGGGCTTACTGCTTCAATGCTAAATAATTGTGTCTTTTGTATGTCAAAATATATTGAGGATTGCAAAAGAAAATAATATAATGTACACGGAAGAAAATATGGGAAAAGAAAATAAAGTGGAAAAATCAACTTCAAGACGGCCATGGAAGTTTTTAAACAATAATCTAGAGAGGAAAACAGTTCTAAACTACGCAATATGCTTCCGGGAAGTTTTCCTTTGAAAACGCTGTTCCGTGTTTCCTTTCTTCAGAGTCGGACCTACAACGTTTTACTATCTGTGCAGAAAGCACAAAAGAAAAAAAAGTGTTCACGTTTTGACGATTACAACGTGGTTTGTGTATGATATTTCAACAAATTGTGTATTATATTTTGGGGGGTATCCATTGATGTATTTATCCCAAACACACTCCGTTCATAATTGTTTTTATTTTATTATTTTAGCGACTATATAAAACATTGTACATACCAAATTTCATGGCGAATTTAAGTATTGTAATTGTATTTCTTAGTCCTCCTCCGTATGGTGTCCTGTGCTGAGGCGGACTAAAGTTATTTAATTCTAATTTATTTGTCTTCTATGTTTAGTTTTTTTTTTTGACCTCTGTCAGCAAGATTTTTATTCTTGATTTGTTCTCATTCAAATGTTGTACTCATTGTATATCTGGGGGAAGGGTGTTTTGAGTTTGGTTGTAAAACATATGTCATTTCTGGTGACAGGATAACTCATCAAAATTATAATTCATCACATCTTTAAAAAGTTATATAAAGTAATGGAAAGTGATGAAACAAAAACTTTACTAACTAGGTTAAGTAGGTTAGGTTAGGTTAGGTTTAAATTTTTTCATCGTTTCCCTTCCTTTCTTCGACCCTCCACACAACACCCCCTAAGATGACATAGGCCATGAGAAAATTAATTTAAAAATAACCAATCTTAATAAGATAAGATTATTAAAAACGGTTCCATACAGGTTCTCGGCCTATTACAACTGTGTCTAAGGGGTAACCGGATAAATCATCACATCTTTAAAAAGTTATATAAATTCATGGAAAGTGATGAAACAAAAACTTTATTAACTGGGTTATGTAGGTTAGGTTAGGCTTGGTTAAATTATTTTTTTTCATCATTTCTAATGACTTTATATCACTTTTTAAAAGTGTGTTGAATTGTCACTATCTTGAGTTATCGTGGCACCGTCATTTCTATGTCCGAATGCGATTTTACAACATGGAATATTTTTTATGTCCTTTTGATTCGATCTGGTGTGATAGATACGCGGTCTAGTAGAGGATTCCGTATATTTTAATAGTTTCAATAGAATATTTTTGAGATATATTTGTTGAAAATTTGGTATGACAAAAAAGATTGAAAATTTCAATCGAGGGCTCTCTTATGAGTGGTATTTATATCTTTTTGAATTGTATTCAAGTTATGTACGTATATACTTAGATGTAGCAGATTCCCATCCTATAATGAAAGTTAGATGTCTTTGGTAGATATTACAATCTTCTGAAGTGATTTTGTGTTTTTGAGAAATGGCATCAATAAAAACAAAGATTTTATTTGATAATTTTCCAGACCACATTTTTCAATCTGTAAATAAGGTGCTGACTCTGTCCTCGAATAAAAATTGTGAAATAAAATGACGAACAACTTAATATCAACATAATGGCCGCCTCTATCGTGCTTGTGGTTTTCTTAATTTCTTTAATTATCAAAACCAAAAAATCTAGTATCGTGCTCCTTGAACAATTTGAAAAAAAAACTTATTTCGGTATGCTATTATTTAGCAAAAAATGGCCCTTTGGATTTCACGAAAGAAAACATAAAGTATATCTTTATGGGAAGACGTTAATGAAATTTTTCTGTGGCGCTCATTTCAAATGAATAAAAAAACACAAACTTAATAAATGTAATGTAGGATCCCCGCCAAAGTGAATTTTACCATATTCCTTGCATTGTTCACTCAATAGCATTAGTAATCTTATCACGTAGTACAGTAGTTGGAAGAATGGGGAACTTAGGGCCTCTGGGTTACCAAAACAGAAGCCTTAAATTCCTAAGTGCCCGTAGAGTTCCGAATTTCCCCATTGCAAGATACTTTACGGGTACAAGGGACGTAAAGAAAATCGTGCAGGATCATATTCTTGCTGTAAATCGCTTAAATAAACTGTTTGTTTTCGCTCATAAAATTCCACGGTTCGAGATGGCAACTCTGTTCCCGATAAAGTGTGCGAAACAAGGAGGTTAAAAACATAATGTTAAATTTGATGGGTAGATAAACAAATTACTTAATAACTTCGAGTTTCTACACCGGTAAACAAACATTGATTGAGCACAATATTATAACAAAGGTCATTGTTGATACGATAACGAATGAAAAGCTACTGAGTTTTTGTTTCATAGTCGTGTTTTGTTTCATGGAGCTTTCACGCAAAACGAAATACTGAATTTATAAAATTAAATTATATCAATGTATTGTAGTTTCGTAATAACAATATATTGTTTCATACTTTCAAGTGAATTCAATTTATAGGGAGGTTGTCTGCTTGGCGCAACGCTAAGAAGGGCGAAGCCGCTCGTGTGTGTTATATAATATGAAATTGCGCATTGTTCTGCAAGACAGTGGGTTCGCGACAAAGTACGAAGTATCAACGTAAATAAAAAATAAATTATTAATTAAGGACTTACCTGTTCCCAAATGAATAAGAATGGAGAAATTCATGTAAAATTGGATGAAACTCACCTGAAACAAAGATAAAAAATAAATCAGATAAGGCAGTGTTTTTTTAAGCGAAGTATGTAACACTATTGGAAGAAGATTTATGAAGAAACATTACCAGTGTCAGCTAATTTTTTGTTTCCTTTGTGACAGTTCCTTCGTGACAATGTAAGACGTGATATTATTTATTTACACGCTGTCACAGGAAATCAATACCGCCACTACCATGGAACACTTTATCAAACACTATAACATAAGATTTTTGTATGCGTCAATATATCGGTTAGTCAGAAGACAAAATTGTACAAGCGTGAATTTCGCGTGCCAGAATTACACACGGACGGAAATATGCGTAGAGGAAATCACACGTGGAGACACCTAATTAAATTACACTTACTGTAATTAAACAAGTCAATTTTTTTAACTAACTTAACTTTTTTTTATAGCCTTACTAAAAACGTAGTGTAAATATTACGCGTAAGGTCAGAATAATGAAAAGCTTGAATTATTACCATGGCGTTTGTTTGGTTAAAACTGATTTAAACCAGGCTCAAGGCCGGCTTTACGCTTTTATCTAACAATTAGTAAGACGGTCGACATTTTTAAACAATTAAAAAAAAATTGTTACCTGTGTAATTAGTAGGTGTAGTTTAAGTACATGTAGTTCGCTCAATTCAGTACAAGTAATGTTTCATTTCGTTCATGTGTATTTCCGATCATATGTAATTCTGGCGGTGTAATATTGTAAATAGGTACGTGAAATTCAGGCGCATGTGTGTGTAATTCTGGCAGTGTAATAATATGGGTAGGTACGTGAAATTCACACATGTGTGTGTAATTCTGGGCATGTAATTTGATAATATACGTCAAATTCACGCCTGTGTGTGTAATTCTAGCAATGGAATATTGGCAGGTACGAAAAAATTCACGTCTGTGTGTGTTATTCAGGCAATGCAATGTTGGTAGAAACCTGAAATTTACGCCTGTGTAATTACGTTCTGACATCCGACATATCCAGATCCCAAGATACTATCATAAGTGGTTTTAAGGTGAGGATTTTTTTCAATATTCTGAGAAGCTTTTTAGATATTGCGCAAAAAATATTCTCTATGTTACAGCAGTATCGCCTCTGCGATATTATAAAATTTCAATATTTTGTGCGAGTAGGTACCTATACGTGATACGTTACAAAAACGATTCTCTGTATATTCGGAGTAAACTACAAATGGTATATTACATATTATTTTTATAAATATATGAACACATTATCTGGAAAGAAGGTACGGTAACTTTTGTAATAATTTTTCCGCTTTTTACGTAGGAAAAACGGCTCGGAACTCGGAACGTCAAATCATTTAATTGAAACTAATTACACTTTCGATAAAACCTCTGGAACTAAAATATTACATAAAAATGGAATTGGGATTAGATTAAAACATTTAGAAGCCATAGAAATTAAAAGAGCCGTCAATAATAACTCCAACATAATTAATAATCAAATAAATTCAACTGACAGTAACATATTTAATTTGTTCCCTTAACCCCAGCTGAAACTGTTTTCTCCATCCCTAACTACCCCTCCTACAATGATTTGTCTCTCACTTTTCTATATATTTGTATTATTTTCTTATTTTATTTATTTATTTTTATTTAGGAAGCAAACAGTCGTACAGTAAAAAATTATAACAATAAACATTCATATGTTCTAGACCAATTAAGTTCCATTGAGTTAAATGTTGATTGAGTATTTTTTACCTTACCTTATATTTATAAATATATTTTTTTACTTCTATCGTGGATCACCTCATGATGTTTGTGTACTTTAACTCCGTATGTGTCTGTATGTAATGATGATTAGTTAATATATAAGCCCTGACGAAGCTTGAGATAAGCGAAACCTGGTTGGCTGTCATTAATTAATTCAATAAAAGCGGGGGATTAGAAAACGCGTTTGTTCATATAATATGAACATAATTAATTCCATTCTACAATAATTTGAACAGCAGTACTTTCTACTTTGATCCGCATACTTTAAATTTGTCTCCCATTCGGCTGGTACGAAACCAGACCTACTAATTTATATCAATTACATTCAGTCCACAAATGAAAGTAATAATTACAATCGCTTCAAGTAGTGAAAATTGGGCGATTTGCCCAACGGTTCCGTAGTGTAGCGGTTATCACGTCTGCTTTACACGCAGAAGGTCGCCGGTTCGATCCCGGCCGGAACCATTTTTTGACTTTTTTTTATTAAAAAAAAAATCGTGTATGTACACCACCTTAAAAGTCAGCTATTTCGTATGCAAATATCGCCTTCGGGGCAGATATTAGATCACAAAATATCGTTGGCTCGCAGCGAAAATTCATCAACAATTTTTTGTAGATGTTATCGAGATACATTTTTGTGGTATAATGCTGTATTGTGCTTACTCCTTTAGCCAACGTTTCGAAAATTGTTACAGTTAAGTCTGTCCTGATGATGGACACTATAAGGCTGTCCGAAACGTTGGCCCAATGTCGATACCACGAGTATCGTTATTTATCACAAAAGAATGCCTTATTAATCGGTTTTTTTTTATCTTAAAGGTATATCTTTTGCTAGGCTCTAACTAGCATAAAATATTTAATCAATTACGCGGCTAGCGTGGGAACACCAATAATAATAATAGTATGTGATCAAATAATTGAAGAACCGCTAATCTAGACCACTACACAGTACACAGTACCGAACTAGGTTCATAATTCCCGTATCTGTACACGGCAGCCGGATAACTGTCAATTTAGATTGTATTGTTGGAGAAATAAACCCCTAATAGTTATTTTATCGAGCTGTGTCACTCAATGGGGAGGTCGCGTGACGTAATGGACAGAAGGGTAGATACCTGCTTTACCGACACCTAAACAAATTCTGATCATGTTTTTTGTGGTTACTTTCGAGATATAATGAGATTGTTTACGCCAAAAATTGACAGTTGACAGGATAGGTATCTATGATTCACCGAAATATAATATAGCAATAATCAACATTAAATTATTGATACGACCACTTTTAGGATAGACCTAAACTTTTATTAAAACATTATTATCTTTTTATAGAAGCTGCATATTGTTTGAAAGGGGGATTTTTTTTCAAAGCACGTTATTCTTGTTTGACTGAGCGCGTTTTCATTTTTAAAATTTTAAGTTCTGCATACACAACATCAAAAAAGCGCTGCGAAGACGATCAATCGTGGTTATGTATCAATACACCTAATAACCGATTATAGGAAAACGGATAGTGACTTGCATAAAAATGGTATATTTATTTCAACTTTAGACATGTTTATAATAAGCCATATTCTCAAACTTTCGGTAATTGTTTGGTTTCGGTTGCCTCCTTATTGTACCTTTTTTAAATGTCTGCTCAGAAGATTCTCATTTCTGAGCACAAACTGCCTCCTGTTTTAATTTTAATGTTCTTGTTTTGTCCTGTTCTGCTGTTATTCTTATTCTATTTTTTGTCATCACTTTGTATAAACAGTAGGTATATTTAGTGTTATAATATTAGATCTGTGTTGGGTAAGGCACACTGTAGGAATAATTAATAAGAACATGACCGCTAATGTAAAATTACCGTTTTTAAGTTTGTTATAGTAAGGCGCACTTGATGTGAAATGACAATAAACTGCGCTAAGTATATAAATGCTATGTTATTATTATTATTATTAACAAAAGTGTTAAGTGAGGAGAAGACTACATTTTTTTTTAACGCGGAGCTAATGTTAGGTACTTATTTTCAAATTTAAATAATGTGTACTATTAAGATAAAATAATTTTAAAAATGTATAGTTACCTCATAAACAATCAAAGTGCAAACGAGACACTGCGTCTAAAAACTGTCACGAAAGTATTTTGCGCATAGAACTTAACCAAACTTTCCCTGGCACTTTTCCATTAAAATATAAAGCTACATATTTGTATAGTCTATTTCGCTTCTCAACACCGGCCTAAATTACCGACGATCAAAAAGAAATATCGCCTGAAAAAAAATTGTCCAAATCTTAATATATAAAAATCCAGCCTGCACATGTAGGCGCGAGCAAAACTTTTTCTTATTAGAGCTAATAGTGTTTAGAGTGGTTTGAATGGTAGAAGTCGGGGACGGCCCAGGTATACTTAACACATTATCTCTGTACCGGGATGAGATAAAAGGTCGAATTAATGTCGATGTAATGTAGTAGTTTAACAGTAACATTTAGTATACAGAAGTGGATGGTGGAAGAAGTTGGAGACGCCCGATAGACGATATATATATATATTTTATTTTTTTTTATTATTTTTTTTTTTGTTACAATATTTTACATTTCTTATTACAATTTAGTAATGTTGGCCTCACTGGGTGCCTTACCCGTGCTAAGGCCTGCATTTTATAGCACAAAAAATATTCATAATACATTTATAGAAAATATATATAATGTTGATGAAGAAAAATGAATATAAACATAAGCTTAAGACAAATTTAAATAGTCATTTTGATATAAAATTAAAAGTAAAATAAATTTTAAATAAAATAAAATGAATTAAAGTTTAAAAATCGGTATTTTTAAATTATATATTGTGTGTTTGTGAGTGATGTGTATTTTACAACACCAATATAAACATTATGCAAGAATTGCCTGTCAGTTTTTGGCAATTTAATTTAGGTACCAGAAAATACTCTAAAACGCAAATTTGAAGCTACAAATTCCAGTATACGTATCAGGTGCTCTAAATTAAAGAATTTAAAGCCTATCTAACTAAGAAATCAAAATACTATTTCGATATTTTTACGCAACGTTAAACAATATTTATTGCTGAGAAATTCACAAATTTGACACATGCACTTCTAGCATTCGGCCCCTAATATTATAGAAATATAATAAGCAAGCTTAACTGTAGTAGTAGCACACACAGATAAAAGAAACAAAAGGGAATAATTTTATTTTTTTTTGTTTTACGTTTTTAATCCAGTAGGACTAGGTGCACGGTGTAAACCCAGTCTGTCATCCATATCTATCTAGGCATGTAAGCAAGCCGACTGTCGCTGAGCTAAGACCAAACTGTGCAGACCATCTAAGCGACGAAACCAATGAAAGTTATCAATTTAGATATAGCTATTGGAGAACAACCTGCAGCCGCGGGGTGAGCGAGAAGACGTATGAAAAGTCCCTTTACCTTCTTACATTTCCCATACATGACATGGCCCACTCCCCGTAGAAAAACAGTTCATTTTATACAACTTTGCATATAAATCATTTCAAAAGTTTGATATTCACGATGGCTGCCGGGCGATTTTTCCTCACCCTAGATTTTGCTTTCATTCATACAAATTCGCATTAAGGCGAAGCTTAATGCCAAACCACTATTTTGATTAATCTTTATAACGAATTGGTGTACATTATGAATACCAAAAATTATGCTTTAGATAAATTGAAGGTTTTCCTATCGTTTCGTTTGAGTAGAATTCAAATAAAATAATAAATTACTCAATAAAAAATATAAATGTAAACTACTAAAAAAAATTTTTTTTCAATAGAAATGTATGAACGCATAAAGGAAACAACTTTAAAAAATACAGTATTATAGCTAAGATTATCTGTGACAATTTCACTCGATTAACTTTTTTGCTTTCTTATAAAATTATTTACAAAATAAATAAAAACCAGTTTTGGAGAGCCTAACATAATTATAAAAAGAAAAAAGAAGACGTTATTAGAACGAAAAGGCCTTGCATCAATTAAATCGGTGATTCAATTCCTATCATTGTTATTTATGTACCTATCCACTCAGGCTAATTTGTTCGCTTTTGGGAACAGCACATGTAGATCTCATAGAAATAATGGTGTTTCCCTTGCTCTCACGGTAAGAAATGTGATCTTAACGGTGTTATAAAGAGAAAACGCCACGTTTTATACCCAAATCTAGAAGTTAACCACAGAAGAATTAAAATTTGCAACTCCGCCCGCTGAGATAAACTTTGCAATTTGCGCGCAATTATAAAAAAGACTAGTAATTAGTATGCAGACTTTATTTTCGAGGACCGGATGGTGATATTACAATGCGAATTGCCTGCATACTGCCAGATTCATTTATTGACAAATTACCGAAAGTGGGACGGTCACGCGGCCTCCCATTCCCCTGATTCACTCGTCTATTAATATTGATGTCTATGCTTACGACAATTTACAATACTGCCGTGGTAACTAAAAACACAGTGTATTCCTTGAAAGTCTCGAGGAAGACACAGTGTTTTCAGTTACCGCGGCAGACTAAATAATTAAAGTCCTTACACTCCGCTCTTAAACTCTACAAATTATTCGTAAGTAGGTACCTAATATTATTTTTGTAAAATGCAACAACTTTGTATTATAACTTATTGTTTGTATTATGCTTGTATTAAGCATTTACCACATAAATAATATTGCTAAAGTAAAAACACATTTTAATCTCATTTTGGCCCATATTTTGGAAAATATCGAACGCTGGCAAAAGCACCCTTCGTGTCGTTCCGAATTCCATGTTTTAGCCTTTTTGTGTCGCGCATGTTATTACATGTTTGCAGCTACATAGGTAATCTGTGCGATTACACAGCTAAAATTTATTACACCGTGCTTTAAAGTCAAAACTAAAATAGGAAAGATTGTGAAATAAAATAGGTATTAGAATTGATAAGAAAAAGTTTTATAAGGCTTGTGAAAATTCGTTACATAATATACATCTTTTTAAATACACAAACAGGCATTATGCCCAAAAATTTACGTATATAGATGTTTGTTTTTATTTATTTATTTATAGAGGGGAGACGATTTACATATAGTTCCCGTGAGCACTTAGGCCATAGGCCCATTGCGCTATCTCCCATTTTACCTCATTCCTTTAACAGTCACCCGGTCACTTTTATAAAGTTCACCAGGGTTGTCATTGGATATGTGGTTATGTCTTCTGGTTCCACAGTGTGTCTTCCAGGTCTCATATCTCTTTTCCAATCCCCTTTGGTTCCCTGAAGGCCCCACAGGGGAAGAGTTCACGGAGGTGGCCTCGATCGTAGATGTTTTAATACATAGTAATAACAAAAATAATAAATTGATGATTTATGTAGAAAATGTTTGGCTTTTCCGGAAACTATAGAACATATTATATCATCGGGATGTTCTGTATTAGCGCCGTCCGAGTATACATTTAGGCACAATCAAGTTTAAAAAATATTTCACCAAAGTTTGGTAACTAAACATAACTTAAGTGACTGCCGTAATATAGTACCATCTTATAAATATGAACTAAAAAATATTTTATAAAATATATAATGATAAAACTATACTAACAGACTGAAAGATTAGTCATAATAGAACCCGATATAGTTTTACATGACAAAATTAAAAAAATAACTTACATCATTGATGTCGCTATTCCAAATTCCTGTAATATTCAAAAATCTGTTTCTGAAAAAATAAGAAAATATTATAAGATTTAGGAAATGAGATTAAAAGAATTTGGCATTCTCAGACTATAAAAATATTACCATTTCGCTGTCCTAGTTCTGGTACGTTCAATTGACCTTTTTTGCAAAACTAAGTTATGAATGCCAATATATGCATTAATGAAGCACAAAAAAAACATACATATTTTGTTTTGTATTTATTATGCTTATATAATGCACTTGCATAATGTGGATTGACTAGATGATCATTTGTGGAAAAGTGTGTGGAAGGGAATTAGTTTTTCCTATGGGGAAGATTTAACCCGGACATAAAGTCGGAAATAGTTATTTAAAAAAAAAGCTAAATATGCAAAAGTAAATTACAAACAAGAATGGGTAAAGGTAAAATAAAATATGTCCTTAAACAATTTACTATCGTCACCTGTACTGAAGAGACACAAATTTGGTAGATACAATATTGTCTCTCTTTAAATAAAGGTCTTCGTCACAATATCAGCTTCATGAATAACAATAAAAATATTTTTTTGTTAAAAAAAAAAAACTATCATGATAAAATTTTTTTAGCAATGATTGCTATATTATTTTTATCGTGATAGCATTCATAATTCAGCATTTGTGTTAATCAGTTAAAACTTCGCTGCTTTACAAATTGTGAGAAAAATATTAATATGTAATACAAAAAGAGAAGATTATTAAGATAAGCACAAACACTCGATCGGTGAGCGGATGAAATTTGCACAGTTTTCCTGTTGGGACATTTTAACTTTTTTAATAAAAATTTTCTTCGCGTAACATCATTTCCATAATGAGCTAAGAAGCTTTGAAATATCCGCTTCAACGAAAATAAGACACGACGAAACCGGGTAGCAAGCTAATAATTAAATTCAATAATTGTTATAATATTTCCATTACCGAAAACAAATTTTTTTTTATAACCTTCGATCATAATATTCCACGAAACAATAAAAGATTTTAAGGATCAAGGCATGAGTTAGAGAGAGACATAAAAAATAATATTTTTATTACATTGAATTTGTGCAAGAGAGAAGAGAGCAATAAAATTGTAGCACTTCGTATTTTCCGTATAAAACCTACATAGTAGTTGTAATGCTTGGGATGGCCAAGTGCATATGTTCACAACTTGGAACAGCCTTGTAACATTAAACGAACTTTGAGACAAAAGAGTTGCATATTAAAGCAGTTTTGTATGGGTTACGTGAAACTGGTCTAACGCGAGTTTTATGTTACATCTTAAGTACTTAGTAATTTTAGTAAAACCTGACAAAAATCATTGGTGTGATTCAATTTTCGGGTAAGTCGGTACCTACTGCATTGCATCATGAACTTCATCGAAAAAAAAACGACTTAGATATCTACATAAAGGATAAGTTTTAGATATGGTTGGTTTTTCGATAACCAAATAGCCTTTTTGCAATTTTACGTTATTGTTTTATTATTAATGCTTGGCTTTAAATGATTAATGCTTAAATATAATATGAAGCCACCTTTTCACGTATTAAAATAATAATCTAATATATATTATAAAAATAAATCCGTATTTCCCTACCCGCTTAATTTTCTCCACAACCAGCCACTGCAACCCACCGGTGGTTGTGGTGGTAGATGGTCCTTGGTGTCACATCGAAAGTAAGAAAGTTTGATGGCGGTGGCTGAGCGTGGATGGGAATGGGGGACGAAAATGTGCTTTGTTATGGGAAGGTCGCAAATACTTCAGATTATATCAGAATGGGCCCGCCGACAGCGTCAGTGAGTCTGGAAGGTTCCAGAAAGTTCATGAAGGTTCTGGAAGGAGAAAGTTCAAGAAGGTTCTATAAGGTTCCAAACTGAGTGGCGGAGTGTGTAGGTGAGTCTAGAAGGTTCCGGAAAATTTGAGAATGCTTTAGAAAGTTCTGGAAGGAGCAACGCTCGGCGGGATACAGCTAGTGGAATTATACAAATATAACTTCTTACTTTCTGAACTTCTTATAATTGTATTTAACTGTCACATGCAATTATTCTTTATGGTATATTCATACCATTGAAATATAATAAACTTTTCATGAATAATCTAAAGTACATTGAATTCCATAATCGCATATTGTCTAGAAAGTTACAAAAATTCTTAAATATGACAAATATTAATATTTGGGGTGCCTTTAAATAAATATATTAGGTAGATTAGTAGTTTATCATCATTAATTACATCGTACTTTCCTAGTCGACTCGAACAAATTGGTTTCACGGGGTCTCCAAGAGTCCCTATCCGCATGACGAGGGATTTTTCTCTACCAAGCCTTCCGTCAAATTTTCTCTGGATTATCAGTTGAAAAATCTAGTATTTTCCACTCCTCGCTACAACCAAGATATTGAACTTTGACTAAATGCATACAGCTGATAACTGAGTTAACATCTTGTACTATTACTGATAAACGACGCATGTAACAAAAATAGAGATTAACAAGTTACTTGCAAACCTTCCATGCTAATTTTTATGACATATTAAAAAAAAAAAATTAAAAAAAAAATAAAAACTTTCAACAAAAAATGTTCAATTATTTGATTATTTGATTCACACTAAAAAAAAAATTACATATGTATGTAATAATTTATATTTAGATTATTTTATCTAGGTAATCTTTTATTTTTTAATTACGTTTCTTTTTCCTGTATTTTGTATTTTTATTTATTTACTTTGTATTTTTATTCACTTTTATTATTATTGATATATGTAATGGTAGATACTGCTACCCGGCTCAGAACAGATATTGTCTAGTGAGTCGGGTAGCGCACATAATATGTAAACAAATATTGATGTCAATAAACGCCCGGGTTACCGGCAATAAAAAAAAAAAGTTAATTTCAAACAACTGGTACAATTAAATATCTTTAGATTAATCTTAATATATAAAAATTCAGTCTGCGTATGTTTGCGATCGCAAAACTAAAAAATTAGTTTATCGATATCGATGAAAATTTCAAAGTTTGTTCTTATTAGTGCCCGGAGTGTTTAGAGAGAGGTTTGAATAATATAGAAGTCGGGGGCGTCCAAGTAATACTGCAATATCTCGGCACCGGAATGTAGTTTTTGATGTAATGTAGTTTTTTAATAGTAGCATTGAGGTAAACAGTAGTGCATGGTGAAAGAAGTCGGAGACGCCTAAGAAAGACGAAGAATTACGGGGTCCACTAGTACTATATAACTTCATCAATCTGTAATTTTTAAAATCATTCGAATTTGATGGAAGTTTTCTTACGTTTCCTACTGCAGTACGGTTGGCGGTTGCGTACGTCCAATTTCACTGGTCGCATGGGCTCTTTTGACTTGCGAAACTAGTCTAAGTAAATTTTGGTATTTGATGGTCACACCCTTTCATCCCAAGTCTCGGTAAAGCACATAAAATTCACTAGATACGCCCTACTCTACCACATTAAATCTAAGGGGATACCTGAGGGGTGTGGGAAGTATCTCGCTTGGGTTGACATCGATTACCAGATTACCGATTGGACCGAGTAGCGAGATATGTGCTTAACAACCGTTGACGAATTTTAGTGTCACTGGTGAAATCCAATAAAATAGTACCTTAAACGGTTCCATGACAACTCAACACAGTGACAATTCAACACAGTGACAATTCAACACACTTTTGAAAAGTGATATAAAGACATTAGAAACAATGAAAAAAAAATTTAACCTAACCTAACCTACATAACCCAGTTAATAAAGTTTTTGTTTCATTCTTTCCATGACCTTTTAAAGATGTGATGAATTATCATTGTGATGATTTATCCGGTCACCCCTTAAACACAGTTGTAATAGGCCGAGAACCTGTATGGAACCGTTTTAATAATCTTATCTTATAAAGATTGGTTATTTTTAAATTAATTTCTCTCATGGCCTATGTCTTCTTTGGGGGTGTTGTGTGGAGGATCTTTTTAGTATCAGGAAGGAGTTCTGGTAACAAAAAAGGTATGAGGGGTGGGTAGGAAACTTGGTGTCAATGTGTCCAGGACGTCCCCCCCCCCCTCTGCGGTGCAAGGCGATGCGTCGAGAGTCTGGCTGGAGAGGTTAAAAGGTCTCCCTCGACCAGTCCGCCAAGACAAACAAAGTCACCAAATATTATAGCAAACCACTTTGGATCACCTATGGCAGGGGTGATGGTTATCCAATAAATGGTTCGAATTATAATATTTTACAATCTATTTATAAATAAAATGGTTAATGTTCGTTTGTTCAAAGTCATAAATCTCCGAAAGTTCTTCACTGATTGCTTTGATTGACACAACGTTGCATTCGAACACGCGTGTTTTTCTATACCTATATTATATAGATGTCACCTGTGACAGGTTAAAACATGTTTTTAAAAAAAAAACGCCATCTGTTGGACATGTTTTTTTTAAACAGTCCATTTTTTGGACTTAAAAGCAACACCCGCAATTGTTTATCTATGTGCACAGATATATTGAGCCATAGCAACGCGTGGCGGGGTACAGCTAGTAATAAACATAAAATGAGCATTAGAAAAAAAAATCAATTTCTACGCCAAGAAGAGAGTTTGAAGATGAGTTTGGTGTAGGAGCTACTATAGTAAAAATAATAACACAGCATTTATATAGCGCAGTTTTGTGTCATTTCACTAATCTATTATGCTGATGTGCGGAATTCGGCGGCTTAGCGACAGCCGACTGGCCATCGGCTCGATTGTCAGCGAGGTATAGAAATGTCAGTGTAGAGTGCAACAGCGGGCGACTTTAACATCCTCGGAAGCTGTAATTTAGGGGAACGCGAAAAAAGGTTTACGAACCCTGACCAAACCCTGTAACAAATTACCACTGTGCTGACCATAAAAAACAATAAATTTTACCCTTTCCGTCGTGATCCGGATGTAAAACTTGATTATATTTTTAAAACATTAAATTAAACCATATTTTACCTACAATTATTCTGTCAAAGGTCTCTAAATGATAAGGAAAAAGAAAACAATAATTTTGACACAATTTTTGTAAGCTCGACTAAAAGCTCGGCAAAACACGATTCTGTGAACAATGAGCTTTTAAAGCTACCGATTTACGAGGTAAAATGAATAATAATTATCCTGTCAATGGTATTTAATTATACGCCCGTTAAACGCTTGCTGATTACTAACAAGTGGGGGGACATAATAAAGATATTCATTTCGAAATGATCGATTGATTGAAATAATGTAGCTCATACATATATAACGAGGCGAAGTGCGGCGCACTTAAATGTAAAACATCTATTGTATGAATTCTCATTTTTTGCAGGTCAAAATAATCACTGCATTGATGAAAGAAGTAGAACAATATTTTGTTGTTCACGAAAAAAAAAATAAAACTTATTTTTAAAGTAGGAAAAATAGTAGGGGAGAACGGGAATAATTGTAACAATTTGACGCTGACCTTTCACTGCGTCTTATGATACGTATAGATTTGCGAACCGAAACGCGAACCGAGCCACGAATTACGGAAAAGGAACGAAGCGGCGTTTGGCGCCATTTGCGGTTGCTTCGTTCCTTTCCCATAAGTTGAGGTTCAGTTAGGCCGTTCGGCTCGAGTGTGTATACGTAGCATTAGACCCCAACTACGGGGTCAATTATACCAATAGCGGAATTATGATTAAAACACAGCATTCAGACATAAAGTTGTCCGATTTCAATAATTTCGGCGAGAAAAACAGTTATTTTGTTAGTTTCTAAAATTACAGAATTACAAATATATTTAACTACCCAATTTATCTGACCTCAAGAAAACTCTTAAGTCAATGAAATGTTATCAGGAAACTTTATACGAAAAACAAAACATTACGCTTGTATGTTTCTACGTTTTTTAGGAATACAAAAAAACCTTTATAATAATAATAAATGTTTTATTTTCATTATTTTTTTGTAACAAATAGTATGACATCCTCACTGGAAACTCCCGTGTTGAGGATTTGATTTAAGGCGATGCACTACGTTGTGCAATATTTTAAATTGAGCCGCTATCAATAACAACCCTTACGGAGATGGCGATAAGATTTAAATTCCCGCTTAACACCATCCGCCTGTTTTGATTTATGCAAGAAAAAAACATGGCCAAAAAGTGCCTTTTATTTTATTTTGCGGATGTTCAGGCATAAACATTTAAATTTTTTCCGATAATTTTATAAATAACTTAATTTGCCACATTACACAATAAAATCATAACCGAAAATGGGTTCGTAAGTAAGATATTTTGAACTTTAAAGCAGTTTTCATAGGCCTTTACATTATTTTTTTCTGGGCTTATAAAAAGACTTATCTAAAAAATACTCGATTATTTCAAAGGCCAAGATGTATTCTACTCGCAGTATTTAATTAAAGGATCTGAAACATTTCTAGGCGACCAAATTTTCAAAGCAAAAACACATGATTTTGAATTACTACGTATGGCATTGCCTATTAAAACTTAATACTATAAACATTGTGAAGTAGTTATAAATATATTATAAAGTGTTTTTTCTGAAACAAATTATAAATATACTACGTAGCATTTTTTAGTGCAGTTGAGTGGTTTCGGTTTCAGTCTGTATTTGGTGTCAGTGAATTTTCTTTTTCTGATCTCCCTATTTTTTGTATCCAGCTTTTCATTTGAGATTTAAATGTTATAATGATGACGTGTTTTTGAATGAGAGTGGGATTTTGTCGTAGAGTATAGTACCATCGTATAATAAGCACTTTATCCAAATGGTGTGTTTGTAGTTGCTTGTTGGATATGTTTTTGACCCTGAGAGCTAGTGTTTCTAATAATATCCGTATTAGTTGTAATTTCTTGTGTATTGTATTTAGGAAGCGGGTATGGGAACCGCTGCCCGGGGAACCATTTAGTGTATAACTAACACCTCTGACATGTCGCCCTAACTAGTTTGCTACGTTAAATGACTTAGCAGGGGTGCCTGGGTTCATGTGGTGAGGTTTTCTAGGTCTTGGCGACAGATGCGTCTGCCCGCTTACTGCGTGGCGGGCCGGATCGGGATTGGTTGAGGGAGACTATTTGACGTATCCAGTAGGACTCTCTCAACCCATCGCAGTGGGAGGGATGGATTCGTACGTCCGGCACTCCTGAACACACTTAACCCCAGATTCCTACCCACCCCTCACACCTTTTTCCTTCCCTGAACTACCTCTCCTACCTTTCCTTGAAAAGACCCTCCTCACAGCATCCACAAAGATGATATAGGCCCTGAGGGAAATTATTTCCTTAGGGGGTCTCCTGTGTGGAGCTAGTGTAAAAAAATGAACGTAAAGGCGTATTGTATAATAATATAGTTGTTTAATTGACATGTTAAGATTGCTGAAGAGTTCGACAGGTTGTTCTTACAGGGAGTGACTTTGAACCTATACAATAACGTAACTAAAGGTTTTCCAATAAGAGGTGTAATTTTGATATTCAAAGAAAAATGCCATTTTTTAATATAAATTATCGAATATTTATTTCATTATAAAGAGGAAGTTGTGCCGTTAATATTGAAAAATAACATTAGTCAAATGACCACCACGACCACGCCTACAGGACCATATCCTTTTCATGAAATTTTCCATAACCAAATCGCAAAGTGGCTGCCTTATGTCCTCGATAGCCTTGAGGTCTTTAAGGTCTTGAATCGACGCTAGGCTGTTGGCGTAGACCTTCTCTTTCACGTGGCCCCAAAGGAAGAAGTCGCAAGGTGTTAAATCACAAGATCTCGGTGGCCAATTGTGATCACCTCTTCGAGAGATAACACGGTCCGGAAACTTTTCCCGTAAAAGATCAATGGTTTCGTTGCTTGTGTGGCACGTAGCGCAGTCTTGTTGAAAGTAAACGTTGTCCAGATCAATACCATCCAATTCCGGGCATAAAAAATCATTTTATGGCCGGAATTAAATACACATAACACGTCTTATTGGAAAACCCTATATTAATTGATACACGAAGGACAATAATTTGAGAGATGTTGGCAACGGGATGGTTAAATCATCATAATCGTCATCGTTGATATTCTAGTCACAAACAGCTGAAAATTATCAAAATGTTTTGATCGTGTCCATCACTATCTAAAAGATCATTACGAAAATTCTCTTAAATGTTTAAATCGAGGTCGTTTAATGTAGATGTTCCGATAGCACAAAACGGTTCCGCCGTCGGATTAATGGTAGCTGAATAAATTATTGCGGGCCTCCGAAATACAAATGAACCTTTCAAGAAAGGAAATTCGAAAATTCGGGAAGGGCAGAAGGACCAGGGAATGCTAAACGGTGGGACGTGCCCGCATAACGAAAACGATTAATTATTAGATAAAATAAATTATTGTGAACTGGTACCGCGTAAGTTTAACGATCAAATAGTGGGGATAAAAAAACTGGTGTTTTATTAGTAGGCGTCGATTGGAATGAAGCACGTCTCATTCTTCGGGAACCATCTCTCATCGGAGATTGGCTATCATGATGGCAAGACGAAATTACGCAGACGCGAATTTCATGTACCAATATTAACACTACGAGAATTACACACGGATGGAATTACATATGGAGGAAAATAAAACTACTGTAATTACACAAGTAAAAAAAAATCTGTTTTTAATAGGTTGGTTTAATATCTAGGTCGTCTTACTAGTTAGATACATGCAGGTTCAACGTTGGCATGGTAAAGCCGGCCTTGAGCCCCCGCATACCCAAGTTACTCGTTAACTCTTTAAATTTTAGGTTATTTTTTAAGATAATATCTATAAATATGTTTTGTCGAAATGTTAATTGTATGAAATTCCCTCGATAGCAAAAAATCGCGAGGTAAGCTCTAAAAATTATTAAAAACAAGTTTTGTTCTGTTATTTAATATGCTATAAGCACGAAAAAATTCACAGTGTATCTTTAAATGCAACTAAAGCATTTGTCGAGAGATTTTAGCTTTATTTCAAACGAGTCCTGTTTTAATAAATATTTTCACAATTTTTGCTTAATTATTATTGTTTTTTTAATATTAGCGCGCTCCCTCTAACATTCGCATTTACCAATCTCCCTTTCAAACCATCTTTGAACGCTTACTACAGGGCCTTAAGCCTAGTTTTTAATGCCGTTTTAACATTGATTTAAGCGTTTTAACCATATAAACACCGCGGTAATAAGTCAAGCCTCACTGTTCCGACCTTACGCACCACGCTATATTTACACAGCATTTGCAAGTAAGAGGCTTGGTGTTCAGTATATGCCATATAAATTTCAAAAGTAGATTAGCGTTATTTCGTCCGTGTGTAATTCTTGCACTGTTATATATGTAAGTGAAATTCACGCCTGTCTAATTTCGTTATGTATTACCATAACCCCGAAACTATCATAACTCCACAGACTGAAGCCGGGAAGAACTCACCGGGACTGTACTTTTGCCATTCGCTGAAGTTAGAGATAAGTTTTTTTAGCTGTGATGTGCGTCGTCTATCTGCATTGCGTCTTCCTACAATATTGGGTAATCTTGGATGTATTCTCCCATAGATAATTTAACCATTATTAGCATGAAATAAAGTGTCGCCAACATCGTTCACCCATATTAGCATGAAATAAAGTGTCGCCAACATCGTTCACCCATATTAGCATGAAATAAAGTGTCGCCAACATCGTTCACCCATATTAGCATGAAATAAAGTGTCGCCAACATCGTTCACCCATATTAGCATGAAATAAAGTGTCGCCAACATCGTTCACCCATATTAGCATGAAATAAATAGTCACCAACATCGTTCACTCATATTAGCATGAAATAAATTGTCGCCAACATCGTTCACCCATATTAACATGAAATAAACTGTCGCCAACATCGTTCACCTATACCACCGCAAATTGCTTCTGTATATTTTGAGAAGTGCTTCTTCGGGACGTTGTTTAAAGTAAAAAATATATATTAAGAACTGTATGCATTACAGTGGATTATATACATTTGTCGTTTATTTATTCGTTTGGAATATTTGGAAGCTTCAGCCCTTACCGGATGGACGAGAAAAATACTCGAGCGATCATAATTGAAAAATCAACAAGATACCTAGTACCTGGGTAATTAGCATGACAAAGTCGGAATAACCTTCTTAACCGGCGGGCATAATAAATTATTATTACTGAGAATAATAACACCTAAAAAATTCAGAGAGAAATAATTGAATTCGGTGATTAGAAAACCAGAAAAATTATTTGAAGAGGTTCATTTATTTCCCTTTTTAATTAATATTTCTTGACTTAAGTGGACATCCAAATTATTACGTTAAGTTTTATTCACGTTTTCTGATTCATTTTTTCAGCCCTGCTCATCTTGACACTTCAGTACTTTAATCACTTTGTACAGTTTCCAATGTTTTCTGTGTATTTTAAATGCGCTATATACATGTTTCATTTTAATTTTCCGTAAAAACAAATACTGTTTTAGAAACTAGATAAAATTATCTTTTTGGCGTAAATAAACATTACTATTTCTAAATAATAAAACTTTAATATCAAACGTGAAAAATGTAGTCAAAAATACTAACCACATTTTTATTCCAATCACAGAAAAATTGAGATAGCTCGATGTTACGAAAACACGTTCGTTTTGTTTGTGAATTTGTAAGAAAACTGTGCCTTCACTTTTATCTCGTTCATATGATAAAAAAGAAGAAAATAATTTTTAAAGTTAAACCGATTGTTACGCTGGCGGCGTGAAATTTGAATTATTCATTTTCGCTATTTTTAGGATTTTATCAATGGATTCCGGTCGAGGCAAGCTGGAAAGTATTATTATTTTTCTTAACGTCAAAAAAAAAAGTATTTCCGAGTAATAGAAAAAAGACAAAACTACTTTTATAAAATAAAAACGCCCGGTCATATATGACCCTGAAATGCTGGAGGGGTTAAATTACATAGAGTCGTAGGTTACGGAGTCCAACTTGAAAATGAAAAAATTATAATCTATCTGATGTGGATATATTGGATATGCGTTAGGTACATTCAACGAACTCCCTCCCACAATTCTCCCGATATTTTCACGCGAATATCTACTGCCTCCCTTACTACGTGACGTATTTTATTAACGACCCTGAAGATTTTGTTCACATTTTAGACGTAAGCTTGTTTTCTTACAGGGCGCGTATAATAAAATTAAAACAAGGAAAACAAACAAACTTAAAGTTTCAATTCAATTATAAAGTTGAATGTTGTTTCAAGATGGTAAAATGAGATCAGCAAGTATTCTAGAAAAATAAAACCGTCATTGAAAAAGGTCTGCAGACATTGAAGATACTTTTGTACGCGTGATGTCAAGAGGCTTATTTGGTTTCGTCTAACTTTGCAAGGAAAAAAATATCAAGTCCCGACTAGAGACGGTTGATATTCTTGTACCGGTGACTTTGCTGTCACCGAAACTGTTCATAAAGTAACCTGATAAAGATACAACAATAATCTCTAGTCCTGACTCTAGTCCTTATCAGGAAGGAAGAACCTGTTCCAACAGCCAGAAGGCTGAACGTCAAAATATAGAGCGTCTGTCGTTTTCTGACGGAAAGTTAGTTTAAAATGTTGTCAATATATACTATGTTTTAAGGCTGTAATTTGACATGACGGTTTCTCCGTAAAGGGGGGCAGTGAGTGACGGGTGCTTGATGGGAAATATTGAAGGGACCTTCGTAAACAAAAAAAGTTCATCGGAAGATAGCGAAAGTTCTTTTTAAAAAAAATTTCACTACGGATGCCATTATCAGCGAAAAAGTTTTTAAAAAGGCTCCCATACTAAGGTCCCGCCAGAGTTAGCGATGAAACGCGTCGACAAATATTTAAATATATCTCGTGACCCAAGGGTTGTGGCGCAAAGTGTGTGACCACTGTCCGTGGCTTGTTTTATTATTAGTGCGTTTACGTCGTCAAGCGGGGAGGGGTGAGATAAGAACCTCGAAATTCATTCTGCGCGACCGAAGAATCGGTCAAAACTCAGCAACGGAAAGGGGTACAAGAGTTATTCGTGCGTCGTCGTGTAAATCTTGAGGTTCTCTAAAAAATAAGCAGAGCAGAAAAAATATGCCCAGTGAAGAACGACGAACGTATTCAAGAAGTTACGTTTAGTGCGTTTACGTCGTCAAGCGGGGAGGGGTGAGATAAGAACCTCGAAATTCATTCTGCGCGACCGAAGAATCGGTCAAAACTCAGCAACGGAAAGGGGTACAAGAGTTATTCGTGCGTCGTCGTGTAAATCTTGAGGTTCTCTAAAAAATAAGCAGAGCAGAAAAAATATGCCCAGTGAAGAACGACGAACGTATTCAAGAAGTTACGTTTAGTGCGTTTACGTCGTCAAGCGGGGAGGGGTGAGATAAGAACCTCGAAATTCATTCTGCGCGACCGAAGAATCGGTCAAAACTCAGCAACGGAAAGGGGTACAAGAGTTATTCGTGCGTCGTCGTGTAAATCTTGAGGTTCTCTAAAAAATAAGCAGAGCAGAAAAAATATGCCCAGTGAAGAACGACGAACGTATTCAAGAAGTTACGGTGGTGTAGAGATACTACCCACCCCTATTTTTTATGGATTCACTCTCATTTTTTTAAATTTGTGTTACAAAACTTACCCTAATGATAATTCAGGAGAGGAATATTGGCAAAGGAAGTATCTGCGCCTCAGTGGCTTCCAAACTCGTGCAGTTCTACAGAGTTCGTTCAATGGTAGCCAACCTCCGATAGGTGAGGGCAATTAGAGAGCTACATATATTTTTTTAAATAAACCAGTCACAAATCTGAAGCTTAACAACTAAAATGAAAATTTTTAACAAATTATTATAAGTAATCCACCTGAAACACCTATACAAATTGAAAAAGTCTCCCAAGAAAGAATTATAATAAATGCCGAGGGGAATTGAACCCGCAGTCTTCTGTATGACGGTCAGCTGCTCTAACAATTAAGCTACGTCTACATTTTCCAAACTCGCCAAATAATTGAATATGTACTAGTATTTTTCATTCAACAATTATTGCTTATTCTTTTTTTTCACCTTTTTCAGCTTATTCCACATGGGTATTTCAGGTGAATAATTATAGCTTATGATGATTTGTTATCCTTTGTGCTATGCATAAAAACCTTATAAACATTAGTTGAACATTTTTGCTTGAATATGTCTATGAATAGACAATCATAATCGTAAATATTTTTTTAATGAATTATCCTACATTATTTTGTCTAAAGGGTGATTGTGAACAGGAAAAAATAAACTCTACCATCATCTCTAAATAGTATACGAATAGGCCACTATCCGCGTCTGTCTGTTTGTGAGCTTAGTTCTTCTAAACTATGCAAGAGAGTTTGATAGGGTTTTCACTTTAATTAAGAGAATTTCTTCCGGAAGGTTTATATATATACTCGTATAATACATGCATATTATATTTATTGAAAACAGAGAAACGTCGAGTAACGCCGGGTACATGTCAGCTAGTTATGCGATAAATCTCACGGGGGAACACGAGGAAAGTTCACTCAGGAGTTGAAAGGAGGGCTAAGGGAGAGAAGGGGGGGAGGGTAAGATCAGAGATTGCGCTCGGTACAAAGGGAAATTAATCGAGTGCATTGACATAGGCCGATTGCTTCAGTTAAATAATAATATCGAGCGAATTTCGAAACATAGTAACGAATAGGGTATTTTCATTGTTTGTTTAATTTTAAACCAGCGCAAACCCATGAAAAACCACGGGTATAATAATAATTGTATTTATAAAAAAAATATTTCTCTCGGGATAGGTAGGTAAGGGGATCTCTTTCTTAAATTCCCGAAAACTAATTTGTCGGGAACCCAAAACACAAAAAAATATCAATTATGGTGTTTGTGAAGTCACACCGGCTAAAATTTGAAGGGGCAGTTCCGGGTCCCAGTGACAGCATGCATAGCAACCAAGTACGTCATCGCCGAAATCAATCCGTTTACAAATTTGCGTTTTAGATCGTTCTCAAAATAAATATTTAAAAAAATACAATTTTTAGTGTGACGTTTAAGACCAGAAAAATAAACTATAAATATGCCAAACATTTTTGACAATACCTATTCCATATTTATGAAAATACCCCATTATTCGATTTTACAAAAAAAAATTAACCCCTCTTTAAGGCCTCTGGCATTTTGACCGCTACATTTCTTAAAGATGCTGTCAGAAAGTCAGAGAATATGTGTGTATTTCTCATCTTCTCATTCAAAATTTGAAATCAAACAAAAAGAAAAATATGGCTCACCCCTTTCGTCTAAACACTGAACTAACATTACCGATAACGAAAAAAAAAACATATTATTAGACAAATGTATTATAAACATTACTGCTACCTCACTTTTTGTCGCTTCATATAAAAATAAATAATAAAAAAATACAATAAAAGATGTAAATTTGTTTTAGACCACTTTAATTTTAATTGTACTATACCGGTTTCGAAAGCACCCTTCCTTCGTCAGGAGAATATTAAAACTAACCTATGTTTAAAACTAATTATGACGAGCCACAAAGTAAATGCTTATTACAAATATGTAATACAAAAATAACTCACAAAGTTTCAATTTTTTTTTCTCATACACATTTAAATTATTCAGTGGTTGACTTATATTTTAATGTAAAGCTTGGTATTTTTTTATTTCTAGCATCTTTTAGTTCATATTTCTAAATATAGCGGTAAGGAAGACTTAACAATTTTTATGAGACACATATAAGCTGTACCGAAAAGCAAACAAATTAACCTGAGGAGTTAATCACATTTGGCTATTTACAATCATAATTTGAATAGTTGGTTAACGTCTATTATTTTATATTAAAGAAGAGTGTCTGAGGTGGGCGGATAAGCGCGTGTGGCTTTGATTTTAATATTACATTAAATTAATTATTTTATTTTGAAAAACATTGAATCTAAGTGAATCAACAAAATCTACAATTAAAATATTACATTTTAATTACATCAGTTGAGATGCAGCGTTTACATGTTTACAAAAATATATTCACACAATTGTTATCTTTGAAGATAACATCATAACATTCAACATCATTAAAAACACATTAAGGTTTATTTTCAGCCGTTTTATCAGAAACTGCTTGAAAATCAAATGAATATTATTAAACGAGATACTAAATGATATTAAATGAGATACATCACTTTATTTATAACGACAAGCTAACAGGGTGAATAAACTGATGTAGACAAAGTTACAGCGCTTCATAGAAGTATAATGCTACGTATACGTACGCGAGCTGAACTGCCGAGCTAAGCATCAACTTATGGGAAAGGATCGAAGCAACCGTAAATGGTAATTCGTGGCTCGGTTCGCGTTTTGTTTCGCAAACGTATACGTACCAGTATTGAATCAAAAAGTTGTAAAAAATAATTCGCACAAAATGTACGAGTACGAGAAAAGTGGAGAAGCAGTAAAGTAAAAATTAGTTAACTTAAAATTTTAAACTTAAAATTAAAAATAGTGGATAGGATAGACCTCTCTGCGAATTCTGGCATAGATTTTGCTCTGCAGGTAAAGTGATAATGAATTACAGTCATATATGCATTAATCAGCTGGATTCATCCGAATTATATTGTTTGACAAAAGAGGGCACCACTATTCCTGTTTGGTCGATTTAAGACTAAAGGATTAAAATATTTTTGTCCTAATAATGTGGCAGTACTTTTGGAATTACAATGTGCTAATTCAATATTATTCTTAATTCTACTCTCTGGTCGTGAAAGATTATAATTTCATGGTGCGAATGCAAGTGTTATTGTGCCGATTGCCGTCCGCTGCCGAATTTGAAGAGGAATCGCTGCTAAACTCAATGCGAGTGATATTTTCGGTGAGTCCTCTGTTTTTATGTATTTGGTGGCTGGATTATAATTTGTTACTTTTCCTGCAGAGTGAATTTTGTAATCAACCCATTTTTTTCATAGGGAATTAATTATTCCCTGATGGTCTGTGTGACTTACAAGCCAGATCATCACCAAAAAGAATTTAATCTTTTTTTTCATTCTTGTAAGTTATCCCGCAAATTCAAACAATGTCAAGGCCCGCGACACTTTTAATTATGTAAGTTTGGTTTGTAACTATTAAATTATTTAATTGTAATAATGAAATGCGTTAGGAATTCCAGGGTGAAATGAAAATCGCACTCCGTACGCCGGCTGACGATATTTTCGTAATAAATTGTTTTATACAAAATGATTTTTTTTATAATTTCTATCGTCTTAGCAGATGAGTAATTAATTATTGATGTAAGTAAATACAGTACTATGACTTATGACATTTGACATAAAAATTTGTGACGCGCTCTTTTTCATCGATAAAATAAACATATTTAATGATTTATAGATTTAATGGAACTGTATGCTCAACTGGTATGCCAAACTGTATCTCTTAAACGACTGTATATACGAGATAGAGCTTTGTATCAATAATAAATATGACTATGGCATTACTGAAACCAAGCTTATCTCAAAACACCAGTTTTAGTAGCTAGGCCCCTGTGATCCTAAGCCCCCGCAGTGTGCTAATCTGTTAATGTTAATACGCACAACATAAGATAATAATATGAACGCGCTCAGTTAATAAAAACATTTCACAAATGCTGCGCAGAACTCTAATCCTACCTCTCCCGCGTTCAAAACTTAATCAACTGGATCTTAGGTTAATGACTATACCCTATCCATATCGTATTCCGCATCCCCCAACTCTAGCATAATCCACCTTACACACCCGAACCAATCAAATAATACTGTCCCGTGTTATTCCTTACCCCCGTTCTGTCGGGGACATGTCATATTTCCTCACGGATAAACTTATCAATAATAATCTGGAGTTCCGAGTCGGACGGTGCCCCGGGGAATGGTTGTGAAAGATGCTGTATTGACGTGGGATGGTTTAGATATTTGAGAACACGAATGATGGATCAGTGATCTACGGTTTGTGTATTTAATCAGTGATCTACATGTCTATGTTATGATATGTCGTGGGAAAACTTTGATCCGTGCTTTATTAATAAAATTCTTAAAGGGCATTTTTAAATTCTATGAAAGATGTACATACTAAAATAGGGTCGAGAGGATACACTAAGTGGCATGAATGGCTAGGAAGTGACTAGAGAGACTAAAATAGACTAGGATGAGGTGATTTTGCACAGCGGTGCTGCCAAGGTCTGTTATCTATGTGAGGATATTGTGTCAGCGCTCTTTATTAGCAGCAGACACATGTCAGCGCTATATTAGCAGCAGACACATACCTGAACGGATGACGAACCTCGTGCTGGCACTGTTGGTGGACGCGGTGGTCTCTCTCGCTGCAGCAGCTGGTACAGTTCCTTCGCCACCTAGGATTCTTGCAGCAGAGTCTCCATCTTCTATCTTCGTCGAGCGTCACAGCGGTGCTGCCAAGGTCTGTTATCTATGTGAGGATATTGTGTCAACGCTCATTATTGGCAGCAGACACATGTCAGCGCTATATTGGCAGCAGACACATGTCAGCGCTATATTAGCAGCAAACACATACCTGAACGGATGACGAACCTCGTTTTGGCACAGTTGGTCTAAATAACAAATGTAGATCCTAGGAAATAAATTGTACAGCGCCCTTGAGGTGATTTTTCATAAAAACGGCGCTCTACAAATTATCCAATTATTATTATTATTTATTATTAAAATGTTTTAAATAGGTGCAGTTTGAAACCAGGGAAAGAATTTTATAATACTTTTGCCTCTACAAACCAGCATGTATATATGCATAATTACGATTTAAGAATTGTATTCACTTGAAATCTTGTTACAGTTGCTACACTTATACAAATTACATATAAAGCAATAGTAGCAATGGTGTGCATTGCTCAATGACATGAGGTCTGTATATAGCTTTTCAAAATCAGGTACGAATTGAGCAATGAATAATTTAAAATTGCAATTTTATTATCATACTAGCTGTACCCCGCCACGCGTTGCTGTGGCTCAGTGTTTCTGTGCAGATAGAAAAAAAAAACAATAGCGTGTGTTGCTTTTGCATCCAATGGATGGCGCTTTTTTTTATTTGTCTGTATTTCTGAATGTTGACCCTTCAATAGGGCAATATTTTTGTGATAATATCAATAAGAGTAATATTTGCATTTCAGTTGACAATAAAAAAGATAATAAACTAAGTAAACGAAAATGTATTTAATTTTATGGTTTTATTATAAAAAAATATAGAAACCTTTAAAAAATAGACTCCTCGGTGGCACTTGGACTTCAAGTATCATAAATGTAATAAACAAACGATCAAGAACACCACTGACGTGTCACTTAAAGGCTTAAACTTCAAAATCCGTGTATGTTTAATGAATGACCCAATACTATACGAGAGAAAACACAAACTTTTATTGACGTGCATTGACATCCTCAGGTTGCGCAGTCAACTTTAAATTTCCAAAAAAAATTTTTTTTTCATTTTACTAGAGGTCCTCACAAAGCGCAGTGTAAGTCATTACTATTATTTATATTGGCACGTGGTCGAATAATGTTTTTCGCTCTTGCAACTCTTTCTAGTGACTTCCGTTAAAACAAACAGTCGCAAATTGTCTTAGACGCGAAGCGCATGAAACTCAAAATCACTCCCGCGCATCGATTTCTTCATGCCATACTTATTTACTAAAAAAATGCGCAACACAAGAAAAGATTCGTCATGTCTTGTATTTGTTGAACCAAAAGAGTTTAAACACAACATGGTGCAGACTTATTGTGCAGTTATAAAGTATTATTTGAGGGTGAAAAATGATTTATTATTCTTTAACACTTGACAGGCCAAGATGCCAAACAAAGCGTCTGTAACCAAGTGGGTCTTCCGAAGACTCCGTGCATTTTCTGTCTTATGGAATTTTAAACTATAGAAATCCCAATTATTCAGTCAGTTATTAATGGTAACTTATGTATTTGCGCAGAAATGCGTAAAATACTAAAATGATATGTCAAGTATTTAAGCTAATATAAGGATGATAGTAATTTTGGGTACTACCTACTCCCCCACTTGGCTGCGGGATATTTAATGAAGGTAAAAGTTTTTCCATTAGAGAAACTTATGTTGAAAAAAATATTTGCAAAAATATACTGAAAAAGTGTGTTAAAATGCTTATATTTCTGTTGTAGCAATCAGCAAATAACATTACAATTTTATAATGAAAAAAAATCGAAGCAAGCAAAAAAGAGAATTTTCAAGTATGTGCATGTCACCCTGGACGGGTTGTTTCAGAGAATTTGAACAATTCTTCAAATTTCAGAGTTCATTTTCAAGTTCTGTGAGAGATCTTTTCAGGTTTTGTTATTATTTCAGTTTTTTCAAGTAACTGGCCTATAATTATATAATAACAGAAGTTGAATAGAACTTTCACGGAAACCGAAAATGAACGTTGAAATTTGATGAATTGTTCAAATTCTATGAAATAACCCATCATCAGTGTCAGTGACTCGTATCTGAGTATCTCCCAAAGAGCATGACAATGTGAATTTTGTACCTTTAAATACACAATTGTGCCAAATGTTAGTGCAACGACAATGATTATACAATAATGGACAATGGACCGATCACGTAGTCTCTCTGTGCCACTTGACAGAGGGTGACTGTATTATTGAGGAAGACGTTGGGGGGGGGGGGTTGACTGCCGCAGTACGGTGATAGCCGATCTATTATAGTATTACAAGGCTCAGTTTAACATCTCACACCCGCTTAAATGGGAGACAAAGGCTAGGAAACAGATGTACGCAACATTAAGGCTGTTAACCGGGCTATAGTACCTACACTAACTGTTACACTACAGAACACACATCAGTATGTAGGTGTGACGTTGTTTTCTTGGAGCTATGAACTTCTGAGATGGGTACAGTTATTGTCATGGGAAATATCTGTCCGAGATAAGAAACTTTGACACTATTATGTTGGCGATTAAAGATATTCAAAATATATCTGGCTTCGCAGATTTTCGCAGATTTACAAGGTGTTGTGTGTTTCACTGAATATTGTAACCTTGTTACATGGTGTAGGTAATGTATTTTAAATCGCATTAAACGTACGGTTAACTAGACTATGATAGCTCGCAACTAGTGATTATCCATTCTCATTTTGTTGGTCATTTTCTCACTTATGTATGTAAATATTTCCCCGAAATCTTAACAAATGTCTTTATTATTAGTTCAATGTGAATCGACAAACTTCAACAAGAAAGAACTGCCATATTGCACTGTTTCTTTTATCATCTTAATATTTTACCTATTTGATAACAAAATAAGTCTGTGATAATACATAATTATGACCTATTTTACCTGTATGGAAATATTCTAAAATAAAATCAATTTTATTGAAAAAAAAGATAATACTAATAAATCTAAATGAAACATGAAACAGAACAAGACACAGAAAAATAAAAATATAACGGTCACAACTAGGAATCGAAGCCAGGATCTCTTGTCTTTCCGGGACAGGCGGCTTAAACCACTCAACTTGTGACCGTTAACTTTTTTATTTTTCTGTGACTGGTTCTGTTTCATGTTTCGTTTCTTCTTCAATAATATATATCATTGATGGGATAACCTTCAAAATAAGTTAAAGAAAAAGTAGTTTCTAAAATCTATGTATTTATAAATGACTACTTTGAATTGGAATTCTTAGAAATTTGTGAAAAACAGACGAAAATTGAAATTTTCATCAGACAACAGGAATTAAGCACTAATAAACGATAGACATAAAATTGCAGAAAAATTGGCGTTTAGTTTTAAACAAGCGTTTATCGAAGTTAATAATGATGAGTGTGTTGTTATTTTTTTTTTTCGTATACCGCTCTGCAAACGTATCGTTCAATCAACTTTTTTACACGTTTTCGATAGCAAATTACGTACAAGTTGTCTGCCTACATAGACTTATAGCTGCGTAACAAATGATACTCATTAATCGTCGTTTTATTCAAAATAAATGTCGTTAAACTGATAATCAAATTACATTACAGAATCTCACGCACTCTATAAATCGAGGTCGACATATTCATAACAGGATAACCCAATAAAAATATTCGCCGAATCAACTCAAAGCATCTTAAATATATATCATGGAATGTTTATTAAGTTCCACTCCCGAAAAAGTTGAAAGGAATAGCGATAGAGTAGGTTGGGGCGACCCCTATCTTCAAATAAAATCGGGTCCCCAGACAACCCACGAAACCTTCGCAGTGCAGCCTTCTCAGCGGGGATGGGAAATTCAATTGGATAAAACGGCAGCCAGTGGAAACACGATCACTTACCCGATACCTATCCGCTAGGAAAATAGAGAATTTTATAAAAACCTTCAATTTGTTTTTCTTCCTTTGGTAATATTTTGAAATCAATGGTTATACGTGGAGAGACGGGATATCGAAACGAGCATTGTGGATGTTTATTTGTTGTTACAGTCATTTAATATACTGTCAATAAATACACTGTTGCTCGAGAATTCATTTCGATACCAACTTTTTTCTCAATTTTCCATCGAGATGAATAAATATTCGAATATTTTCGATAGCATAAAACAATAAATTGTGTTTGGAATACAACAGAATTAAAGGAGTTAAGTTGGAAATTCTTAAGCTATATTGACAAGAGAACAAAATGTTCGGCGCCGAAACATTATGCCACGGGAATTGGCGCCCTGCCATTCGTATATAGCTAACCGCTAACCTAACTAAGTTTTGGGCACTTCGTACATCGATTTTACATACTATTAGGCCTAGATTTTCGAAGCCTGTCAAATGTTTGAAAGGAAAATATTAAGGCGATGCACTACGTCATGTAATATTTTAAATTGAGCCGCTATCAATAACAACCCTTACGTAGATGGCGATAAGGTTTAAATTCCCGCTTAACACCATCCGCCTGTTTTGATTTATGGAAGAAAAAAACATGGCCAAAAAGTGCCTTTTATTTTATTTTGTGGATGTTCAGGCAAAAAATATTTAATTTTTTCCCATCATTTTATAAATAACTTAATTTTCCACATTATACAATAAAATCATAACCGAAAATGGGTTCGTAAGTAGGAGATTTCGAACTTTAAAGCAGTTTTCATAGGCCTATACATTATTTTTTTCTGGGGTTATAAAAAGACTTATCTAAAAAATACTCGATTATTTCAAAGGCCAAGATGTATTCTACTCGCAGTATTTAATTAAAGCATCTGAAACATTTCTAGGCGACCAAATTTTCAAACCAAAAACACATGATTTTGCATTACTACGTATGGCATCGCCTTAAAAATGTTATAGAAATTAGCTGCATACTTTTGCATGTATTTTTTTATAAATCATTTAGCCAAATTGCATACCTTACCTACGAGTCCCATCTGTTCAGTGTGCCCTTCGTATGTGTGAAGACATACAAAATTAGGAAAGCGAAAAATGCAGCGCGCTAAAGAAGCCAAGCAAATAATAAGAATGTTCTTCCAAACTTATTTCAAATTGTTTACAAAATAGTCTACACCGCAAAATAACATCAACATTAGGTTAACATGTTACAATTTCGAAGAACTGTTGACATTGTTAAACTTCAAAATCACGAATTAAATACCAAATTTAATATACGTGACTGGAAAATAAAATCTCGCATTATTCCCGAAACATGATTAGAATAACAAAGACAAGCTGTGAACGCGAGCATATTTAAGCACAAGTTAAAACTTAGAGAAACGTGCTCTTTTATGAGGCTTTAAAAGTTTACAGGGTAGCTCGTAAAATAATAAATATAGAAACACCTGCTCATAAAGAATATATCCGACAATTTTTCATAAAGTTTTAAACTAAAATGGATCTTAACCCTTTTTAGGTGATGGTACTATATCTTACCACATTACATGTTGTGGGCTATAATTAATTATTACAACAGAAATGTGTTTCTTATGATTTAAATTTGTTCAAAAGACGCTCACTAGTTCCTAGGCTTACCGCATTTTGAATATACTTGACACATGTCGATAAAACAAAGCTCGGTAATGCCACTGGTAAGCATAGCTACCAGTGTCTATTACGAAATGTGTCATCGCGCCAATTTTGTTGTGTTTAAGTGTGGAATGAAAATAAATTTACTTGGTGTATTTTGAAAAAAAGGGTATGTACCTACTTATTATTATATTCGATTATTATAACTCGATGCTATAAACCAATTAAGAAGAAAGCTCGTGGAATATATTTTTATTTCAAAACATCATGAGCTGTGTTTGGTAATTAAATCTGAATATCCAGATACTTCCAAACCTTCATCTCCTTATCATCACTTCCATCACCTCTTCATTCAACTTCACAACACCCCAAAATTAAGAGGGCATATGACTATTATAATCACAGTCTATAATAGCCATATGTCTTGAGACAGATTTCAGCATTAGATTTAACACCTTTAAACCGAAGATTAATGATACTCGCATAATTACAGGCAATAGACAGCGGGACTAACGTTCAAATAAAAATATCCATTTCAAGCATAAATTACCTATTTTTTTTTATTTCTATTCTGACAGAAATATTCATTGAAAAGCTCACGTTTCAACAACAACAAATAATTTTAGTAATAAATAATTTTAAAAACATTCAAAAATTTCTAGGTGCTCTGCCTTTTAACGAGTTTTGTTAATTTAATGTCTGCTCCATTTGCAGGCTTTTAATTTCAGGGTGCCCATAGACATATGAATATTAGTAGACCTGCCCTAAGTGATTAAAAGCGTATTATCCCCACTCCCCATACCGGTTCCATTGAGCCGGCTGGGCTCGCGTTTGGCCTCAAATGAAATTTGAAAACGTGACGTCATCATTCTTGTGCGAACTATGGTCGAGGCATCATCGGTTCATTTTACTAAATAACACGGCAAAATTTTGACTTGTACTATGAAAACTGGTAAAAATAGATGTGAAAAAAGAGAATAAACCCAATTGTCGTATTACATTCCATATATAAGCATTATTTTACTTTATTTTAAGCATATTCACATCGTATAATATGAATCAGTTGTTACTATCACATAGAGAAACGTCTGGACGCGAAACACAAAGCTGGTTGGTTGCTGGGAAGTAAATTATGAACATTTATAAAAGTGTCTTAACTAAATACTCTGAAACTAACTACGACTCTGAAAATAAAAGCTGCCTTACTTTGCCGAATTTGGACTTCGCAAATTTGTTCATAACGTGGCGAGTAATTTGCGCTCCCATGTAAAAATGTCTATTCATTCAAAGCAGATTTTACTTTAAAGAAGTAAATGGTGATATTATAATGCGAGATGCCTATTTACTGTCAGATTGATTTATTGACGAATCACAGTCAGCTTCACTCGTTCCCTCGTTCCCTCGTTCTTCAACAGTTGATTTTACCCCTCGCCCATATCTTCTCGTCTATTAATTCCTATGTCTGTGAGGGTGCCCCTCGACTAGCCAAAGTGGGTCACGGAGGATTTTCACAAGAATTTGACACGGACATTTTTTGCACGAGAATTCAGAGACATCATGTGAAAATAAGAAAGACTTCACAAATTAAAATTAAACGCTCTTCTGTCCTGTTCAGGGTGGATCAATGCAAAACGAACTCTAAGCAGAATTCTTGCCTGAACAGACTATGCAATAATTACAATAGCGTATTATCCAAGGTGGATAATTTTAATTGCGAACTTACCAAATACTAGTGAATAATGTTATGTCTTTATTGTTTATATTTCTATTATGATTTGATTTATATCTACAACCTCTCTCCATGGCTATAAATGTATTGATGAATGTTTAGTTTTGTAATTTTTCGTTTTATATAATCTTAAGTTTTGTATAAATTTTTGAATTCATATTCCTTTCTTACAAATTTAATTTACTTATTTAATTATTAAAGACCCGGCAAGACAAGGGTCCTGGGTTCGAGTCCTAGATGTGACCGTATCCTTTTCTGATTTTTCTGTTTCAGATTTTCGTTTAGAAATGGCTAATATTGTCTTCAATAATTAATTATTACAATTTGAGGTTTTACTCAATAAAGTTATTCCGAAAAATAAATATTAATTTACTTATTCCTTATTATGCTGTCTTGGTAGAGGTAAAGTCACAAGGAGGTAATCCATAATTCGTTTTATTTTGGCTATGTAATACTTATGTAAAAACTGCAAAAAATGTAAACTGTCGATTTCCCGAAAATTAATAAATAAATAAAAATTGTTGAAAAACTTACATGGACTTGTATATTGTTAATACTGAATTTGACATGATACAAAATAATTCGGACAAGCGAAGAAGCTGTCATATAGAAAGCTATTTAATAAATTATTAGTTCGGATTCAGCATTTTCTTGTTTAAACATAAAAAAAATAGTAATCCATGTTCATAAAATAAAAACAAAATGAAAACAGCCGAACACAGACATCAAAAAAAAAGTAAGGGAAGAAATGATCTTTCCGTTCTAACAAGCAACAATAACAAAAACTATTCTCATATCTCGGTCCTAAAATATATAACAAAATCCTTTCACAGCTGAAACTGTGTGAATTGTTATCCTTCGGTCGAAAAATAACAAAATGGTTATTAGATCTAGGCAGGACTGATTCCGACCTATTACTAAAAAATGTTATCTGATAATTATTTATCACGAACGCCTAGTTGTATCTTCGCTTTTACATCCTTATTTTCTTTCAAATTTTATTTTTTTTCCCATTTTTTTATTTTTCTTATATTCGCCATTTGTGTATTACCTACTCAATTTTCTTGTCATATCATTCAACAAGATAGTGTTACTATTATGTATTTAGTAATGTTACTGTTATGTAATTGTTTACATGTATGATAATTTGAAACCTGTTAATTTGACTGTCCTAAAACGGGAAACCTTTCTAGTTGGACAGTCAAAAGCTTCCTTCCATATAATGTTATGTATCTTTTCAAAATAAATAATTTAAAAATAATCAGTTGAAATAGATTTTTCTTTGGATTATATAGTGGAAATGCACCCAAGTGTTCCGCGGTATGGGTGTGAAAAACAGCGTATTATCTTACACAATAATATCTTAGAGATTGTATAAATGTTGCTAAGTCTGCTTTATGTTTATTTTCAGCTTTATTATTAGAATCTACTTGAATACAAAATTAATCAATGTATTCCTCAAATCTACCCACCTTTGAACTATTATAATAATGAATCTTTGAAGACAATGTTAGCCTCTCTCAAACGAAAATATAAAAGAGAAAAATCATAAAAAGATTGAGTCGCATCTATCATTCATAATAACATCGGACAAATTTAGAATTTCCAGGTTATATGTATATTATTAATATCATTTCATAATTCCTAGTAAATTTATGTCAGTATATAAGGTATTTTCACAAACACTGAATAAGGTTTTTCACAAACAATGAATAAGGTATTTTCACAAACAATGAATAAGGTATTTTCACAAACACTGAATAAGGTTTTTCACAAACAATGAATAAGGTATTTTCACAAACAATGAATAAGGTATTTTCACAAACAATGAAGAAAGTATTATTTTTCTGATTCCGATCCATAATAAATTGATATTAAAAACGATCTAAAACAGCACATTCTTAAACGGTTCCAACTGGCTAAAATGTCATTATGGCGTAGAAAACGCTACTAGCGGGTAAGACGGCTGCATTGCATTGGCCGGTGTGACGTCAACAACGCCACATTCACAAACAAAAATGAACATATCGTTTCGTTTGCAAATCAAAAATACTACTTTTAAATCGTTATGGAACATCATTTAATCGTCAACATAAAAATAGAATAAAAATGCATTAATTTTATTTACACTAGAGACCAAATGATTAGAAATACGCACCTAAAAGTATTATAAATCTAAAATATTTATAAAAAATATCATAACAATAGTATATACCTTAAATCTTAGATTGAATCATAATATTTTGATCGCTTTTGCTGCGGACTAAGTTTATTCACTACACAATATTCCGACGTTCATTGTACAAAGCAAAATTGAATAATGTTACTAGTGTTAAACAAACGCAGTGAATATCGAATAATGGGCGTTTCATTATCACTGAACACATTCCTGAATTAAATTCCTACTTCGAACATTTTACCGATTGCTACGCGGCAGTTTTCATAAAACAACCAGAGCAGACCCGTGAAAAATCACGCGATATTAAAATAATTTTCTGCTAAAACATTATTATCATAGGTAGGTACTTATTTTATCGCTTGTCTGAATTCTTCAAACAAGCAGTTACAACTTAAATTCAAAGCAGATTTGAGTTCATTGAACAAGATTTCACGTAGGACAGAGACAACCGAAATTAGTATGTTTGGTTGATGATTCATTGAACACAATCAATTATTTTAGCATTTTTCAGTTTCAGGGCCGATGTCGGTGCTTCTTTGAAATATTATTTTTTTAGTTTTATAAAAAGAAATACAATATAAGAATCATCATTTGCTACACAATGAAATTAAATGCTTTATAACCAACCTCATAAGGTGTAACCTGTTCTGAGGTAGTTAACAGGAATGAACAATAAATGTATCATTTTTATTTTTTCTCTAATTTTATTTTAGTAATTTATACATGAGATGACTAATTTATTTATTAGAGATATATTATTTATTTTCTCTTGCTAAATGTGGCTCCTACAATACATCTTGAAATGGTACAGACTTTATAGTTTCCGGCAGCGCATAGTAATATTTAATTTTGCAGAGTAAACTATTTAGCGTTTTGGCTTCGCCCTTTTTTGGTAGTTCATTACATTGCACGTCCTTGTGTTGTTATTTTGTTATATGATTGCATTCAAGGTGAATCTCTTTCACTGTTAGCAAATATAGTTCCTTCAACACTTTAGATACTTATTATTGTTTAATGATAAACTAACGTTTATAAGACAAGGTTTTATGCATTGCATAAAGGATAACAAATAATTATAAGCAATAATTAGTCATCCGAAATACTAATACAAATTGAAAATATCTTCTTTATCTTTATGCAATGCATAAAACATTGTCTTATAAACGTTAGTTTGTCATTAAAAATATAATAGTCATATTTGACAAGTCCAAAATATTTCACCAATAAATGAAGATATAATATGTCTCGACGCCATCTAGTGGGAAATTTAGCACTAACAAAGCCTTTCCTACAAAAATAAAGTTGGTTGTTTACAGGTGAAAAAATATAATAAGCAGTAATTGTTGATTGAGGTACTAGCACATATTGAATCATTTGGCGGGTTGGAAATAAGCCGACATAGCTCAGTGGATACAGACCACCTGACCGGACATCAGAAGGCACGGGTTCAATTCCCGTCGGCGGCATTTATTTTTACTCGGAAGATATTTTCAATTTGTATTAGTATTTCGGATGACTTTAGATACATTTGAAAATCTATTTCGCATAGTATTATTCTCATTGCTCTATTTTGGAGAAAACGCAACTATTTTTATTCTCTGTCGTTACACAATAAAATAATCGTTGAGCAGTAGATAAAATGTGGAGCAATAATGTAGTTGTGTATAGTGATTGTATTTTACAAAAAATTTTGGACGATTTCTTTCCAAAAAAAAAGATGTTCACAAATTTATTTTATGTGTACTCAGCACGCTTGTTAAAGGTTAGGTTGCAATCGAATATAACTCCTTAGTATTTGATACCAGTAACATTTTCAATAAATAATATTTCAGTGCAATGTTAAAAGATTAAGTAGCGCTGAATTAAAATATGTGAAGAAGAAGAATTAAATATGTGAAGGAGAAGAATTAAATATGTTTTAGATATAGTTTTGTAAAAAAATATTAAAAGACAAACAAAGGCATTGAACGAAAGAACTTCTAACGGATTACAAAATAACTGGGTCATTTTGAGTCCGGGAGAACTTCAGCTGAATATAACAGTTTTCAGGTAGTTTCAGCGACGCGCGGTTAAGTTTTATCTCAATTGTGAATTGTGTCAATTTTGTTCGCATTGAAATATTATTCACTCAAAAGTTTAATTAAATTTGCTACAGGAGAAGAGAACAACGGGCTATACAGCTACAAACGTAACGTTTCTGATATCTGCTACATGCGACAGTAAAAATAGTGGAGATGGGCAATGTTACCATTATCAGAGATGTACTTTATTTCAAATAAATCCATTTCAAATGGAAATGCAAAATGGGAATTTTCCATTTTGCATTTTAAATGCTTTTCTAAAAACCATTTTGCATTTTGCATTTTAAATGCTTTTCCAATGCATTTTCCATTTTAAATGCTTTATTGCAACATTCTTCCTACTATCTCCACTCATCTTTTTTTCATAAGCCCCAAATATCAGTCGGTCCTGATTCACCTCGCTATGAGAGATAATTTACATTTGTTAAGTTGCTCCCTGGTAGAAGCCCTGGCAATTGAGAGATACCATTACAAAAAATACTGATTCAAATACTGAACATGGGGCCATGACGCTGTAATATTAAATGTTAGATAGCAGTTTCTATGTTTTTAAGTTGGCAACATTTGTTCCGCGCAAATTTTTTGTGGTTCATAATCCGTTGTCGTGGCATTTTTTGATTTACCATCTTGTAATATGTTTGTTCTACATTGATGTCCATTTTTAAATGACAAAACTGTTTAAAAATTCTATAATTATTTTAATTGTTTGACCTGAGAAACCATTTTGCATTTTCAATGCATTTTGAAAATAGGTATTTTGCATTTTGCATTTGAAATGCTTTTCTAAAACCCATTTTGCATTTTCAAATGGAAAAGTTTTGACCCATTTCCACTTTGCATTTTAAATAGTTTTGGGTACCCATTTTGCACATCTCTGACCATTATTAATATGAAACCGTGTGCACAAAAGTATTGCCTATATCGTCCACTCATACTACTGCAAATCCCATCCACGCATAGCAGCATATCGCCTTTGTTCCTACCTACACAAACACATAACAATCATTGTCTCCCCCGCTTTGATAGTCCTCGCATTTTGTTGGTTGCTCGGCGACAACCGGTTCACTTCCAAGCTATATATTTTTTTAGCCATATATGTGAGTATGCGTATTGCACCTGATTTTTGGTTTGATTTTCGAAACAGATATCTCGCTAAGTCTGTCTGAGAAGGCTAAGTGGAACATGAAGAACACGCTGAAATGAAGTCCGGAAGTGCAACGAAATAAATATTTCCGTAACATTTTTTCCCTCCCGAGAAAATACAAGTCAGGTAAAGTCTAGCCAGGTAAAATTTTAAACACCCATATGAGGTAAAAATTGTGAGGCGGAATGACGTCGTTCTATTTGTATAAAGAACAGTAACTTTAAATTCAGTAAATTTAAATGATTCATCACTTCATGGCAAACAAGAATCTAGAAAATTTAAAAAAAAACAAATTAGTATTTCCATGGAAGGCAGATTTATCAATGTTCGTTTCTTTGAGCGGTAACTTTTGGCATAACACCGGCTTTGACCAAGAAAAATATTGCAAAATATACGAAGCAAACATTTCGTTGTTTTCTAATTTCTAAAAATACATCTAAATATTGTAATTTCGATTTTGTTTTCGTGAATGAATTAAAGAAAATTAGATTAGAGAGATTACAAGATCGAGCTAAAACTCCACAGATAGACTCGTTGACTTCAGTACCTGGGGAGGAAGTAATTTTTTTAAAGCCAAACAAAAAAATAATAAATATACTTATTATTTGGGTTATTTTTTGTGGTTTCAATGAATATCTTAAAGCTCCACAGATCGTGGTGGAAATACGCACTGAGAGCTGAAAATACCAGACTTTTAAACTGTGCAAAATTCATGACGCTTATATTTTTCTCTGCGTCGGACATATACATATCTGCCGTGGTCTATTGGTAAAATACTAGAATTTTTATATACTATACTCATTAATCATTTAATGCAGTCCATTTGTCTGGGCAAAAGATAGACGCATCAGGGGTAAGGTGTAAGCAAGGCCTTAGACGAAGGCATTTACAAATTATTATAAGCAATAATTAGTCGCCTGAAATATCAATACAAATTTAAAATATCTCCCGAGTAAAAATAAATGCCGCCAACGGGTACAATTTGAATTGATATTTCAGGCGATTAATTATTGCTTACAGTTATTTGTTATCCTTTATGTTATGCATACAACCTTGTCTTATAAACATTAGTTTATCATTATAAAAAATAAGAAGGCTTTTACGTTACTGCAGGAGAAAGAAAACGGATATAACTCAATACGTGTACCTAAAAATCGGTAAAGTACCTAATTTCGGCTTCTCAACGCTGTACATAACATTGAAGTACCCGCTGTGGGAAGTAAGACTCGACAAATCCGACTGCCAGAGAAGCAGATCACGCACTGTAGCAATCGAAAACCTCAAAATATCCATAAAACTTTACTGTTTCCTATTCTCCTAAACCTGTATAATATCACATGTTCATATTATAAATGAAAATGATTTATTTTATACCCTTTAATTTATTTCCGCAGTTTTTCTTCGTTTCAACTTGCACCAATGTGGGTTGAATTATTTTATTGCTTTCTATTTTAATAACGCATAATAATCATTATTTCATTTTACGTGAAAGGTTTTTTATTTCTAAAAATAAGCCAAATAGAGGAAATTTTAGGAAAATGCTAAATTTGTACAAACCAGCTGGGAGTTTGAGCGTAGACCCTCATTAAGGCAGATGCTCATATAAATAGAAAACTCTTGTGTAAGAAGGCTGTTTGTGATACAATCGAAAATAGAAGAAATTTTTATATTTAATATCTCAACAATAAGTATCTGCAACCGTTTAATATAACTTCGACCCACCATTCCAAAAAGCGGTGTATTACGTGGCCCGCAGGTCAAAATAATCTAAAACTCGACATATAACCGAAATTGAACTTAGCAATTCCAACGCTGAACTGGCGCGTAATAATCCAATGAGTAATATTATGTCTGGCCAAACAATTCGGTCTTGGCACACACTTCTTGCCTCATTCACATTCATACATCGTCTAATACATACTCTTCTATTATTCTGACTCTTGACATGGCCCGACTCAAGTATCTGAGTCACTTGATCGTGCCATGACTTCCTCGGGCGTCCCCGACTTCTGCTACCATTCACATTTGCATCATATATCCTCCTATCTTCGTTCATTCGCTCTACATGCCCAAACCATCTAAGCGTCCCTTTCTTAATCTTACTCATTACGCTTACATCAGCCTTGCATTCTTTGCGGATCTCCACATTCCTTATACGATCAAACATGGTTTTATCACATATACGCCTCAGGGATCCCATTTCAACAGCATTCAATCTACTTTCATCCTTTCTTTGCCAGTTCCATGCCTCACTTCCATACATTAAGGTAGGTATCAGCACTCCGTTGTGGACTGCTAACTTCGCTTATTTGGACAATTTTTTGTTAGCGCCAACTGCGTTCAGTCCTCCATTAACGGAATTACCTGCATTTACCCTTCTTTCAATATCTCTGACAGCATTTCCATCTCTCGTAAACATACTTCCTAAATACACAAACTCATCCACCTGCTCCAAGTATTCCTCATTCACAACTATATTGCACACTGTTTGCGTACTCTCTCTTTTAAACACCATTACTTTAGACTTACTTACATTCATCATTAACTCATTATTCATGCATACTTCGTTCATCCTAGACACGAGAGACTGTAGATCATCCATACCATTAGCAATCAGCACCGCATCATCAGCATACAACAGGCAACATACTTTCAGATTACTCAAATTCGCGCCCAATCCCACCTCTTTCAACTCTTGCATACAATTATCCATGCATAGATTGAATAACCACGGTGACATTACGCAACCTTGTTTAACACCTCTTGTGATATCAAACCACCCCGTAAAACCACCGTTTACCCTAACACATGCAACGCTTCCCTCATACAGAGACGCAATTGCCTGAGTCAGATTTGCATTCACTCCATACTTGGACAACACCTACCATAGCTTTTTCCTGTCGACTCGGTCGTATGCTTTTTGTAGATCTACAAAGGCACATAAAAGTTTCTGGTTTTTTGCCAGAAACTTCTCAGTGAGCATACGCAATGAGAAGATCTGGTCTATGCACCCTCTTCCACTTATAAAAGCACCTTGCACATCCCATATTTTATCCTTTGTTTCCTTTCTTACTCTTTCAATCAAATTTCTACCATACAGCTTGCCAACTGAACTTAGCAGGCTAATAGCCCTATAATTCCCACATTTCATACGTGACCCTTTACCTTTGTATAAAGGCATGATCACAGCCCTTCTCCAATCTAAAGGCGTGTAATCCTCCTTTAAACATTGGTTAAAAAGATTGCACAACCATGTGAGAATTATACGGCTACCTCCTTTAAAATATTCAGCAGCAATATTGTCGAAATCGACAGCCTTACAATTCTCAATACATTTAATCGAGCTTTCTATCTCATCCATGCTAATTTCGGTAACATTCACTCCATCATCATTCATATCTGATTCGCCGCTGGAGTCACTCACTTCGATTTCGAAGACTTCCTCGAAGTACTTCATCCATCTCTCTTTTATTTTTTCCTCATTCGTCAACATTTTTCCATCTTTCAATTTTATCACTTACAGGCTTCCGTTTTCTGGGCCAATCCGGGACCTTTTGACTTCCTTCCAAAACAAGTTAAAACAACTTAATGTTTTCTTGGAAATGGTTTGTCATTTTCATTCCTTCTTCCTTTTCCAGGCGTTTCTTTCGTTCTTTCACTCTAACTCTTACTTTTTTCTTACATTCCTTATATACTTCTTTCGCTCGATCCTTCTCCTCGCTGGAAGCACTGCCAGCCGCAATCAGACATAACCATGCTTTCTTCTTCTCTGAGACCAGTGCTTTAATATCATCATCCCACCATGCATCACCTTTCTTCCTACCCTACCTTGCGTACTTATTCCACAAACCTCTCTAGCAGATTCACAAAGACACACTTTTATGTGGTTCCATGTTTCGTCTATGCTTAGACCATCCATTTCCTTCTCATTCAATCTTATCTCTGCACAATTCACATAATTACTTCTCACATTATCGTTTTGCAGTTTTTCTATTTTGACTCTTGTTGGAGTTAGTACCGTTTTCACTTTAGAGCGCCAACCGCGAAAGAGGTTTAGTCTCGACACTACAAGAAAGTGGTCAGTTTCGACCTCAGCCCTTCTGAAAACTCTTTTGTCCTCGGTAACGGCTCTCAACCTAGAGTCAATTACTGCAAAATCAATAATTGACCTCTCATTTCCTCTTTCATACGTATATTGGTGGATACCTTTATGATCGAAGAAAGTATTCGACACAAACAGGTTCCACTCTAAACATACTTCAAGTATTCACCAGGTATTATGTCTGGTGGATCCGCGATATTTTCATTAACCGTAAACTAAATAAATAAAATAAAATTCGAATAGACAGATACTACGACATTCAGCCTAACAACATATAACCACAAGTATGATGCCACATGTGGAATCCCACTGGCTTTGGGAAATTGTGAGAACAAAGAAAACTCTTCTTTTCTATCCCTTACACAAGGTGTCCTGGGATAAAGTGCAGGTTTCTGGTATACGAGTAAAAAATATAATTAACTTCTTTCGAAATTCCAACGTTTTAAGGTAGTTAGTTATCAGGCAAAAAAAGTTCAATTGTATATGGGAAAAAAACAATATACCTAATTCCGAAAAAATATGATATTTTTTACTTTTGCCATCATATAAAATCACCTATCAATGTTTGTGGACTTTATCCCCGGACATCCTGTATATCTATATCTTGTTGCTTCCCTTTATTTCCTTCACATAACAACTATTTTAGTTATAGCGTGCAATTACAATTAATGCCCCAATTGGGGTTGCCATCTCAATATCACCCCGGTAAAAATCCATAATTCATACTCGAAACGTTACTTGAAATGACCGGATCTGAATAGCGAGGTACTTATCCACCTTCATCTTCTTCAAACCCTTTTTCACTTCCAGCAGCCTCACAACATGATCCAATTGGGGTTGCCATCACCCTAGTAAATTATTAATTAGAAAATATGATAGACATTAAATAATAATAAATTGTGATCAATTTTTTTATTTGTTTTTGTCGTAATACCGTCCCGAAGAATTAAATACCAGATTGCTTCAAATAAAGTGTTGTAAACACTATAAACCAGCATTTACATTATCTTCCTTTCACACATAAATTCAGTTACCAACAAAGGATTAAAAATGCTTGGTTTCATTCTTCGAAATGGCAGAGACTTTCGTAATATTTCAATATCAAAAATCTTATATTCTTCTTTAGTTCGTAGTCAAGTTGAATATAATTCTTTTATCTGGTCCCCCCACTTCGAAATCCACTCTGACTCCATTGAAAAAATTCAGCATAAATTCTAAGATTCATTTACTATAAACTCGGTCTACCAATAGAAACAATAAACTACAATCACTTGATGAAAGAACAAAACTTAATAAAACTCTCAGATAGAAGACTTGTTTCCGACTTGATTTTTAGTTACAAAATTGTTTATGGTATTATAGACAGCCCTGATTTATTAAGTCTAATTACCTTCCATATACTCGTACCTATAAGAATTGGTCGATCAAAAACTCTTTTTAATTGCAATAAAAATATAAGGACTGAGTCATTTAGATACTCGCTTGTACCTAGATTGCATGCAGTTGGCAATGTTTTCTCAGAAATTGTAGATGTGTTGTGACTGCACGGAATATATTTACAAGAAGGCTATAATAACATACCACAGTAATAATAAAAATTAATTTTAGCATAATACCATTCTTCTGAATGGGTTCTGTATAATTTTAAATGCAAATTTTAATATTGATTACTGTTTCACTGAATTGTTGTTCATATTATCAAAATTTTGTAAAAGCTCTCATGGACGTAAAATAAATAAATAAATTACCACCATGAGAACTAAATAAAGTGTTGTAAACACTATAAACCAGCATTTACATTAACTTACCACGATGCCAACAAAATAAGCTAATAAACACAAGTTAATGAGTTAGATCTAGCACCAAACAGAGCAGACGCCAAGAAAATCGCGCTCCGCAAAGAAGTTAGCTCGTTAGTGAACGAATTAAAAGAATAAGACCGTTTGGAAAAGTTCCCAGAACTTCTATAACAGGAATTGGGAGGCAAATTTGCACCGAGATGCACAATTTACTTTGAATTAGCCAAGTCGGGGAAGCGTTCCATACTTGCTCTAGTATTAACGTTGCATAATTTGTAATTTATAATAATTAAGAGCTGAACTGACGTTATGTAGATTCGAAATTTAACAGGTGTAATTTCAAGCATGGAAGTGACACCATGTGAAAGAGATTATGAGGAAGTAAAAAATAAATGGGCATGTCTACTTTGCCGTTCGTCTTTTACATTATTACGTTCCTACATTGCACAGCGTTTCGTTTCACACAAGCTAGACGGTAAAAACTCGAATACAACAATTATGTAACCTGTAACCGACATATGGGGTAAATTTAACCCTAACAAGAGGAAAATTTGTGATAAAATATGTATATATTTTTATATTTCGATTTTTTTTTAATAATACCTATAAATATTTATTACCTTTTGTACAACTGTTTTACGAAATAAGAATTAGAATACACTATACTACATACCTCCCAAAAAATTCTTTTTTTTTTCAGGAACACGTTAAACTCAATAAACGTCGCGCCGCAAAAAGCGAAGAATATCACAAGAAGCCGCAAGACTAAATGCGTTTGAACATTTCATAACTAATTTTCATACTTTCGGACTCTGGTATTAATCAACCCGACCATTAATCACCCAATTAAGAATGCATTTGCCAAACTATCTATATGGTAATGCACCCATGACGTCATCATTCAAAAATAATTGTAAATATTTCCAAAGTGATGTATTTAACTTCTAGTATTCGTATGGGGCGAATCACGGTGCATTGTAACTACGATCCCAGTGCCAATAATAACAGTATGCATGACGGCTCGTGACTTTTGGGGGTACCAGAGTGCTAATATTACTATAAATGGCACTAATGATGTTTTTGTAGCTGAAAACGATTTTTTTTTTTTTCGAAAATTCGATTTTTTGTATAAACATTTTCAGGAAATTTCAGTTTGACGGTGCGTCGCACAGATTTCCTGAATCTTATAATATTAGCACTCTAGTACACCCAAAACACACGAGCCGCCACTGACAGTATCTACTACCCATCAATAAATAAGTTTAATTTTATTTGATTATCTATTGCTCAGCATCTAAAACGAGCAATCATCTCAGTAATTTTTTTTTCGAGATTCAGGCTAGTTAACAGCTAGTTAGTAACACCATGAATTCCAAAATAACATGTTGACAAGCTTAATGGTCAAAGTTAGAGAAGAGCTTTGATTCTGGACCCTTAGCCCGACGAATTGTGCATACAGATGTATAAAATTTTAATGGAAATTGGAGATACTCCCGAAATCATCCCCTAGAGATTACTAGAAACCCAATTCAGAATTGTAAAACGGTTGGAAAACAGTTTTGAACAAAAGAATTTCGCTTCACCAAAATTTACGACGTACAGATTGGTTGCTGACCCATTAGATACACTGCGCACTGGGCAGTTGATCAATTATTACGTTTTAGTAATGTTCATCACAAGAAAAAACGTTTGAGGTAAAAATTACTCTGAAAACATTTAATATAGCGAAATAAAATTAACAATAATGGCGTGTTTGAAACCACATTAATTCGTTGATTAACTTAGAAAACACAGATTTGTATTTCCTGTAGTAATGATTGGTAAAGAAATTTTAAAGTATCTATACCAGAAACTAAGGCAAACACTTTTGGAAAATATTATATTGAATAGCCTAATTTCGCAAATATTGTGCGTCAATAAATTTAAAAGATCAATTTTCTCTGACATTTATCCAATATTAACCGTAACCGTAGGCTTTATCTTTATCAAATGCTGTCTCCCAGCATTGATCGGGGCTTTAATGATATCATTGTTAAACTTTTCCGACAGTTGGAACTTCCGCCCCTAAACTGCGTGGGTTTGATGAATTAAAGGCGAAAAGCGCGTGGGACGGATCTAAAGGAATAATTCACGAAACCTTTACATGTAACCTAAATAAAGTATAATCCTAAAGGAGAAAGGTTTATTTTAATTGAATTGTATTTTTATTACGTTGGCAAATCTTGAAAATTAGAAGTGAACCAAAGTCTAGAAATACTAAAACAATTAGCAAACTTTCCCAGGCTCCCAAAAGCTCTTATATCTAAAATCTTTATACGATAAATGCGACCATAGCTAATAGCAACAAAGAGAGATATGGCATGGAAGCAAACTTTCGCTGAGCTACGACCAAACTGCACGGACTAGAAAAGCGGCGGAACCAATGAAATGTAAGCGTTTGGTGTGTGGGTAGAACTCCGTTGTAATGATATTGGCGACACTTTAGTGGAAGCGATTTCATACTGATGATATTTCATGACCCATCTCTCTTTGTATCAATAACATATGGCACCAACAGTAGGTATTCAAGTTTGAACGGAAAATAAAAGCTTTAACAAGGAGCTTGGTCGCATAAATTGTAATCACTCAAAGAGCCTTGCTAGATGTCTCCAAGCGAAATAGAAAGACAAATAGTGGATTAGAAGCAAGACCAAGGTTGCTGTCACAAGAAATTCCGCAGACAAATTAAACTATGCTGGGATTGTGGTACAGCTTACATAGGTGGTTGGAATTCAAACGTCTTCGGGTGGCGTTATGGTCGGGAAAGAGAAACAGATGTCATTGACAGACGAAAATGACTCACACTTATATAACTGTCTGTTTTAGATAGGGTGACAACAGCCAATTACACAGTCATCCGAAAAAAAATATCATGTAGGGATGAATAACGGTACAGTTTGTATGCCTGTCCCGCAAAGATTATTTTCCTATATCAAGTATAACGTTCAACATGAAAATACTGCTTGATAGCTTAGATCAAATTCTGTATGTTCAGATCTGTTCCCTTAACATAACTAAAGATATTTGAAGCAATTCTGATTCTAGATAATGCTCTCACGGGACGACTTAGAGAATAGGCATGTGTATTCTCTGGAAGGATATCTAGTTTGTAATGGAACCCAAGTTCCGTAAATTCCGCCAGTCGCTTTCTAAATTGTAACATAATTATACATACATTAATTTAACTCCTGGATTAAATGCGAACATTATACAAAGTACAGCTTTATCGTTTATACCCACATTTTACCAACAAAGTATAAAATTAAAGTCGGAAAAAGGTCTCGATTAAACCATAAAAGTGTAAAATTTTTGTGGAAAACGACCCAGAATTTGTTAAAAATTTAAAACATGTTCAGATTTTAGCGTCGTTAAATAATTTACGAATACCGCAGGACAAGTCTTTACTTAATTCAAATTCAAAAGGAGAAATTACAGATTCAAAGCGTGAAATTAAGGTTGGAATGCAAAAAAAAAACTTTCCAAAATCAGGTCCGCAAAAATGTCGAAGCTAAAATTTTGTCAATACTATTGTGTTTTATGGTGGAGTTGAATGGTCTCATTGTATCGAGTTAAAACGTTCGAAGTGGAAAAATTAAATTAAATAATAATATTATTTATTATTTTTGGAATAACTCAATGAGTAAAACCGCAAATTGTAATATTTAATCAATAAAGACTCTCAAACGGAAATTTGAAACAAGAAAATCAGAAAATAAAGAAGGAATTGAAACTAGGTGAAATAAACCGCACGCATAACCATAACCTATAAAAAACATCAATTTTCCTTATCATACTTATAAAAACCATTTTAGAATTTTCATTGCATTTTTGGCAACAAAAACAACCATATTAATAAAAGAACGAAGAAAATTCATCCTGTTTACTGCCTCCTGAAGTACAAACCTCGATTAGGGTAATTTGGTATTCACCAAGGGAAGGCGTTAAGGCTTCTTCTATTCATGAATATTTGATAAGCAAAACGCAAAGACATAATTAGATTCACCCGAAGGCCGACAAAGAAGTTTCTCTCTTATAGATTTATACAGAGTCAATTTTTGACGCAGAATTGATTATATTGACGCAAACATACTGACAAAATTCAATCAGCGGACTCTTATGCGAAAGAAGAAAAATATTTGGAAAGAGAAAAATATTTGCTGTAGGCAAAATGTGATTCAGGGTAATAAAATAAAAATATTTAAAGATTGAATTTTGAATTAAGGGAAGCTCGTAAGCAGTGGCGGCTCGTGACTTTTGGGTGTTCTAGAGTGCTAATATTACAAAAATTGCATTATTGATGTTGTTGCACCTGAAAACAATTGTTTATTTTAGAAAATTCGATTTTTTGTACGAAGATTTTCAAGAAATCCGTGCGGCGTACGGCCAAACTGAAATTTCTTAAAAATTTTCATGCTAATTTTTGTAATATTAGCACTGTAGAACAGCCAAAAGTCACGAGCCGCCACTGCTCGTAAGTTGGTGAAATACTATCAAAAATGACTGTCAATGGTCAGAGTTAACAGGTAATAACCTCCCTAGGTAGAAATACGTAATGGACATGAGGAAAGCTATATTATTTTCCGATCAATTTTATCATCTTGTCTTTTATCCAGGCAGATGCTGGAATTGGAAACAATCTTCAGCGAAGATCTGTTACGCAAAATATTTGTTCGTAGAAATAATACACAGGCAAATCTAACGCAAATTTACTGATCAAAGGGGAAAATTATATTATCACAGAATCTATGTTTAGAATTCAACTGCTTTGTTGTTCATAAATATTAAAATTTAGTTATCCACGCACTGAGATGAGTGAAAATTAATTTACCCTTTTAAGAGGAACGGCTGAGCAGCCTTTATCGTACAAAACTTAAATTTGGATTAAAGGCCAAAATACTTGATCAAAAGGAATATGTTTTTTTATTCAAAGGGTATGTATAGAAAATACCTATTATGAATATGTGCTACTTTATTTGTATTTTAAATTATAAAATATAGGCGATTAAAGAATTCTATTTTTCATGATTCTAGAAACGACTTTGAAAAAAAAAATTGTAAGTTTTTTATTAAAAAATTATCTTGGTCAACCTGCTATGTGAATTAATGAAATGAATAATAAAATAAGGTTAAAGGGGAGTTTTAGGGAGAAAATTTTAAATGTATGTACTATAAATGAAATGATTCTCCCAAGACAGAAAAAAACACCGAGTCGAAAGTCGTTAATGTACGGGGCAATGAAGATATTTGGAGAAATACCACAAAAAATTAAATTAAGAAGAAAACATTAACAAATTTAAACTTAAATTATGAATACATATGATTTATTTATTCTAAAATACATTTTTTAAACAATACATGTTTGTGCGTCCTTAAGGTGATTTTGCACAAAATCCTTATTATTATTATTATAAGGATTGTATTGGAACATAGATAACAATGTACCTATGATTTAGTCCTTTTGATAAAAAAAATATTACTCAGTTTCTCTTCAGCTTGGCCTCCAATCCAAAATTAAGTTTTGCATGAAAAAAGGCGTGAAAGCGTTCCTCTTAAGACAAGAATTGATTTGTGAAGAGATAAAAATACAAATAAGTCTACTTACTCTGTGCCCAAAACAATAACAAAAATGAATAAAATACAGACATGTATTTTAAGAAAAACACATTTATTATTACAAAAAATATAAAAATTTCTTTAAATAAAAATACAGTATCGAGATAGGGCTGTTTTTTATCTTTGAACTTTTCTTAACGAAAACCTTATCTTAATTATACGTAAAAATAAGATTTGTGAGAGTGGTAATAGACGTCGAAATTCCTTTGTTACGGGAAGACACCACAGGGAATAAACAAGATATAAAATTATGATTATAAAATATACTGTGCTCACAGCTCTAGAATATAAAAATCTTTTCTTTTGTTTCAAACAAAAAAATTGAAAATGGTTTTTTTCCCCAAAATACTGGGTCCCAGAGGGTAATTTAAAAGCATATCAAACGTATAAAAGTCGCATATTTCGTAATATTAAAAAAAAATACCTACATATGGATAGCTTTAGAGTTAACAATATAAAAAAAATAACATTTTCTAAAGCACGATAAAGTGCGCTCACAACTAGAAAACAAACTGCGCTCCGTGTAGATTTTGAGCGTTGTCATTGCATACAAAATTGCATTGCTACTTTATATTAATATACTCGTAAATGATATAACCACGTACCTTCTCGTAAACGACTGACGGACTGATTTCACTGACACAGTATTGATGACGCAATACATTGATAAACTATACAGACTAAAAAAATTACCTGTACTGCTATAAAAAAACCAAATATTTGATTAATTACCGTGAAAGACGAAATCACAGATAATACATGGGTAAATGGGTAAACGCACGCACGAAAGTGTCGCCAACATCGTTCACCCATACTACTGCAAATCGCATCTACGCACATCGGCGCTCTGCCTTGTTTTTTACCTACACAACAAACGCGTAACTTTTCCCGTGTAGATTGGTCGTCGCTCGGCGAAAGTCGGCATGCTTATGACTAGTAGCACAGTCTTTTCATCCACTGCGTACTCTCATTATAATTTAAGCCTCCCCCCTTTGTAAAAAATCACTTTATCATGAATATGAATTTATAAAGGAGAAGTGCGATTTTTCGCGCACCTTTACGAGCAAATTTTTCCACCCCCGAGAATCCACTACCCCGGGGCTGTGATTAAACCACCCCATCCAGCACAATACATCCTCAAGGTGAAACGCAATCCTAAATTTGTTATTCGAAAAGAAACACGACACCGTAATACCATATTAAAAAAATAACCTAGGATAATGGCTTTGTTACGTGATTTCCGCAAAAGAGGTACTGCCTGGAATCAGTGGGTCTATGGCAAACCAATGCGGGGAAAGTCGTGATGCTGAAGGGAGTGGGGAGGGGGGTTTGAAAAGAAGGTTTGAAGGTGCCTTGTAATTCAGATCTGGTCACCAAACACCCTAATCCATTTCCTGTGGTCTTTTATCAGGGCGATACCTACTGAGAACATATACCACTCTGAAATAACTGGATTACTGCACAAGAGTCAGTGTCCATGGCATTCCCAATATGGGGATTGTTGTCAGGCTAAACAAATTGGTGAAGGGAATGAGATGAGAAGAAGGTCTGCCAGATCTCATCACTAAACACTGCTTAAACCAATGATTATATTTTGAATACTCTTAAACCTTGTGAAAATAAAACTCAAACTATATTGTATTTGGCCCATCTACCAATTTGGTACATTTGTCCGTTGATGGACACTACAGAAGTTGAAGGCTGTCTACGAGGAGAAACCGCAACACGGCAAAAAACACTCCAAAAACCAATCACGCTAATTTTGTGTTCGCCGCCCGGTAACAAAGAGCTAACCTCTCTACCACGAAGGTTGTCATTATTATTACAATATGATATATGCATTTGCTCATGGAACTGACAACATTGAGACTGTAAATAAACAGCGTATCTAGTTCAATACAGCCTGAAATATGGATAATGGTGGATTATAATTTTCTAAATTTGTTATTCGGAAAGAAACCTGATACCATATTAAAAAATTACATTTACTTCAATTTAATCCGCGAATTATTAGGATAATGATAACATCACTACTAAATTATTAGTTAGATATCGATAACCTACCTACCACTGGAAACTAGTAATAGGATACCATCATAATAGCAATTTATTATTAGGTACTTTTAGAAAAATTATATTAAACGTGCGACCTTGCGTGATAGAGACAGCTTGAAAGAGAAACAATAATATAGACATATATAAGAGCTTGTAAGTTTGTCCAGTGTCTCTTCATTATCAATTGTTTGTTATCAGAGATAACACGTTGTGTTGTTGACACAATAAGTATATTGATTAATAGTCCGCCATCCCGATATCACGGGAAATCTTAAATGTAAAAGGCCATTACACAAAAGCCAAAGACATTACAAAATGAAATAATTAATTGACATGATTCATCTCTTATTCAGAGTGGTGTGTAAAAGGTGTTATGGTATGTTTTTTAAGGAGTGTAAAAAATATTTGTCGAAGGACCTTGAATGTTAGTGTAATTACAACCTCACATAAGACAATAATATGTTGTATGGATAAAGAAGGACTCACCATTAGGAAAAAGGGCACTCGTTTTCTTCTTGTTTATCCTCCTTAGGGATCACGGCGGTGGCGCTGAACACGAAGCGGTTTTGCACGAGATCGGCGCGGATGTAAAATGTAATAAAATAAGCGGATGCGGTTTATAGTGAGCTATGCGGTTTATTGTAACAGACTGATTGCAATGTGCACAGAAAGCTGCAAGAATCGAGGAAGGTAGCACAAAGGACAAAGAATATTATCTCGTACAGTGGTCGAAGGTATGGTAAGGTATATGTGTGCGAAAGATGTGTGTGTAAATTAATGCGTATTGGCGTAACCACAGAGCTTTTAAACTACCCTAAATAGACACAACATACATGGTGTCCAGAAACTCTTGCACAAGCAGGAAATTGGAGAATCTACATCGTTTTGTGGTAGGCATAACTTTTTTTAGTTTTGGAAATAGAATAAAGTCACTTAAGGCGATGCACTACGTCGTGTAATATTTTAAATTGAGCCGCTATCAATAATATAATAACCCTTACGTAGATGTCGATAAGGTTTAAATTCCCGCTTAACACCATCCGCCTGTTTTGATTTATGCAAGAAAAAAACATGGCCAAAAAGTGCCTTTTATTTTATTTTGTGGATGTTCAGGCATTAATATTAAAAAAAAATTTCGATCATTTTATAAATAACTTAATTTTCCATATTATACAAAAAAAATCATAACCGAAAATGGGTTTGTAAGTAAGAGATTTTGAACTTTAAAGCAGTTTTCATAGGCCTTATACATTATTTTTTTCTGGGCTTATTAAAAGACTTATCTAAAAAATACTCGATTATTTCAAAGGCCAAGATGTATTCTACTCGCAGTATTTAATTAAAGCATCTGAAACATTTCTAGGCGACCAAATTTTCAAACCAAAAACACATGATTTTGCATTACTACGTATGGCATCGCCTTAAAGTTTGGTACGAATTTCCTTCGAATTTTAAAATAAAATGGATAAATTCAGCTTTTTTGGCGTTTGAAAACTGCAGTTCCACTTTGTTATTTATGAAGTATACATACAAAAACTGCAGTTATATTGCTAGAAAGCTATTATTGGAAGTTATTTCAAGCATTCAAATCGATTATCCGGAAGATATCAATTGCAAGAGCTATCAGCCTCCGATCTACTGTTGTTAAAGAAGATTTCCAATTAAACGGGAAACTTCGCAAATACTTGCACAATACTTCACAGATATTTTGTAGATACTTCCCACTAACCTCCTAGATAGTTCCAGTTTTCCAAAGCGACGGTAAACCAGTGTGGGCCGTGACCACTAATGAAATATTTACAGCGTTATCAGTGACTTATGTCTCTTTGTTGGATGTTCTGAACCTTGGAGGAAATAATGTTCTCAACTGAAAACAACCAGGGATAGAGAGTATCTTAGATGAGCCCCGAAATAAAATTGATTAAACAATAAAATTTAGGAATTAGGAAGTAGGCAATAAATTGTTCATAGATACTAAAGAAGTGTGCGTATGAACTCAGAACGATCTTTATATTACGGTTTAATGAACTCTAGAACCGCTTTGAATTTAATTAAGTGTCACCACTGTCAAAATTTTAAGGACGGGTTGATTCATAGAATTTTAACAATTCATCAAATATCAAAGTTGATTTTATGTGAAGGTTCTATTCAAGTGATTTCTTCATTTCAGTTTTGTGAAATAACTGACAAATAATGATATAATAACAGAATATGAATAGAACCTTCACAGAACTTGAAAATCAGCTTTGAAATTTGATGAATTATTCAAATTCTGCGAAACAAAGTTTGGAGAATTCAGACAAGCAATAAGGCACCTACCCCTCATATAATATTTTGAACAGAAAATTAGTTTCTTAATTGCCATTTTCAAAAATGGAACTAATTCAAGAACTCAGATTAACCGCGATTTTCACATATTGACAGGAACAAAATACACAGAAATATCAAGGTGTAATTTCTGTTAATTTCCGCAATGGCGCTTATGTCACAATAGGGAATTTGAGTCCATTTGAAAAAATATATTTTATCAACATCCATATTCAAACTTAAGAACTGGTAATTTTTAAGTTCTTTTTCGTGGTTAAATTAATTCTCCAAGTTTGAATATTTTTTAGTCCACCAAAACGATCGCAATCCGAGCGGTAAGAAGCAGGAGGGTGCGTGAAGTCATCCGTGTGCTGAACGTCCTGTGGTTGGTGCATTTCGTATGGAGATTTTTTTATTCTTTAACAAGGAATTTCAGTACAATTTTTATTAATGCTTACTGTCTATAACTATAATATTTACTGTCTGTTTATAAAAAAATTTCATACTGAAAATAATTGTTAACAATAATGTTATCGATGTTTACCTGCTTATCTCACGCCGCGGCAGTACGGCGGGCTCTCACCAGCGGGGTTATTGTAATTGCTTTTTCGTAAATTTGAAAGGAGTTTCTACTTACTCATTTTTACAAAAACGTTAAATTGGCATGTAGGGGATTTTAGTCGCAATCGCGCTAGTTGTTTGAGTTGCATTATAGTATGGAATAACTTTAATTTTACCGCTTTGAATTTAACATAACTTTCTCTTATGTCAGGAGATACTACGATGGAAGTAAAAACAATCGATAAAAATAAAAAGACAAACACAAATCATCTCAAAAACTTAGATCAACATACCTAACTACACAATTTAAAACTGTATAGCGACCTCTCCCTCTTATAATCAAAGTAAGCGTGTAGCAGAAAGAGATGTTCAATTATTACGTTGAACAAACTTAATGCGGAGTAAATTTGACATCAGATTTCGTTCGACCATCATTAAGCCTTTATAGAGTAAAGCTTTTAAATAATTTTTCAAGAACAATATATTAATTCTGTTTAATTATAATTCTAAGTATTTTTTACTCAAATTCTTTATTATACATAATATACAAAATAATGATAAACGTCGAAAGTCGAACCTGTCGACAAGAACAAAATACAGGAACACATAAATATCATTGGGTATTTCCATTTGATTATTATTTTTAAAATGATAACAATACAAATGACATAAAGACGAAGCTATTTTTATAATTATATATTTTTTTTAATTTTCCGGTGACTTTTTACAAGTCTGCTCTAGTAGTTAAATAAAAGCAGAAAAGCTTACCTGCTTACGACACTGAAGAAGAATACGGAAAACTGGATTAAGAGATAGTAGCACTTACCTGGAACAAAAGGAAAATCAAGTTAGACTCATCTTCAGAAAATACAAAAAGGGTTTTTATGTCTCTGGTATTATAGTTACTAACAGGCTTCATCCTAGTTTCAAACCATTTTAGATGTCATTTTTCCTTTCAGAAGATAAAAATCAAACAAACAGCAAACGGGTTATTCATTTTTTTACAGATCAATGAAAATTTCATAATTTATTATAGAATTTGAGAATATTAACGATTTTCAAAAGAAAAATATAAAAAGGAAAAAAAAAATTGCGTCGCATCAACAAGGAATTGAACCTAAGACCTCTTCCTTGCTGGGGGAGTGCTCTGATCACTTTTTCATATTTCGAATTAATTTATCCAAGACACTATTTAGATTGCATTATTTCGGGTAGAATCATACATAAAGATAGCAGCCAATTAAAATATGCCTTAAGAAAATGTTAGAACCTATCTGCCTAAATCTGACGCAAATTTACATGGTCGAATTAGCTCATTAGTCAGAGCACTTCTGTCTTTTCTGATTTCTGAATCTTTTTCTGTCTTTTCTGATTCACATTTTTCGTTTGAGAGTCGTTTATACTGTCTTAAATGATAAAATATTACAAAGTTTAATATATTAAGTTATTAAAAAAAAAAACGAAAAAATACGTTGACCTAGAATTTCTAGACAGAAAAAATGTGAAAGTTTCATGACGCCAGAGCCATAATAAACACCCGGGCAGCCGGCAAAGAAATTGAATTGAGAGCGCTCCGTTCGATTTATTTATTGCATCTCACTATACACAAATCATTCTTTTTCTTATAAAAATCAACCTCACTAGGACTAAGCCTATATCGAGACTAACAATTTGTTAACGATTACTTTTGTGTTTTATATTCTCCTAGATTAGTAGAATAGATACGAGTACAATCTGACACATAAACGGGGTAATATCCTGCACCGCAATTGCCCATGTCTTATTTTCTAAGCCAGTGACAGGTACGTTCTGCAGAGGTTTGTGATTTAGCCTCTGGTCCAGTTAGTAATTAGTTCCTGAATATGTAAATAATCAAGCTTCATGTGGATTAGGCAGAGGTGAAAGGGTAAAAGGACTGACCACTATACGCAGTCCACGACAATCGTATTAATTTACAACATAACTTGGAACAATATCCACATTACGTCACTTGAATTGCAAAATTTTTTTTATTTATACTATTTCATATTATAACAGTATGCAAAATAAATATTTATTTCCTATTTGTGCTACTACTCCATAAGGTGAGCTAAACTTTAATATGGTTAAATTACTGTAGTAGATCAACATTTATTATTGTAATAATTTTATCTTTAACAACTTTTCAAGACTTTATCCATTTAATAATGACTTTAAAAGGTATTTTTTCATGAATTAAATAATAAAATTTAAATTTATATATATTTTAATTAAATTCTTTCTGAACTTAATTTTATAATAAAATTATTTAAAATAATAACATTTAATAAATATCTAAAAAATTGTCACTATTCCAAATTCCAGTAATATTCAAAAATCTGTTAGCGAAAAAATAAGAAAATACACAGATTTAGGAAATGAAATAAAAAGAATTTGGCATTCTCAAACTATAAAAATATTACCATTTGTTATTTCGGCTACTGGCATTATACCTAGCTCTCTCATTAAAAATTTAGGCGTATTAGAACTATCAAAAAAAATATATATAAAGATACAAAAGTCGGTCATTTTGAATACATGTAGGATAACGAAAGATTTTTTAAATATTTATGTTGAGGGATCAGTAGGATTTATAGGCCCTGTTAGGAGTTCTACCGAGCCGAACCCTCTGATATGAAAATATCTGGAGTCGGTGAATTATTTTCCCATTTGATCTCTGGTGAGTTGACGTGTTGTTTTTGTATTGTTTTGTATTTATTTTGCTAATATAATGCACTTGCATAATGTTGATTGACTAAATGATCATTTGTGGAAAAGTGTGTGGAAGGGTTTAGTTTTTCCTATGGGGAAGATTTAACCCGAAATAAATCGGGTAGGTGTCCGGAAAATTCCATCTTTATTTACGGATGTGCTAAGTATAGTTGTTATGCTTCCAAATGAGAGCTATTCCGCCTTGCAAGGACATTGTCAAAATGTAGACGGTCAGCCACTGACAAGATCTATCCACACAAAATTTACAGATATTTCCACATCGCTCTCAAATAAATGACTAAAGAAAATGTGAAATTTTATTAATGACTCCCTCACAAATGTTACTTAATATTATATTTTCAGGGTAAATATTCTATACGAAACAAGAAGGTAGGTGGCTAATACCGGTAAATCTTCTGTGTTTCGTGTGAAGGAGGTAAGAGTGGGCAGCTACTTAATAACGTCAATTCTTTAAATGCAATGTTAGCAAATTTGGAAAACAACAAGAAATCCACAAATTGCCATTAAATTAAAAGGTTTAGCACAATAAATTCAAAGGCTTTCAGATTCTTTTGTTCCGCGTACTCGTTTTATCTAATTATCCAGAAAGTAGAGTTGTGCTGACTAAAGTTGGTCGAGGAAATAAAAGTAAAATAAGGGAAATGAGGAGAGAAAAGCGTTCCAGGAAAACAGGAAAGCGGGAGGGTGAATTCTCTCTCGCTTTCCTCGCCTTAGGGGAAGCAACACGTTAGGCTATACGTGAGAGTAATCTTGCAAACTCGGGTGAACTTATCTTAACTTGGCTTAGATGGCAAAGGAAGATGGATCCACTGAGTGAAAAGGCGAAAACCATTTGTTTAATTTTGACGGACTTTTGGTGTTATAAGGTGAGCCTTTTGATGAAATGGAAGTCATTAATCTCATTAAGTTTGATAAGTGGGTATGAAATTGAACGACCGAGCGGCAAATAAAATAATCCGTTGGGTAAGAAAAGAAGAGTAAAAATTCTTATAAATTTTCTATTTCTATGTAAAATAAATGTGTTATTTGCAAATCTTATGTCAAGAAAATTAGAGTAAAAAAAAAATGATATCACTGAAAAAAAAATTAATAATGTATTATTTTTGCATGTTCCATGGCGAAGGCTTAATTTAATATGGTTGCCTATTCTTATATCTTGAATAAGAAATAGAAATATATAAAAGTGAAAGAATAAAGCCTAACGATCCTTACATTAAAGGTCCTTTGAAGTGCCTTTCTAAGATCATACGTTTCTTTAAAAAAAACACGCTGTGAGGAAAACAAGTTTCTTGAAAGGGCTCCTATTTGTTTTTTACTAAAGAATTTCATTTGACCATATCTGTATGGAATCCGTAAATATCTGAAAGGAAATCTCTCACTACAAACACAATAAGAAAACCATGGAGGCTACTACAGCAAGTTAAAAACTATCTTCCTTTGCAGAAGTTAATATTTCAAAATACAACAGTACACGGAGAAAAATGATAATAGCTAATTTATTAAGAGGAAGCTACAAGCCAAAAATGTGTATATTCTCGGTATACCTTATATTGTAGGTAATAGGCATTAAAATCGCTTGACAAACGGAGTCTAGAAACGTTCGATTTCAAGCAAAAAACTAGTTTTTATTTATTTTCTAAATAATTTTATAAGAAAGCAAAAAAGTTAATCAGTGAAACTGTCACAGATAATCTTAGCTATAATACTGTATTTTTTTAAAGTTGTTTCCTTTACGCGTTCATACATTTCTATTGAAAAAAAAAATTTAGTAAATCACACTTATATTTTTTATTGAGTAATTATTTTTTTTATTTGTATTCTACTCAAACGAAAAGATAGGAAAACCTTCAATTTATCTAAAGCATATTTTTGGTATTCATAATGTACACAAATTCGTTATAAAGATTAATCAAAATAGTGATTTAGCATAAGAATTATTGGAAATCCGGTTAAAAACGGGATCTAATATGTCGGGACACTTGATCATGCACCTATATTTGCCTTGATAATATATAATGACGAAACGCAAAAAAAATATGAACACGCGTTCCGAAATCGAGATAATATATTTATATTTTACTAAAAGTTTATCAGGAAACTTATTAATTCATTCGTTAAGGGCCTGCAATCTCGTTTTAAACCGGATTACGAATAATTTGATGAGGTTCTTAATAAATTAGCAATACTCCGTCTCTGGACAAAATTCACAAAAACATAATAAAAATTGTCGTATTTCAAATAATTTTGATTATTATTTTAAAACTACTGTTTCAAGTCTGAAAATGTGCTGCATTAGTACAGAATGAAAAATCGGTATAGCAAAAAAATTACAACAAAAACATTCGACTTAACGAAGGTCATAATTATTTTTTTGATGATTACATATAGGTAACCTTCAGTCTGAATCTTTGGATATTATTATAATTTTACTAGCGCAGACCCGTCAAAAATCACGGGATATTATAATCGTAGGATTTGAGAAGCTAAAAGTATTTATAAAATTTTTGCCTCGGGATCAGCCTTCCAAAAATGAATATTACGTATTGTCAATTTTCTTTATAATATATCTATATATATATATATATATATATATATATATATATATATATATATATATATATATATATATATAGATATATTATAAAGAAAATTGACAAGTAAATTTTATTTGATAAATTTCTATAATTTCACAATATTTATTAGTTTTAAATAATTCGTTAGTACCTATATGGTATATTTGCGGCAAGTTCAAGAATGGTAGATAGGTACTTTCAGTATCGCCATGTTACATGAATAATGCAATATTTTAAATAACTACAAAATAGTTGTTCATTGTTTCGCCGTTGAGATTGAGATTACGATCCTTGACTACGAATTAGGAGTTCGCGGGTTCAAATAAGGGCGTGCGCAAGTAAATTTTATTTGATAAATTTCTATAATTTCACAATATTTATTAGTTTTAAATAATTTGTTAGCACCTACCTATATATATATATATATATATATATATAAATATATATATATATATATATTTTTTTTTTTTTTAAATAAATTTAAAATAAATCAAATTTAATAATGTTATAATAATTATTAAGTTCTGCAAGTATTTCTGTTATTTTTACAGTTTTTAATGTGACAGCTGTTTCGGTTTTTGAGGCCATTATCAAACTGTTTAATAATGGCCTCAAAAGCCGAAACAGCTGTCACATTAAAAACTGTAAAAATAACAGAAATACTTACAGAACTTAATAATTATTATAACTTTATTAAATTTGATTTATTTCAAATCTATTTAAAAAATTAAATGGAGTTCTACAAATTAAACACCAAAACAATAAATATATAATATATTTTGATCATGCGCCTAAAAATTAAATAAAAAAGTAATCATTTCAAATACAGAATTATTATTATTCAATATCAAAAAAACAATCATTTTCATACCTACTTTATCGCTTGTCTTACGAGATTATTTATGCTTCTCAGTTCAAATTCGGAGATTTAGGACGAGTTAAATTAATTAAGTTAAATTGAAGTTCTGTGAAAGCTCTGTTTACTTTCTGTTATTATTTAATTTCTGTGAAGCAACTGGCCCATAGCGATGGAATAACTTGATATGGTATATTTGAATAGGACTTTCACAGACCTTGAAAATTAAAGTTGAAATTTGATGAATTGTTCAAATTCGGCGAAATAACGTAATAGTCCTAAAAGATCATTTAACGTGAATAATTTTTATTTTTCGAAATAAATTTATTGAGTAAAACCTAAGATTGTAATATTTAACTATTGAAGACAATATTAGCGATTTCTAAACGAAAATCTGAAACAGAAAAATTAGAAAAGGATACGGTCACATCTAGGATCTAGATGTCCTAGATGTGACCGTATCCTTTTCTGATTTTTCTGTTTCAGATTTTCGTTTAGAAATCGCTAATATTGTCTTCAATAAGTGAATAATTTTAATAGTGTGAATAGTTTTTAGTTTAATTTATACCCTAATGATGCCATAGGTAAAAATTAAACAAATTTCGAGGTAACATACAATTTTATTTCATTTTTGAATAATTTTAATTACATTACATTGCGCAGGAATATTTTACAAATCACAGAATATCAAAATTAGTAGGTTTGAGTATTGTATATGTATTTTGTCAGTTTTTCTTACAGTTATTTCAATCTTTGAACTGAACCCACAATCGACATCCCCCATCTAAAAGCTCAGAGCGTACATAGCAGCGGCTGGCCAGGGGAGGGAAAAGGAGAAGAGAATAGGGAAAGCCAGATCAATACAAAGGCAGAAGAGAGACGGAGTTATCTTGGACGAGAGGGATGCTGAACGAACTGAATTATAGTAGTGAGGCATGGACCAAATTCTGATGTTGGATTTATCAATTATCAGCTGTGTTCCTTAATGGAATCAAATCAAGATGTATATGAGGGTTTTACTAAGCCGCTGTAATTAATCGTGCTTGCATTATAGGAATATCTTACACATTTACTCTAACATCCGAATAACAAGTATCAGATTAATAAGTTAATAAAAAAACAATAAAGATTGTATTACAAAAAATTGTTTGAAATAAATAAACAACTTTGCCGTAGTTTCATATTTTATATTTATTACATTATTATATAATTTATATTTATTTTATTGATACATGATTTAGAGACTACATGTGGTTTTTTGTGATATTTCACCCCCCATGCTAGATAATATTAAAAAAGTTTATTCATTAACAAGTTCTACAGTGTTATCAAATTGTGATGAGGCCACTTACGTACTAAGGATTTAAACCAGCGATTTCTGAACATAAACATGGTGTAAAAAATGTAGATTTCATTTTGCTGTCTGATGATACCTTTTTCAGTTTATCACATGTCGTCACTGATTAGCTGGGTACAGCCTAGTGGTTCACACGTTACGCACTCCGTCTTGTTTTAGAGCACGGTAACGGACGAGACGGAGCGTGTACCAAGTGATTCCGTCGCGACGCTCTAGCTATGTAGCAACGGGTGATAGAAAAAAAAATCCTTCGGGTAAATGCTGATACACCTGTATTTATATTACTTCTATATAGGCAGGTACTTAGAATAAAAATGGTTTAAATCTTAATACCAATTGTATAATACATCAATGTACCAATTCCATTATTGATTAATTGTAGAAAATTATTGATAGTTTACCATATATAAAGTTTCCCAATATTGTACAGTTCAAATTTGACTAGAGGTTGTTAAAGTGACTTGTTTCCGAATTAATAATTTGAATGGCTACGAGATTTTTCCACCGTAGCTTAATTTTTCTTTTCTCTTCTTGATCTAAAATTGAACTCATTATTTAATAAGTTGTCAGTTCGATTCACAGACAACAGCGTAAATTTTTTGAAAATTTAATGTTTTACATTCAGGCTAGGTTTTAAGATAATTGTGATAACCAAGGCTTCGTTGGCAACCCTAATAAGATGGACGACTGGCTTTTTGTCATTGCGCAACAAAAGAAAAATGTATTGAACGCACCGCGGTAAAACACATACCTATGTGAAATTCCGGCATAAAATACAATGATCTCACATATTATGCGAAAAATGCATACTCTTTGACACTAAACCTGGTCCTTGTAACTTGCAACACCAAGAATTGAAGTAGAATCTGTGTAAATAATTAAAGTATGTTTTAGAAAAAATTGACTAGGTGATTTTTTTTACATTAATCCTCACAGGAGGCCCTGAGGAAAACAATATCCCAGTGTCACCTTTGCGAGTTCTGTGTGGAGGGTATCTTTGTGGTAAGGAACCTTCTCTCTTCTGTCTTGAAGAAACTCGAGTTATAGGAGGGAGGAAATACAGAGATCGGCAAATTGTTCCACAGCCGAGCTGTTAAACTCAAGAACTGTTCTCGTGACAATTGACAACTGTGTACAAATTTTGGGCGCGCGTTTGGCGTACTTCCAGGCGCTAGTAAAGCATCTTCCATTGAAATACCTGTAGAACAGGGACAGCGTTCCCACTCGACGCCTGTGCAAAGATTGCAGTCCATTTGTTACAATAGGAGAATCTATCAAAAGGAATGCCCCTTTCTATACAGTCGAGGGATTTAAGATATTTTGTGGCTTCTGACCAGGGATGGCTAACATATTGAACCATGGGGGGCATTTGAGATTTGTACACGGTTAGCAGATGTGTACTAGTAAAGTATCTGCGGACCAGTACAGTACAGTACGCCCAGCTTCTGAGAGGCTAACTTAAATCTGGCTTCGATGGAGGCCCCGTACCTGAGCTGTCAGCTGTCAATTTTATACTAAGCATATCATATTTATTGATTCACCTACTCTACTGCAACTCATTCCCTTCAATATCCCCTCGCACAGACTCAGAAATAATGAAGTGCTCTTCCTCAACCACCATTCGACAAATTATGGATATTATTCACCATTGTCCAGAATGTGTAGACTGGTCAACTCAAGTCAAAACCTTAACTTTTTTGGGATAAGTCTGAATGATTTTTGCCAGTCGCTAAACAAGTGACGGAATATTATAAGTAGACATCGGATTATATGCACTAACAAAGTGCCAAAATATGCATGCAAATATGCACTAAAAAAGGCCGAAATATGCACTAAAAACTCTTGATTTGCCCAAAATATGCACAATGCAAAATCAAAAAACCATTTATATTTTTATATATTTTAATTAAAGACCGTACAAAAACAGCGAAATATTCTTAAAATTATGCATAGTTTTTGTGACAATATACAACTAAGTATTTTTCCAAATTTTCGAGTTCAAATTTGTGACGTTTGTCACCCAGTATTAAATTGTACGCCGAGAACGACCTCTCTACGTCAACTGACGTCATTGGACAAAATTTAAAATTTGGCGCCATTTCTGGAGATATCTGTTTAGGCAGGGTATGACCTGTGCCGTTGATGTAAGCATTGATGTTCTTCATATTTTCAAGACTCGGGTTTTTAAGCAAAATAGAGTCTAACTTTTTACGAATCTTTTCTGATATTGAATTAGGAAGGGCGTTGGAGAGTTCGATCATTGTTTCCAGTATTTCTATTGCTTTAATTAGAGGAAGGTTTTTTGTTTCCAATTTTTTTATGGTATCTGGTAACTTGTGGAAATGTGTTGAGATGAGGGCGATATTCTGTTTAATGGATGCGTCTTCAAATGCTAGCTTGCTTGAATGAATTGCAATGGCCTCAGAACTGCCCTACGCGTCATCGTCACCTAGCTCCCTATACGTAGATGATACCTCCCGCTATTAAACGAAATATGCACGATTTGGGAAAAAGGCTGAAATATGCATTAACGTCATAATTAGAGAGTTATATGCATTTGCATATGCAAATATGCAAATGCATATAATCCGATGTCTAATTATAAGTGTCCTGTGGTCCTGACCCACGGCGTAGTCTTGACTTGATTCGACTTGTCACTTTATTTTCTTATATTATTATTTATAAGCAATAATTATTAGCCTGAAACACTCATCCACATTGAAAAATCTCCTGATAAAAGATACATGACGCCAACGGGACTTATTGCTTATAAATAATTGTTACCCTTTGTGCTATGCATAAAAAATCTTGTCTTAAACATTAGTTTACCAAAAAAATAATAATTCTTATATTATATCTGCCACATGTCTTTGCTTTCATGTACCTTTGTCTACTCCTGTATTTTTCATTTTACTGTATTCGTGTTATTATTTTGTAATTTGGACGATGTCCGTTAATAAACAAATAAATAAATAAATGAAAGACCTGTTTTAAAATCAAAACAAACTAAAATATAGACATATTCCGTTCCACTCGATTAATTAACTTGCTTTCTGCTTTTCATAAATTAAAATGGCGTTAGCAAAAAGGCTAATCAAAAGCAAGAAACCCACATTAAAAAAAAACATCAAGAAGAAACATGTTTTAAAAATCGGTAAAATAGGAACAACGTATGTAGATAATTAAAAAGGTCACTGCCTCAGTTTCTGCGCGATACATGTATGTAAATAATTCAACCGAGAGTCCAAAGGCTTTGTTTATTTTTTCGGGATTGCTTTTATGTATTGCTTCATCCTTTGAGCCATGTTATAAAATCACCCCAAACCTCATTGCCATAAATGGTCGGCTCGTATCCGGTGACAGTCTGGCCATGTATGGAATAATTCAACAGTTCAATTTATCATGCAAATATTCCACTGAGATTAAATAAAACCACAGAGAGAACGGAAAGCTTAATGAAAGTCGGTAAATTTAGATATTATGTATATACGAGTATATACTGGTATATTGTGAAATATGCTTGAGTAAGGATGAGAATTAAAAGCATTTGACTGTACTGTCACGGAGATCAACGAAAATATTATGGTTTTTTTACCATGAAAACATCGTACACAGAGAAAAGCGAGCATTGCTAATTGAATAAAAATCTCTGCAAATTATTCGTAATCCGGTTAAAAACGGGTTTGCAGGCCCTTAACGGAATGAATTGGGAGGTTTTCTGATAAACTTTTAGTAAAATACAAATGTATTATCACGACGTCGGAACACGTGTTCATAAACATCCTAACATTTTCGAATTCGTCAATACATATTATCAAAGCAAATGCAGGTGCATGAACACGTGGTCCGATACATTAGGAATTTACTAAAAGTTTACCAGGAAACGGCCTGCAATCCCGTTTCAAACCGGATTACCAATAATTTGGAGAGATTCTCAATAAATTATTTTTTTATTTTATTTTATTTATTTTTTTTATTTATTACAAGATAATACATTACAAAATGATAACAAAGTAATAATGTATTATTCCCAATGAGTTTATAAAACTCATTTCGGGAAAGACAACATTAGAAAGGACAAGGCAAATAAATAAAATACATTAAAATAAATACATTAAAATAAATACATTAAAATAAATAAACGCAGATGTTATTATGGAGTTCTAGAGAAAGATTGTGTTAGTCATTAATGAAACTGTTAAGGAAATAGCTTTTAAGAGCTTTTGCCAGTGTTTTTTTGTTTGTTGCCGGAAGTTTAGCAATACTAATTTTTCTCCGCGTAGTTCAAGCATCGAAAATTAATTAAAAATTAAAATTAACAATTCATTACTATTTTGTAATCATTTTTTTATTAAGAAAATATTTGATCCTTGAAAGACAATATTAACGACTCTCAAAGGAAAGACGTGAAACAGAAAAGAGAGAAAAATATTCAGTCTCATCTAGTAATCTAACCCAGGACCTCTTCCTTGCCGCGAAAGTGCTCTGACACGCTGATCTAATTTGACCATATCAATTTACGTCATTTTTACTGTATCCGTACTTTACGTCTGAGAGCTACCAACATAATCTTCATTTTCTTAACGCATTTTTTTGGCTGCTATATTTGTGTACGATTGTAAGATTCTACCGGAACTAAATGCAATCTAGATAGAGCCTTGGATAAATATATCCATTTTTATTTTAATGTGCGACATCTATAGACTTTTCTAAAGTCCAGGATGAAAATTTTTTTTATAGTGGCATTACTTAGTGAGTAAAAACTCAAATTGTGATATTTAATCATTGAAGACAAAAAGATACAATCGCATCTAGAAATTGAACTCAGGAATAGGAATTGAAACCGACAAGGAAGAGGTCCCGGGTTCAATACCTAAATGCGACTGAACCTTTTAGTGTATTTTCTGTTTATCTTACGTTTGACAGTTTTTCCAAGGTTGATATTTTCAGTTGCGAACTTACCAAATACAAGAGGTCTGTAAAAGAATATTTCTCTGATGGTGTGTGAATAATGTTTATGTATCTATTGTTTATATCTCTATTTTGATTTGATTTATGTCTACAACCTCTCTCTATGGCTGTAAATGTATTGTTTTGTAAAATTTTGGTTTTATATAATCTTTTGTTTTGTATAATTTTTTTTAATTCATATTCCTTTCTCACAAATTTAATTTACTTATTCCATATTATGCCGTCTCAGTAGAGGTAAATTCACAAGGAGGAAATCCATAATTGGTTTTATTTTAGCTATACAATACGTATGTACAAACTGATTAAATGTAAACTGTCGATTTCCCGAAAATGAATAAATAAATAAATAATATATATATAAATACAAATATTAATGTTCGTTTATTCAAAATCTTAAATCTCCGAAAGATCTTCACCGATTGCTTTGAAATTTAGACAGAATAGATGATATCTGTGACAGGTAAAAACATATATTAAAAAAAACAGCGCTTTCTGTTGAACGACACAATTTTCTGCTGTTAACACGCGTTATTTTTTTTCTATCTGAACAGACAGTCTGAGCGACAGCAACTCGTGGCGGCGTACAACTAGTATTATTACCTAAAATTAATTAATAAATTGATGCCTTAAAGTATTATATACTAAGCGTAGACAGGGATAAATCTACCGTAGAATTAATTCAATCGTGAAGCTCCAACTCTATTTGATAAAATTTGTAAATTTCTAATCCCCTGAGCGCTTATTTATTTCTAGCAAAAGCTCATTCGGCGCTTTGTACTCTAAACTAAAATATTATATTCCTGGCGTAGACTGAAAGTGAAAATTTCATTACGTTATTTGCCTTCCCCGCGTATCGCTCTCACGCGAATGCTTTTGAATAAGTAATTAATGTAACTGGAAACCTCGTGGTTATGATTGTAGCGTAAATTTATTACGTGGATTGTAAATCAAAACGAATGGGTGTTGGGTAGTTATAAATGAACTTATGTGGGTTAATTCAAGGTTCCGCATATTATTAATTAATTTTGTGGTATCTACAAGTTTTTCAAAACGATAATCAGAATGGTATATATATAAAAAATGAAAAACGAAGATTATGAATTGTTGCTACTAAAAATAAATTTTGAATTTTGAGGCAGTGAACTTTGGAATGGCCAGAATTTCTAGGTCAATGATTTTTTTTTAGTTCTCAGTGTCATTTCCATCTATTTGTGTAAGAAAAAAAATTGAAGTCGCAAAAACGCTTGTTTCACATAATTCATCAATAATACGGAACAAGTGATATACTATGGATAAGAAAAAAAAACATACCGAGAACAATTTGATGAAACCCCGGGAAAAGCAGAAAACTAATAGTGCCTACTACTACAAATATGAACATACATAATAGAAAAGCTTTAAGCCATCCTACAAACTTCAAATGAAACTAAACACTTTACCAGGAAAAAATCGCTTGGAAAATTGGATTCGTCTGAAATTCGTTTTCAAGTTAATTTCCCTTAACTGGAAAATTGTGAAGTGGGTTGATATAATAAACTGAAGGAGTGAACTTTACCTTCCTTAGTTAAATAAGATTTGATTACTGTGCTTAAAATAAGTGTTTTACTACGTTGTTGAACAAAACTCTTTTAATAAGTGTAGCAAAAGTGTTGAAATTTCTACTTGAATAGTAGTGCTACTCGATAATAAGTAAAAATAAACAGATTCATGGTACATTCGGAGTTACGAGAAACTCCTCTAATCAAGAAGACTACCGAATGGAACTCTAAAATATATAAACAAAGGGAAATATGGCATGGAAGCGTGCCGACTGTCGCCGAAATAGGTCAAACTGCGATCAACAGTTACGCGCTCGGAGTGAAGTTGGAAAAAAGGCGGGGAGCCGCTGTGCGTAAACGTGATACGCAAAAGTATGGGTGAACGATATTGGAGACACTTCTATGCGTGCGGTTTTATACAAATAATGGTTCACGACTAATCTCACTTGTTTCTATTATCTATGATCGAATCCCTTCTACCCTTTATAGACAAATCACAGTTGGTGACTTGAATTATGTATTGAGGTTGCTAGCAGAACGACTAGCGTATAGAGGATAGGGGCAATTCCAGAGGGAAGACATCCAGTTGTTCGCCCCAGACAATGAAATGGAAAGCAAAGACTGTGCGGAATGAAACTGAACTGCAACGGACCGAGGCCATTGAAGCAATGGGACCCACCACACCCAACAAGGAAAGAGAGCATTAAAATAATTGCAACGTCAGAATGTGACGTTTGGGACAGAGGCAAAAAACGAGAAATATGGGTTCGTACTAAAAAGATTTTTAACGGTATTGACGTAGATTAGATATGACCAGTAAAGTTATTTTTAAAAAAAGGTTTTTTTTTAAAGAACTTTACTGGTCAACTCCTAACCTAACATTGATTAGATTCGTGATGCTTTATCTATTTGGATCTCTTTTTCGAAACTAATGCATAGTTAAAAGTACAATATTTTAATTTCAAAAATGAAAAAAGTTTAAAAAAAACTTATCACAAACGTCTTTGATCGAAACGTCAAAAAAAACGAAGAATTCAAAACACACAGTCCAATTTGCAAGAAAATTGTCACTTCACTTTTTATCTCGTTCATACAATTAAGAATTATAATTATAATACCCAGATGATAACCAAAAAAATCAGACATTTTGGATTTATTTCGGCACAATATACAAGTTGATTTTTTTAAATATATTTCATTAAATTTGTACAATTGGGGTACAAACATTACAGATTGGGGTCTAGGTCTTTATGATTGAACCGTTTATACGTTGTATTTGCAGTGCCAAAAGCGTTGTGATTGCGTCGTGGGACATGAAAAAAACTACATTTAGGAAGTACATTGCTCTTTAAAGCCAATTAAAAAATAATATGTACTCTCTATTCCGGTAACATGAAACAAAATTCACAATGATATTAACTGATGAAAAATAACACTATGAATTATACTAATATAATGGTGAATTGGTCATTAGAATAGAAATTATTAACGAATAAATGTTCTAAATCAAATATTAAAAATCACAAACAAAAACTGTCATTTTTCCGTGGAATCAAACATCTCGCATGCGCGAGTCTGCCAAAGGGCTATGTTGTCAGATCTTACGCAGCCAGTTAAAACATTTTTATTAGTAATAATCCGAATAAGAAATTTTATTACAAAAAAACCGTTTAACGATTGTGAAGTGATTGTTTATTATTAAGGCGGTAAGGATGCACTATCGATATTGCAATTAAGGAAGAATTGAGCTTACCATGCCCATACAACACACTTTTCTATATCGGTGGCGATCGAATTAAAGAGATTAAGGACGGGTTGTTTCGGAGAATCTGAACAATTCATCAAATTTCAACGTTCATTTTCAAGTTCTGTGAAAGATTTTTTCAAGTTCTGTTTTTATTTCAGTTTTTTCAAGCAACTAGCCTACAATGATATAAAAACAGAACTTGAATAAGTCTTTCACAGAACCCGAAAATGAACGTTGAAATTTGATGAATTGTTCAAATTCTCCGAAACAACCCGTCCTAAGAGATGAAAAAAATCATTTCATAAAACCGGAAAGCCTTCTACGTGAAAGCGGCGACAATTTTCCGATAATGTCGGACAAGAAGCGGCATTATGGAACGTTTAAAGGTCCATTCCACGGGCGGGCGGGGAAGGATTAACGCTTGTGATCCGATACGACCTGGTGTGATTTAACGGTCGGTGACCTGCCGTACCCCCGGGGGACTTTTCACCTTGCAAAGGTTACGCCACCGTAGGAATGCGTAAATTGTATTCGTGTAAACACATCTTAAATGGATAAACGGTTTGAAGCATAAAAGCACTACCGAGTGTTAAGAAAGTATCAGAAAAAATAGGTTTTCGAGAGTTTCCTTTTTCAAAATTATTGTCGGGCGTACCGCTGATTGCTCCGTTTGAATTTAACATTATTTCTCATAAACGTCATATGTAACACACGTAGAAAAATAAATATGGTTGATTTATTGAAATCCTATTAAAAACGTGATGGCAATCCATTTCCTAATAAAATATTGGTACATTCAGAATATATCAGAGAACGTGTTCATATAGGTGTTCTTTTTCTGATAAATATAATGACGAAATGTTCCAGTAAAAGTATTTTTCTGAACACGCCATATTTCCGCCGTCCCAATAAATTCTGTCAATTCATTTGTTGAAGGCCTGCAGTCCCGTTTTTAACAGGAATACGAATAATTTGAACATTTTTTAAAATAAATTAGCAATATTTATGTATACATCGGTCAGTTTTCTCAGTGCAGAAAGAGCTGTTATAACGGAATTAATATGTGAATTGTTTTCGTGAAAAAAAAACATTTAAGAGAATTTTGAAATAACTGAATAAAATCAGAATGTATCGCCAAACAAAAGCTAGATTTTTGCTGTGTATTCGGTAACAATGGTAATTAAAGGCACACCTCTAATGGCTCCGCTGTAAGTTCCAACCATCAGGGAATGTATGAATTGTATATGTGTGTATGGATTAACGACTTGAAGGGTAAATTTAATGAGTGTTTTTCCAACAATTAGAACGTATCAACAAACAAAAACTAGATTTTTTATGGTGTTCCGTTTCAATGTTAATTATAGGAGAGGCGCTAATAGCTCGATTGTAATCTCGCCAACCTAAAATCCAAAGAAGCATAACCCTTACTTTTTTTTCAAATCTTGATATAATTTGAATATTTCTTACATAATGTATCAATGGTTGTCATCCATATTATTTACTTTTCTACTTTCCGTGTCTTGAGTTATAAAACATATAGAATATATTAATGCGGAAACATCTTCAAATTATCGTAACATAAACAAATAAAAAAGTAAATTCAAAATCAATGTCTGTAATTTATTTTCAACAAAACAATATAATAGCTGACCGAGCGCGAAGAAGTAGCAATTATAAAGATGCGTTTATACGAACGCTTTGTAAACTGCACAAAAATAAGAAATTGATCATAGCTTTTTTTTAATTTGGGCGCTGTGCAATTAGTCAACATTAGATGCTAAGTTTTTCATGAATAATCCACCCTAGTTTCGTATTTAGGGTTTCAAAAGCTTTAAGGGCCCACTATTCGAATTTCATCCAATTTCCGACATACTTTCCTTAAAATTTTGAAGTTTTTAAGCTCTTAAAAAAATATATGTTATTCTTTAAGATAGTATCTATTTGTTCCAAAAGCCGAAACGGTAATTATTTGAAATTCCCTCGATAGAAATAAATCGCAAAGTATGCTCCGAAAAATATTATTAACACGTTTATTTCTGTTATTTTACAAGTTATATGTATGAAAAAAATCAAAATGCTTCTTTTAATGCTACTCAATAGACCCCATAAGTAATTTTTGCTATTTTTGAAATACGCCGTGATTTATTAAACATTTTCACAACTGTCGCTTACGCCTATTGCTTTTAAATCATATTTATTATAGCGCGCTCGCTCCGACTTGCAGATTAAACTATCTTTCTTTGAGAAGTTCATTCGCCAACTCGAGGGCTTTGGGGGCAGACGTGTCGTTCATCGTTCTATGATCTACAGACGTGCGATTACGTGCAAATATTTGAATTTATAAAGATAATTTTTACGCGTGTAAAGTTTATGAGTTAATAAATATTGTTTTTTCAAAGATGGGAAATACACGAAAGATATCCCGTATTTCAAAGAAAAAATGTTATCTCATAAAATTATATCCTATCTAATAGGTGAGAAGAAAAAAATACAATTTTTGATTTATAAGCTTATATTTATTATAAACGATAATTTACTATAAAAATTAATAATTCATATTTTTATTTATGTATTGTGTAGTAAAAAGTTATTATTTTTTTTTCAGAATAGGTACTTTGGGAAATAAAACTAATTCCAATGCATTAGAAATTACGGGGTAAATTTTTATTAATTTAATTTTCTTGTTGTCTTGTCTCTTTTCTTGTTCCTATACGATCGTGATTTATTTGCGAATTAACTTTCTACGTACACAAATACACACGTCACTTTACATCTGCTCCTTAGAGTAATATTACTCTAAGATCTGCTCTAATGATTCACAATGCAACGATGTCCGAAATATAATATAATATGTAATAATAATATGGGCCACCTGTTTCAAATAACAATACTCGAACTTGGAATCCAGAAAAATAATGAACGGGCCAGCGAAAAAAGCTATCGAAAGTTCTGAAACTGTGGGGAATATAATTAAATAAAATAAAATACTTTTTTGTTTTAAAACCACGATATTTATTAATTTAAGAACCGACCGGTTTCGCTTTACTTAAGCATCATCAGGGTACAAATTAATACTAAACAAAAAGTACATAATGTGTGCATATATATAACAAAATATAGAGGGAGACAACATGATACAAATATAAGCAACACAAAGACGGTCATAAAATACATTAACATAAGTGCACAAGTAATGGAAAAACCGCTAGATAATTATGTAGACTAATGGGTTATACGAATAAATCGGGAGAAACAAAACATCAACTGGCAAGGTGGTAAGGAGGTAAGGAGGTAAGGAGAACTGGGAATTTTTTATGGGTTTATTGGAAACAGACTTAATATTGGACTACTTGATATGTCTAATTGATTATTAAGTATCTGACTTTTGGTTTTTACAGCTTTTTTAATTTCTAGTGCCTCTAAATTGTTTAGTCTGTTACCATGCCCGTTTTTATGTAAGATGTTAGCACCGGTTCTATGACAGAATGTATGATCTTTATCGATCAAATGATTTGCAAATTCGGAAAAACCGTTATTATTGAGGTTTTATTGATGTTTTGTTTTTCCCGATTTATTCGTATAACCCATTAGTCTACATAATTATCTAGCGGTTTTCCATTACTTGTACACTTATGTTAATGTATTTTATGACCGTCTTTGTGTTGCTTATATTTGTATCATGTTGTCTCCCTCTATAATATATTTGTATCATGTTGTCTCCCTCTATATTTTGTTATATATATGCACACATTATGTACTTCTTGTTTAGTATTAATTTGTACCCTGATGATGCTTAAGTAAAGCGAAACCGGTCGGTTCTTAAATTAATAAATATCGTGGTTTTAAAACAAAAAAGTTTTTTATTTTATTAAATATGTCAAACCACAAAGTGATTGCTTTCTACAATAATATAATTTAGTTCAGTGATGTTATTTTTTATGTCGGAAGGAGGCCCTGAAGAAAATAATTTCTCTCAGAGCCTGTGTCATCTTTGAGAATGCTGTATAGAGGGTCTTTTTTGAGGAGGAGGGAGTGAACCTGTCCTGAATGTCAACTGTACAATTTCTTCCCAGAATTAACTTTATTGTACGTTTTTTGACTAACCGTACCTTGGTGTTCTATTTTCAATAAACTCTTTAATTATGTTTCAGATGTGAAATCTATACTCTGCTACAGAATGTTTTGCCCAAGTCTTGTAAAGATGCAAAGGCACGGACGTAACAATAAAATCATTTGAGCCCTTTACTGTTATTTAAAAGGTCACTTGAAGTGCAGTTATAATCAATGATTTTATTTTTTTTCTAGCTTCCACGAATAATTTGAAAAGGCATTATCTAAGGATTATACTCTTAAGGAGAATATAGAAAATGTAGAAAGGTGAAACGGATTTAAGATTTTCGATGAAATTATTGTGTTGTGAAATATTTATTTTGTTATTTATTACTTTATTTTTTTTTACAGTTTTACCGTACGCGGCCTTGTTGTAGAGTGGTATATCTAACTGTCATGGAAAGTTTTTTTCTGAGCTTTAAGAGAAAGGTTTCTTAAAGATACTGGAGTTATTCTAGGGCTATGTTAGATTTTTAACATCGATCACCGTAATGCTTGCCTTCCTGAATAAATCTAATTTTATTTAATCATTTACGGCCAAGATGTTTTTGACAATGGTGTGTTTTTATCTTTCTGTATTCCAATCATTTAGCTTGGCTTCTAGGGTTGTGCCCCAGTATTGCTTTTTGGAGACTGTAAACGGATCTCTCGGCATTTAATGAAACTGCAGCAGAACAAAGGCTGTTGCTATATTGACGTTCATGGTATGTTTTGCTCAGATTGTATAAATATTATATTGCGCATATTATACAAGATGTCGGGGGTAAAGTGCACAAACTTCGGGAGGTGATTCTAATTGATAGTACAAGTAAAAAAGAAAAAAAAACTTTTTTTGGAATTCCAACGTTTTAAGATAGTTTTCGAGTAAAAAAGTTTAAAACCTTATTGATGTAAAAATATATTTATTGATTTTATAAAAGTTATAAATTACTTTTATAAAAGTGAGAATAGTATTTTAGTAAAGTAAAGTAATTTTTATACCTATACAAATAACTTTCGTAAATGTTTTTTGTAAAATTAAAAAAAAAAATTTAATTAAATCCGTAATAAAACCCATATTTTGAGAACCATCTTCATATCGACTTCACATTTGGTCGGTGCATTATTACTCTAAGGTCGGTGCTAACTAAAAATGGTTCTGTTTTTCTAAAATTGCAATAGATGTCGGTAATTTAATTTCATAATCCCCAAAATTATTCCTAATACGAATTCAGACACCTCTGTCGGATTCTTTTAACACTAAATTTTGTAGGTGTTGCCCAAATCTAAATTCTTTACGCGGAAAGCGGGCCCTTAAGCCGATTTTCCACTAGTTGGGCACAAACTTTGAAACATCCTAAAAAACCGTAGCTTCCACTTCCATCACGTAGTTTTAATTTAATTATTAAGTTATTTAACTACAGTTCCCTAAGTAAAGCCGGCGTTCACACCTCAATGTGGATAGTTACTTAATTAAACAGTTTAAGTTTGTACTCAAACAGTTTCCAGTTTAATATTTCAGTAAACGGTTCTGCAGGCTGAAACGAACACTTAGCTTAAATCTAATTCCGCTTGATGCCGCTTGTATGTGGAGATTGAGGGGTTTGGTTATAAACTCCCGTGTTATTATCTTGGTTAGATGGAACAAAGCATTAAGCGCTTTAGCTAGGCGAGACAGGCTAAACCAACCTTAGTTACGCGCGAAGCTCATCCCTTATAACAGTGATCGAAAACTGTTTTGAGAGGTTCTTAATCTTAACACTTTTCAAGTGTACTTAATACAAGGTGCTCTCAAGAAAAGCGCTGTGCCACACATGAGACTTCTAACGAAAGACTAATTTCTTCATTCAGACGCCACTCTAATAGCGGGGGTTTGCTTACTCTAATAACGGGGGAATGTTTACTCTAATAACGCCTACCAAAGCAAACTCTAGCCTCCATACAAACAGTACCTCACCCTTAAAATATTTTACGCAAAACGAATTGAAAATTTTGTAAAACGTTTTTCAAGTACAAAATTAGCGGCAAGCACCAGATTATATTTTTCAAGACGATGAATTAATAACTTCACAATGGATTCAGCCAGAAACATCTGAGATTTTAGTAAGTAATACTTTTTACATGATTCATTAAAATACACCCTCTTTAATATTTATTTTCTAGGTCTGCAAAGTAAACACGACTCTAACCTCCTCGAAAACTGAACGAAATTAAGTAGCGAGCCGTGGTTTTTGCGAGGAGGCTATTATAGAGATTGGCTGACGTTATTAGAGTCAACAAACCTCCGTTATTAGAGTATTGTGGCTCTTAATACTGACAACCTTCTCTACCAGATTGTTTTTTTTACATTAGTTCCACACAAGAGGAAAATAATATAATTACCCTCAGGGTCTCTTTCATCTTTGGAGATGCTGTGTTGTGGGTCTTTTTAGGAAAGGAAGGAGGGGAAGTTCGTGTGCCCAGGAGTGACCTGCTGGATATGTCAACCAGTCTCCCCCGATCTGGCCTGTAACGCAGTCGGTGGGCAGACGAATTCGCCGATAAGACCAGGACAAACCTCACCGATGAGCCCGGGCATCCCTATTCAGTCACCAAAAGTAGCGAACCACTTGGGGTGACCTATGACAAGGTGTTGGTTATCCAATAAACGGTTTCTAGGGCGGCGGTACCCTCATGCGCTTCCGAAATTAGTTAAGACTTGGGCTAGTCGAGAGCTTGCTTTATTTTTGCACCCACTTTCGTAATATAATTACTTACATAATTGTGCTACATTAGGCATTAAGTGTATTCATTGAAATGGTGTTCTAGGGTAGAGTTATATGTACCTGCACCTATATTCAATTCATTGAAATGGTGATCTAGGGTAGAGCATTTATATGCACCTGCACGTATATTCAATTCGTTCGAATTACTGTTTTATGAAGTCATGTTATTTTATTTATATTACATAAGTATGTATTTCATTCTTTTTATACAGGGTTTTCCAATAAGAGGTGTTATTTTGATATTCAATCGTAAAAGATCAATGGTTTCGTTGCTTGTGTGGCACGTAGCGTCGTCTTGTTGAAAGTAAATCAGTTGTCCAGATCAATACCATCCAATTCCGACCATAAAAAATCAATAATAATCTCTCGATAGCGCAATCTATTCACCGTAACTGTTGCTCCAGACTCATTTTCGAAAAAGTAAGGTCCAATGACTCCGCCGGACCATAAACCGCACCAAACAGTCACACGTTGAGGATAGAGAGGCTTTTCAACAATAACTCTTGGGTTTTTCGAGCCAAAAATGCGATAATTTAGCTTGTTGACGAAGCCGCCGAGGTGGATATGGGCCTCATCACTCAAGATGATTTGCATTTGATTCACTCAAGTGAAATTTAATAATTTCAATGCGTTGTTGAAGCGTGTATCGTTCCATTTTTATTAATGGCGTAGTTTCTAGTTGTCAAATATCAAAAAATGACAGCTTCAAAAGTAACATCTACCGAAATAGCGGGCTATTCAAAATAACACCTCTTATTGGAAAACCCTGTATTAATCTTATACTGCGTTCTTTTTTATATGGCAAACAGAATATTTCACACGCCGCACTTCTCTGCTGAATTAAACAATATTATTATTATAGAAGAACTACACAACTGAGGGGCATTTGTATAAAACTTGAAATATGTCAAATATCATTTTAACTTATTTTTAGCGTATTATTTATACTATAATAATTGACTGATGAAAGCGCATAATCATATTGTAGGTACTAAAAAAACACAAGATTTAAAACGTACATCGGATGTTTACGTGTTGAGTAGGGTGTGTCAATTATTTCAACTTTTGAATTCAGAAACGCCTGATGTCTCAAAAGTTGCGTCTTACAAAGAAAATGAGAACTACATTTAAAATTTTTTTTTGAAAAATGGTTATTAGCTCGCTAAAATGCATTGAAAAACAGAAAAAAACCTAAAACATGTATTTTTAAATAATGGTAATTAATATTTTTTTCACAATAATTTAACCTTTTAACGTTTGTTTATTATTAAAAACTGCGTATAGTTGACAAAAGATAAATAAAAAAATCAATTTTATTAATGCAAGTAAATCTACAAGAATACTGAAATTAACAAAAAATGATAAAAATACACTAAAACGTATTCCATTGACATTTAGTTTGCTTTAATTTTCAATTATTGGACTTGGTTTGATATTTGAAGACTCAAATGAACATCTCCCCTTTCCTTTCCTGAACTGAGGTCAGTCCCACAACAAGAACGTCTTTTTTTGGAGGATCAACGTAGTCAAAGATTAATGATTATGGGGAATATCGATTTCAACACTACGCAAAAACTTCTTAAAAAATATACATGGGCGCAAAGGATTATAAATCCGAATAAGTCACAACCTTTAAAAAAAACCATCTACTCTTCTTCCGCTTCTTTCCAACAGTTTTTCAGATTCTGATGAGGAACCAGCGCTAAATGAAGATCATCAATCTGCAGTGGCTCATGATACATTATATCCTCGAAATATAAAATATTCGAAGATGAAGAATCCCTTGACGAAGTTATCTCAAATTTGTGATCGATACGGCGTATCACACAGAGCAGCAGCTGTCATTGCTTCTGCGGTTTGACAAGATGTAAATGAAGCTGGTCCGTCTTCTGTTATAGATCATAGTAGATTACGAAGAGCTAGAAATCAAACTAGAGATATGTTATTAAATAGCCGTAAATTGACAAATATCGAAGGTTTATTTTTCGATGGGCGCAAGGACAAAACAATGTTTATTATCAAGAAAGGAAGTAAATTTTATCGACGAATAAAAGTTGAAGAACACATACTTGTGCAGGAGCCAGGATCAGTGTATCTCGGATACGCTACGCCATCATCTGGTACTGCTAAAGACAGCAAAAATGGCATATGTTCTCTTTTGGAAGAGGAAAATCGTCAAATGAAGAGAATTGTTGCAGTTGGTTGGGACGGAACAAATACAAACACTGGCCGGAAAAATGGAATCATTTCAAGAATGGAACAGAGACTTGGAAAGCCATTGCAATGGCTTTTCTGCCAGCTGCACGCCAATGAACTACCATTGCGACATCTGCTATCTTTATTAGATGGACCGACTAGCGGACCTGTAGCTTTCTCGGGACCAATCGGAAGAAACTTAAAAAATTGTGAGAACATGACAATTATTCGGTTTGTTCCCATTCAATCATCCGTACCGGAAAATATAACAGAAAAATTAAGCACGGACCAAAATTATTTATATAATATGTGTCTGGCTCTGTCAAAAGGTATGATAACTGTATATTTGGCAAGGAAACAACCAGGGAAAATGTCTCATGCCAGGCAGCTAATAACTGCAAACAGAATATTATGGCTATATGTTGCAACGGAAAACCCAACAGAAAATTTGCAGATATTGGCCACCTTTATTGTGAGAGTATATGCTCCAACATGGTTTACCATAAAGTGCAATAGTTCTTGTATAGATGGAGCCCGTAATCTCTGGAAAATGGTTAGCATTTCCAGATATCTTTCAGCAGAATTGAAAGCTATTGTCGACCCCGTGATTCAGAGGAACGCATATTTTGCAGACCCGGAAAACATTATTCTATCAATGTTAACCGATGACAATAAATGTATAAGGGAGCTAGGATGTAGAAGGATCATTAAATATAGGGCCCTTTAATCTTCAGGAGTGAGAGAATTCATAATTCCAAAAATTAATTTCATCTGCAATAGCTTCATAGAATTAATTGACTGGCAGGCCACAGATTTAATTCTGAAAGAACCTCCACTCCTGAGCAACGTAAAAATTGACGAATTACATAAATTGTGTGATGAAGGAAATGTAAAAAGGTTCGATTTTCCTAAATTTCCTTGCCACACACAATCAGTGGAAAGGTGTGTGAAGTTGACCACAGAGACGTCTTCTTCTGTTGTTGGTTACAATGATAGAAAAGGTTATATTTACGCCAAGCAACATTCAAGAAACATAATGCCAAATTTTAATTCTAAGCAAAATTTTAAGTAATTACTGTTTTAACAATATTCATTATTCATTCAATTTTGAGCAACCATTATTTTTTATTCGTTGTGTTTTGGTCAAAAATTTTGTTGTACGTTATTGTTTAGTATCTTAAATTTAACGATAAAAAGTGTTATTTTCCCCATTTATATTTCTAACAAACACATCACATATGTATAAAAAAATATTTATTTTTCTTTCTTTGTACTGCAGTTATGGAAATAAAATTAAGTGTGCTACAAAATATAAAATATGGAACCATTTTTTTCCCAAATCACGAAATCAAATTTTTTTCAAAACTTCCGGCCATTTTAGCGAGCTAATAGTGAACACCAATTTCATTTATTTTTACGTTTTCGAATAGCTACTGATCATACGCAACTTTTGAGACCCCAGGCGTTTAAAAATAAGGCAATTTTTTTCTCTCTATGGAGAGCGACACACGCTAGTGTTGAGTCCTCTTAATGACAGATAAAAAAAGCTAGGAAATCAAGTAACTTCCCCACCCCATTGAAATGTCTACCTTTTTCGAGAGAAAACAAACAAGCAACACCAGCAAACACTAAACACCAGTGACCGGTAATAAAACTCTTTATGACGGATACTAAATGTGTTTATTGCACGGGGCCTTCTCCGCAGTAAATGTCGCGAAGAGAGTTTATTTAAAGAGGCACGATATATCAGTGACATCTTAGGGGTAGTAAGGCTGCCGAGGAATCTTTGCATAATCGGGGGCACAGAAGGGAGGAGGCTGTGAAATTTACATGCGGGATAAAAGCATTGCTACTGAAATTTATGAGTTTGCGTGTCCCAGAAAACGCTCGCAGCATGAAACGTTAAGCTTTATGAATTTAAAGGTTTTTTTTAATGTATATTTTATTTAGTTATAAGAATTTACATCTTATACCTAATATATTATTTTCTATGACTACTACAATATTATTTACTTCTTACATACTAAAATTTAGATTTCACAACATTGAGACATAATCCACGAAAAACTGCAAGACTTTTAGCTTCCTTAACAATTACCGGGAGTTCATTGAACATTTTAAAACCTTTATAATAAATATTGTTTTGTGTTTCTGATAAGTGTGTTTTAGCAAGCCTAAAATCGTTACAGTTTCTCGTAAGATATAAATGAACTGCACTATTAATTCTAACATTCTTTGACATATAGTCAGGTAACATTTTATTTTTTAGCTTATAAATAAACACTAAGGTATTATAAACTAATCGTTGCCACACACTTAAAATATTGAGTTGACGTTGCATGGTTTTTATTCTGGTGTACCTGCTACAACACAGTATTGACCTCATGCCTCTGTTCTGGATTACTTCCATTCTCTTAATTTGGGGTTTGTTACTTAGAAATATTACACTTGTACAATAATTTAGATGGGATGCTACAGTGGTATTGTAGACCAATATCCTTGTTTTAATGTCCAATTTTCCTTTTATCCTACTTAAGAAATTAACCTTTTTCGCCATTTTTTTATTTAAAATTTCAAAGTTAGTGTTAAATTTTAACTTGTTATCTATTATGATTCCCAGGTATTTAATTTCTTTTACTTCTTCCATATTTTGATTGTCTATATTTAGGACAGTATGTACGTTTAGTTTTTTCCCTAATACCATGAATTTACTTTTAGTTACATTTAATTTCAATTTATTTATGTTTAACCACTTAGATAATTCATTAAGTTCATTTTGTATTTTTGACAACGCATCTTCAATATTATTTGCTAAAGTATATAAAAGTGTGTCATCTGCAAAAAGTTTGATGGAACAGTACTTTAAGCACTTCACTTTATCATTAATATATAAAATAAATAGGAGCGGTCCCAAAACAGATCCTTGAGGAACTCCAATGTTGATTTCTTGTTCTTCAGAGATAGTATCTCCAATTTTGGTTTTTTGTTTTCTATTTTTTAAGTAATCAATAAACCACTGCAATTCATTAGCACGGATTCCTATGGGTAACCCCTGGTGACTACAATGTGCGTACACACGACAACTTATCTGTTAGACAATTGAAGTGCTGAACAATTAACACTATATGGTCGGGCATTTTACCGCCAAATGGGTGTAACGGGGTACCAGTTCCAGTAAGGACACATTATCTTATATAAAAAAAATAGTTAAATTGAAAAAAAAAAAAAAAAAAAAAAAAGCGCGGGTGTTTTTTTAAATTTTAGCGCCAAAATTAGACTTTCCGCAAAATATTCATATCTATAGATCTATTTGATATTTTTGGATGATACTTTCAGTGTTTTCCTTTAAAGAGATATCTCTATTTATTTCATTAGCAATGTATATGCAATTCCCTTTTTTATGAACAAAAACGTTCTACTTTCTTGGGAATCATAGAAAAAACAGTATTTCGCAATCGAAATAGCATATCGAAATTTATTCATAAAAAATTACAAGATTATTTAGAAATTTTCAATACATACAAAAAAACTATAACCTAATAGTGCTTCAATGTGTGATAGCGTTCGAAACACTTTTCTTTATGCAGGGGCACATTGCAAAACTTGCACATGTACCGCGTTTCACTACGTAGTTTGTGAGCGGAACATACGCGACAATGATTTTATTATTTTTTTGTTGTGTTTCAAACTCTTTGACGGCCGGCATAGTCCAGTGGTAACGCATTGGACTGCCATTCCGAAGGTCGCGGGTTCGAACCCGGCGTGCGCAAATAAATTTTATTTGATTAATTTGTGTTATTCACAATTAATTAATATTCACAATTAATTAATTAAAATAATATATAGTATATTTGCGGCACGTTCCAGAGTGGAAGATACTACCAGTATCGCCCTGGTGTAAGACCACCATTCAGAATTGAAACGTTGCTCCAAATGGCTTTAGCCGTGTTTAGTGACTAGATCTGAATAGCCAGGTACTTCCCCACCTTCCTCTTTCCCTTCCCCATTTACCTTCAGCCTCACAACATCCCCCAATTGGGGATGCCATAGTCTCACTGGCTCCAGACGGGAGCAGTTGGGACTCTTGTGAGGTATTCTCTATAAAAAAAAAAAAAAAAAAAAAACTCATTGTATTGACAGGTAGATAGATCGGGTACCGCCGACAATAGAAAACACATGACCCCGCACCCATATAAAACCCCTTGTTTACAAGTTTCCCGCTCCTTACCGCTTAAACGAGTAAACTCGTCTTACTGTAAAAAGGCGTATGACGAGTTTTCTCGTTTCCCGCAAAGAATGTGTTAATAAATATACAGAAAAGTCACAAATCGTAAAACTAAATAAAAATAACGTATGGATTTCAATGAATTTGGACGGAACTTTATTTGGTTCGTTTTAACGGGATTACACGTTAACGTCGTTAACCCCTCAGGCTAATTTGTTCGCTTTTGGGAACAGCTCATAAGGTCTCATACAAATCGTCATGTCCCCCTCACTGTCATGGTGATAAATATGATCTGTGTTATAAAGAGAAAACACCACGCTTTACATTAAAATCTAAAAGTTAACCACTAATAATTTAAACGTGCACCTTTATGAAAACAAAGGTTTCGACCGAAATATAAGAAAAAATTATGATACTTCGTGAATTTGTTGTTAATTATTTTTATATGAAAGGAAAAAAAGGGTAGCAATAATATTGCAATTCGTCTTAGAAAAGGGTTTTTTTTTATCATTATCAATAATTTTAGGTTTAGACGTACACGAAAGGTGAGCAATTTTTTCAAAAACAGTTTTTTTCCGATACATTCATTCATTGAATTTTATTGCAAGGCGGAAATACTCCATCTACATGAATATAAATCAAAATTTAAAGTGATGCATAGTGCTAAACTGCACCACAAAGTAATTTGCTGAATAATCAAATTGAAATGCAAATCGTGTTAGCACTAACACGCGTAATCTTCGTCCGGCCAGTGTATAATGTCGATAATTCCCTGAATTTGCTAAACCGATCCAATATCCTCGGTGGCCACAGATTCGCATTAACTGTGGCCACTTCACTCCCTCGCTGCCGGCAAAATGTTCGTGGAATCATTAATGACCACTCTGTACAAGTATGTACTTTACCTGCACTAGTAAACTAGAAGGCCAGGCCAAGTACTATATTTGAAGTGGTGGGGTCGATAATTCCTGCATAATTATTTATTACGTAAGGTCAGTGAAAATGCACACGGAGAAAAATTACTGTCCATTAAGAGCTTTTCAAGATCTGTCTGTCATATGAACGCAAAATACAGGGTGTATCGGCACGTACCCGACAAACTTTAACCAGCTATTCCTTAGCACATTTGGAGTAAAAAATGTTATGGGCACTTTGCTGTCCGGTAACATTTTTTTTAATAAAAAAATTATTATTCATATTTTCACCACATGTCACCAATGTTTTATCCTTTGTCAAAGTTTTAAAACCCGTCTAGCAATATTTTGTTCGAGTTTCGTTGAATAATGTACGTACGTACCTACGTTGGCGCGCTTTTACAATCACAACGAAATGGCACGGCACCATTCGTCTCATTTTTAACTATTATTATTTAGTGTGTACGAAAGAGCGAGGAGCTTTTTACACACTTGCTAATAACAGCTGTTGAACACGGGAAACAATGCAAATGACAGTGACGGAGTGTGGATTTTTTATTTATTTTTTGTTTTTAATGGAAAAAAAATGTTACCGGACAGCAAAGCGCCCATAACATTTTTCACTCCAAATGTGCTGAGGAATAGCTGGTTAAAGTTTGTCGGGTACTTGCCGATACACCCTGTATAATATAAATTCTCCGTTTTTAATGATAGGAGTCCCAACTGCTCTCAAACATCTGAAGTCAGTGAGACTACAACATCCCCAATTGTGGTATCTTCAGGAGTTGAGAGAATTAAAATATTGTCATGTTTATTTTACGTTATTCCAGCACAGATCCCTAAATGCCAGTGAAACTATGGCATCCCCAATCGGGATATACTGTGAGGCTGAAGGTGGTGGGGAGAGGAAGGAGATGATTAAGGGGAAGGTGGAGAATGGCTATTCTGATCTGGTCACCAAACACGGCTATAGAGCGATAACTGAGAGTATCATCCACTCAGAAATGTGTCGCAAATATATTACATATTATTTTTAAGAGTACTAATTGTGAAAAAATTTCAATTAGTTAAATAAAATTTTCTTGCGCACGCCGCAATAGGAACCCCTTACCTCCGGATTGCTAGTCGAGAGTCTTACCACAAACCAAATAGACATACACCAGGGCGATACTGAGAGTACCTTTCACTTTGGGTTATTCGTAACCAAGTTTTCCTTCTATGGCGCACAAGCTAAAACTATAAAACAAGATAAAATGTTTGCCTATCTCGGATTTTACACATCAGAACTAGTAAGTTTAACACACCTACTACAATAAATCAACGTCAATCTAGATTTAAAGGGTTGGGTTTTTTCAATAGAAAATAAAACCAGCAGAGTGAGGTAGGCGATCTTCTCGAGATAATTTATTTATTTATTTATTTATTTATTTATTTATTTATTTATTTACGGACAAATAGTCCATTAACAACATATTAATTACACGAATAAGTTTTATAAACAGAGATGACAGTGAAAGGAGAGCATATATAAATGAGGAGCGAAGACAATAATAATGACAATAATAATATAAAAGTAAGAATGGGAGATAATAATAAGTCAAAGCATGAAGATGGTTCAAAGGGCATTAGAAATTAGACATTGCGTATTGACTGTCAATTAATAATTAATAATTAATAATCACTGAATAAAAAAATGGTTTATTAGTTTAACCTTCAACCATCGAAGAGATCATACAATTTCAATACACTTTTTCCCAAATTATTATCCTAAGAAAGCACTCTCTTAATCCTTTAAATTCATTTACCATTTCACAGAATAATAATTGCTGAAAGGTATAAAAAATATATTTAATTTTCGGTCGCAAGGAAGGCCACTTAAGGTAAGCCTTTTCGACTTTACGTCTCTCAGCGAAGATCGACTTAGCATTATCAAAAATCATTTCGTCGTTTTCCATCCACCCTTCTCGTAATTTATCTTTGCCTCTTAAAAATCTTTCGACTTCACTCAAATATCCAATTATCTTTTTGTGTATTTTCCAAAGACATAGAATCGACATAATCGGACTTTGCGGTGGAAAAATAAACTTGACATTATCTTGGGTTTAACGTCATTAAATTTCTAATAATTTATTGAGTGTTTTCAACCAAATTACAGCAGATTAGTTCAATAAATCTGAAAATCTGAACATAACGTCAGATCGACATTTAAAACCAATGTGGTTTTCCTATAACCCTCTGTCTATCAATTGTGTATGGCGGCAGATCAAAGTAGAGGACGGACAGCGTATAGGATGCGGTACAAATGAGATCCTTGAAACACACTTGTAATAAAACATAGTAAACAATATTATAAAGGAGGAGATTCGAAAATAATGAAAGCCGACGTATACACTAATAAACAATTTTAAAAAGGAGAGAGAGATTGCACGTTCAAGCGAGACAATGAATCAAATACTAGCGAAGTAGAGTCTAATCATATCACTTGTCGAAACACGCATACTTAAGGGTCCGTATAAACAGGACAAAATTTCCGCGAGCCGAGCCGCGAATTATGGGAAAGGAACAAAGCACCCGTTTGCTTTCGCTTCTTTACAGGCTCGCGGAAAGTTAGCCGTGTTTAAAAAACTAACTAACCGTCACGCCGTTTCCCCGCAGGAGTAGGCTGAGGGGACGGACTGTCAAACAACTCGGTCTTGGCACACACTCCTTGCCTCATTCACATTCATACATCGTCTCATACATAATATTCTATTATTCCGACTCTTGACATAGCCCGACACAAGTATCTGATTCACTTGATCGTGCCATGTCTTCCTCGGCGTACCCGGCTTCTTCTACCATTCATATTTGCGTCGCATATTCTTCTTTAATTCGCTCTACATGCCCAAACCATTTAAGCGTCCCGTTCTTAATCGTTATATTTATGTTTATACGTAGCATAATATGTAAATCAAGCAGAGACTATATTTCAAGACCGCGTTGTGCAGCATTTCTACCTAACTACCTACTACCTAACTGCCTACCCCGGCGGAGAACGTTGGCATTATTAACCTTAATAATAATAATAATATTTGGCTAATTTATATAGCGCCGTTTTCGTGAGAAATCACCTTAAGGGCGCTTCCTTCCCTTCTTTAACCTTCCCGGTAACCAAAATCTTAATTAATAATTACAACGTTCTCCGCCGGGGTAGGCAGTTTAGGTAGTAGGTAGTTAGGTTGAAATAATGCCCAACCCCGTCTTGACACACAGTCTCAGCTTGATTTATATATTATGCGACGTACATACATAAATATAACGATTGAATTACTATCATCCATGTATCGGCTTAAATAGAGAATTCATACTTTTCAAATTCCTGCACATCCCATAAACATAGCATTATAATGATAATAATCAGTTGGGTATCTCAGTGACCTTCCGAGGAAACACAAGTTTTATGTTGCATCTTGGTAAGTGGACGGTTGACATGTGATTACGTTTTCAATTTTAATTTAATAAGAAAGATATTATTTATGTCAAATTACATTACTTGCAATTGCCAAAAGTAAATCAGTGTGTACAATATCGTCGAATTTCTTACCAACAGAAGGCTGTAATCTAGTTTAATCTATATCATCGGTAATCTTAGATTAAGTCTTGGAAGCGAGTCGAGAAAACTTGATTAAACTTTATTGACTGAAACTTTCGAGAGTTTGAAAGAAAATATCGCCACAAAAAAGGCGTGACGGTTTCGAGAAGCGTGAAAGTTTTCTTTTATGGGAAGTTTTAAACAGGACGTTTTATAATTTATAATTTAAATAAGATGTTTTATTTTATGTTTTTAACCTATAATTTAAACAAGATTATGTTGAAAGTTCAGAAGGCGACACAGCTGGGTACTTTTAGAGGTCATAGAAAATAGTGAATTAAAGACGAGAAAATTGACAGGTGTTCAAATTAATACGACATTGTAAAAAATTGGAAAAATAAAATACTTGAATTAAACACGGTAATAAAAAGAATAACGTAACATATAGAAAATTGATTCACACATTCTTTGCTAAGTAGATATCAAAAAATATATTTCGACTTTGCAACTTCATGTTAACGTAAGTAAGGTTGTATTGGCTGGGGAGGGTCTGGAGGAACAATTTTAGATCCGTTTGTGAAGGCCCAAAAATCAGAAATTATGCATCAATTCTATAGGTTCTCTGGCGATGAGCTCTTCAAATAATTTAATATCCTTGATTTTCATCAAAACTACATAAAAGGGGGTTATTATCCATGCACACAAAAACCTATAAAACATGATCATAAATATTACAAGAAGTCGCACAGAAAGGATCTCCTAGTTTGCAACAAAAACAAATTCGGATACAGAACCCATCCCTGTGGGACGCCAGCATTTATTGAATGTGAGGAAGAGGTGAAACCATCAGCAACCGTCTGAATTGACTTTTCCCTCAAAAGTCGGCAATCCACGTATACAAGGATGCTTATGAAGTCCGTAAGAAGGCAGTTAGTTGACAAGTTCTCAGTGCCGAACCGGTCAAAGGCCTTGAAAATGTCCACTGCAATCGTTTGGGTCTAGTAACGTTACAGGCACCGCCCCCCAACACGCGTCGCATACGCGAGAAAATCACCGCAAGAGCGGTTCCGCCGGAATCCGTATTGATGGTCGTTAATAATCTTGTTCTTCTTGAGGTATATGAGCAGTTTGTAGTTGATCACACGTTTCATCACCTTGGATAGAATAGATGTGATCCCTATGGTGTGGTAGTTGGCCGGGTTTGAGCGGTCACCTTTCTTTGGAATAGAATAAATGAACGCTTTTTTCCATCCAGTGGGTACAGAGCCAGACTCCAGGGGCATTTATAAAGCTTCGTCAAAATTAGAGCTATTTCTGCAGCGCACCTATGCAATACCAGAGCAGGTATTCCGTCATGCCCGCTAGCTTTATTAACATCAAGCCCCCGTAAGACTTGGATTACATCCCTCTGCCCGATCCTCGGCTTTTTTCGGCACTTCGATAATCGAGGGTCGTATGGCGTTCAGTAATATAAAATTTAAATGAAAAGTTCACGTGATATGAATTAACAGATAATTAATTAATCTGTGAATTCAGTAACAAAATTTAAAACCAGACAAACCACAGTGAACTAGTGAAATCAAAAGATCTTCGAGTCAAGCTAACAAAAAATCTGCCTCAAAAAGAAAGAAAGAAAATGTTGAATCCTACAAATTAGAGTAGCTTTGGTAAATTAGTTTTAATGATTTGTTTTATATGTAATGTTGTTGTAATTTCTTTTTTACTTTATGTTATTTTTTTCCTTCTTTAAAATGGATTACATCTATTTACTGTCAATATCTCCTGTATAATACATATTCTCTTATTGTACTGCATCATGTATCACTTCTATGTAAAAGCCTTTTTAGGCGTATATATATATATATAAATAAATAAATATAAATAAATAAATATAAATAAATAAAATATTTAAGATGCCGATATAGATAAACATTCTTGGTCAAGCGCGTAAAAATGTGCCGTATTTATATTTCAAAGCGATTTTTCTAATACCAATTTTGGGCAGAACGGCCGAAAGGGAACTAAACGTTACAGGTTATTTAATGGGAAATATATTTAATATTTCGTCCGGTATTGAGCATTGTATTGTAAAAGTCTTAAGCGAAAACAAAAATATTGTGATTTTTTTTAATTACTTTCCGGTTTTTATGGGCTTATTGTAATCGTTTTTATTTCTGTTTCCAAGCATTTTTTAATTTTTTTATTCTCTTTGTAAGAAGTACTTACAAAAAGCGACAGGTTTTAAATAGAAAAGGCTTGTGAGGAAAAATCTTTGGCCAAATTTGAGTCCATTCAATTTTCGGGACTGAAAGGATAAAGGCTGTATCGTAATGTAGTCATTCTTTTTATTTAGACTTTTTTCCATACAAAGGGGAAAAGCCTTGAAAATCAACAAAGGTGAGGGAAAATACCGCAAAGCTCGAGAGAAATCTTTTTGAATAACGCGAATGATACAAAATAGGGTATTTCGATGGTTTGAAAGGTGGTAGTGATTGATTTGAATTCTTGTTTTACAATAATACGAGTTTAATGAACGAATATTTTAATCTTAGAAATACTTATTTGTTTTACAGATAAAAACAATGCAACAAAGTGTAGTGTATGTGAGTTTGGAAGAGTGAGATAGGGATGCAAGAATGAGACCGCGAATGTGTGTGCGCGAGTTTTAATAAACGGACATTGCCATTTTGGGGTAACTAGTTACAAGTCGGGTGTATCATATACGAGTATTTAAGCCTTCACTTATGAATGTGATCTAAACATAATATAATGTGAAGCTGGACTTATCATTAATTCACCCTGATGTTATAAAATTATTTAAAAATATATTATTAACATTTTAAGTTCACTGAGTTACTGTAAATATCATTTTACAATGCAAAAGTATTTATGTGTTTTTATTTACCTATAATATTTCAACTTTTTATATAATATCTATTCTAAAACTACTTATATAATATGCTATTACTTAGTACAAAAATTTGGACTTCACAGCATTGAGACATAAACCACGAAAAGCTGCAAAACTTTAGAGGAAGTCCATTGAACATTTAAAAAATCTTTATATTAAATATATTGTTTTTTTCGGATTAATTTATCTTAGGAAGCAAAAAAGCAATTTCTCGTAGGATAGCCATGAACTGTGTACTATTTATAGTTAAACTTTTTAACATATAATTTGGTAACATTTTATTTTTTAACTTATACATAAATACTAGGGTATTATAGACCAAACGTTTCCACACACTTTTAATTGTCGTTGAATTGCATTATAGGTTTTCTCTTCATATCGAAGTATAAGATAATTTTATAATTTCAAAAGACTCCACATTCATCTTCGACGATGTATACCGAAATCATATCAAAAGCCAAACTTTAAACTTAATATAAAATACGAAACTTTTACTTGTTGAAACTTTCCGAAAACGGATGAAAAATTCAGTGACGGCAATAAAACTACTTTTCTCAATTTTCTCACCGGCGGAAAGAGCCATATATCTCATATGCCACAGTTGGACAAACTAAGAACTATTGGAATTATTATTTATCGTGTCTGCTCCCGGGGGAAATCGGATCAAACTATGCTCAAACTTTGCTGAAACTATGCTCTTCTCGTTTAAAGCTGATCGAAGGAAAGGGTCTTCAAGAAAAGTTGGTGTTATTCCAAATTCCAAGGGATATACCACGGATACGCGTAAATACTAGTTTGAAAATTTCTCTCCACTTTTGGTGGTTTTAACCAATGTTACGAAGTCGCAAAAATCGCCCTTTTGGAAAAAAAAATTACAAAAAAATATATATTTAAGGACGTAAGTAACTAATGTTTGTCAAAGACCTTGTTCGTACATTTGCTTATATTGCAGTTGCTACCCAAAAATATATAAAATACCCACAGACATAGGAATTAATAGACGAGAAGATAATGGCGGGGGGTAAAATCAACTGTTGAAGAACGAAGGGAGTAAGGCTGACTGTGATTCGTCAATAAATCAATCTGACAGTAAATAGGCATCTCGCATTATAATATTACCATTTAGTTCTTAAAAGTAAAATCTGCTTTTGAATGAATAGACATTTCTACATGGGAGCGCAAATTACTCGCCACGTTATGAACTAATTTGCGAAGTCCAAATTCGGCAAAGTAAGGCAGCTTCTATTTTCAGAGTCGTAGTTAGTTTCAGAGTATTTAGTTAAGACACTTTTACAAATGTCTCATAATTTACTTACCCCAGTAAACAACGATGAGCACACTTGAGAATCGCTACATTGTGATGTGATAGTATATGTTTCTAAAACTGATCCATATAATACGGTGTGAATAAGCTTAAAATAAAGTAAAATAATGCTTACTTATGGAATGTAATACGACAATTGGGTTTATTTTCTTTTTCACATCTATTTTTACAAGTTTTCATAGTACAAGTCAACATTTTGCCGTGTTATTTCGTAAAATGAACCGATGATGCCTCGACCATAGTTCGCACAAGAATGATGACGTCACGTTTTCAAATTTCACTTGAGGCCATATGCGAGCCCAGCCGGCTCAATTGAACCGGTATGGGGAGTGGGGATAATACGCTTTTAATCACTTAGGGCAGGTCTACTAATATTCATATGTCTATGAAAATACCTTATAATGAACGTATAAACATAAATGTTTCTAATTCAGTAGGCTAAGATGTTCATTGGATGCAAATTTTATCAGGCCATGTAATAGATTTCTGTTTCGAAGGTGAATTTTATCATATCATGCAGTAGATTTCTGTTTCGAAGGTGAATTTTATCATGCCACGCAGTAGATTTCCGTTTCGAGGGTGAATTTTATCATGCCATGCAATAGATTTCCGTTTCGAAGGTGAATTTTATCATGCCATGCAATAGATTTCCGTTTCGAAGGTGAATTTTATCATGCCATGCAATAGATTTCCGTTTCGAGGGTGAATTTTATCACTTTTCAAATAAAAATACCATTCAATCAAACTTTTTGACTGAGCATAGCGAATTATTGTTTTAACAAGACCGTTTTGAATTTTGCCTGTCTATAACTTTGTATGTACGCGCCGTTTACTGGCTCAGTATAGCGTTATTTTTAAATGTGAAAACGTTGTTTATTTGGAATTTCTTATGCGCAGTTTATTTTAAATATTTTGGTACCTACCTGCCTGAAGAAAGTTTGAAAAAGAATTGTCGTTGAGATAGTGGTGTTTCTTTGGACTAACTGTATAATTCCTAATTTGAAATTTTAAAAAATACATGGTTTCTAATTAAGTGGGTAGGCATTTAATTAAGTACCTACTAACAAATGATTTCGTGGGAAATTTTAGTTTTAATTTATTAAATCCCACAGCATCCCCAAAAATAACGTAGGTCATGAGGGAAATTATTTTAATGCAAATAAAATAGGATAAAATTAGAAACACACTTTTTTGGACGCGAGATCCACGGTTCACAGAACTACTAGTTATTTAACACTTATGTTATGTCATGATTTAATGCATAACACTCTTATCATGCTATTAATTCATATCTGCTCATAAAAACTTCATTAAAATATTAAATCAATGAAATAACGTGTAATTCAATTATATCAAATAATTTTATACTGGTTTTTAATCCATAATTCGTGTGGCTTGGTTTTATTTTTAGTATTTTAAGATGGAATTTGTAGAATATTTTAACGTTTCTCCAATAAAAAGTGTAGCTTCTGAAAGCAAGCAATATTGACTCACTCTTATATAGGCAAACCATTATTCACAATATTAATAAATGACTGCGTGATTATCGTTATCACATCGCACCAAAGTGAAACATACTAAATATGAATAAGCAATAAATATCGAAATAATCGAAATAATCTTTTGAAGTACAGTGGGTGGCCAAATTATTAGTTAAACGTGCAATTATTATCAGTTATAGCAAAATATATTTAAATAGATGGATTTTATAATTTTAGTTGTTTCTTTGGGTAGTTTTTAAACAATTAAAACAAAAACTTTTATTTAAAAAAATACGTAGATATTTGAGATAAAACGCAATACAACATGTTTAGAAAAATCTCTTTGTATTTAGTACCTTCCTTGGGGCAGTCGCAGTTACCCCATTTCTACAAGACGACGCCTGGTTGTTCTAGTAGAAGTAGTAACTCCGGCTTCATTTATTATTTTCGTTCTTCGTACCCCAACTACTACAGCTGCTTTGTACATGTTGTCCTGTTTTCCGGGCAAATATCATGGAGTTTTCATGACTAGGAATTCGGTATATAAAATCAAATGCACCTACTGTAAATTATTTAGCAAATACTCATATTTACCAACTAATACCAAAAACTTACCCTAGGAAACAAGTATATACAGGGTGTCCGGAAGAAAATGCACTAACTTCGGGGGGTGATTCTACATGATTTTAGAAGTAGAATATATAAATACCTTTTTTCGAAATCCTAACGGTTTAAGGAAGTTTTTTGGTACAAAAAGTTGAATTGTTTTTTGGGAAAATAAATATTCTTCTATAGAAATATTTTAGTATGAGAATAAAAAGTTGGAATTTCGAATAAGTTATGTGTATTTTTACTTCTCCCATAATGTGGATTCACCTCCCGAAGTTAGTGCACTTTACACCCTTGATATTTTTGCCTTATAAAATAAAACTATTATTTTCAGAATACCATAAATAATTAACTAAATTGCAAAGTTTATTTCTTTTCCAAATACAATACTTTTTCCTATAACATGGCATGTACCTATTTATTTTCTACCATTAATTACTTTCTACCTTTACACCCTAGTATTTCTGTAATCAGTAGATCTAGCGTGCAAAAAAATGTTTTTCTTGTTTAAATGTATGAATATATATAAAAAAAACAAAATTTCCTGAGAAACCATAAGATTAGCAAGTAGGTACCTACTCAAACACCTACCTGCTTAATTATAAGCCATATGTTTTATTTAACTTTTTTTTTATTTTAAATACAACTGTCCAAATAAACGTCAGTATCTCAACAACAATTATTTTTTAAAACTTTCTTCAAGCAGCTAGTTACCATAATATTGAAAAGTTCAGTCAAAGTTATCAAAGTAAGTCTTCCAGTTAAAGTAAGATTTGCTTGAATAATAAAGTGGATGCAGCAGATTTTCAAAACCGGAACCGGAACGTACAAACAAATCTACAGACAGATGAAATACCAAACAATCAAATTAAAAAAGAATTCCCTATGATCGGTCAATTATTACATTGTGTAAACGTATTTTTCTTCTGTTGTGAACAAAACATGGATGCTATTGAACATTTGTTACGTTATTTTAAATAGTAGATATTGTCATGAAAACTGCAGCCATAAACCCGTAAATCCTATAACGAACGACACGCCAATAAAATGCAAACGACAAACAAACGACTGCAGTACAAAGGATAGCACTGCAATCCGTAATTAAAAATCGATATAAGAGGCATTTGGATTGCATTGTGAATTGTGAATGGACATTTTGGGGTTGAATGGGTGTCCGGGGGTAAAGTGCACAAGTGGGTAGAAGTAAAACAGATATTGTTTTTTTCGAAATTCTTTTGTATTTTTTCATGAAAATTTCATCGAAATTTATTAATTTAGACGTCGAAATTTCAAAAAGTAATTTTTCTATTTTATTTGTACTATCATGCAGAATGACCTCCCGAAGTTTGTGCACTTTACCCCCGGACACCGTGTATTCGCCAACTGTAGGAATTTTCATTAAGCCCCCGGATTCCCAATTTCTAAAGAATTATAACAAATTTCCCTTCGACTCTTTAAGTTTTTAAGATCCAAAAAAAAAATATTTTTGAAGATAATATCTACACCTACATTTGTTATGCCGAATTGTTAATTATATGAAACTCCCTCGATAGAAAAAAAAATCGCAATTAAGCTCCGAAAATTATTAAAAACACGTTTTACTGTTATTTAATTTGTGTAGGCATCAAAAAATTCAGTGTGTCTTTAAGGCGATGCACTACGTCGTGTAATATTTTAAATTGAACCGCTATCAATAACAACCCTTACGTAGATGGCGATAAGGTTTAAATTCCCGCTTAACACTATCCGCCTGTTTTGATTTATGCAAGAAAAAAACATGGCCAAAAAGTGCCTTTTATTTTATTTTGTGGATGTTCAGGCATAAATATTTAAATTTTTTCGATCATTTTATAGATGACTTAATTTTCCACATTATACAATAAAATCATAACCGAAAATGGGTTCATAAGTAGGAGATTTTGAACTTTAAAGCAGTTTTCATAGGCCTTATACATTATTTTTTTCTGGGTTTATAAAAAGACTTATCTAAAAAATACTCGATTATTTCAAAGGCCAAGATGTATTCTACTCGCAGTATTGAATTAAAGCATCTGAAACATTTCTAGGCGACCAAATTTTCAAACCAAAAACACATGATATTGCATTACTACGTATGGCATCGCCTTAAATATAATTTTTTTTCTTCACCGACTATTTATATATTTTCCTTAAATGTATTATGAATATTTTTTGTATTTTAAAATGGAGGCCTCAGCACGGCTAAGTCACCCAGTGAGGCCAACATTACTAAATTGTATTAAGAAATGTAAAACATTGTACCAAAATAAAAAATAAAATGAAACTAAAGCATTTGTAGGGAGATTTTGCTCTATTTCAAACGAAGCCTGTTTTATTAAATATTTTCACCATTTTCGCTTCATTGTTATCGTTTTTTAACATTAGCGCGCTCCCTCTAACATTCGTATTTACACATCTCCCTTTCAAACCATCTTTGAACGCTTACTACGGGGCCTTTATATTTCCATGAAAAACATGTGCTCGCAACATTCCCGAAATGTACATCGATTCACGAATGTTTGGATGTAAAAGGAAAACAAATACAATATGTTTCATAATAGAGAACTTGAGTAAAAAAACATATATTTTAGATAATTTTTCATAGAATTAATAAATCGTCATTTAAAAACTATTAAAACCGAAAGAGAGTTAAACGCCCTGTGATGATTGGTGGGCGATTGATTGGTTCTGGCAGACCTAACACCGCTAACTAACGGGTCGTTAACGGTGCATTGGAATTCGGACAATTGTATGCCAAACTAGCTGTACCCCGCCACGCGTTGCTGTTGCTCGGTCTGCCTGTGCAGATAGAGAAATAATAGTGCGTGTTGCTTTTAAGTCCAACAGATGGCGATCTTTAAAAAAAAAGGTACGTTTTACCAGTTTAAAAACACACGTGTATTCGAATGCAACTACTGTGGTTTACAAATTATGAAAAACAATTCGGGTTTTTTAAAATCTTTTTAAAAAAACCAGAATTAATAAAATAAAATAAAATACTTTTTGTTTTAAAACCACGAGTTTTTAATAATTTTTAGAACCGATCGGTTTCGCTTTACTCAAGCATCTAAAAAAATATTATTAAAAACTCGTGGTTTTAAAACAAAAAGTATTTTATTTTATTTTATTAAATATGTCAAACCACAAAGTGATTGCTTTCTACAATAATAAAACCAGAATTGTTTGAAATAAAAATTTAATTTTAAAATTTACATTGAATGTTTTTGTTTTCATACCGACCCAAGTGGGATTGATCTTACTTTTAACCGAAAAAACCGAGGTCACTGACGTCACTGATGCTATGTGGGTTTTTGAAGATCAAACATTTTAATAATAAACTTAAGTATGTAATAAGATATTTTATTACATCAAAAAGCTTCATTGGGAAAAACCTTCCACTAATGGACAGCATATTTTCATAAACAAAATTATGTAGATACCTATCGACTTACTTACACGTTTTTCGTAATAAGCTAAAAAAAAACCTTTTTACATTGGTGCTTCCGACCTTTTAAACCGCCCACATAACGTTGTTGTATGGATATGTTATTTTGATTTCATGATAACTTAACACAGTGACTATTCAACACACCTTTAAAAAGTGATATAAAGTCATTAAAAACGATGAAAAAAAAATTAAACCTAACCTACTTAACCCAGTTAATAAAGTTTTTGTTTCATCACTTTCCATGACTTTATATAACTTTTTAAAGATGTGATGAATTATCATTTTGATAATTTATCCGGTCACCGTTATTTTATGTTTTCCTAAAAATATCGATGTTTTTAACCACGCCAGAATTGTAGATACTCTCAGTATCGCCCTGGTGATCATCATTTAGAATCCAAAATTAATTGAAATTGCTTTAGCCTTGTTTGGCGACCAGGTACTTCTCAAGCGTCCTATTTCTCATCTCCTTCCCTTCCCCAATCTCTTCAGCCTCACAACATACCCCGATTGGGGATGCCATAGTCCCACTTGTTCCATTTAGTAGGGGGCAAATGGGACCAGGCATTCACACAAAACAAAATGTTTTTGTTCTTTGCTCAAATATGTATGAGTAATCGGTAATCACCCACTGAATGTTTCGCTGTATGAGCGCAACAAACCCCCATTAGTAAAAAACGTGTTTTAAATTTTTCACACTGATAAACAACCATTTACTCTACATTAATATTTGATTATCAGTTTTGGAAAATTCGTTTAGGTATTATAAGGCCCAGAGTATTAAAGTGCTATATAAAAGTTAACAAATTTAAGCAAGTTGTGTGTTAAACTACCAACAATCAAATTGATAACATAATAAAATCGGATCGATAGACGTAACTACTGACAAATTTTTATCGATATTCCGAGCACGGTGGCGCTGTCGATAGCTGAACCGATATTGACAAGAAATAAATAAGAAATCGTTTTACGATGGCAACACTGCCGGATCTGCCCATGGATTGACATTTAAAAATATCAGATCGTCGTTGAATTGAAATACTAACTTTAATATGCACTGGAAGTCTACATATACTTTTAACAAAAAGGAATAAATTGTTAAATGAGGTATTTAGCCACAACTTGTTTTAATCGATCCACTTTCGTTTCTCCAAGCCCGAAGAACCATTATAACGCCATTGGTCAGAACGGATTCAACTCAATATGCGACTTCTTTCAAATCTAAGAGCTTCGTTAATCCACCTCCGTTCATTAATACGCTAGTAATTTTGCGTTACTAACGACATTATTCAAAAAGGTGTGGATATTGACAATTAACCGAAGATAACCGACGATGGATGACGGAATTAGTCAATATCGTATTAATATAGGGTTTTATCGATCGACCATGTTAGATACCCCGGAACGAAGAAGTCAGTTCGTTAATACGATTCCATCTTAGAACGGCGACTTTCCCGACTTGCTTCATTCATATTGGTGGTAACTATTGAATTATCGAGTGAGCATTGATATTTTTACTGGCATTTTAACACGTCCAACTTCCTCCCCTAAAGCTAAAAGCTTCCAGGGGTGGCTGGAGGTGGCTGGCTGACTGGGTTTCCACCCGTCCAGTTCCCGCTGATTTCCCGGGAGAAGTTTCTCTTCGAAGCGATTTATTTCACATATTCCACCCGATATTCAGGTGCAATTTTCATACACGATTCTCGGCGCAATTATTCTTAAAGAAGAAGGCTTTATCGGGGAAATCAGGGGAGTATAAAGGACTAAAAATTTTTGAAGCTTTCAAACGTTTTACTGTGTTTTTTTTTACAAAATGTATGCTTCGTTTTTTTATGACCGTAAAATGTAAGGATATTCTCTTTATGACTGTAACATGTAAGCTTCATCTCTTTATGACTGTAAAATGTAGGCTTCTTCTCTTTATGACCGTATAATGAAGGGTTCTTCTCCTTATGACTAAAATATAGGCTTCTTCTCTTTATGACTGTAAAATGTAAGGTTATTCTCTTTATGACTGCAAAATGTAAGCTTCTTCTCTTTATGACTGTAAAATGTAGGCTTCTTCTCTTTATGACTGTAAAGTGTAAGGTTATTCTCTTTGTGACTACAAAATGTAAGCTTCTTCTCTTTATGACTGTAAAATGCAGGCTTCTTCTCTTTATGACTGTAAAATCTTGATCTCTGGACCACCAACTTGGCACACGCCAACATTGTGTTGGTTTGCTTAGGAGCAAAGGGAACTACGAACAAACTGCACGGATTATCGAATAGATATGAATTTTTTTTGGTCAAAAAACATAAAAAAATCGTATTGGACGGTTAGGGTCGGGGTGATGGGTTTGACTTTAGTGACGATATGCGAAAAAAAAATTATGTCTTTAAAAAAAAAACATCACACATGTCACCGGAGACCAAAATATCATTTACACGTTTTACTCTAAATAATGTCCGGAATCACTGTTGAAAGTATCAGCTACGATCCTTAAAAACCCTGTATAATCAAAATTAAGATTACGATTTGTGAGTACCTACGAATATGTGACTTTAAAATAACAAAGCATGTATCGATAAAGTATAAATCCAATAAAAACAAAGTAATTTTAGTATTTATCGCCACTATCGCACGCTATGCGCTTAAATAAAGTAGCGAAATTAAAGCAAACCGAGTAGGAAACCAATATAAGTACCCAGACGAAACGAACAAACAACCACCAAAGAACAAAGTCTCCCGGGTGTAGCATGCACCCGGATCCATAAAGTGCCATACGTTCAAAGCTCCGGTAGTGTTGGAGGTCTGATAGTATCAGTGACTCGTGGTAAGAGTCCAGACTGGTGGTGTTAGTAAAAAGGTGGTTTATTTTCCGAGCTCGGGTGGTGTTAGTATAGAGGTGATTTATATTCCGAATTCCGGTGGTGTTTAGCAAAATGGTGGCGGAGGTACAGCTGGAAGGTATGGCGTCCTCTCTAGGGATACCGTTCAGCGAATCCATCTAGATTATTATAATTAATGGCGGCGCAATCTCCAGATGAGCGGGCACCTTAAGGCCCGAGTCCTCGGACAATTTTCAGAGAAAATGCTGTTTTCTACACTCAGAAACGTTATTTGTTAAAATTAGCTACTGCTTCCATCTGTTGATCTAAGTCTTAAGGCGTATTTATAGTATTTATTAAATTATTTGGCGGTAAAAAACATGCCGACGTAGCACAGTGGTTCCGTGCACCGTTCAATCAGAAGGTGAGGGGTTCAATTCCCGTCGGCGGCATTTATTTTTTCTCGGTAAATTTTTATTTGTGTTTTAGGCTAATAATTATTGCTTATAATAATTTGTTGAGTCTAAGGACGGGTTCTTTCAGAGAATTTGAAAAATTCGTCAAATTTAAAAGTTAATATTCAAGTTCAGTGAAAGTTCTTTTCAGGTTCTGTTATTATTTCAGTTCTTTCAAGTAACTGACCTATAATGATATAGCAGAACTTTAATAGGACTTTCACGGAACCCAAAAATGAACGTTGAAATTTGACGAATTGTTCAAATTCTACGAAACAACCCATCCTTAAGCTTTTTAGGTTAGGTACTTGACTATATCAGCTAAATAAAGAAAAAATTAAAATCATTTTGTCTTTATTTTCAAAATATCAACTATCTTTTTTTAATAAAACAGATGTTATGTTTGTTAAATTCTTCCTTCTTCCATTACTAACCGCAGAGCAAGCAGGGTCTTTTCGACTACCTAAGAGGAACCGGGCCTTTTTTAGTGTAGATATTTAATATTGTAAGATTGTTCTTTTATAGCATAAAACTTCAAAGGAGTGTTTTAATTGAAGAGATCTGAAAACTTAATAATTTCCTTATTATTTTCAAAACGTTTCAAAATGTTATGAGAATATTTTTAAATAATCTTTTCAAATCCAAAAAGCGATTAAGTACCTATACGGAGAAAACTTACTTGACTTGAAACGCTGTTTTAAAATCAAATAAAAGCAATACATAAAAATGATGCGCATAACGTCCAATAATTTACTTGCTTATTCGTCTGCCTTACAACACTAGTAAAGAAATTTATTAGTTAGCATTAAAATGATAGGTAATGTTACTAATACAAGAACTTCAAATTATTGCTATTTTTTTTTTCTAGGAATCAAGGCCACAACGTGCTGATGAAAAATAAAAATAAGGCGTAATTGAGTTTTGGTGAAATTCGTTCTGACGATATCGACCTTAACTGGAAAATTGTGAAAGGGCTTGAAATAATAAATTGTTTCCGTGAACTTTCGAACTTTACGTTCCTGAGTTAAATGAGATTTGATTACTATGTTTAAAATATATAGCGTTTATATAAAGGTGCTGAATAAAACAAAGTTTTAATAAATCATTTGTGATGAATGGACGGAACCTAACGACATTGGTTGAGAAAGGTTATCCGAACTGAATTAGGGAGGATGTTGGAAATATGTACTGGGACCTTTGTCAGACAAGTGAGGATTCAAACGGGATGTAAGATGTAATTAGGAAGTTTTATTAAAATAATTAAGGACGAGATTGAGAAAACTGCCAGTTTAATTCGTTTAGAGAGAACTCTCCGATGATTTATACAAAGGAAAATCGTGATATCGAGATCGAAATCGAAGACAAACGAATCAAAATATAGTATAATTAAATGAATAGTATTAGAGTGTATTTTACTATTCTTCTTCTACTAGTGCTCTACCTTTGTTATTGATATCGGAAAAATAAAATCAGTTGTCTGTCACGTAAGTTTCGAAGCAATTGGATTTCTACGTCTACCTGGATTCGACGTGTGTGTTAATAACTAAATAAATAACATACACAAAAAGGTAAGAAAAAATATTTTAAAATCATTCGCGTGTTAAGGTTCGTCGGAATTTCGGCACGTAATATTCACTATCGTGGAAACAGGTACTGAGAAATTAAAAATCATGTTATAGAAAAACTCCACCTCGTTCACGCAACATTTGCAGACGTTTGTTTTGCCGTCGAGCTAGCTCGATCACGTAGCGGTCGATTCGAAAAAGCGATCTCGGTGATTAGTCCACAAAAACGGAAGCATACAGCGCACAGCCGCGAACAACGGTTCATTTGGAAACCTACGCCCTGCCCGCATGATTCTTCTCTAAACCCATTTTTCTACGTCCATTTTCCTTTGACCATTTCCTCTGGACAATTACAAGGCGTCGACAACCCAGTCAAAGAAAACCAACCCTAAAACGTCAGACTACTTTCAGTGAGGAGGCGATAGGCTTTGTGGGGGACGCAGTCAGACGGAGGCTACGAGGGTGTGGGACGGAAGATTTAATGGGGGTTCCGTGGAAGTTCCGCTGTAAGGGGTGGGAAATGGGGGCCCGGGGGGCTCTGGGAGGGAAAGGGGTGGTTGTGGGCGGATCGATATGGTTCCCGAGTTACGTAACACTCCGCATGTATCCCACCCGTCCCACTGTACAAGCGATGGAATTACAGAGACTGTGGCGAATAAATTGAATCCACGTTCCTCCCATTGGAACCCTGGCCATCTCGAATTTCAGCGTCAAAGATTCTGCTCGTAAAAATGATACGTTAACAGAAAGGCTGGCTTGACAATTTGCAGAAGAAAAGGGAAGAGTCAGTTTTGTCTACTTCGAAAAAACACAATAAGTCAGAATAATTGGGTAGAAACATAATGCCTGGTCTTGATCGTAGTCGACAGATTCTTATCAATTCTGATAAAGGCCAAAACATTTTTGTGTTATTTCTAGGATAAATTTTCACACTTATACAATAATAGTATTTAACTTATGCAATATTCCCACTTTTCATTCTCGTATCGGAGGTTGGATATCATCAATGTAATTTTCACCCTGAGGACTGCAGCCTCCAGCAGAGGATCATTTGTACCAGTCACGATTGAGGTGCTACGTCAACTTCTATTGCGTGTTCCACCAATGTTCTCGATTAGCGAACAATTGATTTTATCAAAATCATAATCATTCTCAATAATACTTTACTAAGGCAAAGCTTAACGTGAAATCACCATTTTCGATTAATCTTTACTGCGAATCGGTTTACATTATGAATACCTAAAAATATGCTTTGGATAAATTGAAGAATTTTTTATTTTATATTACGTAAAAATATAAGTGTAAACTACTAAAAATTTTTTTTCATTACAAATATATGAAAGCAAACACAAACAATTTTAAAAAATATATAATTTTGGGCTAAGATTATCTGAAACTTCTCTTGAATAACTTTTTTCTTTCTTATAAAAACATTAAAAAAATAAATAAAAACCACTTTTCCGCTAACATCGATCGGTTTTAGAGACCGTTTGTCAAACGATTTTTAAGCCTATATATATTACCTATCCGTGGTGATATCGGCTTGTGTATTCCTATTAACCTTTCCCTTACAGTGTTTTAAAAATCCGTGCTTTCCGGTGCTGTAAACGCAGTTCACATACAGGGTGTCACTTAAACACATTTTAATTATTATAATACATAATAATGTTAATTTAGTCGACAGCAGACCGGAAAGGAAAAGTTAAAGCAGAAAATCTGCAAGACAAGTCAGCAAAAATTCTATAACGATGGCGACGTCAATTCTACCACGAACTATGGAGCTTTTAAATATCCGTTAAGAATGAAAAATAAGACAGCATACGTTTTAACTGTTACCACAAGAAATGTATCTTGAAAGGGGTGTTGAAACTCGTGCAAAGCCAGGTAGTAACTTAAATTATATAAAGATGTTTTTTTTTTTAAAGAAAGCGAAGTTTCGCAGACAATAGAAACAAAGGGATACATAGAATGATATCGTGCCGACTGTCTTCGAGCTACGACCAAACTTCACGGAGTATCTAAGTGGCAATAAAATGAAAGTTTTGCGTGTGGCGGGTAGAAACAAAGGCGGGGCGCCGATGTGCGTAGATCCGATTTGCAGTATGTAGTATGGAACGATATTGGAGACACTTTTGTCCACGCAGTTTAATAATAATTGTTAATGGTCAATCTCCGTTGTTTCTATTATCTATGGTTAAATTCTATATTCCTATCTTATGCTTTATTTACGAGAAAGAAGAGAAAAACACAGAGAAGCTAACAGTAGTACGCCTATAATTAACATTGGAAATGAACACCGTACATTATCTATTTTTGTGGTGATATTTTTATGGCCTATCGCCCTTGTTTCTATTAATTAATATTTTTATGTGACACCTCGCAAGAGCGCTCCTGACTGTACAGTGTAAAGGCAGGGGAGCTATGTCACCACCAGCATTGGTCACCACCAGCACCACCAAGTCATTTGTTAATACGGGTCTTGGAGATGCCCGGATTACATGTAGAAGGAAAAACAGATGCCATCAAAAACAATCTATCGCAATTTCAGATGGGAAGATTAATTATTATTAATAGGCCTGACATTTGTAGCATTCTAGTTTCTTATGCTAAATAGTTTCTAGTTCGTATTAATCTAGTTATGGAAGTGGCAGCGAGTCGCCGCCCTCACGTAGCCGCCCTAGACCGCCTCGGTCCGCCTTGGCGCCCGCCCATCGACTCAGACTTGGCAAACACTCCGAGAATATATCATGACAATTACCACTCGTATTTTCTAGCACGGTGTTCGCGAACGCTATCATTTATATCATGTATTGAAAAATACTATTAGAGGCGTATGGCTAAAAGCCCATTTAAACGTCTCCCTCTTTCTCGTAAAGGGAGCATGTCACTGAAAGAGAGGATTCTTTAGTAAGTACCAATCTGAAGAACGGCCAAAGGACTTTTCAACAGACAATATTCAATATTCGGCCTGTAATATGACACCAAATCAGTATACCGCTAAGCTAAGGAGGTATTTCCACGTGCGCATTGTCAGCGGTACTTTTACACGCAGACATGAGATTAAAGGAAATGGCAAATTAACAGGAAAATGTCAAGAAATACCCTCCCACGCGAAAGAATTTCAATTTCAAATTAGACAATAAACGGTCGGTAGTAAGATTTTCAATACATCCTTCTTGTCATATTTTTTTAATTTTCAAAATCAAACTTTTATGATGTTTGAAGTACCAACCTATTTATAAGGTACCGTTCAGCGATGGTATGTCTAGGGAAATTTCCCTAGATCTGGGGAAAACAAAACTTTTTTATGTAAAAGCGACAAAGTACAAAATCTAGGGAAATTTTGAATTTGTTTATAGCAGGTTGCACACTGTGTCTGCAGATATAGGTTCTAATGATGTGTTATTTTTTTAAAACGTAAACTGAAATTTTTGCTCTTTTCCCGAAAAATAACGAAAATAAAAAAAGTTCCATTTGGCCACCCCTATTCTAGACTGCAGTAGATGTTTATCGCATGAATGCAAATTTTCCTTACTGCTCCCTCGGCGGTCTAGGCGAAGGAACTATTTGCAAAATTTTCCCCGTCTTTGAACAAACATAGTTTCATATTACCGCGCAGCGCGGTGCTGTATGCAATTTTCTCCTGTGTTCCTAGCTAAAACTGTATGCATAGTGTGGGCCTTCTATTTACATAAGGTCTTAAAACAGTGCAATCGCTGTCAGAATGAACGATTTCCTGTGATTTCTTTGTTAAAAGTATAATTTTTTTAATACTTTTGTAGGTATTTGACAATATTTTTTCAAAAAGAAATTTCAACAAATTTCCTGTTACTCTTGACAGCTTTTCACCAAGCATTAAATCAACATAATCGGCTTAAAATCAAACGGGTATCCGGTCGTTTACGTACACATGTGAATTATTAAACGGCTCGTCGGGGGTCACGAACCAACCTTGAACCCCTGAGAGACTGAAAGACAGATTGTCCTCAGTAGTAAACAAACTTTCAACCCTTAACTTCAGGCATACTGAATTAGAAGTTTTCGGAACACAAGTCATAATAAATTCACTTCAATGGTTGACTCTGAGGACAGGTTCACAGAATTTGAACAATCATCAAATTTAAAATTCAGATTCTGTGAAAGTTCTATTTAAGTTCTCTCATTATTTCATAATGGGTCCGTTGTTTCACAGTACGAATAACAGAATTTGACTTTTAATGAACTTGAATATTAACTTTGAAATTTGATGAATTGTTCAAAATCTTTGAAATAACACATTCTTAGATAATAGACACACATGGAGACTGTCGCCGCTGTCGATCAATCTGCACGGACTATCAAATTGTAGAAACAGAGGGTGCTGTGAATAAACCCTGGTGCGTAGATGTGATTTGTATTACCATGAAACCCCTCCAGTGTTTTAGGGTCATATATGACCGGATGACCATTTTTAACAAAAATATTTTTATCTTTTTTTTTCAATCGGATTTCATTTTGCGGAAATTCGCAATTTTCTGACGTTAGAACGAGAAATAATAATTCTTTCCGATTTTCCTCAAATATTTATACTGGAATCCATTAAAAAAATCCTAAAAATAGCCAAAATGAATAAATTATACTTCGCGCCGCTATCGTAAACAATCGGTTTAACTTAAAAAATTATTTCTTACTTTTTTATTTTTATTTAAGTACATAAAACAGGCATGGTGCCCAAAAATTTACATACATGGATGTTTAAATACATAATAATAACAAAAATAGTAACAAAATGAATAAGCTTAATATGCAGAAGTAAATAACAAATAAGAATGGGTAAAAGGTAAATACAAATATGTTCATAAACAATTTTTTATTGTCACACCTGTACTGGTGAGACACTGATTAGGTAGGTATAATGTTGCTTCTCTTTAAATAAAGGGCTTCGTCACAATATCAGCTTAATATGATTAAAGGTAATACGTTTTTTTTTTTTAATTTGTGTTTAAATTGGTCATTAAAAATGTCTATTTCATTATTAGAGCCATGTATAATGTTATAATTTCTTAATGTTCGCGGTACAGGGGAAAAATAGCCTGTATTTGTGTGGTAGGCTTTAATATAGAAAATGTCTTTCATCCTCCTTGTTGATTTTCTTGATGGTATATTGATGTTAATTTGGGATAAAATGTTTGGTGTATCAACTGATGCATGTATAATTTTGTGTAGAAACAGTACGTCAGAGAGTTTACGTCTGACCGTCAGTGAGTGTAGTTTATAGTGCAAAATTCGGTCATACATGAACGAGATAAAAGGAAAGGTACAGTTTTTGTATAAATTCCCCAAACAAAACGAATGTGTTTTCGAAATATTGAGATGACGATTTCATACGAATAATGGCCATCGTTAATAGTATAATGTCGACTGTGTTTTGGTAAAACCCCTCAAGCCACATTTTTTGGGAATATTACTTTTCAGTGGTTTCATATAGAATAGTCTTCAAAGTACAATAAGTAATACAACTATAAGTATTTTTTTTACTGATTAAGGTTTTTTTAATACTAAAAACTTAATTATTATTTTTTTGGTAAACTAATGTTTAACACAAGATTTTTTTATGCATAGCACAAAAGGGTAACAATTATTTTATAAGCAATAATTATAAATAAATATGAATAAATAATTATTGAATAAATTAATTATAATTATATGAATAAATAATTATTGAATAAATTAATTATAATTATATGAATAAATAATTATTGAATAAATTAATTATAATTATATGAATAAATAATTATTGCTTATAAAATAATTGACACCCTTTAACTTTACCCCCTCCCAACAGTACTATGCATAAAAAAATCTTGTCTTAAACATTTTTTTATCAAAAAAATAATAATTATATATATATATTTTTTTTAAAAAAAGAAAGACAAACATTCCCGGGTTACGAATAACCTAACAATATTTGAAAATCTCCTACTACCACCACAGTAAGCGGAAAATGTTGCTTGTGTTGTGATGGAGGACTTAGCCAGTCGAGGAATTGAAACACTACGCCTGGGTGGGACCCAAGCGCGATGTCAACTCGGCCACCGACCGGTCGAATATTTGACTAGTATTCTCACCAAAAAATGTAGACAATTTGTCTCGACGCCATCTTGTGAGAGAGTTAGCACTTACAATGCCTTTCTCATATAAAATAAAGTTGGTTGTTTCAGGTGAAAAAATGTAAGAAGCAGTAATTGTTGAATGAAACACTAGTATATATTGAATTATTTCGCGGATAAGAGATACGCCGCCATAGCTCAGTGGTCAGAGCTGTCGACCGGAAATCGAAAGGACACGGGTTCAAGACCCGCTGGCGTCATGTATCTTTTATCAGGAGATTTTTCAATGTGGATGAGTGCTTCAGGCTAATAATTATTGCTTATAAAATAATTGTTACTAAAAACTTAATTTTCGTGAACATTTTATTAGGTTATTTCGAAAAAACAGATAAAATTACTCAAAATCTCTCATAATTTGTAATGTGTGCGTGAAAGAGGAAGTGTGCAAGCGAGAAAGAATGCTTCCACAGTTTATAAAAGGAACCGCAATCTATCTTATACACGGTGTCCGGAAACTCGTAGTACAAGCGGGAAACTGGAGAATCTACACCACATGGGGAACCCAAAAAAACATAAAGTTTTTTGATTTGAGCTTTTTCACAAAAAAAAAAAAAAAACAAAAAAAAATATTTTTCGGCTATTTTTGGGTTAAAGTTTTTTCTGGTGTTTAGGGTTGAACAACAGATGTTTTAACCCTGCAGAGCAGAAATATTTTATGATTACACCGGATTAAATGAAGGGTGATTTCAAAATAATGCTTCAAATCCGAGTTTCTTCATTTGTTTTACTTTCAAATAGTTTTAATTAGTTGGGTACTTTGATCTTCAGTAATAATTTATAAGAATTTGCTTAAAAAAAAAAAAAAAAAATGAACTTCTAACTCGATTTACTCGATAACGAAAGCTCAAATAAAAAAAAAATATACTACAAAATCGACTCCAAATGTGATGTAGATTCACCAGTTTCCCGCTTGTACTACGAGTTTCCGGACACCCTGTATATATAACCTACCCACATTACCTATATTTAATACCTCACCATAACCCATCTATACATATAAAGAAAAATGTAAATGTTCGTTTGTTCAAAATCTTAAATCTCCAAAAGTTATTCACCGATTGCTTTTAAATTTTGACACAACGTTGCATTAGAATACGCGCGTATTTTTATATACCTGTATTATATAGATGTCATCTGTGACAGGTAAAAACATGTTTTTTTGTCAGCTGTGACAGGGAAAAACATGCGTTTTTGAAAAGCAGCGCTATCAGTTGGGCGTAAAAGCAACACCCACTATTCTGTATCTATCTGCACCGACAAACTGAGCCACAGAAACGCGTGGTGGGGTACAACTAGTTAACTATATAATAGCAATATTTTACATAAAAATTTTGAAAAACAAATAACCATTTTCTTTTTTAATGTCTAACTATGCTATGTTATCGTCTCCTGTAAAGTTTTCATTTTGTGACTTGAAGGGTTTTACCAAACCACAGTGCTTTGACCGACCAACGTCAAATAACATAAAGGGGTTAGTATTCAAGACTGTCCATAATATTATGCATTCCTGACAAGTTAATTTCCTCCGCAAGCAATAATAGGCCCTAAGTGAAGTATAGCGATTCGGAGATAAGCCACTTCTCTTTTTAGTAATACAGAGTGTCCCAAAAATGTACACACACTTTAATACCTCATTCTTTGAAAAAAAATCCAGGTAACACCCATTTAAAATAATGATCGTATTAATGTTTTATTATATTTTTTTGATATAATGATATACTCACTGGGATCTCCCGTGCTGAGGATTTCATTTAAATATGATTAAAATTTAGTAGTATAGATAATAATGGCTGATATTAGACTAGACCTTGAAAAACGTAAATTTCGACTGCACGAAGAGTTGCCATCGAATGACAATCGCGAAACAGGATTTTAAAACGATCACAGAATCAAAGAAAAGGTTTATCTGTCAAAACCGGCAACAGTCGATCAATGGAAAGCGGAAATCGATGGAGAATGCAACTAAAGTCCCAATGAAATGATTAACCACGTTTGCAATTCCATTGCTTCTCGTTATCAGCAATGTTTGGATAAAAATGGCCATCAATTTGAACATTTGCGCTGACTAAAATAATTCTACATCTGTCTTCTTCAATTTGTAATACATCTCTAAAGAGTATAAAATAAAGTCGCTAGCCGCATCTGTCTGTTTGTGCGCTTGTTATTTTCTAAACCACGCATCGGATTTTGATAAGGTTATGACTATCGTTTAGATAATTTCTTCCGGAATGTTTATATATGTAATACATGCATATTATATTTATATAAAGCATAGAATTGTCGATGTTTTGTAATCAAGTCGTAAAAATATATTTTCGGGCGCTTACATCGCTAACGCTGGCTAAACCTTATGAAATACCTCAAAATAATGTACTACGGAATTGTACATCTTAAAAAGGACTACAGAAAAGTTCGAGATTGTATATTTCTTTCTCCTAATTATAACCCCCAGCAACGCCGGGTACATGTCAGCTAGTTTAAATATATACTGTTTTTATAATCATGCAGTGTGTATACATTTTTTATAAGAGACCAGTAAGTAGCACTAAAGATTCCCTCGAATAGTATCGATTTGTTTGTTTGTTTTTACAATTATCTAAACACATTGTTTATTTACAGAGATTGTATTACACATATTATATTGTGTATATTGCCTGTTGCCTAAAGAAACTAAACAAATAAACCTCAAAGTAGATTAAACTTTCTTCTTTTTACATTGAAAATTTGTAAATTATTGCATTATGTAAATTAATTGATGAACATTCGGATTTTATCGTTTTAAACTTTCGCTGTCTTTCTCGGTACAAAGTGGAAACTCCCCATCTTTTTAGATTAACTTCACAAAGTAAACCCCGAGGAAAATAATTACCCTCATAGTCTACGTCATCTTTATGGATGCTACATGGAGGGTCTTTTCGATGAAAGACCAACCGACCTAACCTAAATGCACACAGATACAAAATTAGATTATTTCAGGATCAGAACTACAGGAAGACATAAAGAGCTGAAAATCAGCTTGTCTGAAAACAAAACAACTCGAAACGGTGAGCTATGGCGTCACGCAATATAAACAGACATTTTGTTGAAATTTTCTAGGTGAACGCAACTATTTCCAACTCTAAACAATATAATTTCAATTACGAAGTAAGAAGCGTTGACATATTCATTTAACTGTCAACAAAATACGGCAAGATGCCATTATGTGTATTATTAGGTAATGTTCCGTCACGCCGTTTGCTTTGACAGGCCGTGTGCTAACCAATCGTATGGTCAGAATTTGAACTGTGTAGTTTAAATTCGCACACCTCAGCTATAACCACGGAGGGCTGTGAGCCGATCTATCGCACAAAAACCGTTCGTCCTGTCAAAACTCCATCGCCGGTTATTTATCGGAATAATCACTTAATACGTATTTTATCGCAATATAATTTAAAATAACGAGTGCTAACGAACCACAATCCCGTTCCAGTGCTGACAGATGAGTCTCACCATGCAGATTTCACCATCGCCACCCGGTAAGTTGATTGTGAATTAACCTTACGAATTGTGTTTTCGCATTCGCCTGTCACAAGCCATAGACTTCATTTATGCTTTATCTGTATGGAATAGCCCTTTAAAGTACGGCTATCCCAACCCTTGTTCGTTCCTCGAACAGGTAATATAAATGTATTACTTCAATAAGAAAAACGCGATTGTTTAAACGGGTAGTAACTAAAGAAAGAGTAGTGTCGAAATTTATTTTTTCTGGGAGAGAACAATATATTCTTGGGCGGAGTAATAAGAAAAACTTGTACCATTATCAGAATCATTTATTAACTCGCAGGTGTTCTGGAATGATTCCATCAGGTGTTGAAGATAAGCACGCGATATATTCCAAACTTCGCGTTTAACGATTGAACGAATCCGGGAATAGATGTCGAAGGGTTTTTATTTTATATTTGCGGTATCGTTTTATAGCACTAAAAGGAATACTTTCGCTGTTTTATGCGACAGGATATGGCTACTTACATCAGGAAACGATCTCTTACGAGCACTACGTTTGCGTATATTATTTGTGAATACAGAATAATTTATTGTTACTTCTGTCATTTATCTCTTTTTACAGAGAATTGTTTACTTATTTTGTTTATTTAAATATTAGAGATACAAACAGGAAATTTATAAAACATGCTTTTATAATAATAATAATAATAATAATTGTCTATTCCAGAATGTGGGGAGGTGAGTGCAATCCCACACATTCCATAAAATATAACTACAATGTTATATACAGAGATTCAAGTAAGTACAAATAAAATAAAATATAAAATGTAAGTTTGATAAAGCAAATAAAACATAAGAAAAAGTAAAAGGAAATATAAAGAATGGAGAGTGATATCATAAAACATTTACATTTCTTGTAAGCTTATTGGTATATCGGAGCGATAATTATGGGGGCCAATGTTTTTCGATGCTCGATCCTGAGGTCTGGCGGGATTCGATGATGAGGACGTTTCTGGAGTTGTTGATCCTTCCTCTCGTTCCTGCTACCCTGGTTCTTTATGTATAGCAAAAAATAATAATCTATGTATATCTATTAATATAAAGAAGAGTGTCTTAGGCTTTGGTTTTTATAAAAATCTACCGTTTTATTGATTGATGAAATTTTGCACATTTGACCTTCGTTTGAAAAAAAATGAGTAAAGCCCAAGCAACGCCTGGGACTCCAGATAGTTAATTATATAAAGAATATTGTCTGTGGGTAGTTGGCTTTGTTACTACAGTTATCTACAGTTCTATTCAGAGAACGATTAAATTTTGCCAAATGACCTTCAAAACAAGATAAAAGTCCCTGTGGACATATTTCGAAAAACCAACCTTATCCTCTTGTCCCACCTCTTAAAGCAAAATATCGTTACTTTTTGTTTTCTTGTGTTGATTTTGAAAAATCATTGCCTACATCAGCTCTGAGTCCGGGCAACGCCGGGACTTTAGTTAGTAATGAATACAAAAGTTCCTAGGGTACAACGCATATTAAAATTAAATTATTTTCCCAATAATCCTCTGTAATTTATAAATATTTAAGACAGATAATAATATATACTTTCATCGCCCCGTTGAAAGGCCGATCATTCAGGATCGAAAAGTTGCTTGAAATGGCATCAGCCATGTTTAGTTATCAGATCCGAATAGCCAGGTACTTCCCTACCTACCTTTCCCTCCCCGCCACCTCGGCCTTACAATATACCAACAATTTGGATGCAATAGACCCACTGGCTATGGATATCTGGGAAAAGTTGAGTATACGGTATTCACATATATATTATTAATCCTAATTTTATGACTATTTGAAGACCAGTTAATCGCACCAGAAAAAAGCAATGTAAAATAATGTAAGATAGGGACTTTTAGATGCGTCAAGATCATAAAATGGAATTCAATTAACTTGATACTATGCACGAGCCGCACCGCCACGGAGACAATCTCACCGATACAATAAAAATGACAATTGTACATAAATCTATCGGCGAATTCAGATGTAAGACTTCCAGTCAGAAGACCCAGACAAAATATAAAAATACATAGGAGAGAATGGGCTGAAATTTACAGACAGTCCACTTTATTGCAGCTATGTACTCCCGACTCCAATAGGAAAAGGAAATGAAATTCTCCATTCTTTGAACCTCCTTTGTACCTCCAAAGACGACGACGTAGGTATTAAATTCACAAAACGTGGACAATATGGCAACAAAAATTGCACCGCGAATAGCGAATCTTACGTTCAATAATAATTTTTTTTCCATAAATAATATGCATTATCATTTATATTTGTTACATATTGTTCTTTTCACTTATTAAATGTGATAATTGTTAAATTAGCAGTTCCGTGAACAGTAGACCTAGCGTGCAAAAATGTATGCTTCTAATTTTCTCTTATTTAGTAAATCAAAACCAATTTTTCTTCTCTTTTCGTGAGATTTGTAAGTAGGCACTTAAATACCTACCTACTTTATTATAAAAACCTTTAATTTTTTAGTTTTCTTTTTTTTTATTTCAAGTAGGTAATTGCACAATTTGTCCAAAGAAATGTCACCATCTCAATGACAATTCTTTTCATTCAACATTCTTTGGGCCGGTCGGATCAATACAATTGATTATTCCGATTTTACAGCTCATGGTAGGAACCACGATCATGCTAAGTCTGGCGGGATAAAATCGTGTGTATCTAATAAAATCATGTGTATCTAATTACAGACCTGTGGCAATTCTTTCGGCACCGGCCAAATTATTTGAACTCGTAATACAAAAACGTATATACTATAAAGTAGAACCATTTCTCATAAACCAGCAGCATGGGTTTAGAGAGGGCAGGTCTACAACGACCAACATAATGGTATTTACGGATTACGTCTCAAATATATTGGACAACAACGAACAAGTAGATGTCTCATATAATGATTTTGCGAAAGCTTTTGACAAAGTAGATCACCTTATATTACTGAATAAACTTGAAAGCTTCGGCTTCTCATATATGCTGCTTTTGTTCTTCCATAATTATCTGTCTAACAGAAAACAATGCGTTGTTCACGGGCAGTTCACATCGAAACTCTACGCCACAAATTCTGGGGTCCCTCAAGGGTCTAATTTAGGACCACTATTATTTTTATTGTTTATTAATGACATAGGGATGTTTATAAGATTTGTAAAATTTTTGTTATTTGCGGATGACATTAAACTATACACCTGCATAACGACAAATGAAGACTCCATTCGTCTACAAATCGATATCGACGGTATAGTAGAGTGGAGTCATCAAAATAAACTTCATTTTAACAGTAGTAAGTGTACAATTATGTGCATTACAAGGGCAAAGCGTACTTTATATTTTAACTATAAAATGTCTGGTACCTCTCTCAAACATATTTCGATAACTAAGGATTTAGGAATCACTTTTGACACGCGTCTGACTATTCGAACTCATATCGATTCGGTGTGCAACTCTGCAATGCGAATGCTGGGTTTTGTTATATGTAATTCGAAATCTTTTACGAATACGGCAGTCATAAAAATGCTTTATTTTACTCTGGTTCGCAGCATTCTTGAGAGTGGATCGATAATATGGGGACCCGAAGATGCCCTTTACTCAAATGATGTAGAAAAGGTGCAAAAAAAGTTTATGCGATACCTCCACATGCGAGAGTTCGGATATTACCCTTTATTGTATCCCTCTGATTTTCTTGCCGGAATGCTGGGGATAGAACGTCTAGACATTAGGAGAAATATTGCAATGGTGTTAGTGGCGCACAAGCTGCTAAATGGGCACATTTGCAATCCAGATATTCTGGAACGAATTTGTTTTATGTCCCTGATAATTTCATCAGAGCTAGACAGCACAGATTATTTATTTTTCCAAGGGGCAGGACCAACCTACCAATGATCATGCCTTTGGGGAGAATAACTACATTGTTAAATCACATTTCTTCTGTGATTGACATTTTCAATTTGAACCAAAGAGAATTTAAGACGGCAATAAGCATACTATTTAACAAATCTGGTTAATCAGATAGTATTGATGTACTTACCCATGCAAATAAATGTTTGTACTTACTTATTATAAACTGTAATTTATAAACTGTTATTTGTGAAATGTAAATGGATTATACTGTTTTTCACAATAAATCAATAAAAAAAAAAAATAAAAAAAAAATAAAAATAAAAAGGTAGTATCCAAAAAGGCCACCATCTTGAACCGGAACCGGAACATAACAAACAAATTTACAGACAGAGGAAATGCTAAATGGTCGAGTTAAAACAGGACTTCTCTATTAACAGGAGTCAATTTAATAACTATAAATCTGCATGAAAGAGAAAGTATCCAATTAATGCACCATTTTCTAACTTATCGTATTATATATATATTATTGATTATTCCGATTTGACAGCTCATGGTAGGAATCACGATCATGCTAAGTCTGGCGGGATAAAAAAGTAATATCCAAAAAGGCCACCATCTTGAACCGGAACCGCAACGTAACAAACAAATTTACAGAAGGAGGAAATGCTAAATGGTCGAGTTAAAACAGGACTTCTCTATTAACAGGAGTCAATTTAATAACTATAAATCTGCATGAAAGAGAAAGTATCCAATTAATGCACCATTTTCTAACTTATCGTATTATATTTATATATATAGGTAGGTGCGCCATAAGTTTTTGCAATTTTGATTGCCGGACGGGGAGTAGTCAGGATAGGAATGATCGGTTCTTAATATTCTAGTGGCAGATTCGAGGAATGCTAGCGGCGTGATTTAGATGACCTTATAAAAAAAACATATCATGTTGTCTAGTATACATTAATTGTCATACAACTTGCAGTTTTCTTCTCATTGAGTTTTCAAAGGTGCCAAAATTCACGGTGCACCCCATACTAATATACCCCATAAACATACATACCATTTGTACTCCAAATTATTTTTATATGTTATACCAGCTACTCCATAGAGTGTAATGTAAAAATATCAGGAAAAATTACGATATTTTTAGAAAATTAGAAATAAATTGTTTTTTGTTGGCAGTAAATAAATTGATATAGTTATGTTAAGAAATATACACAGGGTTTTCCAATAACAGATGTTATTTTGAATAGCCCGCTATTTCGGTAGATGTTACTTTTGAAGCTGTCATTTTTTGACATTTGACAAGTAGAAACTACGCCATTAATAAAAATGGAACGATACACGCTTCAACAACCCATTGAAATTATTAAAATTCACTTGAGTGAATCAAATTCAAATCATCTTGAGTGATGAGGCCCATTTCCACCTCGGTGGCTTCGTCAACAAGCAAAATTGTCGCATCTGGGGCTCGGAAAACCCAAGAGTTATTGTTGAAAAGCCTCTTTATCCTCAAAGTGTGACTGTTTGGTGCGGTTTATGGTCCGGCGGAGTCATTGGGCCTTACTTTTCGAAAATGAGGCCGCAGCAACAGTTACGTTGAATGGATTGCGCTATCGAGAGATGATTAATGATTTTTTATGGCCGGAATTGGATGGTATTGATCTGGACAACGTTTACTTTCAACAAGACGTCGCTACGTGCCACACAAGCAACGAAACCATTGATCTTTTACGATTGAATATCAAAATAACACCTCTTATTGGAAAACCCTGTATATATGTGTGGTATTTTAGAAAACTGTCGCCCAAAGGCATACGTGGCTTGTTAGGACACGTGTCACAATACTCGCTGGTTTCCCGTCTGCCACTTTTTACTGCTCTTTTCGAGCAGACCACACAGTCCCGCTTGGGATCTTTTCTTAAAATATGGAGTTTTCCATTGAGCCTGGTCTCTGATGGAGTGAGAATATTTATTGCCTAGTAAAAAATATTCAAATAAAATCAATGCTTAGTTATGTATGAAAAACTGAGCAAAAAGCACAACCAATCGTAAGTGGGTACTGTATACGACTGAATAGAATGATGTGTATACCTGAAAAAGGACGCTTTTATTTTTTAAACAATAAAGTATATACCCATTGTTTATGTCGCCGCTGCGGCGCCATAGGAGTTGTTAGAATGTCTCCGTGGCGGCGACAACGGAGTACAAAGAGTTAAAAGCCAAATATCATGGGCGCCAATAAGGGGCGTTTCTCTTTAAAGATATTACAAAGGAAAACATTTGAAAAAAGGCATAAAAAGGGTTGATATGGAAAGCCAGAACTATCAGTTGAGGTTTGGGAACAGATTACAGAAAAAAGCCTACAAATTTGGCTGGATCTTCTGCCATTATCATATTTTCCGTGCGATCGTAAAACGCCTCTTCCAAAAAAGGCCAGAAAGGAAATAAAGGATTTATTTTGCAGGGCGTACGAGATTATTATAATACATAATCGTTTTCGGTTTATTCAAAGCAACCCTTTTTTCGGGGATGATTTATTATTAATACTAAACGCCCGACGGCGAAGTCCTAAAAAGAATATCCAAGTGTAAAGAGAAACTTTGATACCGCAAAAAATTACAAGCATTTTTGCTTGAAGGGGTATTCATTTAATTCAAAAAGCTTTGAAATGTGCCCAAACACCAACAGTCCGACCTTATATGATGGATGTTGAATTTAATTCAGAAATAAATATTCCTAGTGTGGAACATAGCAACGCTTTAGAGTAGCATTTAGATAAAATTCGAGGGTTCTACGAAAAATAATTTACATAAAAGTAGAAGGCAAAAACCAGCTCAACAACAATACCATCGACGAAAATCAAAATGTGTTGCAATAAATAATCCAATAAAACCATGTATTTTAACTGTGCGAGGATAGAGGGAAACGAAAAACAGCACGTGCGATGATTACCAGCTTTCTACGATTTGCTTTCACGATTATCTGTACGATTATTTGTACGACTACGTGCATGATTATATATAGACTTATCTCCACGATTATGCTTATTTCTACGACTACCGATTAAGTATTAATAAAAATGAGAAATAATAACTTCATCATGAGAAAAGAAAATAAAAAAATAAAATTACAATTGAAAAAAATAGAGTGCTTAGGTAGGTTTAGAGACATTTAACAGAAGTTTTGTGAATAAATATTTTTTATGGTCTACAAAATTCACCAAAAAAAAGTTAAACACGTCAATGTCACCCGAGTATTGGTTTCCCGTAGTGTGAGACCGCTGTATCGGGAATGAGATTTAGTCGTTTAATCTAGTTGTGCTAAGCATGATGCAGTAGTATAGAGAAATAATTTTTTGGGTCTCTTGTGGGTACACGTAGATTTGAATGTTGCCGAATCAGTCGAATTTGGAGTTTAGTATTTTAAATAAAAAAAAGTAAATAATTTTTTATGTCTTTTTTCTAATGTATGTAGTTTTAGAGAATTTAATAAGAAAGGATAATAATTTACTTAGCTTATTAAGATATTAAATAAAAAATGTATAAAACTTACACAATTTTTAACTATATGCAAAAGGTCTTGAAATATTTTAAAATCAAATCCTATTCAGTATAGCACCTGTAAAGGCTTCTATAGCCAGACGGTGTACAAAATGACAAAAGAAACCATTTAGAATTTAGAGTCTAAAATTTATACGTAGTAGATATAAAAATGATTTTAAAATAAATAAAAATGAACATCGCAGTCAATTTGATAACGATACTGACAGATTGATAAATAATAATGATAAATATTTAATCTGCCTAATAACATTGCAATTAAAAAAAATACATTCATGTCACCTATCTCAGAACATGTTACACCTAGTAAGGTTAATAACGTAAAGCATACAATTAAAGTACATAGAAAATCAATTGTGGCACCTACTAATAATGTTGTTTGAAAGTGTAACAGTTATATTTCAATAAACGCCGATTGATGATCTGAACTAAACAAAACTATAATTTAATTATCGATTTCAAAACGACAATTTAATTATCTAAAATATTAATCGTTAAGTTGTATAATCGTAATCGTTTCGGCATTAATAATAATCACAAAACAAATAACAGTAATATGTTGAAATTTTCGGTACAGCCTTCGTAAATATCTTCGGTCTTGCGTAAATATCGATAAATGTTTGACATTAATCTGACATTGTTAGCGGGGGAAGATTTCAGAATTCCACGCTTCAGATAATTATTATTATACATTTCACCCTGTCATTATCGCCCATTAATATCCGGCTCTGTTTCATCTGCTACAGGATGTTAAATAATTAGTGTCATTATATCACAACGATGAAGAAAAATATCACACAATTACACAAAAAGATGTTAAAAAAGTCGCGATCGGATCATTAGTTTTTATGAAATGGAAATTTTTTATCATATTTTAAAGCCCGTTTCAAACCGTGATTTAAGAGGAACGGCTGCGCGACCTTTTTCATGCAATACTTTAATTTGGATTTGAGACCAAAATTCCCAACAAAACATGAATATTTTTTTAAATCTAAAGGTGTAGCAAATATCTTGTATAAAAATGTGCTGCTTTATTTATTTATATTTTAAATTGTAATATAGAGGCCATTAGAGAATTCAATTTTAGGTGATTTTAGAGGCAAATTTGGAATTTTTTTGTAATTTAACTGTAACTAATAAAATAATCGTGCGTTATTTACTATATATATATATATTTTTTTTTTTTGTAATCATTAGATTTTATGAAAGGAAACTTTGGACTGTCCAACTAGGAGGGTTTTCCGTTTTAGGACAGTCAAATTAACAGGTTTCAAATTATCCTAGAGGAATACAGTATTAATAAGTATGTAAAAGCAAAGATACAACTAGCGTTCGTGATAAATAATTATTATAATTATAATTATTAATTATATAACACATCTTTAAAAAAAAGCGTTATTCCGGTAGAAATTTTAATTTACATAAGACGATTTTGTGTTCCAATGTAAATCGGTCATTATTACATATTTTAAAATTAACACATGTTTAAAAAAATCGTTATTCCGGTAGAAATTTTAATTTACATACGACTATTTTGTCTTCCAATGTAAATCATTCATTATTACATATTTTAAAATTAACACATCTTGAAAAAAAGCGTTATTCCGGTAGAAATTTTAATTTACATAAGACGATTTTGTGTTCCAATGTAAATCGGTCATTATTACATATTTTAAAATTAACACATGTTTAAAAAAATCGTTATTCCGGTAGAAATTTTAATTTACATACGACTATTTTGTCTTCCAATGTAAATCATTCATTATTACATATTTTAAAATTAACACATCTTGAAAAAAAGCGTTATTCCGGTAGAAATTTTAATTTACATAAGACGATTTTGTGTTCCAATGTAAATCGGTCATTATTACATATTTTAAAATTAACACATGTTTAAAAAAATCGTTATTCCGGTAGAAATTTTAATTTACATACGACTATTTTGTCTTCCAATGTAAATCATTCATTATTACATATTTTAAAATTAACACATCTTGAAAAAAAGCGTTATTCCGGTAGAATTTTTAATTTACATAAGACGATTTTGTGTTCCAATGTAAATCGGTCATTATAACATATTTTAAAATTAACACATGTTTAAAAAAATCGTTATTCCGGTAGAAATTTTAATTTACATACGACTATTTTGTCTTCCAATGTAAATCATTCATTATTACATATTTTAAAATTAACACATCTTGAAAAAAATCGTTATTCCGGTAGAAATTTTAATTTACATAAGACGATTTTGTGTTCCAATGTAAATCGGTCATTATTACATATTTTAAAATTAACACATGTTTAAAAAAATCGTTATTCCGGTAGAAATTTTAATTTACATACGACTATTTTGTCTTCCAATGTAAATCATTCATTATTACATATTTTAAAATTAACACATCTTGAAAAAAAGGGTTATTCCGGTAGAAATTTTAATTTACACACGACGATTTTGTCTTCCAATGTAAATCAGTCATTATTACATATTTTAAAATTAACGCCCATTAAAACGTTTTTTTTAATTTATATTTCAACTTATTATTATAGTAAATAAAGCAAAAATATATTTTTTAAATAAATATCATTAATTCACAAATAATTGCCAAAGTTGCCTCTAAAATCATGAATAATTGAATGCTTTAATCGCCTATTATTTTATAATTTAAAACATAGTGTAGTAAATATCTAGTACGGATATGTGCTTCTTTATTTGTTTTTATTTGAAATTAGGCCATTAAATAAGGCCATTAAAGAAATCGATTTTACACGATTTTAGACGCAACTTTGGCAAATATTTATGAGTTAATGATAATTATTTATCAAATAAATCCGCACCTACTATGTAAATATAATGAAATATAAAATAAAAAATCATTTTGATGAGGTTAAATTTAATTTACAAACGACTGATTTACGTTGGACAATTTATTTCTCGAGATGTTTTTTAAAATATTTATTTTTCACTAAATTAACACAGTAGGTTGAACAATATTATTATTTCATAATTACCAATAACTCACAAAACATTGACAAAGTTGCCTCTAATATCATTAAAAATTGAATTCGTTAATGGCCTAAAATAATTATTAAGTTCGGTTAAGTATTTTGGTCTCAAATCCAAATTTAAATTTGGTATGAAAAAGGCTGCGCAGTCGTTCCTCTTAAGTACCCATGGGACATTTACACACACAACTTTTAGGCAAATTGGTCGTATTGTATTGTCGATGAAAGAAGCACAGAATGTAGACATTCATGATTTAAAAACTTCTTCATAATGGTCTATTGTCGTGTCGTAATAATATTTTGTACGTTACCGAAATTGCAACAGTGGAATAAAATAAGGCATATGGTTGTTTAAACTATCCATCAATAGGTACCTACTTGATATAGCAAATAATAGTAATAATAAATTCTTTATTCCAGAATGTGGGGAGCTTCAGTATAAGGCAGTAATAAGGCTTCAGTATTCCATTATTGAGAAATTCTAAGCAAATTAGATTGCCAACAAGAAAAAAAACAAGCACCCAAAAATCTCTGATGTACCAGGCCGTTCAACTCTATAACAAAATCCCGAAGGAAATTGCTGTGATAGAAAATATTAATAAATTCAAAAATGAATTAAGAAAATATGTCTATCTCAATTATTAATGTTTCTTTTTTTGTGACTTTATTGAAATATTTAAAGAAAGATTATGTTTGCAAAACAATGTACATGTTTATATGTTTATAAAACTATTAGCACACACGAAGATGTGAGCTAACATAAGATTAATAAATAAATAAAATAAATTATTATATTTACTGTAAAGCAGAAATCTGTTTTCTGAAACATCAATCAATATCTTTCGAACGGTGACCTATGACATCGTGAAATTTTTGTGAATGGTAGAAGTTGGGGACGCTCAAGGAAGACACGGCGTGAACAAGTAAATCAAATACTTGTCCATGTCAAGAATCAGAATAGCAGAAGAGTATGTATGAGACGATGAATAAATGTGAATGAAGCAAGCAGTGTGTGCCAAGACATATTTCTATGGCGGTCTTTCCTCTCTGAAACGGCGCACTGTGATTCGCTCCACACAAGCTTGAAGGTGGATAATAAATAAATCACTTTGGAATTTTTGAACGATGACGTCATAGTGGTATTACCAGATAGAAAAAGCTGTGAAAAAGATATGAAAAAAGCATTCTTAATTGGGGTGATTACTGCACGGGATGACTAATACCAGAACCCGAAAGTCTGATAATTAGTTTATGAAATGTTCAGATAAACAATAGTAAACCATTTTAGATTCATTTAATAATTCCACTTCAAACTTATCGAGAATTTATTTTGGAGAGTATATCAGAATGGCACGATAGTTAATATTTATGTTAAAAATTGTAAATAGTATTGTAGACAGCCTTGATTTCATTAACCTCATTGAATGTGATATACCCATAAGATCTACTCGTTCTAAAACCCTGTTTAAATGTAAAAATTCCAGGACTGAGCATTTCAAACACTCGCTTGCACTTAGATTAAATGAAGTTAGTAACAGGTACGCGGATGTAGCGATACATCAATAAGACTATACTATCATAACTTCTAAATCATTATTAGGCGAAGCTTAATGCTAAATCACTATTTTGATTAATCTTTATAACGAATTGGTGTACATTATGAATACCAAAAAATATGCTTTAGATAAATTGATGGTTTTCCCATTGTTTCGCTTGAGTAGAATACAAATAAAAAAATAAATTACTCAATAAAAAATATAAATGTAAACAACTAAAAAAAAAATTTTTTTATTAGAAATGTATGAACGCGTAAAGGACACAACTTTTAAAAATACAGTATTATAACTAAGATTATCTGTGACAGTTTCACTTAATTAAATTTTTTGATTTCTTATATAATTATTTACAAAATAAATTTAAAAAAACAGTTTTGTGCTTGAAATCGAACGTTTCTCGACTCCGTTTGTCAAGCGATTTTAACGCCTATTACCTACAATATAAGGTATACCAAGAATATACACATTTTTGGCTTGTAGCTTCCACTTAACCTTAAGTCAACTCATACTTGTTAATATTTATAATATTTTGTATGTACTTGTATCTCCTTCTAGAGCTTGTATTAATTTTATACTTTCTGTCGTCAAATGCCACAGTTAATTGTTATTTTTGTTTAAATTATTACTAGTGTTTGATTATGCTCGTATTATGTGACATGTAATTATTGTGTGTGGTGTATTTATATTGTGGATATTAAATAAATAATTTTCTTTTTAAATCAGTTTCGATATTTTCTCGCACGAATCTGCCTCAAGGTTATTCTGTTATTTTCCAGGCAGGAATAATTCGTGTCACGGAAGAGTTATCCGAAGAAAAAAAAATTTTTCAGAAAGTGTATACTAATATTTTAAGTATATTTGAACTTGAAAACTCTGTGCATGGGGTGAAAAACAATTAAAAATCAGAGGTGGGCTAAGGTTAAGCTTAAAAAAGAATTATATATTCACAAAACTATTGCACGCGACCAAAAATGCGCACAGGTGAATTATTTTGTAAAAAAAATAGTATGAAAAGTAATTTATATGTATGCGTATTATGAAAATAAAATACACATATATTTTTATAATTAGATAAAATTGTTTATCAGAAATTTTCTTCACATTATGGTTAAATACACCCCAAGGGTTGTTTACAAGTACTTGATGTGTTCGAGTTTTTTACCGTCTAACTTGTATGAAACGAAACACTGTGCGTCGTGATGCTAAACTAGTTATCTAAGATTTGGAATATCCATTTGACTGACAACAAAAATACAATATTTATTTATTTATTCATTTATTTAACGCCCAGGGGGCTTTTACATGTAGGTGGTACAATTTTAATGACAGTTTTGAAACATGAGAAAGAAATATTAAAAATAAAAGAACATAAATTAAAAATTTCAGTGATTTGAATGGCTTGCAAGAATATAACTTCCATTTAGGAATAGTGTTTAAATAAGTCTTTTACGTAATCCACAAAATTCGCAAAGTTAATATTAAATATATCGACATCACCTAAGTATTGGTTTCCCATAGTGTGAAACCGTTGTATTGGGGAGTTCGCAATGTAATTGCGCTTATGTGTGTTGCATTGGAATAGTGTATTTTGTCGTGTTGTTATTGTAGATATTCGTAAGTTTATGAGTTGCAGAAGTTCGCAACAGTCGAATTTAGAGTTTAGAATCTTGAATAAAAAAGTTAATTCGTTTATTTTACGCCTGTCTTCCAATGTGTGTATTTTTAAAGTATTTAATAAAAAATGATATTATAAGTCTTCTTTCTAGTGGGATATTTATATTATACATATATTCAATTATTTTATGCAGGTAATTAGCAAAGATTTCCACGTCAGATATTTATATAATATTTGTAGTCCATCATCGAAGTTCATAATATCAAAAGTGACAAAAATATTTGACTAGTACGTCGCAAAAAAATCATCGCCAATTTAATACGTGTGAATCAGCTTTATTCGCGTCCGCGCTGCGGATTGTGGACGGATCGTGACCCGGTGACCCAGTTATGGAAGGCTAACCGCGCGACCCAGTTACGACCCTCACTGCGAGCCACCCCTCTATGGAGTGGTACCTAAATGGAGCATCTACGCCCGCGGACCGACTGTAAATGGAAATAATTTTTATTGGAAAATGCGCCTGTAGAGTCGGGGTCACCCTTTTGCAAGAATTTTCTTCCGCTGTGATATTTAGGAGTAGGTTAGGTACTAGGTATAAGTCTTGCTCAGAGCTTTTGAAAGTAAGGCAGAAAGCTGTGATATATTTTCTATTACATAAAATTCACTTTTCTTGTGAAGCAATCTTTGCTTATGGACTTCACCCGGCATTATTTTGTCTTTCAGAAGGATTTAAAAACAAATTTCGAAGCTACATACCTCAATATGAAGCTAAAATGGTTGGGTTGACCGACAAAAGTTCAAATTGGTGAAATTGAAATGCACAGTGAGCGCAGTTGTTTACTGTCTTGCTTTACAAAATTAAAACGGCAAACGTGCGCATAACATTTGCACACGGTTGACATTTGTCACAGCTCAAAAGCTCGGCCATGGAATGACTTATGGAATATGGAATATTCTTATTGGTCAATAGGAAAAAGGGTTTTTGTTTTTGAAGAGTTGTTGATGTGGATTTGGAACTCCACGAGGATCTACCCGAATTTTTGGAATATCATATAAATTAGAACCAAAAATCTATGTTTAATCCTAATAGTCGTTATCTAGATTCCTATATCTAACCACAAGTCACCTTCAAGGCACGGGTTTAAGGACACACTTATTTTTCCAAACAAAAACCTTATGCAAAACATTCGTCAGAAAAACCCTCGGTGTTTCAGCAATAATACCAAGCAAACAAAGACACTGCAACGTGTACCGAGGCGCCACCTCCTGTATACCTTTCTGCTAACGAATGCCAAACCGCAAATGACCAATTAAAGCTATACCCACCCATCGACATCTGATACTTATTCCTATTGATACAAGTCGTATTGGAGTATTGAACCAGTCGGTATTATGGTCGAGTTTATTGGTTTGAGCACTGGGGGTGGCAGTCGAAATGTCTATTCAATCTGTAATTCGATCCTAAACCGACAGAATGGTTTGCGGCAATCGATTCTCCAACAGTCGGTTCTCCTGTCGTTCACCGGGGAAAGCCATTGCAATACGTTTTAGTACCTACTCCAATCAACGTGTACAGCCGGTAATAATCATCGGTTGAAATGAATAATTCAGTGAGCGTTAGATATAATTTTATGACTAGAATTGCTAGCGGCCATCTTGGACCCTTCCCCCCAGATTGTATTCGTAGATTAACGACTCTGGTTGATAAATTATTTTTCAAGCTAGAAATAAAACATGTTCTAATGTTAGACTAAAACCGTACCGATACGGATGACGGTTAATGCATACATCTGTAGGTGGACGACCTATCTGTACTGTGTGAGTGGGACACGGCCATCTTGGACGCTTTCCTCGTTTTCTCATATTTGTGAATTTCCAGAGGAGGAAATAGGTGTCAAAATAAAACCCCGCTAATTTACATAGAAAAGTAGCAACTGAGATGGCTTGGTCACGTATTAAAAAACCGATTTCCACTGAGAAATCTGAGTGCAATTCCAGGGGAAGACGTGTGCAATTACAGAGAATGTGCGTGGAGAGGCTGAGCCTACTGTGGACAGAGGCCTCCCAAGCAGCGCAGGGCAGAGACGCCTGAAGGCGCCTTGTCGAGGCGATGTTTCCCCTCCGACCGAATATGACAAGGCGAAGAAGGTGAGATGTCGACCGGTAGAAATAGAATCCGATACACTAGAGGCATATTTAACCGAGATATTTCTCCCAGCGTGATACGGACTACGGAAAAATTTCATTTTGAATTTCGGTGAGATATATTATTTATATTGTGTTTATAAAAGAGAAAACAACGCGTTTGTTACTTTCCGTAGAAAAATTTACCAAAGACGCTCCAGTAAAATTTGAAATAATTCTATGAACCAACATTTGCATTTGAAAAATATTTGTCAAGATTTGCAAATTTGATTTAAATATTTTTGTACATAAAACGAAAAAGGGAAGTGACATTAACTTTTATAATAAGTTTGTCTAATTAAGCTGTTTGGTGTAAATGAGTAATTACAGTTAACACAACACACGATAAAAACCATTAACCAAAGACACCTGTCCCGGTGTGACAAGAGATCCTGGGTTCGATTCCTAGTTGTGACCGTTATCTTTTTATTTTTCTGTGTCTTGTTCTGTTTCATGTTTCGTTTAGATTTGTTAGTATTATCTTCCTTTTCAATGATAGATTTATTACATTGATGGGTAAACCTTCAAAATAAGTTATAAAGAAAAAGTTGTTCCTGACTTTATCTATGTTTGCCTTCAAAAGTTGTTCCTGACTTTATATATGTTTGCGTTCAAAAATTGTTCCTGACTTTATCTATGTTTGCGTTCAAAATTTTAGTATTTTCAATGGCATATGTAGATTTGTATTTTGTCTGCTTTTAAAAACAGTATTTTATTTTGAAATATCATTTTGTCGAGGCCCGAAGGGTTAAACTCGTCTAACTTATGAAATAGTTAAAAATATAATTTATCTAAAACCATCGTTAATAAAATATAATATATCTAATGCCACCGTTATTAAAATATATTTTATCTAATACCACTTTTATTAAAATATAATTTATCTAAAACCACCGTTATTAAAATATAATTTATCTAAAACCACCGTTATTAAAATATAATTTATCTAACATCACCGTTATTAAAAACTTACACTCTTTTCTTTTCGATTACTAAAATTTATTTCAGGTTAGACACTTATTTTCAGCAAATCTATTTGGCAATTTTGAGTAAATGTATTACGCTATTAAACCGCCGCCAAATCGCAAATCGATAGGCCGCATGACTTGAACAAATTGAGCACGAAAATTCGCTTCATCATTAGAGATTTCAAACCTACCGATCCTCGAATGTAATGCTACGTAATCAATCATGCTAAAACCGGAAGAAGGCAAACATATTGATAAATAATTCATTAAATAAAAAAATTATGACATAGTGATTCAGATATACAAACACTTGATTAAGATTCACATATTCTAAGCTAGCCGAAAGTATATTTGTGGGGGGTATTATCTACTCCTACTCCTAGAAAGACCCTGTGAGCCCCTGGGGCTCTATTCCTGAATCGAGGGCGCTCGTAATCGCCGTCGAAAGTACGTACGTTGGTCGTCGTTGCTATTCCCGAAATTGGTCGAAGGTACATACTTCGACGCCAAACGTCAAAAGTCATTCCACACAGCAACTACTGGGTATAACCAGTAGAAACAGGGCAGCGAGTGGTAGGTTGTTGGCGTTTCTATGGAATTGGCTGTCAAAATCTAGTCTAGCTGTCAATTTTTGTTTTACCGCGCGGATTCCGCAAATGTAAAAGTGGGTGAAAATTTACAACTTACTAAGTCTTTATCGGAGCTTACAAGCTCAATTGAGAGTTGCTTTTGGCAATTTGTAATATGTCCCGCAGCCATTTCTGTTTTGAATAACGAATAACTGTCGTCTGTTTGACAGTCACACCATAGAAATCCCAAAAACATCAGGAACATAGACAATATTCACAGGGGTGCCAATATAATCATCTCTTCTACCAACTTCGACCGTTCGACGCTCAAGAATACGTAAAATTGAAACATTCGAAAAAGTTAGTCGCGACGACTAGTAGTTTTTCACTCGAAGACGGCGTATACGAAAACGATTGATCGTTTAACTCCAGAATCGCAGGCCTGGACGCAGCTATTCGAGAACAATTTGAAGACGTGGGGTGAAGGGCAAGATGTATGAAAAATGCCAAAACTTCCTTAATTTTTTATGGCTTATGAATTGAATTAAATAACTGCATTAACTATTTAACTATCCTGCAGCCAAGTGGGGGAATAGGTAGTACCCAAAACTACTATCCTCCCATATTAAATACTTGACATATCATTTTAGTACTTTAGGAATTCCTGCGCAAATACATAAGTTACCATTAATAATTGACTGAATAATTGGGATTTCTATAGTTTAAAAGCCCATAAGACAGAAAAATGAATGGGGTCGTCGGAAGACCCACTTGGTTACAGATATTTTGTTTGGCATCTTGGCCTGTCAAGAGTTAACAACACAAAAATAAAATTATAATAGTTTACTATGCACCACATGGCATACAAATCATTTCAAACGTTTGTCATACAAGATGGTTGCCAGGCGATTTCCCCTCACCCTAGACATGGCTTCGACGCCATTCAAACAAAAGGCACTAATTCTCTGTCCAGGGTTTTTTAGGTCCATGATTCACACAAAGAAGATTGTCTATGGGGCTGACGGGTGGGAGGACATCGACTGGGCAGCGTTTTTTTGATTTGTATACAAATATACAGTTTCATTCCAAGATTGATGAAATTTTGCACACTTGACTTCCAAAGCACAATGAAGTTTACTGTCTAAGTCCGATTTCAAAAAAAAATTTGCTCTACTCTGGGCAATGCCAGGGACTTAATAATCAATATGAAAACGGAATAAGCTAGAACGCATACGTGGAGCTTTTTTAAATACATTTATCCATTTGAATTTAACTTTTGTTTTCGGTAATGAATTAATGCAAATCTTGGAAGCGGAAATTAACCCCCTTCCCCAAATCCAATCGAGCAGAAACTCGGCTGGTAGACTCGTTGTCGATGGCAATTTATTCTATCAACTTTTGTTGAATGTGGGCCGTGAAATCAAGTATCTCATCCATTATTATGCCAAGATCTCGCATTTCCGCACCATAATAGAAAATAATGCTTAGTAGATGATATGTAAATAATATTCAATAAGTGTTATTTTAATGCTGGATAGTATAGATTTAGGAAGAGTTTTTTTTTCCAGAATTTGAACAATTATTATTTATGCTGAATTTTAATCAAGTGACGTAGAAATTTAACAATATCAAATACAGGCAACTTCAGCGGAGGTTTCACCAGACCGTGACCTCTGCTCCCACTTTAGAAATAGATATTTACAGTATCACCAGTGGTGAGTCACGACCCAAATAATCAAATCCTAAAATCCTCAGAGAGTAGGGACTATTAAACCCATAACCAGCAGCCCGAGTAGACCATATCCATTCCTTGCCAGATACTCCTTATCCGTGTAAAGTACTAGTCTGGGAGACATAACTAAATGTGAAGCATATTCAAATACTCTCACGTAAGCCAAAAGATTTGCTTGAGAATTAGGATGAAATCGTAGAGGGTATCTACGCCAGGGTTGCCAGTTTAAGCGTAACTATAAATTAGTGGATGTGTACATCTTTTTCTCTCTAGAATTATAATTCAACATTATTAGTAGAACTTTTCATATTACAAATAATTATTTATACGAGTCGAGGCGAGTTGTGCCAAATTTTAACGTATCTAGCGCATTCGATTGATAAAGGTTTTAACGATAATGTCGGTAACTTGTCATCATCGTTCCCGAGAATAAATTTAGATCACCAATGAACTAACAATAGTTCACAACGACTAAGCACGGGTTTTAACAGAATTTGAACAATTCATCAAATTTCAAAGATAATTTTCAAGTTCTGTTAAAGTTATTTTAGTGTTCAGTTATGCGAAACAACTGGCCAATAAATATATAATAAAATAACTTGAATAGAACCTTTACAGAACTAGGAAATAAACTTTAAAATTTGATAAATTGTTCAAATTCTTTGAAACAACTGGCCCTTAGGACGGGTGGTTTCACGGAATTTGAACAATTCATCAAATTTCAAAGTTGATTTTCAAGTTGAGTGAAGGTTCTATTCAAGTTATATTGTTATATCAATATTGGCGAGGGGCTTCACAAAAATGAAATAATAACAGAACTTGGATAGAAACTTCACAGAACTTGAAAATCAACTTAAAATTTTAAAAATTGTTCAAATTCTGTGAAACAACCCGTCCTTAGTGTTCTTAATTTATTTATTAACCGTTGTTTGTACGTTAGCGATCTGCATTCGTGCTCGGGAACGATGACAAGATATCGACATTATTGATAAATCCTTTATCGATCGCCCTTGCTAGATACCCTGAAATATGATTGTATGAAGTAACAAAAACTCACGGGCGGAATGATCTGGCGTCATGAATTTTGCACAGCTTTTAGCGTCTGGAATTTCTAGGCCAACGTAACTTTTTTCAGTTCCCAAGGTTAGATTACTAGATATGGAGATTTGAAATATGGCTTCAAATTAATAAATATTATTAACTCTAAAAAGGACTACACGTAATATTGTATATTTTAGCTGTTCAAAAATATATCGAAAAAGGTTGTTTTAAAACTCGGGTAGTACATTACTTAAGGCGATGCACTACGTCGTGTAGTATTTTAAATTAAACCGCTATCAATAACAACTCTTACGTAGATGGTGATAAGGTTTTAATTCCCGCTTAACACCATCCGCCTGTTTTGATTTATGCAAGAAAAAAACATGGCCAAAAAGTGCCTTTTACTTTTATTTTGTGGATGTTCAGGCATAAATATTTTTTTTTTTCCAATCATTTTATAAATAACTTAATTTGCCACATTATACAATAACATCATAACCGAAAATGGGTTCGTAATTAGGAGATTTTGAACTTTAAAGCAGTTTTCATAGGCCTTTACACTATTTTTTTCTGGGCTTATAAAAAGACTTATCTAAAAAATACTCGATTATTTCAAAGGCCAAGATGTATTCTACTTGCAATATTTAATTAAAGCATCTGAAACATTTCTAGGCGACCAAATTTTCAAACTAAAAACACATGATTTTGCATTACTACGTATGGCATCACCTTAAGAACTAAGTACAAAAAGAATTATTTTTTTTCACTTATCAATAAATTCCCTTAATTCATTTCAAAACATTTAATATAAAAAGAAAAACGTATTCTTCAGAAGATAATAGAAATGATAAACACGTGGTAATAATTCTTATTTTTTCCGCCAGTCGAAAGAAAAATGTCTTTCTCAACTCGCAAACGAAAACTTAATATTTTCTCCGGGGAAATTACAGTAACTTATTATCGTGTTGAAACATGAAAAGTGTGGCGCCTGAATGGCAAAGGTTAGCGAAATCTAATAATAAAAATTCTTCCATATTATGGTGGAAAAGAGGATAATAACATAATGTATCACTTTATAGAATATAGTGATATTATGAAACTGACTGAAACAATTGTAACAATCGGTGCAACCACAAAACTGTCTCAAATACAAAATACAAGAAATAAAATATAATTTTGAAAAAAAATCCCCCCACCCCCCAAATGATAAATCAATTTTCCAATAGCAAACTTTTTTTCTTAACTTACCTAAAAGAAATAATCTTTCTTTTGCTAAGTACCTAATTACAGCAGTATTAACTCCGCTGACTTCAAATATACTTGGCAATTTTTTGATTTGTTCTTTTATCGAGTTTGTCAAGTCGACACACTTTTTCAATCGGCGCTGACATAAAAATTTAAATGAGTAGTTAAAATAACTTGTTTTATCGAGAAACTCCACAAGTTCGCGAGAAATTCCCGAAAACAAGAAAGAAGGTTCCGCTGTATGTCTCCAACGCAATAATTGGTACATAACGCTGATAAATGCGAAACGGACGTAGGGGCGGGGGGAGCAAAACCACCTCAAAAAGGGCCAGCACACAGAATCAAATGGGCCTCTTCTTTAAATCCTCCGATAAAATTACGTTATAAGCCATTTTACTATAGTAAAACGTTTCCATAAATAATAACAACAAATTAATGGCTGAGCATGTACCGATGTCTTATTATAATTCAACCATTTTGAATTCTTTCTTTTTTTTATTTATTTATGTCTATTCTTCAATACACATTTTACAAATGATTACAGTGGTTTTTATTGTAGTACAGAGAAAAAAGGTATAAAAAATAAAGAACATAGGTTGATATAGGTAAAACTGTGTGTGGGTGATATTGTATGTTACGTGAACACCTCACTAGGAGAACCTGTGCTGAGGTGTTAACGTGTTTGTGATTAAGTGTGACAGGTATTTATGTGTTGTAGTAGAAAGTTAATTTTTTTTATGTACTTTATGTATTTTTTTGTACGTCCCGCTTCTGTTTCAAGATGGTGGCAATTTTAATGGTTCAGTAAAGAATCTTTTTTTCAAACGTGAAATCGACGTATTTATTTGGAATTTATTATTCACATTCTTCATATCGTCTTCGTATCTTGTATAGTTACGTATTTAAAATTTTAAAAAAATGTTACATAAAATATTATGGTTTATTATTAAGTAGATGCTATGATTTAAGTAGGTACCACCTACCTACTGAAATCCTGTCTGCCTAAAATTTAGGTTTCGATATATTAAATAATGCCTGTGACAGACCACGCTATATTCCCGTGGCTTGGCCATGAGAGTATAGCACAAGTGTGTCAGCCCCATAAGAGAAAATTCGAAACATAGATTTCGACAACAAGAACTGTTCACATAACTACTAGTTAGGCTTCAGCTAATCTTACATCAATTCCCTTAGATTAGAACCTAAAATGAACCTTTACGAATTAAGACTTTGTATTTATTGAATAGTATATTTAGTTTAAAATACCAGCTTTTGCTTACCCATATATACATTCTATGTTGTACCCATATGACTTTTGAAACGATTGTATTATTTGTATTCGCTGAAAGATTAATGAATATGAAAATAGTCCCGATGAACGTAAAGTATTTTCTATAATGGCGCATTTTGGGAGGCTAGTTTGGTCACCGCCGCCCACGGGAACCGTTTATTGGATAACCCACACCACAGCCATAGGTCACGCCGGGTGGTTCGTTGAGTTTGGTGATTTAGCAGGGGTCGGGCCGCCACTGGTGCCCGGGTTCATTGAGTGAGATATATCATTCGTCCGTCACTCCTGGACAGACTGATCCCTAGATTCCTACCCACCCCTTATACCTTTTTCCTTCCCAGAACATCCTTTCCTTTCTTTCCTTAAAAAGACCCTCCACACAGCATCCCCAAAGATGATATAGTCCTTGAGGGAAATTATTTTCCTCAGGAAATCTTGTTTGGGGTGAATGTAAAAAAAAAGACCCGTGAAAAATCATGGGATATTATAGTTCCAATTCTGGACAAACCAACTTTATCGCCTGTCTGAATTATACACATAATCAGTTCCAATTTTGAAAAAGACACTTAAATTTAAAGTAAATTTGAGTTCATTGAGCCAGATTTCACGACAGACGAAATTAGTTTTGTTTGATTGATGATATTTCAAAATATTAAAAAATGTGCGGATTCAACTTTCTACTTATTTAACTTTAACATCACACCGTTTCCCCGCAGGGGTAGGTAGAGAGAACGGACCAACAGACAACTTGGCATTTACACACACTGCTTGTTGGGGACGTACACGAGGTACCGTCGCAAAGCGGAAAGAAGGGGAAAATCAGGAATGCCAACTTACCTTAATTCTTCTCTTGCTTTTCTTCAATTGCGCTGGTGCACTGCATTTTCACCTTTACCACCTCAAACTCGCGAACTCACGACAGTTTTTATAGGGGCTCCGTAATCAGACACAGTTTAGGGAAAACCTCCTCAAAAAGATCACAAGGCCGGGACACTCATTCAAAGCAGCCTCCTAACTTGTATGGGATTTTACAAAAATTATCGTTTTATTTTTATTTTTTCATTTTATTCTTATTTACTAAAACATCTTAACATTATTTAGTAGATTTAAAAAAAAAACGTTTTTTTAAAGTTCTCATACAAGTTGGAAGGCTGATTTGATTCAGTGTCTCGGCCTTGTGATCTAGGAGGTTTTGGTTTAGGTGACTTGTGATTTCTAACCGAATACTTTGATACATTAGTTAATTGTAGTAAGCATAAGGTAGGTAGGTAAACAAAAGATAATTTTGTAGGTTAGGAATAAAAATAGGAAAGGTATAACAATGCTAGGTACCAACACTGCTTGTCTCATTCACATTCATACAACGTCTAATTCATACTCTTCTAGTATTCTGACTCTTGACATGGCCTGACTGAGTATATGGTTCCCTCAATCGTACCATGTCTTCTTCGGAAGTTCTCGACTTTTTCTACCATTCACAATTGCGTCATATATTCTCTTTGCACTCCTTTCTTTTCTTCGTTTATTCTCCACATTCCTCACAAGATTTTACATGGTTTTACCACACATACGCCTCAGGCATCTCATATTTCCAGAGGTGATTTTGCAGAAAAACGGCGCCATACAAATCATCCAAATATTATTATTAATTCAGTCTGCCTACTTATTTTATTCGTAGTTTTGTAACAAATAATCCTTGTACTGAAATTTACAATTTAGAACGGCTAATATATCAATTTATCCGGATAAGTTATGTAAAAACTACTTCAAAGTTGGCTACTGTAAAGTAGCAGTTTTACAAATAGAGTTCCTACTTTGCGTGGGGTCTGTCGTCGTTTTTGTAGAACAATGGCAATTTACACAAAGAAGAACAAACTGCCAACTTTAACTAACGAAGTGAAAAAAAAACTAATAAATCAAGAACTGTATTTTTAACTTAGAAATAAAGAAGTAATAGTTACTCCTGGAAAACCCGTAGTTTTAAATGCTATGTGAAGCAAAGGAGTTACAGTTTCGATCGAAAGTTGAGTTTGATGGCAAAATAAAAATCAACCTGAAAAAATTAAGTATTTTACTATAAAACTCGGCTTTTTATTAAGACACTCGGGGTCACAAAAATCGCACCTATTTCAAAATCTTATGAGACAAAAAATAAATAAAGCGATCGTCTCTTTCGGATGTGTAGCGCCTTCGCTCTGATCCACGCCTCCGGATGAAGGCACCAGTCTCTTGAAGCCGTTGTAAAACCCCTCGAACGGCTTAAGTTTAGTTGCCGAGCAAAATCACACTGTCGCATCCCTGATTGCAGTAGTGCCACCACATAGGCGGCTTCGTCAGCAGTGCTGTCCATTTTAAGGGGATGTTTTCTAGCGATAATTAGTCACGTGTGTCCTCTTCAACGTTCGGATGGTGAATGATCTACATTTGACTTAAACGACGCACAGTGGGCTGAAAATCGCCTTTCATAGACATAGAGACTTGAATTTTCAAGGGTATTTTTTTGGCTAGAAATGGATTCTGCTGATCATTACTATGCTATAAAATTTCGTACGAAGCAATTGCGTGTACAAATGAAGGAGTTATCATTTTTTTAAGAAAAAATTTGTATGGCACTGACATTAAAAATGAGGATATCTCTGGAATCACAAGGTTGGCCATTCTATCCTTACACACAGATATACTACTATTTATTTGTATTTTTTTGACATACTTCGTATTGTGGCGCAACTTGCGATTTTTTTTTTTTAAATCCTCAAATTGAAAAAAAAATGCTTAAATGCTTTTAGGCTTGCAGTGTAAATAAAATATTTTAACTAGACAAAGCATACTCATATGTAAAGCATTAAAATGAATCATCAACATTAAAAAGTTTTTTTTCAATTTGAGGATTTTTTTTAAAAAAATCACAAGTTGCGCCACAATACGAAGTATGTCATGCCGAGTGTAGATATAATTAAAAATACTTTTTTTGATATTGCTTTGACTGGGAATTGAACCTTCCCCTCCAGGGACTGATTAAAACGAGTAAACCGCGCTCACTGAAGCCTAATCGGACGGTTCCGAGATTTATTTCGTATATTAACTACTGTATTATATTTGTGAGTGCCACAAAAAGTTATAAAATATATATAATGCATTGTCATCGACAACTAGTCTATCTGCCGAGTTACAGCTCGATCGGATGTCGGGAAGTGGATTTATTTCCATTTCCAAGATTCCATTCATTCACTCATTTATTTATTCATTCATTTAAGAAAACAAAATCGAAATTCAAGTACATGTAATTAAAAATGAGTTCGTGGTCGTGGAGTGTTATATCTTGAAGCAAACATACGGCGACAGCTTTTTATTTACGTCTTTAATAACTAACTGCAAGTTCACTTTGTGGAATCATTTTTATTAAATAAAAATTATTTATCTTCTCGCATACGAAAGAGAACACTCCTCACCCTCTTGTGAGAAAAATATGAGTAGATATTATGATTTTTTTTACCGCACAACCGCTCCCGTTTGGGAATCATCCCCAATCGGGGTATGATGTGATGCTTAGGCCGCTCTCTCACGGGCTTTTGCGATGCGTCCACTCGCCCGCGAGTCACATCAAATTATTTCAAAAGTATTTTTTTTATTTTCTACATTTGCTAATTATTTATTTTGGGATTTGTTGATTTCTTACCAACGCGTGTGGAAATGGCCTTACGCCCGCGAGTCACATCAAAATATTTCAAAAGTATTTTTTTTATTTTCTACATTTGCTAATTATTTATTTTGGGATTTGTTGATTTCTTACCAACGCGTGTGGAAATGGCCTTACTATTAACCGATAAAACCTAGGTACGTATGACGTCACGCGTAAGTCGCCCGATTTCGATAGAAATATTTTGACAATGAAAACTATATTTTTTAAATAAATGTTTACAAATACTATGAATAAGTTAAAAGGTTCATTTTTTTTTTTTTTTTTTTTTTTTTAATTCTAGATAAAAGAAAATTACATTTTTCACTTATTTAACTAGAAATAACATATATATACTACACATAAATATATTACACACCGATATTATTCACTTTCATTGTTTTGCTGAGCATAAAACTGAACAATTTTTTTTTAAATGTACCTATACTTTTTTCATTTTTAATTTCGTCTGGGAGGCAATTATATATGTTGCTTCCCTCGTAACCAATGGATTGCTTGCCATAATGAGTATGTATGGTGTTTAAATGTATTTTATCGTGTTGCCGTGTAAAGTGTGTGTGTGTACTTGGGACGTTTTAATGAGTTCTGTATTTGTATGTATGAGTTTATTATTTATTTTGTAAATAAGGAGATATGTATTATATTCATATAATTTTCTTAATTTTAATAGTTTTGTTTCTATATATAATTTTTTTGTTGATGTTCTAGGTTTGAAGTGGAATAGCTTTTTGATTACTTTGTTTTGTGTTACCTGTAGTTCGTTTATATATGTTTCACATGTATTTCCCCAGATTTCAACCAAGTAGTTTAAATGTGAGTGTACGAGGCTATAATATAGACCTCTTTTAATTTTATTTGGTAACAGATATGATATCCGGCTGAATACGCTAATTAAGGGGGTGATTTTATTTTTAATATCTTGAATATGCTGCTTAAAAGTTAGGTGCACAGCCCAAGATATTTCTCCTGTATCAGGATTTGCAGGTTGTTATTTTCAATTTTTAAGGGTACATGAGGAGGAATATATTTTACGAGTTGACCTTAAAATCATGTATCCTGTTTTTTTAACATTCATTGTTAATATATTTGATTGGAGCCAACTGTTAATTTTGTCTAAGTCACTCTGTGCATTTTCTAGTAAGATTTTTAAATCTTTACCCCAGTAGAAAATTGCAGTATCATCTGCATACAAAAAAATATCACCGTTTAAATCTAATTGGGAGATATCATTTATATAAATTTGGAACAGAAGTGGTCCTAGTATGGATCCTTGCGGAACTCCGTAGTTTATTGGTAGGTGGTTGCTATTTTGATTATTGATGCTAACGAATTGCTTTCTGTTGCTAAGATATGATTTGAATAGATTAAGAGCAGGACCAACTACACCAATTTTCTCGAGTTTCTTGAGAAGTATGTCATGGCTTACTGTATCGAAGGCTTTTTGAAGGTCAATTAGTATAGATAAAATATAATTCCCACCATCAATGCTGCTTCTAAGTTTACTGATTAAGTCATTTATTGCCGCAAGTGTGTTTGATTTTTTCCTAAAGCCATATTGTTTTTTATATAAGAACGATTTTTTTGATAGAAAGTTGTTTAATCTATCGTAGATTACACGTTCAAAGATTTTAGATAAGATTGGTAAGATAGAAATGGGTCTGTAATTTGAGGTATCCGTTTTGGACCCACCTTTGTGAATTGGTATTACCTTAGCAATTTTGCAACTATCTGGAAAAGTTCCCTCTTTAAGACACTGATTAATTAACTTTGATAAAATAGGAACCAATTCTGTGGAGAGACTTAGAACTGTCTTACATTTGAGTGTATCATAACCAGCGCTTGCATTTAGTTTTAAGGATTTTATTATTTTACTTATTTCTAATTCCGTGGTAGGTTGAAGATATAATGATTCCTTGCTATCATGCACTAATGTTATTTCATTGGCTAGATTGTGTGTGATTTTGTTGTGTATATTATTAGCTAAGGAGGAGCCAATGTTACAGAAGAAATTGTTAAAGTGGTCGCATATCTCTACGTTGTTTGTGATTATTTCGTTGTTAATGATTAATTTATTACAAAAAGTATTCAAAGTATTCGATTGGTTCTGTATGATGTTGTTTATTAACTTCCAGGTTTTTTTACTGTTATTTTCGCATTTTTTAAAAAGATCACCGTAGTGTTTTTGTTTTAAGTTTCGTTTTTTCTTAGTAATATTATTTCTTACTACTAGGAATTCTGTTTTCAATAACGTGTTGTTTGGTTGTTTTTTAGTTTCAGGTGTAATCTGTTTCTTTTGTTGATTAATTTTATAAGGTCTTTGGTTATCCAGTCTGGGTTATTTATGTTTTTTGTGTTAATTTTAGTGATGCTATTATAATTAATTTTATTTGTGAGGTAGTTTACGAGATTGTCATAGTTTAATACCGAGTCGTCATCCATGTTAAGATGAAAGGGATTTTGGATGATATCATTCTTTAGATTATCAAAATCAATATGTGTATATTTTCGGGACGACTTTATAGATGTGTTTTTAGTATATGTGTGAATTACATCAAGGAGTAAGATATTGTGGTCGGATATTGAATTATCACAGTTCGTTAATGAGTATTCTAGTTTTATGTCGGTGAGTATATGATCAATGATTGTGTTTGTATTTTCTGTGATGCGTGTTGCGTGTTTTTTGTTTATTTTGTTCAAAATGATATAGTTATTAAAACTAATTGTATTTGTGTATTAGTAAACAAATTAGTAATTATTCAAATTAGTAAACAAAATAATTACTTACATTTTCTTCGACGGTCTTCTTGATCTTGGCGCCCGCTTCGCTGACTTTGGCGCCGGCCTTGTTGACGGCCGAGTACAGGAAATTCCCGATGGACTTGGCGCCGGCCACTGCCTTGTGTGTTACTGGACGGACAACAAAACATACATTTTATATATTACGTCAATAGATAATAGAAACAATGGGAGATATGGCATGGAAACTGTCACCGAGCGACGACGAAACTGCAAGGACTATGAAAGCGGTGGAGTACAGGAAGTTTCCGACGAACCACTGCCTCGTGTAAGGCCGCGTATTCACGTAACCGTAACACGTTATGCTACGTATAAATCAGCGAGCCGAACTGAACCTCAACATATGGGAAAGAAACGAAGCAACCGCAAATGGCGCGAAACGCCGCTTGCAGTTGATTCGTTCATTTTCGTAATGCGTGGTACGGTTCGCGTTTCGGTTCGCAAATGTATACGTACGCCTACCGTTACCAAAAACATGGTTCGCGAGCGACTTGCGGCTAGCCGACGCCCATATAATAGCTCGAATGTAAACGCTAGAACCTGGTTAACATATCCGCGGTGGTTATGGTTACAGTTCACGGATATTAAATTAAAAACTATATATTACATCGATAAATAATACAAACAAAGGAGAAATGACATGGAAGCGCACCAACTTTTGTCCAGCCACGACCAAACTGCACGGACTATCAAGCGGCCAATTAAAGCTATACGTTTGGTGTGTATTTAGCAACAAAGGCGAGGCGCCGCTGTGCGACGTGTATACGCAATTTATATTAGTATGGAAAATGTTAGCGGCACTTTAATGGGCGCGGTTTCACACTAATAACGGTCCATAGCCCATCTCCATTGTTTCTATCATCTATTATTATACCAATAATACAAAATTTTCATTAAAAAATAACACAGATAAATTATTTTTTTACTTCTTTAGGTCGACACTTAATAATGTAGACATGTTAGCTGATAGCACAACTAAATGACAAAAACAGGAATTCAAATGTCGGATAACACGAATAAAAACACTTTTTTAAAGGAACACATGTCCAAAATATATATATAATGGGAGGTAATAACTAATAACCGAATTAACGTCTTTGTAAAAAGTTAAACAGCACTTACAGCTATAAAGTATAACTCGAATGGTAAAGCTGAGGAATTACACTAAAAACTAAAGAATAGCACTTAAAGAGATGAAATATCTCGAAACCCTTTTAGTGGGGATAGTACCATGTACCCACTGGGAAGTTATGGGTGTAAAATATTCTAAAATGTATAAAAGTGTTCAAAAACCCACAAAAAAATTCCTATATTTCTGACCAGCAAAAAATACTATTATACTTGGTTTTAAGACTTTACAAGTAAAGGGTCTTAAAATTAACACAAATAAGTGGTAACATGAGAAAAATCTATAACGTTGTAAAATAATTCAGCCTTAATACGTTTATTTCTTTAGCAAAATAAGGCAAAAGGGATTCTTTTATATCTAGGTCAGAAAAGTGAGAAATTTATTGTACTCCTAAATCAAACTGTAATAAATAGGTGCTCAAACCTAACTCTAACTCTAACCTAACCTAACGTAACCCAACCCAACCCAACCCAACCCAACCCAACCCAACCCAACCCAACCCAACCCAACCCAACCCAACCCAACCCAACCCTCTCGAGCAAGCAGGAGAGAAAAAATGAATATGGAAAGAACGAGGCCTATCACGCTTCGTGCGTTGAGCTGTATCAATCTATCTACATTTTATATATTTATATAAGAGTGTCGTGCCGGGCGGGCTTTACAGAAATATGTGGATTTGATTTTTACACAAAAATCTACAGTATTGTTTGCATGAGATCAATATATCAGTATTACATAAATAGGTTTGTTTTTTTTAAACAAATCTACAGTTATATTAGGAGACTGATAAAATTTTTGGACACTCGACCTTCAAACCAGAAGAAAGGTCACTGTCCACATGTAATTTCGACAAACCACTACCACCCCCTTTTCCTACCCCAAAGCAGAATTTTTATACTTATTGATGAAATTTTGCACACTTGACGTTAAACTATCTTTAATTGTACACATCTTATTTCAGGAACTCTACGGTGATTTCAGCTAGTGGGGTATTCTGTTACCCTAAGAGCAATAGGCGCCGGTTTCCTGTTCGAAGACCTCGCTTTGAAGTGTGCAGTGAGAAAGGCTTACTATAGGTTTTGCGTGTGTTCGACAGTTGAAAAGCGATTTTGGTTTAGGAGCGTGTTCGAGAGTTGAAGAGTCTTGAGAAGGGATTTTGGGATGCCAAAGTTTGTTCAGATAAAAGTTGGATTTCACATCTCACAAGTTGGCGAAAAGATGTTTTAGTTTTGAAATTGTTTTTTCCTGTTTTAAGTTTTTCTTTTACACATTTAATTCATTTATTAAACAAGTTCTGTTATGTTATATAACAAAAGAATCAGAGTAATAAAAGAAAAACTTTAAATTAAAATGGAATTCTACAAATTAAACTTGGTAACAATAAATAGGTTTTCAGAAATAGCACACGGTCGAATTAAATGTGAAATATAATTATGTGTAAGTTCGGGCGTGTGTAAATTTGAGTCGCATTCTCCTTATTCCAGTGAAATGAAATCTAGAATCTGCGATATGATATTTGTATTCTATTCCAGTAAAATGAAAGCTAGAGTCTGCGATATGATACTTGGATTGTATTTTAGCAAAATGAAAGCTAGATTCTGCGATATGATACTTGTATTGTATTCCAGTAAAATGAAAGCTAGAGTCTGCGATATGATATTTGTATTGTATTCCAGTAAAATTAAAGCTAGAATCTGCGATATGATACTTGTATTATATTCCAGTAAAATGAAAGCTAGAGTCTGCGATACGATACTTGGATTGTATTTTAGCAAAATGAAAGCTAGATTCTGCGACATGATACTTGTATTGTATTCCAGTAAAATGAAAGCTAGAGTCTGCGATATATTTGTATTGTATTCCAGTAAAATTAAAGCTAGAATCTGCGATATGATACTTATATTATATTCCAGTAAAATGAAAGCTAGAGTCTCCGATATGATACTTGTATTGTATTCCAGTAAAATGAAAGCTAGATTCTGCGATATGATACTTGGATTGTATTTCAACAAAATGAAAGCTAGAGTCTGCAATGTGATACTTGTATTGTACACGAGTACCTATTTAAAATATGAATTAGATTAGGACATCTGTAGAAGGGCATAAACTAAGTGTCTAATTCATTGAAGCCAAGAACAAGAGGCGAAATTTTATGGGACATGTAGTTATTTAAAGCTTTTTAAATGGTGGATGAGCTTCTAACGAGAGTCTGCAATGTGATACTTGTATTGTACACGAGAATACTTTTAAAATATGAATTAGATTAGGACATCTGTAGAAGGGCATAAACTAAGTGTCTAATTCATTGAAGCCAAGAACAAGAGGCGAAATTTTATGGGACATGTAGTTATTTAAAGCTTTTTAAATGGTGGATGAGCTTCTAACGTCCATCACAGAACAACATCTAATAAAATCATATAATTTATAAAACCAAGAACCAAGGTAAAGACAATGATACCACCCACCAGGAAAAAAGCAAAGATACCTTATTTATTAATCATAAAAATAAATATTAAATAAATAAAAATATTTACTCTCGGTGGCCGGATGCTTACCGTTTCCGATCTGTCCGGGATTCTCGTCCGTGGGCGTGCCGGACGGGGAAATCGGACGGCTGTCGGCTCCTCCTGTCGCACTGCAAATAAAAAACACAGAGAAACACGGTTTAATAATTATTACGCAACCAATAACGGAATGTGCCGGTGTGAATTGCCCCATCGGTAAATGCATGCAAGAGATGATATTTCTGTAAAGCCTCTTTTACATCTCTTACTGATCTCGCATTTCTTTTTAATCTATTAGGATTAAAAGAAATGCGAGATCAGTTGTCCTGTATACGAGTAGATGTAATATTAAATTTCTACTTCTACCTTATGGCGTCGGTGAATCCATGTAAGGGTTACATTTTTGTAAAAGTATATAGTCAAGTAATATGTTCAGTGGTCATTTGTTGAAATATTTAATGTGATAAGTACGTCTAGCTACGGACATCGACAGTACTCGAGAATTCAATAATCACAGATTTGTGGTATAGTCAACATCGTGCAAGGGTTGGTATTTTACAATTTGATTAGTAAAGAGTCGAAATCAGTGATATCGGGTATTTAAGCTAAATCATACAACAGTTGTGAGTCTAGCTTCGGATATCGGATGTAACAGACAAATTAATTTCAGGTATTACCATAGCTAGTATGTGGCTTCGGTAAATCCCTGCTGGAGTTAGTATTTCGCAAAAGATGTTGCGCTAATTTATTCAAGGCAAGATGTCCAGTGAAATCAGTTGAAAATCTAAAATGTTTAGGGGTGGGGTGTCTAGCACCGGTATTCGGGTCGTCCCAGACACATTATTATCTGGTTATGACATATTTATGTAAAATAACAGCATAAGACCCAGGATGTTGCTGGCTAATCTCAAGCCTAGGTATCGGCAAACAATTAAAGCACGCCAGCTAAGGCGATTAGAAGTCTATATGTAATAAGTAAGTTTTTATTCAATTAGTTCAATAACTTATTTTATATAGATCCAGATGTTTGTATGTCCGCCAAAAGATTCAATAATAATCTTAATAATAATTTTTGGTACAAACGTCTGACTACTTTACATCCTCTTGTGGCAAAAAATCTTTCAAAATTTGTCAGTGAACCTCAAAATTTTCCAAATTTTCTAACTAAGGGCATTACTTATATGTTACCCAAAAGCGAAAATATTAATAATCCTTCTCAGTACAGACCCATTACATGTTTACCGACAATATACAAAATTTTAACCTCTTGTTTAACAGATTTAATATATACTCATTTAGATGAAAAAAATATTTTATCTGAACAACAAAAAGGTTGTCGCAGAAAACATATGGGATGTAAAGAACAATTAGTTATCGATTCTGTAATTCTAAAACAGATTCAAACTCGAAAACGTAATTTACATACTTGCTATATAGACTACCAAAAGGCTTTCGATAGTGTCCCGCACTCGTGGCTGATCAAAGTATTAAATATATATAAAATTAACCCCATTATTATTAGCTTTTTGGAAAATATTATGTCCTTTTGGAATACCAATTTACTTATCAATTTAAAAGGTAAGAAAATAGTAATACCGGGCATTTCAATTAAAAGAGGGATTTTTCAAGGAGACTCATTGAGTCCTCTTTGGTTTTGCTTAGCATTGAATCCTCTATCTAAAATGTTAATTAAAAGCAAGTTTGGAATAAAAGTTAAGGGTAATACAAGGGAGAGTAGTACAATTTCGCATTTATTATATATGGATGACATAAAATTATTTTCGAATTCTGAACAAAATTTAGAGAAAATGATCGAGGTAGTTAAAAACTTTTCAGATGATATCAAAATGACTTTTGGTTTAGATAAATGTAGAACGATCCATATAGAGAAAGGCAAAATTGTAGATGGGGACGAGAGTATATTTAGAAATTTCCAAAATACTAGTATGAAAAGGGATGAGGTTTATAAGTATTTAGGATACCCACAATCAAATAGATTAGACCATACTAGTATTAAAAATGATATTAGGATTAAATTTCAAACTAGGATCAGGAAAATTTTAAAATGCAATCTATCTGCTAAAAATTTAGTAAAAGCAATAAATACTTGGGCAATACCTCTATTAACGTACTCATTTGGCATAGTTAAATGGTCTAATACAGATTTAGATAACTTAGAAAGATTAATTAGAACTACGCTAACAAAGTTTAATTGCCATCATCCAAATTCAGCTATAGAACGAGTTAATTTACCTAGAAATTTAGGAGGTAGAGGTATAGTCAAAATAACTTCTTTGAAACATAATCAGGTAGAAATGCTAAGAACTTTTTTTCCATAGGAAAGCTCATAGCTCAGAAATGCACAAAATAATTAGCAAAGCAGATAGAAATATTACACCTTTAAATTTATACGATGAGAATACCAACATTTTTATAAATCCCAACCAGGAATTATTAGATTCCGGGTCAAATAAAATTTTACACGCAAAACACTTCAATTATCTCAACCAAACGTATGTTGACAAATTTTCGTCAAACAAATGGTTGAGTATTGGAGAGTTGAGCGCAGAAATAGAAGGATTTATGCTTGCCATTCAGGATAGTCATTAATACTAAAAATTATAGAAAGCATATAACCAAAGATACAAATCAAATTGATGATTTGTGTAGAAAATGTTTGGCTTTTCCGGAAACTATAGAACATATTATATCGGGATGTTCTATATTAGCACCGTCCGAGTATACATTTAGGCACAATCAAGTTTTAAAAATAATTCACCAAAATTTGGTAATTAAACATAACTTGATTGACTGCCGTAATATAGTACCATATTATGAATACGAACCAAATTCATTTTTTGAAAACGAATTTTATAAAATATATTATGATAAAACTATACTAACAGACCGAACGATTAGTCATAATAGACCCGATATAGTTTTACATGACAAAATTAAAAAAATATCTTATATCATTGATGTCGCTATTCCAAATTCCTGTAACATTCAAAAATCTTTTAATGAAAAAATAAGAAAATACACAGATTTAGGAAACGAAATAAAAAGAATTTGGCATTCTCAGACTATAAAAATATTACCATTCGTTATTTCGGCTACTGGCATTATACCTAGCTCTCTCATTAAAAATTTAGGCGTATTAGATCTATCAAAAAATTTATATATAAAGATGCAAAAGTCGGTCATTTTGAATACATGTAGGATAACGTAAGATTTTTTAAATATTTATGTTGAGGGATCAGTAGGATTTATAGGCCCTGTTAGAAGTTCTACCGAGCCGAACCCTCTGATATGAAAATATCTGGAGTCGGTGAATTTTTTTTCCCATTTGATCTCTGGTGATTTGACGTGTTGTTGTTCTTGTATTGTTTTGTATTTATTTTACTTATATAATGCACTTGCATAGTGTTGATTGTCTAGCTGAACATTTGTGGAAAAGTGAGTGGAAGGGTTTAGTTTTTCCTATGGGGAAGATTTAACCCGGACAACAAAATCGGAAGCATAAAACAAAAAAAAAAAGATAGCGATAGTCAAACAAAAAAAATCAGGAGTTTATAAACTTAATTGCAATGATTGCAATTTCTTTTACATAGGTAGAACCAATATAAACTTTGAAGTCAGAACTAAAGAACATCTCAGAGCTCTAAATGGAAAAAGTGAATCTGAGTTTGAAGATCATCTTTTGAATAACGATCACACTTTTGATAAAAATTCTGGTCTTAAAATACTGCACACAGGATATAAAGCTTGGCATATAAATAATTTAGAAATTTTACAAAATTAGAAAACATGTTAATATAAAAGCAAACTTAATTAATTGCCAAAAAAAATTATAAACCCTCTTTTAAATATTGTAATTCCTAATTCTGAACAACTCCGCCCACTCTTACCCCTCCCCCCTCCTTCCACTGTTCAATTGCAATCTATATTAAATTTTTGTCTTACTCCTGATGAGGTGAACTTCGTTCATGAAACATGTAGAGGTTATATGTATTAAAGTGATGTAAACAAAGTTATTTGTGTTTTAATATAATAAATAATGTCATCACAAAGTGATAAGCTTTCAGAAGAAATTTTCTTCGAAAAATTAATAATGATCTAATGGACTTTTGACGGTAATTTGCAAGGACTGCACATATATAGGGTGGCACTAAACTCCGGAGAAAAAAAAAAAGGATTTTTTCATCTAACGTAAAACTTACATGTGTTACAATTTACATAATGAAGGGGAACCTTGATTGATCTGTAAATATATATTGTATGCACGAAACTTATAACATTACAGAAAGCTGATTTCTCGAAAACATTATTATTTAATTAATTTAATTATAATACATAGATGGCTGTTAGTCTAGAGCAAGGCAAGCAGTTGGGCGAAATTGACGATTTTGAATCACTGGCGGGCCACTGAATACCTGACGGTTCCTATTTCCATGGGGGGGGGGGTTGTTAGAGAATTTCTATAAAACATAATTTCCCACAAAAAAAAAATGTAAATAAGTGCTCCCCACGAAATATTTGAAATCCATGGGAGGGGGGGGGGGGGGGGGGTTGTTACGGAACTTCGCTGAGAAAAAATTCCGCACACCCGAACATCATATGTGATACCCCACAGCAATTTTTCGAATTCCATGGGGGGGGGAGGTGGCTACAGGATTCCATTTCGACGCAAAGAATATATATTTTTATATATATATTTTTAATATAGATTTTTTCGTCGCTGATTCTCGTTCTAAGTAGCCTAAATAGCGATAAATCGCCGTCGTTGGCAACACTGGTGACCGCGCGCAAGCTGCATTGTTTGTTTTACCGCGGGCCCGCGACACTTTTTCAAATTGGCGGATTGGCGGGTTTTTTGAAAATGTTTCACGCGGGCCACTTATTATTCGTTCGCGGGCCACATTGTGGCCCGCGTGCCTGGGGTTGGGCAGCCTTGGTCTAGAGGTAAATAATTTACATGTCACAAAGGCTGACCACTATTTCCTGAATTTCGAAAAAAATGTTTAAGGATTTTGTTTTTCAAATGTTATATTGACTTTGTTGACAAAAGTTTCCATGGTACGTATATTTCTTTTGATGAGGTTTTTTTTACAAAGTTCTAAATTTCTTACTAATAAAAATAATTGTGTACTGTTTTAAGTAATGTAACGATCCCCCCCTATCCCTTACACACTATCTTGCTAAAGCAGACTGTGATGTTTATTAGCTTAAATTAATTCACGTCAACTGTAATAATATCACATATCAGCAGCTGAGAAACGTATGTAAGTTGTTTATCGACGGTAATATAGCCTTAATATGACGTATTGATTGAAATAATATGGTAAGCATACAATAATTAAATATAATATTACAGTCAACCCTTTAAAAATATGATAATTCTAAATTCATATAATATCTAAATTCCTAGTTAACTACAGGGTTTTCCAATAAGAGGTGTTATTTTGAATAGCCCGCTATTTCGGTAGATGTTACTTTTGAAGCTGTCATTTTTTGACATTTGACAAGTAGAAATTACGCCATTAATAAAAATGGAACGATACACGCTTCAACAACGCATTGAAATTATTAAAATTCACTTGAGTGAATCAAATGCAAATCATCTTGAGGGATGAGGCCCATTTCCACCTCGGTGGCTTCGTCAACAAGCAAAATTGTCGCATCTGGGGCTCGGAAAACCCAAGAGTTACTGTTGAAAAGCCTCTCTATCCTCAACGTGTGACTGTTTGGTGCGGTTTATGGTCCGGCGGAGTCATTGGAACTTACTTTTTCGAAAATGAGGCTGGAGCAACAGTTACGGTGAATGGATTGCGCTATCGAGAGATGATTAATGATTTTTTTATAGCCGGAATTGGATGGTATTGATCTGGACAACGTTTACTTTCAACAAGACGGCTCTACGTGCCACACAATCAACGAAACCATTGATCTTTCACGATTGAATATCAAAATAACACCTCTTATTGGAAAACTCTGTATTAGAATTTTTTCTTCGTATAGACCGCCATCTTTTATATTTTAAACTACCGGACCCCGCAATGCTTCGCTATCGCTAATGTATTTCTAGGGCGTTCCGGCTTCTTCCACCATCCACTACTGTGTGCCACAATTTTACTGTTAAAAACTACATTACATCGATTTTAATTCGATTGCGTGTCTCATTCTGGTTCAGAAATATTGCGTTAAGTATTTTTCAGGCCTTCCCGACTTCTTCTACCATTCAAACGGCTCTATAAACACTCATGGCACTAATAAGAACAAACTTTGAAATTTTCACCGATATCAGTGAAGAACTTTCGGAAATTTAAGGTTTTTTAACAAACGAACACAACATTTTTATTTATATAGATTACATTCAAAGGATATTTTATGTTCTGTTTGAAAAAAACTCTTAATACGTTGGTAAGAATAAAACGACGAAAGCATAACATGTTGCATAAGATATTAAGATCGTAAAAGCTCAAGGATTATAACATTGATTTGTCGCATTCCTGTATAATGATTTTACTAATTTCATTGACGCATCACAGAACATTATTCGGAATTATTATAACTACAGTTTAACATTTATCACTTCAAGCGTTCAAAAAGAAGAAGAAGATGGTTTGAAAGGGAGATAATATGTGTTATAGGGAACGCGACTGTATTAAAAAACGATAAAAACTAAGCGAAAATTGTGAAAATATTTTATAAAACATGACTTAAAAAATAGAGCAAAAATTAAAACATTAAAAAAGCACATTATTAATTCAAAATCAAGTGATTTGGTTTAAAAAATGGATCCCTTAGAAATAACAGAGGCTTTAATAAAATGCTACGAGTAGAACACACTGTTGGCCTGTGCCATAATTTTTTGAACCTTTTTTTTATAAGTTTTCTTAAAAGCCTAGAAAGTATCAAGCGAAAAAAATGCTCCTACTTACGAACCCCATTTTCTGATTTGGTTTTATTGTATGATGTGGCAAGTTAAGTCCTTCAGATTGTTATCGGAAAACATTTAAATATTTGTGCCTGAACTTCACGCAGTAAAATAAAACATGCATTTTAGTGTATTTTTATTGCATACATCAAAACAGGCGGCTGGTATTAAGCGAGAATTTCAACTTTATCCCCTTAACACATTACAGGACATAATTGATCAAATAAACTGTAACTTTAACGCGTCGTTTGGTTTATATGAATATTAGTTAACAACGGATAATTAAAAATTAAAGGTTTAAATTAATTCATATATTTTAACGATCATTTACAAAGAGCTTTGTCGTGATTTTTACGTGTCCCAAATATGGTAGATATTTATTATGATGTGTCGGCGTGTGCCGCGAAAGGTCACAGTAAAACCTTTAATCAGTGGAGAATTTTACGATATAAATAAAGTTTAAAACGTTGTCATTTACTAAATTTAGCGATTATTTTTAAAAATACATAAAACGAGCACAAAATATTTCCCTTTTTGTAGGTTAAGTTGTTAATATAATTTGTTTCGCATCCAAAAAAAAATTATTTTCTCTAATTTAATAAATCAAAAACAATTTTAATTTAAGTACACGGAGAAAAATTAGTACTGCCAATTTATTAAGAATCTCTTCAAATTATTGGTAATCCGGTTAAAAACGGGATTGTAGGCCGTTTCCTGATAAATTTTTAGTAAATTCATCATATATCGAAAAGCGTGTTCATGCACCTGCGTTTGCCTTGAAAATACATAATGACGAAATGCGAAAATATTATGATGTTTATGAACACGTGTTCCGACATGGTGATAATACAATCAATTCATTCGTTAAGGGCCTGAAATCCCGTTCTCAATCGGATTACGAAAATTTTGAAGAGAATCTTAATACATAAGAAATACTCATTTTCGTCGTAAAGGTACTCTAATACATACCTATTTAATTATAAACAATATATTATACAAACTTTTTTTTTTAATTTTAAATGAAGAATTATATAAATAGTCTAAAGAAACGTCACTATTTCAATGACAATTATTTTTTCAAACTTAACCTGTTAACCGGGCGGGACGTATAAATACGTCAAACATAAACAGTATCGGGTACGGGTAGGACGTATGAATACGTCCTTGAAATATATGTTGCGCTCTGGAACGAGCGGGACGTATATTTCCGAGCATATCACACGGAAATTGAGTTTTTAATTTTTAAATATTTTATTTTTTTAAATTCAATGTTTCTCTTTTATCTGTGTGCTTTTATTTATTGTTCTGTAATTATAACCTTTTTTTATATTTTTTGTAATCTTTATAATTGTTTGTAAATATTCTATTTTTTTAATTCGATGTTTTCACATTTTTTGATGCATAAATAAAAAAATATATATATATGAAATTACGTCCACCGGGCGTGACGTATTGATACGTCCTAGTGAAGGAGTTCGCGCCCGTTATATGCTGCGTAATTCAAAACTGAACTCCCCGGTTAACAGGTTAATGTGAAAATTTCTGACAAAGCTAGCCTCCTGGTCAACTTAAGGCTTGCTTGAATAATAAAGTGGATATGAACGTACAAAAAAAATTACAGACCGATGAAACGCCAAAAGGTCGAGTTAAAACAAGGCTTCGCTACGTTCAACAACAAATATTGGCTTTGCCAGGGCTGAGTGATCAATAATTGTATCTGTCAAATTTGACAGACCTTTCTTTGATAATGTATATGTCTTTCCTTAAAGGAACTTTGATGAATGAACAATGAGACATCGAGCACAGCTCGTGATGGAAAGGACGAAGGAATCTAAAAATAGTTGCGTTGAACAAAAAAATTAACACAAAAGTGTGCAAATTTCATGATACCAAAGTTCATCATTCAAAAACCATCTGCTTTACATACGAGTACATAAATACATATAATATTGCGATTGCCAAGCGATATTAGCCCGTTAAGAGCCACCACCAAGTCATTATATCGAGTGACACGGCCCACTATTTTCTACCGGACAGGGTATGGAGGGGTTGTGACGTCAGGGGATATATGACGTCACATCGAGCAAGTGCCCCATTTCAAAACGTCGCTGTATAAAGATTTAATGCCGACCTTGCATGTAAGAACAGTTTTATATCTTCGATAAAAAATAATGGGGTAGGCCTTTTGTTTTAGAAGAATGGTAGTACTTGACTATTTTAAAATGTATACTAAAACGGTAAAAATTATCTATGCATGAAATCTTTTGTCTTTGTCTTAGATCAAATTATCACAATGTCGTTGGTTTGTAAAGTTAACCTAGTTATCATTTTTTTTTTTGGTTTCTTTGCCTTTTTTTATACTAACACAGACCCGTCAAAATTACGGAATATTATAATTATAGGATTTGTGAGGCTGATAATATTTATAAAAAAATATTCTATTATTCTAACTCTTGACATGACCCGACTCAAGTTCACTTTATCTTGCCATGCCTTCTTCGAGGGTCCCCGACTTCTACCATTCACATTAGCGTTATATATTTTACACGCTCAAACCATCAAAGCTTCCCTTTCATAAGCATTCTCATTACGCTTGCATCAGCCTTGCATTCATTGTGGATCCCCATATTTCTCACACTATCATACATGATTTGATCACACATACACCTCAGGGATATCATTTAGTCTACTTCCATCCTTCCTCTGCCAGTTCCACGCCTCATTGCCATACATCAGGGTAGGTACCAGCACTCCAATGTGGACTGCCAGCTTCGCTTTTTTGGTCAATTTTTTGCTAGCGCCAACTGCGTTCAGTCCTCCATTAATGGAGTTACCTGCAGTTACCCTCCTTTCAATATCTCTATCAGCCTTCCCGAAAGAACTTTTTCATAAAATATCTTTCTACAATTCTCAATTGCAAAAATTGTTTGTGTCGCAGTTACCGTGAAACCTTTATTTTAAATAATAAAAATATGACTTGAAAGACCTGTTATTGAAAGTTAGAAACCCTTGCCAAAAAACATCAAATCAAAAAGGTCGACCTATACTAAGAAAAGGATAAAATTACTATCTAAAACATCAGATCTATGAAGTACTGATTAAATAATTGTTGTAGTTAAAGAAGTCACATTAAGGCGAAGCTTAATGCTAAATCACTATTTTGATTAATCTTTTTAACGAATTGGTGTACATTATGAATACCAAAAGATATGCTTTAGATAAATTGAAGGTTTTCCTATCGTTTCGCTTGAGTAGAATACAAATAAAAAATAAATTACTCGATAAAAAATACAAATGTAAACTACTAAAAAAATTTTTTTTTCAATGGAAATATATGAACGCGTAGAGGAAACAACTTTAAAAATACAGTATTATTATAGCTAAGATTATCTATGACAGTTTCACTTGATTAACTTTTTTGCTTTCTTATACAATTATTTACAAAATAAATAAAAAAACAGAATTTGTGCTTGAAATCGAACGTTTCTAGACTCCGTTTGTCAAGCGTTTTTAATGCTTATTACCTACAATATAAGGTATACCAAGAATATACACATTTTTGGCTTGTTCCTTCCTCTTAAGTACCTACCTACACCGCCGATCAGAGCACGTTTAGAAAGAAAAAAATCCCAAGAAAAAGAGACTGAATGAAGCTCTCACTTTGATTTCAAGTGCAAAGAATAGTCGCTATCAACATAATATTACAAGATAAAAAGATAAAAAGGGATTTTCTACCCATAAAAATTAACAATGACCTAGTAAAAATGTTACCCTGTGACTTAATAACGATCACGACATCTTCAGCAAAAATTAAATTGAAATACTTGCTAGATCATACAGTTGAACGCTTAACCCTTTCAAAACTGTATTAAAACTGGCTACGATAAAACATATTTGATTAATAACAGTACCTAGATGAATTATTTGAAAAATTTTGGTGTGTTGTTTTTTTTCAGAGTAAGACAGGGAAAAAACATACTTGGGGAAACTACATATCGTAGACGAATGTATAGTATTATTTAAACAATTACCTGGTAAGATGGTAAAATTGATAGTGCCATCACAAGAAGTGCGCAACACTAGATTGGGTTCTTCTTTAATATATCAGCCGGTGAATACCAGAACATCCTTTGGACAAATGAGTTTTTCTGTTACCGAGCATATTATAAAGCTTCGTTGCTTTATAATATGCTCGGTGAAAAAAGGTTCGTTAAATCTATTCAAAAATTCCATACTAGCTGAGAGAGGGATTGGGTTCTTCTCAACAGAACTACAGAACTTCAACTGATTTTAAGTCCATAGATTGTATGAGAACCCTCTATATTTCATTAGTCACAAGTCAAATGGAGTATAATTCACGTATTGGTCCCCTTTATATAAAATTCACTATAAGAAAGAGTTCAGCACAAGCTTCTTAAGTACGTAAATTTTAAGCTCAGAATTCCTATTGATTACATAAATTATGTCAGTTTGATGAATCAATTGCATCTAATAACAATGTCTGACAGAAGAATTATTTCAGACCTGGTTGTGTTACACAGAGTCATTAACAACTTAATTGATAGTCCTGCCATCGTTTCCACTATTAAATTCCATGTGCCGACTAGGAATACAAGACAAAATATAATATTCTGCTGCAATACATACACCACCAACTACACACTCACTGACCAATAGGATGCATGATCTGGGCAACAAGTATGGGGATGCTATTGATTTATTTATTGACTCCATTTATAGAATTAAGCATAATCTATACCAACACTTTGTCGAATCCTACAAATTAGAGTAGCGTGGGTAAATTAGTTTTAATGTTTTGTCCTATATGTAGTGTTGTAGTAATTTCTTTTTTACTTTATGTTACTCTTAGTTTTTTTTATTATTTCTTAAAATTTTCTCATTATACTTGTTATCACAATTTTACAAGTGTGTATTTTGTACCTACTTTCCAATGGATTACATCTGTTTGCTGTCAGTATCTCATGTATAATACAGATATTCTCCTATGTACACTGCATCATGTAAAAGCCTTTTTAGGCGTACATATAAATAAATAAACTATGTACTTTACTTATTTGCTTAAATATAATTGTAAAGCTGCTCATTGACACAGGATTCCCTAGGGAGATGAGAAGCGGAGGAAAAAAAATAAAAAGCGTAATTTCGGAAAAGTTTTTTTTTAACGTGAAACACACAAGATTCTCAACTACTCCCAACCGTCTGAATCCAGTGAGACTATGGCATCCCCAATAAGGAATTTGAGTAAAAAATATATTCATGAAGATAAAAAAACATGTACTGCAATTCCTTACTAAAGAATAAAAAAAAACTACATACAAAATACACTAACCACAGGACGTTCCCGCTTCTTACTGCTCGGATTGAAATCGTTTTGGCGGGCTTAAAAATACCTTCGAATAACTTCGAGAATTAATTTAACCACGAAAACAAACTTTAAAATTTAAAAAAATACCAGTATTTATCTTTGAATGTGGATGTTGGTGTTAGTAACTTTTTTTTAAATGGACTGAAATTCCTTATTAGGGTGTGTTGTGAGGTAGTGGGGAGGGGAAGGATATGGAAAAGAGGAAGGTGGGGAAGTACCTGGCTATTAAGATCTGGTCACCAAACACGACCAAAGCCATTTCAAGTAACGTTTCAATTCTGAATGGTGCTCTTACAACAGGGTGATACTGAAGAGTATCTTCCACTTTGGAACGTGCCGCAAATATACTTTGAATTAATTTAAATGAGTTAATAGTGAAATGATACAAACTAATCAAATAAAATTTATTTCCGCACGCCGGGATTTGAACCCGCGACCTACGACTTGCTAGTCGAAAGCCTTTCTCCTCGACAAAGGAGGCCGTCAAGTTTTTACGAAAATAGTATCAACCGGCACAAGGCGGGCAGCACGGCATTTTACACCACTTTATACTTTTGAACGAGCGGTGTTCGCGGACGGCGCGTGTATCGTACCGCGACAACCCGAACACTGCTCGCGTGTTTTGACTTGTATAAACAAACGAACTGCGCTCGCCAGAATTTTTTATTGTTTTTATTTTTTATTATAGTTAGTCTTGTTTAATTTTTTTGTTTGTTTAAGTTTTTTTTTTTTTTATTTCTTCTGTTTTGTTTTTTTTTGTTTTACTGGTCAGTTTTAAATTATGTTAACTCTTTATAAAAAATAAAATAACATGATGTTTTTAGTTTCATTTTTGTTAAAAAAAAAAACCGAGTATTAAGTGGTTAAGGTACGGGAACCTGATGGCATTCCAAGGGTTAAGAACAGACCGGCTCCACCATGTACCTAAAAGCCCTGGACGGAGCTATTCGAGAAACATTTGAAAGTGCGGGGGAAGATGTATCAAAAATACCTTTACCTACTAAAACAATTAATGACATGTCCCATTCCCTGTCTCATCACTTTGGATACAAATAATTTCAATTTTTTTTTTTTTTAAGAAAGACAAACATTCCCGGCTTACAAGCAACCTGACAATATTTGAAAATCTCCTACTACCACCACAGTAAGCTGAAAATGTTGCTTATGTTGTGATGGAGGACTTAGCCAGTCGAGGAATTGAACACACTACGCCTGGGTGGGACCCAAACGCGATGTCAACTCGGCCATCGATCGGTCAAATGTTGTAATACAAGATGGCTGCTAAGCAATTTCCCCTTACCCTAGTTTTGACTTCAATGTAATTCATATAATGCTTTGTCCGGGGCTTTTTAGGATCATGGGTTTAACAGGGTATTTTTTTTAGTCATTGGGTTTCATCCTGCAATGGACAACTTCGATTAAAGTTTGTAATAATAAAAATATAGGGAGTTAAATACAGAGTTTTCCAATAAGAGGTGTTATTTTGATATTCAATCGTAAAAGATCAATGGTTTCGTTGCTTGTGTGGCACGTAGCGCCGTCTTGTTGAAAGTAAACGTTGTCCAGATCAATACCATCCAATTCCGGCCATAAAAAATCATTAATCATCTCTCGATAGCGCAATCCATTCACCGTAACTGTTGCTCCAGCCTCATTTTCGAAAAAGTAAGGTCCAATGACTCCGCCGGACCATAAACTGCACCAAACAGTCACAAGTTGAGGATAGAGAGGCTTTTCAACAATAACTCTTGGGTTTTCCGAGCCCCAGATGCGACAATTTTGCTTGTTGACGAAGCCATTTGCTTCGTGGAAATGGGCCTCATCACTCAAGATGATTTGCATTTGATTCACTCAAGTGAATTTTAATAATTTCAATGCGTTGTTGAAGCGTGTATCGTTCCATTTTTATTAATGGCGTAGTTTCTACTTGTCAAATGTCAAAAAATGACAGCTTCAAAAGAAACATCTACCGAAATAGCGGGTTATTCAAAATAACACCTCTTATTGGAAAACCCTGTAGTTGCGTGTTCAAAGATCTGAATGAGGATCTTGAATGTACATTTGTTCATTTATTACCCCCGAATGAACTTAGTTATTTTCGTACAATTCTGAAGGCACAAATAAAATTATGATAAATTGTACCCAATGATAACTGATTGGACGGATTTTTTGTTAGAAACCCGTCGTAACGGAAATTGGCGACACCGCTAACTAATTAAGAATCAAATACTTCGTCCGGCCATGTCGTGATTCAGAATAAAAGAAGAGCGTGTATGAGGCGATATACAAATGTGAAAGAAGCAAGTAGTATGTGCCGAGACGACGTTGTTTGGCGGTCCATCCTCTCTGCCTGCCCCTGCGGGGAAACGGCGTGATGCTTAATTAGTAGAAACAGTTGAGATATGCCATGGAAGCGAGCCGACCTTCGACCAAACTGCACGGACTACTAAAGCGGCGGAGCCAATATAAGCGATGCGTGTAGGCATGAAAAACGGCGGGGCACCGCGGTGCGTAGATGTGATTTGCAGTAGTAGGTAGGTTATGTTAACGACAAGCGTTGTGCCCGCGGTTTCACAGGTACTAGTCATGTGTTATGTCCCATCTCACTTGTTTCCATAAACTATGGGCTACTGCCATTAGAGCACTGTTTTCAACTTGGCGCGCCCAAATATGAAATGAAATGACATATTTCGCGGGCCTGCGGAAACTGAGTCATCAAACTACTGAAGCATTGTTAAGGCGATGCCATACGTAATAATGCAAAATCATGTGATTTTTGTTTGAAAATTTGGTCGCCTAGAAATGTTTCAGATGCTTTAATTAAATACTGCGAGTAGAATACATTTTGGCCTTTGAAATAATCGAGTATTTTTTAGATAAGTCCTTTTATAAGCCCAGAAAAAAATAATGTAAAGGCCTATGAAAACTGCTTTAAAGTTCAAAATCTCCTTATTACGAACCCATTTTCGGTTATGATTTTATTGTATAATGTGGCAAATTAAGTTATTTATAAAATGATCGAAAATTTTTTTAATATTTATGCCTGAACATCCACAAAATAAAATAAAAGGCACTTTTTGGCCATGTTTTTTTCTTGCATAAATCAAAACAGGCGGATGGTGTTAAGCGGGAATTTAAATCTTATCGCTATCTACGTAAGGGTTGTTATTGATAGCGGCTCAATTTAAAATATTACACGACGTAGTGCATCGCCTCAATGCATGTACATTTAGCTGCGGAGGCCGTCGTACCTACTTTAACAGTAGATTTTTTACAATTATTTCTCAATTTCCAGGACGAATAGTTTAAAACGCTGAAGTCTTTGCTTTATTATACCAAATTATATCAAATGTGTCCACTTGATTGAACTCGATTAAATTTACAATGGATAAACCATCCTTTCGAGCCACAAAGCTTATTTCACTGTCCGGTAAAGCTTTTAAATCAAAGCACGTCCTCGCTTTGTTGCGATATTTCCAAGAGAACGAAAATATTATTGCTGATGAATCTTGTGTAGGATTGGGTGGAGAATATAGTACCTAAGAATTAACTAGTAGTTCTGTGAACAGTAGATTTCACGTAATGTGATTATTCCGAGCGCATGAGCGCGCTCTGGCGGAATAAAAAGGTACTATCAAATACAGCAACCATCTTGACAGAATTGGCCTGACCCGGAACACACAGACAAATTTTATAACAAAATAATTGACAATAAAATAATTGGTCTAATAAAAAAGATGCTTTTGTATCATACCAATACTAATAGTAATAATATAATTGGTCAATAAAATATGCATTTCAGCTCCAAAATGAAAAGAAATAAGCAAAACAAACGTGGACACTGCAATTAGGTATCATGTTTTTTAATGTTCTTTGGAAATCTAATAATTTTATTAATCTATAAAAGATGCGCTCCAGCTCCGAAATGGAAATATTTACTAAACCACCGCCATCTTTACTAACAAGATGGCGGTGGCTAAACAGAATATACGTAGTAGGTACCGCTATAAAATAGTTTTGAAGCGGACAGCTGTCTGAACTGGCGACGGAACGCATATCTTCTGAAGAGCAATAATTCGAAAGAATTGTAACGTATCGAATATAATGAATCGAATACATTTTTAAGTGTTATTTGGAGAATCTTGCAATATAATAATTATTATTATTGGTCTTTGAAAGATGCGTTTTAGTTCCAAATACAGGCACCGCTATTAAATTAAGCAAAACAAAACATGCGTAGGTACTGCCATTATATTGTAAAGTAAGATCAATTTATTAAATGTTCTTTTGATAATCTAATTGCCTAAAGTAAAATTAGTTAAGAAATGGGAAGAATTAAGCAAAACAAAAGTAGATCCTGCCATTACGTATCATTTTTTTAAAGTTATTTTGCGATATTTATTATAATTATAAAGATATATAATTATTATTGGTTGATTAAAGATGCGCTTGAGTACCGAAATGGGAAGAATAAAGCAAAACAAATTCGTAGGTATAATACTGCCATTAAGTAGTTTTGGAGCAGACAGCAGTCTGAGCTGGCGACGGAACGCATTATCTTCTGGGGAGCAATTCGAAAAAATTGGAACGGATCCATAAATTTGGCCATTTCAATGTTTTTTGGCAAGCCGTTGCGCGAAACGCGGAATTCGTTTCAAGACTATTTATTTCACGTCCAAATTGGGTTGTCGAGGAGTTTCACAAATGATAACATATTTTTTACCGAATCCGTCTGCAGTCGGGGCCAACGCCCCGGTTTTCTCATATCCATATTCCGAATCTTTCAAAGGAATCCTAGAAAAAAATAGTTCATTCCTTTGAGCGGGCTCCTCTCGAATTCCTCTTGGGTTTAAACCTTTAAGCTAATTCCTTTCTCAAAAACGTTAAAATTTACGGTAAATATCCATAATTCTTGTACACGGTTATTAGACGCAAAACATTTTTTTATCAGTTTAATAATAACGAAAAACAACTCTCTCAGTCACCGGAAATGTAAAATAACTCATTTTAATTGTTATTTCGTTAAAAATTCGAATGATTTTATTATCTTTTTTTCCCGCCATTCTTTGACACAATAATATGAAAATATGTTTTTAAACTAGGTTTTTTTTTCACTACCCAAACATAGAAGCTATTTTAGATTCTTAGATTGGATTAATTAAAATAAGAATAAAAACTACCCTTAAAACTCTCACTTCAAACTAATTGCCTCCGAGTGAATTATCAGTAATTGACTTGGCAAAATTATTTTCATTTTAACGATATAACCATTATAGTGCATTATTTCAGGTGGCTGAAATAGTTGTGTCTCATTACGAAATGGTTACCCAATGAGTAAATAAAATACTCTCTCATGGTTTAACCGTGTTCGGTAATTAGGGATATTTACCAAATTTATTTAATATCACACACCTAGGTATAAATTCCATATAAAATATATAACCATGTACATTGATATCAAAATTTAAGTAGGTACATTTAATAAATTAAAGTCTACAACTGTACCAGCCCACCCGGATATAATGACGACAAAACTTTATAGACTTACAAGTGTTACTACCCTTTATCGATTTATTAACTGTAATATAAATTAAATAAAACGAATAGATTATTAAAAATCGACGTTACTACAAAACGGATATATTTTTTAAAATCACATTTTTTACTGGTGTTCCATCCTCCAGAAAGAAACGTTTTCAGCTGATTTCAACATTTCATTCAACGTGTTTTGTTAATATACTGAATTAGGTAGATACAATATATTATATTATTACGTTATACGTTGGTTTCAGTCATCCATTAGATATGAGATTTTTTGCTCTGTTTTAAATAAATTATGCTTTATTAAATACGTTTCCATTTTGGAATGTTCCTTAGGCAGAACGTAAGACATTTTCTAAACTTTTTTATGTTTGCACTAAACATTTATAATATTTTTGTGTCCTTTGCAACTATAAAAATCAAGTGTATTTAATTATTTCGACTGATCAATTATTTTCTTAATAGTATTTTTCGACTCATCTCTCCCTTTTTGGCACAAAGAAGTACATATTTAACTTCAAGTTAATTTTTCTACAAAATCGAAAAATGTCATGTTTCACCACTTGCAATATTTAATATGGTACATTATCGTGTAGGGTGTTTCAAAATGTCGTGCTTCACCACTTGCAATATTTATTAATTTTATTATGGTACATAAGCGTGTAGGGTGTTTCAAAATATCGTGTTTCACCACTTGCAATATGTATTATTTTTTTTATGGTTCATTAGCGTGTAGGGTGTTTCAAAGTGTCATGTTTCACCACTTACAATATTTATTTATTTTATTATGGTACGTAAGCGTGTAGGGTGTTTCAAAATATCGTGCTTCACCAATTGCAATATGTATTAATTTTATTATGGTACATTAGCGTGCAGGGTGTTTCAAAATATCATGTTTAACCACTTGTAATATTTATTTATTTTATTATGGTACATTAGCGTGTAGGGTGTTTCAAAATGTCGTCTTTCACCACTTGCAATATTTATTTCTACTTTGTAGTAATATTTCTTATAATCTTAATAAACTTTTAATGCAAAAGCTTTTAGAAAACATCTAAAACAACAACTTATCCTGAGTACCTTACCTACACAGAGAAAAATGAGTATTGCTAATATATAATGAATCTCTTCCAATTATTGATCCTATTAAAAACGGAATTGCAGGCCATTTTTTGATAAACTTTTAGAAAATTCCTTATATTCCGACATTGTGATAATATATTTGTATTTTACTAAAAGTTTAACAGTAAACTTATTAATTTATTGGTTAAGGGCCTGCAATCCCGTTCTTAACCAGATTACCAATAATTTTAAGAGATTCTTAATAAATTAGCAATACTAATTTATTTAAAAAAATATAGACTTTACTTACCAACCAAACGATAGAAATATTTTACAGCTTTTATATAAATCAGCAAATCATGTATATTTTTAAAACATTGATTGTTTGAACATATTATGAAAAGAGAAAATATGAAACCTAAAAAAAAAATCATTTCTGTAGTTTACAATCAAATTAATGGAAATTATATATGTAGGTATATTACATGGGGTATTATACCTATGTTATTTTTAATGGATATTATTGTTCTATAACTATGTATTTTAGTTATTGGTTGTTAACATAAAGACTGTTCACTACTACATAGGTGGAAGCAACACCTTGTATAAAAGCCCAAACAGTGACAGCGCCTCTAGCGGTAGGTAGCATGTACTTACATTGAAATCATACATTTGAATTAAGTTTAGAATTTTTATAATTTTACCAGCGAATAGAAATGTTGTCTGAAATGGCTTTAGCCGTGTTTGGTGCCCAGATCCAAATAGCTAAGTTCTTCCCCGCCTTAACCTTCCCCACCCCGCTAACATCAGCCTCACATCATACCCCTACTGAGAATGCCATATAGTCTCTCTGGGAGCAGTTGAGTTAAGTATTACTCTTTCTCTGAATTTTCATACTTTGTTGCTGTGTTATTGGGGATAGATTAATCGGCGGCCATCTTGGCAGTGTCTGGGCTTTTATATGGGAGTGTGTTGGTGGAAGCAATTCACAATTTAAAAAAAATGGCAAACATCAAAGACAAAAACAAAAGTATGCATAAATAAAATGTTAAATATGAAAAATGGGGTCCATCCATAAAATGGTGTCACTGAAACATAAAATAATCATAAAAGCTGATCCATTAGTTGCGCTAAGCAGATGATTTAAATAATAATTTTAAAAATATATTTGTATAATAAATTATTGTGTTGAAATACTTAAAAGTGTATATTGTAATAATATAATGATTATTGTCAGTTTCCTTTCAATGAATGCCTGAAGCCCTGCAAAAACTCTGCTTACAGAAATTTCCAGAATACATATTTATACACTGCGTCCATTTACTGCGCATATAACACAAATTAAGATACATTACTTGTACGTCTCTTGAAACCTTCAAGGTTTATGTTGAAAATATTAAGAGAGATGTTATTTAGGGTGACCGGGTATGCCATCAAAATGATAATTCAACACATTACATTACATACATAACTATTAAACCTAGTTTTTGTTTCATCACTTTTTATAAGGTGTGTTGAATTTTCATTTTAATGAAATATCATGGAACCATTATTTAGCAGCACCACACCCCACAACGTGTTGTGTTGAGCGAACGCCTGCCCTTCCATGTGGTACACATAGCAGATCGTAGTGTCGCCCCTGGCAGTAGTTGTTTGGTACAAACAAATAAACAAATAGCATTCGAGGAGGTATGGTATGGACTATATGTCAATTTATACATACTCCTACTCTATGGGAGACTTTGGTAGTGCGTCTCATAGAGCAAACGTCTTTTACTGCAAGGGCCCCACTCCTCGACTGGAGACTTTGGTAGTGCGTCTCATAGAGCAAATCTTCATGTTGCATAAATTGCGGGTATTCGCCGTGTATTCTCATATAAGAGATCAGAGAACTTCGTTTTATTCATATCAAAAACAGAAATATTCAAGCAGAAAGGTGTTTCTCTAATCAGATATCAGACGTTCTTGAGTTTGCTTTCCGAGCATTTATTTGTACAGTTTTTTTAATGAATGATATTTAATTTATGAGACTGACATAAAAATGTAAAAGTATTTATAAAAATATGATGTCTGTAATTATTACTCTGCTAAGAATGTTAGTTTTGATTTAAAATGTCAATGTGATATTATTATGTGTTTTAAAATAAGATTAATTAATAGAATAAAAAGATAAAACATGCTGACATGGATTAATATTTTTCAATTGTGTGAATTAAATTAAGTATTATTGGGAGAAAAATTTGTTAAGAAAAAATATGTTTATTAAAAATTTAACGGGAAAAGCTTTTAATCTTTTTAATAAATTAAAATATAGCACATATTAGACATGCAAAAGAACAATGAAAAGCGATATTATAATATGATAACATTGAAAGATATTTTAAAAATATAAAGATGCAACTAGAAAAGGAATATAGATAATTAATTATAATATAAACGGAAAGATTAAAAATATTATAACTTAGAATATTATCTCACCAGCAGCTCGGCGCATCTAGGTTCAGAATTTATTGAAAGAAATTCAAGCATGATTGGATGAAATAATTTTGAATAATAAAGCCTAAGATTTCATCAGCTAATGAGAATAATAAGATGATGAAATTTCAGGCTTAAATTATGATTTGGAAGAAAACCAGAGAAAAAATAATTTTAAGTAAAAGATAACTTTTTCAAGGAATTGATTTAATTCCTTTTTTAAACAGATTATGATTACCTCTGTGAAATTTTAGAAGGTTTTTTTTTTAATAACTCTTGCTTGAATTATTTTCCGAATAGAAAGAATAGTTATCAGTCAGTGACCTCATTGCATGGATAACCCCGTACCTAATGTACCTCGAATTGTCATCTTCGTCCTTGGCCAAGTCCTGAGCTGAAGATGCCTCGGGTTGGATGGCCTCAGCAGTCTCGGCGGCGGCTCCAGCTTCTTCCGCTGCTGCCTCGGTCTTCCGTAGACCAGGGATAGGGATCCCGGAACCCAACCAACCTGTCATTTGCGACTTCACATTGGTGAACATGTCTAGTTTGCTGCCTGCCTTTGTGGGACTGCAACAAAAACAGAATATTTGCAACAAAATTATTAATATTTGTGTAAATCTTCTTGATTCATGCATATTTAATGTTTGCCTTTTGAAAACTGTTGTATAAGGTCTTATGACCATGCCATAATAATCGTTGGCGCATTTCCACAATCAATAACACATTTATTGAGTCAATTCAAGTTGAAAATTTTCTAAACAAGGCAAATTCTATTTTGAATCTTAGTCTAATTGGTGTAAAAAGTCGTATTGGAATTGAGTCCCGATTCGAAGAGTGGCTTGTTGGATTCTTGAGACTTCGAAAGGTTTGTTTGATGATCTAACATAAGTTTGCGCTTTGGTTATTGATTGGGAATGGAAAATAGGGAAATGGGGAGATACCTCTGGGTCTTTTCACCAGCCTCCGCAGATCCTCCGTCTCCAATGTCCTTAGTGGGGGTTGGCACTTCTTCATCTTGGGGCTCACCCTTAGCTGCTCCCATCCACGAGCTGACCTGATTCGTGAGTCCAGAAAACATTTTCACAGATAACACTTATATACAACAACGGAGAAAAAGGGTGAAACTTCACAGGGGATTGACACTGGTTAAGGTATATTTAAACACTACCGCACTACACCGTCGCGACTTGGAACATATCACCGTACGAAAGAGAAAACCTTCGGCGACTGACAAATCAGCTGAAACGTAGAAACCGATGCCAGGACAATCGACCAGGGTAAACAAAACTGCGCAAGCAGACCTGCGCAAATTTACAAATGTCAAGATAACGCTGTGTTGCCAGATACTAGTAGTCGCAAGCAAGATTTCGGTGGTTTTTAAATATATATTCAGTATGGATGTAGCATTATATTATTGAAGACGTCATAAAGATATTTTGAATGTTATCCTAGATATCGAACTGAGAGGATCATGCGCCATTCAGAAAAAGCAATTTTAGTTGAACGACTTTTATGAACGGCTAGTAGGCGAGGCAAAAATGTCGGAGGTTCCGTGTTTCTTCTATAAAATTGCCAAATTTCCTTGTTGCCATTGCCAAATCGATCGGACACACAGGGCCGGTTTTAGTACTATCAGCGCCCTGGGCGAGATTTTTACGGCGCCCCTTAACTGCAATTCAATTCCATACGAAAAAAGGCAATGGGTATATTGCAATAACCGTTTATTAAAAAAAAAACTATTTATTTAACAAAACTTCACTTTTCTAGCCTTTCTATCGGCGAACTATTTTATAAGGTTATCAAAATCGATATTTTCAGCAATTTCATTTTCGATTGACAAAGTTGCCATGTTTGTCAATCTAGATTGTAATATTGTCGATCGCAGATAGGTTTTAATCAGCTTAAGCTTAGAAAAACTCCTCTCCCCACTAGCAACCGTTACAGGTATAGTCAATAATATACGCAATACTATCCACACATTTGGATACAGTTCTTGTAGGTTGCGATCTTTGATAAAATTTAAAACATAAGCAGGGGTAACCACATTCTGATTAGGCAAAAAAGATTTCATGCTTACGAGTTCATCACACAACATACAACCATCTATATCAGATTTAGAGTCTACAGTTAATTTCAATTGGAGATTACCACAGAGTTTGACAAGGTCGGGTTTTTCCGGAATCTGTTTTATATTGTACAAAAAAGACCAAGATTCCGAGTACTCATTTAACTGTTCAAATCTTTCATTAACTGAAATTAATGTAGTGTCCAAGAGAGAGTTGAAAAATTCAACCTCAAATTTTTTTTCTGGAGAAGTTATAGGCTCGTCGTGGGCAGTTTCACCAGCTTGACGCTTAACAAATCGAATTCTTGTTGTGGCTCTAAACACAGGTTCAATTTCTAGTTCTTCAGCCAATCCCTTCGCAGTTAAAATGGCGCTTTTAAAGCCAGTATTTTTATATTCTTCTAAGAAAGTGCAGCATTTTTTCAACATTTCTGTACATTTACTGATATCCATATCTGTTGATTGTAGAGATTTACTAACTACATTAATTTGAAAAAGTATGTCATACCAAACAACCAACGAAACTATGAAGCTGAAATCTTTTGACTGTTCGGCTAGAGTAGTAGCCTCATGAGAGACTTGAACATCAGTTTTCTGAGTTTCAATAGCCAAAGTAATTAAAGCGTCATGGATGGCACTAATTTGATAACGGACTGCTTTAACACTGTTTATTCTTGCTTCCCAACGTGTGTCACTGAGCTTTTTTATAGTATATAATCCCAAATGATCGGTTAGAATTTTCCATCGATGAACAGAAGCTGAAAACAATGTGAACAACCTCTGAAGTACCCCAAACAAAGTGACTGATTTTACGGATGACTTAGCGGCATCGCATAGTACGAGATTGTAGCTATGACAACCACAAGGTACATAAACAGCTAAGGGATTTATGTCCAGAATCCTCCTTTGAACCCCAATATTTTTCCCTTTCATATTCGCTCCGTTGTCATAACCCTGACCCCTACAGTCGTTCAATTCCAGTCCGTGTTTATTTAAAACATCAATAATAACTTCAGTCAGTTTTTCACCAGTCGACTCATTTACAGGTATAAATTCTATGAAATGCTCTTTTACTGATACTTTATCGTCATCTGATTATAAATCAACAAATCGTATTGTCAGTGAAAGTTGTTCTACATGACTAATGTCCGGAGTACAGTCAGCTATAATAGAATAATATTTTGATTTCTTTGCGCGAGATATGATTTCTGACTTTATTTTTTCACCGATCAACTCTATTAATTCATTTTGAATGTCTTTTCCGCAGTAGTGGTCTGAAACATCACCCTTCATAGCTAATCGCAAGTGCTCCTGCATAACTGGATCAAATTTGGCTAGTAGTTGTACTAAGCCCAAGAACTTTCCGTTATTTGGCGTATATAGTTTGTCAGAAGTACCTCTGAACGCCATATTGTTTTCAGCTAAGTAAAGTGTAATATGCATTAATCTAGACAAAACATTATTCCATCTGGTAGTTTCCTTTCTAATCAAATGTTGCTCTTGGCAATCTATTGTTTTTCCTGTTTTTAATCGTAGTTCAGTATCAACCCATGAAAGGTAAAACTTCTTGTGTGAAGTGCTATTCTCATGATCTCTATGGTTGCCAATTGGTTGGGGATTCCCGGTAAAATGAACTGCATGCGGTGCAATCGAAGGTTCCATTCTAGATTCTAGCGTTGCAACCATAACAATTTTTTCCTTATATTTAGGGAATTTACGAGTAAGTAGTTAAGTAGGCCTCGTTCAAAGAACGAGGGATATAAAGGGGCGCGCCGGGCGCCTGTGGCGCCCCTTTAAATCCGGCGCCCTGGGCGGTCGCCCAACCGCGCCCTACCCTAACGCCGCTACTGCGGACACATTATCTCCAGGAGAGGATGAAGCTGAGTTCCACATTTTACTGTAACGTTCAGGCTGTTGGGGACGCCAACTAATGCAACATGTCACACGCTTGTCCGGCCCAGTGATGGTATCGTAAATAAACCACTCACGATGGTATGCTGAAAATATAAAACCCGCCAGCTTTTTCGCCAAAACTCAAAAACAGATTTCATAAAAACTCCCCAAATTCTAAAAATTCCGTACTTCAACCAAACTTGAGAAATAGGAAAAAAAAGTACGGGGTTAAAACAAGGTGCAACAGTTATTGACAAGCAGGAGAGGGGGGGGGGTAGAATATTTTTCTGAAATCTTCTCTTTTGTAGAAACACTAGTTAAGATAAACTTGGTGATACCATCACTTAAATATATAGCCAGATACCTTAATTAGTTTATGAAAACATTGAAATCCCCTTACCAACATTATATTTATTACACACAAACCTTTGGTCATTGATCAAAATGCATGTTTACTCAAAATCCTCATCCTCAAAATCAATAGTGCCAACATCAAAGGAAAAAAAATTCTTCTTTTTTTTCAGAGTATCTACTCAGAAGCAGAAAATAAATTGAAGAAATAATATTACATCTTTGGTGTCCACACTATTTCTATGCCTTTCTTGAAATAATTGCGTTTTTATACGAACAATACTATTTAATGATGTTCCTATTGCGTATATACGGGCACAAGATCTTCCTGCATTCCTCCTCAATCTTATAATTATAAACCTCATTAACTTGTTTATTAACAACCTGTCCAGGAAATGTGGCGTACGTCCTTAATGGCAGAACAGAGGTACAAAAGCATTACAAAAGTTAAATTAATGAGTTTAATAACTTAATGAGTTTAATAACTCATGGGAATACAACATCGTTTGTTGTATGTTTAAAAAAAAAAAAAAAACTGCAGTTCTGAAAAGAGGTACTAGTTTATTTTTAAATTGAGAAGGAAAAAAAGATTTTCTATAATTTTTTTTTATTTTCCATACAAAGTATATAAATAAATAATATTTTTTAACAGAACAGCTTTTAAATTATTTGCTATCCAAAGATTCAAACGAAAAATATAATCGTACCACACGTCCAACACTATTTTATATGCAGAGAAATTTTTTAATCTATGGACTTTTTCCATATTAAGTCAGGGGGGTATAACTCCGCTTAAAAACGTCAACACAAATTATAGACATGGTAAAAATCTATGTTTGTGACGTAGGCGATGCGTATTTTTTTTGTTTCTCGCTCACTTTACCATAAGACTCGTGCGCCAGAAAGAGAGGGTTCGCAAACGGTGTAATGCGTGTTCTCGCCGCTAGGTGGCCGACTCATGCTTCCCGCCATTTCACTTCCTCTAAAAAACTGTAAGAAAAAGTTTGACAGACGCCGTTGTTTGTCATCATAAACTTGTCAAATATCTGGTTGTGTGAAACAGTTGATTTATGTGTGATAAATAACATTTATGTGCCTACCGATAAAGTCCTTAAAACGTATTGTGTAAAAGGATGTACGGACAGAGACTATTCGACACAAGTTTCCAACCATAACCTCTGAGAGTCCATTTCGAGAATGGTGTTCAGCACGTATCATGACTACATCCTAAAAGGTATTCTATACTGCATCAGCCTATAATAATAATAATATGTTTTGTTAATTCGGTTAATCTAATAATTATATTTATTTCAGAGCGTAACATCTCAACCAGCAGCGTACCCGTTGCTGCACAGGGGATGCTAGTAGAAAATGAAGGTACCTACATATCTGTTTTATATTACTTAAAAGGGAATAGTTTTGTTCGTCTAATATGTCAATCTTTACTTCAATTTCTCAAGAACTATGATATATTTTTTTCCAGAAATGAGTGCAGGACCCAGTCATGTCTTCTCTGCAACCAGCAGCGTTGCCCTTGCTGCACAGGGGATGGCAGAACATAGATGTAAAATATCTTGCATAGGTGACCCATATGATCCCACTAAGAAATTTGCTATCAACGCTCTTGAAATTCATTATGTCGTCGAGTATGTACTGAATTATAATTGCGAAAATTTATATCTTGTGCCTGTTATTGAACCATTGCCAAATATATATGTTTTGATTGGCTTAATTGTAACGAACATAAAAAAATTTTATTCAATTCATTATCAAAATTACTGTACCATTTATAATCAATGCATGGTGTACCGATGTCAATAGAAAATTAATTGGCAAGGATACACTACCATACAATGGACCTGACTCCATGAAAAAAATGGCAGTACTGCAACATTTAAAATATGCTAAATATAGGAAGAAATGGTTGTCATAACTAATTTATTTTAATAAGTTAAAACCAATTAGGACCACAATTTGTTCCTATAAGCGTCTTTTAAATATCGTAGTACTGCCATGCTCCTCATTAAATCAGGTCCATTGTATGGTTGTGGTGTATCCTTGCCAATTCATTTTCTATTGACATCTCTATATGAGTAGTAGAATAATAACGAAAAAATAAATATACAAGTCAAATATTGTTATCGTTTGTAATTTTAAGCCAAATATTCTCTGATGCGGAGTTTACATTATTCAGTTTGGCTGTATTAGTCTGCAGCCCATTTTCAGTCACCGACTAGTGTTAATAAAAAAATAGTCGAATTAGTTTATTTCATATGTCTAGTTTATATATAGTTCTACTTTTTTATTACATACTTGACATCATAATGAATATTCTCTCAACACCTTCTTTAAATTTTACTCTTGTATTTGGTGTTTTTATTTGTTATTATTATACCCTATTTATTTATCAGGTGCCAATATGTATTGTTAAAACAATAACCTATTGTTAAATTTACTTTTCTGTTAACACTGTTACATTCTTTATGTTGTGTACTATTCCTAAGTTAAAAATATCTAAAAGGCATATAAAGTTTTTTAAACTAAAAAGTATTATATACTTACTATTTATATATGAAAGGTATAAATATTTAAGTAATAAGATAAGTAGGAGGGAAACAAAAATAATAATAATGTAATTAGACGCTAAAACAGTAGGTTGAATCGTTGACTGCCTTATTGACAATATTTTTTTCAATTGCCGTTGGATGTTGAAAGAAAATAACTATCATTTCCAACAGCTAGTTTTATATTGATACAGTAATTTCACCTTTTAAATGTGTTTTGTGCTTATATTATTGTATTTCATGTTTATATTTAAAAAATAAAATTATTGTACATGTAATTATGAGTTTGCTTTTCAGCTTCCTTCTGATAAAACGCTGTCCTGAGAAAATGAGCTGTAAAGGAAGTTACTTTAAAGGTCATTTCTTTCTTAGGACAGGGCTTTGTCAGATGGGACCTTGTGGTCTTGGGTGACATTTTACTTATGTTTTAGGCTAATGAATTGGGTATTAGGTAGGTTCCGAAGCAGAATTAAATTGTCTATGGTTGCGCCTTTTTTTAAAATTTCCTCTATCCTTTGTCGATGGTGTGCTGTGACGTCGGCGATGCGTGGTGTATTCAAATTTGCCAGATCTATGGTTAAAACTTGACGAAAGCAAACGTATGGAAAGAGGGCGGAGTTATCAATCTATAGATAGTTGATTTATGTATTAAGTTGTCAATTTCTGACAGCTCAATATTCAACACACATAGGCATAGGTTTATTTTTGGGTGATAAACAACTGTTATTGTATTATTATCTTTTTAAATTACTTTCAATATTGAATGATAGAAACCATACTTTCCTGGTTATACCGGTGCTGGTAACTTATAATCTATTTTAACAATGAGTAATAATGTGGAGAAGAAAACGATCAACCCGGCTCTGGGGATAGAAATCAAAACAGAGCCAGGACTTTCATCGCCTACCAGACTTCCCTCTTTCAAACGTGCGAGAGATTTGACACTGGGAGGAAGCAAACCTATCGCAAAGAAAATATTCCCGCCTAACCTCAATGCTGTCAGAAATAAAAACAAGACGTAAGTATTTTAATTTTGTGGTTATCAATTTAGTATTATCTTTCTTGGTTTGGCGAAAGAGAGTAATCGATGGCTTACCTCTACAGAGACAATTATGCCATACTTTTTTCTTGTTTGATGTGTTCAAATTGAGAGGGGCCATTGAATCTAAAAGTTTACTAACAGTGAAGCATTATAATGCTTATATTATAAAGTACACGAACAAAAACTTCAGAAAATAAGTTACTACAGTCTTATTTTTTTTTTATATTCAGGTATTTTTTTTTTTACTTGTATTTGAATATTTGTTTTGTTTTCGGGAATGAATGAACAAATAAATGCAAATCTTGGAAGTGGAAACCGACATCTGATCATGCTGAAACTCAGCAGATAGACTCGTTGTCGATGAAAATGCAATCTATCAACTTATGGGGCAATCACATACACACACGCATTTCTCTGAAATCGGATGACATTACAGCAGTTAGCAGTTCGGGTCATTTTTTAAAAATAAAAGTGAATAATTACATGATTCCTTTAATAAAGTTTAATTTCATTCAATTGAGCCATTTGCATTGTGATAAAATTTAGTATAAAAAATTTCAAACACTATTTTTAGGATCAGTGATTTTTGAGATGTCTTTGAGAATATGCTTATTATAGAAATAGGCCATCGAATTTGAGGAAGTCATAGTAGAATACTGAACTAATATAAGTATTTTATACTTATAATTTAACTTACAGTGTGGTGACCAGCGAAGTATCCAGTGATAGAAAGCGTGAAGTTCGAGGAGGAGGAGCGGGGCGAGGATCCAACCGGGGAGCTGGCAGGGGGAGCAACATCCTACGAGCCACTGGAGTCTTCTCGGAAGGTATGTTGTACCATGTAATACTTTCTCAATAATAGTGGATGTGTTCATCTGCTCGGAATTAGGTTATAAGAAGGCTATAATAACATACCTCATAAATAAATAGTGGATATAATGATGGATAGATTTGATACTAACTCCGGATGAACGGCTTTGCATGATAAACAAATGTAAAGACATAAATAAGCCTTATGTTTTTGCGCCGTAACTTCTACTCCCGCGGGCAAGAAATCTTGGTGGTTGGATATGTTTTACTTCTTGAGTTTTTTCATTGAATTGCAGGAGTTGCAGCGGGAGTGCGTCACGGGTCCTCGCGGAGCTACGGGGGTGACCGGGCGGGAGGGGGTGGTGGGAGGGGAGATGGGGGTGGAAGCGGAGACCTCGCCAAGCCAACTCTCAAAATCAAGAATGAGTGGAAGGTAAATGATAATTCTATAAAATACACAAACCGACATGTACCCTTTGTTTTGGGTACAATCAGTGGCGGTTTTCTCTAAGGGGCATATGTGCAGTGAACTCCCAAATGGAGAAAAAGGACAGACATGTATTATAATATTGCGTAATGCATTTTGAACAGCACGCCACTCTTTACTAATAAACTCGGTGAGAGGTATGTACCTCTACGGGGTCAAAATATTTGTATTCTGTCGCGCAGTGGACATTCTTCCATTAGCATTTACTGTACATTGTGTACTTGACATCTGAGCTTCTATAAAATTCTTCACATGTCACATTCCAATAATGTCATATTTGTGTTCGCCTCGGATGAAAGCGAAATAAAATTAGAATTTGTAATGTTTAAGTTAATTAAATAAAAAAATATTGTTGGGGTTTTTATAATTTTTCCTACATTTTTACAAATATGTAGAGTAAAAATTGAATAGATTTTCGAACGGAAATTTATATTAATGAACTTTGATTGGACCTGCTTTAAGAATGACCATGAACCTACCCTGGGTACACTGTACCTGTACTAATACTATAGTAAGAGCATAAATTATACATTTTAACTATGGGTTTATGGTTGAGAAAGGATTAGAGGGTGTGGTTTCGTGGGTAAAGGATTTGCTAATCTCGCACCTTTTTCAAATTCTGCATGATTGCGGGATAGAATTTAGGAATCCCACAGCATTTGTAGGATTTTTATCAAGGAAAGGATTTTTATCAATTGAAATAATGCCAACATTTTTATTATCATTCGGTATCAATTATCTTTGATACTAATTTATGTTATATATAAATTAACATAAATACCAATTTATGTTATAAAAATATATATTGAAAAAGTAACATAATAAGTATTTTAAGAGGACTTTCCTAAAAAATAAATTCTTCAAAAATATTAAAATGTTACTTTCACTTCCAGGACTCTCCACATCAATTTGAGATCAATCATTACTGGTAATATTATTTTAAAAAATCAATTGAAAAAGTTAGGTATGTAATAAGCATTTTAAGATACATTAAAAACTTTATGGAGAGTCCTGTAGTCCATACGTGAATGGATACTATTTGTGCATTAAAGTACAGCAGCGTAAAACGCTCTCTCTGCTTCCACAGTAGTTGATGGGACTATCATCACAGGATGTTTTTGGTGAAAATTAAGTATTTTTTCAATCCCACAAATGCCCAGGATCAAATATTGCAAAAATACTGCAGGATTGCAAACCATACATGGGGGCTCAGTTCAGTGTATTGCAAATTTCGCTCTTATTGAAGAAATGGGAAATATAATTTTACCTATCTGATAATCCAGAGATAGATTGATATACAATGGCTTCCAAACCTACATGACTGGTAAGAGTTCAGTTCTACTGACTTTTTCAGACTTTAACAAAAATTACAGTACATTTGAAAATTTACAGTTCCATAATGACCAAATTCTATAGAATTTTACGATCTCCTGGCCGCTTATCTTCTGAAGATATAGCATTCTGGATCCAAATCCTCGCCTGTGTCACTCAACCTGTCCACCATATGAGAAGAAGACCAAAATCCAGCTCGCAGGATTGATGCATATCAATAAGTCTTTCCTTCAATCATTTTACTCTCTTTCCCCCTAGTTCTTAGTTTCCCCTAATTAGGCCCCAATGCCACATTCAGTTTATGTTTGTCTATGCCCCAGGTTGACAAGGAGATGGAGGAGCAGCAGATTAAGGAACTGATGAATGATGATGATGAGATAGACACCCTAACTGACATCCCCCTGCCCCCTGTCCGACTACCCATCAATACATTCGGTGAGGATACAACTTTGTAAATTCCTGGAATCCCAAAATACTGGCCCCTTCAAAGATAATCATTTGCATTGGGATATCAACTGTGTAAATCTCTTGAATCCCTAAACACTGGGTCCTTCAAAATTTTTGTAGTGGAATTTTAACTGTTTCATCGGGAATAATTTGTATTGGAATATCAACTGTGTAAATCTCTTGAATCCCAAAACACTGGGTCCTTCAAAATGTTAGTAGTGGAATTTCAACTGTTTCCTCTGGAATAATTTGTATTGGAATATCATCCTTGTAATTCTCTGGAATCCCGAAATACTCAGCCCTTCTAAATTAAAAATGTATGTTTAAATATCAAATTTGTAAATCCCTGAAATCCGGAAATACTAGTCCATTGAAAAATAATAATTCGTTTTGTCATGTCAATTGTATGAATCCATGGAATGCCGAAATACCCAGCCCTTCAAAAATAATGATTTATGTTGAAATGTCAAGTTGGTAAATGCCTGGAATGCCGATATACTGGGCCCTTAAAATTTTTAAATTTGTATTGGAATATCAACTGTTTAATGCATATTTTAGGTTCCCTTTCCATCTCCAAGCAAGGAATCATCGCTAAGCCTCCTCCCTTAATAAAGCAGGAGGTCGATATAAAACCCGAACCATTGGACGACTCACAGAGTAAGACAGCTGGACTATCCGATATGCTTCATCCCGTCTTACAGACATAATGCCGTGCATTCCTATTCTGTACCTGAAGTATAAAGCGATTACTCTCAGTGTTCAAGGATGCTACACAATATAGCGAATACTATTCCTACATTTCATTCAAGTGTATTTTTGTATGTTCCATGACAAAACAAAACAGTGACAATAACATAACATTGAGGAAAAAACGCAGCTAACCTAACCTATTCTTTTGTCATGTTCTGTTTTGTCATTGCTCTGTTTTATCTTGTTACCATTACGATCATGTATTGCAAAAGAATCGAAAGGGTAATGATCATCATGATTGCGGCGCTATGTCCCAGGATGGGGTTTGATTTCCTCCTCAAATGCTGTCCACCAGCTGCGGTCCCTTGCATTCTCCTCCAATCCTCAATCCTTCCAGTCTTGCTCCAATCCTCTTAGACGCAGTCTATCCACCTCTTCCTCGGTCTGCCTCTGAGTTTCTTCCACTGGGGTACCCACTTATTAGTGATTCAAATTTATATGCAGAAATATTTGCTTGTTCAAGTCTTTGCTCTGTAAAAACACAGTCTTCCTCTCCTTCTGGTGTCCTTTCCTATCGAAGATTGGCTATAGTCAGTGCAATTTTCACCGTGCAGGCTGCAGCCCGGAACAACTCAACAGATTTGCACTTGTACCACGATGATTAATTTTTGGGGTAATTGGCCATGTTGCACCTCTTCCTTCTTAAGCCAACATTTCAGAAAGTCTGCATTGTCCATCATCATGGCATATGGTGGAGACTGCAAGGCTATCCGAAACGTTAGCATAAGAAGGAAATAACAGCACGACGCGTCTTATTACCCCGGAAACCGATCTTTTGGCTGTGAGGATCTTAAATCATATCTGTACTTCTACCGAACGCAGGTTTCAACTCCATAAATCTTCCTCTGGATTATCAATTGAATAATCTTGATATTCTTTTCTCCTAAATGGGATATTAGAATTATTTTTAAAATATGTATTATTTAAAAAAACAGATTCACATGATTTTTTGTGTAAATTTATCTTGCATTAGTTTCAGTTCTCCCAAAACAATGATTTTTACACTTCTTAGGTTTTTTTGCACTATATGATCAATAAATCTATATCATGTCATGTGTTTGCATAAAATTGTGTGCTTTTTAGATTATAACATATCGATGTATGAAACCATTGATAATTGTAATGATGGAGATGGGCCATGAAGTCATAAGTGTCACAATTATCGTTCATCCGTACTACTGCAATTTGCGTCAAATCACAGTGGCACCAGCCTCTGCCTCTAAGTACACAATAAATGCATAGCTTTCATTGGCTCCGCCGCTCTGATAGTTGTGTGGCGATAGTCGACACACTATATCTCCCTTTGTTTCTATTATCTATGTAAAAAGCACAAGATTTATTCTTGTTTGCAATAAAGATTTTTAAACCGCACTCGAGCGTCGCTCCACTGTACTGCACGGCTTGTCACATTAATACCTAACTTTCTTTTCATTGTTTTAAGGAATAATTATTGCTTCATATTAACACATGTTGAAACTATTTCATTTTTGCCCAATAAATAGGGCAGCAACCGGCTCAATCAGTTGATCGAAGAATTTCATAGTCCCTGTTTCATTTTGCAAATCCTTACACAAAGTCCTTGCGAGTACAGTGTATGAGCGTGTTTTTTTTGCATCCACAAGTCTTTGCCCTGTAAAATGCAGAACAAAGACTTGCACGCATATCATGCATCCAGCATCTTGTATTTTTGCCTCCTCACATAGCAAATACTCTTCCATAAAATCTTCACCAGATTCGTCAGTATTGTTCAACACTAACAGTGCAGATGAATATTATAATGACATACACTACACAGTGAAGTGAAGTACAGCGACACTCTAGTGCGGTTCGACCTATAACTTACTAAATATTCTACTTTGGGTTGAAATTTAAATGCTTGAATTTTTGTTGTATGTTTCTAACAATATCTGTGTTGTTTTCAGTGACAGAAAATCTTCTGACTAAATCGGAAATGAAAGTTAAATTGGAAGATGCTAATACCACCCGTGACACAACCAACTTATTGCAGTCAGAAAAACCCACTCTGATTTTATTACAGGTAAATTATAAACATAAAATAGCTGGATAATCCCAGATTTTAATTATTTTTATGACCCTCACAAGAGCACTCTCTATAATGTAAAGACAGGGGGACTATATCGCCGTTGGGCAGACTTGTGCGAAGGTAGGGGCTACAGAAAGGGATTTATTAATGCGAGTTTTGAAGAGGCCCGGTTTATATGAAGGAGGAAAAACAGATGTCGGTAGCACATTCCACATATGAGCCGACATACACAAAAGCAAATCAAAGAATCATATACGCGCACCGGTGCACTGGGGATTAATGCTGCTAGAAGTATCTGTAGAACCGCTCTCCTTTTGCACAGAATGAAGTAGATTTATAATAAGTATTTTGGGACTCGAGCCAAGATGGGCATAAATTAATAAAATATTTTTATTTGTATTAGCCACAGATAACAGAAATGAGGGAAATAAGCTATGAAGCATTATTAGTATGAAACTGCGCATACAAAAGTGACACCAACATCCTTCACCCGTACTGCTGCGAATTGCACGGACCCATAGTAACGCCTTTGTTTCTACCCACATCCTGAAGATATTTTCATACAATAGAACCTATCTCTATCCCTCATTTTTCAATACATTATGACTTACTGTATTTTTTACACGGTGATAATACAGGGTGTCCGGGGTGATTCCTGTATATATCCCCCACGTTAAAACAGAATTAAGTGTATGTATTAAGATGAACAAAGATTTTAGAAGTACACAAGAAAGGAAATGTGGGCCTATTTCGTGATTCAAAAGCCTGAACAATCGAACCTTAAATTTCCAATACGAAACTGTGTTTCATCATCATTATGAAATTCAAATTAATAGCGATTCACGATGTCATGCAAGTGTAAGAGAGACAGAGCGGGTGGTAAATGGGCTAGAACCAAAAGGTATTAAGTCAGTGGCGTCATTTTTTGCATCATGCAGTTATCATTGTTTTATGTATTGTATTTTGTGGAATTTGTATCATCCAGTTTTTTTTTTCAGTTTCCCGATAGTTTTCCTGGAAGAGGACCGGATGAGGAACCCACAGACAAAGATAAAAAAACAGATGGAGCAGAAAAAGAAAAGAAAACAACGGTAATTTTTTTTAATCTCTTCTGATTCCCTTCACCATCCCGTTCCTACAGCATTGGACAGTGTGTCTCATGGTATGAGTGCGGTGGTATTAAGTTCTTGTGAGTGGCGTAATAAAGATTTTCTCCATACAGGTGGCCTTGAGCAAAATAATTTCCCTGGGAGCCTATGTAATCTTTGGTGATGCTTTGTATCGGGTCTTTATTTTATTTATTTTTTTATATATTTTTTTTTTTATTTAGTACAAGATTATACATTTAAATACATTATTTAAGAAATGTTTTGACTGCCCAACTAGGAGGATTCCCGTTTTAGGACAGTCAAATTAGTATGAGTATTAACATTTTGATAAGTTGTTTGATAAGTATAGTATTACAATAATAATGAAATAATAGGTATTTGTACTTTTAACTGGTGCCTAAGCCTACTAACATGTTTGTATAAATATGAATAACAAAGAGAAGAAATACCATAAAATAAAATATTACATTAAACATAAGATTAACTGCTGCTTGGGTAGCATTCTAATTTAAAAGTATTAGGTAAGTACATATATAAATATAATGATAAAGATTATAACATAAACGTATCTTTTACTGTTTTGTTGGAGTTTTTGTTGTTGTTTTTGGTTTGTGTTTGATTTCATTTTTTGTGTAGTAAAAGTTCACTCTCCTTTCTACCTAATTGATGACACCAATTAGTGGTCAATTTATGAAGAATAGCTGTGTTTTCCTTTTTCCAAGCATCGGGCATGAAGTTGTATAGTTTTGGACCTAAGAATGAGAAGTGTCTTTGAGCGAGAGATGTTTTAGTTGTGAGTGGTACAATTGGATTTCTCCGTGAGTGGCGGGTGTCGTGAGAGTGGTTAATAGATGGGTAGAGGTGGCGTTTTTGATGGGTGTTTAAAATTAATTTTCTCATGTATAGTTGTCTAACATCCAGAACTCGGAATTCTTCAAATAGTGCATCGCTATGATATCTAAATGGTTTTTTGAGGATTACCCTTAGTAGTGATTTTTGATCTTTTGCTAATTTGTCCAAAACAGTTTTTGCACACCCACCCCAACCTAAGGATGCATAGTCTAGAAGTGACCTACACATAGCATCATAGATGAGTTTCAATTCTTTTTTACGTAAGATATTTCTGATTGTCATAAACATGTACGTAAGCTTTCTAACCTTTGTGGCAACTAGATCTATTTGTCCGTCCCATCTAAGATATTTGTCTAATATAACACCAAGGTATTTTATACTGTCTACGCATTCCAATTACAGTTAGTGGAGTCAATGCATTTATGTATAAAAATATTATGTGCTTCCTCGGGTTGGCCCGCTTCTGTCGCACTAAATCGTATAAATTTAGTTTTTTCCGAATTGAGTGTCAGCAGATTATAGTCTAACCAAAGTTTTAGCTGTTTTAATCCACTTTCTGCTTTGCAGTGTACATCATTCCATGTTTTTCCTTCAAATATTAGGACAGTATCATCTGCAAATGTTATAATATGATTGGAAAAATTGCTGTTACACAGATCATTGATATAAATACTGAACAAAATAGGTCCTAAGGTACTCCCTTGGGGTACACCAAATTCTACAAGGGCTGGATCGCTAACATTATCATTAATTTTAACTTGTTGGTATCTGTTAGTTAAGTAACTATCCATCCATTTGTATAGCAGTCCCTGAACACCTATAGCCTTTAGTTTTTTTAGAAGTATTTTATGCGAGATGGTATCAAAAGCTTTGGCAAGATCTAAAAAGAGAGCGATGGATTTATTACCCCGGTCAATATTATTGGAAATAATATCCGCCAGCTTAGCAATAGCATTTTCTGTTCCTAGACCTGGACGAAAGCCGAACTGGTTATTAGATAAGATTTTATGTCTTTCAAGATAGAGGGTGAGACGATTTTTTACGATTTTCTCGATAATTTTTGAGAATGAGTTGAGTAGAGATATTGGCCGATAATTATGTATATCCGATTTGTTTCCATTTTTATGAATCAATATAACAACTGATTGTTTTAAGTGGTTTGGGAATGTGCCTGTCTTGAAACTAAGATTACAAATGTATGCAATGGGACTCGCTATAAGTGCTTTCAATACTTTCAGCAGATTTGAGGAAATTTTGTCTGGCCCACAAGCATTCGATGGCTTCAGCTCATCTATCATTTTCATGACTTCATTAATCGTTGTTTGAATCTTGTCTGTTTTAAGATTAAGATCAGTTGAAGGTATGTTGGCTAGTTCAGATTCAGTTTTCTTACATTTTTCAAGGATTTTATTTGCGAGAGAGGCTCCTACTGAAGTGAAATATTGATTAGCAAAATTAGCCATCAATTTGGGGTTAGTAGTACTTGTGTTTTTCATATCAAATGATTGTATGAAAGACGATTTGCTGTTTTTTGTTTTGGTAATTTGACGAAATATTTCCCAGAAACGTTTTGGAGTTATGGTGTTTTCGTATATGTGTTTTTTGTAGAAATTTTCTTTAGTGGAAATAATTAGTTTTTTACATATGTTTCTATATTTCTTATATTGTTCTTGAACTAGAATATTATCTGGTTGTCTTTTAGCATTTTTATGCATTTGATTACGTCTGTAGATGGATTTGACTAGGCCAGGGGTGATCCATGGCATGAGTTTAAATTGTTTGTTCGGTATAACTTTATTAGTAGTGTGATTAGATATGTAGTATTGTAATTTAGTGATAAATTGCTGCATTGCTTGCTCAGTGTCAGTCTGGTTTATTACGTTTTGCCACTTTTCTGTTGTCAGCTCCTCAATTAGTGCGTGATAATTTATTTTAGAAATATATTTGTTTTTAGGAGGAGAGGAAGGTTTATTTCTTAGGCCGAGCGCTGTGGTATAATGATCTGAAATTGTTGTGTGTATAACAAATGAGTCTGCGAAATCAATGTTTTTAATGTTGATGTGATCCAAGCATGATTTGCTTGCACCTTGTACTCGAGTGGGGGTGTCAATTATCGGAGTAAAAGCGTTTTCAGTGAGAAAACATAAATAATCATCGGATTGGCGATGATTGTCAAGAATAGTATTAATATTCAAGTCTCCAATGATTATTTGGTGTTCTGGGTTTTCTGTGTTGTTAATGATAGAGTGGAGTGAATTTAAAAATGAATCGATGTTGTGAAATGATGGTGATCTATAGATTGTAAAAATGCATAGGTTTTTGTTAAGCACGATTTTTAGACAATTTGCTTGTGTTAAGATGAGTTCATCAACTTGCGTCTGTATACCGTCCCTGACATAGATTACTATACCACTAGCTTTATTTTTTATACTGGTTGTGTGGTACTCAGTATAATTTTGTATGTTTTTGGCAGTGAAGTATTTATTAATCCAGCACTCAGTTAGAACTAGCAAATCGAATTTGAAATTGAGTTGGTCAAGAAATACGAGAAAGTCATCAATGTTGGTAATACTTCTAATGTTTTGGTGAATAATTTTCAGACCGTACGATTCCCAACAATATTTATTCATGTCTTCGGGATTATCAATCACATTTTTGTTACATGTGAGTATGGTTTCTTCGGGGATATCAAAAGATACTTTAATCATTTATATTTTCATTTTTAAAGTTATTTAAGTATACCCACAATGATAAGATTTGGGAACGTACAGATGTGTGTGTGGTGTTTGAGTAAAATAATGTGTGTATGCTTGTATTAGTGAGTCATAGTGTGAGAAGAATATTTTCCGAGGTAATGTGGATAGCTCGTGATTCTGTTGTTTGGCGTACGTTAGTCTTCTTGGAGGTATTTTTTTTTTGCCTGATAAACGAAAGGAGTGAACCTGGGTCATGAAGGGGCCCATATTGTAGGAGGGTGGAAACACAGAGGTCTGTGAATCATTCCACAGCCGAGCTGATGAACTCAAGAATGAGTTTTATGTAGTAACGACCCATTCTCATGTGACAAATGTCATCTATCTACAAATTATTATTTCCGAGACCAAAAAGCTATCTTTGTTTTTACTCTAAGTATGCTCTGGAACAGCTGATTTAAGTCTGTTAGGTACGTCCTGATACACCGTGTGTAATGAATTCGAACATTAAAATTATTAATACACATCGACAGTTATTTCAAGAAAACCGTAAAAAAAAACTCAACCCTCAAATCTCTCATGATTATAAATAGAATTGCTTTTTTACCGCCATTTCTTATAATTTCCGTTATTTCTTATGGAGAAATATACTTTGATATGAATCGTGCAGTTGCAAAACCCGCTCTGGAATTTTTCGGAAATCTGGAGATAGTCACAAAAAACTGGAAGACCTTGTAAAATAATATTTTTTTTATTTCTATGGAAAAATATTAACACATTGTAGTCGGTCGTCACATTGTCGTCGCTTCAAACAATAGACTCTAGCCTATAGCGGGTGTTTTTCGTGATTAGTGCAAAAATATATCGCTTTCTTAAAATTGATACAATTTCTAAACCAAATAATATTTTCGATTGAAATTTTCAAAGAAATCATATATGACATTTGATCATCAAAAATAAATTATAATTGCTTTGATTACATCACAATTTCACCACATTTCAAAGCTGAATATGTATAAAAAACCTGATATTAATTCAGTAAATAGCATTCAATAACTCAATAACTTATAAGTTTAATTGCTTCTTGTCAAAAAAGAGTCTTTTGCGGTTGCCTCGCCTAATTGAAGAGCCCATTCCACTTATGAATCATAGTATTTATTCTTTCAAGGAATCAGTACACTTCATATGTTGATAATCCATCACACACCATAAGTGCATGTATCATTTGGCTTGTAAAGACATTTTTGTAGGGATAAAGTCCTATACAATGATAATATATTCAAATAATAAAATACCAAATAGTAAACAAAACAGTGCGAGCGGTATGAAAAATAGTCCAATACGTGAAATGACTCAAACTAAACTGGAGATTGAGATCGCATAAAAACTGTAGATTTGTGGCGACGCCTTTACAAGCGGCACACTAGCCAATCCGGACAAGGCATCTCAAATAACGTGGACAGACTGTCGCCTAGCACCCAGGTAGCAAATTACCCTTCAAGGCGTTTTATTTCACGCTGATAACAAACCCGTATAATGCCGTTTCCCGCCAAAAACCGACAGTCGACAAAAACGGCATTTGCCGTGTCCCGCAGTTGACCGACAGTCCGCGAAAAACGGCAAATGCCGTGTCCCGACGACAATGTGTTAGTATAATATTATTTTCAGTTTAGTTTTTCGTGTGAATGTATCAAAACCAGCAGAAATTTCCAGAGCGGGTTTTGCATCTCCACAAGTGTTTTGGATTACGAACACGTTTCTGGAACTTGAGCTTGAACGTGAACATGAAATCCACAAAAATCCCTTTAATATTAATAGAGATGACGGGGCTACTTTTAAATTAACCAATTATACTGACCTAAGAGGATTGGAGTGTGCAACACTATGTACACTATTTTTAATGATCAACTAATGTTTATAAGACAAGGTTTTATGCATAGCATAAAGGATAACAAATAATTATAAGCAATAATTAGTCACCTGAAATATCAATACAAATTAAAAATATCTCCCGAGTAAAAATAAATGCTGCCAACGGGAATTGAACCCGAACCCGTACCTTCTGATGTCCGGTCAGGTGCTCTGAACCACTGAGCTATGTCGGCTTATTTCCAACCCTCCAAATAATTCAATATTTACTAGTACATCAATCAACAATTACCGCTTAAAATATATTTTTTCAACTGTAAACAATCAACTTTATTTTTGTACGAAATGCTTTGTTAGTGCTAAATTTCCTACTAGATGGAGTCGAGACATTATATCTACATTTGTTGGTAAAATATTTTGACTTGTCAAATATTATTATCTTTAATGATAAATTAAAGTTTATAAGACAAGGTTATAGGCATAGCATAAAGGATAACATATAATTATATTTATTTTTACTTGGGAGATATTTTCAATTTGTAGTGATATTTCAGGCGACTAATTATTGCTTATAACTATGTACACTGCCCACACTTCACCACAATCTTCACTGTAACACTGTTTGAAACGTTGACTAAATAAGGAGGTAGGGCAAAGGCATAATACCCCCGAAACAAATCACAATATGTAATACTTTTGGCCGTCAAAATATCTAATCATATTTGACGGTTTGATTTTGTTTACAGCACCCAGTCTGCACGGCCCGACATTTAGCCGAGGGCCAAATCGGTAAGATCTGCATCTTCAAGTCCGGCAAGATCAAATTAATGATCGGCGGCACTTTCTACGACCTGGCCCTCGGCACTCAGGCCTGCTTTCGCCAGGACGTTATGTCCGTCTCGGTCAATTCCGAAGAACGAAGTGGTACCATGATCAACCTGGGCTCTATTCAAAGCAAACTGACTGCCACACCGGACTGGGAGAGGATGTTCCAGCAAATGGAAACCAAATGAATGCTTTATAATATTGTGTACAATTAATATAAATTATTTTTAATATACATTCAATGATGTAAAAAATGCATTTTATATTTTTATGTACATATATGTATTTGAATTTCGATTTTGTTTTTGTGAATGATTGCAAATCTTGGAAGTGGAAATTAACAAACTTGTCGGCATCCGATATTCTATCAATTTTTTATGGCAATCAAACATACACACGCAAACATATTATACACATTTCTCTGAAATTGGATGACATTACCGCAGTTAATATATGAAATAAATGTCAGTCCTACCCAATTGGGTTTTCAACCAGTCAATTTCACGGTTGACTCTGGTCCCCTAGGAGAAAAGATCAATACTCAGTCATACCAAAAAAAAAAATCTTTGTAAATAGCTGCTAGCTGTCCCAAGAGATGGCGCAACTAGGTCAAAAATAGATGTGACATTCTAAAAAAAACTTTTTATGGGTTAATTTTTGTGTATTTAATGAAATTAGGGTAGACAATAATTTCTTTGTAAATGTTTAAACATTTTGAATTGTAATAGTAAATATACTGATACCGCAATAGTAAAACATTAACGAAAGGCCCAACCCAATATATTATTGCCATCACAATTGATTTCGTTTGTCAATTGATTTGTTTTGACTGCAATTTTTTTGTTGTTGTTTGGGAGTTGCTAACGCTATGATTAGGACACGGCTACTCACATTCGTACATTGCCTCATACATACCCTTGTTATTCTTGATTTCACTTGTGCCACGTCTTCCTCGAATGCCCACAATTTTTCAGTAAAGTTCATTTTTATAGGTTACAGAGTTTGGAGTACTAGAGAATATATAATAAAACATTCCAATGGTGTAAATGTACATTTATTTTACTACAAACTACAAGATGATACAATAAACTATGGTAAGACAATATACTAGGAGGTCGCTTGAGCTTTCTCCTCCTCTTCTGACTGAATACCGCCCTCGCGTCCAGCGTAGATGTTACCATTAGTGTCTATGGCAAAGTTATAGTCCACGGTGCTGTTTATTGCTGCCTCGATAGCTGCATCCAGAGTATCCGGGGTGATGAACAGCTTGGATTGTTCCTAGAAAAATAAACATATTTAGAATATTGCTCAGACATATTTATTTACAATTACCTACTTAATCCTGTAGCTACAACTAGCTGTACCCCGCCACGCGTTCCTGTTGTGCCTCAGTCTGTCTGTGCAGATGGGGAAAAATTAGCGCGTGTTGCTTTTATGTCCAACAGATGGTGCTGTTTTTCAAAAAGCTTGTTTCTTTAACAAATTGCACTGTCGCAAATGACATCTATATAATATAGATATATAAAAAAACATGCGTATTCAAATTCAACGTTTTGTCAAAATTTCAAAATGACCATTGATGAACTTTCCAAGATTTAAGATTTTGAACAAACGTACATTTTTATTTATATTTACATTCAGACAATAATAAATTGATGTTTAATATTCCCCTGGGAAATTAATATCGAATTCTCTATAAATAATATCAATATTGTCATTTTTACTTTTGCTGTCTTTTTGCTTATGACGGCAATATATAATAATAATTTTTGGATAATTTATATAACGCCGTTTTCGTGAAAAATCACCTCAAGCTGTACAAATATATTTGTTAAATAATGAAAATATCTTAAAGACCATTTAAAAAGGTCACAGATAATGCAAAATGAATAGCAGAACTGAAATGCGAATGGGCAAGCAATGCCGCAAATAAAAAGGATTGTTTGTGCAAAAACCTACTAAACTGCAGCAAGACAATATCACATTACGCATCAATCAGAAAATAAAGCAATAAATATATATAGCCCGGACTATAGTAGGGACTCTGACTGGTTAAATAGAAACTGACCTTAAATCGTCTGATTTTCTCATCTGAATCCTTTTTCATTTTTTGGATTAGGAGATCCTTGCGCGCCATTGAATTGATAATATCCTCTTCTCTCTTAGCGAACGTCCGTTCCAATCTCTGCGCTCGAATTAATGCTACTTCTGCATTCCATTTGTTATTCTCTTCTTCACATCGCTTAAAATCAATAGACGCTTCCAACAAACTCTTCTCGGAATTAACGTTTTCTAGAGAAGTGGTCTCGGCGTCCAACTCCTCCTTGATAAATTTTTTGACTGCTCTCATCTGTGTTTTGTAGTGAGCGTGGATCTTGAAGAGTTCGATTTTCTCTTCAGCGGGGATGACGGGTCTCACAGGTATCCTGAAGAGCTTGCTTTTGGCAACCGGGAGCCATCGGGGCTTACGTTTCCATCTGATACTTTGTGTAAATTGGGTAGTGGTTACAGGATATACATAACAGGCTAATGATTTCAATGTTGATACATCTCCTAGCGAACACCGAAACATGTCGAATTAAGAAACGGGCGGTTTCTGTTATTTTTATTTTGTGCTGAAGAAATAACTGGAAAGTCGAAGTGACAGCTAAATAAAATTTTCTAGATTTTATTTTGTAGGTTATAAAAACATGTATTTTTAAAATCTATGGTTATTGTTTATGAGAAACATAGCGATGGGCAGAATCGAAACATTAACTTGATCGAAACATCAAAAGAATCTTACCTAAAAATTAACGAATTACACATATTCGCAGTTTCTTCGGTTGGTAGATAATATCATAATTAAACAGATTATACCTAACATTATCAACATAACATAATTACCAAACAATAATTGCGTAATCCCAAATGCATATCAAATCATATTACGAAGTACGTAACAGAATGCACCCGCGGGAAGAATATCTCATTTGTCAAGCAATTAGGGTCCGAGATATTTTTGATGTATCGATGAGTGCTGACCAATGACGTGACTGCTTTTATATCGAATAATTCTGACCAATGACGTGACGGTTGTGGTTTCAAATATTTTTTTAACTGAATCGATTTGTCCTTGACAATTAATATAAATATTTCGATGATTAAGTCGAGTAAATCATCGATGATTTATTGATTCTGCCCATCCCTAGAAAAATAATATTTTTATTTTCCTTTATCTATGGCATACTCGAATAAATTCGTCGTCCACGGGTCGGTAAGCAATCGACAAAAACCAAATGCCTAGGACCCTGTGCAGATAAGTTTCACACTGAACTGCGCTGCAGACCATTACCTTACTATATCGAACTTAATTTTCCGTCTACTCACCATTCGATTTGGCAGTACAATGGCTGCACAGCCACACTGGGGGAAGTTGGGGTTTGCCTACGCACCATCCGTCACCCCATTTGGCAGCGGGGTGATTGACTTTGATGTGAATGGTTTATTTATGACTTTTCTTCGTGAACACGTGCTGCGCGCAAACGTGTCATGGTTCCGTCACTTTCTATATGTCAACGGATCGGATTAGAGTGGGCTTTATTGAAAAAAAAAACAATAATCCTATTCGTAAAATAAAATATTAGGCAAAAAATGGTTAGCCTAAAGGCGTAAGTTTAGCGACATAAACATCGCAATGAAATAGAATAGCAGAATTCTTCCTGAACGTACGAAGAAAAAATACTTATGTTGAGTAATGATAATTTATTAAGAATCTCTTTAAATTGTTCGTAATCCGGTTAAAAACGAATGAATTGATAGGTTTCATAATAAACTTAATGTGAACGTATTATCACGACATCGTGTAATGATACTGCCTTGTTGATGATATATATTTCTCCTGGTCACGGTAAATCAAATGTAATGAAATGGGTTTTATGGACTAATTTCTTCAGACTTCTCCTGATCACGTGGACCAACTGTAATGATCCGACCTTCGGAGCTACCTATCTGAGCCTCTCGACTCATCTACTAATTAACTGAGCCTACCCGTGGCTGTTAATGGAAAATAACCCTTCGCGGGTTTAAAGCTCCTAACATTTTTTTTTCAAATGTAAGGAGGTTCTACCTCCTATTGCCTAAACTTCCACGAGTCCCCATGGTTTTTTCACATAATAAACAAAACCTTCGTGGCTTTATCGTACAATAATCTTTCATCTAACGTTGTGTATTTTTTTTGTTTTAAGATATGGAAAGGTTAATGTAATTCGTTGGTGTGGTAACCTATGCTCTTTTAGCAGATATGTGCTTTATTTCAAATAAATCCATTTCAAATGGAAATGCAAAATGCAAAACGGGTGTTTTCCATTTTGCATTTTAAATGCTTTTCTAAAAACCATTTTGCATTTTAAATGCTTTTCTAAAAACCATTTTGCATTTTGCATTTTAAATGCTTTTCTCAATGTATTTTCCATTTTAAATGCTTTTTTGCAACATTCTTCCTACTATCTCCACTCATCTTTTTTTAAGCGCAACATATACACACGGATAAGAGACATGTTAAAGGAGCTGAATATTTTGACGGTGAAGCAAACTGTGTATTTGAATGTACTTATTTTTATACATAAAATTAACTTAGGGATGATGTCTAAGGAACTGAAAAGAAAAATAAATTACAATAACGAGATACACGGACACGGGACGAGAAATTCTAAGCAAATTAGATTGCCAACAAGAAAAAAAACAAGCACCCAAAAATCTCTGATGTACCAGGCCGTTCAACTCTATAACAAAATCCCGAAGGAAATTGCTGTGATAGAAAATATTAATAAGTTCAAAAATGAATTAAGAAAATATGTCTATCTCAATTATTAATGTTTCTTTTTTTGTGACTTTATTGAAATATTTAAAGAAAGATTATGTTTGCCAAACAATGTACATGTTTATAAAACTATTAGCACACACGAAGATGTGAGCTAACTTAAGATTAATAAATAATAAATAAATAAGCCCCAAATATCAGTCGGTCCTCAACCTCGCTATGAGAGATAATTTCCATGTATCAAGTTGCTCCCTGGCAATTGAGTGATACCATTACAAAAAATACTGATTCAAATACTGAACATGGGGCCATGACGCTGAAATATTAAATGTAAGATACCAGTTTCTATGTTTTTACGTTGGCAACATTAGTCCCGCGCAAATTTTTTGTGGTATAATCTGTAGTCGTGGTGTTTTTGGATTTACCATCATGTAATATGTTTGTTCTACATTGATATCCATTATTAAATGACAAAATTGTTTAAAAATTCTATAATTATTTTAATTGTTTGACCTGAGAAACCATTTTTCATTTTCAATGCATTTTTAAAATAGGTATTTTGCATTTTGCATTTGAAATGCTTTTCTAAAAACCATTTTGCCTTTTGCATTTTCAAATGGAAAAGTTTTGACTTATTTCCATTTTGCATTTCAAATTGGTTTTGGGTACCCATTTTGCATATCTCTGTCTTTTAGAAGGTAGAGTGAATGAAAACTCGGCTATTGAAAGACTCAAAATATTTAAACCCAATCTAAATTGTACTAATCTTTCTATTCTGTTTTAATTCCGATCCTAGATATGAATTCTAACTATTTCCTCTGCCGTAGTAATGAATGGCGTGTACATAACCTATTATAAACACAAAATAAAGCAATATTAAATTTGACATACATTCAATTATTAGTAATGGTAACCATTTTCAATCGAAGTCCTCTATGTCTGCAATCTCCATCTAACATAAAGATTTTTTATAGTTGTTGGTAAACACTAAATTGTGTTGATCGGTAAACGAACTCGGAATAAACTTTTTTCTGCAAAATCTGGCTCCTCCGACGCCAAAGTCACCAAAATGATCAGGGATCGGACAATGCCTTCATACACCCATGTGGCGCGGAAAACGAGACCGGTTTCGACCTCTTCTTGCGGGACACCGTGCTTCAAGTTAACCTCCTTTGCCGTCATGTATGTCAGTAAAGCTTCCTCCTGAGTTCTGAGACTCCCAGATTCCTCCACCTCCGGTAATTACATCTACTGAAGCGAACCGGTTTCGTCTTCTGATCAATCATATACTCACGGTTGTTGTGACATGTGGTTTCCTAGGCCAGAAATCACCTCCAAGCAGGCACTGTAAAATGGTTGCGATAACCGAAGGTTCTACATTGCCCAGTTGAACAGTACATAAGAAGATATATATGTAACCATACGTTTTTTTATAATCTGTGTAACGGACGTTGTTGGCCACATTATTTCTTTTTATCAAAATATGTTTACATTTATAAAAATTTCCAACTCCACGCCACTGGCAAAATCCTCATTCCCCGCCACTGCTCATTTTATATCCCGTTTCGGCCGAAATTTTTTGATTTTTGATTTTATGGATTCTTTCGTAATCCTCTAACTAGCTAGGGCTTATAACAATACCCTTCATGTTTCTAGCTGACTAGTACTGCGGCTCATTTGGCCTTATTACTATTATCTGATGGTTGTATTTACTTGACTGATTTTATATTACATTAATGAGTTTTATGAGGAAATAATGGCCTGAAAACTCTTGCTATGTTATGGTTACCCAACACCTGGAGTTGAACCAGGGTTATAAATTGGTTAGCTCAGTAAAAGGGTAGGCAGATGAGAGCTCGGATCAATCAGAGGTGGGGAACTTCTTAATTCATCTCTTCGTCCATCGGTCAGGGATTGGGGCAGGTTAACACAATAATCACTCATGAGTAAAAGGCACAGGTATATTTAACATCCTCTAAAGAAACACATGGTTGAATTGAAATCTCTACTCTCTCTCTCTAGGATGACAGGGTGAAACGGGGATTTTACATGAAGTTAACGATTTGAACACAATAAAAGGGTATGCCGAAGAAGCTTACTGGTTTCCAGGGTTCTGATGAGGGGTTGGCATGACGTGACGAGCTGGAAATAGCCCGCGCTCGAAAGGGCGGCGGTACTGTTGAGGTGATGTTAGGCACTTGAGGATTCGACGGTAATACAAACGACTCCCAACGGGCCGAGTATATAGCGGATCCAGAACATGTTTAAGAATGATGCGGCAAACTATTGGTTACATTTATTGAGTTGGTTAAAACACGCGAGATCTACGCAAGGTTCGGGCGTATTAATATTTGCCAAACTGGGACGCAGAAAGCGTGACTGTCCGAGGCCCGAGTAGAATTGTGACTGCTGAAGCGCGCTGCTTGCTGCCGTCATGGCTCGTTATGTGCACGTGATTTGACCATCTGGTCGCGTGGTCTGCCAGAGTGGGGTGACCAAGCCCTTTTTAATGTAGGGTGACCATCCTTTTAATTTGTAGGAAGACTGTATTACGTAACACATTCCCCCTCCGCCAGTAAAAGGCGACGTGGTAATGAAGCTTTAGGCGCTAAAAATCCTCTTCACCTTGTCGTGAGGGAAGTAGAGAGTGAGAAGCAGTGTTGATTTGAGAGAAAAAATTACATGGTTATGCAATGATGAAAAGACAACATACAAGGTTATGCAGTGATGAAAAGAACAACATACAAGGTTATGCAGTGATGAAAAGAACAACATACAAGGTTATGCAGTGATGAAAAGACAAACATACAAGGTTATGCAGTGATGAAAAGACAAACATACAAGGTTATGCAGTGATGAAAAGACAAACATACAAGGTTATGCAGTGATGAAAAGACAAGGACTCTAAAATTTCATTGGTCTGTAAGCTAAGTTTGAAGAGCGTAGTGTTTTCGTAGAGTACCAAGTGGACGTAATTTCACTGAAGTTATAAAGTTACACTTTCACTGTAACTTGACCCATTTGAGATTGCACTCAAGTATCACTAGGGCCTTAGAAATTGAACTGTGCTTCTTGGTTGTGGTTGAGAGATGATGAAGCGGAGGGCAAGAAGTATCCGGGTTCTGTTGTCGTACCAGCGTGAATTCCATTATGCTGATGTGGTGGAGCAGTGGTTGTCAAAGTGAAATGAAGTTGGTAATAACATGGAGTAATACCATTAAGTTGATTGATGGTTGATGCGTGCAATGGCTATTATGTTGAGTTTGCACATCGGCAAGTGGTTGATTAGCACAAACGGCAAGTGGTTGATTTGCACAAACGGCAAGTGGTTGATTTGCACAAACGGCAAGTGGTTGATTTGTACAACGGCCAGTAGTTGATTTGCACAAACGGAAAGTGGTTGATTGCACAATGGCAAGTAGTTGGTTTGTACAACGGCCAGTAGTTGATTTGCACACACGGCAAGTGGTTGATTGCACAATGGCAAGTAGTTGATTGCACAACGGCAAGTGGTTTATTTGCAGGAACATAACTAACCCTGAGCTGGCATGCTCTGAGGTTGGTTCTTTTGAATGTGGTTTGAATGATGAGACAATTTGATTTGCTACTGCACGCACGACTCACACCTAATTTGGGTGTGGTCGGGTGTTTTGGGTACGCAGAGATTGGAGAGATGTCAGTGATGGAAGTGAAGGCGGCAATGAAGTGAAGCTCAGCTTGCAGGTGATGAGGAGGGCTGCTGGTCTTCTTTTTAATCCAGGGACAGGTTATTATTAGAGCCAAAATTCGTGAAGTTTACCTGCCTGGTAGACCAATGATGAAAAAACGTTTGGAGAGAAACAAATTGTGTTCAAGAGAAAAGACAAAAAGACAAAAAAACGTAGTTGGTTAGAGAGGAGAGAGAGTAGAGAGAGATTCATTATGCTGACTATGCCATGAGTATCCCGAGATTGGGGAGACAAAAAAGTATCACGACTGGCGTGAGGTTACCTATTTGATATAGGTAGGTGGTTGTACCGTAGTAACACCAAGTTTCTGAAAGAAGTTGGCCTTCCATGGCCGGTGTTAGCGCTTGAGCGATAACAACTTACGACTTTCAAAATTACAAGAAATGTGTTGATTACCTAGGAATGGGGTGAAAGGGAGAGATTATTTTGAAGCAAATTTCATGGATAAAGATTGTCTTATAGACAGACGATGCGCTATGTGCGTAGGGTACACTTTCCAGATTCATGAAATTAACCTCAAGGATAATGAGGGATGAGAAAAAAAATGGCGTTGAGCGAGAAGGTCTGTTGGTGGTGGGGCTGATTCCCCGTTCGATCTCTTTCAGAGAACGAAATATGGTCAACCAGCAGATTTCCTAACTTTTATAATTACACATGAATTTGATGGAAGGGTGAAGGATGGAGGATTGAGCAGCGAAAATTGATAGTGACTGAGCTAATTCTCAATTCGATCTCTATGTGAGGACGAAATATATCAACCAGCAAACTCTTTACAAATGTACATGAATTTGATGAAAAGGTGAAGGAGAATACACAGTAATAACAATCTAATCTTTCACGTGTATTTGGTGAAAGATTAGGGGTCGTTTTTAATCTTCTACAGTTTGTGAGAACATGACAGACCCTTGCTCAAGTTTCACAAACCTGGGAGTTTTCTTATTCGTCTCCCAGACAACGATTTAGGTGGTTTTGTGTCACTGTCCCGATTAACTCCCACGACACGATACCTCATAACCAAAAGTGAAGCTGATGGCTAGTCCATGGTCAATGGATAGTGGATGGTTCTTGGGTCCGCTGACAAGAAGTCCACAGGTATCAGTTACCGAAAAAATTGCTGAATGCACAGCTTCATGTTTGTTTGAGTAGAACAAAAAATTCTCACTACAGTGAAGGACATTTCCCTCAGTGTCATGAGTTATACAAAAAAGGGCCCCAATTAAGGGTGACAAGTCAGGGTAAAATGATCTACGTCCGGTAGAACAAGTACATAGTGTCAACTTATTTAAAGAAAACAACAACAAGATATTGTATCGTTCGCACGAATCATGGTATGTATTATAACGTCTCCACGTCTCATGTAGAAATTGAACGAATTACGAAAGAACCCTAGTATTGAAAGGACGGTACAACAGTAGATATTTATAACCAATTAATGGAACAAATTATCTCTTTGGCCACAGTGTATGTTAGCCAGTAAAAAAAGTAATTATAACGAACTTCTCGTATCATGGTAGATATTATAACATTCTCATGTATAGTGTTAGATTTTATAACGATCCCTCGTCTCATGGCGGATATTGTAACATTCTCATGTATAGTGTTAGATTTTATAACGATCCCTCGTCTCATGGTGGATATTGTAACATTCTCATGTATCATGAAAATAACATATCAACGTTCAATAATAAAAAAGTACCATTTCAATACCGGAAAAAAGATACATACACAATGTCAAAAACAATCAAGTAGTGGCTATTGGTATTATCAAAAAGGACGATGGCATAACCTTTGGTTGGGTTTATGCGTTAAGTTGGCAATAATACAAAACATATGCCTATAAGGATGTCTTACACAAGACACACATATAGCAAAAGAGACCTACTTGGTTTTACTTACTCTTTGCTTACAAAAAAGGTTTGTAGTGGTTTATTTAAGACCTGATAGGGTTTTACCTACTTAAAATGACCAAACAAAAACGGGAAACACTCTTGGTGTTGCCAAAATTGCCACGAACACGAATGTTGTGAACTTTATGATACAAATTTGATACAAAAGGCACCTGGAGACACAGGATGACTTAATATGAGTGACCTGACTCGGTGTATTTGACAAGGCAAATTAATGCTATTTAAGTCAAAATATAGTAAACAATATAACAAATTGGGGTCAGGAAGTTGAGATCTTATGATTTTACTTACTCAATGTGACCGAAAGGTGTTATGTACGATACAATGTTATTGATGAGGAGGACAAATCGGAGTTTGTTCTCCTTTACAACAACCTTTTTCAGAATTGACGTGTCAATATCAAATTCTGAAAAAACAAAATTAGAGCAAATGGGAATGTTGAGCGCCATTCAATTTTTTTAGAAAAAAACTGAAAAAACTTTAAACAAAGGTAATTGTAACTTTTTATTTGTTACACCTGTGTAAACTTGAATCAAATGACGATACCGAACTGGAATTTACACATGCATTGTGATTACAAATTACAGGGGTAGAATATTCACCTCAATTGGGTGTATGTTGCAAAAGGGCCATTGTTTTATGTACGATGGAACCCATTGGAACAAATGTGATGAACAAATGTGAAAGAAAAATGTGAAGAACAAATGTGAAGAACAAATGTGAAGAACATGAGAGAAAAAAAAAATTTACAAAACAATGTTGTACGTGACTTTTTGTGGTAGTTATGACAAAAAATAGTTATGTATTTAGTGTCGTAAGTGTCAGAATGGTGACGACTAACAATTAATGTCCAGGGACGCGACTCCGGGAGCATCAATTGTTTGGGAAGAAGAAAAGTCTCTTGACTAGAATGATCAGTTCCAGAGAAGATACGTACAAAATATGAGTACAAATTATAGACATTACACGGTGAGGTGTGACAAAGAAACAAAAATAACAAAGGGTTTATACAAAAGAGCATAGTAGTACAAGTATGGGTGAGAAGAGGTTTAAAACCACAGTTGACACTTCTGTGTTTTAGAAAAAAAAGGTAACCTTGCAGAGGTCGAAAATGCGAGTTTTTATATGAAACAAACGCGTTAAGACATGCTGTTTGTCTGCACGAGGGCCAAATCTCGTGGGACAAAGGTAGAGCCAAAAGTTTGTTAGTTATGGGTGTGGTAACCTAGTGGAGGTGGTGTCCATTGTGTCCACACTTCCTAGTTTGACAATATCTTTCACGTGGTAGTTACCGATGTGTTTACCAGAGGCGTCCGATAGGGTATATACTACATCTGAGATTTTTCTCAGCACTTTTGCTTTAACAAAGCGAGGAGCTAGTTTTGCAGAGAAGTACAGAGCACCTTGTGAGAGTGTGTTGTTGCGTCTCCAAACTGTGTCGTTTTCCTTAAAGGTAACATGTTTCCTGCGTAAATTGTATCTGTCTGTGTCAGAGATTATACTGCCGGGTTGAAATTGTAGCCCTTTTATGTATTTCCTGTTGCAAAATGTTGCGTATTTAATCAGGACGTTTTTGGTTTTGTTGAAAGGAGAAATATTCCTGTCTTTTAATTCTTTTTCTAGGCTTTGAGTACTTTGAGAGCAGATGTTGGCTATTATGCCTAAGGTGTTGTTTTGAGAATTCATTTTGTGGCTAGTCGAGTTAGACATTGTGAGAAGAAAAAAGTATTGGTGGCTGGGTTATTTTTTTTTTACCAAGGATTATCTTGGATTTTTAATGAAAAAGTCCGTGAAATGCGCGTTTTGAAAAAAAAAAATTTCGAAAAAAATTCCGAAAAAATTTCAAAGTCCTCAACATGTGAAAAAAATGGCCAGGGGTTATCCTGCATTTTTAATGAAAAAGTCCCTGAGATGTGAGTTTTGAAAAAAAAGTTCCGAAAAAATTTCAAAGTCATTGGTTTGTGAAGAAAATTTTTGAAAAAATTTTAAAGTTCTCAACATGTGAAAAAAAATGGCCAGGGGTTGTCCTGCATTTTTTTTGTTTTGAAAAAAAAAAATTCCGAAAAAATTTCGAAGTCCTTGGTTTGTGAAGAAAATTTTTGAAAAAATTTTAAAGTTCTCAACATGTGAAAAAAAATGGCCAGGGGTTGTCCTGCATTTTTAATGAAAAAGTCCCTGAGATGTGAGTTTTGAAAAAAAGTTCGGAAAAAATTTCAAAGTCCTTGGTTTGTGAAGAAAATTTTCAAAAAAATTTTAAAATCCTCAACATGTGAAAAAAATGGCCAGGGGTTGTCCTGCATTTTTAATGAAAAAAGTCCACGAGATGCGTGTTTTTGAAAAAAAAATTTTCGAAAAAAATTTCAAAGTCCTTGATTTGTGAAGAAAATTTTCGAAAAATTTTCAAAATACAGATTTCGAGGGAGTATTGTTGGTTCTTTCAACAATTTTTTGGGAGGTTGTGGTGATTCGTGACAAATTTGTCTGAGTTTAGGCAAAACCAGTTTTTGGTTATTTATCCGCAAGCTTCCCTTTACTTTGCTAAGGCGTGTTTTTAGGCACAGAATTGGCAAATGTCGGGGATTTACGTCAACGCGAATCTCAATTATATGTAAAGAGTAGGTCGGCTTTCTATTTTTATAAAACTCAAACCCGCCTTCATTACATACAAAACGGATTATCAAATGGCAGAAAGGCTTTAATTTTCCCCGGTTGTGTTCATGTCGGCCCGGTTAACACGTTTTTCAACGCGTTACTTACTCGGCCGCAGGCGTATACGTCTTATCAATTCCACAAACAAGAAATTTATTTTGTATCATGTACAAGATTTGAAATTGTTGAATTGTAGTTTATTGTAGTTCGTTCCCACTAATAGTTGTATTTGAAAAGGAAACCTTTGTGGTATTTGGATCACTATGTGATGTTTAAGATGTCCGAAAAGGAGTAAACGTCGATTGTGCACTTTGTGATAGAATACCGGTACTTGAATTATTGTCGAGTGATGATTCGTAAAAGTTATAATTTAACACAGAACAGTTCTAATGTGACACGGTTATTTTAGATTTGACGCGATGGTTTGTAGAACAGCTATGATTAATTGGAAGAAAACATAGTATTCAATGGTTATTACAAAACAAGACATAAAACACAGTGAAGGAGTGCAAAGTTATTTCCAATTTGACCTCATGATGGACGATTAATAAACTGAAAGAAAACCCACGTTGAAGCCAGTGCTATGTTATGGTTACCCAACACCTGGAGTTGAACCAGGGTTATAAATTGGTTAGCTCAGTAAAAGGGTAGGCAGATGAGAGCTCGGATCGATCAGAGGTGGGGAACTTCTTAATTCATCTCTTCGTCCATCGGTCAGGGATTGGGGCAGGTTAACACAATAATCACTCATGAGTAAAAGGCACAGGTATATTTAACACCCTCTAAAGAAACACATGGTTGAATTGAAATCTCTACTCTCTCTCTCTAGGACGACCGGGTGAAACGGGGATTTTACATGAAGTTAACGATTTGAACACAATAAAAGGGTATGCCGAAGAAGCTTGGGAATTGTTGGGAAGCCCCTAAATCTCCTCCGAAGCTACTTAGATGATAGATTTTGTCTTGTTGAAGTCAAAGGTGTCTCGAGTGGCTTAGGTAAAATCACATGTGGAGTGCCACAGGGATCAATTCTTGGGCCTCTGCTTTTCTTGCTATATGTCAATGACATAACTAAATGTGGTATCTCTGGAAACCTCCAACTTTATGCGGATGACACTGTAATCTATTATCACAGTACAAGCCTGAGTGACCTGGAGTCTCAAATGAATGTAGATGTCTCAATTCTAGCTAATTGGCTGCGTATTAATAAATTGAGCCTCAATATAAAAAAAACGCACTACCTAACTTTCGGTAATAAGGATTATGTGCCCATGAATATCACACTTGGAACTGAGAAGCTCCAAAATATAGAAGTCACGAAATATTTAGGGCTATTAATAGACTCTAAACTTTCGTGGAATTCCCATGTTGAGCACGTGAAATCTAAAATATCCCCAATAACCGGCGCACTGTACCGACTCCAAGGTCTTCTCTCTACATCTCTACTACGGGCCACATACTATGCGATGATTCACTCCCATCTGAGTTATTTAGTTAGTATCTGGGGCACTATTACTAAAAAACAAATATCAGAAATACAAGTGATTCAAAATCGAGCAATAAGGAATATCTACCGTCTACCGTGGGATACACATATCAAAGATATATATTTAAAGACAAACATAATTCCTTTTACGGTTCTACCTAAATACAATATCACTTGTACAATATTACAAATCATACATAGATCCTCACACACTAACATCAAACCAGCATTTAATTCAGACATACACCAGCACAAAACACGGTCCCAAAATCTAATACACCAAGCATCGTCTACCCACACAACAAAATTTGGTATAAACTCATTACAATATATTGCATATAGACAATACAATGCATTACCTAATGAAATAAAGCAATCAGTAACTAACAAAAAAATATTAGTTAAAACGCTTAAAGATTATTTCCTGAAATTTTTTTTAAACCAGTGAATTTTCGCTCGCTTTCATATGTTGGTTTACTATGTTTCATGTGTATAGATGTCTCTCAGTATTTCTAAAATCTCAATTCTTAACAATGTATTTTTCCTTTTTTATTTATTTTTCTTTTCCTTTTCAATATGTTGTATTTTTTTAAAAAGTGTAATATCCTTGTAAAATGTATTTTATGTGTCTGTACTTCCCGTAATGAGTTTTATCTCAACTCATTGGGAATAATGTGTTACTTACCATGTTTTTTTGTAATACATTATAAATAAATAAATAAATAAAGCTTACTGGTTTCCAGGGTTCTGATGAGGGGTTGGCATGACGTGACGAGCTGGAAATAGCCGTGATGGTGATGAATAGAGGTGATGTTAGGCACTTGAGGATTCGACGGTAATACAAACGACTCCCAACGGGCCGAGTATATAGCGGATCCAGAACATGTTTAAGAATGATGCGGCAAACTATTGGTTACATTTATTGAGTTGGTTAAAACACGCGAGATCTACGCAAGGTTCGGGCGTATTAATATTTGCCAAACTGGGACGCAGAAAGCGTGACTGTCCGAGGCCCGAGTAGAATTGTGACTGCTGAAGCGCGCTGCTTGCTGCCGTCATGGCTCGTTATGTGCACGTGATTTGACCATCTGGTCGCGTGGTCTGCCAGAGTGGGGTGACCAAGCCCTTTTTAATGTAGGGTGACCATCCTTTTAATTTGTAGGAAGACTGTATTACGTAACACTCTGACTCCGAAAAGCATCGGTACCGCATCGCGCACCTACCTCTGCCGAGCGGCACGATGTTCAGATTTTCTATGTACAAAATTTACTAACAAATAACAATTTAAATGTTACAAATGCCTATTTTTTACTTGTACATCTCCTCGGCGGTAGTTAAATAAACACTACTTGCGATGTGCTACCACTGAGGAGATATTTAAAATGCTTTTTTTAACATATTTGTGTAACCATTTTTGTACAATTATTTTTACTTTTTTGCCTCTACAAAAATCCAGGAACCTCGTAGCATAGTGAATCTTTTCTATTTCGGAGCGCTATGTCTCGGGGGCCTGCGAAAAATACTAACTTAACCATTTTTACAAATTTGATCGCTTCAAGATCATTTTTACACTTTTATTTACAAACTTTTCTTATTTTTTGTCGTATCTTGACAAACTAAAAATCTAGTTGTCAAGATACACATTCTTATAACTGCTATGTAATAAAACAATGTAATTGTAATTCAGGCGAGCTTTCAAAATCTTTGCAAACTCCCAAATTTAAGCGTCTGCCTTCGGATATACCACCGGCAAAATGAATCCCCACCATTTTTCGGCCGACAGCCAAATGTCGGCTGCGAGTCAAGCTTATTGCATATAAGCAGCAACACAAAAATATTAAATCAGTTCATCTTTACCACCAAAAACAAGCGTTTTACTATCAACAACTGACTTCTGCCCACCAACTGCCTCACCTCGCCTAGTCTTCTGCTCCAAACCTTCTGGTGTTACCTCATCAAGACCAGCCGGCCCTGCTCAGGAAAATCGCCAACGCCAGAAGCGAGCAGAGACGACAGCACACCCAGTGCCCAACATTCACAGAGCACCGGGTGCGGGAGGCAGATTGACATAAATTTGTACCACTATCATCATCATCGGCCGTAAAGGAGCATTCTCATCGGTTGAAGACACGGTTTGGAACCGGCGCCCAAATCTACAGTCTTGTGCGGACTCCCGTCTAGTACAATCTGCAATGTATTACTTTAGATAATACATCCCAGACTAGGGAGTGCCGAGATATGGAGCTGACACCATCCATAGTCGGGTTACCCCGTTTAGATACATTCTAATATACATACTAAAATATACAATACACATAATAGACATACATTTGGTTTTGGTTGATAGTTTTATTATAGAGAGCTATCATCTCATAGTTGATTGATACTGGGAACCTAAATATGTACTTTTTTGGTACACACTTCATTGTTTGTTGAAATTTAGTTTGACAAAATTGTGTTGAAAAACCTGCCCTAATGGGACTTAAGAAAAAGAGATAGTATTTATTTTATTATTTTCACTTGTTAAAGTACTCGCTGAATTTTTTGGTACTTATTTTAACTGAACAATAAGACCACAAAGAGATTAAATTAAATCAAATCCAATCATTATTATTATTTTTTTCGAACTATTATTTTTAAACAAAGATATAAGTATTTATTATTATTTTCCCGAACCATTTAATTTTTTTTTTCTTTTTAAACTAAGATGTAATTATTTACTATTAATATTTTAAACAAAATTGATACTAAATTATAATCTATTTTTGGTACCAATTCACAAACACATTCACTTTAGATTTCCGATAAAACACTTAAATTTAATTTAAATAATTCACCATTCATTTACACTTGTCACTTTGCTGTAATCACTGAGTATAAACATTATTTTATTTTCACTGGTTAATTAAATTAAAACTGACTTATTAAAATTTTCAAAGAGATTTTAACACTTGTAGAAAATTCACAAAATTTCCTAAGTCCAGAGACTTGTTTAATTACCTGATCCGACGTATCCACGCGTTAAACTGCACCTCCCTAACTCCTTCCGAACTCTCCAAAAACTCCGACAAACTGTCCAGAAATCCGCTCTGCACCTGCATTTATACTGTCTTCAATACCAAAATGACTTAAGTCAATTCCACCCTCCACACAATACGATCTCCAATCAAGTCGTAAATTTGAACATATCTGCCATTAGTTTCGGATATTTAAATCTTGTCACTTATCCAAATGACAAAGTCACAATTCGACAACGCCTCCAAATAACTTGTCTCTGTTTTTGCAGGGCTGGATCAGTATCCTTTAATTATTTTCATAGAGTTCGTCGTAAGGTTAAATGTGTTTTTCTAGCTGTGTTTAATTTCGTTTGTTTTCTGGGGATATTTTCAGTCCATTACTGTATCTCCTATGCACATTTCATATTCAACGTTTCTTATCTATTTCTTTATTCCTTAAAGAATTTTCTCACTAATTTCTGTTCTTTTCGGGATTGTATAATTCAATCACTATTGTTCTTGTCTTAGCAGGTAAGTTTATGTTCGCACTGGGTTCCCTTAATCCAATCATGTTTGTTAGTTTCCATCTTCAATTTCTACCTTCCTCTGGTTAATATGTTTCTTTAAATTCGTTTCCGTGCTCATGTGATGTGTGAAAACCTTCCCAATTTAGTATTTTTATTGTATCTATCTGAAATCAATTTCATAGTACTGTTATTCTCGTGTATATTCCAGTTCTTGCCAATCTGTCAGTCTGTATGCGTTCTTTCTTCCAAAACCCCGCTTTCTATTTAAATTTCACTTGGAAAACAAATGTTTTCATTTATACCCTTATGCGAAATTTATGTACTCATTGTTAAAATTCAATATCCTGTGTGTTCCAATGCCATTTCTCTCAGTTTTCTTATCGCGTTATTTTCTTCTTTTTCGTTCACACAAATTTTTCTGAAGTTTTCTCCATCTTTCAAGCACTTTTACCGGCTTCATTTCCTAATCTGACTCTGACGCCTAACTTTTATCTCTTTCTTTCACAGCAAGCAATTAAAATATAGTTTATTACCCTATTTGTTTATCGATCTTACATGTACTCTAATATTTTATTGTGTTTTGGTCTCTGTAATTAAATTAAATGTATTATCGATAATCTAAACAGATCATATATACTCCATGTTAAATAATTGAGCAATAAAATATTAATTGGTCTCTTAATTACATCGAACGGTGTTATGTTTAAATCATAAAATTTTATCGTTTTATATCGTCATTTCCTTTGTTCGAGCTTCAGGGTTTTATAAACTCGCTATTACACACTACATCATAGTAGTCCAAAATACATCATTTACAATTTTTTTTCTCTCCTTTTTTTTAGTCCCGTGTAGTAATCCAGTTCATTCTCTAATTTGTGTCTCCCAGTTTCGTAGAATGTTCGTTTCATTCCAAATTCATATAGTTTCCTCACTCTTCCGACCTTTGCAGTGGTCAAGATTACGTATTTTGACATTGATATCCGTTCATCTCTTATATTTCGATTTATCTGTCCTCAGATATTGTCATTTATTTCCCTAAACTGACTTTTTGGGACCTTTCACTTCATTTATGGAGTTCATAACCGGATGTTCTCGATGCCTTTCGGGACAAAGAATCCATTTGTTTACATCTCCGCACATCGACCCTATCGTACGCGTGAGACAATTTCGATAGTAAATTATTCCTTTGTTCTGGAGTATTTATCTCAAATTGGTCGCTAAAATGTAATCGTCACTCCCATAATTACGCCTCTTTTTCTAATTAAAGTTTCCTGTAGTTAGTCCAATAATATTCGCTAGGTGTCGCCGGTATCCTGTTTTCCTCTGTATTTCTTATTGTGTTAATAATTTTCGTTTTTCCCAGGGTAGGGATTTTCTTTCCGGGTGTGAAAACTTGGGAAAGTTCAAATCATCACAATCGGAACACGCGTTCATAAAAATCAAAATATTTCGTCATTGCGTATTATCAAATGGAGTTCATTCTACGCACCACAAAACCATCCAATAAACCTTTTACACTTTAACTACTACATATGGCATACGTAAGATCTCATCTTGAATTTGTTTCTGTCATTTTGAATCCTCAATACTAAACTAATATTAACCGAATTGAAAATCATCAATGTAACCTTTAAAAACGAAGAAAAAAAATGACGTACTGTTTCTTTATAAGATCGTGAACTGCCTTATCGTCTAACTAGCTCTGTTAGAAAATGTTGCATTTCGTTGCCCTGAACCGCAATACCAGATCGAATACCTTATTTTACATACAACAATTAAAAGCAAAATTTAGAATTCCATAAGAGATGTTGATATTTTCCACTGGATCCAAACTTAATTTCTTACTGATCCGTGGGATACTTATGATGAAAGGGGAATCGTTTCACAATATGTTTCCCCTCGGAAAATACCTTTTTTCTGGTTTATTTTAGAATGAAAATATGTTATGTTTACGCAAGACAAGTGTGAGACCCTGTTGAAGAATTCCATTAGAAGTAAATATACTAGTGTTAAGTCTTGTAATCATTTCAAGTCATTCTGCTGCATCTTACCACTCATGTCATGTAGTTTGCAAAATTGCCTTTATACACGTAATCGAACAGCTTTATAATGTTTATTATTGTTAAAATATTGCCAACACATGAAAAGCTGTAGGCATCCAAACAAAATGCCATTTGTAGAAGCCAGTTTCAATAGTATTTCTTATATTTTTTGGAAGCGACTGTATTTTTTCGATCATAGTTAAGTACTGTTCAATTGTATTTTATTGAATATAATATGTTGAATATGACAACATGATGACAACCCTATACTGACATCTGTCAAAATTCAAATTTTATCGTAAATAATTTGCGGTGATTTTCAAATTTTAATTTAATGACATTTTTTAAATTTTGTTTTCTATAAAGGTGCACGAAAAACCAATTTATAATACCGAGTCATGTTTTCGTTAAGTTCACAGAAGAAGTATTGGACGTTTGGCGACGAATCGGATTTATTTCGTTTGCGTGAAAAACATAACCTCGATTTCATCGGAAGGCACGGCACACAACTGGAGCAAAGTATGTGGTATCACTATTTTCTCTCTGCCGAAGAAGAGAGGATTCTCCTCAAACAATATGAGCTTGCGTTGAAAGAGTTTTGTAAAAGGTTCAATCCACCAATGCCCAAGTGTGTAATCGGCACGGCCTTCCATTACTTCAAACGGTTTTACCTGTATAATTCTGCTATGGACTACCATCCCAAAGAGATTCTCGCTACCTGTGTGTATCTGTCTTGTAAAGTGGAAGAATTCAATGTATCCATGAGTCAGTTTGTTGCTAACATAAAAGGTGACAGAGAAAAAGCATCTGATATAATATTAAACAACGAGTTATTACTGATGCAACAGTTGAAATATCACCTCACTGTGCATAATCCATTCCGGCCTATAGAAGGTTTTCTAATTGATATTAAAACACGTTGTTCACTTTCAAATCCTGAACGTTTACGACTAGGGATCGATGAGTTCTTAGAGAAAACATTCCTAACAGACGCTTGTTTGTTGTACGCACCATCTCAGATTGCTTTAGCGGCAGTTTTGCACGCAGCCAGTAAAGAGCAAGAGAATCTGGATAGTTACGTGACCGATACACTGTTCAAAGATGCGGGGCAAGATAAGTTAGCTATCTTGATCGAAGCTGTCCGGAAGATCCGCTCCATGGTCAAGTCTGTAGAACCTCCGCCCAAGGATAAAGTCAAGGTCCTGGAGAAGAAACTGGAGAAATGTCGGAACCAGGAGAATAATCCAGACAGTGATATCTACAAGCAGAAGCTCCGAGAAGCCATTGAGTCGGAAGATGATGTATCCTTCATGAGTATCACCAATACTTCGCTGGATATGGGAGTCAACCATCTTTCTTGACTAGACGAGACAGTCTAATCCTATAATAGTAGGTAAAGACTTCACTTCCCTTCTCCTTTCTTCAGTTATCCTACGCCTTATGTTAACAGATCCCCGTGGACTGATAAACTTTTCAATTTAAACAAATTCATATTTCGTACTTACCCTACAGAGGTTTATATTTTCCAATTATACGAAATTGGTGAGATTTAGCGGGGAGTCTGCAGAGCTGTGTACTTCAGTGTGAAATAGTAGGATTTAAAAAAAACTTTCAAAATGATAACTAGACATTGGATTATATGCTTTTGTACCTTTATGATCATTAGTGGATGCTTGAGCTTTTATTGATCATTAGTGCACATTTGATCATTAATACATATTTGTAACATTTTATTCTTCAAAATATCAGCTGTTCTAACTCTAAGGACGGGTGGTTTCAGAGAATTTCAACAATTCATCAAATTTTAAAGTTGATTTTCAAGTTCTGTGAAGGTTCTATTAAAGTTCTGTTATTATTTAAGTTTTGTGAAGCCATTGGCTAATAATGATATAATAATAGAACCTCCACAGACTTGAATAGAACCTTCACAGAACTTGAAAATCAACTTTGAAATTTGATGAATTGTTCAAATTCTGTGACACAACCCGTCCTAATTAGAAATTGCTAATATTTTTGTCTTTTCTGAGGTAAGGAGCAATTTTTGGAACCGGCATCTTCCGGAAATTTTGAAAAATAGATATTTGTGGTAAGAGAGTAATTTTTTTTCCCGGTTCCAAAGGACAAATTCCTGTTTGTATTGTGTAAATTAAGTATATGTTTTGGTATTGTTAGTGTATATTTTGGAATTGACAGTGTATATTTGCATTCATAAATCGCCATGTTGGTAGTGCATATTATAATCCAATATCTAAAGAAAATCATTATCAGGGGGGTATAACTCTGATCAAAAATTGGAACCGAAATATGATTGTCTAACTATATCCACCAATGAAAAACTCTGAAAGTCTATGGAATAAACTTTCAGAGTTTTTCATTGGTGTATAGTATAATAAGTAGGCTCCGAATGCGAATTGTACTGTCTATATATTGGCAAATCTATGGTTTTTTAGGACCAATTTGTTTCATACAAAAAGCACAAAGATATCGATCTAGTGAGTGGTTTATTTACGATCATTAAGTTGAAGATTTTACCACTCACAAGTCACATATGTATAAGCTCTTGGTATGTTCAAAATGCCACTTCTAGGAAATAACTATAGGTGCACAGCTAGGAAACATGACAAATGTGCAATCCGCATTTGTCGAATGGTTATTTCTACAATTCCTTCTTGTGTTTAACAGCTCATCTGTGGAATGATTGGCCTGCTTCCTTCCTCCTACAGTGTGGGTTTCTTCCAGGTTCACTCCTTCCTATCATCAAAAAGATGCTCCACACATTTCACCCAGGGAAATTATTTCTGTTTTTATTCCTGCATGGTTTTAATGTAAAAATAAACTGTGGTAAGCAATCTGTTTGTTAGGTAAAGACAATCAATTAATCCAATTTTTTGATTTATCAATGTTGTTTAGTAATTTAGCCCAAAGTTAATTGTTATAAATTAATATTATTGTTGGTACCAATGAAAATAATAATTATCATTTCTTATTGTTACAAAATAATTCTTTCGGAGGTTGATAATAACTGATTGTTTTGTAATATTTATTTTAGGGAATAATTCTTATCTGTAGACAGTGTTGTTGCCTATTGATCTGATGATGCCTTTTCAATGTCGCCACTGTCTGATTTTGAATACCCGACTGAAATTGGTTTATGTTTTTAGGTTAGTTTATTGGATTTATACTTCTTATTAGAAGTTCGACAGTAAAAAAACTAAATTTGTATTGTTTTATCTCATAATTATTGATCTTAAGTTAACCTGATCTACTGTCACGTATGTGATTCATCAGCGGATTCACAAAGTTTTACAAAAAAACTTACATTGTTTCAAAACATGGATATGTTGCGTTGAAACGGCCTGCGTTGTAACCTTGTAACAGCGTTGTCAATTACTGTATTTATAGCTTTAGTTTTGTTTGTAAGTTAAAAATATTACTTTCGGGACATTGTTCTCAAACCCATGTTTCAAGTTGTTTCAAATTATGATTCAAAAGATTTACCATTTTATCCATAATTTTTTTTAACAAAGTTGTGCAATTATAGTAAATTTTTTTGGATTATTTTGCCGTGTTGCGCTAACCTGCTTCTTTAGCCAACGTTTCGGACAGCATTACAGTGTCCATAACCAGGGCAGATGTGTAATTCCATTACTAATGATGGACACCTTATTGCTGTCCGAAACGTTGGCTAAAGAAGGAGATAGCACAAACACGGCATAATACCCCAAAAATAAATCACTATAATTCGTTGCTATATTTCAATTTCTATGGTAAAATTGAACGACAATGTTTTAAAAGGATCCTTTTGTATTCTTATCTTTTTAAAAAAAATTGCATAATTGTTTGTTTTTCACTTTCACTAGCCAATTTTTAAAAGCATTCTAAAATGTTAGGTTATACAACTCATTCTGTGGGTGGGATTCGGTTTGCATTATATAATAATTGTTCTTTTTTTACTCTAGCTAAACATCAGTTAATGAATGATTTAATGTGTTCAAAATTGAAAACGATCATAAAATAATCCCTTTCAATTCAATTTATATATTATATAAATATATATTTATATATTGTATATTTAAATATCATATACTAATATATTTGTATATTTACATATTATATTTTATAATCATTGTAATACATTTGTATATTGAATAGCCTTTATTTCTTATGTAAATATTTTTATAACCAGTAAAATAAAAAAGTAAAACATTTGTGATATATTCTTTGAATTTTTTATTTAATTAAAATATCATTATAAATGGTCTGTTATTATTCATTCCCGATTCGTCAATGAGAAGCTATTTTCTTGGTTCAACGAGAAGAATAATACAACTCCTACTTCTCGCAGTCTATCAGCTTTTGTGCCTCGCTCTGAAAAATTAATTAAAATTAACACACTGAAATACTCAGAGACTTTGCAAACCCTAACTATGTCAGGCAATTACTCAATATGGGTAGAAACTCACTGAGGGAATTTTGGTATTAAAGTATTTTGGTTAAGCGTACCACTAACAGCATAAAGTTACAATTGTAACTTTATCCTCTCTCGCACAAACAATGCATGTAGAAGAAAGAGTAGTTACAAAAGATATCTCAGTGGAAGGACCATAATAAATATGCGATGTACACATCAAAACAACTAATGTATTGGGTAACCGGATAAAACAGAGCACGATAGAATAATAGATGAGGTTAGGTTATTTTTTTTTGACAGTAACCGGATAAAACAGAGCACTATAGAACAATAGGTGGGGTTAAAGAAATGTTTTGGTACCTGAATGAGTTTGTAAATGAGCATTAGGGAGTCCACTGATGCCTTGCAGCCCTGCTCAGGCTGGCCCCCGGCGCCGGGCTGCCCCAGTCCCCTCTTGCCCCAGTTAGGGGTAAAGGTGAGCTGAGCAGTAGCCCCTGCGATCACGCAGATCAGCAGGAACATGTTCAGGAACCGACCCATAACTGCGAGAAGTATAAACTTCAACTGGAGTGACGAAAATAATTGGGTGTTGATCGATTCCTTTGAATCAACCTTGTGGTACTGTTGGATGATCTGGATTGATTGATAATTTTTTTGGAAGATGAAGGAGCTTTTATAGTCAGATTTTCTCTTTTCTTTACGTCAGCGTGATGTATTATTAAATGTGTGGGCATTTTCTTAATTGTATTTTAATTTCCTGAACGGGTTCGTACAGGAAATTGACTTGAAGCCTTGCAAGTGATATTGAGAGTCAAGGGGTTTGTTCAGCTCTAGAAGGCTGTATTTTTGTATTGTAACATGTCTAGATAAAAACAGAAATAATCTCCGATGTTGATGTGTGGAATATTTTTACCTTCACCTGATGAAAGATCAATATTTCAGAGCAAAATATAAAAAATTAAACATCCTGTTAAAAGTCATGTCTCGTTAACTTAATTACTTGTTTACTAGGTTCGCTGCACTCCTAAAAATTTTAGATGCTGAAATTCTATATGTGGAATGAAAAGTTGAGTTGATAAAGGGTTAACACTCTAAAATGGCGCTGAACGCCACTTCGCAAACTTCTGCCGCAAGCAATACTACAAATGATTTATCTGTAAATTCTATATGGATAGTTAGGGAAAATTTCTAGGGTCCAGTCTTTTTAGTGAACAAACTGTTGAGTTTTTAAATCCATGATATACATACAAAATTTTCTATCAGACCTAATTGAAATTTTAGGCAATTTCGAACGATTTAAGAATGCACCTAAAATTCTAGTGTTTATTTCATATGGAATTTTATCTACCTGCCCTTAAAGAATTTACAGTAAACCAGTGTCGTAGCTATAGCATTCACATGAGGGGGTTTGTACCCTTGTGGTGGGGGAAGTAAGAACATTTATTATAAAGTTTTTTGGGACCTCTAATTACACTTATTATTTACACCACATTGATATAAGAGATGGAGCAAAAGATAGTTTTGACCGGTCAGTGGCTAAGTTGGCATCGCATTTGGGTCCCACACAGGTGCCGTGTGTTAAATTCCTCAGCTGGCTCCTCCGTCACAACACAAACAACATTTTCTGCTTACAGTGGTGGTAGTAGGAAATGTTAAAATATTGTTGGGTTATTAGTAACCCGGCAATGTTAGTATTTAAAAAAAATTAATAATATTGTTGTATTTTCCAGGAAAGTTTTTCTTTTTTCCTACATAAAACTGAGGCTAGACCAAACATCAATTTCCTGTAGAAACCCATTCAGGAAACTAAAAGAAAATTAAGAAAACACCCACACATTTAATAATACATCACACATGAAGAAAAGAGAAAATCAGACTATAAAAGCTCCAGCATCTTTCGAAAGAATCATCAATCAATTCAGATCATCCAACAGTAGCACAAGATTGATTCAAACAAATCAATCAACACCCAATTATTTTCGTCACTCCAGTTAAAGTTTAGGTATCTCGCAATTATGGGTCGGTTCCTGAACATGTTCCTGTTGATCTGCGTGATTGTGGGGGCTACTGCGCAGCTCACCTTCACCCCGAACTGGGGAAAGAGGGGACTGGGGCAGCCCGGGACAGGGGGCCAGCCTGAGCAGGGCTGCAAGGCATCAGTGGACTCCCTAATGATCATTTACAAACTCATTCAGGTACATAAACATTTCTTTACATCAATATCAATGGCAAATGAAAACAGAAGAAAACAAGTGAAAAAAAATAACAAACAAACCTAACCTTACTTACTAACTATCAAATATCGCCTCTTATACTCTTAATTCTTGACACGGCCCGACTCAAGTATTTAATTCACTTGATCATGCCTTGGCAAAAAAAAACCTGATCTCACCTATAATTCTATAATGCTCTCTTTTATCCGGTTACCTTAAGTTGTGTTAATGTGTACATCGCATATTTATTATGTTCCTATTACTAAGAGTTCTACTGTAACTTCTCTTTCTTCTACATGCATTGTTTGTGAGAGAGAAGTAGAAGTTAAAATTGTACTGTTAGTGGAACGTTTAACCAAAATACTTTATTTTATTAAGCAGAAACCTATACGTACCAAAGATTTTAATTTTTATCATAAACTGGTGATTTTTCTGAAATCAATATACTGTACGATTTAGAATATTAATCTTTCCTGAATTTATCTTTCCACTCCCAACTAATACTTGTCTCCGTCTCCTGAAGGGCAGTGTCCTGTTAATAGACTTACCCTCCCTCAGTTCCTTACTTACTTAGTTCCCTCAGTGAGTTTCTACCCATATTGAGTAGTTGCCTGACATAGTTGGGCTTTACAAAGTCTCTGAGTATTTCAGTGTGTTAATTTTAATTAATTTTTCAGAGCGAGGCCCAAAAGCTGATAGATTGCGAGAAGTAGGAGGTGTATTATTCTCCTCGTTGAACCAAGAAAAGAGCTTATCATTGACGAATTGGGAATGAATAAGAACAGACCATTTATAATGATATTTTAATTAAATAAACAATTCAAAGAATATTTTTAATATTTTCATTTTTAATCTTTACTGGTTATTAAAATATTTACAGAAGAAATGAAGCGTATCCAATATACAGGGTGTTAAGGGACGTACTTGATTTACTTTAACCAGTGATTCCTGACATTATTTGGAGTTAAAAATGTTAATGAAATTTTTTGAATTGGATGACTTTTTAATCATTTTTTTCCATAAACAAACAATAAAAATTCTTCCCCTTATCCCGACCTTAACTGTCCAATAACTACAAATTTTTAATATTTTAAGTAAAAAAAAACATAAACCTGTCACCAGAGACCAAAACTTTAAGCAAAAAAATCATTTGAGAGGAACGGTAGCGCTGTCTTTTGTATACAAAACTTAATTTTCGATTTGAGGCCAAAGTACAAACATAAGGCACACTGAGTTTGGGGGCACATTTTCAAAGCCTACAAGAAAACAATAAACCTCGTAAAATGTTTATTTAATTTTATTGAAGAGGTTTGTGCAAGACAGTGGCTCTGACACCTAATCGTGATTTATAGATATATGAGCCGAAAGTTAAAAATAATGTTAAAAATTTAGAATACCGCTATTATTACTTTGAATTGTAGTATAAAGATATATTTTGCAATTGTAGTATTAAGATATATTTTGCAATTGGAAAGGTCAAATACAAATAAAGCTGTAAAAAAGACATGCAATTGCGAATACCGCACATTAGCCCCACTTCCTCACGGAGTCTGTGAATCTATGGCATTCCCAACTGAAGTAGGTAAGCGACGAGAGGAAGATTTTTTATAAGATGGTGAAATCAGCTGGCAAAAACAAACAATTCTGCATATTTAAAAAAAAAGATCAAGATATCCTAACTATGTCGTATTAGATTGTTGTTAAATTTATCCGTAGAAATTGAAACATAGCAGTTAAGAGTTCGTTGGTTAAACAATTCTATTGATAAAATGTGAGATGCTCGCCGCTCGAATGTGTGTGTGTTGCCACTGTCCGCCGAGCAGATCCGTGTGTGTATTCTGCGCTTATAGCTGAATGGCCAGGTAAGAACTTCCAAACCCTCCTGTTCATTTTAACCCAATTAATTTAAGTAATTAAATTTAACCCCTCTTTCTTCATCCCCAAAACATTCCTTAAAATTGGGAATGCCATTCACAGTTGTGATAGTTCCACATGATCCAGGAAGATTGAGTTCTTGTGCATTATGCAACTAAATATGATTTACAGCTGTCGTATGTAACATTGTCGAATAAATAATGCATGTAGGTACGTATTTCTTTATTCTGTGGGTAGGAAAGAAGCAATAAAGCATTAATTATTCGCAGTGAATGTAATTATCACGTATAACATAGCCTTTGACTTTCCAAAATATTGGTTTTTCCAGTCCTTGTTTCCATAACCTTCCTTTCGGAATAATATTTCGATCTTGAAGACACGATCGAATTATTTATTTTAAGTCAACCTTCTCGGACAATATCGAGTTAATACTCCTATATAGTTAGGTACTCGAAACTCATGTTTTTTTATGGTGATATTATCCTATTATTATTTTTACTTTTACACATTTTTCGTGCATTTTATGATACACACAAGGCCGGCCCTGAGGCAAGTAAAATTGTCATGCCCCTTGTCAAAACTTTTAGGCACCTAGGTAGGTGATCACTGTGATCAATATTATTTGAATGATTTGTATTTTTGTGAAGAATAATTTCAAGGGCGATGTGTTAGGACTGTGCCCGGAGCGGACTGCTCCAATTGCGCCCACATGGAGTACAAGTACGAGTATTTAATAATCACGGTATTCTTTCCAACAGTTGACGGTTATACAGGGTTTTCCAATAAGAGGTGTTATTTTGATATCCAATCGTAAAAGATCAATGGTTTCGTTGCTTGTGTGGCACGTAGCGCCGTCTTGTTGAATGTAAACGTTGTCTTAATCAATTCCATCCAATTCCGGTCATAAAAAATCATTAATCATCTCTCGATAGCGATCCATTCACCGCAACGGTTGCTCCAGCCTCATTTTAGAAAAAGTAAGGTCCAACGACTCCGCCGGACCATAAACCGAACCGAACAGTCACACGTTGAAGATAGAGAGGCTTTTCAACAATAACTCTTGGGTTTTCCGAGCCCCAGATGCGATAATTTTGCTTGTTGACGAAGCCACCGAGGTGGAAATGGGCCTTATCACTCAAGATGATTTGCATTTGATTCATTCAAGTAAATTTTAATAATTTCAATGCGTTGTTGAAGCGTGTATCGTTCCATTTTTTATCAATGGCGTAGTTTCTACTCGTCAAATGTCAAAACATGACAGCTTCAAAAGTAACATATACCGAAATAGCGGGCTATTCAAAATAACACCTCTTATTGGAAAACCCTGTATTTCTTAAACATTATGGTTTTGGCTATCTATCTGTCTAATTATTGTTTAGTGTTAAAGGTATCAGTATAATAATATATTGAATGCTTTATTGAAAAAGCGATCAGCTGTTTGATGTAGGTACAATGCTGTAATTTAGCAAGCAGAGCCGGCCCTGAGCTGGCGCAATTGAAGCAATCCGCTCCGGGCACCGACTTACCACATAGAGAAAACATACTGATAAATATATTGCTAATTTATTAAGAATCTTTTCAAATTATTCGTTATCCGGTTCCAGTGACATTTCAGGATCTTAACGATAGAATTGATAGGTTTCCTGAAAAACTATTAGTAAAATACCAATGAATTGTCACTATGTCGGAACATAAGTTCATAAAAATCGCAAGCTTTTCGCATTTCGTCATTATATGTTATTAAAACAAACGCAGATGCAAGAAAACGTGTTTCGGTATTATTAAGAATTTACTCTATCAAGAAGCAGCCTGCGGTCCCGATTTTAACCGTATTACCAATAATTTAAAGGTTTTTAATAAATCAGCAATCAATAATAATGAAGTTAAGGAGACAATGAGCCAAGGCGCTGATAATACCTAACACCTAATACAGTGCCTTTGATGTTTTTACTAGCGCTAGGCGCCGTTTGGCTCACGTCCGGCCCTGTTAGCACGAGGATCCGATAAAGTATAATGAAATATCATATATTTATTTACTAATGTGACATTGTGAATATTCACACAATTCCCGACGACTTCACGGGATTGTGAAATTATTTATTTTCCGAAAGCTTTATTTGTCTATCAGCTTTCAGTCATAGAGGTAAATATATATTATCTATGATTTCTGCTCTCAATAAATTTCAAAAAGTATTTTACATATGTAAGTAGGTACATACCAACAAAAAAATTAAATCACTTACACTTACAACAGTAAGTAGTTATGTATCTACATATATACATAACTACTTTATAAGTAGGTAGGTACTATAATATACTCGGTTTCGTCAGAAATTCAACACTAGAAGTATTTAAATTTCATTCGAAATAAAAACAAAATGGCGTCTCGTCTTATATTTAGCATTATGAATATATCAAAATTGCGTAGTTTTTGACGTGAACGACGACGTAGACTGAAAATGGACACGATAAACTCGAAAACCTAGACAGAAAATTTTTGCATGAAACACACAATATACCATATGCCTAGTAGACAGTGGGCAGTGGGCAGTGGGCAGTGGGCAGTGGGCAGTGGGCAGTGGGCAGTGGGCAGTGGGCAGTGGGCAGTGGGCAGTGGGCAGTGGGCAGTGGGCAGTGGGCAGTGGGCAGTGGGCAGTGGGCAGTGGGCAGTAATTAGTGGGTTGCAGGCAGGTTGTATGTAGGTCGCTGTAATCAACAATATTTTGATGATTTGTGTTTTCGTATAGCACAGTTTGTATGAAAAATAATCTCAAGGGCGAAATGTTAGGTGAGGTATTGTTAGGTGAACTGCTCCAATTGCGCCGCATAGGGCCAGCCCTGAATATACCTTTTATATTGTGTGACATATAATAAACCTGTTAGAAATAATCACACAAATTTTCTATTTTAGTTCAGTTATTTATTTAATCCTTTATTTATTGAATAGTAAAAATTATACAGTATTTATTATAAATTACCGAACTGCCTCAGTAAAAATCTTTTGTATTCGTTTAGTGATAAATTGAAGATGTCTACTGACTCGGTAGATTTCAATTAAATTATTGATTAATATATTCTGGAATGTGGCTTAACTACCAGTTTAATCCAATATCTTCGTATTTAACGGTTTGTTAGCATCAGGTATTTGATAAACGTGAAGATCTTGGCTTGTTTCTGAACAGGGCCTTGTCCATCCATATTGGATATCCGGTTGGTCAGGAAATCCCCAACAGCGGTATGAGTCACACAAACGCATTTAATTCTCTGGCAAGGTGAGTAGGAACCATTTCAATTTGGAGATTAATATCAAAACGTGTGAATAAAAAAAGGTCACCTTTAAATTAATAAATACTAATAGCAGTACCTAGGGCATTATAATAATAACATTCATCAAAATATGTACCTATCCTACCTATAGAATAATATATTTTGCAGTACTTACTTGTATCACCTTGACAAGTATATCGCTTTGACTAAAGGTATTGCAATCAGAGTTGAGCCGAAAAGAGTACTCACACAGATGAATTGCTTGCATACAGCATGTTTCAAACTTCTAGTAAATGTACAAACGTGTTGAATTTTATTTTTTATTTTTTTTACGCTTGTTAAGGCTTTTACATAGATACGAGTATATAACAATATTTAAGATACTATACTCTTAAATAGTGCAGGAAATGACAGTTTAAAACACATATATAAAAAAAAATATTGTTGAATTTGATCCACACATACTGTAGGTACAAAATATAAATATAAAAAATCCAAAAAAAAAATTCTTTCAGCCGACAAAATACTGTTAAAAATATAATATAATTTAATTATATTATCGAACGTATTTCTGATAATGTTTCTCAGTGAAGTTTGGCAAGGAAATTTGGCAAGGAGGTGTCGGAAGCAGTGGCGGTTTTCTATAAAGTGCGTTTGTGCAGTGAAACCCCCCATTAAAAATATGAGATTATGAGACAAAGTTACATTATAATAATATTAGCACATTATAAACAGGGCGCCATTAAAATTCCACCTTTTAAAACCATGCGTCCGAAAAAATACGGTCTAAGAGCAACCCGTTATTTCCGTGTTGTGCGTTATAGAATCAGCACAAAAGACTTCATACAAAAAATCAAAACAACCCAATCCCCCTGACGGTGAAATCTTATAAACTTCGCCAAAATAAGACGATCTTTGTGCGCCGCGACAGAATGTTTGATGCCACGTGACCTCAGGAGTTCGACGAGTGTGTTACCGAGAATGGCCGAGCCAAAGTTAAATGTTATTTTTCTTTATAGTAAAACATTTTGTAAATTTTTCTTTTCTTTTCTAGTAATGTAATGTTGCGCTTTATCTAGTTTGGTTTCGGCTTAACTAAAAAGAAGTTGCATATATTGATTTAATGAAATATAGTGTTGTTTACAAAAAAATGCGAGTTCGTGGGGAAAGTGACTTGAAATAAAAAATGAGGAAACACCGTAAAATTTTATGAAATGGGTATAGAAATATGATATTTTCTCTTGTTATTCTGAACTCCAATTGAAAAAGTCACGAACTGCCACTGGTCGGAAGTGAATACATATTTTTGAACCGATACACCAGCCACTCACTAATATCTAACTCTACTATTTTCCTTCCCGTTTCCCTCATAAGCGGAGTTTTTCAGCAAATAATCTTTCATTGAAAAACTACTCTTTGCATTGTTACGTAGGTACTAGAAAGTACCAAAAATACCCCTCTGCCATTATCTCTAAATAGTGTAAAAGAAAGTCGCCATCCGCGTCTGTCTGTTTGTGCGCTTAGTTCTTCCAAACTGCCCAACGGATTTTGATAAAATTTTCACTATCATTCAGATAATTTCTTCCGAAAGTTTTATATACCTATAATAAAGGCATATTGTACAGGGTGGGGCAAAAGTAATCACCCGATGTTCTATTGCTCTAATTTTTTTTTATGATAAGCATTGGTAGGTACTGCTTGTTTTTCCGCGTTCTTGCAAAGTAAACCGATTCATGTCTTGTCGATTTGTATTCTGCGTTTGTTTATTTAACAAATGTCAAAACCGAATCGACATTTGGCGCCATTTGTAAAAGTTATAGCGTTTTCCAATAGGGTGATTACTTTTGCCCCACACTGTATTTATAGCAAGTAGAGAAAAGTCGATGTTTTGTAATCAAGTCTTAAAAAATATATTTTACGGGCGCTTATATTGCTAACGCTGGCTAAAACTTATGAGATACATCAAAATAATGTATTACGGAATTGTATATCTTGAAAACGTCTACAGAAAAGTCCAAAGACGTATATGTTTATCTTTTAAGGATAACCTCCAGCAACGCCGGGTACACGTAAGCTAGTAATATATAAATAACGTATGTAGGTACCAACGAGTATTAAAACGTAAACAAGAACTTGTTTCGTACAGCACATTAATTTCGACCGAATCCTTGAACTTAAAAAATCGCCTTTTGAAATATGGAATAACCGAATGATATTGAATAAAATACGAAAATATTCACTGCATGGTCACTGCCAAAATACGCAAGCTAAACACTCACACTCAAACCCATATTTTTTTTTAAATGAACGTTTGTGATTCCACCTTGTGTTATAAAATTTAATACGTTATATTTATTCCACGCGAAATTCTTTCCATAAGGTAAGATAGTTTTGATAAGCACGCGAAATTTTCGTCAGTTTTTTTTATCATGTAACCAATACATTTAATTTATGCAGTAACGTAATATTATTGTACTTACTAGCTGTACCCCGCCATGCCTTGCTGTGGCTCAGTCTGTCTGTGAAGATAGAGAACAAATAGCGTAAACGTTTTGCCTTGACTTAAAAAAAGACACCATTTTTACCTACAAAAATGCATGTTTTTACCTGTCACCTGTGACACCAATATAATATACTATATTAAAACACACGCGTATTCGAATGCAATGTTGTGTCAAAATTTCAAAGCAATCGTGAAGAACTTTCGGAGATTTAAGATATTGAACAAATGAATATTAACCTTGTTTATTTATACACATAGATAGATTGCCAACCAGTGGCGGTTCATGGTATTTTTCATAGTGGGTTCATAAATTCAAGAGAAGATATTATGTTAATATTCCTTTTTCATCAAATTATCTCCGCAATTTCCTCATTTTTAATTTCAAGACCTTTTCATACGAACTCGGATTAGAAAAATTCAAACAACACTATATTTCGCCATTGTACAATAGTAGGTAGTAGATAGATAATAACCTAACTTAACTAACTGCGACAATCAATACATGCTACTGAATTCTAGTTGAAAGCCGAAACTAAAGCAGAGAAAACTCAACATAATATTGCATAATTAGCGACGTAAGACCATTCATTTGGAAACGAAAACAAAAACATACTTTGCATTTTATGCATTTACTTATGCAATGAAAAGCATACGGTAGGAGAAATGCAGGAACAAGAAAATAAAAACATCAAAATTCAGACAATCCGCTATTTTTCACGGTACTCTAGTGTTATTAATAATTAGTTAAAAATAAGTTATTATTTAAAAAATCTTTTTGGTCCAATTTATTATTCTTGCTTACGATTTTTTTCTGAAATTTACGAGTGAAAGGATTTCAAGAAATCTTTGAAAACTATTGTGTTCCCACAAACAGTTTTCCAACTCATCGTGGAAGGAGATTTTAAATAATAGTTTCTTTGTGTTAAATCAGGGATTTATTTATACTTCGCGTATTACAATGGTGACTCGACAGTCGACTTAACTAGGAGCTGGCTAAATAAGATCTGAAAACACCAAGTTTGTCTGGTAGCATTCTAACTGGTCCTGGCAACTACTGGCTACTAGCTGCCATCTTGCGGACTTCCAAGCAATCTCTTTGCACTGCCCTCTATGAGTGCATCTGTGAAGCTCTTACTTCCCAATAAAAACCAACTGGATAAATCGATGATTATCACCAAAACTTGGATAAAAATATCACGTACCTATTTAAATAATTTATTTTTCGGAATAACTTTATTGAGTAAAACCTCAAATTGTAATATTTAAATATTGAAGACAATATTAGTGATTAGAGCACTGTCCCGGAAAGACAAGGGTCCTGGGTTCGAGTCCCAGATGTGACCGTTTCCTTTTCTGATTTTTCTGTTTCAGATTTTCGTTTAGAAATCTATTTAAATAAATTTATTTTTGTTGTTGAATGTATTATGACTCTTTGAATTGGAAACTATAATTAATTAATTATTTCTGCGGTCGTGGTCAGACTGATAAGCTGTTCGCTGAAAACATTGAACCAAACCAAACCACACACGTTGCACAAAATTCTCGTTAAAAGACTTCAGAATTTTTATTTTCCATTTTTACTAAGTTTGCAAAATTCCTTTTGCCTTCCGGGTTCGGTGACTCACGCATGCGTTACCAGTGTATTATTGATGTTTACCTGTTATATTTTAATTATCATTAATTCATGTTAAATAAAAATACGCAGATCGTGGCATGACCTAAGTACGTACGTACATTCTTATTACACAGGAGTGGACTGGTAATTAAATTTAACGGTATTATGTAAAACCACCCATATCTCTGAAGATGATATAAGTAAAAGTAAATATTGTTATCACTAGAAATGTTTTATTAAATAAAATAATTACATATTTATAAAATGGAATTTTAAGTATTTTGGATTTTTCATATCTATTTAAAACAATTTATTTAATAAATTGTACTGATTTAAATGGTAATCGGGCAACTCAAGAGAGTAGCAATTCAATACACCATTAAAAAGTGATGAAAAATCTAGGCTAAATTTGTTAAGTTAGTTAGGTTTATAACACAGTTTTTTAATTACTTTTAATGTCTTAATATTATTTTTAAAAATAGTATTGAATTGCAACTGTCTTGAGTTGCCATGGAACCTTTTCTAAGACTTGTGCTGTTTTTAAAGATTTTTTAAGATAAACTATTTATCTTTTATGTAAATTTTACGTAAAAATAAATTTGAAGAGCGAAAGGTATTAAAAAGATATATTAATAAGTGACAACTGGATAGAGTCAGTGGAACTGTGACTTTATATTGTGAGGGAGAATGGGGAATGATGTATGAATGTTGAGATAGAGAGGGAGGGGGGGGGGGGATGTATTATGTACCAACTTGCCAACCAAAGTAAGAATAGTGACTCCCTTATCAGACAAAATAGCACCTCTTTCTTTCAAGGCATGGACAATCAATAATGCCCTTAAATGTAATATTTTGTAAAACGTTTGTGTAAAAGGAAACTGATATCTATCTATCTTCTATTTACGAGTATATAAAGGAGAGAGTCCATAGGGGGCGAGTGACTTGATTTGTATTTCATACAAATCATCCGTTTTATTCGGGGGTTGATGAAATTTTGAACACTTTTTGATGTTTAAAATAAAAAAAAATGTCTGCACATGATTTGGAAAAAAAATCTGCCTAAAGCCCGGACAACGCCGGGGACTTCAGCGGGTAAAACGAATCATAATTAAACGTCGCTTTCGACTAGGAAGAGTCGTCATGCCCGGTGATTATTTTATTAAAGAGTACTTCTGCGCTGCAGGCGTAAAATTTAGGCATCATTTGCAGAACATACTCATTATCGAACACAATGTGCTATAATTTCATATGTTGAACAGAATTTTGGTTGAATAAACTGTGTAAAATAATCACTTTGATTATTTCTGTCGACGTTCTGACAGTCCGCTTCTGATTTAATGTCGGTAAGGATTGTAAGAATTCCCTTATTACGTTATGTAATTTCTCTAAGGAAATTTTATAATATGACGTCTGAATTATGTGGCTTTGCTTGTTTAAGGTAAATGTAAAATGTAATCATATAATGAACCATATTGCTTCCTGGTCAATGTCAAATAAATAAAATTAATCAATAGGTAGGTATAAATAATAATACCACAATGTTATTTCTTCCTAAGACTGTAACATTGTTACTCATACAAACGGAGGCGGAGTAGGCGGAGTACTACCTTATTAGGGTACTTTGAATACTGTCGGGACGTGTACGCACAGACATCTGTTCTATGTATTAGTGCGAATACCTTAGCGTAAGCGAAGGTGTGCAGTAGTATTGGTGAACAAAACCGGCGACACTGGTTAAAACAATTCCACACAGTATGAACTGCTCATAGCACATCTCGTTCTTCTAATATCTTTGCAAACTATGGTTAGGTTATTGTTGTTAGTTCTATTAGTTAACTTAAGTCAGGTTCCAGTAACTATGGCAATGGTTCTTCACCTTTCGATTGTGAATTTATAAATTAATTTTCACATCCATATTTTAAATTTACGACCGTGAATGAAAAAAAAGTGCTTATATACGGTGTCTAGAAAATCTTAGTATAAGCAGGAATCTGCTGAATATACATCAAAGAACATACTATGATATTATTGAATAGTAGTTCAAAGGGTCAACCCTTGTTGTAGATCTGCAGATTACGTCAAAATTGTAAAAATCGTTGTCATTAAAAAATATACACATTATAGATAATCGAGCATTCCAATTTTAAACCACTTAATACGAAATCTGAACTGAACACCATGGAGGTCCAGCCATACGCGGGCGCAAAGGAGCAGTATGCTCCAATTGGCAAGGTCCCAAGGCGCTGATTATATCTAACACCTTCACACGTCAGATCGCCCTTGAGATTATTTTCCATTAAAACGGCGCTTCACAAACATGCAAATCATCCACATATTACTGATTACAGTAATCACCTGCCTACTACCAAACATTATTGATTACAGTAATCACCTATCTAGGTACTACCAAACATTATTGATTACAGTAATCACCTATCTAGGTACTACCAAATATTATTGATTACAGTATTCACCTACCTACTACCAAATATTACCGATTATAGTATTCACCTACCTACTACCAAATATTTTTGATTACAGTATTCTATATACCTACTACAAAATATTATTGATTACAGTATTCACCTACCTGCTACCAAATATTATTGATTACAGAAATCACCTGCCTACTACCAAATATTATTGTTTACAGTAAGCACCTATCTACTACCAAATATTATTGATTACAGAAATCACCTGCCTACTACCAAATATTATTGTTTACAGTAAGCACCTATCTACTACCAAATATTATTGATTACAGAAATCACCTGCCTACTACCAAATATTATTGATTACCGTAATCACCTACCTACTACCAAATATTATTGATTACAGTATTCACTTACCTACTACAAAATATTATTGATTACAGTATTCACCTACCTACTACCAAATATTATTGATTACAGTATTCACCTACCTACTACCAAATATACAGTAAGCACCTATCTACTACCTAATATTATTGATTACAGTAATCATCTACCTACTACCAAATATTATTGAAAACAGTAATCACCTACCTAGACGTCCACTGGTTTTGACTAGAATTACTAAATTTTATTCACGCCCGGCGCCATTTATGATCATATATGATGCAGCTACCAAGTCACATTGTACAAGCAAATGTCTAATGTAAATAGTTAAACCATTTTAGTACCTACACTCTTTCAATAAAAATAACATATAAAAATGATGATTGCCCTTTACAAATGATTTCAATGTTTTCATTAACACCCATTATTTGCCATTGTTGACCTACGATCTGCAGAATGAATTGTGCAATTAGTGAAGTGCACTTCACTTTTAATTGATCGTTAATGGAATTTATGATCGATGATGTAATCCTGCTTCTCGTAGAATAACATAATTTTATAAGCATTTTTACTGACAAGTGCAAGGATTGAAAACGTTTTATTTTTATCTAGACATTCAAACTATATATTTTTCAGTGGGGAAGTATTTATAAAAATAAATGTTTTTTTCTAAAATATTAGAAAAAAATCATCTTCACCCAAATCCTCCTCAACAATTATGTTTATAAAAAGATATCTTATTGTAGATGCACCACCCTAATTAGAATTACAAAAAAACACTAGTTAAGGTCCAAACGCAACGTTCGTTATAATTGTGGCCTAGGTGGCGGTAATTTAATTATTTTATTAAAACACGCGTTTTGCAAGCTATTGCTTTACAATATTAGGGCGATGCACTACGTCGTGTAATATTTTTGAGCATTATTGAGCCGCTAGCAATAACAACCCTTACGTAGATGGCGATAAGCTTTAAATTCCCGCTTAACACCAGCCGCCTGTTTTGATTTATGCAAGAAAAAAACATGGCTAAAAAGTGCCTTTTATTTTATTTTGTGGATGTTCAGGCATAAATATTTAATTTTTTTTCTATAATTTTATAAATAACTTAATTTGCCACATTGTACAATAAAATCATAACCGAAAATGGATTCGTAAGTAGTAGATTTTGAACTTTAAAGTAGTTTTCATAGGCCTTATACATTATTTTTTTCTGGGCTTATAAAAAGACTTATATAAAAAATACTCGATGTTATTTCAAAGGCCAAGATGTATTCTACTCGCAGTATTTAATTAAAGCATCTGAAACATTTTTAGGCGACCAAATTTTCAAACCAAAAACACATGATTTTGCATTACTACGTATGGCATCGCCTTAAGGCCTCGTAGTACGCGTTCATAGATGGTTTGATAGGGAGATATGTAAATACGAATATTAGAGAGAGAGCGCTTAAATTAAAAAATATAATAATGAAAATATTTAATAAAAAACGACTCGTTTGAAATTGAGCAAAAATCTCTCGACAAATGCTTTAGTTGCATTTAATGATACACCATGAATTTATTTATGCCTATAATATATTAAATAACAGAACAAAACGTGTGTTTAATAATTTTCGGATATTATTTCTACATATTACAATACTACTTGAGCTTTGACAGATCTATAGCTAATATTGCGTAGTCACTCTACGACAAAAGCAAGTGATAAAGTGCACTATCATTCGTCTCCAATGCATTAACAAATGACTGATGATTTAATGGATAAGTTGATTGATAATACGATTCCTAGTAAATGTATGCAGAATGTGCCTCGCCTTGTGGTTTCATTAGCTTCAAGTTAAATCGAAGCAAAGTGGGCCACGGTCAACCGGTCAGTATTTTGACGTTATTTAAAGAAATGATAAGTTAAATGAATTTACCACGATGCAAACAAATCTAAATACGTTTTTAAATGTGATACACTAGATTTAATTTATCCACTTAAGTAGGTACTGAGTTAACTCGACTTACTTTGATTTTTTTTGCACGTTTTAAAAATGTTAAACGAACAACATGGTAACATTTACAATTTTTTTTTGAACCTATCAAATGTTCATAGCTCATGTTGGAATAAGGTTACGTCTACCTAAGTCGCTGGATTTTGAGTTCTAATGTATTAATTTTTTATTTTAATTTTGTTTCAATACATTTTTTTATATTAACACGCAGTAGGTCCCAAAGAAAGTAATTTACCTCAAGGCCCAAGTCATCTTTGGGAATGCTGTGTTTTTAAGCGCATTACCAATAATTTGAAGAGATTTTTAATACATTAGCAATACTAATTTTTCTCTGTGGGTGAACAATTAAATGATTAAAAATATTTTGTTTAGCTTGATAAAAACCTTTAAAAAATTACTATGGAACTCTTGAAATGAAAATTCATATGATTTTTCATAAATATTATACCTCGTTTGCAGACGTATAATTAAAATTATTACACACTTCTCATTTATTTCTACGAAATATTTCCCGAGTTCAATGCCTGCGCGTTACCTTGCAATTTAAGAATTATTTAATTTCCGTTAATTTTATCACCAATTTCCTATTTTGGTAAGAGTCACATTAAAAATTAAAATAATAAACGAGTTCTGCTAAAAATGACTTCATTAATAAAATTAGGAAATTTCCGAACAACTGTGAAATGATTCGCGTTTTCTTAAAAACTGTGTTTTAAATGTGATTTTTATGTTTTCAATGTCATATACCTGCCGACATTATTTTAGCAAATTCGTTGATTGATTTATGTGTAATGAATTATGTTGTCGAATTTCATTGTATTTATGGTTTCTTCTTGATTTGACTATTTCATAGAGCGCTTTTATTATGTACATTATATTATTATTTTTTGTATGTCATCCCGCACAGAATTTTCATCTTCCCGGATCCTGTGAAATTATGGGACCACCTACCTAACTTATCTCCATTTGGGGAACGTTGTAAGTCTGTATATTTACTTTTATGTGAGAATACCACACAAAAGTCCCAACTGAACCCGATTGTCAGTGGGACTTTGGCATACTCATTTCGGGTATGTTTGGAGATTTAAGGAAGTTGGTTAGGGAATTAGGGAAAGAGATTGGGAAGATTGGAAGTAGGTACTCAGATATCGAAATCATACTCATTATGTAGTAAATTTTCAGAAACAACTTTTTCTCTTTTACTCATTTTAAAAGTTATACCCATTAAGGCGATGCACTACGTCGTGTAATATTTGAGCCGCTATCAATATCAACCCTCACGTAGATGGCGATAAGCTTTAAATTCCCGCTTAACACCATCCGCCTGTTTTGATTTATGCAAGAAAAAAAACATGGCCAAAAAGTGCCTTTTATTTTATTTTGTGTATGTTCAGGCATTAATATTTGATTTTTTTTCGATCATTTTATAAATAACTTAATTTTCCACATTATACAATAAAATCATAGCCGAAAATGGGTTCGTAAGTAGGAAATTTTGAACTTTAAAACAGTTTTCATTGGCCTTATACATTATTTTTTTCTGAGCTTATAAAAAGATTTATCTAAAAAATACTCGATTATTTCAAAGGTCAAGATGTATTGTACTCGCAGTATTTAATTAAAGCATCTGAAACATTTCTAGGTGACCAAATTTTGAAACCAAAAACACATGATTTTGCATTACTACCTTTGGCATCGCCTTAATGTAATATATCATTTTAGACGAAGGTAATACTAATACATTTAAACGAAACATGAAACAGAAAAAGACACAAGAGAAAAATAAAAGAGATAACGCTCACCAACTAGGGATTGAACCCAGGATCTCTTGTTTTACCGGGACAGACGTAAGTCCCAATGGTAGAGTGGTTTAAGACGCCTATCCCGGTAAGACAAGATATCCTGGGTTCAATTCCTAGTCTTGTTCTGTTTCCCTTTTTGTCTAGATTTCTTAGTTTTATCTTCTTTAATGCTAAATTTTCATGTTTTCATAAATTGAGATTTTGAAATTGAAAAAAAGGAAATAAAAATTGACCGGCCAGTTGTTATGGCGTCAAGAGGCGTCGAGAGTGCATCCTATTTCCACATCATCAAACATAGCGTCGTGAGTCCAATTCCTCGGCTGGCTAAGTTTTGCATCAGGACACAAGCAAAATTTTCCACTTGCTGTGATGATAGTCAGAGATTTTCAAAATCGATTAGAAAATATAAAATAGTGTAGCTCCATTTTCGATTAATTCATAACTTTTTTCTTCGATTTAATATTACCACTTTTTTAATGTAGGTAGGTTTTATTTTATCTAAAAAAATAAATTGTTCTAAATTAATTTATAATTTTTGTATTTATCTTCAATGCATTTACAAAGCGTATTTCAATAACATTTAAAATCATGCTAGTTAAATAAAAAATGTATTTCATTTCTCCTCTAAACTTGCCAAAATTACTATTTACTAATTTATATGGCTAAATTCGATTCTTCAAAATACTTCAATTTGATTCACCTTGATGTTTTTTAGTTCAGTATATAATAGGTCAAAGACAAACAGACCTAATTGGGCGACGCGGGACGCCTATGTCTCTTCGTACTCTGTAATTACACTGGCACTTGAGATACACAAATATATCACTTAGCTGTGGATACATGGTTAACAATTGCCCATTAATCGTACTTGGATTCCCCGATATGTAAATGAAAAATAAACGCAACATTTTTCCGCTAAAAAAAAGGCACATAGAGAAAACTAACTGAAATGAAATATTGTTAATTTATTAAAAATCTGGCCAAACTATTCGTTTTCCTGCTAAGAATTATTCAGTATTTCTGATTAATTCAGTAAGTACATATTAATGAATTTATACCGCCATTCTTACAATAAATGTTGGTGTTATGGTTAACATTACCACGGAGAAAACTTACTGATGTGAAATATTGAAAATCCGATCAAATTATTCGTTTTCCTGTTATAAACGGGACTGGAGGCCTATGACGAATGTTTCGACAAATTTCATAACAAACTATCAGTAAAGCACGAATATGTTATGAGTAAGTCGGAACGTGTGCTCTTAAAAATAATTATATTGTCGCATCTTGTTCATTATATATATTCTGACAAGGCCACCTGTGTGAACACGTGTTCAGATATATTATGAGTGACTAATATTTTATTAGGAAATGGTCATGCAGTTACATTTTTACAGTATCTTGGTAAAATAAAGCCGTACTTATTTTTCCCGCGTACAAGTACATAAGTTTAAAAAAAAAATATTTCCTCTGCATAATTTGGATAAATTGTATCATTGGTGTGTGATCAACTCATTATTTCTTAATATTCAAAAGTGCCAAGTTATTCGTTTTCGTAAAATCCAAAGTCATGTTACTTATGAATACTCTTTAAATAATTTACTATTGACATCAGTCGCTCAGATCAGGGACTTAGGTGTTATATTTGATGAAAAGTTAACATTCACTCTGCATGTAAATGATTATAACAAAGAGCTATAAAAATGCTTGGTTTCATATGCAGAACGGCGAGTGATTTCAAGTCACTTGAATGTTTGCAAACATTGTACACTTCTTTAGTAAGAAGCCAGGTAGAGTATAATTCGCCTATTTGGGCCCCATTGTATAAAACGCATTCTGACAATATTGAAAAGGGTACAGCACAAATTTCTAAGATTTATTAACTTTAAACTGAATATTCCAATTCAAAATATTAACTATGTTCTTTTGATGAAACAACTTAACTTAATAACGCTATCAGATAGGCGGATCATCTCTGACCTTGTACTTTTAATTAAAATTATTAATAATTCCATTGACAACCCTGAAATTCTCGCCAAAATAAAATTTTACGTACCGACTAGAAATACGAGGCAAAGTGCTACATATTTCTATGACAATTTTAAAACCAACTATGAAGCTCATACACCTATAAATTGTTCAAATCATTTTGGCAATAAATTTGGGAATATTGTAGACATGCTTAAAGATTCCGTATTAGTTATAAAACGAAATCTTTTTAATCATTTTACTGAGATGTATGAATTCACAACTCCGTAGTGAATACACTTTTGTTTTTATATTTATATGTTCCTTAATACATATTTAGCTTTCCGTAATCCACACTATTAATTTGAATTTACCTTAATTTAATCAAAAATCATAATTTATTGTAAACTATGTAACACAACTGTATTACTTGTTAACTACTTTTGTAAAAGCCCATTAGGGCGTATAAATAAATAAATAACATGTTGGGGCACGTGCATTATTATATATTGAACCGGTCGATGGGCATATGGCTTGACGCAGCTATATTTAATGTTAACAATTTAGGCGAAATTAAAAGTGTAAATGATGGTGCGACCTACTCTCCCTCCACCGCTTTATCACACTCGAAGTTTTTTGATTTTAAAATTTTCTGACAAAAGGCATAATTCATTCCTGGAAAACTAAAAAATACTAACTTATATTCATCAAATTTCAAAGTTGATATTTAAGTGCTGTGAAGGTTCTATTAATGTTGTATTATAATATCATTATTGACCAGTTACTTACAAAGTAAGTTACTGGTTCACTTACAAAACTGAAATAGTAACTAGTAATGATTCAAATTCCTTGAAACAGCCTGCCCTTAGTTAACTGTTATAAAATAAAAAAACATGTTTTATTTTGTTTTTTACTGTTATTTGTAGGTTTTTTTTAATGAATTATTAATTGAAAAATGCAAAAAAATGTTTCCCTTTTCCCTCGCTAAAAACTCATAATACAATTACTACTAAAATTATCAACACAAAATCAATTGAAAATAACATGAAGCTTAACTATTTTAGCGGAAATTTATATACCTAATGTTTTTATTTTTTTATTTTCGTCATGTTTTGATGCATTTAAATAAGGATCATTTCGTTTTTTACTTATATTAAATTATATTAAATCAAATGCCATTTTACAAGAACTAAAAAACATTTTTTATCGAAGGAAGCAAACACTTTGTGGCTTGACATTATTACACAAATGAAAGAATATCTTTGTTTTAAACCACTTTAATAAAGTGTTTTAAAACAAAGATATTCTTTCATTTGTGTAAACATTTTTTTCTTTCTTTTAATTACTGTTGGTACATACGTACCAGTTACACTACAAGTTTTTTTTGCATTTTTAACATATGGGAAGATATTTGTAATTACTAAATATTTATAGTATATCGTACTGTATTACATTAATATATGTTTGGGTCCTCTCTTATATCGTTTTTTACACGGAGAAAAATGAGTATGGTTAATTTATTAAAATCCTATTAAAAACGTGGTGGCAAGCCATTTCCTAATAAAATATTAGTCCATTCAGAATATGTCTGAACACGTGTTAATGCAGCTGAGCTTTTCCTGATAAGTATCAGGCAAAGGCTTACTTAAGGCAAAGTATCCCGTTTTTAACAGGAATACGAATAATTTGACCAGATTTTTAATAAATTAGCAATATTTCAAACAGTAAGTTTTCTCTGTGTAGCTACTGCTTTTCTTAATAAAGTGTTGTAAAGTTAACAATATTATTATTATTTATTAATATATACAAAAAGAAACAATGAAAAAGCACTAACCAGAATAAGCACGTTTGTTTAAAAAACAAGACAAATGTTTTTTTTTTAATTAACAATATTCTGACTTTATAATGAAGATCACGCTTTAAAATTGAGTTTACTCCAAAACATGTTTTTGTAATTTACCAACTTTTGGCTGTAATTCCACGATACTAAAAATAAAAATATACATTTAATCCCATACATTAATTAAATTAGTAATTGGCACAGTCCTATTTAAACGCAACCGTTTGGCATTTCCCTTTCCTGTAAATGTGTTTGTACGTTCCGTTTCTGGCTTCGAAAATCTGCCGCATCCACTTTATTATTCAAGCAAGCTTTACTTTGACTAGATGGCTTAATATTGTGATTCCCACCTACCTGAAGAAAATATGAAAAAAGAATTGTCATTATAAAATAAATTACGTGAAATAAAATTTAAATGTTACATAAAATATTATACGGTTTATAAATAAGTAGATGGGTATTTAAGTACCTTCTTACGAATCTTATAATTGTATTAGAAGGAATTTTGGTAAGAGATAATTAGAAACATGCTTTTTTGCACGTGAGGTCTTATAGTTACTATAAAAGGAAAATTCGGTGATGAATGATGTTAAATTTTGCGATCACTTAGCAGGTTTGTAGCATGTTGTAACTACAGGTAATACTTGCTGCTAGGAGACATAAAAAATAATCAATTTAATTAATCTTATATGGAGAAAAAACTGGTTAAGTTCTGACGTAATTGTGGTAAAACCATGGGAGGCACAAGAGCTTTGTAGATATCGTGTCTGAATTTAACGGTGAATATTCTTTAATTATTGATTCTAGATACCCTTTAGGTTGACTGGCTTAACAGAATTATAATTCGGAACAGAGCCTGTATAAGTATAAGGCGCAATACAGTTATCTAATGCATTCTGCCGTAATAAGCAAAAAGACAGCTGTAAATTTTCAATTTTCACATTCTGATACATGTGACCTCTCATGGTTATCTTTTATTAAAATAAAAGTGTTAAATCAAGAATGTGACCATTAAAAATTTCCAGCTGCCTTTTTGTTTATGACGACAGTTTTATTCTCATCATATTGTTCTCTTATCTTATTCGGGTAGGAGACACATCGCTTGGATAAGACAAATCAGTTTAATAGTTCTGTGTGACCTCCGTTTGTCACAGGCTCAATTTCTACTCTTACGTCCTCTGGAGTAGTTTTACCCAGTTTTGTCCCACTAGAATTGTCACCAGTACCTCTTATTAATTTATAGCATTCTAGTTGCATACACTTTCAGCACACATCACCACATATTTTCTAAAGATTGACAGGGGTTCGACGCAAAGCACATTTTCTATTATTTCTCATTTTCATTTGCTAGTTTTGGCCGCGGTTTCGGTTACGGCCGAAAATTTGCCGAAACGTTCGGCTTTATGCCTCTAGAATAAGTTTATATTATTTTAAAAGCTGTTATATAAAAGTTGCCTTAAAGTTCAATTATTTAATTTCGTCACAATTTATCGTATAAACAATAATTAGTTACTATTATTATATTACTGCCGTGCGTATCGGCCATTTTCAAGGACCTCAGAACGCGTGATTTTTTTTTAAGAAATCTCGTATTAAATGAGGCGATCCTATTTCAGAATGTAATCGGGTCTTAATTTTAAAGTCTTATTTTTTTGGATCCGGTCGCCTGCAAACCGAAATGAACCTTACGGTTGGTTAAAATTGAGGGGCAGAGTGGTCGTTTTTTGCCTGCAGACCCCCAATGCGGAATTTACCCGAAACATACGATTTGAATTCGACGAATCAGAGGGCCTAGACCGTCCAGACGCTAGCGTAATAGTACTATAAATTGTATTACTATAGTGTAACATAAATACTAGACTGGTTGGTTTACTGTACTTAGTAATAAGATCTTTAGTATTTTTGTAATTCCTTTAGTTAAATAACATATTGCATACAATGAAGAATAACATGGAATCGAACGAAAAAGTTTTATATCTTTATTTATAGTTATCAAGTTTAAATTATAGAACTCCGTTTTAATTTAAAGTTTTTCCTTCAGTAATATTACTATTCAATTTACAAAAAAACATTTAGACTAGGGGGAGGAAGGTTGAATCCTCAATCAAAATCAATCAATTTTTAAGTTTATAGTCAGTTCCCTGGGAGAAAGGTTGGATCCACAGTCAAACCAAAAATAAAATATGTATTTTAAAATACTCGTACATCTGTAGATATTATAATTAAAAAAAAAACTTAATTAATCAATTAAAAAATCCAATTATTAACCTCACTTAGGGTCGGGCTTGAGCGCCTAACGGCGCCTAGCGCTAGTAAAGCTCTCAATGGTTCTGTATTAGTTGTTAGGTATTATAAGAACCTTGGATGCTTAGCTCCTTGGCGCCTTAACAAGTTGGCGCCCGGAGCGGACTGCTCCAATTGCGCCTGCACAGGGCCGGTCCGGACCTCTCTAGCACTGAGCCTGTGACGAGGTATTAATCACCCAGATTTTGTGACCATATACCAGTGAAAATATGCAATGATTATAATGGTATTCACTGGTAACTTTATCTCGATGATTTTATATTCCAGTGTAAGTAGTTAAAAGTCAACAAATTTCATTCAAGTGTCTCCTCGGAGATTTTAACATTTTAATAATATGCAGAAAACTATAAGACCAACTTATTTTTATATATATAAAAGAGGATATTTTAACCGATTCAGAAAGCGTTTAGAAGAAAAATTACATTTTTTTTGGGACTCTTCGAATAGGCTCCCTAACGTCAAAATACCTTGTGCCGTCCCTGATTCTGGATAATGTATGTACCAAAATGATTGCTTTTTCATTCGGTTATATGACTGCACGTTCTAAAGGTACAAATCACAGCAAACCGCAAATGGTGCGGTGACCCCGTGGAACAATAATCTTCCATTATGTACTTATAGGCTTCTAACAGATATAGATTCAAATAATTACAACGTATTCATTCTCTCACATGTACCTATATATAAATATATATATACATGTGAGAGATATATACATTTTCAATTGTAACTTGAGAACATATAAAATGCAACTTACCAAACTGATAATTTATTTTTTTATTTTGTTAAATAATCCTATCATCTTAGTTTATTTTATTGTTTTTACTATAATCATGCGAAAACTGTATTACTACTAACTGTCTTAAATTGTTTTTATAACATTTGGTAATTCCTTATAATGTTTATTCTTTATATTTCTTTGTCATTTATAAATATATTGACCGGTCGGTGGCCGAGTTGCCATCGCGTTTGGGTCCCACCCAGGCGTAGTGTGTTCAATTCCTCGGCTGGCTAAGTCCTCCATCACAACACAAGCAACATTTTCAGCTTACTGTGGTGGTAGTAGGAGATTTTCAAATACTGTCAGGTTATTCGTAACCCGGGAATGTTTGTCTTTCTTTTTTTAAAAAAAAGAAAAAAGGTGCAAATATTGAATCGACGACAAGAATTAATGGAACATTATTGGTCTAATATTGTAAATAATTGCTGTTTATGCTAATTATATAAATGGCTGTTTGTTTCCTAAATAAAATAAAATAAAAATAAATAAAGGGAGATGTGGCATGGAAGCGTGCTGACTGTCACCGAGCTACGACCAAAGTGCACGGATTGCCAAGGCGACGTAGCTAATGACAGTGAATGTATTCGTTTGGTGTGTAGGTAAAAACAAAGCGGTTTGGAGTAAACAATGTTGGTGACACACTTTTGTGCGCGTGATTCGTGTTAATACCTTATATATTTGATTGGTTACTATTTGTGCAAAAATTTACACTGTACGTGTACATGCATGTATGTATAAGTATAACCAGCAACAATGCAATATTTACTGAAAATTACCCACGCCGAACGACACTCGAATTCACCGTGTAACGATAATATTTTTTGGCAGTATTACTGTTCATTTTAAAATTGAATACATAATCTACCTTACCAGTGCCGGACTTGCCGATAAACTGTAGAAGGTTGAGCTTGGGGCCCTAAAACATTATAATTATTATTGTGGTCTCACGATATTACGTAGGTAACTGTAAAATAATACATTAGCATACTGAAGAAAGAATTAACAATAAATATGTCATTTAACTATGCACATAAGATTTTTTTTCACATCATAAATAATATTTATAAAACATTAATTTTATTATTTACGTTTATAGTTTAATATTTTTTAAACTGTTATTCAAGTTTCTGTTTACTTGCTTAGTTTTTTTTTCCATTATTCCTGGCTTTCACCCTTCAAGGGTGTTCTTGGCCATCATTTAAAATTATGGAGAAATGATAGGTGAATTTAAATATTAATTTTATTTAAATAGGCAAATTTCAAAATTATAATGAAAATTGGAGTCAAGTTCAGACTTAGAAGAGATGAGATGTTGAATGGAGGGGAGGCAATTTTAGATAAGGCTTGATAGAAGAGGATATTTGTTTAGAGAGGGACAACCAAAAAATATGTGATCTAAAGTTCCCACTTCTAGACCATAGAATTTACATACTTCCGTAGTTAAAACCTTTTATTTTCATTTTTTTATTTGTTTTCTTTGTAAAATAATTATTTTTGTAGTAACGAGCACTCCTTTTTTAAACACAAGCACCAGCTTACAACATGAAAGTATTTGTTGTACTGTATGTATTGTATGTGAAACTTATATTTATAATATCAAAATACCAATGTAAAATTATTGTACCCTGTTCATCTATGTTTTGTATGTAACTTGCTCCCGTCCATAGACATGCAAATTAATAGACGAGCTAATCAGAGAAAAAGGAACAAAACAATTTGCAAGGGGCGCGAGAGGCGGCGTGATCGTCTCACTTTCGGCGATTTTTCATTAAATCAATCTGACAGTATACAGGCAACTCGCATTGTAATATCACCATTCGGTCCTCGAAAATAAAATCTGCTTACGAATTACTAGTATTTTTTACAACTACATATCCCAAATAGGGTAAACGAAAGTTTGGGGTTTTGTTTCCAAAATTTATTTTGTTATACTATTTAGTTAGACTCTTTTGCAGATGTGAATTTACCCACCGCACTCAATTTTAGCGTCGCAAAGTCAGGTGCTTCGTTTTAAGAGCGTACATTCAGACCCTGCACAGAAAAGTCCCACAATGGACAACGCTGCAACCTTTGCCTTACTTTACAAACTTTACTTTTCTGGTCTGGTTATTTAATGTATGACTGATGTCGTAGTTTATTCAAAGCATTCTCTTGGTCCCAAAAATATGGTCACGTGGTTTGCCTCCAGCCCGCCGCAATGATACCCAGATTTCGCGTAAGGACAAGTCTATGAATATGGATGTCTATGATCCCGTCCTAAAATCGATTGCTCATACTGCAAAATCTGTTGATCATGTAAAATTATGTAACAAAAAATTCTACCTGAAAGATTTTTTTTTGAATATCGGTCCTCATCATTGTACATGTATATTTTCATTAGAAATTATGTCACAAATATATTACTATAGCCTAAACTAACCTAACCTAACCTAACCAGAGCCAGTGGAACTACGGCATCGTCAATTAGGATATGTGGGGTTTTCCAATAAGAGGGTTATTTTGATATTCAATCGTAAAAGATCAATGGTTTCGTTGCTTGTGTGGCACGTAGCGCCATCTTGTTGAAAGTAAACGTTGTCCAGATCAATACCATCCAATTCCGGCCATAAAAAATCATTAATCATCTCTCGATAACGATCCATTCACGGTAACTGTTGCTCCAGCCACATTTTCGAAAAAGTAAGGTCCAATGACTCCGCCGGACCATAAACCGCACCAAACAGTCGCACGTTGAAGATAGAGAGGATTTTCAACAATAACTTTTGGGTTTTCTGAGCCCCAGATGCGACAATTTTGCTGGTTGACGAAGCCACCGAGGTGGAAATGGGCCTCATCACTCAAGATGATTTGCATTTGATTCACTCAAGTGAATTTTAATAATTTTAATGCGTTGTTGAAGCCTGTATCGTTCCATTTTTATTAATGACGTTGTTTCTATTTGTCAAGTGTCAAAAATGATAGCTTCAAAAGTAACATCTACCGAAATAACGGGCTATTCAAAATACACCTCTTATTGGAAAACCCTGTATATTGTGTAGCTAATGGGAGTGGGGAGAGGAAGGTGATGAGCAAGATGAAGATTAAAAAGTACCTGGCTATTCAGATTTGATCAATAAGCACAAATTAAATTACAAACGTTAACTTTGTGTTTATTATGAGAATTGCGAAAAGCTCTGTTGAAACTTTTTAGACTGTTTTTTTTATTGTTTGTAAATATGAGTTACATTAATTTTTCGTATGTTTTTTATAAATATCACACGTAAGGGCGTTCTCAATCATGTATACCTTGTCCGAAAAAGGACCCTCCGTGGCTCTGATAAAGGAGATATTGTATATTATATTACTTATGTAAGTATTTACTAGTTATTTGAAGATTTGGAATAAATTACGCTTTTTAAAAATTTATTTACCTACTCCTGATTTGTTTTGGGTTTTAAATATTTATAAATTATTTATATAAGACCTCCACAACGCAGATAAAGTCTACTATTGTGGAAGATATTATTTCCTTAATGGGTAACGACAGATTATAAATTTTTGAAATAAATAAAAATCCTGTGTTTCCGAGTAAACAAATTGATGACAACGTAACAAATGAGCATTAATTTATTAAATGTAATCTTTTGAATCAGAATTCAAAGAAACAGAAATTCGGTAGCAGGACCTTGACTCCTGAGTGACCGATGAGTTTGACATTGGGGTGCATCGCGTTGCGTCATTCAGGCATTCCTTGGTCCGGCTGTCTCGCCGGTGTCCTCGCCGTGTGGTCACTCTGCCCCCGCACACCTCACCTCCCCCCACCTGCGTTAATTCGCCAGCATTTTTTTAATGTGTATAAAAATATTGTTAAGTCGAGGTGAGAACCATTGACTAGCCGCAGCGCGAGGTGTTAACTTGTGCTAAGTCGATTGTAGAAATAGCAAATTCAAATTAGTAAATGTTCGCGGTTGCTATTTAGTGTTTTTGTGACAAGTTAAAGTTTGTTTCATTTGTGCTTTAGTTATCTCAGGTATTGTGATTTTAAATTTGGAATAATTTACTGTTTTTTTTATGCATCTACTAAATGTTGTGTTTATATTGTTATTTATTTCGAATTGTTATAATATTATGTACATACTAACTACTTCATCTGCCTTATCTTCAAGTTATTTGGGATTTCTCGTGACGTCCATTGATTGACTAAACGTGATTCTTCGACGTCTGTTGACTCGATTAAACAAATGTTGAACTGCCGTTTTATTAAAGCTATTATAAGGTATTATTTACGAAAACTGACAGAACATTATCTAATGTTATTGTATTTAGTTACCTACACCAAGACTAAACTTTTAGTAGGTAGATACCTATTTATTAATTTGAACATATAAAATACAGATTGAAACTTTATTAGTTATCCCCGTTATGATCATAAAAATTATAAATAATTTTGAATCTTTTTGGTTTAGAAAACTTTTATTTTTTTCTGTATATTTAATGCATATTTTTTAATATTTCGCTACTGGTTTCGAAATATTCGTATAAAACGAGGATCAAGAAACATGACCTGTGGAAGGAGTAATAACATTTCTCAGTTTGCCAATCATTTGTTGGAAACAGGTCAAAAAAAGAAAAAAATTATTAAAACACTTTTAAAATTGCCTTGGAAACATCAGAAGAAAGCATAAAAAATCTAAAATTAATACAGTAACAAAAATAATAGCACCCTGTAAATCACAATTTCTAACCATTTAATCCATATTTTGACTCCTGCCACTCCCCCCTTCAAAATTTCCACCCCACTACCCCCACTTATCAATATCCAATAATTTATTTATGTTTAAGTTAACGATAGCGAAATATCAAAAAAAACGTTCTTGAACAAATTAATAAATTACGTAGGTACATAATATTAGATTTATAATATGTTTATAGTGGAATAACTTAATAACTAAAACCTCAAATAGTAATATTTAATTAATCATTGAAGACAATATTAACGACCCTCAATCGAAATAAGTGAAACAGAATTGACGAGAAGACATTCAGTCGCGTCTAAGAAATGAACCAGGGGCCTCTTCCTTGCAGGTGAAGTGCTCTGCCCACTGAGCTAATTCGATCTTACATAAAGAAAGTAAGTCAAAATTTGCGTAACAAAAATGAAGATAATGTTGGTAGCTCTAAGTAGAAGTATAATGCAGTTTAAAATGACGCAAATTGACGGTCGAATTAGCTCAGTGGTCAGAGCACTTCCCCGGCAAGGAAGAGGTCCTGGGTTCAATTCTTAGAGGCGACTGAATCTTTTTCTGTCTTTTCTGTTTTACATCATTCATTTGAGAGTTTAATATTGTCATCAATGATTAAATATTACATCCATTATATCTTATAAGTTTGGTTATTGGTCATACTGTAATAAAAAAAATGACTGTATAAATACCCAATAGATACACTAGTTATTCTAATGATTCAACCTTTATTACAACAGCTAGAGTATCTATTAGGTATTGACTGTGTAAATACCTAAAAGAAACACAAGTTATTCTTATGATACAACGTTTTTAATGTCTAATACTATCACAAACAAATAAAACTATTTAAATGGCTAATTTGGATAGCGGTAAAATAATAAACGCATTATTCCACGGGGAGATATTATATCGCGATAACATCTTAGGTTTTGTATAAATACGGACAGCTTCATCGATAACTGAACACCTAAAATCATGCGATTTAATCCTAGACTGACTAATCATATTTGTAAAGACTAATTGTTTGTCAAACTGACTAACACTAATGTAGAACGTGACAAAATGCGAATATATGTTATTTTATAAAACAACAATTGTTGGGCTGTACAAAAGGCTGTAACTTTTTGAGATCAAAAGGGATCTGTCTGTTTAATTTGAAAATATAGTCTAAAACACCCTTGAAGGGTGAACAAAGGGTGACAAAAATGATAAACTAGTCGAATACCGAAAAAAAAAAGTATTTGGTTTCAACTTAATTACTACAAGAAACATCTATTTATGTCGGGGGAGATAGTAAAAGATGCTGTTTAGTTCCATTTTATGGCGAATTATCAAATCAGGTTAGGAAATACGCATAAATTATTAAAAATAACTCAAACTAAGAACCTAAAAACCTGTTTGTTGAAAAAAATTAAAAAGTTGAAAAACTTGTTTGTTGAAAAGTGTTTTTTTAGAGCCCTTGCATGATACGGAATTCGACAACTGTACTAAAACAATTAAAATTTTAAGTTACAAATTTTTGAAAATGTAGAAAGGAATGTCTTGCGAATTCCACGACACCAGAGATGATAGTTTGTTCGCATTGCAGTGCTAATGACTGTTCAATTTTTTATTGTAGATGAGACAGACTTAAAATAATAATTTTTACCATTATTTAAAAGAGTATTGCTCAAATTGCAATGAAGCTGTATGTATAGCTAGTAGATAATTCTATAGTACAAATACGGAAATGATGAATTATAATACTATCAATTCGGTCAGCATAATAAGTGTTGACCACAGATATTCTATTATAAATGTATCTAACTAAATTAGAACATTAAAATTTTGTTCCCATAGAATTACCAAGAATTTATCTAAAAATATCTTTTTGTAAACAAGTTCTATAAAGGTCCGTTTTTCTTGTGTATCACTGAATCATGGAATAAAGAATAGATACATGGTGTTTTATTTATTCTATTCTGTGTATCTACCTCTGTATCTATAATTTTAGTTAGCTTAAATCATGTATCATGTGAAGCTAAAATTTTCAAGGAGAAATGTATTTTTTACATGATTTTTTTCTGGGTGTTGTGACACCGTTATTAATATTGACAAATCATCTGTCAAAAATTTAAACAAAAGAAATACACATTTCAAAAAAATATTTAAAATTATTATAATTCATTAAGCGGGAATATATTCCATCAAAGACAACCGAAATTAAGATGTTTAATAATTTTATTAGTTTCTAATTATGTATATACACTTATGTATAATAAGTGTTTGTTTGTTTGTTTGTTAGTCCCCTATAGACTTAAAAACTACTGGACCGATTTCGCTGAAAATTTAAAAGTTTGTTCTTATTAGTGTCAGGAGTGTTTAGAGAGTGGTTTGAATGGTATACGAAGTCGAATTATCTCTGCACTGCAATGAGATACGAATTCGAATAAAAGTCGATAAGATGTAACTTTTTAATAATGACAATCAGGTATACAGTAATGAATGATATAAAAAGAGAGGGACGCCTGAGGAAGACTTGACATATCATTTTTGCACTGGAATATAAAGGTAGATGCACAGACATAGGAATTAATAGACGAGAAGATATGGGCGAGGGGTAAAATCAACTGTTGAAGAACGAGGGAACGAGGGAACGAGTGAAGCTGACTGTGATTCGTCAATAAATCAATCTGACAGTAAATAGGCATCTCGCATTATAATATCACCATTTACTTCTTAAAAGTAAAATCTGCTTTGAATGAATAGACATTTTTACATGGGAGCGCAAATTACTCGCCACGTTATGAACAAATTTGCGAAGTCCAAATTCGGCAAAGTAAGGCAGCTTTTATTTTCAGAGTCGTAGTTAGTTTCAGAGTATTTAGTTAAGACACTTTTATAAATGTTCATAATTTACTTCCCAGCAACCAACCAGCTTTGTGTTTCGCGTCCAGACGTTTCTCTATGTGATAGTAACAACTGATTCATATTATACGATGTGAATATGCTTAAAATAAAGTAAAATAATGCTTATATATGGAATGTAATACGACAATTGGGTTTATTCTCTTTTTTCACATCTATTTTTACCAGTTTTCATAGTACAAGTCAAAATTTTGCCGTGTTATTTAGTAAAATGAACCGATGATGCCTCGACCATAGTTCGCACAAGAATGATGACGTCACGTTTTCAAATTTCATTTGAGGCCAAACGCGAGCCCAGCCGGCTCAATGGAACCGGTATGGGGAGTGGGGATAATACGCTTTTAATCACTTAGGGCAGGTCTACTAATATTCATATGTCTATGGGTAGATGTCATGTAGTTTTTATAGTAGTACCATTGTGATATATAGTAGTGAATGGTGGAAATTGGGCACGCCCAAGGAAGATGTGGCACGATCAAGTGAAACAAAAACTTTCACAATTAATAATATTATTTCCACTTTAAAAATAGACACAGGTTTCAGGTAGGTGCACTAGAATTTACAGCCTCATAACATTACTTTAAACCATTCATTACCCCGAGCAACGCCGGGTACTCGCAAGCTAGCGAAAAAATAAATATTCATTGAAAATTTATTCATAAATAAAAATACTTGATTTATATGCTGACATTGATACTTTTTGATAAACAACAATATTATGACCTTCATTTTTATTTGACTGGGCAAAGATTTTTCTTGACAACATAATTTTTTAAACACCGTGAAATTTTGCATAATTATGAATATTATTAGTAGGCAGTAACTTACAGAGTTGTCTAAATTTTTTCCAGTATTTAATTGAAGGACACACATGCAATCATTATTTGATGGCGTAGAATTCAAACCCTAATCCATTAATATTAAAGTTATAATAGTAATATTATGTTATGTGATTATCCACTGTTTCCTTTTGCTGTACCCTAACTATTACGTTGTATACGAGATCTTTAATAAAGCTGTGAAATCTGTATGAATAAGAAAAACTCTCTTGAACGAAATTGAAGAGCCTTTAGGTATGATATTTGATGTAATTATTTTATTTTATTATATTTATTTTTATTTATTTAACGCCCAGAGGGCTTTTACATGTAGGTGGTACAATTTTAATGACATACAGTTTTGAAACATGATAAAGAAATAATAAAAATAAAATAAAAATAAAAAATAATGTATGCAAGAAACAAAATTAAAAATAACAAGAACATAAATTAAAAAATACAGCGATTTGAAATTTGAAAATTTTCATGTTTCAATATATATCAAAAAACTGATTTCGTGGAAATAAATCAGTTTTTGGTTTGGTGTATATTATATTGAATGAAACAAACACATTATTAAATAAAACAAGCACTTTGTTTTTAACTTATTTAAATTTTTTAACCAATCGGTTTCGCTTGGCTCAAGATTCATCAGGGTAAAAGCTGAAACTACTATTTAAATAAAACTATATATAAATATAACTAACTATAAATTTTGTTTACTGGTTTAAATATTTATCCCGATGAAACATAAGCTAAACCGGTTGATGAATAAAATCAAATAAATCAGCGGTTTAAAATATAATATGTTTTGTTTTAAACTGGGCGTCTTGATAAGTGCGAGCAGAATTTTCAATTACGCCCAACAATTGAATTTGGGAGCCACCTCTGTGCTGAAGCCCCACAATAATTGATAAACCTACTTGATTCTGTGCAAAGGAGTCCGTCTGACAATTGACAGCTCGATTGACAATCCGTTGTTAACATACCGATTGTCTCCTCTAATGCACCGACGCGATGTTGGCATGCTGAGTATGTACTTCAGGTATTTCAATGCAGCCTGCTCTTAGAAGCTAGCAGCATTGATTCCCAGTGCACCGGTGCACGTGCGTGAAACTCAACGAACACCTGTTCACAGCTGATGTTGACTTCCTGAGAACGGGTTGTTTGTTTGACTCGTTTTTGTGAAAGTCGGCTCGTATATGAACGAGTAACTGGCATCTGTTTTTCCTCAAAATACAAACTTATTATTTTTTTGATGATAAACTAATGTTTACAGGACAAGGTTTTTATGCATGGCACAAAGGATAATAAATTATTATAAGCAATAATTAGTCGCCTGTAATATCAATACAAATTAAAAATAAATGCCGCCGACGGGAATTGAACCTGCACCTTCTGATGTCCGGTCAGACGCTCTGAACCACTGAGCCACGTTGGCTTATTTCCGACCCGCCAAATAATTCAATATCTACTAGTACTTCAATCAACAATTACTGCTTATTATATTTTTTCCACCTGTAAACAACCAACTTTATTTTTGTAGGAAAGGTTTTGTTAGTGCTAAATTTCCCACTAGATGGCGTCGAGACATATTATATCTACATTTACGACAAAATTGCACTACTTCAGCTACACAAAGATATTTTTAATGAAAATAATACCCCACTGCTAAATATTAGCATAAGGAATACTTCTGTTGGTGGACTAACTGTACCACCCGTACAAACCACAACAGCACAGAATCACCATGTATATAAAGGAATAAAATTATTTAACCAATTACCGGCTGATATGCAACAGAAAAAAAATTAAATCATATTTTCATGGTACCACCATATAATTTTAACTTCCTCTTATGATATATTCTTGACTGTTTTGTTATTCTTAATGTTTTATGTACATCCCATATACATTTCTTGTTTTAATTACGAGTACCTTTGTAATATTAAAAAATATTATGTCTAAATCTCTAATTAAATTCTTTTTTTAAAGTTATTAATAAGTTATCCTCTCCTAACCACAAGCGTCAGCTTTTGTAGGAGAGTGTATAAAATATGCTTTAATATGTTATATTTTGTAAAAAAAAATTATAAAAAAAAATTGTTGCTGAAATATTTTGACTTGTCAAATATTATTATTTATTTATTACACTCCCTAGTGGGCTTTTCTTTTTAAAAAAATACAAGCATTTTGTATCAGAGTAAACACTTAAAAATTAATGCAATAAAGAAGAATGTAAACATAATGGCAAAAATGAATCCTCACGCATATAATTGAATTTAAAAGATTCAACAAAACAAAATAGTAGATGCGGAGAAGTTATATGGGTACATAGGTCTATTTGTGTCTAGAATAATAAAATTAAAATTATTATTTTTTTAATGATAAACTAATGTTTATAAGACAAGGTTTTTTTTTCGATCTGTATTGATATTACAGGCGACTATTTATCGGTTATAATAATTTACTAAATACAAACGTTTAAAAACTACAGGCCAGAACAGGGAACCATAGTGAGAAGGACTGTGAAAAACAATGAATTTAAACTTATATAATATTTTATACCTAAATGATGTACAATAAAAAGCAAATGCAACTAAAAAATAAATTAATAAAATCAAATTTACAAGCTTTTGAGAACAGAGTAAGGATTTAATTTTAAAAAATCGCACCTCGAAAATAATTTTACGCAGACTTGAACATATTGTTTAAATATTTATTTATCCTAAAATTATAGAAGCACAATTATAAACTCTCTATAACGGCACTGAATTAAGTCAACAAACAACCAAGTTTCTATTAATTAAATATAATTTATTAGGCTAGTAAATACATATTTAATTGAGACCATTGTTTTTGTTGACAGGAGAGAGACAACCAGTTGTTGCTGTTATAATATTTTCAAAAACTCTACCATGATGGACCGAATCTTTGGAGGCTGCGTGGTACTGATGGTTTTCATCTCCTGCATCGCGGCTCAAGGTATGTTTTCATCTTACTAACTATAGACGAGACAATACCCTAAAATAATGTCGGGATATTAAGGACGGAAGTGAAGAAGTCATGCACACAAATATGCGACGCTTGGCCCTGTGTATTGAACAGACCTACGGTTGAATTTTCCCTAGCTGATCTCTAAAATAAAGTGGGAAGACATAAGTGATGAAGTCATGTAAAATCAATATTCGACGCGCGACCCGGCGTAATGGACGGACCTATGGTCGAATTTCCCCTAGCAGGTATAAAAAATTGATCCTTCCGTGGGGATTATGTTTATTATTTTTATGAATGTATAACTAAATTCTCAGATGTTTCTAGATGAATCTCTTGGGATGTTACGAATTTTGTAGTTGAAAAACGTTTTATAAAATTTTCAAACCGTTTTACATAAACTATTTTAATGGTAAGGTAATAACTAATATAAGTAACTTGCATCCGTAGGGATCGCTCTAAAAAATATGTATTATTTTTATAAATTCATTGAAATGTGAGCCTCGGGCAAACCGTTTTGTGTCGCCTAATACAAAGATTCGTGCCAATCTTACACCTCCCGCTTTCCTGATATTGCACAAGTGTGAAGCAAAGAACAGATAGCCTAGCAAAGTTTTTGGTTAGGCTTACATGTTTCCTTATATTTTCATACTGTGTCAATAATAATAGCTGCTTCTCTCTTTGTTTATGCTGGAATACAATTTATTCCAGTCGTTAGAAAGAATCCAAGACATAGCGCAAAGCGATCGCCTGTTGCCTTGGAATCTCATTAAAATCTTTGAGCTTGAAAATGAACTGTAATATATATATTTGAAATTCTATATTTATCGTTATAAAGTTTGATTGTCAGTGTTTTATCGATGACTGTCTCACCAGGAAATAACTGTGTCGAAACAGACGTAGAAGGTTCATAAATGCATACAAAAATAATACTTAAATACTAAGGTAAAATGCTTTTTTATGTACCTTTTAAAGTTGAAAGAATATTTTTTCCAATGAAAACAACAACAAAAAATAGGTTAATCCTATACATTAGAATGAATATTACAACTGTAGAAAAAATATATTTTAATAATAATTGTGGAAGTTAAGTTCGTCAAGATTGTATTATAGATGTTAGGTTGAAAGTAAACTAATAGTCACATCTACTTATATTATGTTGTACAGTAATCCATTCATTATTTCACGTTTGAATTTAGTGAATTCATTCATTTTGACGAAGACAAACCATCGACTGTTTTTTTTTTTCTTTTAGTAAGCTTCGGGAATATCTGGTGGGGATCGTTCTCACTATCCCGAGTGAATTACCCCAGTGATTTAAAAATAATCTTATTCCTAGCGCTTAAATGTATAAAAGCGTACAGGTACCTACTTATTGATTGTCAGGTGATTTCCATACAATGAGTTACAAGGTCTTATTCTAAATAAAGAAACCGGTTCTAGTCCAAGTTTAACAGTTGAGTGAACCAAAAGTCTTACAATGAACAGGACACGTTTCGTAATGCCAAATCATCGGCTTAGTTTCCGTACACGAGGAGGTCTATCACTTCGATTTTATTTTATTCTCGTCTGCCCTTCTCTGTTATTTCGTTTATAAATTCCCTTTCATTAATAATTATGTATCTTCACTCTGTTTCCAATACTTAATTGTCCGGGATGTATCAATATTTTTGTGGGTTTTCCTTTGAGAAATCTTTGAAGTATTCATTATCACTTCTGCTTGAGCCTTTACCCTGAGTTAGTTTGGACTGCGATAAGTGTAAGCCCAACAAAGTTGTCATTGAGTTAGTAGTCAAATGTAATTGTAATCGATTAGTCTTTTATTGCATTATAAACAGTCTTTCAGTGTAAAGTGTTTTTATGTAATTGATCAATAAATAACAATTTTAATTCTTCAACCATTCTCAAAACTGTTCCGTTTATTCCCTCCGATAAACCGACAGTCAAATCCAGCTCCTTTGATTTTGAAGAACGCATTTACAAATTGAACATATATTGACTGTGGTTTGGTAAATCCCTTCAAGCCACATTTTTGGGAATGTTACTTTTCAGTAGTTTTATATGGAATAGTCTTCAAAGTACAACATGGTAAAGTAATTTTGACATTTTTAAAACTAAAAATTATATTTATGGCGTAAATTTAAAAATTTCGAGAAAACTGTAAGTGAAAAATAGAATTACAATATTTTAAGATAAAATTGTACACTTCATGTAAACTCTTTAATTATTTTAACGACTCCGTAAATATTCGTTTTTACCGTCTCCTATAAAGTTTTCATTTTGAGGCTTGAAAGGTTTCGAACTATCGATATTATATGAAGAAAAATTGTCCAAGAAAGTAGGTAGGTACTTCACTATATTATGTGTTATCACAAATTAAAAATTAAATTAAATTAAGATCTTCGTATTTTACAACTTATAACCCCATACACACATTACTATTAATTACACAGGTATGTGTTTTCAAAATGTCAGAATGTCATTTGGAGAATATTATAATTATGTACAATTTAATAAATTTATCCTCACAGTTAAGTTTTTTTGGTCAAAAATTGCACCAACCAGAAACTTTTTTATAACTTGTCCTCAGAATTGTAGGCAATTTGCATTACGAGTTCTCATTAATTTAACGAAATAATGCGCAAGTTTACAATAACATCCATTACTAATTATAGATCCAACCGAATTGGATAAGGTAATAGGGTGACATTAAGTCCAAAATTAGAAATAAAATGATGGCTTAAATCACAGTCGTCGGTGGTTATAAAATTGATTTCAACCATGGAATTTATATTTTGGTGGTATTCCCAGAGACCCGGATTTAATGCCTAATGTCAATGTTGTCATTATTTACTATCAATTACTAACTTATTTTTCTAAAATTAGTTGGTATAAAAACTTCATTTAGAAGTATTCAAAGAGAATTTACAGTTTGGCGCTTTGTTAAAATATTCATTTATTGGTCATGCTAATGCCCTCGTGCTGTAATCCTGAACAAATCATCAAGTGTTTTGTTATAAGTTTTACCTTTGTATAAACGATGTTTTTGAACACTGTTTTGGCAGATCATTAATAAATTTGTTATTTTTTCTTTATATTCGTTTAAAAACGCGATAATTATAATATGTTGCTGGCAAATAATTACCAGAATCAAAGAAACAACGATAATTTGAATGGGATTTTTTCTTGAATATTATAAGGCATTTTTTCGTATGTAATTTGTAAAGACGCAAAAACACATGTGTATTAAAAACAACACATGTGTATAAAAAAACAACGGTGACCGGATAAATCATCACAATGATAATTCATCACATCTTTAAAAAGTTATATAAAGTCATGGAAAGTAATGAAACAAAAACTTTATTAACTGGGTTAAGTAGGTAGGGTTCGGTTAGGTTAGGTTAGGTTAAAATTATTTTTTTTCATCGTTTCTAATGACTTTATATCACATTTTAAAAGTGTGTTGAATTGTCACTGTGTTGAGTTATCATGGAACCCTAAAATGTTATGTTAAAAAAGTCTTGTCAATATTAATTCCAACGGGTACGGGTTCTGAAGATTCAACTTTTCAGCATTATATGTTATACCTAGAATAAATTCTGTTTTTACACAGTTTTGAAATGTAGTGGATTCCGTACATAGAATTTAGTTAAAAACTTATCGAATTTAGATGAAATCGGATGCGTTGTACTGTACAAAATATTACTACTGTATTCATTTTCGCAGTATTCTAAGTAACGTATCCACTGTGTAAAAACAGAATTAAGTGTGTAGTTTGGTATACCAACCTACCTAACTGTAGGTGTATATTTTTTCCCACGTGATATCCAATTGAATGAGATTATGTTCAACGACATTCAATACATTCGACATGACCTACAATAAATTAAGCATATGAGTTCAACAGAAAGCATCCATTCCACAAAATAAAAATAAAAGTTATTTTGCTCATCATAATGTTTACGATAGTGTTCTGTGTTCTGTAATCCCTCTATATAAAAGTTTCAAATAAACGGTTATTGAAATTATGACGGATTATAAAATTTGCTATTTAACAGTTTGTAGAAAACATATTCAGAAAAATATGCAGGAACTATAGGCATACATAATTAAATACACTGTAGTTTGTTATTGAAATTGTGAAGTTATGATATTATATATGTGATGTATTAAATCTTTAATGATATTCCATGCCAAATTTAATAGAAATTAGTTAATTATTGAAGACAATATTAGCGATTTCTAAACGAAAATCTGTAACAGAAAAATCAGAAAAGGATACGGTCTCGAGGACTCGAACCCAGGAGTATATAAAACAACACCGAGGGGGATAGGGTCCATTAGCTCAGTGGTAGAGCGGTGTCTCGGCAAGCCAAGGGTCCTGGAGGGCGATTCTCGTTCTTTTAGCCTTAAGCTAAATGATAGCATTCGTCAACGACTGCTATCGTTTGCGAAAGATAGCTGTCGGTCGCTTGTAACATCTTTTCTTAACTATTAAGCGATTCTCGTTCTTCTGATAGCCTTACAAGATCGATTTTTGAGAGACCTAGTAAAAAATCCTAAAGAAGCGTGGTTAAGAGCATCTACGATATTGTTAAGAGATTATTGAAAACACAAATTGGTGAAATATAATTAAGTGACGCAAGGTTTCTAACTAAAACTTAAAAAAACAAATACTTTGTATTATAATGCATTTTAATAACTGCTTATTTTATTTATGAATGACATAAATAAGCCATTTATCGAAGATTTACGTTTTGTGAAAAGGTACTTACCTCGCTGGATAGTAATGACTTTGTTACAGATTCACCACTTCTAAAGAGACGTTTGCTGTCAAACTAACGCTGCCGAATGGCGCTAACTGTCACCCAAGTTGATTTAAGAATGAAAGGGATTCTTATTTCGTTGTGATTAACTTCAAAACCCACAATTTCGAGCGCCAGCTATTCTGCAGCCATTTTATCTGAAACTTATTATTATTTATGTAGAAATCCTCAATGGTATGTGTAGTTTATTGTAAATTAAATCACTTATCTGGCTTTCGACATGTTACGTACTTTACAAACATCGCAATTACCTTTAGCATTATTGTGCCACAAACAAGTCACTAATCATGTTTACAGTCAATACTTACGATAATATTAAGTTTTCTCTTGTTAAAACTACGCAAATAATGCTAATTGTCAAAACGTCACAATTAAATGAAGCAAATTCTCCGCGAACGCTAGCGTTCGGCCGCCGAAAGACAGGTCTAGGGGTACCCTTCGCGTAAGGCTAAAAATTTTGGCGCGCAATCGAAAATCTAAGGATTCCACCTGTCAACGAGAGAACCGGAATCGCTTCATACGAATAAACCGAGAAAAATCGTTAATTTGAATGTAAGGACGATTTTAGTGTCGTTAAGTAGAACGAGAATCGCCCTCCTGGGTTCGAGTCCTAGATGTGACCGTATCCTTTTCTGATTTTTCTGTTTCAGATTTTCGTTTAGAAATCGCTAATATTGTCGTCAATAATTAAATATAACAATTTGAGGTTTTACTCAATAAAGTTATTCCGAAAAATAAATAGAAATTAGTTATTTACTGGCTGGCTTCTTTCTGATTAAATTGTGTTATTGTGCATTCTGCTGAAAATATCCAATCCAGTAAAGCACAAATCTAATAAACTAATTGCTGCGAAAGGCCATCACAAGGCCCAACCAGGGCTTCAAAGCCAATGACGATGATGATGATGATGTAAAACACTTTTAAAAAGATTAATAACATATTTGTCGGTAGCGTATACTAGGTCTTTCTCACGACAAATTAGTGGACTGGCTTTATAACACAATCAGCATGAAACAATTAACTTCTATTGAAATTGACAAGGAATCTCCTAACGGATCCCTAAAGGAATGGTCCCGATAGGGAACCCGCTTGCACAGCGAGTGGGTAAACTGTGCACCCTAAACATTTAGTTTAGACTTACGGAATGCAATACTTCGTTTGTGTGAAAGCACTATAAAACAAAACAATACATGATTACATCATTCGTCTATGGTAACTTCACTTTTTTTTAAAATTTGAATACCGCATAAGAATACCAACTACCATCAACTACCCGGAGCCAGTCATATAATGGCATCCCCAATTGGGGTATGTTGAGAGGCTGAAGGTAGTTGGGAGGGGAAGGAGTTGGTGATGAGGAAGGTGGGGAAATACCTGACTATCTTCCACTCTGGAACTAATAAATTGTGAAACACACAAATTTACTTGCGTACGACGGGATTTGAACCCGCTACCATCGGATTGCTAGTCGAGAGCCTTACCCCTCGGCCACCAAATACCAAACTATAGTTTGTTTGGTTATGTAATTACAAATAATTTACTTACTTCTCTGACTGTCTTTTGTGTTGACTGTCTGCTTTCTGCGTTACTACGCTCAATTATTAAATCATTGCTCAGTTACTATTTTAAAACAGTTATTTAGCACTGAGCTCATCTCAAACTGCAATAATTGTTCATCATTTAATTCTTGATGATGATACCAATTAATTTCTGCTATTCATCCTTAGATCCTTTTGTAATGACCCATTTAGATGCTTTGTGAATATTAATTTGGCCTCTACACTATTACTTATGCATGCTTTGTAAATAAGTACTCAGTTTCAAAGATCTTGCTTACATATAATGCAAAGACAAATCTGATATCTGATGATGCCATTGCCACTATTATCAAATGTGCAAATAATGGAATGATTAGATACATAAACTAATAGATATGTTATTTCTCATTGTCAAGTCAATACTTGTAATCAGAAGGATAATTTTTATACACCTAGATACATAGGCTCGAATACTCATAATTAAAATTCTAGTGGTCACAACACATGCCATATTATCTGTGGTCACACTGGTCACACATTGTCATAAGTACCATTGTTTGCGTTTGGTAAAAGTTCCAACTAGAGACGGGTAAATATCACTTTGAAATCAAATAGGTATAATTACATATTAGACTAGGTTAGTACTGGGTAATGATTTGAATAATAATTGAAAATCATAAACGAAATAAAAAGATTTAAGATTAAAATATCAACCCGTAAAGAACAAAGTTTTTTTACTACAACATCTATTTTAAAATGGTTTCACTGAGGATTGAACCTTTCTACATACACGGAGATAAATTACTGATTAAAAATATTGCTGATTTATTAACAATCTCTTCTAATTTTTCGTAATCTGGTTAAAAACGGGATTACAGGCTCTTAACGTAAAGGACGCTTGCACGTGAGACAGCGGTGGCCCACTCATATGGCCCAGTGAAAGTAGTGTTATATTTGTATTTTGTTTAATAGGTACATTGAGAAAACTTAATGATGAAAATATTTCAAATTATTAAGAATCTCTTCAATAAACTTTTTGTAAAATACCATTTAGGTACTGTCATACGAAGTCGGAACACGTATTCATAAAAATCCTAACATTTTCGTATGTGGTCATTATATATATATATTACCTAGACAAACGCAGATGCATGAACACGTTTTCCTATATTATTACGAATTTACTAATAGTTTATCAGGAAACAGCATGTAAACCCGTTTTAACCGGATTACCAGTAATTTGCAGAGATTCTTAATAAATTAGCGATATTCTTTTTTCTTCGTGCAGGAACTGGAGCTGGAAATTCTATCAACTTCGCCAAATGCCGGTCGGGTAGGACTGACATTTATTTCGTATATTAACTGTTGTAATGTCATCATATTTCAGAGAAATGCGTACATGTTCGTGTGTGTGTTCGTGATTGCCACCAAAAATTGATAGAAAGCATTGGTCTTCGACAACGAGTCTATTTGCCAAGTTTCAGTTCGATCTGCTGTCGTGAAGTGAGGTAATTTCCGCTTCCAAGATTTGCATTAATTTATTACCGAAAACAAAAGTGAGACTCAAGTGGGTGTATTTAAAAAATCCACTGTAGTTTATGCCGCTTTCCAAATCGTCTCAAGTTTCTAGGTGGTTTGAATAGGGTAGTTTGAGGGTTAATTATCAACATGCCTTATTGAGTTACTCGAAGGTAGTAATAAATAAAAAATAAAAAAAAGCCCCTATGGGCGTATAACAACAATAAATAAATAAATAAATCAGGTTTATCAAAAAAAAAAAAAAAAAAAAAAAAAAAAAAAAAAAAAAAAAAAAAAAAAAAAAAAAAAAAAATGAAACCTTCGGTAGGCATTATGGCCAAAAATATATTTTGTGGGTGAGTTTCTTTTCCAATCCAATATAAAATGATTTTAACGTCTTTTACGATATTCATCAGCTAATAAATAACCATTCGTCATTGTTTAGTTTGCGTTATTTTCTCATTAAACGTATTATTTACTCTAAGTCAGAACTCTACTAAATCAATATGCCCGTGTTTACTTAATATTAGTTCAGCCAATAATTATTACTATGTGATGGCTCGTATTTACAGAAACTAATTTCATTAAGCTCGTTATGTACAAAGTCAAATAAACTCTCAGGATTGTCAATTCCGACTGTTATATAACGCACGAATCAAATCTATGATAAATCATTTCTAGTTTCAATCAAATGTTTTCAACTGAATGTCGAGGTATGTACGTATACAGAAGGTCAGGGGGTAAAGTGCATTAACTTCGGGGAGTGATTCTACGTGATTTTATAAGTAGAAAAGATTTTCGATTTCGTTTGAGTGAGTCGATGTGTGTGTTTTTGTGAAAATAGAAAAAATTGAGTACCGAGATATTATAAAATTTTTGTTTTTGAAAGATCAAACATGAGTTGGAATCTGTGTATGGGGACTCTGCACCATCATTTACCACAGTGAAATTTTGGGCAGTTGAATTTAAACGTGGCCGTAAGAGCTTGGGAGACGATGAACGTTCGGGACGTCCAAAAACGTTTACTTACTTGGGGGACTGATTCTACGTGATTTTATAAGTAGAAAAGATGCATAATTTTTTTCGAAATTCCAACGTTTAAAGGTATTTTTTAGGTCAAAAAAGTTGAATTGTTTGTATGGGAAAATAAATATTCTTCTATTGAAAAATATTTTAGTATGGGAAAAAAAGTTTTTTATCTTTTTTACTTCTACCATCATATAGAATCACCTCCCGAAGTTAGTGCACTTTACCCCCGGACACCCTGTATACGTGTATTAAATTTTATTAAAACAAATATATAGAAATAAATCAATGTAACGAAAGTTTCTCTGTCTATATTTAAAGATTCAGACCAATAGACCTTATAAAATTACTGCCCGCTCGAGCGATTATTGGTATATTATGGCATGTTTGCAAAAAAGCTGCTTGTGGCAAATTTATAGAAGCTAAAAATATGGGATAAACCGTGAAATCTAGGTGGATTCATTGGCTTTAAACCGCAGTGAGCAGTTTTAGATGTTTTCATACCTATTAATATTTTGAGGAATGGTATTAAATAAATAATATGGTAAATGTCCATATATTTGACGCCAATTGCTCGACTGGTTATTTGTATCATTATCGATTGCGTATTTTGTTTCGATTCACTCTACATTAATTACTGAGATTTTAAATTGCACATCGTGTACGCCAAATCACATTAGTACCATCAAGGATATTACGCTTATTGGGAATGTAAATATATCATACCAATCTGTTTATTATTCAAAAATATTAATATTCAATGCCAATACATCTATTACCTACTAATAGGCAAGATAAAGCAAAGTCATGGCCTCATCAGTCTCATCACGACCCTCAACGGTGAAAAATAAGATGTTGTATTACTAAAAAAAGTTTGAATTACTAATAAAATCTTGTATTACTAATACAATTTTGAATTACTAATAAAATTTTATATTACTAATAAAATGTTGTATTATTAGTAGTATTTGTGTTTGCCCTTCTTACTGAAGGTGCTAACTGATAACATAAGCTAAAAAATACCCCTATTACAACATATTGACATGAAAATTTCAATATTTCGACAGAAGAGAAGAGCATAACCGTTTTCTTATCATAGTACGAGAGATCAAATTGAATTAGATTGCAAGAACGAATTTGAAATTTTGATGCAGTGGTATTTTTTAAACAATTTTTTTTTAAATTTCTACAATATATTTTGCTATGGACACATTTACAGACAACATTAGGGACAATACAGGTTTTAGAAAATGTTGCTTGTTTTATTAAGCAAATTAATTTATTGTGCAATTAAATTTATTGCATGTATTTATTTCTTCAATTTCGACGGTCTCCGTGGTCGAGGGGTTTTGGGTTATTAATTTGTTTTATTTCACGATTTATACATTAAAAATAATATAAAATAGTATATTTGCGGAAGATACTCTCAGTATCGCCCTGGTGTAAGAAAAACATTCAGAATTGAAACGTTGCTTTAAATGGCTTTGGCCGTGTTTTGGTGACCAGATCTGATTGGCCAGGCACTTCACCACCTTACTCTTCCCTATCTCCTGCCCATCCTCACTACCTTCAGCCTCACAATATACCCCAATTGGGGATGCCATAGTCTCACTAGCTGCAGATGGTTGGGAGCATTTGGGACTCTTGTAAGGTTTCAATAAAAGAATAATGTAGTACCAGCTATTTACAGAATAAAAAAAACATTTATCATAAAATCAATTATCAAAATGGGTCGTTATGTATTTAATAGAGGAAGATGACAGATGACTAATTTTTGTATTGTTATTTCATATCCAAACAACACATTTGCTTCACAGGACCACAAACTTACGTGAGGTTTTATAGCTTATTGTTCAAATCAATAAATTAACGGAAGATACTTAACTATTACTAATCGAAGGCAGAAACTCAATCGCGAGTTGTACGCGAACATATTAAGGATCTTGATTTCATCTGTACGTGCGATTATATACAAACTTTGCAACTTAATAAGGTGACGCAAAGGATTTTCTTCCTTGAAATCGATGAGTAATAAACTGTTAGTGCTGTTTTCTTACCGGAATAAGACATGTCAACATTATTTAATTATTGCCGTGATAACAAAGTGTGATCAATTTTGCATTTGGAATTTTACCAAATAATTAAATGGCAAATATTGCCGCCTACGTTTAGCAAGTTTTCAATTTAAAAGGAAATCATTTATTGGATAAACAATACCTCTGCCAGAGGTCACGCCAAGTGGTTCGCTACGTTCCAAGAACATCCTCTCCTTCCTTTCCATAAAAGACCCCCCACACAGCATTAACAAATATGACATAGCCCCTTAGGGAACAATTGTTTTCCTCAGGGCTTCCGGTGTGGAGCTAATGTTAAAAAAAACAGTCAAATAAGAAATCACAAAAATCATACCTATGCTACCGAACTGTCGGTGCTTGTCGGTTAATAGTAGGTATCTACGCATTTATTCATATTGGAAGTTTTTCAAAAATCATCACAAAAACTGATCAATATAGTTCACATTATATGTTAAGGTCACTATGTGACACAGAAACATTGAAAATTAATGAGTAATTTGTAGCGATCACTAGTCTAAATTACATATGTGTCGTGAATCTACCATATGAGATGCATTTTAGATAACATCTTTGTGCTCTATTTGACATCTAGTTTCTAATCTTTGTTCCAAATCTATTTAAACTATCTAAACCCATTTTTAACGTGACCCTTCGAACTATAAAATGTCCAAAAATTATTTTATTATTCTCAGTTACTCATTGGCGTCAAATATCTTTCATTGTCGGTTATGAGAGCACCACTAATATATATTGAATGAAATATACTCGCCGTATATTCAATAAGTTTATTTTCAAGTGATAAAAGCTAGTGACACTAGTTCAATTTCTCTAAAACAGTTTTCATCCAATGCAATTTCCAATACGGCATCAATTGCATCACAGTGCAGAATATTTATATTTCTGATAAGTTTGTCGTTGTATTTCGTGTCGTGGACCATAAAAAACAATCATGTCGATTGAAAGCATTTGCGTTATCCTGAAATGGATGCAGTACCTCTTGATGGTGGCTCATAAGAAAGGACTCTGCGTGGACATCTGTCCTATCCAATGCGCAGGATACGGGTACAGTGCTCATGGCCACGGGGATGGCAGTGGCCATGGGAATGGACACGGCAACGGCTATGACTTCAGAGACACCCCTAATTCATATGGTCACATAGCAAAACCCAACGGTTTCAATGTGGAGGACTTGGCTAGAGCCATGGGAGTTCCCTCGAGCACTTTCTCCGAATTGACTAATGATACTATAACTCCTCCAACTCCGAATGCCAACAAAGGGTATCCTCAGAGAGGCAACAGGATGGCCTCAAGAAATGTGCCGAAAGGGAACAGGACGAAGGTGAAGCAGGCTATCACTCAGCTTGATTTCAAAGGTCCTGTCCGTAGTTAAGATTCCTCGATTATTAGTTAAATTTCGATATTATAATTTTATTAAACTTACCAATATTTTTTGTAATTTAATTTATTTCAATAAAATCATTTTTCGTTACTTTTGCTTTCTTTATTTTTAATTAAGTTTTTTTGGATTAACTCAAATGCAAATTTAAATTAAGACAGTTGTAATTTTTACCTATTTCTGTAAAGTTACATCTGAAAATAAGTTATTAAAAGGCAATCATTTAAATGTTGTTGTTTTGGTCAGCATCATTTTTTTTCGTCAGGAAAATATAGTCACAACCTAACCTAACAAACCTATTGAGCATGATATTTCTTTCAATGACGACACAGACATGGTATGATGTCAAAATGATTTAGTTGACTTATTTTCTTGCCCCAATATTTATATGCCGAACCATTTAATAACGTCTCATTTTTTTAATATCCACCTACAAGTTTTTTCGTCATTTGACATTTTTTACTATAGGTACTAATATAAATCTCACGTGGTACTTATATTTTTTGTATTCTTCAAAATTAATAATGTAAGTTTGCTACCTAATTTGTACGCTATATTAATTTCTCTACACACCAACAAAGGTATTTTTAAATACAAAATGCTGACGCTATATTTCATGCGTTTTAAACCTTCGAGTACCTACATCTATCATAATATGAACTCCACAAATCGCACCACTTGCATTATCTAACGGAAAGCACAACGTCATAACTACTAATATTTGGTCTATGAACATTGATATCCAGTAAACCATTTCAGACTTTCTATTCGATCTCACAGGCGACAACTGCAGGACCCCCGATGACCGGAGCGGGATCTGTCTGAACATCAGGAACTGCGAACCTCTGCTCAACTTGCTGAGGACTGTCAGAACAGACGCTGGGGCCTATTCCTACCTCAGGGAGTCGTTGTGCGGGTATGATGGCGCAGACCCTGTGGTCAGTATACATAATTTATTGTGTTACCTCTCATATAATTTTTTTTTCAAGAAGTATATTTCTCATCAAAAATGTAGAAACAATCCAAAAGGCAAATAGTGAAAATATTTAAAAATGAAACGATATAACTTGTGACGTTCACTGTACTTGTACTTTTTTAATAAATCATAATAATGGAATTTCACCACAAATTGTCAGTATCAAAAAAATAGAAAAATTTGAACATGTTTTTCCTAAACCTTTTTCTAATTAACATCCTCCACTTTTTCAAAAAAATAATTATTCTCTTATATTCTATGATACATTGCTCCCCGAACCCTTTTTAAAATTCACTTGCTTGACTCTCCGGATTGTACTTTTGTATTTCACATACGCGGTACATCACATTAATTGTCCCCCTCTAAACAAATATACTCTCATTATTATGTATTAAAGGAAAACATATGTTTTCAAGACATGGTTTTATGCAAAGAACAAAGGATAACAAATTATTATTCACCATTCAATGAATTATTCACAGGATTCATTCAATTATTCACCGTTCAAAACACCATTAAATGAAGATATAGTATATTTCGACGCCACCTAGCGAGAAATGAAGTATTTAACATTATCTTTCCTAAAACATAAAGTTGGTTGTTTTCAGGTGAAAAAAATGAAAAGCAATAATTGTTGAATGAAATTAATAGAAGGTGCGGTTTCAATTCCCGTCAGCGGCATTTATTTTTTCTCGGAAATTTTTTTCAATTTATATTTGCGTTTCATTCTTATAATTATTGCTTATAATAAAATATACTCTCGTCTATTGAGGTTAATTAATAATTAACGCCCCTTCTTTATACATTTTCTAGTTACTTACAAGTCTGAATTCTACTGCAATTTTCAATATCATTAAAATTTCACCGTCCATTGAAATGATGGCCGAGAAAAATTTGACAAACTGAGAAACAATTAACAATTAATTGGAACAATCAACATATTTTCTTTTCGAAATTTCGGGCAGAAAACCCCTTAACCAAGTTTTGAAAAAGTAGATAAATCATGGTTAAGTCAATGTTCTGTTCTTAGGTGTGTTGTCCAGATGACAATGGCGGTGATCAGCCAAATGCCAATAATGGGGGCTACAGAATCCTCACCCTGGATGATAACTGTGGCGTGAATAACGGATCCTTCACCAAGAGGGTCGTAAACGGAGTTCCTGCCGCCCTAGGTAAGTCCAAAATCATCAAAAAACACTTAGATACGTTTACTTTATTTTACGTTTGCGTACTTAGTCTACAAAAGCTCAAACACAATATAACTACGTTTTTTGTAAGATTGTGTTTTATTACTAGAAAACAATATCTCTGTAAAGCTAAAACGTTAAAAGCAGCTTCTAGGCAAAAAAAACAATTTCAAAATTCAGGAAATGAAACTTGTTCGTTAACTTCTTTTAAATCTTAGATACTACAGGTATGCACAAATCCATACAAACATGTCCTCTTTAAAATGATTTCCCTATACGCAGGTAATTCAGGTCTTCACTAATTTTATTTTATTTTAATTATATTTTATTTGGTTTTACGCCCAGCCGGGCTTTTGCATGGATTTTAAGAACAAAATATACATATTGAGTTATCAAAAATTATACAAAAACATGAAAGCATGATATGACAGTCAACTGATAAATTGAATATGAAACAATATTATTAAAACATGTAACGGCAACATAAAATAATATAGAAACTAGAACAATACTACATATAAGACAAATCTCTAAAAATACACTACCAACGCTACTATAATTTGTAGGATCGGTATAGATGTTGGTATAGATTCGGTTTAATTCTATAAATGGAGTCAATAAATATATCAATAGTACCCCCAAACTTGTTACCCAGATCATGCATCCTATTGGTTAGTGAGTGTGTCTGTTGTGTATGCATTGCAGAAGAATGTTACACCTCGTCTTGTGTTCCTAATCGGCACATGGGATTATTAGTGATAATAATAATTAAAAATGTAATGTCACATTTTTTTTAAATTTAGAACGGCATTTTTTGTCTTATATCTGCGTATAAGCCAAACTGTACTGTATTCGTTCACAAACTACAAATGAGAGACTCGGCATGACCTTCCCCAAGGTGATATGAAATCACCTTCGTTTGGGCCAAATACGTAGCGCGTTGAGCTCGCGATAATTTGTTACTAGAGCTATAATTTGCCATCGTTCTTTTACGATACGAATAGATACATAATTAGTATCATTCAACATTAATTTGTTTTACGGTCCGGTTTTCCTTGGAATCCTTTGAGTTTGAAAACAAAATATGTATTATGTACCATCTTTCTATTATTTTTTCTTGTAAAGTAGCTGTCAACTTTGTGAATAAATTACCATATCAAAAATCAAAGATATTAAACTAAATACTTGAATCAATAGTGTCGAAAATAAACATGAATTAATCAATCAGAAAGTGAACACAACATTATTCCATGTTTCAAATTCAAAAGAATTGGAGCAGGGGGAAAATGTTGTTTTGATTCTACACTACATCCCTCACTCAGATTATATTATAGAGCAGTTCAATTAATGAGTTGTGGATTTTGGGAAGAATAAAAACGTAGACAAAATAAACAAAGAGATATGTGGCATGGAGGTGTGCTGAATGTCACCGAACTACCAATAAACTGTAAGGATCAAAGCGTTTAATGAAAGATATACGTTTGGATTGTAGGTACACACAGAGGCGGCGGTTTCGACTATGTATGTGTTTAAGTTTTTTTTTAATTGTTTTTTTTTTCAGGACAATGGCCTTGGGTAGCGGCTCTAGGATTCCAGTCCAAGAGAACTCCTGGAAAGATCCTTTGGCAGTGTGGGGGAGCTCTGATTACATCGAGACACGTGATCACTGCAGCCCATTGCATTCACGGGCACGAATCTGACCTGTAAGTCTCGTTTAGTTTAAGATAGATTTAAAAGGTTTCTTGACGTAACAGAACAGTAACAACATTGAAGCCAAGTGAAAAAAACAACAAACCTATCCTAAATTTTTATTTTAAAACCATATTCTGTTTTAGCCGGTTACCGCTTTAACAACGAATATAAATATATTCGTGAACAAAATAATGCATTGCTTCCTATTTGAACGACTACAATATAGTACAAAATATTGTGCATTTTTCTGAGATGTAGTGAGTAAATGAATGACTGCAAATATGTATTTCTGTGAGATGTAGTGAGTAAGTGAATGACTGCAAATATGTATTTCTGTGAGATATAGTGAGTAGGTAAGTGAATGACTGCAAATATGTATTTCTGTGAGATGTATTGAGTAAGTGAATGACTGCAAATATGTATTTCTGTGAGATGTAGTAAGTGAATGACTGCAAATATGTATTTCTGTGAGATGTAGTGAGTAAGTGAATGACGGCAAATATGTATTTCTGTGAGATATAGTGAGTAGGTAAGTGAATGACTGCAAATATGTATTTCTGTGAGATGTATTGAGTAAGTGAATGACTGCAAATATGCATTTCTGTGAGATGTAGTGAGTAAGTGAATGAGTGCAAATATGTATTTCTGTGAGATATAGTGAGTAGGTAAGTGAATGACTGCAAATATGCATTTCTGTGAGATGTAGTGAGTAAGTGAATGACTGCAAATATGTATTTCTGTGAGATATAGTGAGTAGGTAAGTGAATGACTGCAAATATGTATTTCTGTGAGATGTATTGAGTAAGTGAATGACTGCAAATATGCATTTCTGTGAGATGTAGTAAGTGAATGACTGCAAATATGTATTTCTGTGAGATGTAGTGAGTAAGTGAATGACTGCAAATATGTATTTCTGTGAGATATAGTGAGTAGGTAAGTAAATGACTGCAAATATGTATTTCTGTGAGATGTAGTGAGTAAGTGAATGACTGCAAATATGTATTTCTGTGAGATATAGTGAGTAGGTAAGTGAATGACTGCAAATATGTATTTCTGTGAGATGTATTGAGTAAGTGAATGACTGCAAATATGCATTTCTGTGAGATGTAGTAAGTGAATGACTGCAAATATGTATTTCTGTGAGATGTAGTGAGTAAGTGAATGACTGCAAATATGTATTTCTGTGAGATATAGTGAGTAGGTAAGTAAATGACTGCAAATATGTATTTCTGTGAGATGTAGTGAGTAAGTGAATGACTGCAAATATGCATTTCTGTGAGATGTATTGAGTAAGTGAATGACTGCAAATATGTATTTCGGTGAGATGTAGTGAGTAAGTGAATGACTGCAAATATGCATTTCTGTTAGATGTAGTAAGTGAATGACTGCAAATATGTATTTTTGTGAGATGTAGTGAGTAAGTGAATGACTGCAAATATGTATTTCTGTGAGATGTATTGAGTAAGTGAATGACTGCAAATATGCATTTCTGTGAGATGTAGTAAGTGAATGACTGCAAATACGTATTTCTGTGAGATGTAGTGAGTAAGTGAATGACTGCAAATATGTATTTCTGTGAGATATAGTGAGTAGGTAAGTAAATGACTGCAAATATGTATTTCTGTGAGATGTATTGAGTAAGTGAATGACTGCAAATATGCATTTCTGTGAGATGTATTGAGTAAGTGAATGACTGCAAATATGTATTTCTGTGAGATGTAGTGAGTAAGTGAATGACTGAAAATAAGAGTGTGTATTTTTGTTCTTATTATTCTTGAAGACCTTCCCAAGAAATCTCGCCAGGAGGTGAAGTGACTAAGTTGTTAACCCGCTATTTGTTTGACTGTTCATTTTCGTTTAAATTCTTAGGGTTTTTCTTCTACTTCTAATGTAATGCATACTTCTCGATGTCAGTTTTATATCTGCGATGTTTAAGGCCCCGTAGTAAGCGTTCAAAGATGTGTACGTACGAATTTTAGAAGGAGCGCACTAATATTTAGCGAGAGCAAAAATCTCTTGACAAATGCTTTAGTTGCATTTAAAGATACACTGTGAATTTTTTCATGCCTATAACATATTAAATAACAGAACAAAACGTGTTTTTAATTATTTTCGGAGCTTACTTTGCGATTTTTTTCTATTGAGGGAATTTCGTGTAATTAACGTTTCGGCAAAACAAATGTATTGACATATATAATATAACGTGTTGGTGCAATATCGTCCTTATTCTAGAAGAGTTAAATAGTAATCAAATTACTTTTCTGTGAGAAGATGCTAACTTTTAGTGCATAATATTTTAGAAAATTTGAGAAATGTTTTTCTTAGAAAATCACACTTGTCCAGGCACATTCACATTTGCCTGGTCAAAGCAAATAACCTTTCGCTCGACCTCCTTATATGTGTGACTATGGACTATGATGTAATTATTTTTCATCGCTGATTTCTTTGAAGTAGGATTTATCAAGTCTCTGAGAAGGTAAACATTACACGATGCTGTTAATTACCTTGCCAGGAAACGTTTTGTTTTAAATAAATAAGATCTTTATTCCTAAGTGTTTTCAAAATACCATTAAAAAGGGGATTTTATAATTAATTAATAAACATGTTTCTAAGAATCGGGTTAAATTATTGGTTGATTAAGTCGAGTCAAACATTTTGGAAGGCTTTTTTTTATTATTTTTTAATAAAAGATAAACTTATGTATATTTAGTCGGCCGCATTTATTTTTACTCGGAAGATTTTTTCTATTTATATAATGTGTTTCAGGCTAATAATTATTGCTTATAATAATTTCTTAGCTTTTATATGGTGACCGGATAACTCATACAAATGACAATTCAACACACCTATAAAAATCGTTATAAAGTTTTCAAAAGTGATGAAACAAAAACTAAGTTAAATAGGTTACATATGTAATTATTTAACCTAGTTTTTGTTTCATAGGTTACATATATAAATATTTAACTTAGTTTTTGTTTCATCACTTTTAAATGGCTTTATATCAACTATAATCCATAAGTTTCTCAACCTTATTAAAACGCTAGAAATACAATTTATCCTTTTCCATATTGGTAGAGCTACATACTTTTTATAAAAATCACATTATTTGTAGCGATTTTTTTCCTGATGCCAGAGTAGCGTTTATTCTATTTATTTTGAAGGTTGTAGTAATTCCACATTGTGTTCAAAACCTAGGCTGCAAAGTGGTCTTCCGGTGAAATTTGTCACGTAATAGGAAAAATATATACAACTTCTGTGTTGATGATTTTACCGAAATATCATGTTTGCCAGCTATTATTATTACTGTCGTAATACCCGAGTAGTCTGCATTTTTTGTTGCGTAAATTATATGTGTGCAAATTGATTTTGCGGTTTACATAATACTAGGTAGATAACTACAGTGAATTAGTGATTCACGTTGTAACTATTTTCGTATTCGCTTTAGAGAAGACTTTTGGAGGTTTTGTTATTGACAAAACTCACAAAATATTAAATTTCGATCAAATTTGTTTGTTAATAGTGAAATAAATTGGAAAAGCTTAGATAGTTTAATTTTCGATATTCAATCTTCTGATGGTGAAAGCCAATACTAATTGTGATTTCTATACATACCTACAAATCTTAACATTTGAATTTAGTTTAATGGGATGCACCTCGTCGTAAAATATTTGAAAAAGCGGGTAATGGTACGTATAATGGCACGTATACTTTTGCATACCGAAACGCGGACCATACCACGAATTACTGGAAAGGGACGAATCAACTGCAAGCGGCGTTTCGCGCCATTTGCGGTTGCTTCGTTTCTTTCCCATAAGTTGAGGTTCAGTTCGACAGTTCGGCTCGCGGATGTACAGGGTAATCGTAAAAAATCAATGGTTTCGTTGCTTGTGTGGCACGTAGCGCCGTCTTGTTGAAAGCAAACGTTGTCCAGATCAATACCATCCAATTCCGGCCATAAAAAAATATTAATCATCTCTCGATAGCGCAATCCATTCACCGTAACTGTTGCTCCAGCCTCATTTTCGAAAAAGTAAGGCCCAATGACTCCGCCGGACCATAAACCGCACCAAACAGTTACACGTTGAGGATAGAGAGGCTTTTCAACAATAACTCTTGGGTTTTCCGAGTCCCAGATGCGACAATTTTGCTTGTTGACGAAGCCATTTGCTTCGTGGAAATGGGCCTCATCACTCAAGATGATTTGCATTTGATTCACTCAAGTGAATATTAATAATTTCAATGCGTTGTTGAAGCTGTCATTTTTTAACATTTGACAAGTAGAAACTACGCCATTAATAAAAATGGAACGATACACGCTTCAACAAATTAAAATTCATTTGAAATTATTAAAATTCACTCGAGTGAATCAAATGCAAATCATCTTGAGTAATGAGGCCCATTTCCACCTCGGTGGCTTCGTCAACAAGCAAAATTGTCGCATCTGGGGCTCGGAAAACCCATGAGTTATTGTTGAAAAGCCTCTCTATCTTCAACGTGTGACTGTTTGGTGCGGTTTATGGTCCGGCGGAGTCATTGGACCTTGCTTTTTCGAAAATGAGGCTGGAGCAACAGTTAGGGTGAATGGATTGCGCTATCGACAGATGATTAATGATTTTTTATGGCTGAAATTGGATGGTATTGATCTGGACAACGTTTTCTTTCAACAAAACTGCGCTACGTGCCACCCAATCAAAGAAACCATTGATCTTTTTCGATTGAATATCAAAATAACACCTCTTATTGGAAAACCCTGTACTTCCTAAGATTATAAACTTATACAATTTAGTTTATTGTAAATTTGAGAGGTCACTATCGAAATCCTTGAGGTGCACCGTAATTCTTCGTAAAACTTTTGCGTTTATTTAGTTTGTATAAAAGTGCAGAATAATGGCTTCTGGTATGCAATGTATGTATGTATATGCCACCACGTTCACTTACCACAATAATGTCACCTCTAATCAATATACTTTTAGTTTTAATTCTGGCTATATCTCTATGATGATGATTTGATGAAAATTTTTTAAAACGTAAGTGTATAAATATTAACTATCTATTCTGTATTTTTTAGAACCTTGGTTCGTCTTGGAGAGCTTGATCTTGAGAGAGACGATGAGGGAGCAACCCCCATCGATGTTCCAATCGAGAAGCTGATAGTCCATGAGCAATACAACCCAGTCCAACACACCAACGATATCGCCCTGATTAAATTGAACAGAGACATCGATTTTACCAGTAAGTTTCACAATCACGCTTTTCATTATATTATTGTATTATTGGATTTTCACGTGCATTTGTGATGGCAGTGAATACATTATTTGGGAATAAAGGTCATGGCAAAGCAGAAACACGTACGTTTGTGTTTTTTTAGTGCAAACAATATTAATCACCTCATCGTGAGATAAAACAAAGACAGCACTTAAACAAAATATTATATTTGATCGGTCACTTAGCGAAATAGTCAGCCGTGGGAGTTTCCATTGGCGCAATTAAGTAATACTAGCAAGTGTAATAGATGTAATTTATTATTTAATGAATTCAATATTATTATTTGTTTAAATGAAGCAGATACTTTTTGATACGTCAGTATATTTTTAAATAAAACAATAACTTAGTAAACACTACATTTATATTTTTTTATTATAAAAGTGGGGTTTACTAAGTTATCGTTACAATTTAAATTAAATAATATTTTTATTCAATTTATAGTTCATTGATAAACAAGTTCTGCTGCGTAATTATTATAACGCGTAACAGCTGTTTCGCCTTCCGAAGGCATTATCAAACTATTAAACTGAACTTGTTTATGAATAAACTGTTTTTATAAATTGAATAATAACATTACTGAATATACAGGGTGTCCGGAAACTCGTAGTACAAGCGGGAAACTGGTGAATCTACATCACATTTGGAGTCGATTTTGTAGTATATATTTTTTTGATTTGAGCTTTCGTTATCGAGTAAATCGAGTTAGAAGTTCATTTTTTTTTTTTTTTTTTTTTTTTTTTAATCAAATTCTTATAAATTATTACTGAAGATCAAAGTACCCAACTAATTAAAACTATTTGAAAGTAAAACAAATGAAGAAACTCGGATTTTAAGCATTATTTTGAAATCACCCTTCATTTAATCCGGTGTAATCATAAAGTATTTCTGCTCTGCAGGGTTAAAACATCTGTTGTTCAACCCCAAACACCAGAAAAAACTTTAACCCAAAAATAGCCGAAAAATATTTTTTTTTGGTTTTTTTTTTTTTTTTGTGAAAATGCTCAAATCAAAAAACTTTATGTTTTTTTGGGTTCCCCATGTGGTGTAGATTCTCCAGTTTCCCGCTTGTACTACGAGTTTCCGGACACCGTGTATAAAACATTTAAAAAAAATGAATGGAGTTCTTGAAAAAAAATAAGCTTGATAAATAAAGTAAAAATAAAGCTCAATAAAGCCAAATAAAGCCAATAAAGCTAAATAAAGCTAGATAAAGCTAAATAAAGATAAATAAAGTAAAACTGTACCTTGATTCTTTCAAACGTTTAGTTTCAAAATAAATAATTGGAAAAATTGTATTTATTCGGGTACAAATCTCTTCTGGGAATCCCAATAAATTTGTTTAAAAAACTACTAATTTCAAAGTAGCAGGTAACAAGCAACAACTATCCTTGAATAATATCAAATGTATATGATGCTTCAGAATAAAGTTCTGCTTTGCTCAGGTTAAATCTGATAATTTTATAAAATATACCCATCAGAAATTTGATCATTAATCTAAGGAGGTTGTTTGTGATTGAAATATTTTTACTGGACGACCATCATTGATCTACTTCGTACTTGCGATAAAGTGATCCAATTCGATTACGATTGACTAATCTAAGCAGAACCTTCTCCTAATTATTCTAAAAGCATTCGAAGTCTCCATAATTATGCAAAGTTTAAGTCGTTTCGTCTATTTGATGAATTTTTTGAAGATGGTTGATGAATTACAATATTTGATGTTTATTATATTTTGTCGTATTGTCTAACCAGATTTATTATTTTCTTAAAAAGGGGCTTACATCGATTACGAGGGGTGGGCTGTATTTTTCTTCGCATGGACTGGTAGCAATGTAGTATTGTGACATGACTACAATAATTATTGAAATACATTTCATAGTTGTAGAATAATTTGGTTCCGCAATAACTGGTGTATTATTATGTTGCAGCTCTGATCTGGCCCATCTGTCTGCCTGCTTCCCCTGAACTGAGAGCAAACAACTTCGAGAGAAATCTTCCCTTCATTGCTGGATGGGGAGCTACCTCATTCCGTAAGTACCTATAGTCTTTCAAGCATCCACTTTATGCTTAAGTTAATCAGATAAAGCTATAGGTTAGTCTTCTCCAAGATAATGTTTCATCTGCAATCCATTTCCTCCATATAAATACCCTCTACCTTTTCGGGTTTGCCAGTATTCACCTATGCAGCACTTTTTTTTATATTTTATTTTTTTTATTTTTATTTTTATTTTTTTTTTTTATTAACTCCACACAGGTGGTCCTGAAGAAAATAATTTCCCTCAGGGCCTATGTCATCTTTGGGGATGCTGTGTGGAGGGTCTTTTTGAGGAGAGGAAGGAGTGAACATGGGTCTTGAAGAGTCCCATGTTGTAGGAGGGAGGAAACACAGAGGCCGGTAGCTCGTTCCGCAGCCGAGCTGTTGAACTTAAGAACTAATCGTAGAAGCGACCCGTTCTCATGTGACATATTTCAACCGTGTACAAATGTTGGGCGCGCGTTTGGCGTGTATCCCGACTACGCACCGGTGTCGAAGGGATCAATGACGCTAGTTCCTCAGAGCATCTTCCATTGTAATGCCGATAGAACAAGGACAGCACACCTACCTGACGCCTGTTCTCTAAAGATTGCAGTCCGTTTGTTAAGATTGGGGAATCTATCAAACGGACCGCCCGTTTTTGCACAGAGTCAAGGGTTTTTTTCAGGTATTTAGGGGCTCCGGACCAGAGATGGCTGCCAAATTCGACAGTAGGGCGCACTTGCGATTTGTACAGGGTCAGCAGTTGTGTATTATTAAAGTATCTGCGGGCCCTGTACAGTACGCCCAGCTTCTGAGAGGCCAACTTTACTCTGGCTTCGATGGAGCCCCCGTACCTGAGCTGGTCACTTATAGTTACACCGAAATGTAAAACAAGGTTGAGTTTGCCAATTCTTCGATATTTTAAAGACCTAATCTTCTTTTTCTGGATTTCAGGTGGCCCAGCTGCCTCCCACCTCCAAGAAGCGCAGATTCCCGTGGTGACCAACGGCCAGTGCGAGGAGGCCTACTCCAAGTTCAAGAGTCAGGTCATCGACCAGCGCGTACTTTGCGCCGGATACGCCAAGGGAGGAAAGGACGCTTGCCAGGGAGACAGCGGTGGCCCACTCATGTGGCCCAGTGTAAGAATTATATTTGTATTTAGTTCGATAGGTACACGGAGAAAATTAACTGATAAAAATATTTCAAATTGATTAAGAATCTCTTCAAATTATTCGTAATCCCGTAAAAAACAGGATTTCAGGCCATTAACGATGAATTGATAGGTATTCTGATAAACTTTTAATAAAATACCAATGTTTTGTCATGGTATGGAACACGTGTCTACGAAAATCATGCCACTTTGGCATTTCGTTATTATATATTATTAAGACAAACGCAGGTGCATGAACACGTGTTTCAATATTATTACAAATTTACTTTATCAGGAAGCGGCTTGTTGTCCCCTTTTTAACAGGATTACCAATAACTCGAAGAGATTTTTTCAATAAATAAGCAATACTCGTTTTTCTCGTTGTGCTTATGCACCTTTCAATTAAGAGTAACAACAACCTCAAATGTTGCCCAAATGATTTTCATCATTAGTTTGCCGGGGTTCGATTGTAAGCCCATCTAAAGCCGACAGTTTTCTATAGCACATCTGTTGGCACTTTTTTCCAACCAAGGACGCACTATCACCTAGAACCAACCACTTATCATGCTTTTATCTCGAAGGTAGGGCTCTTTTCAGAGATCTTTCCAGCTTTCCTTGCATACTATTCAGATGAAAGAACTTTAACAATTTGTTAATAAAACCATTTATTTAATCGCTTCACCTCTTCCCACCCCGAATGCAGCACTGATCGGTACAATGTCAAGGACGGGTTTTTCCCACATCTTGGCTGGCATAAATTCTTTTAATCACGAGTATCATCACATAGGCATGTTATTTTAATAAGAATGACTGTCACCGCTTTAAAATTATTATGTAATCATTATTTGTTCATATTTCTAAACTTCACCTTTCATATCACAGATCCCAGTTGGCAGAAGCACCATCTACTACTACCTGATCGGTGTCGTCTCTTACGGATACAAGTGCGCAGAGCCTGGATTCCCTGGAGTGTACACCAGAATAACAGAATTCATCCCGTGGATAGAAAATAACCTCAACAACTGATAATCGCACCAAATAGGCACACAAATCACCACATTTCAATTCTACAATTTCTACAAAAGGGCTTTACTTTGTCCGTTATCAAAACTTCATTCTTTTCCCCCCATTCTGTATTCCATTCCTTATGCCACGCAATCTTTCTCGAAACAGAGGTCAGAAAAAAATGTTCAGAATCGTCCAAGACAGATTAGTTAGGTCAAAAACAGATTTAGGTTATCAAAATATGTATCTACTTAGAATGTTTTTATTTTTGGTAAACCGCTAAAAATATAAATTGAAATGAAAAACACAATTTAGGAAAGAAATGAAAATTTGGAAAATGATCACTAACTGCCCGGAGCCAGTGAAACTTTACATTGGTATAGTAGTTAACCTTTTGGTCAAAACCGTTGAGACGATACTTCTTCTTCTTCGATGGCGCTACAGCCCATATCGAGCTTTGGCCTCCTGCAACAGTCGCCTCCAACTCCTCCTGTCCTCAGCGGCTGACTTCCAGTTTGTCACCTGGAGAAGATATTAAGATATTTTGTTGAGACGATACATACCGTCCAAATACAACTTTTTAATAATTTGTTTTAGGTTATTTAACATTTAATTCTAAAGCGTGATAAATATTCTCTCAGAGACATGTATGATCAATTTTTGTATCAATTAAGTAGGTAAGTCAAATCATTGACTTTTGTGAATAACATGACATTTTTGCATTATTTAATTATAATGAAATTACCAGGACAGATAAAAAGAATTGAAAATATATTTGATTTCATTCGTTCAGCAGGAGGTTTGAATTATTGAAAATAAAGTATTTGATACACTATAGTACACAGATTGAAAAACACTATCATTTTCAGTGTCTGTTGTTATAAGTGTTGTATTATCAAAATGTTATACATTATGGTGTTTTATTAATTGTTTACACATTTTTTACCGTTTTAAAACTGTTTAGTTGTAAGAAAAAATATATTTATTAATAAAAAATATCAAATAAAAATAAAATTTTGTCTTTCGCATTTTCCATTATTTTTCAGAAACATCGAAACTCTTTTTCGTGATAATTGAGTCGCGTAATCTATAGAAAAAAAGTGGGTGTGTCAAGCCTACGCAAGACAGAAGTGAAACTTCTAGTTTCAGCTGATGCTTGGCGTGGCGCAGTTCGCTGGTGTCTGAGAGAGAGGAAAGAAGAGAAGAGAGAGAACGTTCGTGAGCGGCTCCCCCACCTCAACAAGGTTTCACTTCAAAAATGCCACAGCCGAGAATCGAACCTCGCTTAACTGATTGAAAGCCAACCACGCTGAGCACCAACTGTAAGCAAAGCCGCATAAATTGATTATATTATGTAGGTTCTGAAAATATGAGAGCTTGTTATGTTTTATAATGTTACCTACATCACACCCAAAATATAATATATTTTTAAAAATAATGTACAATGTACAGAAATAGAATCCCACACAAGATCGCGTAGTGCGCTCTAGCGAACGGATATTTTATCAGAGGGAGATAGTTTTAATTTTTTTTTCTGTAAATTATTACATATTATCAAA